>CM059604.1:46338550-47588550 GCA_030412105.1 Cyclura pinguis
AGTGTCAAGAAATTTTTGCAATGTGAATTTCTAGTTTACAATGACCAGTGGGCTGTTTTAGACTCAGAGCTTAATGGGATGGATGTGTGCATGCCAGCTTGCTCAATCTTCAGACAGTAATGTGCATTACTTGGTTTACTTCAAAATCTATAAGATCTGCTTTGGAGATTGGGGGGGGCTTGTCCTGCTAACTCTGCTGAGTGAGGTTCTGGACCTATGCCCTCAAATTCTTCCCCCAAGGCAGTATTAACAATGGCCCTGTGTATAGTCTTGTGATCCCCCCCCCCAATATTGCACAGTCTCCCTCATTCCCCCCACCCCTCATTGCTTATGTTTGTTTCCTTCAAATTTCTCTGGCGGTCCACCGGCATGACTCCTCTGAAAGTCTTACACTTACGTAGAGCATGGTAGTCATCAGTACTTGTCAATTTGTTTTTATCATCAGGTTATCACTCAGCTTGTTTTACAACCACACTTAACAATTTCTGCTGTCAGTTCAGTTTCTGTTTTCTCTCATTTCCTACTGCTTTGGCATGTGCAGTTGATATCTTTTCATTCTCTCTTTTAAAAATCATTAAAAAGACTGTGGATGTGGTCTTTATTTTATGCTTATATGCTGGTTGGAGAGATCTTTCCAAAAGATGGATGGATGGAGATGGATCCTAACATAGCCAGTTATATTTCAATCTCATTGAAACTAATTTGAAAAGTTAGTTACAAATAACAGTCTGGATTCAATCCATTGTGTTTAAAATGCTGGAATCAAGCTTATAAATTAGGCTGGACTCTTATTACAGTAAGAAACAGGACATTATATACTTTTCTGTCCGCTGATAATCACATTAGCATCCAGTGGAAGAACAAGAATATACACTGGATATTGCAAGCTAGGTGTGATGACAACGTGTGCACACTGAAGAATGTGTGATGAGAGCAGATTATACGAGCAGGCAGGAAACTAAGAAGAGAGGAGGAGGGAGTAAACACTGCAAGTGTTTGCTTCATGGCTACAGCAGTGAAGAGTAGAAACTGTAAAGGTTATGATCCAGGGAGGAGTTTTATTACCCATTGCAAGTATGGATGGCTTGAATGTTATAAATATTATATCTTTTTAAATTTAAAAGAACAATTTTAATAAAAGATTTGAGAAATATATAGATGTATGGGAAATCATGTCAGATATAAACTAATCCAATAAAGATAATACATATTAGCATAAAACATCAAAATACAAACATAAGGGTACCAAAACATATTGTAACAGCTGGCCTGGTCTTCTAATACACTCTTCATGGCATGTATAACCCATTTGGTCCTCCCTATTTGTGAACTACAGTCCTCTCTCCCCGTTCCTGGGTGTAACGTTTGCAAATTTGATTATTCACAAGTCTGTGTTCTTCCCCTCAATTCTTCTCCTCCCCTTCCCATGCATTTTGCCCCAGTGCAGAGATCTCACACTGAGGCAAAATGGAAGGGAACGGGGTGAGGGAGACTCCCAAGAACCTTCCTTTCCTCCTCTGGGGTTTCCCCCGTCCCTTTCCCATGCATTTTGCCCCAGCGCAGAGAATGCCTGCTGAGGCAAAACAGAAGGAAATGGGTGGGTGGGATGGTTCTCAAGAGCCTTCTTTTCCTCTTCTGGAGTTTCCCTTCCCAATCCCATCCATTTTCCCCCTTGCTGGGGCAAAATGCATGGGAAGGGGGGGGACTCTGGAGGAGGAAAGGAAGGCTCTTGGGAACCTTCTCCCCCCCTTTCTCTTAGTTTTGCATGTGAAGGGGAAGGAGGGAGCCATAGCAGAGAATGGGAGGAGGAGCAGATGGGGGAGTTATTTGCGCTTTTTCAACTTTCATGAGGGTTCTATGTCCTGAACCCTCGCAAATGTGAATGGAGGACTGTACAAATATATCAGAGGCCCTTATGCTGTTGCAGACAAAGGAGTCTGCCATCTACAGAGATAGAAAGTCCACAAAGTCCATGATGTCTTGGGAAGGGGGGAACAGGGTCACATCAGGCACTTTGTTCACCTGTTATCGGTTGGGATAAATATTTGGTGATAGTGAGATCTGAGAAGGGGAAGAATGTTGTGTTAATTTTATTTTACTCAGTACTTTGGGTACAACTGCTTATTCACTTACAACAATTCTCCTTTACTTCAAAATAAAAAAGTGGGAAAGCCTCATGTTCTTCCTATTTAATTTCCCCAGGAAGTAGGTTCCTAGACGCACACACACCCCTGCAGTGGGATATGAAAAAGTACACGTTATGCACAGGGCAACATTGAAGCATCTGTGCTTTAAACTTCTTCCTTTGCTGCCTGAGAATTACAGAAAAATCATTGGGGGCTGAAATCTTATCTGGGAGCTCTTGAATGCACTGCAACATAGTACATTACCTTACCTTTGTTCCAGAGCCCAGAGCGCTCATATGTTCAGTCAATGTATACAACAATCTTATGAGGTACACCAAGTCCAGTGTTGGCATACATGCCTTAGGGCAAATATCTGGCTCCCCAGCATGGTTCATCACTAATACCTGCTTTGGAACTCCCTTTAAAATTGGTATTCTGATCTGTGGCAGCCAGCTGGAATTTAACAGGAAATTAATATGGCTGCTGGCTAGCATGTGTTAGAGTATTCTTGGTATTGACCTGCAAGCAAGCCTGTAGGGAAGCCACCAAAAAGCAGGGTTCTATGAACTCCTTGAAATGGAGCTAGTCCTGAAGTACATCATAATTGTCGCTATACCACAGATGATCAGCATATGTGTATTTGCATACTAAAAGAAATACAGTGGATTAGCCAAGGCTAATCCTGGTAACATAAGATTAATTTAACTGAGAGAACCCAGTGAGATTTTTTAGCAATTACATTTTCTAAGTGTTGGGATTTAGTAAACATTAAAAAATAGTATCAAATGACACTCTATTGCATATGCGATTAAAGACAAAGTTGTATAAATAGGTCATAGAAATAAATACTGATACTAAAAATATCATGAATAAATATACATCTCAAGAATTGCCTTCTATACATCTTTAGAAAAATGAAATTACAATCAGCAGTGGGTCTACAGCATCTTGAACTCTGTTTATTTTAGTGACAGTCCATTATTGTTCCTAAAGCCCAGATGGTGTGTATGTTTTTCTGCTGAAACAGAGACAGAGGATGACCAAAGGGTATCCAGTAAGTTCATGTTCATTGAGATTTGAACTCTTTACTATGTAGCTCAGAATTCATACTCTAAGTCACTGCAGTACACCCAGAGCATTTTTTTAGCAATTTAAGGAGGTGGGGATGACTTTGGATTTTTTCCCAGCTATGGAGAAAAAGAAGAGAGAAGTGACGGCTGTTAATTCAGACTGGAGGACTGTAGTGTTTCAAGAAGTGATTCATACATAGGTCTTACCACCTTCTTTCCAAGAATTCATACAATGCAAACATTCTGATCAATCCATCTTTCACTCCAGTTACTATCTTCATTCTGGAATAACTCAGGAAATTTAAAATACAATAGATGAGTACAGTTCTTCTTCTCATTTCATTTTCAAATCCTGCAAGGATTCACTTCCATCAAGGGTGAATGCCATTTCTGATGGCATTTTGACGACGGCTGAAGTGTCTCCTTCACAAACGCTTTCCTCTCTTTTTTTCAGACCTTCCCACATGTCATCAGATTGATTTCTGGACTTCTGACGTGAACTACTGAACTATTCACATACTTCACACAATGGCCACAGGCAACAGTCTGCTGTCAGGAACACAATGCATTACGTGTAAGTGTGACCAAAACAACAACGACAACAACAAACAAACAAAAACAAAAGATCTGAAAGATTATGAGAACCAGCAGCAACATAAAGAAACAACTACTGGCAAGATCATGATACATGATCTGGCAGTATAGCATTAAGGTATAATGGCCTCAGTGAAGGCATAGCCATTTAGGTGAGCTCAATGCTTCAGTTTATTTTGTATTGTTTGTTTTTCCATACTATTCAATATTTCAGAGATGAAAACCAGGAAACACGTGGCCAAGCAACATCAGAATGTGATCGAAGACATTAAGGAAGAAAAGCACACATGCTGTAGCAGTTTGCGTTTGCCTGAGTCTACAGGGAAATACAAGACTCTGCCCCCTCCTCTCCTCCCCTGCTCTGTTAATTGAAATTGCTTTGAAGTTAGTCCACAGCAATTGAAGTAAGCCACAGACAAAGGGGGAAATGAGAGGAGAAAACAGAAATTAGGACATTTTAAAAGTAGCTGAAAAAGTGGGACAATGGAGGAGAAATTGAGACAGCTGGAGGGTATCTTCATTGTAAGTGTTTGGTAGCATTGTATATCATAGTATATAGCATATGACAGTACAGTGGCCCTTCCACTTTTGCGAGGGTTCAGGGTGCAGAATTTTCATGAAAGTGGAAAAACCGCAAATAACTACCTCCCCTGTCCCACTCCCATTCCCTTGCCTTTTGGGTGCTGGGGCCAGATGCAAGGGAATAGGAGGGGGAGCTCCAGAGGGGAGAAGGAAGGCTTGCGTGAGCCTTCCCTCACCAATACTTTGTCTATTGCCTCGACGTGAGTTCTCCGTGCTGGGGCCAGAGGCAAGGGAATGGGAGGAGGAGAATAACCAAATTAGCAAAGGTCAAACCCACAAATGTGGAGGGAGGACTGTATGGAAGATTATAGTATCAAACGGTATATTACAGTACATGCAACTACACCAAAGAAATATCTAATACTGTGTTTCATGCGCATGTCTAAGAGGGGCGTTGTTACGTAGGTGGAGCATACTGTGAAAAGTAACATGCCAAGACAGAAAGTGAACGTTTAAATGTACTGCCAAACGAGAACATGAATTCATGCCATCAGTTGTTCATACTGAGGGTGAAGATAAAAAACAGGCTATCAATTTTGAAAGAGCTGTGTTAACATTACTTTGCTTTTTAAACTTGGAGTAGCCATCTCCACGCTTGCCTGATTATTCTAGTGGCTTAGCAACAAGGGGTGGGGATGGGAAGGGGAAAGGAGGTAATGGGGGAGGGATTCATTAAAGGGTTATCTGTTCTGGGGAAGGGTCAGAAAGAAGGTAAAGTCGAGCAAGAGAAGATAGGTCACCTTCCTTTAACATGGGCCATTTCCGCACTGCAATGTTACATAATGTTATTATTCCACTTTCAACATCCTACGGAATTCTGGGGTTTGTAATTTACTGAAGCCAAAGAACACTCTGGCTGAGAATTCTAAATGCCCCTCCCTAAACTTCAAATCCCAGGATTCCCTAGGATATTGAAAGAGGAATAATAGCACTATAACAGTTTAGAAGCAAGATGAGAAAAATTTTTGGAACAATGTGGAATGTAACACTTCAAAGACAGTCATCTGTTTTCCTCCACTGTGTACTGTATGATTGCTTCTCCTTACCCAATTAGCTTCCTTTACTTCAAAATAAGAGTAGCAATGTTAAGAGCCATTTTTAAAACACACTCCAGTACCTTGCCCAAAAAAGGAATATTGGGGCTGTCTGGTAATTATGTACTGTAGTCAGGTTCAAGGAGGGTTTTTGTTTTTGTTTTTGTTTTTAAGTTGGGGCCTCACCATAGCTCTGCCTTGCTGAAATGAGGCATTCCCATTTACCCACTCAGCTAGTCCTCTATGGCTGCTTTTATAAGCCAAGAAGAGCAAGGATCCAGTGTACATGTGGTGGTTTTTACCTCTCCGAGGATCCTATCCACATCCTCAGGCTGCCCAAACTGAAATGAATCCATTAATCTGGGACACGCAGGAACCAAGATTACATCCACTGAGCCTGTACCAAGAGCAACATCCAAGTTAGAGTGAATCCAAGTGATTTTGTCTGCAAAGTGTCATGCAAACTCTTCACAGCGTGCTGCTGAATGCTGCTTCTGATGCTTCTGTGGGGCAGAACGTAAAAGCCCCCTGACCGCTCAAGACAGCTGCACTGGATCACACTGTGCAGATATTCAACTTGCTCCAAGTTTTCAGCCATCAACATTCTAGTCTCCATCCCATTCACTTGTTACTAGTTCTCTAGTGAACCAGAGGGCTTGGTTGGCTCCACTCTTGTGAGGGGATGCTTAGGTGCAATCATGTCCACTGGCCATTTTCCTGTTCCAGAGACCAGCCAGGGTTCTGACAGGATTATTTCTCAAGACAATAGGGAACTCCCCAAAGCCATCAGGAATCCATTTGGATCCATAAGTCTCCTGGGGTGGATCATCTTAATTGCCCTCTCATCTCTGCAGAGACTCTGAGGATCAGTGAGTCCAAACCTCACCAGGTAGTGATCTGTCCATGACAATGGAACTATTGGAAGCTCCACACTATCATGGTACCCAGCACAGAAAACCAAGTCAGATGTCCTGCATTGTGGATGGCCACAGATATTATTTGAGACAGATCCATGGAGTCTTGAGCTGCTCCCAACAGAGTACACTGAGCATGGGTGTTGATGTCCCTCAGCACAAGTTTGCAGGTCAGGGAGATTCCAGTAGCACTGCTGAGACCAACTCATCCACCTCAGGAAGGAAGACTGTTGAGCAGCAGGGTGGGCAGTGCACCAACTGAATCCCTATTCTCTCCTGGCCACCCCACTCTCAATCCAGTAGATGGTGGCATTGGGCACCTGGTGAAGGAGATGGAATCCCAGCAGGGCAGTGCAACTCCACCTCCTTGTTCCCCAGTGCTGTTGCACTGAGAAGCCTGATGGACAAAGCTGGAAGTTACCTCCAGCGCCACCTTGTCCAGCCAGGTTTCTGTAACATAAGCCACGTTTGCGTACTCATCCAGCATCAAGTCCTGGATCAGAGTTGTTTCCATTCACTGACCTAGTATTAAGCAGCAGCATTTTCAGCTGGGGGCATTGTTCCCAAGACTATCCAAACTATTTGGGGTAGCAAACACTTTGGAGGCAGCCAACACCCAGTGACTCTTCCTTCTCTAATGGCCATAATACCGTCTCCCCACACCGTTATCTCCCTCTATCCACTACTGTTGGAGTGGCTGCTCCCTAGACAGCTTTTCCTCCCGCATTCTCCAACTCATATTTTCTCCTTTTGCCAGCAGGATGGAATTGTTTAAAAAACCTATGTAAAAAAGAAAATCCTCCAAAACAGGGAAACTCATCCCTAAAGCATCTCCCCCAGAGGCCTCAGGCAGATAGCTTATATCTCATTGCAGGAAAGGGACAGGTATCGGCTTGGCTGATTAATCAGGCAGCTAGTTTAGTACCTGAGCCCTGGTTCTGCGGGCAGCAGTGGCCTTGCAGGCAGGCAGCAATCTGCAGGGGAGAGCGAGAGGGGGCAGCCCTGGCAGCAGCAAGCAGGTTGGCAGAGGCCAGAACTGGCAGAAAGGCCTCCCTCTTCTCTGAAGGTGTGGTGCTGCCACTTTTCTCCAGTGTACGCTAGGCTCCTTTCTATAACAAAATGGTGCTTCTTTTCAGGTACATGTTTTGCATTAAAGCAAGAGTACTAATTCCCAGCCACCCCCATCTTATTTCTGTTGTTTAGAAGGTGCTATCATGTAAGGATGTTTAAAATGTAAAACTGTACATGCTTAAGTATTTATTTCTCCTTTCAAATCTGGGTTAGTCAAGAGATTTGTTTTGCTAAAGAAATCATGAATGTAGAAACAGTCGTACACTGTGGAATTACTGTGGTAGAGAAATGTGTCATTGTGCTGCTTCACTGAGGTAATCCTACATGGCTGTCTATAAAGGGATGCCATTAAGACCAGTAATGCAAAAGTAAACAATTAGCAGTACCACTGCCTGGATACGATTGGACTGCATGAGATTTTGACATATTTCATCAGGAATAATTCCCACTCTTTTCAGGGACACTTACTCCCTGGTAAGTTCATATAGCATTGTAGCCTGAAGTCCTGATTTAAGTCTTCTTCCCTTTACCCCTAAAAATATCTTCACAGCTTTTTTTATGGCTTCAGTGAACAAATAAAAAGGCAGGGTTGGGGCTGTAAACCAAGACTGTGGGTGAAATAGACAAAGCCAAGAGCAACTCCAGGAAAGTGGGAGGGGGACACCCCTGCTTATGTTTTTTTATTGTTAAAATAGAAGGCAGACACCTTAATCACAGTTCTCCTCTGGGGAAATAAACAGTCTGCCCCTTTTATTTATTATATTTTCAATTGTATCTCCTGGTTTTATCACTGCCATGCTGCTGAAAGTGTCATTGTGCCTCTGGATGACATTCTCTCTGCCATTTGAAGGCTCATATAGAGGAGCAGCAATAATGTGCTGCCGCTGTCTTGTGCTGACCTCCATTACACATTCCTTCTTGTTCTTTGCCTGTCAGATATGGCGCCTTTGCTATCATGTAACACACCTGCCTTCTGCTATCAGAGAAGGGGGGGGTCCAGTTTTTTCCTGTTGTTTCCTTTCAGTAACTAGGCTGAGCCAGCTGACAGAATGTACAGATAATACATTTACACATAGAATTTTCAGTATGTATGTAGGTTTATGGGTGAAGGCAAGTATCCATATACATACACTAAAACATAAACACACAGCTATTAAAACCATTTACAGAATGTTGAGTATGTTTACATAATACATGTCTATATACACACATAAAATACATACAAGTAGTAAAAGAATCTGTAGTAATTTACATATTCACTGGTTAGTACCTGAATGGGAGATTGCCAACAAATACCAGGTGCTGTAGGCTATATTTCAGAGGAAGGAACGGTCAAAACTACCTCTGAGTATTCCTTGTGTAAGAAAACCCTGTGAAATCCATGGGGTATGCATGTATGCACACACATATTTTGCAATTTGTATTATTTTTTCATTTGCGGAGCTTGTTACTTCAAAACATAGGTGCCACAAAGGCCACCCCGCAACGCCGGATACCTCTTGCAAAAGCGGGGAATGAATTAGCTCGAAGAGGAGGCTTGCTGGGGGGGGGGGGTAACTTAACGAGACCTTTCCTACCAATGTTTACAGGCTCGCGCAGGAAAAGAACCAGCCAAAGATCCAAAAGTAAGCTAAAATGCATTTTTATTGGGGGAATTCACTCATGCATACACACAAAATACACACAGTCAAATGTTCACACAACAGCTAACTGAAGGAGAAAGGGAGGGGGAATATTCTGTATAGAGAGGCTGAAGGGTTTGGGGGATTTATAATTACCGGTCCAGAAGAATAGTGAAAAGCAGAAATGTATTTTGGCTTGGGTAGGCCCTAAAGACAGTTCTCATTCAGGAGCCAGACGGACAGGGTGACAGGTAGACCTTTGGGAGCCTGCACTGGGCATCTTGAAATCAGGGGTATTTGTACCCAAAAAATAGCTTCTGGCAGTGGCAGATATGTGCAGTTTCAGGTGTAGAACAATGGGAGTTACAGTATAGACAGTGGACTATCTACCTCCTAATGTTTGCCGTGTTTGGATGACAAAGACATAACGTGTGTTATAATAGCCGTCTATTGTGGGTGCTATGAGGGAAGAGGAAGGAGTCCAGCTGCACAGGGGATGGGTATCTGTCAATCAGTGTCCTGGTGGGCTTTTCCCAATTGGATTCCCTGGAAAGACATTCAGCGTCTACTTAAGGCTGTTATTCTCTGGAACAGCGGTGATTTACCTGATAAATGACCTAGATTATCCTAAGAGGATATTTTACGTTAACCTGCCTGCGACAGCATGTTTATAGTCAGGTTTCTTCATCTTTCTGGCTTGACCTCCCAGTCATCTTCAGGTTTCATTTTGATATCAGTGCCAATTAAAAGTGTATTATCAAGTAGATATGGTGCCCATCCAAACCATACTGATATGACCCCCAAAGTGGGGCCTTATAAGCATTCTAAGGTAAGTGCAAAATATGGATAAAAGGGTTTCAAAGGAACAAGGCCTACACCTGCTTAGTTTAAATGTACCTTTCAGAACAGACCAAGTTTCAGTATAACACTTTGCTTTGGCATCCATGTGTTTGAAAATATGCTTCTGCTTTAAAACATGTAAAGCTGACATTTATTGAAATGGACTATTCACCTGCAATCTACAGACTGTCTATTAGTGCATCTCCACAGGAACTGGGCAGATAGCATTCTTAACCCTGCTACTGTCTGACAAGTGTTAACCAGACACCAACACTTGAATCTGGGATTTTGAATACCTAAAAGATGTGTTGTGATGGCCAACATATTTGTGATACATGAGTGCTCAAAGTATGTTCTGAAAGCAAATTATATTATCAGCTTGCAGAAACTAAACAGGTTTAAGATTGGTTGGTACCATGTATGCTACCTTGAGCTCCTTTAATGAAAGAGGCAGGATATACCAATATACTATCACTAAACCAAAACTCCATAATTGAATTCACATGCACACACACACCCGTTAAAAGAAACCTCAATTTAGTCTGGGACTGCAACATGGGGAGAATTTTACCGCCTCCCAAAGCACTGGTTTCCCAATGCAAATTATGCCCCAGGTTTTCTATTAGTGTAAAGAGCAACAGATGTACAATAAACAATGAGCAGGATTCCTTACCCACATAAACCAGTAAGAGACAGTCA
The DNA here is from genome assembly GCA_030412105.1 of Cyclura pinguis. Taxonomy (NCBI): domain Eukaryota; kingdom Metazoa; phylum Chordata; class Lepidosauria; order Squamata; family Iguanidae; genus Cyclura; species Cyclura pinguis. The sequence goes on from CM059604.1 coordinate 46,349,103, forward strand.
TGGGAAGCTAAGGCTGATTTTTAAAATTTGGCTCAGGGGAAATGAGAACATGCTTCTTCCCACCTATTTAGATTCCTGTGCATATTTGCAACAGCATTACATTCTCTCTGTGTGTTCCTTAATGGTTAACAAAGCACTGCTCCTATGCTGCTTGATAAACCAGAGTAGATGCAATTGATCTGACACTTCCAATTTGCATCTAATGCACCAGTTGGAGCAACTTGGTGTGCTCCAGATGTTGTTGGATTGCAGTTCTTATCAGCGCTAGCCAGCATAAGCCAATGTTGGGGGGGTGGGGGGAGTTGCAGTGCAACAACATTGAGAGGGCCACAAGTTGCCCATCCCAATGTAAAAGACAGTATTATCACAGTATTATTACAGGAAGTGCAACCAGTTCTCTTGTACTTGACAACACTGAAAATATCCACTTTTGCAGAAGGCCAGAATGGAAACTGTCTACTGAATTTTGTTCCATAACTTATTTTTACTGTGGAATATAATATGCCTTCCCTTTTACCTTTTAGTTCACGGCTGATATACTCTTAAAACACAAATACTTCATTTATTATTGTTTTTGTGTGCTTTCAAGTCCCTCCCTATTTATGGTGACCCTAAGGTGAATGTATCATGGTATTTTCTGAGGCAGAGAGTGTGTGACATGCTGAAGGTTACCCAGTGAGTTTCCATGGCCAAGTGGGGAACTGAGCCCTGGTATCCACAGTGTACCAGTCTTGGCGTATCTTGACGAATCCGTTCATGGGTCTAGTCCATTTACACCATGTGTGTGTTTTCAGTTTACTATTTGTAATACTGCGTGTGAGAGAGAAAAAAGACCTTCCTTTTCCAATTTACATTACCATGCTTTCTCACTTCTGGAGCTTCTTCCCCAGTTCAGCTCCAATTCCAGGCCAAGAAGAAATGGGCCACTAACAATGGATTGCAGGCAGGTCAGACAAGTACACAGAAGGTTCAGCTCCCCTCACCAGCATACGTAACAAATCATTGCAAGGCTGCCACATACTCTGTAGCAGAGGAACAGAATGGAAGGTATTGTATGTCTATGGCAGAGGCGTAGAAATTGCTACTGTGCAGGTAAACAAATGCTGAGCCTGGTTGAAGCAGAGATGCAAATGGGAATTGTGACCTCCCATGCAAATTTCCCATAGGTTGCCAAATTTCTAGCATTACAATAACTTAAAACTTAAGTTGAGTATCTAGATATACAGTGTAGGCATCCAAACCAAAGGGGCAGGCAAAATAAACAAGGGAATGTGCCTACAGCAAATAAGAGTTCCAAGAGTGTACATTTTCAATCTCTCTCTCTCTCTCTCTCTCTCTCTCTCATGTTAGAAATCTGGGGCTTGAAGGGAGATTTCATTTAGGGGACAGAATTCTTATTGGAGAAGCAAAGCTCTCATCCCTCCCATAGCTATACCTCTGGGTAAAAAGATCCAGCACATGCTTCTGAAGTGGTGTTCTCCACACTGCCACTATCACCACCACCTTGCAATGCTATCCATTACAGGAATCAAGTCTTCCCTTCTTCATGCAGTAGAAGCCCTCTAGTAAATTGGCAAACAATGAGTCACTGCAACAGTGACTAGCAATATGTTAACTGGCCTTCCTGAAGGTGAGGTGCTTTAGTTGAAATAACAGATATTCAAAATGCCTGTACAACTATGCCCAAAGCTAGATCAATAATGCATTTGCACTGATGTTCAAAGCCAGGTCATATTGCTTGAAGCAACGATACATCAGTTGCTGAATCAGTGATGGGGATGTAAAGAGCAGTAGGTATTTCAAGACCTAAAGGATCATGTTAAAGTAAAAACTAATTTCTTTTACTGTTACTAATTATCTAGTTAACTTTTTATAGAAATGAAGAATAATGAACAGTACTTCCCGGTTTAATAACCACCCATTTCTTTGCAAAGTAGACTACAGATGTTCCACAATGAAGTTAGATCCATCCATCTTGCCATTCCTCGTGGATGCAGGCTATCATGTTTTTGAATATTTCTGCTGATTGTGGCAGGGGGCAACCCTGGTGTTGTGAAGTAGCCGTTCTCTGTTTGGCAACGGCCTGATTCACAACACCAGCTGCTACACCAAGCCATATGGTCTGGATCACCATTCTTCTTGTTTCTAGATTTGTTCATGGATCTCTATACTTTCAGCCCTTGGGATTATGATTCATTGGTTCTTCTTTGTGTCCACCTACAAAGAAAAAAAAATCTTGTTATGTCTAATCTGAAAGTACAGCTTAACTTCTTTGTTGTTGCTGCTGCTCTTTTAAGCATTATACAATACATTACCCCAAATAAAATAATTCACTCAGTGTAGTGTTAATAATCTTTCCCTCAAACAAGCATAAATCAAATTTTGTGAAGCTAAAGTAAACACACAGAGCTGACTTCACATTGTTTATTTTATTGTAGATTTTATCTAGTGTCCTGGATAGAATCTACAATAGAAGGTATAAAGTAAAGTGGGGACACTGGGAATAGCATTCCTTGTTTTTCAGAGGAGCTTTTTAAGTCTTCTGCAGCAGTAATGAATGTGATACTTCACAACAAAAAAGTTATGAATAGGATAACCTTTTGTGGAATGTAATCTAGTCAGATTCAAAGAATGTTGTAGCTAGTTGGCAAAATTTGCACACAAAGGTACAGGAGTGATAACTAAAGTAAACAGTTGTTTCACATGTATTGAGTACATGTTAAGAACAGAGTCACACCCATACAACAGCAAAAATGTAGCAAAAATACACTTAACAACTGAACCATTTTCTGAAGTAGGAACATGCTCTCAAATCTCAGTTAAGTCCCAACTGAATCATATCAAATTAGCCAGTACATTTCAGTTCAAAAAAATTCATACTGCATTCTTGCTTCATGAGAACCATTGTGGTTTCAGCACTGACCTACAACTTTGGCCACTAGTGTTTGAATCCCCGCTCAACCATGGAAAAACTCATTGGGTGAACTTCAGCAACTCTCACTCTCTACAGCCTCAGAGGAGAGCAAAGACAAATCTACTTCTGGATGACAAGAAAACCTCATGATAAGGTCGCTTTATACATATATATGTTGAAAAAACCCATCTGATCCTGATGTGTTATTCTTTGCTTTTCTTTGTTATTATTATTATTATATTTTCAAGCAGAGGATTTAGGATTGATAAAAGAATGACATAAAATTTGAAAAATTCTAGTCCAAATGGTTGGCTGGGGGATTTGAAGAGTTACAGTCCAAAAATATAACTTTTCCATGCTTTGCCTGGCACCGCATGATATTCTCACAATACAGTGTTCAATCACCTCTCCCCAAATCTCAGTGAAGCTTATTAATTTATGTAATTTCAATTTCTTAGTTTTTGGAACTCATTTGATGACATCACCAGAGTGGTTATCAAATTCAGATAAAACTTTTAAAATTATCCATACTATTCACAAACTGCGACTACCATTCTCAAGAACAACTGAGCCTACATCTACCTAACTGTAAAAAAAAACTCTAGCACCGAGTGCTAGTGTAGACCTTTCGTTACTATTCTGACAACTGTTTAACAAAGAAACAAATTTAGCTCTGCCACTATGTTCCAAAGTAGAGCTAACATTCACTAGAAATGTATTAATGTTATTAATATGCAGGACAAAGAGACTTTCCTGCTTTGGTAACAGCAGTCCAATAACTCAGCACCCCTTCTCTGTGATATCTTTATCCTCAGCAGGTTAATCCTGCCAAATTTCTTTGCTACAGTACATGTCACACAGCGTATAATATCCAACAACACAATTTTGCTAATCCTGTTTTATGAGCTTTGTTGCCCTGTCTGGTCAATCCAATCGTTGTTAAAAACCTCATAGAAGGTTTCTGCCAAGATCTCTTTTTTTCTATATAGTTTCAATTAAATGGTTTAAGAGCCAAACACTGTATTTGGACATCTGCCAATGTCCTTCAGACACAGAATGTCAAGATACTTAATTAAATAGGCCTCCAAGCTCTTTCAGACACCCCACCTTACCCAGTCAGTTTGAACGGACTGAGTGGAAGTGTAGAAAAATCAGTTCAAATCTCTTTTAGTGCACTCTCCACACAATAAGGACTTGAGGTTGGTCAAGTCACAGCACATTCATTATCTTAGAAATAGATTAAACAAACATGTAAGGACGGGTGTCATTAAAACTTCCTTTGTTGTCTTGTTTACCATTTAGTGAGCTCATTAACATTAATTATTAGACAAGGAACACATCAACACTTTGAAGTGTTATATTTTTCAGGCGAGATTTACATGTTTTAAAAAAGAAACAAAGTCTGAAAAATCCCTGTTTTGTGCCATATTCTTCATTTGGTTCCCTAACAAAGCTGCACACATCTTTTTTAAAAAGTGTGGCAACAGGTAATATCAGCATTCTGATGTAAGATGCAATATCACTTGTTCTTGGATATAAAGTGCTAACACTTCATATTTTTAACTTTTTAAAAGGCCATTTTCTTCTCCTTTCCACAGTGTGACAACAAATTGTTCTATTTTAAAAAATCGTCAGCTTCTTAACACAAGGTTGCATGCTAGCTAAATTGTATGTGTCTGGGCCCTTGCTCATATAGCGCACCTCTGCCATTCTCTCTTTCACCCCTTCACAAACTACATTTTTGTAACGATACTTGACTCTGGATTATATAATTTAGTGCAGAAAACTTAACTACTGTGTTTACTCAAATTATTTAGAAACTGCAGCTAAAATGAAGTTTTTTAAATTACATATTATCCCACACATGACAGGGTTTTATCATGGCACTGTAGAAAGAAGCTGAGCTTAATGGCTTGTCTCACAGCTCAGGCAAAAAAAACTACAACCAAAAAAAAATATAGATAGTAAGATATTACTTCACCTTTGTTCAGTTGAAGAGTGTCTTTTTCTTTTAGTATCCTCGAATTTTTGTTTGCTTTTGTTTCAGCCAATAAATTTCAACTCTGCAGAATTAAGCTACTTTAAGAACTTTTCTTATATTAACTCTACATTTCTTTTATTATGAAAACTACTACGTGATGTCTGAATAGTATGTAGAGAAATTATCTAACCAAAGTCTTTATTATGTCCATTTCCTCCCACTGCTCGTTATTTTAATATTAACCATGACATTCTATTTTACTTAATGTTATTTTAAGGATATTGGTTCTGAAAGTACATTACATCAAAAACTTTACTGACCAAAAACCTATAATATGTATTGGTAGCTTGGCTGCTCTGTCCCTAAAGATGAGGACAAATAATCTCTTATCACATCCATCTTCACAATATCTCTGTAAGGAACTTTTCACGGATTTGCTCCCCATCCCTGCTTAGTCTGCTTATGTCCACTCCAAACTGCCCACAGAAGACTGAGTATGCTCAGGAGCTAAGGAATCCATCAGACTGACAGTTAAAACAAAAACAAAATCAAAACCCAGGACTAGACATCTGATGAAAGCGGAATGCCTTGTTTGGAAAGTTGGATGGAACATGTTAGAAGGCAAGAAATACTGCAACATTTTATCACAAGTCCCATCTGTTATTGCTGTGTTTTAAAATGCCAGCAGGATGGAGAATGGTCTTCATGGAGTTTTCTTTAACAGATATTCACTGTCTCATACCAAACTCAACAATATAGCCTTCTAATCATGGATATCTCTATCTGGTATGAAAAGAGAAAGTTCCCTTTCCATCTTCCCCTCTTCATCTCCACACAGCTAGTTTTAGACAGCAGACTAGTGTGTTGCTCATTCAGTGCTGGCTGAGTTTGATACAAGAAAATGGCAGAAGCACTTGCAAAATGCCGATCATCTCAGCCTGTCAGATCAAATCCTCCTTGCCGCTTCCTAAATCTAAATGACCATAATAAAAATGGAAAACGGATTGCATTTTGCCAGCCATCCCATATTGGCCTTGCATGCATCCTGTGCTAATTATAACACGGGACAATTAAACTATTTGCTAAATTAGCAATTCTTGCCCTCTAGCCTCGTGGCTGGGCAGAAGTCCATAGAGAGGGCTTGCCGTGCTACCTTGGTGTGAATTTGTGCTGACAGAACAGTCCATTCGTCTTCACATCTTTCGACAGCTGTGCTTACCTAGCAGAATGTAAACATCTTTGAACTTTGCTTACTGGATAAAATGAAGCATTAGTTTCCGACTGCATTTCCTCCTCTAAGATCAATCATACATGTGGGCTAGACACAGCATCCCTGTGTTTGTAATTAATCTCGTAAAGGCAGAACATCTCTCGATCGATTGCTTGCTGTATCTGCCTGCAGCCTTTGAGAGGAAAAATGGAGTCAAAAGGGAAAAATATATGTAACACAGTCAGAATAATAATCAGGCAATCGTTTCTGACCTAGTATACATAATACACGTGTAGAAAATATAAAAGCAAAAGAGGAAGCTACTTTTTTTGTTGGTGCATCATTAAAAAATGAGAACCATTTATAGTGAGAGTTTGAGACTATTGCCAGGTATATCGACGGAATTAAATTCTTCAACCAGAAAAATTAGGGGTTTAATCTTGATTTATGTGTCCAAAATCACATGCAATTCAGATTTTTAGATGGAAAGAACTTGATTTGTTCCTGCCATGCATTATTAAGTTTCAAACCAAATTACAGAAGAGATGCTAATAAGACACGAAGTGTATCGGCCGGGGGCCCCTCAATTTTGTGAATGATGTTGGTCAAAATAAGTTGGGGAAAACCCAAAGAAGAAGTGAACCTTTGAAATAATACTACTTGTTCTACTTTGTTTGATCTATTTTCAAACAAAACTATCTTTGTTCACTCCTGCTGAGAATTTTAACCAGGAGACATGTCAATTATTAGGGTAAAAATGAGGGAGGGAATTTAGCTGCTAATTATGAAGGGACTATTTAGAAATTTCTCTTCAGGAATTATATCACTGAAGGGGTGATCAACTTGCATGTGAGGGAGCATCAAATACTGTATGTAATGACATGTAATGGCATGTAAGACTCACTTTTTCTTCTGAAAAATACTGTTTGAAAATGGGGTGTGTCTTATACATGGGTGCGTCTTATATGCCAGCAAATATGGTAGTAATCTATGCATGTGTGAACACACATCTCTCTTATCCTGAGAGATTAAAAAAAATCCCTTTCAAGGTCAAAGTAAATGCAGTCCTTTCTTTCCTACAGAACAAGGTTGAGCAAACTGCAGCCCTCCAGATTTTGTTGGACTACACATCCCATTAGCCCTAGCCAGCATAGCCAATAGTTAGAAATGCAGGAAATGGCAGTCCAACAAATATCTGAAGCCGTACTTTGCCGACTTCTGCTATATAAAGAACAGTAGGGAGGAACAAAATGGTTATAATGCATCGTAATAAACTGAGTTTAGAACTCTCCTGATGCAATTTGATACCTACTGAGTTCCATGGAGCTTACTCCCAAGTCAGTGAGCATGCAGCCTCAGGCTGCAATTCTCTGCCTCGGAGTAATGCCTCAACTCAACAGGCCTTCACAAATGATTCACAGGCACTTGGCGGTAAGGTCCCTCCCCTTGTTTATGTATTTTAATTTACTTTACTTGCTGTTCCTCGGACTTGCTTACAGGTAAACCATGGACTATGGCTTATATTTGTAGTTATTACTGCAATCAGCAATTTATGTGGTCTGAAAAGCCCATCTGGCTGTATTATATTATGGAGAACGATGGGGCATTTTCACACAACCAGTTTGACCCACGTAAGGTCTGCCTTGAAAATCAGCAGTGCTCAGCTCAAACCGTCCTGAGCTCCTCCTTGATATTACAATGCTAATTGCAATTCCCAGTTTGAGAGACTTAAGGCATGCTATTTTTGAGGGTGACAAGCTGCTAATGTATCCTTTAGATGTTGTTTTCACATTTGCCTATTCAGACCACTGTGGTATATAATATACTTTGCATTTTTATGAAAACAGATTTTTAGTTCAGTAATGTTAGCCAATCACACTATAGTATGAAATTATCCTATATGCTTGCCTGAGGCCATAAAATACAAATATTCAGAACATTAACTTGACATCTCCCCCCTCTTTTACTGTTCCATGTTGGTTAATTGTTTTTTTTTTTAATAAAACGACTAAAAATATGTTTAATTACTTGGATAGAAATTTTAATGTCAACAACCTACACAGTATCTTTTCAGCTTATTTGATGTTATCAGTGGTGTATGGATGTACAGAAAATGAAAACACAGTAGGTAATTGTCATTTGCCTTTAAGCAGTGATGTTTGTTTTTCAAGAAATGCAAGGAACTTATGAGGCATTAACATTCTAAAATTATATATTTAAAGTAACTATGATTTTTGAGTTTGTGTGTGTGTCTGTGTGTGTATGTGTCATAGAAGGAAAACACTCAAGGATGAATTTGGATTAGTTTTTTTTTTAAAATCTATGTCCATTTACGCGATTGCCAGTTCACTGTTGAGAGAAATTACAAACTCAATCAAGTGACACATCAGTGGTCCAAATCTTTCTGCATCTATTAATCAGTTCCCTTTGCAGCAAGCTCCTCGTGGCAGCAGACAATCAGACAGCAGCGATGCTCTCTCCGGACGGTTGATGCCGACATATAAACTGAAATGACAGGCTGTTCTAGAATATCATTAAGGAGCCTGATCTAAGGGGACTCTTTTTCCTCCCTTCTCTCTGATGGCTGAGAGAGAGAGAGAGAGAAAGAGAGAGAGAGAGAGAGAGGTCACTTTGAGAGCCAATAAATAATCTCCAATCTAGCCCCAGAACACTTTGGTGTGGGTTTCTGAAGTTTGGGCTCTCTCCATTTCTACACGTGTCTACCTGCTATTTATTATATGTTGTCTGTATGAACAGAAAGCAGACAGTGGTGTCCTTTTTTTTCTTGTTTCACCTGAAAGCCAGTTACAGACTGATTAAAGCTGAGGGTGTGCAACAAACAGGAAACAGCTCGAACCTATCAGGACATTAAAGCCACCAGCTATGAACAACAAACATCTAGCCCTGTACAGGTAGGCAACTGAGGAAAATGGACAGAACATTTTGTCTCTATAATTGTGATACACACACAAGCTCCCTCCCCCCCAAGACTAGTTATCCATCATAACTTTGGAAAAACATTTGGTTTTGCCTACAATTAAAACAACCACAACTTGTAATAGTGAACTGTAACATTTAATAAAATAACCTGTCCCCGAAATGATTTATTCTGATTGTAAAACAGATTACAGTATTGTATCTATATGCTGATCAGCAAAAGCCTGTGGTTGCTATTCATTTTTCTGGGAATAAACTCCCCTTACTCAACTTACTGCTGAGAAGACACGTACAGGACTGCATGATTATAATGCAAGTATGTGTACCAGATCACAAGCAGAATGTAAGGTACATTTAAAAAAAAAATCATAGAATAATGACCATGTTGTTATAAATGGATAAAATGTTCTAATATAGGAACTAAATTCACAATTACACTTACAATCATAGTATGTAATGATCAAGACTCAATGGAAGACTGGTCAAATTATTTACTGTGTGGAAAGATTATTCACAAGAGTATCAACACTAGTAAGAATGATGTAATGATCAGTTTAGCTCAGCAACCAGTGAATGATTACCACAATGGATTATTTTCTGGGCTGTGCGTATGTTGCATAACATAGCCTCACGTGCACACCCATACATACAATTCCTGCCTCCCTCCAGATTCTACATGAAGATAATCCAAATATGGTGGCAAAGAAATGCACACTCTATACAATAATGGAAATGTCCTGTATTTGCTTGTTTCCTACAACACAAAAGAAGATAACAAAGATTGCAAAATCTGGCCTGATTGTATTTCAGTGTGGAAGTTTGTTTCCAGATGCCCACCACTGTCCTGTTTCACAGAGTAAAGACCCTTAATGCTTTGCAAAATCAAGCTTGGCAGAATCAATTCTTTTTAATGTTCCTGTGAGCTACTTTAATCAGGTTTTAGGACAAATGCTGCAGAGACCTGCTCCCCTGCCAGTCAGTGTTCCTTTTTTTAAGCAGTGAGTTGTGACTATTTATGGAAGAAGTAAAGGATTATATTTCCAATATAAAGACTAAAATAATCTACCAACTGAATAGTTCCTAAGAGGCAGTTTATATCTTTTTTTTTTAAGGAGTAGCTTTGAGTCTGTGATAAAAATCAACTCCCTTTTTGAACTGTAACTTTCAGAATCTCTCAGCTAGCATGGCTGGGGGAGGTGTAGTCCAAAAAAGCTGAAATCTTGCACAGGCAAAACAGTTTCCCAGTAATTTATGCTACGACCTCAAAATATTCATTCAAAATAAGCAAAATATCACCAACATCAATCCTGCATAGATTTCTTAGTCATAACTACACACACACTGAGGTATCACCAAACTAAAAGATTTAAAATGTATTAGAAACACAAAAACAATTTATACCAAAAAATGGAACACAGTAGTGTCAGAAGCATTACAAGCTAGAAAAAGCTGTTGTTAATCAATGTGTTTTCAGAAAGTGTTTGAAACTTGTGAGTCACTGTCTCCCAGTATGCAAGAAGTTTCTCCAGAGAGGGGGTGCCACTACTGAAAAGGCTTGTTTTGCAGCTGTTGCTTTGCAACAACTGGTCACATAATGACCAGTAACACTACAACACTATCTCTGAAGTTACTGACTGGGTGTATATGGCAGCAGGTGACCTGCTAGGCATCTTGGTCCTGAATTGAACATGGTTTGACAGCTAATAATCAGTGCAATTTTTTTAACCCAATACATGTCATCTACATATATCTGTATCTACCACTAACCACCACTGCTGCTCTATTCTGCACTAACTGCAGCTTTTACAGGAGCCCCAAGGAGAGCACATTGGAAATAATCTGATCATGAGGTTGTGACCTCATAGACCACAGTGTCTAGGCTACTGGTATCCATGAACAGGCACAGCTGGATGTTCTGAGTCACACTGACTAGTTAGGCTTCTAGGAGAACCCTCTAATGACATAAAATAACCCCAGAACAGGTTGAGGTGGTTCTCTGGGCCAGCATATCACTTACTAATAGTGTCTGTCTGATTAGGATTTTGCTTCTGTTTATTAGCTGTCATATAGTCCATAAATGTATCCACGCACTGGGTCAGAATATGCAGAGCTTCTCCCATCTCAGACATTATGGATTTCATCAATGTATTGATGACACCTCACACCAAATTCCAAATACCACTCTCAGTGGTAAACAGCACTGGGGACATATGATGCCTTGTGGCACTCTATAGTTCATCTGCCAGAAGGCAGTTTTTTCCCAGCTAGGTTCGAGGTACACACTTCTTCCTGCGGAAATATCCCATAGGTATAAACCAAGTCTGAAGCAGCAATGTATTGTTTGCTTAATGAAAACAACGGACAGTACAACCCCTTCTGATATGTTCTTTCAAAATGGCTTAACTGACTTCAGTCTCCAAATTGCTGATGGTACTTTAGCAAGCACGCTGCAGTTTTAAAGCATCTTGATTTACTTCTATTTTCAAGATTGGGAAACCTACTCAAATCAATATGTCTGAAGTTAATCATGACTAGGGTCCCAACGCTTTCAATCAATCTCTTCTAAGCATGACTGCATCTGGATCTAGTCCTTTAAAAATGCACATGCAAACTCCCAAGCAATCTGAGCATCTGGAAGACAAAAGAGCCTGTTTTATGTTTCCAGAATAATTAACAAACAACAGTTGTTTCATCCTCTGTCTCGCTTTGTGTTATGGTTTATTTTCCATCTTGTTCACAGTAGTAGTGAACTATACAATCCAGTGACTATAAGCATTATATGAAATATTATGAACAAATAAACATCTGTAGTAGTCCTTGGTCTTAATTGTATTATACTTAACTATACTGTGTCTGTTCTTTGCTCACTCACCTGCAGATCAGAAGGATTTATAATTATGGATATCTGGAATATCTTGGGAATTCATATAAGCAAAAATACAGAGCCCCCCCCTCAAAGGGTTTAAAGTTTATTCACTTTGCATTCCCCATGATAAAATACCCTATTTGCTGGCACATAAGACTCACTTTTTTCCCTGAAAAATACTGTTTGTAAATGGAGTGCATCTTATGCTGGTGTGTCTTATACGCTGGCAAACACGGTATATTAATTTGAATTTACAGAGGTGAAGCTGACGAGCATTAATTTTTTTAAACAGCAGAAATGGCCACCAACTCAACTCCACCATATGCTGTTAAAGGCAGCATGTGTTGGTTTTTATCCTTCTAAAAATCCATTTTGTCTTCACAAGAACCCTATAAGGTAGGTAAGGGTAGAAAACAGCCACTGTTGCAAGGTGATCCATGTCAGTCCAAGATTCCCTGCTAAAAGCCCAGAATTCTATCAGCTACACTTTAATCATTGAAGCAGATTTTGTTAACGCTGGCTGTAATCCAGAAATGCTCTGTCTGCGTAGGAAGAACCATATGTGCAGGGTGGGGCTTCCTTGAAGTTCCCACTACAGCTATCCTTGCTACTGAAGAAATGAGTCACATTTAAACGGAACATGCTGGTTGCTTCTGCAGCCACATAAATGACAAGAGATTTTATTATACTCTCAGACTCCATGGTTTTCCCCTCTCACGCATGCAGCTTCAGTGGATTGAAGCTACCGGCTATACAAATCAGAAAGGGCATCCCTGGTTCTTGATGATAGTAGCTTTCAAGCACTCACAATATCCCTGCCTTAAAAAAAATGTTATCAGAAGGAATCTGCCTTGGGAGGTGTGTTTGCAGCCCTCTAGCAGTCACCAAGATAAGATACGTGCTTCCTTTGAAAAGACAGAGTCACAAAGCCTTCTAGGGAGAGAATAGGTGCTTAGCTAATAAATGCGCATAATTGCTAGGTTGGTATATTCCTTGATGGGGAATTTTGACAGCCAGTTTTGAATGGCATCACAAAGACATGCAATGTGTTCGCTGCCTGCATTCATTATCCTGGAATTCTCCACTATATCAGCTGTAAATTTTTTTTAAAAGAGTTCCCAAATATTTTAAGCTTTCAAGCAGGGGTCTTTGTTTCCTTGTGCCACAGAAGTATATAGGAGTAAGAACAAGGACTGTGATTCCCCCTGTTGTTCATGTACAGTAAGAAAAAGAGAATGAATGGCACAGGAGGCAAAAAGAATAGGAGAAAGAAACATGCCATGGTCTGCGGGGGTGAGGGTGGGGGACTATAATTACCCTCGTATGTTCAAGAAGGTATTAGAAAAATGAAGGGGAGATTGGCATGCCAATGAAGCAAAGAGAAACGAAGATGTTGTAAGAAACCAGCTGGCAAATGTTCTGAAGAGGCTGAAACATATTTCTAAGGCCACATCCCACATACTGTTCTGTAGCCAAATGGTTAATTTTCTTTCTTTCTTTTTTTCTGTTTTTTATTAACAACAACTGTGGCTCCTCCTTTTGTTTTAGGGCACAATCTGTCCACTTCTCTTTTATTTGCTTTTTCTGTCAGTTGGAGAATATTGATTTTAGTTCTTCAACAGCTAAACTGGATCCTAACTGGAAGATCTGGGTGTTTTTTTAATACACCTGAAGGCAGCACAAGCTACTAGGTAAAGCACCCCAGCAGGTATGCTATTATCTCAACACTTACAGATCTGCAGTTTTGTTAATAGCAGGTATGCTATTATCTCACCACTTACAGATCTGCAGTTTTGTTAATATTAAAACTCTTCTCTACACCATTTTTTTTTGTTTCTACCAAGGAGTCTGCTTTTTAAAACAGAGGCACATGGAGGCATCAGTTGGAACTTCTATTTTCAAAAATGGAAGACTGACCACTAGCAATCCTAGGGATACCTCTAGCTGTAATGTAAAACCTGCTTGGCATCTTTTTATCTCCTTGTACAAACCAACTAGAGCCCTAAGATCTGCTGGAGAAGGCTTTCTCTCGATCCCACCACCATTCGAGGCTCGCCTGGGGAAGACACAGGAGACAGCCTTCTCAGTGGCTGCTCCCCCCCGTGGAATGCACTTCCACAGGAGGCTAGGCGGCCCCCTTCCTGTTTTCCTTTTGCCAGTAGGCAAAAACTTTTCTTTTTAAACAGGTTTTTATGTAATCTGGGGAGCTTTATTTATTAGCTTGCTATAAATTGAATATTGTTTTAGGTTTTTAATAATTTTATATGTTTTTAATGTTTTCATATTTTAATTTATTGTTGGAAGCTGCCTTGGGTCCCATTCTGGGAGAAAGGCAGCATACAAATGTAATAAATAAATAAAATAAATTGTTGTGGTTACGTGCCTTCAAGTTGACTTAAATTTCTAAGGCTTACAGGGTTTTCTTGGCAAGAAAAAAAAGTTTGCCACTGCCTTCCTCTTAGGCTGAGAAAGTGTAAATTGCCCAAGGTCGTTTCCATGGCTGAGTGGGAATTTGAACCCTGGTCTTCCAAAGCCCAGCCCTGCATTGCACTGGCTTTCTTGCTTTGTAGAATCTAATTGGAATGTCTATAGCATTTTCCCATATTCCACCTAGTGACTGAATGTAGGCTCCATGGCTTCACCACACGTCTACCATTTTTCTCCTCTGTCTTGCCCCCAAGAAACTTTACTCATCATATAGCCCAGACAAATGCACACCTCCCAGACAGTGCTGGATTGTAAATCCCATTGACCCTAACCATCACAGTTAGGAATAATGGGAGCTACAGACCAACTGTATCTGGATAGCCCAACATTCTTCATCTCTGATCTAATCTGAAGAAGAATTCTGGAGAATTTGGAGACTTCTACACTATTTAATAATTTTATTGTTTGAAAGTGGCTTCTGGCATATTTCAATGGGAAGAGAACGTACTGTCTTAAGTTACAGCCCAGCATGTTACTCTGTAAGAGAGAACATCTCACTATGTTCTGAAATCAGTTTGCCGGCTTCAGTCATCCTCTCCTGTGTTCTGAGAAGGCTCAAGAAAACAACCTATTCTACCTATTTTATTAAGTATTTTAGGCATTGTATTCAGTACTTTAAAAGCAAGATTAGTAAATTCAGTCTTAACTGTTGTGGGTTTCTTCAGTTCAGATGGTAAATGTGGGGGCTCTGAGCTTATGCAGAATTCCTTTCCTACATAATAATCACAATTGCAATCATATATGTCTGATGAGAAAGCAAGGATTCTGGGTCAAAGAGCATGCAACTTCTAAACAAGCATGGATTTGATATTAACATTTTATTGAAAATTTTGAACCCTGCAGATGCAGATCTGACTAATTTGGATTCAAACTGCCTAAGCTTCTCCAAGACATTTGACCACTTCATCTGCTACATTATTATTTTCTTTAAAAAAAATTTAGATGGTAAAATCCTGTATGACCATTACGTACTATGCAGCACTTTAACTATGATGCTATGTAGTGGATTCCAGCCAGACCTCCCCAAGCTCCAATGATGGTAAGCAACTGCTGGGATCAACAGGGGTTGATCAATTCCTCAGTTGATTGAGAGGCAGTTGCCTGATGTTCCCACCCCTTTCTGTGAGTGACCTCTCATGTGACAAGCCAAAAAAAGAAAAAAGAGGACCTGTCACATATCTCCCTGTGACAGAGACTGCTTGGGCAAGGGGCAGGTGGCAACATCAGGCAGCCCCTTCTCGATCAACAGAGGAATGGATCTCCGTCAATCCCAGTGGTTGCTTGTTGGTAAGTGAGGTTGGGGGACTTTCACAGTCCCTATGCAGACCTAAATTAGGGGCTATGTAGGGATCGTGAATATGTATAAATTAGGAGTGTGTAAATGTAGGTTACGCATTCATAACTGCCCAACAGGATTTTGGTCAGAGGTTGGAAGTAGCATGCGCAAAGTAATTATATTACCTGTAATGTTTTACTTTTAGGGGTAATGATGGCATAACAATGGCCTTTTTGCAAAATTAACAGAACAATTTATAATGATGCTTCTTTCTTATGCAACAAATAAAGTTCATTTGTTACTGTTAAAATGATGCTTTTAGGGAGATTTGGGGCCTGTTTTGTGTTTTAAATGGTTTAATTTTTTTCTACAGGTGATCTACAAATAGCATGTTAGTCACATGTTACTCTTTTAATGATGCGTAAAAGCAGTGAGGCCCCCTAAATAAAGAGTAATGAATCACATTTTAAAAAGCTCTGTAAACCTTCCCCCCAAACCTCGAACCTTCCCCTCAAACCTCGCAATAACTGTGCTTACTGGTGCTTCCATACGCACAAAGGGTTTTTGGGGCTGTCAGGTTAAAATGCTATTTTTTCCTGACTAGGACCTGTATGTATTTTAGCAACCAGTGCATTTGAAAGCTGAGTGACAAACAGATTGGAGAGATGAAACATTTTGCTGCAGAAGATGATATTCCTTTTGTCCCATAACCATTCTAAGGCACAGAAACTGTAGTAGCAACTCTGTAATACCTACCAAGTCCAAAAAGGGATTGTGACTACATCTTGTGCTGATTCTTCATTCTGTGAAAAACAGAGAGAAGAGGGAGCGAGACTAACAAGGTTGGAGTGAACGGTACAGTCCAAAATGCTAACAACTGTTCTAAGTCATATTTCTCTGTTACGGTGGCACCTTCCTCCTCATTTTACAGTTTGAGAGCTACATTGCTAAGCTTATATGCAGGAAGCTACTGTCTTGATTGCTACAGGTTCTGTAATTAATTGAAGCCCTTATATAATAACGTGAGTTATTCGTCTTATGGAATTCTCTCCTGTAAATCAGGATAAGGAGACTGACTCAAAGCCAAGTTATCAGGTCCATGTTACTTGAAGAGCCATATTCACCGACATGAGCCAGGCTGTGTTTTGAGATCCTCTCAGAATATCCTGTATCATTTATTTGATGTTTTCTTTTTAATCATCTTGTGTTTAAATGCTTTTAATTTCTACTGTTAGTTTAATTATATTTTTAACTTTCATATGATGTAATTTTTTTTTAGCTGTGAACATTTGTAAGGTGCCTTGAATCTTGGACTGGGAAAAGGTGAGATAAAAATAAGTAAGTAGTAAAAATCCACCCAGTGAATTGCATGGCTGAGGTTACTTTGAATTCACCTTTCCTTGCTGAGCTCACTTCTCCCTCATTGTCTACATGCATTACACACAACACTAACAGTTAATCAATACAAGGCAACACTACCTCCTGCACAGAGTGTTTTACAACTGCCTTCTTCCAACCTGGTGCTCTCCTGTTGCTTTGGATTACATCTCAGTTTCAGCCAGCTGGGCTAATGGTTAGTAAAACTGGCAGTTGTAAGCAAAGTATCTTGAGGACACCAGGTTGGGAAAGACAGTACAATAGCACATGCGCACACGCACACACACATACAAAAACCCCTACAATTTTAGCAAGTACAAATGTCCTAAACGTTTTTTTAAAAATCCTGAAATACCCAACAACATTTTTAACACATTTATTACCTTCCTCTCATGTTTTCCTGATGACTACGAAAGAAGGAGGAGAAAGAGAAGAAAAAGCAGCAGCTTTGAGTAGAAACTACTGTGCAAACACACAAGCACTTGCACTGTTCAACTGGAATGTTTTGATGGGTTTTAATAACATAAACCTATTAAGGGTATTTCCCCCCAATATTTGGTACAAATGTTAGATTATGTTTAAATCAAACTGCAAAGCAAAATTCTAAATGCAAATAAAAGGCTGGGAAAGATAATAAAAATGATTTAATTTCTGTATTTTAGGTGGATTAGAGGAGAAGACAGGCAAAAGGCAGCAATTATTTGCTATGTAATTAATCTACTTATATTAGCAATGTGGTAGATTTTGGTCACTGCTTCAGCTGATTGTGAGGGCCTAAATACACCAAAGTTGACAGGCAACTTGAAGGTGGGCACATGTGTGCACACACACAAACACACACACACTCATATTCAGCTGGCTATAGGCAACATATTCTCATTAAGTAGGGAAGCCTGTGTGTGTTGGGGTGAGGATATTCTCAAGAACTCAGTTCTGGGTATATGCAGTCATATTTGACTAGAAAAATACTATACTAATTTTAAAGCAGAATCTGCACACTTTCAGGCCGATCCTTAAAAACTGTACTATGTGTCAGACTTGTTGACTCTCAGGCATGTCAAATACAGTGGGATTTTAATTCCAGGCAAAATTACAACAGATAACCAAACTGGATACACGTCAACCCAGGCATCCCAAACAAACAGAGCTTGGAATTTCTGTTGAGCAAGTTAGTCTTCCATGAGCTAATTCAAAAAACAAGAAGAAACACAAACATACCAAGCAACACTCCTTTAGCAGTTATAATCATAATAATGCTTTTAAGTTAAATTATACCAATCATATTGTCTTTCAAAGTAGAGACAAGGAAACTGCGCTGGCTCTCCAGATGTGTTAGACTTTGTTGATCAGAAACTCCAACCAGCATGAGCAATGGTAAAGCCCTCCAGAGTCCAAAACTCTGGAGGTTCAAATGTTCCCCGCCTCAGTTCTAATTTGGTGGTTGTTGCAATTGTTGTAGCAATTATTTTACTCTTCTGCAAGACAATTTTGTCTTCATGGCTCATCTAGGCATCAACCCAACATGTTCAGCATGTTTCTTGTACCATGTGCCTTCAGACCTTCTCCTTAATTACAGATGCACAACTTATAGGCCGCAGTGCAAGGTGCAGTTTATAGCTATTTAAAAAGTATGGAACCTGATATATTTATCATACAAACTGCAATGGTGTAGCAATTAAGAGTGCTGGATTATAGACTGGGTTAAATTTTTTAGGCGACCTTTCATTCTAGCACTATGATACCCCTTTAAACTTCCATGGCTGCATCCTATGGAAACCAAGGGTCTATAGTTTGGTAAGGCACCTGAGCTCTTTGGCTGACAGTTCTTAGTACCCTTTTCTACGCTGCAAATCCCAGGATACCTTATGATGTTGCTGTGGCAATAGAATCGTATTGCTGTAACTGTGTAACGTAAAAGATTTCCAAGTGACCATGGGCCAGCTCTCAGTCTAGCCTAACCTACTTCTCAGGCTTGTAATGGTTAAAAATTGGGGAAGGAAAACAGATCTACCACATAAATTGACTTGAACTCCCTGGAGAAATGAAAAAGGATGATCTCAGAACTACCACTGTATGTTTACTTTCCTTTCTCTCATCTCAGTCCACCCAACATACTTGTGTCCTTTTCTTTTTGCATCATAATGTCACATTTAAAGTAAGTGCACTGTTTCATCCCTAGGTCAATATGAAGAAGCCCAACGTACTTAAACATATAATTATATGTATGCTATTTCAGCAATCTTCACCAGTAGCTACAGCTCTATTCTCTATGCAAAAACAAGACCAAGCAGACTGTGGCACAGGCCATGAACTGCTAATATCAAAAATTAGAGTAAAGCTAAAGAATAACAGCAAACGAACTATTGTGCAAAATAAAACTTGAAGAATGTCCCCACCGAATTTAAAGATAATGTAAACGATAGATTTGCATTATTAAGCCTAAGTGACTGAGAGCCAGAAGAACTCTGGATTTAAGCCAGGGACACTACCAGGGAGAAATGGAAAAAGATTCTATCTGCAGTCCACAAGTAAGAGGAGCCTTAATGGATGATGGCTGAAAGTCTTCAAGCAGTTAAGGACAGACAAGATGCAAAAGTAAAAGGGAACACAAATAGATACAGAATCCTGAACACAATTTGGACAAAGAGAACTACTATAACATTCAATGCAGAGAAACAGAAGATGATGATAAAAAAAGGAAGAACAAGAGACTGCTTCTCCAAGATCCGAGAAATCAAAAGGAAATTTAAACCAAGAGTGGGGCTGCTATACGACCGGCAGGAGAAGCACATTACATAACCAAGTACAAGTAAAAAAGATGACGGAAGCAATACTCTGAAGAACTATATAAAAGAGATGAACGGATAATAAAGTCATGCAAGGAAGAATAATTTGAACATGAACCTACAATTTTAGAAAGGGAAGTGGAGGCTGCACTCAAAGCACTTGGGAATAACAAATCACCAGGAAGAGATGGCATACCAATAGAGCTGTTTCAATCTACAAAAATAGAATCTACTCTAATTCTAGTAAAATTTGTCAATAATTATGGAAAACAATAGAATGACTCACAGACTGGAAATGTTCCATATACATTCCAGTTCCCAAGAAATGGCAAACCGGAGACTGCTATGATGATAGGACCATTGCACTAATTTCCCATGCAAGTAAAGTCATGCTCAAAATGTTATGATAAAGCTTTTACCAGCAAGAAATGCTGTATGTGCAAGCTGCATCCAGGAAAGGAAAAGGCACCAGGGATCATATTGCAAACATCCATTAGATAATGGAGCACACCAACAAATTTCAGAAGAAAATCAGCCTGTATTTTATAAACTACTGTAAAAAAAAAAGCCTTTGATTGTATAGATCATAGAAAACTAGGGACTGCTCTTAAAGAAATGGGTGTCTTGATATGCAAAGGACAAGAGGTTACTGTTAGGGCAGAATATGGAGAAACGGAATGAGGGTCAGGCAGGGCTGCACTGTATCACCCCACCTGTTTAACTTATATGCTGAACATATCATATGTAAAGCATAATCAGATTCAGAGGAAGGAGGTAAAAAAATTGGAGGAAGGAACATCACCAATTTAAGATACGCAGATGATACCATACCACTAGCAGAAAACAGCAAATACTTGGAACGCTTATTGAAGAGTGTTGAGGAAGAAAGTGCAAAGACAGGTTTATAACTAAATATTAAAAGAACAAAAATTATGACTACACATAACATACAAGATATTTAAATAGTTCAGTATTTTCCATACTTAGGATTAGTCATTAATCAGAATGGAGACTGCAGTCAAGAAATCAGAAGAAGACTCGGCCTTGGAAGGGCAGCTGTGAAGGAACTAGACAAGATCCTGAAGTGTAAAGATTGAATACTAAAATCAGGATTGTTCTAGCCATTGCATTTCCAGTTTCTATGTATAGCTGTGAAAGCAGATAGGAAGAAAATCAAGTCGTCTGAAATGCAGTGCTGGAGAAGAGTTCTATGGATACTGTGGATTGCTAAAAAAAACAACAAAGCAAATCAAGCCTGAACTCTCCTAGAAGCCATAATAACTAAACTAAAATTATCATACTTTGGACATATCATAAGAAGATATGAGTAACTAGAAAATACAATAATGCTTAGTAAAGTAGAAGGCAGTAGAAAAAGAGGAAGACTGCATTGCAGATGGATAGTTAAAGTGGTATCAAAGTGCTTACATTGAGTAGTATGAAAGAGACAGAGGACTATAATTCCCAGAATCTCCTAGCCAGCTTGGTCAGTGGCAGTGGATATGCTGCTGGCAGTGGGATTCTGGGAACTGCAGTCCAAACAGCAACATTTCTAAGCTTTTGGTTTCATCAATGATTACTGCTCAAAAAACTAACTTTCCTCTCAAAACCTACCTCTACTGTTTAATGTGGCCTGGAGATATACTGGCATTGTGTATGCTACTTCTAAATAGATTTAAAGGTGCCGGCTCTGTGTAATGAAATAGTTTTCAAAGAAATAGCCACATGAGTTTAATATACCATAAAAAGGAAAAGTGCGTTGGGGGGAGAGGGGCAGAAGGTGTCTAGCAGAACCTAGTTGTGAAGAAATAAAATGGTAACAAGTTGATGAATCTTTTGTCTGTATGCAGACCACATCTGCTTCACCCCAAGTGTGCTCTCCTGGGCTTCCTGTTCATTTAATGGAGTCAGTAGACAGACAGACAGACAGACAGAGACACACAGTCAATGGTACGTAGCTGAAATTAACAGAACAGGCCTTATATATACGTGTGCGTTTGCACCCTAGGCCTGAAGGAAAGGGCTTTCTTATGACTGACATCTGTAAGACACTCTGGCTACCTTTTTAGGCTGAAAGGCAAGGTAAAAACAATGTAAAGTACAAATGCTCCTATAGTTGTAAGATGTGTGTCTGTGTGCTGCAATCTTTGGAATAGGGGACTCTGTGCTTCAAAGTCCTTTTGTTTAAGGTAATTGCAGCAGCATCTTCATCTCCCTGCCATTTCTACTCCATGCTGACACTGTCATCTGTGACTCTGTCAGCAGATTTTTCTGCACTGACACTTCCTTTCCAGTTGAAGAACAGATGCGTGATCAGATGGCACTGAGTGGTGCTTTACCTCTTCATGGCACTACTGAGTCATCAGACAGAACAGTGCTCATTAAAAGCCATTGTTTTACGCCTTCCTCTAACCACAGGGAGACAAAGAGGATGGATCTGTGGCTGGAAAGGCGGGGGCCCCCGGCAGCATGCTAGGACAAGGGCACGACTGTGCATTTAGCTTCTTGACCTAGATGTGGAAGCTGAAGTGGGAATAGAAGACAGTGTGTCATGGAGACTGGCAGGAATCAAATTCTTCCTGCTTTAGAATAATGTGCATATAATGTGTAGAAGGTTTAAACTTTCTAACAGGTTTAAAACACTATGCTGGAATCAGAGCCTGAAGAGCAACCTGAAGTAAATAATTGTCTACAATTAAAGCTGCATTAGTTACCAAGACAGCTGTCAGTTCGTTGTAGTTACTTAAAAGCCCATTATCCGAACAGCACCAGCCACTATCCTGTTGTGGGGGGGGACATATTCTCCCCCAACCACCCTGTTGTTGCCTGGACACCCACAACAGAACTCAAGGTGCCAGCATGACCAGAATTTAAACCATGTGATCAGAAAATCATTGAATCAGACAAGACCGAGACCCTCGCAGACCATCTATTCCAACTCCCTGCCACGCAGGAATACACAGCCAAAGAGCTCCTGAAAGACAGCCATCCAACTTCAGCTTGAAACCTGCGAAGAAAGAGAGTCCTCAACCTTCTAAGGCAATCTATTCCACTCTCAAAAAGCTCTTGCAGTCAAGAAGTTCTTCCTAAGGTTTACATGGAACCTCTTTTGTTGTAATTTGAATTCGGTGGCTTGTGTTGTAGTCTCTGGAAAACAAGCTCATTTTATCTTCCACAGTACTCCTTCAGGTATTTAAAAAGGGCTAGCATATCAACTCTCATTCTTCTCTTCTTCAAAGCAAGCCTACCTCCCTACCTTCCTAAGTGATGCTTTACAGGGCTTGTTTTCCAGACCTTTGATCATCTTGGTTGCCCTCTTCTGGATGTGTTCCAACTTGTCACTACCATTCTTGAACTGTGGTGTCAGAAGTGGACACAATATTCCAGATGAGAAATATGAGCAGAACTGAGTGGGACTACTTCTTCCCAAGATCTGGACAATACACTTATGTTGATGCAGGTGAGAACTGCATTGTCTACTAAGACCCCAGCTCCTTTTTGCATGCACTGCTGCCAAGCCAGGTCCTACCCATTCTGTATTTGTTCATTTCATTTTTCCTGTTTCAATGTCATACCATACATTTATCCCTGTTGAAGTTCATTTTTTAAATTTTGGCACAGCTCTCCAATCTGTTAAGGCTATTTTGATTTCTGATCATGTCCTCTGGGATATTAGCTATCTCTCCTAATTTGGTATCATCTGCAAATTTGATCTATCATCCAAGTAATGTAAAGATGTTGAGCAATACTAGTCCCAGGATACAACTCCATGGCATCCCAGGAGTCACTTCTGTCCAGGATGAAAAGGAATGACTGGTGAACAGTAACTGGATTCAGGCCTTCAACCAGGTACAAATCCAGCTAACAGTAGCACTGTCTGGCCTACTGTTTAGCTGCTTCTCTGCAGGTTATCATGGGACAATGTCTAGAGGCTTCCTGGAATCACAGTACACTACATCCACAGCACTTCCTGATCTTGTAACTCTGTCAAGAGGAGATACGATTAGTTTGGCAAAACATGTTTTTGAGAGGCTCATGCTGGCTCTTAGTAATTACTTCATTTCTTTCCAAGTGCTGAGGTTAAATGACATTCCTCCTTCACCATTTAGCAAGGCCACACCCCTGTAACTATAAATTAACTACAGCTTTATATTTACATCACAAGAAGAGAAAAGTTATTCTTAACTATTTTACAGTTGTAATGAAGTTATACCTTAGTAATTGGGAGAACGAACTAACTGCAAGAGAATAGTTATGTATAACTAGTTACTCCCAAACTCTGGCTAGACTGGGGAAGTGTTACAGCATATGCTATGCATGTTTACATGAAAATACATCCCACCAATATTAGTGGGGCTTGGTCCCTACACGTGGTCCCTAAAAAGAGTCTAGTTTTGTAGCTGACATGTGTTGAATTCATTGGTGTCTCCCATGTCAATAGGATAGGGAATCTACTCCAGGTTTTAAAAAGAACACTTCTAGGTCCTAGATTCAATTACTAAATGGGTTAGCACCCTGGATAGTTCTTTTAAAGTTATGGAAAGCTGAGGGAAGATCCACCACACCACTAACATGGAAGTCAGTAGCAACCACCAGTGGAATTTCTATGGGCATCAGTGCATGGTTGATACCTAAATCAGTGCCTTCCTCAAATAGATTGGTGACTTGCATATGAGTAAGACAGGAAACCCATTGCCTTAAATTATGTTCCATTATCTGTACCAGGTGAAAAGACCAGTCAGGACTTTTCAGTGAACTGAAAATCTGAATATAAGATGGGCAACAGAAAGTTTATATCAGAGCCTCTGCTGAACAATGGCTCACTAGTCGAGTGTTGTTTGGCTATTGGGTTTAGTTGAATTATAGTGAACCAACCACCACAAAACTCTGTAAGGGAGTTTTGTGGTGCCGCCAACCTCATATAGACAATGGCACCCTGGTGTTATGGGCCTCACCCAAACAAAAAAGGCACTCGCTATGACCGTCAGTTAGGGCGACCTTACGACCACACGTTCGGCAAGGTTTGAAGAGAGCCGACATAGAAGTTGAAGAAGAAGCGAGGGGAAAATGGCGGAGAAGGCAAGGCGAAGACGAAGCTGACGAGGACGAAGAGAGCAGGGGGGGGGCAGAAAAGCGGTGAAAAGTCCCGAAAACGGGTGCCAAAGTCACCAAGTCCAATTCGATATCCAAAATCCAAGTCCAAAGTCCAAGCCAAGTCAAAACCAGAGAAGAAACAAGCCGAAGAAAAAAAGCCAATAGTGCTACCAAGCTCAGAACCTCCGTACGCGATGGCGGACGAGAAAGAACTGAGGGGAGACCGTTGCTCGGCGGGCTGAGCATGCTCAGTATAGGTAGGGGGGAGTGGTTCCCGCCAAGCTACTAAGTTCTAGAATTTTCCAACCGGTACCGCGCATGCGCGAAAGCTCCTAGTGTGTGAGGCACAGAGACCACGAAGAAGAACCAACCACCACAAAACTCTGTAAGGGAGTTTTGTGGTGCCGCCAACCTCATATAGACAATGGCACATCAAGCTCAATCAGAGCATGAACTGGCCGTCAATAATTGATTGACTGATTAATTAATATTAATTAAATTAAATTAATTAAATTAACATTAAAATGATGAAGCTGTTAAAAGATAAAGCACAAAGTGCCACATAAGAAGAAGATTTCCGTGCCAGCATCCTGGGTTAAACCAAAAATTAAAAAAAAAAAACAACTTGCACATTTAGTTAAATGGATAACATTTTTAAAAAAAACTACTCAGGTAAAATCACTCTTCATCTAAGCATATTTGCTCTATTGACAAATGGGCTGTATCATGTAGATCTGAAATAGCTTCAATTCACTATATTTATTTTTGTTGCCATTGCCAAAGATAATTAAAACTGTGTTCCAAAGGAATTCCACCCCCCTCCACTGGCAAGATCTGGAGCTTTTTTTCCCCCCGCATTAGATGAAGGTGTCTCTCTCTTTCACTCTTTCCCTAGCCTCACATGCAATCATACACTTCATTGGACAACAATAATAGCTTCATTTATAACCAGAGAGCTGAAAACCAAACAAAAATAATAATGGATGTAACAGTTCTTAGTGACAGGTGTATTATCCAAAAACATTTAGCCCAAGGGTACATATTAGGTTTTTGACCATGCAGTTTAAGAATCTGAAGGGAGCGTGAAAAACTGGAAATGATGGGCACAGGGGAGGGGGGAGTCCATTATGCTGCAGTAGCTTTTGCATAAGAGAAATGCTCCACTGCCCATCAGCGCAAGAGAAGGAAATAATGCTCCCTATCTGCTCTGCCTTCAATACCTTCTCTGGCACTGAAACAATTATGGCATGTCTCATCATACAACTGTATCACTATGCTTTCTTTCAGGAAAGGAAAATGAGCTGAAGACAAGCTGTTTATAAAAACAAAAACAAAATCCCAACCTAAATTTTCTGCAAATAGTCAAAGTTGATTCCAGCTGATAATCTAATTGTACAGTTCCACACAATTTGCTGCCCTTTTTGTAGGATCTAAAATATACACTAAATCACATAATGAATGTGCTTTCTCCATGGTTTGGTTATCTCAAGCAGGGCATCCTTCCTAAAAGACATTACTCAGCCTGATACACATTAGATAGAAATGCCAGTGTAAGTGGTCTATGGATCATGGCCAGTCTTATCAGCTGTGCCTTTGGCAATAATGCTGTAGGCCCGGGAACATTATGTCTCATCACCTCTTAACATGAGAAACATTCTGACATAGCTTTCTTGCTTATTTGCCTCTTCCTTTCTTAGGCACGCTTTCACGCTAAATTACATTCCAGTGATGGGTTAGGTCTTCAGGCTGCTCAACCCACTGCCTGGTTTAAGAAGGTAGGGTTTTCTACCACTATTTGGCAAACAATCATACCATTTGGCTTCTTAATGTCTTCGCTCACTTTTACCTCCGATCATCAGGTGTTCTGTATGACTTGGAGATAAGCAAAGTGCAATCCTGGGAGCATAAGTGACCCCGTCCCTGGTTGTTTCTGCAGTCCTCAGAGCCCATAAACACTCCCAGACTGTACTTTTTCTAGCAACCCTCCTCCCTCAAGAATGGAGATTCATATTTTAAATAGGGTGTATGACTCCTCTCCCCACAAAGTTTAATATTAAATACAAACTGGAATTCTAATTCTTTACTCCTTTTCTTCCATTTTGGACTTATCTGTTCAGTCCCTGAAGGGTCCAACTGGCAGCAAACTGGCCACATGGCCCACTGAAGTTGCCCACACCAGCAACCAGCCCCCTTCCAACCTTCACACCCCATGCACCCTATTTCTGGTGATATTTTTCAGTCTATGCAGAAAGAGACATTCTGCCCGGCAACGAACTTCTATACGTAATACAAAAGGGAACCATGCCTCAGGAATGAAGATACCAATAACCAGCATCCAAGAGACATCCATGTTCCTCTGCTCTCCCCTATGCACAGTACCTCTTCTGTGAATATTTACATCAGGGCTAGGGAACTTGTGGCTTCTCAGATACTCTTGCACTACACTTCCCATCAGCACCAGTCAACATGGGGAATCGTCAGAGTTAACAGGAGTTGTAGTCCAACAATATCTACAAAGATCTAAGTTTCTCAGCCCTGATTCATATAGTGCCACTTCTTTCCATCTGTTTTAAAGGCCTTTGGCACCACTGAAGTGCAACTGAATTTGCTCACCATCATCATTTCTGACAGTAGTGAGCCATCCCCCATTTTAAATCTTGCCTTTCACATGGTCGTTTAAACTGTAAGAACCTCTGTAACAGAGGTTTATCTGTGTGGGTTGCTTACAGAACTCTGAAAAGCACTGTTTGCCTGGGGGCTCTAGTATAAATAAAACAGAGGTATAGCTCAGCTAATGGAATTGATGTGTTCCTGGGTTCTACTTCTTTAACAGAAATTTTGGTACCATAGGTAGAAATGGCATGGACAGCATAGGGACAATTTCCTACACCACAAAAAAGAACAGCAATTCAATGTGTTTCAGCAAACTTTTTAGTCAAAACTAACAGTATACAGATGTGCAATACAGCAACCAGGTCAGGCAAGCCTTCAAAAAGTAAACAAAAACAGTTTGAATTTTCTACAGACCACCTGAAGGCTTCTTCCAAAATGCATTCCAGGATGATTTTCTTTTCTTTTCTTTTCTTTTCTTTTCTTTTCTTTTCTTTTCTTTTCTTTTCTTTTCTATAGCCTCCACTTTTCTTATGATTTCCACTGTGGTAGCAAAACCTTTGAATCTACGTTTTTTCAATATGCCAGGGTAGCTGGTGAGGCCGGCTAGTCTGCTTTCCCTTTTCTGTGCTTTGCTCTTCACATTTGCCCAAGTAAGGGATTTTGGAGGCAGCTGTTTACCTTGCCTGTCGTACATAAGCACACACATAAGCATAACAGGATTACTTAGATTAGAATCCTATTCTTTCCCAGCTCAAGCTTTATTGCACTGTTTACTGCACAAACACTGCCGCAACCCAACACTGAAAGTCTTTCTCTAGCTCTCCTTCACCATCGTCCCAGTGCCAATGCTGGGGGAGGGGGAGAGAAACTTCCAGATAGACAGAAGACAAGAAAAGGAGGGGCTGGGCTGGGCTCCTGTAAAAAGGGCCTTGGAGTTTATCAGACCAGCCTGTTGTCTCGCAGCAATCATACTGTTTGAACAAACAGAAAGATACCAATATAGAAACAATGACTTTCACACTTCTCTGTAATAAAGCTATGGTGCTGCTTTGATAATGCATGTTCCCGCAATCAGTCTTCTGCACGGCCTCGTTGACCTCACCTTCCCACCTGTGTCCACACTATATACTGTATTTGCCAGCATATAAGACACATATTTTTCCCTGAAAGATAACATTTAAAAATGGGGTGTG
This sequence comes from Cyclura pinguis, assembly GCA_030412105.1. Taxonomy (NCBI): domain Eukaryota; kingdom Metazoa; phylum Chordata; class Lepidosauria; order Squamata; family Iguanidae; genus Cyclura; species Cyclura pinguis. Next base: position 46,377,837 of record CM059604.1, read on the forward strand.
TCTTATACATCGGTAAATACCAACCCCTTTCCAATGCATTTTGCCACCACGCAAGTTCTCAGCCAAAACGTGTAGGAAAGGGACGGGGAGCTCTAGGGACCTAAAGAAGTGCTCCCACAAGGCTTCTCCCACCCGTCCTTTCCTTCCATTTTGCCTCGGCGTGAATTCTTGCTGAGCTCCGGAGGGGGGACTGAACCCTCACATGAGGCTTCTCCCACTCCACTCTCCCTTCCATTTTGCATGGGAAGGGAAAAGAAGTAGCTCTAGAGGGGAGAAAGAAAGCTTGTGCAGCTTTCTTTCTGCCCTTCCAGAGCACCTTCCTTTCTCTTCTCCTACAGAACAGAAAAGAAAGAGAGGTGAGAGAAAGCTCCTAGGAGCTTTCTTTCCCTGAATCTGCAGCTCCCTCCTTTCCCTTGCCCTGCAAAATGGAAAGGAAAGGAGGTGGCGAAAGCCATGCTATTTTTAAAACTACTTTTCCTCAAAAAATAACATTTAAAAATGGGATGTGTCTTATATACTGGTGAGTCTTATATGCTGCCAAATACGATAGCGTATGTACACCATTTGTTTGTTTGTTTTTGCAGCAATTGCACAATTATGATTCCCGAGCACATACGTTTTTAAAAATTTGTTTTCCTGTAGTTGTATAATTGCAGCATGCTGGTGACAACCACAGCAGCATAACTGCACAATTACAGCAAAATGAATTAAAATAAAAAGAAATCTGTACCAGGGAATGGAGTAAAAGCAGCTTTGTCCCTGTGCACTATGATGTCCTCTTTGCCTGGAGACTGAAAATGGACTGATTTCACCCTGCTTGGGGACAGGCAAGGGGCGAAGAGTAGAACCACACATACATACATCTTGTACCCTGTTCCCTGCTTGAGAATAATGTTAAGAATGAGCTGGACAGTGTCCCATCTGCCCAAACGATACCTCTGCCCTGGTCTCTGTGTCCTTTTAAACTCATAGAACCAGAGAGAACAAGAGCTGAAAGAAAATAACAAAGTAAAATGAAAAGGTATCTAGCCTAAATCAAGTGAGACCAGCACCTCCCTGCCTCCTTCCCCAGTAGCTGTTGCCAGCTTACAAAATGCAAAACTCCAGTGTGCCATAATCAGAAAGATGATGCTAAGATGGAAAGAATATTAAAAAATACTCAATTCGAGTTTCAAAAAAAAAGAAAAAAAGGGGGGGGGCTTACTGATTAGCAAACAAACCCTCAGGAAGAATAATGGACCAGTAAGAATTTTGTGCAGTTGTCTCCTAGTATTCCCGAAGTGTTACAGAGGAATTATTCTACAGAGAAAAAAATGATTTTTTTTCCCTGGGAAAAAATATTGTCTTCAGAAAATGCATTTCCTATGCTTCTAGAAAACACTGGGATTTTGAGCAAAAACTCACTTTCCCCCCCACAGAATAATTCCTCCACAATACTCTGGGGCATTTGAATATGAGAAGAATATTACATGGGCCTATTTGTTTTCTCTTGCAGCTGGGAGAAAACTACTGAAATTATCAACCCTTGCCTGTGAGTATATATTTAAAGATTTATATCGTTGATTGATGCTCCATCAATTTATCTACCAAAACAAAGAGGAAGTGAGTGAAGGCCTGGTAACAAATCCCTTCTCACTTCAATTATTGTGACACTGTAAATCACACACATGAGCAAAACCCACCATAGTTTTATCCTTGGTGTTTCATACTGGGTTGTAGGTGGCAGGAGGACTGCTTTCTCACCCCAACAGTAATGAGTCATAAAGCAGGGATGGGATGGGAAACTTGTGGTCTTACACTGGAGGTACTGTATTTTGAGAAGCAAAAAAAAGAAAGAAAAGAAAAGAAAAAAAGGACATATTTACTAACTACTTACCTCAAGCCACCAATCACTATGATGACTCTCACTTTAAATACCCTATAAGCTCTGGGTAGTTGTAAAAGCAACCACTGCTCCTCAATTGAGTCAGTCTAACCTTCTTACTTCTGGGTACCATCATGAAGATGGCAGTGGAGAGTCTTTCTCTTCTCCACCCTGACTTTGCCACAGGACAGAGGATGGCAGTGGCCCTGAGACAGCTGGAAGACCATGAGTCACTTGCTTAACCCCTACAGGGCTGAGTCTGGCTGTTTTGCGTGCTTCCCTAACCCTTCTTTAACCTGACACATCTTCCCCCACACTCTTCCTCTTCCTCTGAGCTCTACTACTTGGTTGCCCACTTCTTCCCATCTAGACCTTGCAAGAAAACTTGGGATTATTTAAAAAATCTGCCTGGACAGACATTTTAGCTCTGAAAAGCAGCCATGTCCTGAAAAGCAGGATGTATGCAACCCTATCCTATATGTATTGCTTTACTCGAACCCCAATCAACCCCAGCTAATATAATCAATGATCAGGGACACTGGGAGTTCTCATTACACTTGCAGGGCCACAGATACCCCACTCCTGTTATAAAGCGATAAATACAGGAAGTTGTCCTCTTCAGTCAAAGGAATGAGGGCATCTACCCATGCATCAGCTTCATTACACTCTGCAGCACAGATCCTTAAGTTATTCCTACTCACAGTAATGTGGATAAAGTTCTACAAGTCCTCCTAACAGTTGAACAAAATTCATTCTGAATGTTCTCCATTAAGCCACTTATTCCCCCACCAGTTTCACACCCACATACTCGGTGGTGGTATAAATATTCTTATGCCTGTAGGATAGAACCAAGGCTATATGCCTTGAATGTGTATTTAGTCAGATAAGAGAAGCAAGCATTGCTATTTGCCTGCTTTGATACATTTTGCAGCCTATATTATTAAAAATAACTTTCAAATCCTAGCTTCAAACTGCTGCAAGTTATAATATTTTTGCTTCACATCAGGCTTGTCTGTTTTTCTATTTTTATTTCCTTTTTCAATTGAGTTAGGTTACTAGGCAACGGAAGCATTCTCTTCTATTGGTTAATAGCTATACTGTATTTCACATAATCAGTATATTTGGAAAAACTGTCCAAGGAGAAAAAAAAAGACAGCACAAATGGATGCCTTTTGGACACCAATTGCTTATAAACTGTGTTACCAGCTGTCCCTACTTAGACACAGAAAGCACTCGGGCACCATTCAGTTTGCAATTTATAGAGGTTGTCTCTGCTATGAAAGGGGATGACAATTTTCCAAAACAGTACCCTCAATAAAAAGCAATTTAATCAGTTTATTTTCTTAAAAGACACCATCCAGAAAGCACACACTGCATCTGTGGTAGATGGAGCACATTTTGCAGGAAAGGCAACATGAAAACAGAGCCACTTTGAGGTTATGGCAAAGGTGTGGCAGAATGCCTGAAGACACAACACTTATATTTGTTCCAGTCATACCCTCTACCTTTCTGTTAAAAAAAAATGCCAAGGTGTCTGATAGCAATAATGTCTACAATAGAAATTAACTGAGTCACATAAACAGTAACACAAAAATGTAATAACATCAGGGAATAGCAGAAAGAAGGGTTTTTTGGGGGGAGAGATAAGACAGCCATTTAAAAATAATTAAATTAAAAATGCAGGCACAAACATGAAGCAAAGAACAAATCAGGTCAATAGGCCAGATGCTAGTTTAAATTAGGTTTTTCCTGCTTTTTTAGCCCTCCTGTTTTCTTTCAGCAGGGAGTTTTAAAATGGGGGGGGCAGTGTTGGGTGGGGAAGAGAGAAAGGTCTCTGTTTAAGATTTCAACACATGGGCAGACTCATCTGGGAGAAGGCAGCCCTTCAGAGTACCTGATCTCAAGTTGCTTATTTTCTGTATTTTCAGATCATGTAGATTGGGTTGTGATTGCACCACCTCAGTTTTTATCACAGAGAGGCATTCGAAGGGTCCCCAAACCCTCCATCATTCTGCAGTGCTGTAGGTTCTTCACTTTGTACCTGTATGCCATTTATCTGCTTCTACACACTGGCCTGTCCCTTGCTGATTAAAATTAGCATCCAGCTTTGCTAATACAGAAACTGTTTCTCTTTTATTATTCGTTGTTCTCTGTACAGCACTATTTCATCTATGGTTGGAGAAAATTCCAAGTAAAAACTACTGGATTGATAATTTCTAAACTGAAAAAGTCAGCCATTTAGGACTTTTAAATGTTACTTTTTCAGACTCTCAGAATCTCCCACCCAGCACAGTCATGGCCCAGTCTTAGTTGTAACTGGAAATGAATATAGCACCTAGCAGAGTAGCTTAATCCGTTTCAGCCTGGCTTCCAGACAAGGCCTTTATTTTGTTATTGCCTTGTTCCATTCTCAGAATTTTAACAGGGTGATCCAGAAGTTTATGGGACAGATGTCTTCTTTCACTTGTAATGCTCCTGTGTTTTCCCATTGTTTTCCCTCTCTTTTTTATTACTTCAGAAAACCCATTAAGACAGAATAACTGCAGAATGCCTTCCAACTATCAGCATTCATCCAAAACCTCCATTCCATTTGAAGATTCTGATCTTGTTAACTGACTAACACCAATATCAAGTCAACTTTCCCTTTCTCTTGTTCCCCTGCACCTCAGAGTCTGTTTTTTTGGAGCATCTCGCCTGATGAAGAAATCGACAGATCACCATTGTTGTGTGCATGTTATTGGGCCTAAAAAAAAGTATTGCCTGGGGCTAGATTCTACAGAAAAATCACAGCCCTGCAGTATTTTTTTGACAGTTCAATATTTAAGTCTACAGTTACAATGTGTGGAATGCCAGGAAAGGCAAGACTTGGCAGCTTAATGCCCACGCATGGACATTCATAAATATGTGTGTCTGAGACGGGATGTGTGTTCCATGGCTTCAAGTCATAGACTGAGCACCCATAGCCAGCATAACCAATGATGAGGAATGCTGGGAGCTGCAGCACAACAACACCTGGGTTGGCCACACGATTCCCATTCCTGGCTTACAAAGAGAAATCTGCCAACCATCATTCAAAGCCATGCTTTTTATCTGTTTGTCTGATTAGCAAACTCTGTGATCTGGTGCTCTGAAAATAAACTAGTCTACAAATCATATTCCCAGTCACAGTGGCCAAGCCGTCTGGAGAGCACCAAGTTGGGGAAGGCTGACCCTGACTTTGGCCTTTTCCGCATGATGACGCTGTTCATTCAGTGGTTGTCATTCAGTTATGGCAATCACAGAATGGTTGCTTTTTATCAGTCTGTTGCTTAACTGAATGGTAAGGATGATTTACATGGTGCTTTCAGAGAGGTAATTTCAGTGTGCCCCTCTCATAGGACAGCTCAGGGCTGGAGCTCCACCAGTAATTCTGCTACTGTTTCCTCTTGACTGTTTGAAAGACACTTTGCAGGTGCTTATGGAGAGCAGCTTAACCACTTCTGTGCCTCTAGAACAGCACAAACAGCTATCAAAAGCAACATCCTTCACACTTTCTTGCAAAGAAAAAAAATCTGGGACTGCTGTTTGAAAAGGCAGGTGTGCGAAACACCAAAAGAAATGCCCCCCTGTATTTTTAGTGGCAGAGATTCTAAATGCCACTGTGTGCTTTAAAGGGAAGGCCGCCTAGCTCCTTTTCACATTGGCAGAAACAACAAGCAGGTTTACCAGCAAGGACCTTTCAGGACTGTGGACTATATATCAGGAAGACTCAATGCAACTGTTGATTGTGTGGCTGAGTGTTCTAGAAAGGCTCAGTAAGCTAGTGTTAGTGGACACAGCAGAGCAAATGCAAACACACCTGTCAGTTGCTGCAGTTTAGGGGTTAATATGCAAGAAATGGCAGGAAAAACTTTCAGGAAAAATGTCCATGTCCCTATATGCACTAGTGAATTAGAGATCTTTGTCTTTAACATGCACATACACACATACACTTGTTTCCATTGCAAATCTGTCTGATATACAAATTGCAATTAGCATAAATGTTTTCATTTAAGGCAGAGGAGGCGAGCCTTTGGCCTCTGAAGGTTCCCCATTTATCCCATGGAAAAAGTCCCACATGTCCATCCTTTGGGTGCAGAGAGATTCCTCTGCATGCTGCCTACCTGGGAATGGTAATGTAATTGGTGGTAACAGCAGGACCCCAGCTGTGTCTTCTCCCTGCAGCCCCTTCCATCTCACTGATTTGGGGAGAAGGAGAATGAAGCAACACCCGCTCTCTTATACAATGATAGCACTTTGATGTCACTTAAACTGCCATGGCTCCATTCTATAGTATCATGGGTCTGTGGTTTTGTGAGGTATTTAGAATTCTTTGCCAGAGAGATCTAGTGCCTCACCAACCAGAAATTCCAGGATTCCATAAGATGGAGCCATGACTTTTATAGTGGCATCAAAGTGCAATAACTATGTAGTGTGGAAGAGACTACACAGAAGACGCTTAGTTGTATAGGGAAGATGCTGCATAAGCAAAGCCAGCTCCTGACTTTGCTGTACAGTTTCAGGAAGCAATACAGCAAAACAGCTTCCACTATGACATAGGCAAAGCTAGCCAGCAGCCAATTAATACAAAGTTGTCTTTTTAAAATTAGCATTTTTGCAAATAGTGCTTCTACATTTCCCTGGTAAGGCACCCAGCACTAGAACACATCATTATAAGGCATATTATAACCTGCCAATCCACCCAACACACCACATGCTGTAGTCCTCTAACTGATGCTTCTTCTTGCTGCTATGATGTACAGCTGAAACCCCAGTGGGCTTAAGGAAGAAGGAAGGACAACCAATTAGTACCATGACTGGGATGGTATAGAGCACAGACTAGAGCCAGTGGGAGAAACAGCTTGGTTAACTATTATCAAGCAACTGCTTTGTGGCAGCATAATTTGTTGCCCTGAGCCAGACCTAGATAAGTGCAAGTCCATTAGCTTAAATTCAACATCATGCTAGTAATCCATTCATAGCAGGATGGGACTTTCTTTTCCTCCTCTGCCCCTTGCACCTCTCCATGATGCTTGAAAACCTGCTCCACAGAGCTTCCCAGTCTTCCAGGGCAGATATGGAAAGTGAATGGGGAGAGGGGTGTGACACATAGTCCTGGCCAGCAGAAAAACCTGCCAGCAGTACCCATCAAGGTGGCATATGGCTTCAGGAGATATGGAAGGGTTATTTTACACATAGTATAGCTAAGCCTCACAGTTTATCCCAGCTTGGCTAGCTTTCCTCAGATAACACTAGAGCTCATATGCCTCCTACCTTCAGTCTAACAAAGAAAGGCAAGGGGGCTATGAATTTTCTGTCGGCTGTCCATTAGTAACTGTTCTCACAGATTTTGGGGGACACCAAAGGCCTTGCACTTGAGTGGTAACGTCTCTGTTATGTATCTCTTGGATACTTAAGCCTTGGGCTAATGCCATGCTTCAGTCTTATTCTAGGGTAGTGTGCACCACCATAAAGAACCTGTTTTGGCCCTAGAACAGTTCAGGTGGGCTCTGCTTAAGCATTCAATCTACTGCCTGTTGCAGGTATGGTGGATCCTTCCCTGCTAAGGCATTTCTCTTTGTTTTGAAAAACCTGCTGCATCTATCATTCATCTATAAAGTCCATTTGCACCAATGGCTTTGTCTCATCCATCTTGATGCAGTGGCCAAGATCCAGCCCCCCTCCACAGCATGAGACTTAAGGGGAGTGAAGTAACTGTTCCCTGCCCAGTTCTGCTGCTGATGCAGTTCCATTAGTGGTCCCTGAGCTAACTCTTGTCCAATATACTCCCCAACGTGATAAAATATTAAATGTGTGAGTTGCCTTAAAGTCCACAATGAACTTAAATCTTTTTGCTGGACAAGGTAAAGACTAATTCATTATCCTCTGTGGAAGTGATATTTATACTCCCCACAGGGTTATCTGGGTATTTTGCAATATTTCAAAATACATGTTATTTCTCTAGATCTAAAATGAATAATTCATGGACAATTAATCCTCTGAATATTGGTCTGCGTCATGCACAATTTTTCAAGACCAGCTCCACAATTATTGGGACATTCATAGTCCAAAGTCTACAAACATACTTTTTGGTTCTAATCACATATACAGAAGGAACTACCTACCCACCTTTTTATATCAAATACTTTTGAAAATACCTGGGTCACAAAAATACACCTTCTTTGGAAAATCAAATTCTATGGGCTTCTCTGGAGGCTGCGGCTTAGAATAATTTAGCCATGTTTGAATGTTAAATTACTAAAATCAAAACATTATGGGTCATCACAGTATTCTCATTGTAAATCAATGGAGCTTCGTTGATTTAAACAGAACTGAAGATCAAAGAAGAAAATTTGCTCCAAGCCCATAATAATGATGTCATTACAAGGTGGGAACTGGCAAAATGAATGGGCAATTATGGCTGTCATCAGGAATGCATATAACCATGTTAGCTTCACATAAAACGTTTGCTCTATACTGTATCTCCATGTATGAAAAGTTTTGTATACCATTTATGGCTGAGAGCCACTGTTGTACTTGTTATAGCGTCAAATGAGAACTAGAAAGAACCAGGTTCAAAATCCTGGCCAGTCATGAAACTGAATAACCCCGGGGCAGTCACTGCCTTTCAGCCTAACTTACTCACAGTGTTGTTGTAAGAATAAAATGTGGTGGTTGAACAGGGCGCAGCACAAGGGGAAGAATGAGATGAAACAGCGATACATAACAATTACATAGTTAATAATAACCTTATCTAAATGTAAATATTGTAAATATATGATTTGGGATTTTTTAAAAATTGAATTATTTAATACAATATATCTAATCATTCAGAAGTATGCATTTTCTGCGCACAGAAATAAATTTTGGGCAAAAAGAAAATCACGGGATTTCTTTTCCATGCATAGCTTGGGTAGAGGAGCTGAACTGTTGCAGTACTTTTTGTGCAGTAAACTCCATCCACTGATTTCATCTCATGCCTCTGGTTAGTAAAGACATGGAATACCAGCTGTAAAGAGTTGTGCCACTGTGCTCTCATGCAACTCCAAGGGGGACAGAATGACTGCTGTGCCACACCTTACAACATGTGTTAGTGTGTTGTGTTATCTCTCAGATATGTCACAAAGTTTATGCTGTCTGGAAACACTTAAACTTACCTTATTTTTCCTCCACATCCTTTTCACCAATACAGAAGTTGTCCATCGTATATTTTCAAAAACTATGCCATAAACGTATATCTCTTTTAAAGTAGCTCAAACCATTTCTATGTGTGTAATGCAATTTTAACATGCTACTCAAAGCCTAGAATACAAAGGAAACCTTTCATGGGTAGAAGGCATTTTCTGCCTACCGAAGGTGTGCGTGTGCGTGTGCGTGTGAGAGAGAGAAACAGAGAGAGAGAGAAAGGGACTATGATTTACACTAATTCATTTCTTTGTAGCTGCAGTTCACTGATGCCATGTTACTTGCCATTCCACAGGTTCTCCCTCCAAATCATGGGGGATGCTGCAGCAAATGGGATTAGAAAAGCCCACTGATATAGTCAGAACTCTTGCTGCAGTTCTTTTAGATCCATGTAATTGGATCTAAATTTTTTTATTAAAAAACAGTTCTAGCTACTAAGGCAGAAGTGGGGAACATATGGCCCTCTACATGCTGTTGAACTACAATTCCCATCAGCCAGCACTAGCCTAGTCAATGTTAGACAGTAGGAGATGCTGTCCAGATATCCCCCTTTCCTGAACAAAGATATCTTTATCCTGGCACTCTGACTAAAGGCCACATTTCTCTGTGATGTGATGTATTCAGACATTCTTCTGATTCTTCCTAAACCTAGCAGCTTGAGAAGCTTTGGACTTGGTCTTTTCCATATACTTAAGCATTTTTTGGAATGCCCCTGATGTTGATGTTGCTGCTGCTATCATCATCACCACCACCACCACCACCACCACCACCACCACCACCAAGCATGAGTTTAGTGTAATATAGATTCAAATGTTGCTATAGCAATCTCCCCTCCTCAAATTCACCTGCCTACAGTTATGCAGTCTTGTAAAGATTATTCAGAAACTGATTTTCTGGAAGACCAGTTCCACTACGTGTTTTCCACTGCACTTCTACCACATGGATTCCTCTCCTAAATATTGCATTTTGAATTGGCACCATTCTAAAGCTGACCTGCTATCATATTTCTATTAGCACTTTCCAGAGGGGGAAAATTATTCTCTTATGCAGGTCTGAGCACTTGACTTCCACATATAATAATGTCTGAAGGTTAGTATTTTCACCCCTCCAAAAAAACTTTATGAATGTCCATATACAAATAAACATATGCACATCCTGACAACTGTAAACTGAGCAATTAAACTACTACCACTCTACTTGGCACCACACTAAGAGTGGGAGAATGAGAAATCCAGGAAACTGTAAGAGGTAGGTTTTGCTATTTTGTTGATTCTCTTTATAGTCAGTTATAGTGCTTCTCCTCCGAATGTCCATCAGGACTTGCCCTACCATTAGGCAAAGGGAGGAAGTTTCCTCAGGCAGCTAATGCTCAGAAGTAGCAGCAAGGTGCTGTAAGAAGACCTGTGTGGCATACAATCTTCTTTGCACGGGTGCACACAGACATACCCCTAAATGAGTTGCTGCCTCAGTTGCGACGTGGTAGAGCACATTTTCCCATCAATTATGTTGAAGAAAATATCAAAAGCCATTCAAATTAACTTTTACACGAGAGTGGCTACCATAATGTCTTTCCCCCAAGCAGCAAAATTTGTTAGGTCAGCTCTACTGGCAATTTGTGGGGCTAGCAATGCACGATTCTAACGACTAGCAGCCATGATTTTTTTAAAAAATTAAACACCAGATATTGGGGCTTCATATTTGTTGGCACCACAGTGTGCAAGGAAGCTGGTTTAAGCTCTCCTCTCTCCCAGTCTGTAAATTCAGTTTCCCCATCCCACAGCAATCACCATTAAGGAAGAACTTCCCACTGGCATCAATGAGCCAATTTCCACCCCTAGGAGACATTTTTACTGAGATCGTGGCTGAGGATGGAAGACTATCATCATCATCACCACCATCATCATGATCACAATCATGATCATTATTACTTATATCCTGTTTTGGAATTCAAGCAGGTTTACAAATTACAACTTGTACAACATAGATAAAAACATACCCCCCACAAAACTGACACTAAAATAGAATTAAACTATTCACCATATTAAAACAATTTAAAACTATTTAAAACAAGTTAAAAGTAACACAAATTAGTTAAAACAATACAATTAAAACAATACAGAACTCTTTCTTTCAAAACATTCCATTCTAAAAGCTGACTGGAATAAATAAAAAGAATTCTTCACCTACCAAAAGAAGGATATCAAGGAAATGGCCATTCCACCCCCCCCCCCCAGCTCCAGAACCTAGAGGCAGTCCCCAAGAAGGCCTTATTATTGCTGTGCCTGTGAAGGTGGAAGGATGAAAAGTGGACTAATCTCTCCTTTTCTTATGTGCTATGGTGCTAATGGTCATCTTGCTATGTCTTCATGTAGTGTAGCAGTTTAAGTGTTGGATTAGGACTCTGGAAAGCAAGGTTCAAATCCCTGCTCAGCTATGGAAAACCACTGGGTGACCCTGGGCATGATATACTCTCTCAGCCTCAGAAGAAGGCAAAGGCAAACCTCTCTGAACAGATCTTGCCAAAAAACCCCATGACAGATTTGCCTTAGGGTCCTAATACATCGGAAATTACTCGAAGGCACATAATAACAGCGTTTACACACCTGCTCTTTTTTTCAATATCATGAGGGATGAGGGGCACATGAAAGTCTTTGTATTTGCAGATATACATTTTGTTTGAGAGTCTCATATGAAATACCTCAATTTAATGTGGGCTGGGAGAGGCGTTCGGGTTTATACCGAGAGACTTAGTGGTTTGTGGATGGAAAAGAGGTTGATTACTTTTTTGACATTTTTGTGTGCTTGTATCATAAGGTTTCAAATTCAGAGCAAATACCCTTATTTGCCTAGCGTTCACCTAAAGTTCATCAGATACCATAAAAAGATACGACTGAATTACAGAGAAGTCAAATAAAATAAACTGCATTGACCAAACCAAGAGGGTTTTGCCCTTGATTCCTGCTTGCAAAAGACACTGATTTACTTCAGTTCCTTCTTCTGCAAAACTGTGACTTTTTCATTGTGAGAATCATTAAGTGCCAAGGGTAAGTGAAAACATCAATTGTTCTCCAAATGTCTAAGACGTTTCGTTTAAAATCAGTTTGGCTTTTAGCCAAGAGATCGGTAATTAACAAGATTCTTTTAAAAACACAAAATTTTACTAACAATAGTTTCCTTCAACCTCAAATCTAGCTACTTCTCTGAAGAAACTATAAGCCAGCATCCACAGTTTGTTGCCTGATGTAATTGTTCCCTAGCCACATACTGGTGGATTATAAGTTTCTTGGTCTGAGACATACAGCCAACACAGCAGCCGTTCTAAGTCTGGGTCTCTTCAGATACGTTGGACTATGGCTCACAGGCCAATCAATCTGGAGGCACCAGGCTGGGAAAGGCTGACTTACGCCATGTGATAGCTACTAGCCAAGTCCTTAACATGTTAAGGTACCGATTTCCAACAAAGTGTTGAATGAAAGCCAGCATGGTGCGATAGTTTGAGATTCTGGAGACCAGGGTTTGAATCCTCACTCAGCTATGGAAATCCACTGGGTGACTTCTCTCAACCTCAGAGAGAGGCAAAGGCAAACCCGCCTCTGAACAAATGGTGCCAAAAAACCCTGTGATAGGTTCAGCTTAGGGTCACCGTAAGTCAGAAATTACTTGAAAGCACACAACAACAACAACAACAACAACAACAACAACAAAGCAATGAAAACTACGAAGTCCTCTCTAACTGTGCTGGTGAACATGGGGAAAAGATGACGAACAAGGCGAAACTCTACTTCATATAAGAAGGAGTTACATCATTTAGTGCTTCATCTTTCAAGCATGTGCAAAATAAAATCAGTAACCATTTGTTCCAGAAACTATGGTCTAAACATTTAGACTATGCAGTGCAAACGGAGCAGTTTTTGTATTGGGGGCACAACTCATACCAAAACTATTTATCTAATTTTACTAGCTCCAGAGGACTGGAATGAAATCACTGCAAAACATTTTGTCTCTATTTTAACTCAAAGGTTTAACAAACTGGGTGCATTCCCTTGAGATGACAATCCAAGAATCCATGGGGACCTGGCCTTATTATAAATAGTACATGATGCTCAAACACTTGCATAAGGACTGGCCAAATGAACGATGGAATATGATAAATGATTAGTTTATCATGTTGTCTGGCACCAGGTAGCTTCTTTTGTGGAGTTTGTTCCTTCTCAACAAATCAAAGAAATAATCCACAATTTGTTCTTTGCTTATTTCTCTGGTTTGTAATAACAGAACAAAGTAGACAAAGGGAGCTGCCAACAGCTAGACCACCCAATAAACCAGGGGCAGAAATGGTGCTCCCCAGAACCACTCTGGAACAGGTGTCAAAAACTGAGTTGGCAAAGTAAAAAATATGAGTTGCTGTTTCTAGAAGGCTCCAGAGGCAGTGATTTTTCACCAGTACAAGGCAGAGGACCTTGCCTCTCTCTCTCTGAGCTTTTCAAAACCAGAAGTGAACTTCCAGTTGCTTCTGCAATTTTTAGGTGGGCTGTGGCTATGGCAAAACCTTGGGGATTGAAATTGCCCTCCAGACTCAGCACCAACTACCAGCATGCTGCTTGTTCATGACAAACAGAGTTCATGAAGACCCTTAACTTCTTGTGAGGTGGGCATGTGTGTTTTCTCTTGTCATGTTCCATTGTTCTCTTGAGTGCTACAGCATGGACACTCTTCTCTAAGACCACTCTTCCTGTTAATCTTATTCCACACCAGGGAGAAATAAGAATTTCTCAGCACAAGATGAGCCCACCTCTCTCTTTTTAATTCACAGGCCTACAGTTCTATCTCTTTTTCTATTTTCCTGCCTTCAGTTAGGATAGTGTGGACTAGAAATTAATGAAAGCTTTCTTTCTGATCCATATGTCACTTTTGCCTGATTTCATTTATAACAGGGATGGGAATCATGCAACCCTCCAGATGCTGTTGGACTGAGAGACCTACCAGCCCTAAGCAGAAGAATGCCGGTGGCTCTAGTTCAGCAACATCTGAAAAGTCAGCCCAGCGTGTTAGTTCATCTTCAAACGCTGCCACTTTATCTGCAAGCTTCAAAAAATTCACTAACAACGCCTCCTCCATATAAGCAATGGTTTTCTCTCAAAAAATTGAAGTTTCATACAATGAAACTCTGCTTTTTGAGCCATGGAGGACATTCACCTCAGAATGCCCTCTGTGGAGTTTAAAACAAAACAAAACAAGAATTTTTCTTACCGCAGATTTCTATACTACGAAGGCACTCCCAAGAGAATTCAGAAGAATCTGCATGTTGATGTTTTTTGACTCAAAGGCCATTTCTGCACCGGGCTATTAAAACGGGGCAGAGTGACTTCCCATGGAGGTCTTCTGCACTGTGGAGTGGACTGGGTCGGACTACTTTTCATAGTTCCGCACCTCAGTCCGGTTCTGCGCGACTGGAACTGGTCGCGCAGCGTGCTTTTTAAAAACCTCTTTTAAGAGGTTTTTAAAAAGCACGGAGCGCGCGACTCTGTCTTGCTCTGTCGCCGCGCTCCGGAGCAGATTTGCAAGCGTGCACAAGTGTGTGCCTGCAGATCTTCCGGGGGCGGGCTTTCGGCTGGCGAGCTTCTCCGGTTGGTGGAGAGCCTCCACCAACCGGAAGCCGCCACTTTGGACACTGGAGCAGTGTGGAGCGACGAGCTCGCACTGCTCCTCGTCCCCACGGACTCGCCCGGACGCTGAAGAAGTCCTGTGAGTAGCGTTTTCATGCGGCCCCCCCACACATCTGGAAAGGGCCAAAGACTGCACAGCAACATTTGGAGAAGGATGAAATCTGACCGAGAGCTAACTTCTGATGTTAGTCAGCCTAGCAGGTAACAATCAAGCTGGTTCATATCAGAATTCAGAACTGAATTCCTCAAGCATGTTGGTGTGGAATAAGAGTTAACATCATTTGGCCGTACCACTTTAATATCAAAGATGGATTAACTGAAAAGGGTCCTGAAAAGCGGGTCCTAATGATTTAGCAAAAATGACAACACGTGTTTTCATTATGCTCTGCCCACCCTGTTCTGCTATGTCACATAGAGCATACGAAAATTCCATTTAAAACAGAAGCCACACAACAGTCTGTGTAACATGGATAGATGGTTCCCTGGAGTGAACCTTCTCTTTCAAGGAGTAGCTATATTTGTCTATCTAAGCAGAAAGGGATACCCAAGAAGCAGTATCTCTTCCTGACATGTGGAGTGTGCAAAGCCCTCTGCACAATCAAATTAAAGCCCTCTGTCAGGGTTTGTATTCCACTGCACTTCCTCCTATGAGCATTAAACCCTCTCAACAAACATTTGCTGGCTCTTTGTCTCTTTGTCTTTCTGTATTTCCGAGGACTGTTACTAATATACTCTCTATTTGCTACTCAACACCTTTTCCCATTTACCAGCTTCTTTCACTCTATGACCATTTCTGCACTAGACTGTTATAGTGCTATTATTCCACTTTCAACATCCTACAGAATCCTGGGGCTTGCAGTTTAGGGAGGGGCCTAAACTGCAAAGCCCAGGATTCCACAGAATGTTGAAAGTGGAATAATAGCACTATAATAGTCTAGTGTGGAAATAGCCTATGAAAGTTTGTAGCATCGGACAGACTAGTATGAAAGTTTGTAGCATTCTATGCAAGTTCTCAGCTACTCCTCCCTGTCTCCCTTTCTCAGCAATTCTTCTTTCGGTTTCTCTTCTAGGGATGCAGAATGTGTGGGATTTCAGCTCCAGTGAGGCCTCAGCATGGACTATACTGGTAAGAGTTAATAGGTGTTGCATTTGGAGGGCCAAATCTCTCTCACACATCTGCTCTATGCCCTGTTTATTTGGTCCCCTATTGCTTGTTTATCTGTACTCCTTGCTGAGTTCAGTAGTAGGAATGGCGTGCAAGGCTTTAACTCTCCTAGACATTTTTTCTGCTGAAGACGTCTTTGACAGAAGTGCATAGTCCAGCATGGGTTACTGCCAACAGAAAAGAAAACTCGATGCCAGGCCCCTCATGCACCTCTGTATGCAGAGAGGAAGCAATGCAAGATGTGGTGATACAGGACCTCTTCTACCTCCAGTTTCAGTTTCAGTGTCCTTGAGGATGTGGCAGAGGTCAGTAAGCAAAGGGTAGCTGGCCTTTCTATAAAACATGGGATGGCAATGGGGATTATAATCTCATCCTTTGTGGCCCTAGCTTGGTTTACATGGATTTCTATATCATTTTTGTCTTATTAGTTGTGCCTGTGTGTCCCCAAACTGTAGCAAAATGTTTACCCCTCTAAATTGCTAAGCTAGTAAATGATTTGGTGGCAACTAAAATCTCATCAAACCAGCACATCTCTTGGCTTCCACTAATCAGCTTCGTCCCAGTTCCTGCATTACTCTTTAAGGTACCTGTTCTGAAAATTGCACACCTGTGCCTGAAGATGAATGAAAGCACATGAAATGACCACATTCATACATTTGAATGTCTCAAAAAAGAGAACACATGCATAGCACAATTTACTGCTTTTCTCAAGAGACGGATGGGGAAGGGAGGGTGAAAAGAGAGACTGAGAAGCAGACAGACAGCGACCTTATTATCATTACTATTTTCAGCATCTTTAAACAAGGGTGTGCCATGACAACAAGTCTGAGATTAGAACAGACAGAAGAATAATTGGGTTTGCTGTAGACTTAGAGGTATTTTGTTATATTCTTAAACCTTGATTCTCATTTCAAGGCAAAAGGGACGGGGGGGGTGTCATCGGACAGACTAGTAGTTCTTAACCTTTTCTTTACCGGGGACCCCCTGCAAATATAATTTTTTTGCTAGGGACTCCCAAGGCTTAACTCAAGATTTAAATATTTAAATATTTATTTATTAAAGGTTTCTGGAGATTAGGATTCAAGTCTCTGCTCAGACACTGGGTGACCCTGAGCAATTCACATTCTCTCAACCTTGGAGGAAGGCAAAGGTAAACCCCCTCTGAACAAATCTTTCAAAAAACAAACAACAAAACCAACTATGTGACCTGTGACCAGTTCACCTAATGGTTGCTATAATTCAGAAGTGACTTGAAGGCACACAAGGCTTGAAGGCTGCCAGGGGGGAGTTCATTCTAGCTGTCATGTTTCTCCTCTAACTTATGGTGACCTTAAAGGCAAACCTATCATGGGTGTTTTCTTGGCAAGATTTGTTGCCTTTGCCCTTCTCTGAGGCTGAGAGAATGTGACCTGCCTGAAGTAACCCAGTGGG
Source organism: Cyclura pinguis (assembly GCA_030412105.1). Lineage (NCBI taxonomy): Eukaryota > Metazoa > Chordata > Lepidosauria > Squamata > Iguanidae > Cyclura > Cyclura pinguis. The sequence goes on from CM059604.1 coordinate 46,395,166, forward strand.
TTCCCATGGCTGAGTGGAGATTCAAATCCTGGTCTCCAGTGTCATAGTTTGGGCCTGCCACTGTGTCCCTTCCATCAGGGATGCAGTATCAAAGGTATGTGCATCCATGCATGCCCAAACTACTCCATTTGCAAATGAGGGGGCAGTTTCAGTACCTGCAACCCCCCTGACTGCTTACATCCCTGTTGCTGCTGCTGCTGCTGGTGTCCAGCAGCAGGGTTTCACAGACCTCCCGTGAAGGGACTCCCAGGATCCTCAGACCCCAGGTTAAGAACCATTGAGATAGGCCAATTGTGAAACAATTGCACATTTAGGGAGGAAAAATCAAGTATCTGACATGCCCCTGCTGTCTCCCCACCCCTGAAAAAATGATTCAGCTGGTCAGCAGTGGGAAAAGTGCCTGACAAAAGATCAGAGTTGAAACAGACTAAGAGGCAACAGTTTATTGTTCCATCTGTGCTTCTAAGGTCAGGAATGTGGCAAATCCGTGTCCTTTTTGAGCATTAAGGAGAACATTATAGACCCGTCTGTGCAGCCACAGAGTTAACTGAATGGGGCCTGGCTAAACCACTGCAATTTATCTTGCTGAAATGACACAAACTTCATTAGATCTAGCTGTCACACTGCTTCCCTCCTGATTAGTGATATGGCTCCTCCAAATAGATAGACTTTAGTCAGACTGCAATGGCTCTATAGTGTGCAGAGGAGACAGTTATACTTCATCTTGTATGAAACCAGAATAATTGTTTCCTGGTTTTCCTTTTCAGCAGCTTCCTCTCTCTCCTTTTCTCTGTATACGTGTTCTTGCTGGTCTTTATAAAGACTTTTGTCTACTTCACAGAATTGGAATATTGCTTGCCAGCTATGGCTGTTTCAAGCATTTGCTTTTCTTATCCTCTTGAACCTTTTTGGTACAGGTTTAGTCTACGTCTGTAATGAAATCCCATGGAAATCACTGAGCCTTCTCCCATTCGTAATCCCTTCCTACTTCAGTGGTGGGTGCCTGCCAAGGATTGGGAGCAGCTGTGGCTCTCTGTACTCTCAGAATTGTGAGAGAGGACACTTCAATTTAACAAAAACAAAACAAAAAAAAGACAAGAGTTCAAAGAAAATAAGAGGCCTGGGTGTGGGGCGCTGTCTATACTTCCCCCCACTGCCGATCACGGGCAGCATTAGGTATAATGTGCCAATTTCCTAACCAGCTCCTCCATTTGCAGTGCAGATATAAGAACAATACAGTAGTTTGGGAAGCTTTAAGCATTAGGATAATGCCACGCTTAGGAGAGAGTACTCTGTCTTAGATCTATGGTTATTATGAGTGGAACGCCACTCTTGGGATACTTCTGCTGGTTGAAGAGGGAGAAGGTGTTCTCCCTCCCCCCCACATTCCTCTTTAGCAAGGGAGGGTGGTGCTATTGCTGTGAGATGCAAGAACAAGTGAGTATAGCAAAACTCACCCTGCCTCCTTCCATCTGTGGTAACCTCTACTGAACAACAACCCCTTTCTTGAATAAAGGGCAACTCCCAACCTAAAGCTGTATCAATACAAAAGACCTTGAGCATGTCTAAATGGACTGTTGACATTTGAGAAGTAGGTAGGTAGGGGTGAGCATTTGTGTTGCACTCTATTCTGTATAAACAAATTCATTTGGAAAATCCTACCAGCTTAAATAATGCTGTGCCTCATGATATAGGAGGCTGATGGTCAAGAAATGATGATCAGAACTTGCTTGGAGATATTGGGTTCCGGGCCAGCAAATACTCAGGCAAAATGTCTTCCTTATGCCCCTTCATACTCAGTGGTCCTCCATCTTCCTTACAGATACAACTGCTGGCCACTCTCTTACCAACGGAAGCTGGACAGACTCTACCACTGGAAGAGTGAAGCAATTACCACAGATCCTGGGAGGACAGCAGCCCCAACTTAGCACCCATTTATCCTCAGCCTCCAATCACTCCCCTCTATTAGAGGACAGACCTGTGTATGTTTCACACATCCCATCCTCCCCTTGCCTGGGGCCTTCAGCACAGTGGAGGATGTTGTCCTTTCCCTGGTGCTTAAGTAGAACTCAACTGTCATATTCAGTTGATGATTGTTAGGTGGAGTGGAGGATGCATTTTTCTCCTCTGCCTCGGGCAGCAAGCCACCTGAAGCTGGTTCTGAAGGAAAAGGTTGGTAAAGAAGTGCCAACAGCTACTTCTCCCCTTCACTGCTGCCACTGCTATTTTCTTGCTCATCGTTTCTGGGCTGGACAGTGGGAAATCTGACACAGGCAGACTTCACTAAATTACTTTTTTGGATGACAGATCTCAGACTGTCCCAGTGACCATGCTGAATTGTCCCCGCACAACGTGTATTTATTAGTGGTTCTTTGAGTTCACTAAGTCCAACTGCACAGCTTCAGTGATAATGTACTCCCTTTGCCCCACCACTTAGAGGCACTTACAGGGGTGGTAGTGGGAGGGAGAAAGAAATCCGTATTGAAAAATACAAGAGTTGAGTGTACAGAAATTGAAAGCATTTTTAATACCAAGGCTCAGTTATCATTTCATGTTGATTCCATATAGATAATAAAGTCATTTATCATTTCAGTACCTGAGCAGATTCAATATCAGATGGAAAGCTGATGATTAATTCCATTGATTTCCACTGAAATATTGGAGTACAGCCATAACTTCTTGTGGCTATGGGGCTTGTACAGTTTCTAATTTAGGGAGGGCACGAAGGGGGGGGGGAGTGGTAATAAATAAACCATTGATTATAAAATGGGCCCAGACAGTGCTTGACAGGGCTGATTTACACCTGTAGCTCTCCTGCTGCAGCTCATAATGTGTTACAGTTGAACTGGGGCTGACTGAAGAGCAATTCAGTTGTGACGGCTGTGAGTAATGCCACAAGTTAGTCACTACAATGCACACCAATTATCCCATATATAGGCTTAATATGGACAGTGGCTTATGTCAGATAAGAAACCATTAACTGCCTGTTAAAACCTTGTCATATGTGTCAATATCACCTTACAGGAGGAGAAAATTAATCTTACATCTGATATAGAACCACACTGCATATGTAATTGCTGCAGATAATTACTTAATCCTATGTGGAATTAACAGAAATATTAAACTGTGTGTGTGTTTTTTGTAAGTCATCATGGCTTGTTGAGTTAAGCAGGAGAAACGTATTATAGCTTCTACTCAAGGGATGGCCTTAAAGTAAGTCAAGAAACAAAGAGCTAAACTGAATTATTATTATAAGCTAGAGCAAACCCAATGCATCAATGGAATTTACACATATGATGGCTTACCAAGTTCCTATTGCTCTGTGGGTCTACTTTCTGGGTGGACCAACAACCAGAAGGAAGTTAAAAGCTCTAAAACTAACTCCACCCTGTACCTAGACTTTCAGGTCATATACCACTGGAAACATGATTTGTGAAAGAAATTTTCAGCCCAGCAGCACATATAATGGCTAATGTATATCACTGCCTAATGGGGGTATCCATCTAAACATACAGGCTCTAAACATACAATTCATCCCTATGGTTAAAAAAAAAAAGATGGCTGCATCCTGTGAGTTGTGTCTATTTGTACAAGTCTGATTCATATAAAGGTTCCACATGTGGTAGTGGGCACCAAGGTAATCTGTAGTTTGCCCTGACAATCCTTGCCCCAGATGAGTCAGATGAGAAAATCCTGAAGTGAGTAACGGGCAACTTGGCTAGAATCTGGACCTTGCCCTCATATTTTCTACACACATAACACAATTCCACTGTTAAAGAGATATTTCACATGCATTTGAAGACAAGCAGCATCCAGATATCACCACTATTATTGCCACAGAAATAGCATTCTTGACATAAGACTTTTTAAGTCATCCAAAGGGCACTTAGAATTACTGGAGGAAAGAAAAAAACCTCTTCATCTTCCAGTGACTTTCAAATCATTTACAAGGAAAAATACACATTTGGATCCCAGAAGCTGATCCAGAAGACTTGCATGAAAAAAGACTGGCATCTTCCCTGAAAAGAGCATGCATGGGACGAACATCCTTTCACATCTGTACACAATTCAATACAGTTGTACAGATGGGTAGCAAACATGAATGGTGGCAGCTTTAACATACTATTAGGAAAAATAGTCCTTGCTACCATGGTTTAAATTCATGTGGGCAATATCACTAAAATCTAAGGCCGTTTATAAATTAAGTCACCACTATGGATACAAATGCTGTCATCGCCACATTTTGAATTTTACACTTGTCTTTATAATGAAGACAAGCATTTTAAAAAAAATCGAAACAGATTGTAATGCTGTGAAATACCCCCCTCCTGTGTTCAGAAACAGCTCTTTAATTATCTAGTTTTGGAAGTAAATGGAGTAAATCACAACTGAGAAAAAAACTCAAGATGCTAAGTAACTTGGATTTAATGTAAAAAATATATGGAATGTGAAGAAGCATTACAGCAGGGTTGGGTAATCTGTGACCTTCCAGACAACCTCTGGTACATGAGATGCTGCCAATCCCTGCATTACAGGGAAGCTGCCTTATGTCCAGTGAGGCCATTGCCTCAGTACTGTCTACACTGGGGTAGGCCACTGATGTTGCTGGAGAGGAACTCTGTCAGCCTTCATCTATGGCTCTGCTTGCTAGGGTTGATGCGAGTTGCACACCAACAAGTTCTGACAGGCAACGTGTTGTCCACCCAGCTTTACATTGACTGGCAGGGGCTCTTTCCAGACGAAAGCCTTTCATATTCCCAATCCTACCTGAACCTAGAACCTCTCTTGTGCAAATGATATGCTCTTACCATTAAGCTACAGGCCAACTCAGATGGCTAACAATATGTATTAGACAGTTCTAACTGAAACATCTGTAGCTTTGCTCATTTTTGCAAACTTATATGCAAGACTTGGCATACTAGAACCTCTGTTTTTTTTTAAAAAAAACATGAATGTAAAATATTTAAAACCTAACAAAACCCCTCAAAAGAGAAAGACTGAATATAAACGTGTAACAACACACCATATCTACTCCTACTATTACTGGTTTGAGAGTTTTTGCAAGAGTATTACCGTCATTAAACTTAGCAATACTCTTACTAGCTATAAGCAAAGCTTTTAAAATGATGTAACCATGTGCATATCATGCTTGAATTCTTCACATTTTGAGCTGGAATAAAATTTGAGAATAGGTAATGTGTGCATCACCATGTAAAATCAGCCAAAAAAAAAAAAAAAATGAAACTGTGAGGTAGGAAGACTACAGGGAAGGCTAACCTTCCATTAAAGCCAGTGCTGTACATCTGCTATGCATTTTTCATCTCTTTAAATAATGCAGGCTTTCTCCAACAGGAAATAGCTTCCAAAAGCAAATAATGAAAATACCTCATTTAAGTAGGAAAATAGCTAAACGGGTACACTGTGTCTGTTTGGTTTTTTTTCTTTTTTTAAGAATAATTTGCTCATTCTTAGAAACATTAGCCTTATAAATCTAAGTTTCTTATCTAAAACAGTGATGTTGAATTGCATACAAAACCTGCTTTAAATCTTTACAGAAGCAATCTATCTCTTTGAATGTATTTGGGAAGTAGGAGCAGAGAATTGCCTAAATAAATAAGGTTTGTCTGAATTGTTCCGTTTTCCTGCTGAGTAATTCTTGCTCTGCTTTCTTTCTGTTGACTTTTTTTTTTTTTTTGCCAGTTGGACTCGAACAATGTCAGAAACAAACCTAATCCTGGTTAAAATTCTAACGACACTGTACTTTCCCAGGTTCTTTCCCCCCTCCAAGATGTCTCACTGCCCTGTTTCCCTTTTCTTCAATTTTCTATGTTATCTTGTTCATTCAGTAATCTGATCAGAATCCTGACATCCTTACACCTGACACCTTACCTGTACCACCTGATTAAACATGTTTTCCATGTTTTAGACCACTAAAATCAGATTTGTAATTCACCCACAGCACTTTGGTGACATTGCCAGTTCCATTTAAAGAGGAAATTGCCATTAGCACATTCTCAGCCCCAGAAAACCCCGTGATAGGGTCGTTTTAGGGTCGCCATAAATCGGAAATGACTGAAAGGCACATAACAACACCTGATTTAGCATGTATCCAAGTTTCATTAAAAATGTTTGCATTTGTGAATCATGGTTTGAACCTCCTAGTGATCCCATCCAAATCTTCAACCCATTACATTTAACATGGCACTGTTAACATGCCAATTTCATTTGCTTCATTTATTACCAAAACAATAACAAAAAGAACTTACTGACACTGGAAAAGACGGACAGCATGGAGCCTGATCTGGATGTAAGGTAAAACAACTTCTCCACTCACTGATCAGCACTGTGAACTATTATTGGTACCCTTGACTTGATGGCGAAAATCTTGATGGAGGACTTGGGGAAATAAAACACAGTAAAGACTTTAGAACTGTGCAAACATATGATACAATAACTGTTCCATCTTGCCTATCTTCACAATGTTAATTCCTATGGAACTTTGGAGTTTCCATTATTTAATTTTTTGTGTTTATTTAAAGTATTTCTGTATCTCTTTCTAACCCACAAGGGATCCTGAGGTGATGAACAAACTAAAAACCAATCAACATAATTCAAAGATAAAAAACGTTTAAAAACACATTAAAATAGTCTTTTAAAATTCCTAAAAGCAGTCTATAAACAATCATAGAGCTCCTATTTTAAAACAGTTTAAACAGCAAATTGAAACACTGAAACCATGAATAACAGTGTTGTTTTAGCTGCCCATCAGAAGCTTAAAAGGGATGGAGCCAGCAGCCTAACGTACTTGGGTAGGGTGCTCCACAGCTGAGGCACCACTACAGAGAAAAGCCTACCTTCATGAGGTGTTCAGACATGCAACAGGGCTTCCTCTGAAGATCTCAGATTTGTGCCAGGCTCATATGAGAGGACACAGTCTTTCAGATATCCTGGCCCAAAATCATTTAGAGCACTGGAACCTTGAATTGAGCTCAGAAGCAAATTGGAAGCCATTGGGAAGGAGGCTATTTTGTGTGAGAGATGTGCAAGCTCTTACTGTAGGAACAATGATGCAGGTTTTTTCCACCCCTAAAGGTGTGGGGAGGGGGAAGCAAGGAGATGCGAGACATAATTCAGTTGTGTACCTTGTTGTTCCTGTTTACTGCAACATTCAAAATGGCTTCCAGATAAGTGGTAGACGCATATAGCAATTTCCAGCCCATCTACTTTGCTTCTGCTCAGTGTTTTGTATACTGTATTTCAGTGATGTAGACTTCAGTCGATTGTCTCGGATCCAAGTCAGACTTAAGTCACTTCAGTGACTTGACTCAGACTTGACTTGGCAAAAATTACACACTGACTCGACCCGACTCAAGACTTGCATATTTTTAATGACTGACTTGCTGCCCTTGGTTCAGTAACATAACACATTCATCCAGAAACCTTACAACTTACTGGTCACTTGACAATCTGTCTCAAGCCCAAAGTGTGGACATATTTCTCAGAGGCAACAGCAAATGGGTTAGGCAATGGGCTTAAGATGAGACTGAGGTCTGCTCAGCAGCCTGTCCCCTTTATATATAGGAGGAGCTTTCTAAAACTTTTACTAAGAGCAGAAGGCAAGATTCATGCCCAGAGTGCAGGGTGCATATCTCAGAGGGGAACAGAAAATGTCTTAGGCAATGGGCTTGAGGAGGAAAGATCCTTCCTTCTAAAGCTCCTGAAACTTCAGTAATGGGGAATAAGAAGGATCCTATCCCCCACTTCTGAAAAAGCCTGCAGCTTTGCAAATGGGAAGTAAGAAGGATCCTATTCCCACTTCCGAAGCTGCAGATGGCAAAATCTCAAAAGTGGAGGGTCAACTGTACTTAAATTGTTAAAACTGACTTTATTCAACTCTGTCTAGAAATTCTGTAACGTAGGCTAAGGTATAAAGTTGGCTCCCAGACTTGAGACTTGACGCGAGATTTCACTTGAAAGTATCTTGCAAGGACTTGAGACTCAACTTGAGACTTGAAGGTAGAGACTTGAGACTTGACTTGAGACTTGGAGTAAAAGACTTAAATACATCACTGCTGTATTTGTTAGTGACAGTTCTATATGTAAGTATAGCTGCTCTTAAATGAGATTTCTTGCTCTAGGAATATTTCAGAATCTCCTGAATAACAAAACTATGCCATTGCAAGATGGGCAGAAACGTGAAGAAACAAGCAGCTCTGCCTATCACGGCATCTTGTGACAGTGGTTTCTGGAAGATATGAAGAAACTAAAGCATGCAAGCACACAAAAATCAAATACTAATTTACAAGCCTTTAAAAAAATGCCAATAACATCACATGCTTTTGAAATGCTGTGACATTCTTTAATGTGGAAATAAATAAAGTGTATACCTGAGTTGACCCAAATGATATTCCTATTGTCCCATTAATCATATTTAATGCCAAAGTCCAATAATGTTATCTTTGGTTCCAGCTTCCGCAGCCCATAATTTAACATGAGTGGCTCTTTTCACAGAGTGAATCAGGTACTAGTCCTGTCTCTTTCAACCTCTTTTGTGCTCCTAAATTAGAAACCCCCAAATGTCATTTCCTTCAAATATGAAATACAGTCAAGGTCACTGTAAAAGAATAGAGTAATTAACTTCCCAAGCAACTATCTGTAGAAAAATAGAGCAGTTGGACAAGTGGGTAAGAGAACCCAAAACTGTCCCTTAAAAGGGCCTTCTAAAAAAATCAACCCAAAAGTGAGAAAAGATAAAAAGAAGGACAAAATTATGTCCCTCTTCAGGCATTCTATTTTACTTCCCAGCTTGAGCAAGTTCTTCTTCATAGCATAAAATCTATGTAAACAGCTTTTTTCATTTCAGTGCTTCTCGATTCGGAAGATAGGGAAGAAACCTGTTAATATTTACTGTGTTGTCCTTGTATATTTGGAGTATGTCTGTGTGCTCTCAGATAAATCTAGGGTATATCTCTTGGGTGAGTGAGACTGTAATGGACCCCAACATTTCCCCAAATCCTCTCTAAATTATCCACAGCTAGCATGTGTGCACTAACATCACAAAGTGGCACAATGTGATTTTAATTAGAGCAATTTCTGAAAGGTGGGTGGAAAAATGGCTCTTCCTCCTTCTTAACATGTATCCACAGTTCTCTCTGCCTTTACTTGCTCTATAGTGAAGAAAGGCATAGTGAAATGCTGCCTCAATGAGCATAATCCAATCAGCCAGTGGTGGTAACTATTAACATCTATATGTTCTTAGATTACAGTTAGCAGTACATTCCCATAGCGTGGGAAAAGACCAGTCTGAAAGCCTGGAGAGCTGCGCCCAGTAAAGGTAGATTGCATTGTTACATGGATCAGCATTTGGAAATGTTACTCTTTTTTTGGACTACAATTCCCAGAATCCCACTGGCCATGCTGGCTGAAGGATTCTGAGTGCTATCATCCAAAAAGTAACTTTTCCAAGCTTAATCAAGGGAAAAAAACTTTTCCAAGCTTAATCAAAGGAAAAAAAATTCATTAGGTAACTAACTGTTAACCAGTACAATTCTCCCACAAGCACTGGCACTTAAGATAAGATGAATGAGTGTTGTTACCATCAGAAGTCCTACACCTTGGCAGTTGTAGTAGGGGGAGTAATGGTACCATTTTCTGAATTCCATTCTAATGTAGCAAATCAAGGGACCAAGAAGGTTCCTTGCAGACCTTTATGTAGGATCAGCTCAAATGGCTGTACATATTTAAGATCTTTAAAGTATTAATTTCTTGAGTTCAGTGCCATGGGTTCCTTCTGTTTAGAATATGAGTATGCTAGAACAGAGCTTTCCCTTAGCAATAAAGAAGCTCTTTTCCTCTTGGATTCATTTTTCAGTGATTGTGCTTTCTGTTTCAGGCTAACAATTCCAGTCCCCATTTCCCCCTCACGGGACTCCACAGCACTCTTGAGCTGATTAAAACTCACCTGATTTCTCACATAATGCCTCTACTAAGCTCCTTCATTCCCAGCAGTCTGTCTATGGAACTATTATCAGCTGTTATCTGGAAACTAGCTCATGAATGTCATTCTTGTTCCTTCCCCTATCTTTCTCCTAATACACAGGAGCTTTCTTTCTTTCTTTCTTTTCTAATAAGAAAAGGGGAGGGAGTTTTGTCCTACCTTTTATTGTTCAGCCAAGCCACCATCTACTTAGTACAAATCCCTAGCAAAATGTGCAATCCTGAAACACAACTAAAGCTTTGTGGCTGAATTCTTAACATAATAAAATTGAGACTGTGAGAAAAGAAAAGGCAGCTCCAGGGCTGGCTTGTACGCTGTGAACAATTGGGCATATGTCTTGGGCAAATGGATTGTAGCACATAGTGAATATCCCACTGCTGGAGATTCTAGCCAATGCAGTAACTCAGGCATCATGCTTTTTGAAGAGAGGTTACCAGCATAGGACTTTTTTTTAATTACCACTTCTAGAATTTCCCAGCCAGCTGTTAGAGTCAGCAAACTTTGTATGTCTATACTCACTAACTGCCTATCTGCTGACTTCGTATTTGCTTGCTTTTCTACACACACTAACCTTTAGTCGTTCTCTTCTCCTTTTTCCTCCATTAGACCATGTATTTGATTATGAACAAGGAAACTGTAAGTAAAGCTACATTTTATAAGTTGAACAAAGAAGGTTAAGCTTATTTCTTCTTCTCTGCTAGACCGTGTGTATGTGTGTGGGTGGGTGGGTGCATGGGGGACTAGCTATTGTTCAGCTGCTCCTTTGCAAATTTGACTACAGGTATACTTCAGTTAATGAAGTAGATGTGTTCCTGGGTTTAACTTCAGTCCTTACCACACTATGGCCCAATAGTGCTTTGTCCCAGTGGGATCCTGGCACTGCCATTGCTGGGATGGGATTGGGACCTGTATGCTCCCTACTGCACCCTGTCGGCGGCCAGCAGATAGGTAGCATTAGGGACACTCTTCTTTCTTCCGCAGTATAATGTGAATGGCGGGTCCCTTTCCCTGCTTCTTCCTGCACTGTACTGTGGAAGGAAGCGCTATCAAGCACCTCTGCCCTTCCCGCATGCCCACAACCAGTGGGATTGTCATGGGAAAGAGGGCCATTATCAGATTTTCCCCCGTACTTGTATAGGGTGTGACAAGAGCAGATGGAAGTGTGACAGCAGTGGGACCACAATGATGTTGTGCAATGGCATGCATCCTGGACTGGGAGCAACACATTGCCATGCCATGATGACATCATGCGGTAAGGGCCTTCTTTAACTGGCCCTTCTTTAATCATAAGCAGAAATAACATGGGTAGGACAGGCTCCTATAGCACAAAAAAAGAACAGCAGTTCAACACGTTTCAGCAAACTTTTGATTCAAAACTAGTACTACGTACATGTGAAGCAGGTCAGGTAGGCTTTGCATAAATAAAGAAAAACATTTTTAATCTTCTAGAGACCACTTGAAAGCTTCTTCCAAAATGCATCCTGGGCTGATTTTTTTCCTCTTTCAACAGCCTCCACTTTTCTTAGGAGTATTGTGATCTTATCTATGGTGACTGCACTCAGATGTTTTGAAAGTCCCATTTGGAATTACTCCTAGAGCACCCATCGCTACTGGAACCACCATTTTCCTGCAGAGGTACTGAATTTTAATTTGCAGATCTCAGTATTTCGTTATCCTCTCCCTCTCATTTTCTTCAATTCTGCTGTCCTCTCTAGGACTGTCATGTCTATAATCCAAGCTTTCTTTTTCTCAGTTGCATGTCTGGGATATTATGTTCTAGTTGTATGAATTCTGAACTCCTACAGGATTTTTACTGACTGAACGAGTATAACTTTCTCAAGGAGACCTACTGGGTTTTTGTGGCTGAGCAGGGATTTGAACTCGTTTCCAGACTCCTAGTGCAGCATTTAAACCACTACACCATGCTTGCTCTCTACTTATCATAGCGTTTCTTATTATTTGGTTTGTATCATATCTTGATACATGAACAGATAAGGTGATCAACAATTTCATATTTTTTTTAGATAATGCTTTCAGCATTGTAGCAGTAGTAGCTGTAGTTACAATTGTCAAAAATATTAACTTTAATTATACTCTGCTTTTTCCCCCAAAACCGTATGGTATCCTGGGGCCATCTACAATATAGTACTGCCCATCAAAAGAACTTTCTAATTATTATTTTCTTTTCCATTCAGTCGTCAAACTACATGCTGTCTTCAGTGGTAACCGAAGCACCTTTGGTGAAGGCAGAGTTGAAAAATGGCAGTAGTTCCTCAGACAGCCCTTTCTTTGGGTGGCACTGGTACCAGCTCACATAAGCTGCAGTTTTGCTTGGAGATTTCATTTTTTCCCTCTGCTTTCATTTAAAACTGTATACTAGCACGCCAGCTACTATGCACGCACATTAGCACCACAGTAGTCCCAAACGCTCTACTGCCCTGAGGGATGCCACTATTAAAGTGGCTATCAACATTTCCCTCCTCTAAAAACAATGACATTTTTAAATTGTGTCATTTCATTGAGAAAGGAGTAAAGGCTGTGGAAAAAGCAGTTGGGACTAACAGCTAATCACAATAGGTGCCTCTTTATTACACAGTTACATCACTTTAAAACTATTTTAATTACCACAGCTCCTCCCTAAAGAACCCTGGAATTTGTAGTTTCACAAGATACTTCAAAGTACTTCGCAGGGAGTTCTAGCCCACTCCCCTGAAGTCCAGTTCCCAAGGGACCTTGAGTGTCTATACGCACTACTGAATTAGATCTAATTTTTAATACATCTCTTTTTAAAGTACAGTCACCCCTCCACATTTGCTGGTTTCACTTTTGATGATTTGATTATTCACGGATTATTTGCTGTCACCACTGCTGCCTCCCTATGCCAATTTTCATAGGGACTGCCTATGAAAGCCTTGTGAGACTGAGGAACCGCGAATGAGACTTGTACGTCCCTATTAAAAATGGTCTGGGGCAGCAGTGGAGGTGGCAGTAAGCCTCACCAGCTCCCTGAGGCCTCAAAGGAATCCGCACTGGGTTGAATATGGTGATCATACTTTTTGTGTGTTAAATATGGTTTGGGAGGGCCTAGAGTTATTCACAGTTTTTCCACTTTTACGGGGGTCCTGTGCCCCTAATCCTAGTGAATGTGGAGGGATGACCGTACCTTAGAAACTGGAGTTTGGGGAGTGGATTCAGACTCTATAGCAGAAAATTCTAAGTAACTCATCATCACATGAATGCCAGGAGCCTGAGAACTGAGCCATGAAAATTAAAGTAGATGAAACTGACAAGTACACTCCTATGTCCCTAACATGTGGGGTTTGCAATCTATAGCACCACAACTGTAGTGGCACCAGTTCTTCACAGATGTGTGCTCCAACATAATGAGAATATAGGAAAACTATGCTCATTTTTTAAAAAAGAACTTGACAAAAGCGCAACTTAGAAAATTAGTTGCCTTTTGTTCTACAGCCTTTAAGGGCACTGTTATGTTTTAAAAGTAACTTTTGTTTCACAGTTTCTCAATGGTAACTAAAAGTCATTTTTAGTTAATTTAGTTGAGAAACAACATCTGAACATTTGTTATTCAGTGGTGTGAGGCATGGCCCAAACCAGGGCTTAAGCAAGTGCTAAAGCATGGCCACTCCCTGCAACTACACAAGTAACTAAAAATTATGGTTAGTTACCAAAAGGAATGAAATTATACCCAATCAAATTACAATCATATAGGTTTTCTAAGGGAAAAAAAAGTTATACCTTTATTATTTGGAAAAAACCATTAATCACCAGTAATTTGTCATCTGTAGTGGGTTACTTCTAAGCTCTGGAAGAAAGTAACTAAAGTGCCTGCCCCACCTCTGGCAGTAAAAATATTATGTGGTGATTAATTGTAAGCTCTTTAATTGCTTAAATCTACACAGACATGCATATGAATAAACTGTCTGAAGGAAAAAAATGTTTAAATGTGTTAGAATAATGCTTGCAAGAGTTGCTCCAGCCATCGCTGTAAATGATCCAACCATCTCAGCTGCATTAGAGAAGGTGTTGGAATGTCATTCTTACAACATTGAGATTTTCAAAGTATATGTATCCAAAAATCTAAATCTGCCAATTTTGGAATCATCTGAGAAAACTAATTAATATAATACATTAATGTCCTAGCCCTAAACACTAGATATACGACCTCTATTTTATAATTCATAGGGATGCAAATCTTTATTTAGTTCTTGTAGGCAGGAACAAATAATTCCAAATTTTTCTCCCCACTGGGCAAAATTACAGAGTTTCTGCACATTTTCCAGTGATTAAAACTCTCACACACAAAACACCAAAACAAAAAACTTGCAGAGAAAAGTGTTATTTTGTGCAAAATTATTTCTGTTCAAAACACTTTTTTTTAAAAAAAATAGTTTTCTTTGCAAATATATTGTCCTCTGCTCAAAATGCAAGATCTTTTTTTGCAATTTCATTTCTTTGTGAAAAGAGTCCCAAAATGCAAAAGAGAGGGGGCAATAAAAATAAGAAAATTTCAGTAATAAGTGATAATTTTCTTCATAGGCTGTTTCAGTGCGCTGAAATACTCTTTCTCACGGGAGATAAGAAAATCTGTAATTATTCATTGCATCCTTAATAAACTACATGTATCCATTATGGCTACACAATACTTATCTGCATATATGCATTCATTAATTAGAGTGGAATGTGAAGAAACGCTTGCAGAATTATTCACTGATCATACTTATGATTTGTTGTTGTGCCTTCAAATCATTTCTGAGTTATGCTCAGCCTAAGGTAAAGTTATCATGGGGTTTTCTTGGCAAGATTTGTTCAGCAGGGGTTTGCCATTGGCTTTTTCTGAGGCTGAGAGCATGTGACTTGCCCAAGGACACCCAATTGGGGATTTCAACTCTGGTCTCTCAGAGTTGTAGCCCAACACTGCAACTACACCTCATTGGTTCCTATATATAACTACAGGACATTTCCATTTCCATTCCATCCAGGCTAGACTCAAAAGAAAATATAAAATGCCAGATGGAAAATGTGTGGGAGCATCTTAGGTTTTAGCTTTGCCCTGAGCTCTTGAGCAAAGAAGGGAGCGCTAGACCAACCAGATACTTTCTGCTCCTGCCCATTGTTGTGTACCTTCAAGTCCTTTTTGACTTATGATGACCTTAAGGTTAATCTATCACGGGGTTTTCTGGGGCTGAGAGTATGTGACATGCTCAAGGTCATTGAGTGGATTTTTATGGCTGAATGGGGAATTGAACCCTTATCTCCAGGCTCATAGTCCAAAACTCAAATCCCTGCACCATGCTGGCCCATTATCCATATGTTTTTCTCCGTCTTTCCCAGGTGGGCAATAAAGTGATGGTAAAAATTCACTTTCCCTCTCACTGGAGGGAAGCGCCCTGTGCACCAAGTAGCCAAAAACCACCATGAAGTTTAACAAGGAGCAGGAAAGCTTTATTCAACAGTAAGAAGGATTAAATCAGATTTTAAAGGTTGTCCTTCCCAAGATAATATGTAGCTTAAAAAATTGCAAGGTTATATATTACATTTGAAGAAACCTTGAGACTGATAATCAGGTGAGGAACATAACAAAGGTCCCTCACATGTCCTAACCAAAATGGTCCCTTACCACTTATGTAGAAGCAGACATTTTGTTCTAATGCTTTTCTATGGAGAAGAGTGATTATGATTCTTTCTAAAACTACCTTCTAACAGACCACATGCCAGTGACAAGCACCCAAACAAAATCAGGAAATTGCTATAGAACAAATGCGGCAAAACTTTTTAAACCCCTAGTCCTCCAAGACTGAGATTTTTTGACATCTCTTTAATTTACATGAAGACTGACTGGCAAAGGGTTTCTCATCTAATCCTCCCTTATATCTATACATCCTCCCTTACAATCTTAGTACACTACACAGAACTGAAGTAGATGGGGACCTCTAATATTTAATAAAGGGACAAAGATAGGCAGATCTTTCTTGATTCATCTTGAAAGTACAGAAATCTCAGGCATGTTGATTATCTGCCTTTGCAGCAACTATTAAGAAAATTCATACGAGCAAATAATGCCACAGCTTGAAGGCACATATTACTGATACCGTTACCAAGACAAGTCCAAATTTGTGCACTTTCTATTTGTCATGGCCTGTGGTCCAAGTGTATGTGGGGGGGGGGGATTTCACCCAGAAACTTTGGGTTGGAGTACTCCACCATACTCTTGTCACAAGCCACCTATGCTTTTCGACAATGTTGATCCAAGCTGTATTTAAGAGAATCCAGAAAACTGTGACTGTTGCCAGACTGGGTGTGCCCTCTGTTACAGTCATAAGAACAAAGAAACATAGGTAGCTGCTTTATACCAAATCAGACAGTTGGTTCATCATGTTCAGTATACTGTTGTCGGCACCAATCGGCAGTGGCTCTCCAGGGTTTCAGGCAGTTGTTTTTCCCAGCTATACTTGAAGATGTCAAGGACTGAATCTTGTGTACATAGAACACACAGCAAAATCAACGCACTTTTGTTCTTCCCCAAACGTCCTGTTCTCTGTGCAACAACATACTCTTCAAGAGAACAGCAACAATTCCGGAACATTTTGCAAGGTTTTTTCTCCCTCAATATTAAAACAACAACAACAACAACAACATGTTATCAAAGACAGGATAGGGTGATACATTGTTGTCGCTGTGCAAATAATGGCCAAAATTAAGGAAAGCACTCAAATTTTTTTTGTTTTGTTTTTGTTTTTAACAAGAAGGGTGTAATAGAACAGTTCTGGGAGAACCACACCTGACCCCGAAAAGCAATGGGAAGCAATTATTTCAAAATAAGCAACATATATTTGTTTCTGTCCTGCCTTGAAATATATGTGCATTTCCTGACACAGAAGCCAGAACACATACTGCATCTTTCTAAGAATTCACTCTCATCTAACGTTTGCTGTTCTTCAGATTCCTCAATACTTAAAAATGTTCCCTGGAAGGTATTTGAGGGGAGGGCTCTTTTCATTCGTTACTATGTGGTTGTTGTTCCTTCCTTAGGGCAGAAGGGATGAAACCCCTAAAAACAGTTGCAAGCCATTTTAAAGAATGAGTTGAAGACAGAATCTAAATTTCATGACAAACCAACACCCACAATCCAAGTGACCGCCGTGGCAAGCATTCTTGTATTTGTAGAGTAAACTCCAAAGAGTGACCCTGCTAGGTGTGGGGATTCTGGGAGGAGTGATAAAAAAAAATAACATTTCCAAGATCTGGCTGTGCCACAGTTCCAGCAGGAAAGGATAGAAATGTTTAGTCCTTATGGCTGAGGGGAAAACCATGCTTGAAATTATATGTCTAATGGGATCACAAAAGCCAGAAGTGTCACTGAATAAAATTTCTAGCTGAAGAGACCTAGAAGAGCATTTTGTTCACACAGTGAAAAACCAGTTGCATGTGGGAAGTCTTTCAGCAGAACATGGATGTAAACATACTTTCCATCTCACAGTCCACAGCAATGGAAACACAGTTGTGCTAGTTGTGGTGAGAGCCAACATGGTGTTGTGATTTCAGTGCTGAACTAGGTTCAAATCTGTGCTTGGCCATGGAAATTCACTAGGTGACCTTGGGCATGCTGCACTCTCTCAGCCTCAGAGAAAGACAACGGCAAACCCTCTCTGAACAAATCTTCCCAAGAAAGCTCAATGACACGCTTGCCTTGGAGTCAACAAATGCCAAAACTGACTTGAAAGCACACAATGGCAACAAATTTAATAGCGAGAAGGGCAGACTAAACTTGCAAAGTAAAAGATATTAAGCAAATTTATATGATTCATAGAGGCTGCCAAATCCAGGTATTCCTCAGTGTGGAAGCCAGCATTTATGGACGCTAAATCTAGCTTGCAACACCCTAACACTGGCTATTAGAAGACAGGAGTGAGGAAAACACTGTGCCAACACCTATTCAACCTCTTTTTCTTTGTTCTTCCCACACTGATCCAACAGCCAGGCATTCTGACCTCAGTTGGATAATACCATGTTTTTTCAAAAGATATGCTATTTTCTTTCTTTCTGAAAATGTCAAATAATTTTTGGTACATGATAACCTAACTGTGCTGTAATAGAAGCATAATTAATTTCTTCAACAGAATGAACAAAAGAGGATAAAAGCCATTTTAAATACAATTCCTAAAAGCAAGAATAGGAAGGTTTAAGCTGAAGAAGGTTGGAATGGAATAAATGGCAACACAGCACAGCCTACAACTCTCTCCCCGCAACAGAGAGTCTAGCATTAGCCATACCTAAAAAGACTAGGTTCATAGGTATAATTATTTGTGCAAAATTAATGCGCATTTCAGAATCGTTCATTGACTGTAATGGTAGTGGCTGAGAAAATCAATGTAGTTGTATACAAGGATGGCCACAATTATCCATCTAACAAGAACAAGATCAGAAGTATTCAGTTTCTGAGAAAAGTGAGGAAAGCTGAGTGCAAGGCTCTTATTACATCACTTAAAACCAGGAAGTTAATTTAAATATGATGCAACAAACAGTGGACACATTTGTACGTAACAGCAGCTTATCACGCAAGTCCATGCTCTCCTGCTCAGCTCCTCCCACTGGTGAGTACATATGTTTGGAACGTTTTGCCTAGCGTTGCCTCAGAACCCAAACTTCTGCTCCCATACCAGCCTGGAATCATAAGCCATAGATACTCAAGCCATTCGCCTAAAATAAACTGCCAGTCTCAGCCTGCACCAATGCCAACTCAGTATGGCAACACTTAACTACGTTCCATTGAGTCTGTGGATTTGTTCTGTGTGTGACTAGTAATTGGATTTAAGTTGGGAGATCTGAAAGTTGGTAGATCTAAGCAAAGATGACCCACGGTGCATCTGTTTTGGTCCATCTACTATGTGTGTGTGTGTATGTGTGTGTGCTTTCACGCCACCTGTTGACTTATGGTGACCTCATTAATTTCATAGAATTTTCTCAGGCAAAGAATATTCAGAAGTGCTTTCCTGTGTTGTTTTGCCGTATCCCAATACATCTACTATATGGACTGGACTACAGCAGGCCCTCCACATTCACAGGGGTTAAGGAAACAGAATCCCCATGAGAGTAAAATAACCGCGAATACCCTTCTCTGCTCTCTTTTGCACTGCTGTCTGGCGCGCCCACATGCGTAGTGGGTTGGGAAGGTGCAGGAGGGGAGAAGATTTTTTCCCCTGTGCCCAAAAATCTTCCCTTCCCTGCGCTTTCTCACCCCCCGCCCATGTGACTGCATGGGCAGTGGTGCAGGTCAAGGGGGAAAAGATTTTTCGTCTCCTTCACTCTCTCACTCCCTGCCCGCACAATCATGTGGGCAGAGGCACAGGAGAGTGAGGGAGAGAAAGATCTTTTGTCGCATTCGCTCTCTCACTCCCCACTCGCACGATTGCACGGTTAGTGGCGCAGGAGAATGAATGAGAGAAAGATCTTTCACTTTCTCACTCCCCACCCACAAGATCGCGCAGGCAGTAGCGCAGGAGAGGGAGGGGGAGAAGGATCTTGCCTCCCCTTCACTCTCTTGCCCACTGACAGCACTATTGCACTGGCTGCATGGGCAGGAGTGGGGGGTAGGAGGGGGATATACGCAAGGATATGGAAATAATCAAACCTGCGAAAGTCAAACCCGTGAATGTGGAGGAGAACTGTACTGCAAAACAGCACAGGAAACCAAAAGATAAAGGAATCAAGGATGACGAAGTAACACTGTCTCAAGGACTGTGGTTATGGACAATTGGTTCTTAACTTCTAGTTGCTGTATGTCACTGAATATGCAGGAAACCCATAATTTTTGAGAAAGTTTTCCTGATGGAAAAAAGAAGTGCAAAGATAGAGCCAGCAGTCACAGAAGCCCAAGAAGGGACATGCTGCTTACTTAGTGTCTCAAACTTCATGCAACAAGACAAAACAAAAACCCAGCTGTTTTTCCCCTAGTTCCTTTTGTTTCTGCAGCAATCATCTTCCTTCATTTCTGCTGCTTTTTTCATCTCCCTTCTGTCTGCTTCCACTGTTACACTCATGCCTCTATTCATGTGCATTCCATCCATCCGTGTTGCATCCGTGCACACAACATCTTTAGCAACCATATCTGAACAACTATGTCCAGATGTACTCTCAGCAGAGGGCTCTTGTCTTTCTTCTCAGAAATTCCACCTTTTTCTTCACCAGCCTCTGAGACAGAGTTCTTCTAGTTAATCTTACACAACAACTGGGCAGAAACTGCTGTTCTAGAATTCTGACTCAAAAGATCTTCAAGGTCTAGTTGGGTGTTACTGAGAAATGACCAGAAGCACCTGGGGGTAATTCTTTTCAGATTGCCAGCTTTAAAACATCAACAATAAATATAAACACAAACAGAATTTCATTTGCATGGGCAACCTGTGTGGAGAAACCATAATTTGTACTGGGAAAACTACGGGCAAGAGAGGGAACTCTTTTAGCACTGCTGTGACTCTAATCTGAATTGGGGGCCCCAGTACACGCACTTAGCTGCTTTTGTAAATATGGGGATCCTTTACAACTTAATCAATAATGGGGGAAAGATTACAGTAAGCTGTTGATTTTCTCTCTTCATTAATATATTGTACCAAAAAGTGTATTTTTCCCTCCATTCTCTTTCCAAATGGTTCCAACATAGATAAGGCTGAAGTATTTTTTTGTTAGTGACATTTGAAACAGTATGTTATTATTCTATGATAAATGTTCATTTTAAAATGTCCCCCCCCCCCACAACAGTGAGGAACTGATGGCTATATATGGTGTCTAGTTACATGGGATGTTGGTGATGACATACTGAAAAGGAAGTGCATTGGCAGTGTACTTGGGCAGTGCATTTTGAGGGTGGAGGGGGTTCCTTCTTACATCTAGTTAGATAAAAAAACCCCTGATACATAAGTCCACGCTACAAATCAACAGCAAGCGCTTCAAAATATTACTGAAAAAGAATAGATAATGTGTTAAGTGTTCATGCTAATCATTGCCCATTTCCGCACTATACTCTTATAGCGCGGTTATTCCACTTTCAACATCCTATGGAATCCTGGGGTTTGCAGTTTCGGGAGGGGCCGGCTGGCCCCTCCCGAAACTGCAAACCCCAGGATTCCATAGGATGTTGAAAGTGGAATAATCGCGCTATAAGACTGTAGTGCGAAAATGGCCATTGTTTGGACAGTGCTTCACTGGTGATGCTTTACTAAAGCATTATATTAATTTTAAAACTTTAAAAATAGTGAGTTCAGACAGCAGATCTGGGGTGCTATGAAAGAGAGCAATTTTATTCTGCTTTGCTCAGACCTTACCTGAAATACTATGTTATGTCCTGTTGCGATCACAAAAGTTAAAGGAGGATACTGAAACCCTGGAACACATCCAGAGAAGCACGATCAAGATGATCATAGGTCTAGAAATCAAGCCTTATGAGGAATGACATAGGGAGAGTTTAGCCTCGAGAAGAAAAGACTGAGTGGTAACACGCTGTGTATGCATACGTGCCTTCAAATCACCCATTGACTTATGGTGGCCCCGTAAATTTAATAGGATTTGCTTAGGCAAGGAATACTCAGAGGTGATTTTGCCAGTTCCTTTCTCTGAAATATAACCTGCAGCACCTGGTATTTGTTGGCGGTCTCCCATCCAAGTACAAACGGGATAACCCTGCTTAGCTTCCAAGATCAGATTATTGTGAGCTTTCAAGTCATTTCCCACTTATAGTGCTCCTAAGCTGAATTTATCATGGGAGTTTCTTGGCAAGATTTGGCAACAGGGATTTGCCTTTACCGTCCTCTGAGGCTGAGACAGTGTGACCATCCAGTGGGTTTCCATGGCTGAGTGGACATTTGAACCCTGGTCTCCAGAGCTGTAGTCCAATGCTCAAACCACTATACTGTGCTGTACTGCAGGCAGCATGATAACTGTCCTTAAATATCAGAAGGGATGTCACAAAGATGGAATGACCTTGTTTTCTGCTGCTCCAGAGATTAAAATGAGAAACAGTAGATTCACATCACAATAAAAAAAAAAAAAGATTCCACCTAACCATTAGGAAGAGCAACTTTACTGTGAGAACTCTTTGACAGCAAAACAGACTGTTTCAGATCGGGGTGAGTTCTTCCTTGGAGGCTAGGATAGGTTCCCCAAAGAGCCTTGGGGAGAGGTGAGTAATAAAAAAAAGTTTATTATTATTATTATTATTACACAATGAAAATTATAGCAGTTCAACATCTTTTAGCAAACTTTTTATCCAAAACTAATGTGAAATGAAACAACCAGGTCAGGTATGCCTTGCATAATTAAGCAGAAACATTTTGAATCTACTAGAGACCAGTTGAAGGTTCTTCCAAAATGATTTTTCCCTTTTACCAGGCTCCACTCTTCTTATGATTTACATTTGAGTGGTCACACCTTTAGTCTATGTTTCTTTAACAAGCTGGAGACATGTTCATTGTAAGAGGAATCAGCAACATAAATCCTGGTGTAGGTAGGCACATGCAGATACAGTAGCATTGGCTAGAACAGAATCCTGTTCTTTCTCAGCTCAGACTTTTTTCATTGCATTACTGTAGACATGTTGCTGCAATGTGATACCAGAAGTCTGTGTTTCTCCTGGCTCCTTCCCATCTCCCCCAATCCAGGCTGCTAAAAAAAAAAAATCCAGGTAGATAGAGGACAAGGAAGGAAAGCAATCCCGGGTGGGGGGAAAAAAAGACTTTGCAAAAAGGAGTTTGTCAGAAGCTTTGTTAATTGAGGTACGCCTGTACTCTACAATATACACTTCTAGCTTAAACATGCTCTCTGTAAAGTCAATCATATTGATCTGAGTGGAGTTAAGCCTTCTACCCTTCCCCAGTTACCCATGGGGAGATACATATGTTAGGAAATTTGCCTGCTGTTGTCTGGGTCGATGTTGCTGATTTCGCTTATGATTTGAATAAAGCAAACATTTAAGTGGCAGCACCTACAACCCTTTTTCATATTGATTTCAAGGCAACATGAATCAAAAACACCAGTCCCTCTTCCATGCAAAGGCAAAGTTTGATTCCAGGTGAATTCACTGGCCCTCAATTACAGAAGCCACCAGGTCGCCACTGGATCTGACTATAGTTGGTGACTCTATGATCAAGCTTGCGGCTCCGAATAGAATAACAGAGAGAAAACATTTTAAATCAGAATATATAGAGGTGTGTAATACAGAGGGAGAGTAAAGAATCTGAGTATATGAAAAATGCCTTTCCTTTAACATACAGAGGTTCAGCAATGAGGGATAAGCAATATTTGCACAGCAGACTGATTTAAATCAAGGCAATTTGACACCACACTGTAAAACTACCTTAAATTAGCAAAGAAAGAAAAAGGTTGATTTAATAGAGAATTTAAAGCTAAATTTCTCATTAATACTACTTCATATGTTCCTTACACATAATATTAAGATTACTTAATAATAACTTCACTATTTTTGTAAGAAAACTGACAACTGCATTATTAAAATTAAAAAAAAAATTCTGTATTTTGAATCAAAAGATTTTTATACATCATGGCCTTTCCTACTGCTCCTCTGACCCCAATTCTGATGCCACCTGACACCTACTACACACATAAGCCCTTTTCACATGGCATTTGCCATGAGAAAGGGTGCCTGGAGCATCGCACGATTGTGAGGAGTGATCTGCACAATGCACTCACAATCGTGCGACACCGCTCGTGCACTTTTTCATTTTCAGCTTTCAGCCAAAAATGGTGCACAACTGCACATTGCTCCAGGGCCCCACGCGCACTTGCCATGAGTGCGGAGCCTCCAGAGCTGCAGCCGTCGCACTTCCTGCCCCAGCACAGCCTGGGAAACTCCTGACTGAGGAGAGGCCATATTGGTTGTGGTACCCACATTATGGACTGTTTTCTCCCCAAAGGATTGGAACATGTACTGAATTGATATCTTTTCTTCACCAGGCGAATACATTATTATTTACCCAAGTCTTTTAAGATTATTGTAGGGCAATTTAAACTGAGGGTTTGTTGTTTTTACATAGCATGTTGCAATGGTCTGAATGTTGGACTGGGGCACTGGGAGAATAGGATTCAAATCCACTTTTGCAGAATTCCTCCCACTTCTGGTGGGAAGAACAGGCAAGTGATGACTGAGGAGAGGCCGTATTGGTTGTGGTACCTACATTATGGATTGTTTTCTTCCCAAAGGGTTGGAACATGTACTGAATTGATATCTTTTCTTCACCAGGCAAATACATTATTATTTACCCAAGTCTTTTAAGATTATTGTAGGGTAATTTAAACTGAGGGTTTGTTGTTTTTTACATAGCATGTTGCAATGGTCTGAATGTTGGACTGGGGCACTGGGAGAATAGGATTCAAATCCCCATTCAGCCACATAAACCCACTGGATGACCTTGGAAAAGTGACACTCTCTCAGCCGTAGAAGAAGGCAAAAGCAAACCCTCCCCTGTGATAGGGTCGCCTTAGAGTTGCTATAAGTCAGAAATAACTGTGCACAGAAATAACTACTCGGAGGCAATCCTACAGGCTTCAGGGTCATATATCATGTGACAAGGCAAGCAAAGATTTCTTTTATTGTCTTTAAATGATTGCTGTTTGCTTCTGAGCCTCTGTACCAAGGCTCATTTGGTAATCACAGGGGAAAAAAGGGGGTTCAAGAATGAAATTGCAAAGGATTCATGTTCATGCTATACATACTGTCATTTCATCCTCCGTTGTGTTACTGATTACGAAAACTATTTAGCCATATCAGATGCACACCGCTTCCCATCCAAAAACCCATTGCTTTAGCAAGTTCTCCAGTAAGAGGGTGGTGGTGCTCGTGGGTTTAGTATTGTATAGTTTTCTAGGTCATGTCTGCATAGGGCTATTTTTTAATCCTGTGTGCCTTCATTTTCTGGGCACCTGGTCCTTGCAAGCCATGCAGCCAGGCACTGTCAGTGTCACTTGCCTGCCTGCCACAGGCAAGTGTCACTCATGGGAGCATATAATAAGTTCTCACTAGAGCAGCCATTTACTGTAGTTGATAACAGAAGCAGCAACCATTAGGCAGCTGTCATGGACGGCAGAATAGCAAAAACAGTGAATTTTACTACTTCACTATGGCAAAATTCTGCCATTACTGCAATGCTTCCACCAGCCCAAACAGTGTCTTGCCTTGTGGCACACAACACACCTTCCTGCCCTCCTTAGACAGGTGTTGTTTTGCTTTAAGTTAGGCCAAGGCAATCAGGAAGAAAGGGGATATCTGGAGGGAAAAGATGAAACAGCCATAATCCGGGGGTGTGTGTGTAGGTTTTGAGAAGGACCATATCCTCTTTTCTGAACCTTTCTGAGCTTTGGGATTGTCTCCCAGTCCCACCACTCTCACAGGAACTGCTACTGAGAACACGAGAGAAGGTTCCAGAACAATCTTCTTATGGAGGACAGAATGGCTTCCTCCTTGTCTTTCTAGTGGCAGGCAAAACCTCTTCTATTCTGACAGGTGTTGAGCTTTTAATAACATGCTGTATCATTTTTGTTTCTTGCCTTTTTCATGAATATAGTTTTAACTGTTTTTAATTCTACAAATAGTCAAATTAAAAAACAAAAATAACTTTTGGTATTATTTTCTATGGATGTTTTTATCTGTATCTGCTTTAATTTCTGTGAGCCACACTGGGTCTCAGCACTGGGCAAAATACAGGATACAAATTAATCAATTTAACTAACACACACACACACACACACACACACACACACACACAAATAGCAGCTGGCACTTTTCTTCCCACTTGAGGCGGTGGGCATGCTCTGGGCCACCTCCTCTGGAGAAAAGGGACCTTCTTTCCGTGCTCTTCTTTCCAGCCCCCATGGTTGCCAGGGGGCTGAAGAAGAGGCAAAGTCTTCTGTCACTTATAGGATAGAAAAAAAAGAGGAATTTATTCCCACTCCTCCTTCTTGATCATTTTCTGAAAATCTCTTCACAGAAAGCTTGAGTGAGATGTGGGTTTTTTCTCACACCATGACCTCTTTGAATAAGAAAATAAATACTTGGTGGTTTTGTTACAAATCTAAAAAGTTCTGTAATTCTGTTCACTTAATTATTGAAAAGATTCTAGGTATAACATTTCAGATGAACCCAGAAATGTATCTCCTTGTTATGTTAAATGATAATTTAGAGAAAAAGTATGGAAGACTTATTTTCTACATGACTGCCGCAGCTAGGCTACTGTTTGCTAAAAACTTAAAATTAGAAACACTGTCATCAGTAGATGAATGGCTATTAAAATTACTAGATATGGCAATTATAGACAAGTTAACAATTTTGATAAAAGAAGGTACTATTGATAATTATTTAAAAACTTGGGATCCATTGATCAACTTCCTCTGAAACAATTATTCTGTATTAACAGTAGCTGGTTTTTCTGGATTAAAAATTACTATTTTTGATATATTTTTAACACACACACACACACACACACACACACACGTACGTATGAAGCTCAGTAGATTTATGATACAATCAGACATGAAAACAAAGACATGTATAAAGGATCTTTATATATATACGTGATTAAATGGCACTCAGGGGGAAGTTTTATTTTATTTATTATTTTTTGATGTATTTATATATAATTATGATCAATGAGTTTGACTTTTTTTTTAAATTTCTTCCTTTTCTGTCTTGAAACACATAGTCTTATTGTAAAAAATTTAGTCCTAATAAATCCTTTATCATCCCCCCACAAAAGAAAATAAACAGCTGGTTGTAATCCAGCTGTTTCCAATCTCAGCCACATGTGTAGACAAGACTCCAACCCTCCCTCAGGCACTGTATGTTTGACAGAGAACTCAGGAGAAAAAGATAGTATTTTTTCACTGCTGCAGCACTCTGGAAGAGTTAAGAAAGATGAAGATTTCTGCTTGTTCTTCTCTTCTCTGTGTGTGTATGTGTATATGCCTTCCAGTTCCCTGTCAACTTATGGTGACCCCATGAATTTCATACGGTTTTCTCAAGTAAGGAATACTCAGAGATGGTTCTGCCAGGCCCTTCATCTGAAATACAGTGTACAGCACCTGGTATTCATTTTTGGTCTCCCATTCAAGTACTAACTAAAGCTGACCCTGCTTAGCTTCCAAGATCAGTCTCCATACTACAACATAAAATCAGGCAACCCTGGGTTCTTCCAAGAGTCTTATGCACATGTGAGAGTGGGAGCAGAACAAATAGTGAGGTCAGCAGCTTGGCTAGTAGACCAACCTTGATATAAGTAGACACCTATACTAGGCAATCAGACATTATCACCCCCAAGCCTAGGGTCCCACCATGCTCCAACCCATCTGAAGACAGGTTTCAGTCACCTTCCCCCAAAGAGGATCTTCAGTACCTTCTCCCACACATTTATAGCTGGAGGACATGATTTTACCACATCATATCATTTCTTTCATCTCACAAAAATCAGAAGACACAATATCAGTCTAGATTCTTTAAAGAACACAGAGACCCAATGCAGAACAGGCACTTGCTTGCGTTTATGAAGTTTCACTTCTCTACAAAAGCAACATCTCCCCATCATGTTCAATAAAGTTCAAGCCAATTCATACTCACCAGGAGCTGTCCACAGTTCTGATCCATGTTATATTTCCCTCAACTTGATATAATTTTATTTTATTTATCTGGAAGCCTGAAGGCTGAGAACTCCTGGTATAGGCACTACTGGGCTGGATCTGATCTGAGTCTCCTATGTATGTGCTGTAAATTCATTTAAGTCGTTCTTATACAGGATAAAAATGTTTTCTATATGATTCACAGAAAGGTTGCTCAACCTGAACTGACCTCATCCACTTTACTGGCATTAATAATTTGTAAGGCTTCTTAAGTCCTATCACAAGGAAAAAGGTGGGATATAAATAAGCATCATCATCATTCCAATTACTGTGATTTATATAAATGTTGACTTGCCATTTTTCAGTTGATTCATTAGGGTTTATTCTATCCGGGACCAGCAACTGGATTTAAATCTTGGAGAGCTAGAAAAGTTCACACTTTTTCTGAGTAATACCATTGAAATGAATTTACAAATACATACATTGGAAACTTAGATTGGATCTAGCACAGAACTGTTTACACCAGCAGTTCTCAGTTGTCCACATGGTTTAGACTTCAGCTTCCCAAAGTCCTAGCAAGTATGGCTAATGCTCAGGAATTCTGGAAACTGAAGTTCCAAACATCTGGAGGACCAAAGTTTTAGAATAATGTCTGCATTTACTGGTAGCAACCCTCTGGAATCCTGGTAGAAGAGCAGCGGTGCTTTGAAGCACAGGACTCAAAATGCTGAGTGTCATATAGACAGATACCACACTCTTACACATTTCTATTTTCATGCAGACATTTCACCAAGATATATATTTGATCCACATTCCTCTCACCCTCTAGTTCCTCTCAGGCTTCAATAACTCTTCATCTTCCATAAACAGCACACTTTTCATGAATCCTTTGGTTAAGTATCATAGTCCTTATTTAAATTAACAGAAATTCTAAATACACTGAACAGCATTCACTCATATTCAGTCTGTGGTTGATTCTCTTCATTACGCTATCAAGTACTATATGCATGGAAGGTGCTTGATAAACAGAGCTTGGAAATGTAGGGACTACAACTCCCAGGATACCCCAGGCAGTATGGGATTCTGGGACTAGCAGTTCAAAGGGGTAACCTTTCCAAGCTCTATTTGTGTATGGGCATGGATTCACAAATTAATATACATGACTTGGTGCCTCACAACTCCGCTTGCAGCAGGGAGGCAAGAGGCAATACCAACAGTCTGCCTGTAACAACTTTATGCTGATTCATGTCTTACCAACAGATAGATAGAGCTGCATAGCATCTCCAACCATACAAGATAAATCCAGTGTCGGTGGCAGGAGGTGAGGAGGCACATTCATGTGTAAACACAAAGACTCCTTTACAGCATGTCTTAGAGGGGTGTTGATATGGAAATGATAGGGGTGGTTTAAGCACACCTCCAGAACACTGAGTCTAGGGATTGATTCCTCTGTGTGTGTACATGCATATGCACACTTCAGTGTGAAGGCAAAAATGCCTCCCATCCCCCATCAAACTCTACTGAGATGGTTGTCTTCCTGCTGGTGTGTAAATGGCAGCTTTAGAGTTTTTCCCCTCAGCTAACTAGCTGGGCCACTGGGAAAAGTGGGTGGGGTTCACGTCAGGTTGACTCTGCAAGTGGGCCCTTCCTTCAATGGCTCATATAAACTGCCTCCATCAAAAACAATAATGTAAAATAATCATATGAAGCAACTGTGAATGATTTTTTTCTGATGGTCATTTCAGATATTTAAGTTACAGCTCATCCTCTGCAGTCATCAGATTGCTAGGAGAATTCTCCCTGTTTCACTATGATTCTTGTCATCAGAAATGCTACTGATAAAGTCAGAATTAGAGCTGTAAAAGGAGTGCAGAGTTTATACTGGATCGCTTGCTCTCACTGCCTACCTCAACCTTTCAAAGCATATAGCACAAAAGAGACAGAATTTACTGTTAAACAGTGTTGTAGTAAATTAGAATAATAAAACTTCACATTCTCATTCAGTATAAGTATTTCTTACTTCTTAGTACCAAAGAAGTTGCATTCCACACCACCATGAAATAATTCTGGTAAGTGAGCTATTTTTCCGTCTTCTATAGGAAAGACGAAATAAACCAGTTTTATCAAAAACAATATATTGTAAGCGCTACTTATGTGAGATTCCTACTGCTTGGTAGGAGTAAAGCGATAAGATAATATTGGCAATTTGTTATTGTGTTAAGTTGAAGATAACTGTCTTTTTTCCATATTTGCATTTTAGACTGTAAATGATAATGTAAAACAGTGTTTGTCTTTAGATGGTAAAGGGCGTCACTAGTAACCACAAATTGTTTCCGTGTGGTCTTCGTATTCAAAACACTATTATGATTTTATTCATCTCAACTCTTTTTCCCCTTTGAGGCAAACCCAGGAGAAAGTACAAGCCAAATCAAAATATACTTCTACGGCCATTTTGTAAGTCTGACCCAACATGTGTGTGTTTGGTACACGTGTTAAATATGGTACTAAAACATTCAGTGTGTGTGCATGCATGTGCACAAACAATCAAAGTTCAAAGATAAAAGCCTTTCAGTAGACAAGGTTTTACTTGTCCAAGGCATACAAGGAGCAGGGGGAGCCACATACAACGGAAGGCTTTAAAAAAAAATCCTACAAAGAAATTTCCTGGAGGCATTCTACTCTACATTTTAAAACAAATAAACAGATGTAGAGAAGCAGTGAATTTCTCTTTTAAAACTAGCCTGTCATACTAAATCTGGCGGGTGTGGGGATGCTATTTGCATGCTATATAAATGGCAGGTTATTTCTACTGTACCAGTCACTTGTTACTTCTTAAAAGCAGCCCTCCCTCACAAGAATTGCTAATTAAAATTGTATACTATTTGACTTGGTGTCACTACGGTATGCATCATATAACTCTGCTTTCTCTTTGCATAATTTAATATTTCTACAGAGCAAATATTCTAAACATGCAAATTCACATTTATTTGTGCACAAGATTGTACTGACATGCATTTATTTCTCATTTTATTCCAGGAAGCATTTATTATTATAAAGGTAGTAATCTCTTCACTTCTATATATTCCATCTAGAATGTTTGCAGTTAATGAAAAATGCTCACTGTATTAAATAGCACCTTTAGTAATTAATGAATTAAAGATGATAAAGAATAATAACAAAAGAAAGAGGGTCTTTCCTTTGTTTCCTGTAGAACATAGGCTTTCGACAATGGGTGCATCATATAGGCTTAGTGTAAAATTTGCAAATTTGGTTATTCTTTTACGCTCTGTAAAATTCTCTACATACATGAGGGTGGCATGATCAAAAGCTACCATCTTTACTTCTTACTAAATTGTAGCATTCACTGTCTTTTACAATTTTTTCCTTAAATCTTAGATTTTATGATAGATACACATATACCAAGAGATAATCTGTTTTGCACACCCTTAAAGTATCTTCATATTACAAAGGGACATGTACTTGTACCCAAATTTTCTACAAAACAGATATTATTACAAAATGCAAGAAGAAGCAGAAGCAGAAGCAGAAGCAGAAGCAGAAGCAGAAGAATAGTAATATCATTAAAACTTTTAACATTTCTGACTTCAAGACTTCAGCAATCCATCCTGGGGCATTCTTTGCCTACACAAGTTTATAAAATCAGAGGAATACAAACTTTAAAAAAACACACAACTAAAACCAAGATGTTTGAGGAACAATAATTAGGTATTTTAGGTTCAATTTCTCCTTCTTCTGAAGGGCATCACTGAATCTTTGTGAATGTGATCCATAAGGAACAACAAGATAATTCTAGGGGTAAAGCATTAATCCATGCCAAATGAAAGGCATAATTTTAGTATTCCTAGCTTTTTTAAAAAAGTTCATAGCGAAATTTTAAAAATGTATTTTTCAATATCAAATCATCAGTGTAAACTACACATTTGTCACTATCCCAAAAGCCACAGCATTTAAATTCTGTTTTGGAATTCATTTACATATTATAACATTGCCCACATCCTCTATAGTAAAGATAAATAACAACAATTCTTATATTCCGTAATTTTCTTATCCCAAGGGACTGATCCAATTTTTAACTTTTATTATTCTTAGCAGTCCAGTATAGCAAAAGTTTGTAATAAAAATAGTAACTGAGCATCATGAATACATGTTTAAATTACCCATCACTGAAACATAGTAAAACATAATTTAACAACCACTTCAAAAGAGGTACATATGTTACCGTTGTATCTGCATATTCCAACTGTTCATCCTCAAGCCAGTATTATCTGTGTAATTTTGTGATAAGTCCAAATTCTCTCTTGTGTATCATCCTCAGATCTTTTTCTTCAGAAATATTACATTCTCAAGTCTCTGCTACACCAATAGTCTTCTTGATTTAACATTACTGAAATGTTATAGTTATGAATTGCAATTCTAGCAAAATGCATGCAATCAAACAAAGCATATGCAGTTCTGAGAGGCCAGAACTCTACCATGCTTAATAACAATGCAGAAGTCTGGAAATTTAAAAAAAAATGTAAAATGTTCTCAAAATAAACACCTCTGGAGTTTACAGAGAAGCCAAATACATTTATTGCTGAGATCACAGCATCATTTTTACAAGGAGACATGGGAATGGTTTATGTCTATCAGTGCCAAACAGAAAAGGATGTATATAAATGAAGTGAACAGACAACCACAGCAGTTCCTTATTCTTTAACAGTATGCTGATGGTTCAATCAGCAACTCTGTATGGACAACATAATGCAGATATCTTTATATATGGTCAACTCCTGCATCACCTTAAAAGAAAGCAAGAAACATAGGTCATGTCCCTAGCATTTCTCCCTAGCGGCTATTTAATATACATCTCTAGAACTAAATGCAAGCACAGAATGCTTCAACAAAAAAGGAATAAGTGAATGCAGTAGATCTCGCTTTATATTGTGGCATTCTTTGCAACAAAAGACTAGTATTTAGTAGGCTGTATAGGAATGGAAATTGCTCTGCTCATTTCAAAGAAGTTATGCTATTGCCTTGTACAGTCCTGAAGTTCCACCATTATTTTGTTGCTGCAGGGGACTGAAATGAGTCATGGAAACAGTTGCAGTGTTTTAAAACATGTCTCTTGACAATCTATCCGGAAATACATTCCACTGCATTACAGTGCAAGCATATAAGACAATGCTGCAACCCAGCTGTGGCCAAGCACAGACATTTACACCCGCTGTTTGCCTTACATTCAGCCTACCCGCCACCCCCGCAAGCCCTACCCTGAATCATGCAAATAATGCTGCTGCTGCATATTGCCTATGAGAAATTAATGCTTAGAACAAAAGCTTTTGTTTAGCCATGCTAATGATTTGTGGTCCTCGGAAGTGCCAACTGGACTTTAAGACACAGTGCAACGTGCTTTCTGAACTTTCCTACCTTTCTTTCTTTTCTAAAAATGCAACGTATTGTCACTATTCTCTAATCTCAACCAGTTAAAAGAAAGGCAGAAAAAGCCATTTTTGCATGCATCCATGTCTCTTCAGCACAGGTGCCAAGAAAGAAAGAAAGAAACAGAGAGAGAGAGAGAGAGAGAGAGAGAGAGAGAGAGAGAGAGAGAGAGTCTTGCTACAAACTGAAATGCAAAATCTTCTTGCATGGGGGAGGAGGGATAAGGGGTAATTTTCAATTCCAGGCTTCCTATGACTAGGTTTGTCAAATGATAAAAGAAACATACAGGCTGCTTTACAAGAGGCAGTATTTGTCACCCCACCCCTGCCCCCAAACAGCAAAATACATGCCCCAAACAGCCCCTTTTCAAATCAGAAGGAAGGAAGAAGGAACTTACCTTTCAGTGCGGGAACAAAAGAAAAGACCTTCACTCTGTGTTGCTTCTGCACAGCAGATGCCTCTATAAAGAAAACACAAAGAGTAAAGTCAGCCTGGGAGGTGCACACAGAGGTGTACCGATTAAAACCCAGCATGCCCTTTTTAGTCACCAGGCTTAGTGGCTACGGGGCATGCCACCACCATCCTTCCGCCTCCCCCCCCCCGCCAAACTCTGCATCACAGCAGGCTACTGTAGCCAGGAGACAGAGGTGCTTAAATTAGAAAACCACTGCCAGAGGAAATAAACAGGAACCACAGCGACCCCCTCGACCCCAGCAGCCATCAAATCCGGGAAGATACAGTACACATCTGTTTCACAAGGCCCCTCGGGAGCCTCCAACTCCAGCTACTTACCCTGTCTGCATTATTAATAGATGTTAATGGCTCCATTATATTGAAAAGGATAAGCCCATCCCTTTTCTATAATATGGAAATCCAGAACTGAGTGTATGTGTTTTAATCACGAGACAGTAACCATCTCAAGTGGTCCTTCTACAGGGAGGAAAGTCACATTCCATCACCATCCCATCTACAGACTCACTGCTGCTACCCCACCCTTCCCTATACCAATCTGGTAGCCAGAAATGCACTTCAAGGGGGCAAAGCAACTGCAATGAAGGAAATATGCAGGCAGTGACTTTCTGTCAACAGAGCTGTTTTTTCATTAAATAAAATTGTTTTTAAAAAACATGGATTACAATGTTAATATGCAGCACCTTTTCTTCACTAAATGAATAGATGACAAGAATCAAGAATTAAAACCTCCCTTTGTATGAGTGGTTTCACTGCATGCTACTCCAGTGGGGGGGAAAAAACCCCCCAGTATTGCCTGTGACAGGAAGAACGAATATATTTAGTTCAATTCGGGGACAAATGCCTCCAACCTTCTGATTTTGCTGATGTGTAAAAGAATGAGATTTCGAAGTACCTCTAGGCAGTGTCTTTGTTAATGTCTGGATTTTCTAAGGAAGCGTCATGCCCCCTCAAGGTAAATGTGCAGCAGCAGAGAAGGAGGGGTCAGGGGCAAGCATGCTTCAAAGTGTGCAAGACATACTCATACAAACTACTTTAAATGAGATCTCCCTAAGAACGCTGTGAAGTTACCTATCGAGAATAAATTGCACTAGATGATTTCCAAAGCTCTCTGTTTAAAAATAGCAATATGCATAGAAGGACTTGCAGGTGTCAATGTACTGTTATATATTCCTCGGGGATTTGCATCAATAACAAAGCGCAATTGCTTGAGAACCATACAAGAGAGGGGCAGCTACAGTAGAAGATAGTTCACAATACTGTCTACTCATTAAATTACTGCACATGTGTGCTTCTCTCTTTCCATCGCTCAAGTGTCACATTTAATTACCTCAGCTAAATTTAGCTTTCCAGGACAGTTTTTTTTTTTGAAGGCCCCTAAATCCAATCTAGAAAAAAGAATTTTTTTAAAAAAAGATACAGATTCTTATAAAGTTAGAAAATGCCTCTTCACTATATTGACCCTGTAGTTTTTCTTGACTGAATGGGAAGACTCTGAGAGTAAGCCAGCCGGCAAGCCAGGATCCCTTGCCCGCGGATGCAAGAGGCAGCTGTTTGCCTACTTCTGACAAATACATAAGAAGTGTCATTAATTCTTCCAAGACAAATGCAAAGCGACTGCCTTTGTTGCCCATTGTCTTTACAGATTTTAGAGAACGACAACTGTGCAAGTTTTCTGAAGAAATGCAAAATCACAAGGATTGACTGTATGAAGTGTGTTACAGGCAGACAGCCTCAGCATGATAGTCTTCATCTTGCTCTCTAATTATTTATCCAGATAAAGCCTGACTGCTGGAAAATTAGCTCTCAACAGGAGGTAACTGATCTGAAAGGTTCTTTTTGACTAAGAAATTACGAACTGCTGGTACTGCTAAGGTTAGCAAGTCACCGGATGGGACAGCGTAAGATTCCACTGAAAAGCAGTTAAGTCTTCATTCATCTCCAGAAATGGAACTGGGCATCGTAGGAAAAGAACTGCGAGGAGGGGAGGAATATCTGAACTGAAGGATTTTAAAATCACAGAATCTAGCTCTCTGAGAAGGATTTAGTAAAACAGAGAAAAAGGGAGAGACACTACTCACTTCTCATTGTAATTGTTTGTGTATGCATTCCAATTTGCTTTATGCAAACAAAGAGAATTTGTAATCCTGATTTACAGAGAGACTTCATTTTTTTACAACATTAATTCTACAGCGAATATTTACCTTGTTCTACTACTTAGATTTTCCCTTGTCGGATAAGAATTAACTCTCTTTTTCAGTACAAGTACAGACATATAAAGAATGGAGAAGAAATAGAAAGATTTCCTACTTACCTGGAACTCCAGCTCTAAATCAAAAAAAAAAATCTAAACAATTTCTATTTCCCACTTTCAGATTTGCCAAAGGTATGAATATGTCCATTTCCCCCCACATACGACAGCTGCTGGATTCCAACTGTTTTGTTTCCGTCCACACTATTTCCCCCACTCCTCATTCACCTTAAAGGTAGATCATACAGTTACCGATATTGTATGCTGTTTCACACTACAGAGAAATGACAAAGCATGAACCCAAAACTTGTATCCATCCGTACACATTTTAGGCCAAACTGGGAAGGTGAGGGCTTCCCTCCACCCCCTGTTAAGCCAAATATCACAACATTAAGTATTAAAAACTGAAATAATATTGAAGCAAAGAATCTAATCATAAAGATGATAGCCAAAAATGAAGATTTGCTTTTTTAAAAGAAAAAGAAAGAAACCTGTAGCTTGAACCCTAGTGTATGCAAGCAACAGCACTGTAGTAAATGCTGCTCATTATAACATTTACCAAGACAACATATTTTTCATTATTTTTGAAGCAGCTTTATTTTGATCTCTGAGGTGAACTGCATTTATATTTTGGATGCCAAAAAAGCTAATTAGCAAAGCCACCTGCATTACCTGACTGCAGAACAAAGAGCATTTTCTTCTCCCATCATTTGGTTCCTAAGCCACACCCTTTTGTCCATACAAAGCATAGACTTCCTTTTCGTGCTGCCTTCTTTCCCCCACCCTCATCCATAGCAATGAACATTTTTCACAGCAGTTTTGCAATAGTAATACCACGTTTCCAGGAAAGACAGAAGACTGTGTTTAAAAATCATCTGCAAGGTCACAATGTAAGCATGCGGCATGGAAATGTGACCAAGTGCACAACATCCATCTTTCTCTCTCTTTTTCCCTGTTTCTTTTTAGTGTGTCACTGCTGCGCAAACAGCCTGATTCTATATATGGAGGCCTCTGCATACAAACGGCTTGAAAGCAGGCAGGCATATAAGGCACTTGATTTTTATCCCTGATTTATAGACTGCCTTTCAGCCATCATTACTCAAAAGGAATTCACCATGGGCTTGGGCAGTTATTTAGTCCAGTTGGGCTCGGACAGTCATCTAGCCCAGTTCTAATGCGGGGACAGTTCACTCATTGGTCAAACATGAGGGCTGTACAACACATGAAGACACTACGGTGAACGATGGACGAATACCCTTTTCCTGCAAAGTGTATAAACTAAATGTAAATTAGGTCCCTCTTTTGCAGCAGATTACACAGACAGGATCCACTTGCCTACATTTTCATTAAAGGTTCAATTTGCCATGCAAAATTATGTGCAAATCTCACACTCTCAGCTTTGTTGCATTTCTCCAAACTTCACCTGGATTTTCTTATTATTATTCCCTATCACATAACAAAACTGTGGTTCTCCTTCCCCCACTTAAATTTCATATCTTTTTCCATGCATTTCTCCTGAAGTGAGATTTATGTAATTATTTTACCCATCTCTCCATTCACTCAAGTGTGTTTGTATTCATGTTTTCAACTCTACATAGGTTAGCCATTTGTATTTTAAAATGTGTGCACTATCTTGTACATGCTTTATTTCTCTGAAAAGATGTAGAAACCTCACAAATATAAGAATTCTGGGAGTATCATGATTTTTCTCCCAACAATGAGACTCAAGAGATGTGAAAAGGCTACTTTAATTGAGACTGTCAATTCCAATGATTTTTTTCCCCATTGCTAGCCATGCGAGACGTGCTCCTATGCCTCACCACGCATACAACTTACATATTCTTTTTATGTATGAAGCAATATTTTAAAAACAATCAAACTGCTGTACCAAAATCCTCACTGCCATTTTTAATTTTGCATTCACAGAGGACAAGATACATAATCTATTTTACACACACACACACACACACACACGCACACAAAGACTGGAGTGTTTCTGCTCATCACGGAAACAGAACTATACTTGATTAACATAAGTGTTTCTGCAAAATGTGGGAAAGGTCAGCAGTGGAGTTCTTATGGCGTTTACAAACATAGGAAGATGCCTCCTCATTATGGGTAACCGTAAAGCAATCTATACTCGAAGAGGCTTCAATGGAAAGGTTTAAAATTAGGTCTTTTCTGTCAGTGGAAATGCCATTATGCTGGCAGTAGCCATTTCTGTTAGCAGATCTGCCAACACAGACTGAAAGAGGACCTGTGTTACACCAGATCCAACTCTCCTCCAGCCCAGAAACACAATCATAATGCCATCACACAAAGTGAAGTCAGGGCAAGGGCAGTTTTAAGGAATGTCCAACATCCCTAGGCTGGGCAGAGTTTGTATTCAGCAAAGCATCAGCTGGCCCTTGGCCATCTTCGCCAGTTAGGTTTGTGCTCTTTGGTCCATCTAGCTGAAGGGTAGGTAAAGTGTGATCTGTGAACCACACATAATCCTCTGAAGCCTTTTTGCATCCTGCAGCACCAATGCCTCCCCCTGCACCAAAACATTTTTTCTGGTGAAAAATTTACCATTTCCTTGTATCCTCAGAAGTAGTTGGGACTGTGAAAGATTCTTTCCCCAGGCCCAAAAGCCCACTTTATGCTCCCAAGTTTGGTTTTTGCATTAAAAAAAAATCCTCAATTTTCAGGCCTGGTACAGCTCTCCCAAAGTGCCCCACCCTTATCTAACCCAAATGACAGTGGCTCCCCCATTTCACACAAGGGAGTTTCCCTAGCCCTAACTTGACAGAGATGCAAGAGAAGTGATGCTCTGCGTGGGGAGCATGTGCTCCCCCACAAAGTTACAGCCACCCCTATGAATCAGCTGCTCTGCTTTCCTGGCCATTTCCACACTATACTGTTATAGTGCTATTATTCCATTTTCAGCATCCCATAGAATCCTGGGATTCCCAATTTAGGGAGGGCCATTTAGAAGTCTCAGCCAGAGAACTCTTTGACCTCACTAAACTACAAATCTCAGAATTCCACAGGATATTGAAAGTGGAATAATAGCACTATAACAGTGTAGTGCAGAAATGGCCCATGATATGCAACTTTGGTTGAAAGAAAGAAAGCTTGTCTTACAAACGTGACATCTTGGGGGAGGGGAGAGATAGCAGAATAAAAGACAAAGAGAGAAAAAAAGGTTATAAAATACTGAGATCCGCAAACTGTGATTCTGTGCCTCCAGGAAAAGAAAACAGCTGTGGTTCTAGTAGCAACAGGCACTCTAGGAAACATTCTAAATGGTCCAACAGAAGGTCATCTTCATTATGATGATTGTTATTGCTATTATTACAGTGTGCCCTTGCTATCTGCTAGGGTTTGGTTTCACAATCCCATACCCCCTGTGGATACCAAAATTCATTGATGATCAAGTCTCATAATGTACAATGGCAAAACTAAAGTTCACTTTTGGATTTTTTTTTAATATTGCCAAGCTGCAGTTGGTTGAATCAGTGGATATGGAAGGCCAACTGTATTATCATCATCACTGTCTCTCCCCTGGTTCTACTACAATTACTAGACAGCTTTGGATGCATCAAGTGTTATTTGCAATAGGTCCCTCCCCTCCTTCTTAGCTCTGATCACAACTGTATTCTTCACACCACATTGCAAATGCAATTTTAGGTACCATGCTACCGTTCGCCTGAGATCTATGATATTTAACAATCAAGGTATCACATTCTTAAGAATATTCAGTTTCTAAAACTTGCAAGTAATACATTAGTGTCCCAGTATGAGAAAAAAGCAGGGTATAAATAAAGTGATGGATGAATTTTGGTGATGAAGGTCAAATTCAGAGCATCGAGAACAGCTTCCAGAATCCCCCACCAGCATGATCATGACAAAGTTGGCTGGGTATCTTGGCAGTGGTAGCCCACCCCACCCCACCCCCACACACCAAAGTTTACAAGCAGTCCTCAGTGTGCCTTAGTCAGTTAACATATGGGTGTTCCATGTAACTCTTAGTATGCCGCAATGGTTTGCAAAATATGCACACATATGAAAGCTCTTTGCAGTACAGTGTAAATGATAATGTGACTCCTTCCTCCAATACAGTTTCTTTATTAGTGCTTTTAAACTCAAGAAAGCCTTGGGGTTGCCAGATTGTTCCTTTATTGCTGTTAGCAGAACAAGTAGCCTATTTTTCCTGCTACACCTGGCAACAAAGCAAGTATACACAGGGACAGAGAGTAGGGTTCCATAAATGCTTTGGCCAGATGACCACAATTCTGGAATCCACCTGACATAGTTGCCTAGCACCACAAGAATCCCATCTGCCCCTTCCACAGAGGCTCAGCCGCCTTCAGAAAACCTGGGAGTTCAGTGGGAAATTTCACTCCAAGCTAGACAGGGGGAACAAACACTACCCTTCTTTCTAAGTCCTGATTAGGTATAGAGAACTTAATAGTAAGCAGCAGTCAACTTCACAGTTTAAATATCTGAACTTCAGCTGATTAAACCTATTTTGCCACCTAAGGTGGAGCAGCAAATGTGATTCACTTGCCACTCAGTCTCCTTGTTGCCACCACCCAAAAGCCCATGATAAAACAACTGAACTGCCACTTGATATTCCTCTTCTGAGATTGCCAGTCTTAGCTTCGGCACCACGAGCATCCCACTCTTAGAATGAGGCACTGCGGAGTGACAGAATAAAAAAGAAGTAGC
The DNA here is from genome assembly GCA_030412105.1 of Cyclura pinguis. Taxonomy (NCBI): domain Eukaryota; kingdom Metazoa; phylum Chordata; class Lepidosauria; order Squamata; family Iguanidae; genus Cyclura; species Cyclura pinguis. Next base: position 46,435,671 of record CM059604.1, read on the forward strand.
ACTGCTGCTCTGCCATGCTGGCAATAACTGTTTCTGTGGTTTTGCTGCTGTAGCAAAATATTAATTCTCTTATGGCCAGAGTCTGGAACTATCTCAGATCTCACCCATGAGGCCTTGCTGTGAGAAGAGACACCTGTGTCTTTCCTCAGAGCAAGGCATTCTGGGATGGCCCCAAGACTTAGCTGCAGAAATGGCACTGTAGCTATATAATCTGTTTAAGCAGTTTTCAGCAGTGTGGAACCACATGTGGTAGGACTCCTTGGCAGCAGCCTCTGGCAGTTGCCACCCTCTTTGCAATCCAAGAGATGCCTCCAGGCAGCAACAGGTGCTCCATGGCCAAGTAGACCATGGAGCCAGCTTTCTTTTGGGTGGCTGGCATGGGTCATCAAGTGAGTACTCCCACCATCCATTCCAATCCACCTCCTGGCAAAATAGGTTCAGCTTGCCTCATGGCAAAGACAGCACTGTAGAGTGTTTTGGAGATACTTGGTGGTCAAGTATGTGTCTTCAAAGCACAGATGTATGAGAAAGACTGTTCTGTTCCTTCTCTTTTGTCCTTTGAGCATGCCAGCAAAGGGGAGGCATCAGTAACAGCGTAAATGACAAGTTATCAAAGCCAGTCAGCATCCTCAGACCCTAAAGTGAAAAGAGGAAGTATTTTTCCTTCAGAAACAGATCCCAAAAGGCAGAACCGTCCCAATTGTAGCTTGACAACCCACAGGGTTCAAACACTGAATTCCAAGAGAACAGCTATTTATTCCACTGCCAGATTCTCAGTGGAAGCCATTTTATTTATTGGAATAGACTAGTTCTCTTTCTTTCTTGGAGTTTGGAAAAGGTCTAAGTAGGAAGACATGGAAGTAAACTTTTTCCTGGTTTCCCTCTTTAGAACAGAAATGGTCTCTTGGGGATTTTTTTTTTGGACTATAGTTCCCAGAATTCTCCAGGCAACATAATGACTGGTTAAAGGATTTTGGAATGGCAGGCCAAAAAAGCAGGCTGTTCTCTTTTTCCATATCGCAATACCTGTCAAGAATCAATGGAATGGAGGAAGCTACTCTGTGATGAGTTTACACACAGTAGGTTACTTAAAACTATTAAATCTGACCTTTGGTTACTCTGTTTACAGGTAACACTGAATTATAGAGGAAGAACTGTTTTGGGAGTTATGGAAGATTATCCAAATTTAAGAAACATTTTTGTTAAAGTAGTTAAAACCGGTAACATTATTCCTCAGAGATCTGCAACATGCCAACCTGTTTGAGCAGCTGTTTGTCCTAAAGATGAATAATGCAGCACTGCAGACTGGCCACAGAAATAAAAAAGTGAATTAAAAAGAAATGCAATGTTGATCAGGTAACATGTACAGCAATGTGTTATCTGCAAGTTGATAAGGCTGGCTATACTATTAGGTACAGTAATGCAGCTGCTTCAGGCAGCAGAGGTTGACAGGAGAGGCAGTGGTAGCAGTCCTTCCACTGCTCAGACCTCCTAAGCTAGCCTGCGCTGCATCTCCTACACTTACCTGACACTTTCAAGATGGCAGAGGATGCCATCCTCTTACCAATGAGCACCTTAAGCACCAAAACATCTTGGGAACAGCTCTGCAGTTTCCATCAAAGACACTAGTGGGACTAGTCATCTATCCTGACTTTGTACGAAGAAAAGTCTCACCAGCTTAGTATCTATTTCTCACTAATTTAGTGCAGAGTACTAGTGAACACAGACAAGCTAACTAACTAGTGACTTACCCCAGTGTAACCTTTCACAAAATCATGTCTTCCAGATGTACCGGACAGCATCTAGACTGGCCCTCCTCTTATCAGCTTTGCATATACAGCCAGTGTGGGGCTACTGTGAATGTAATCATTTGGTAAGCTGGCCATCTATATTGTCCTGTTCCATTGTTGTGTTAAATCTGAAATCTAGGGATCTTCAAGAATGCTAAATTCCCCCCCTGCTTAAAGAAAATTTATTTACTAATTTTTTAAAAGATACTGCCCCCCCCCCATTTGTCTCTGCATGGGACTCAAGGCAGCTGCATGCTATGACCACTACAAGTAGAAGTAAAATTATAAGGAGTCATCTTGCAAATAACAGGTGAAGGAGGACAATGGTTATTATTGTTGACATACTGAGGTACCGCAGCCAGACTGAAGTATCCTGTAATTTTCCCAAGATCTGACTCTTCTTTTCGGTGGGCTTACACATATACCATGTGAGGTCTGAATGTTCAAACTGAATCTAGTGAAAAATCTTGCAATGGCCAGGACATGAGATATGACACCACATCTCAAGCTAACCCGGCCATATATGCAAATCAGAGTCGTCAAGTGGTAAACAAGTACATATTAATCTATTTTAAAAAGAAGCTTAATCCAAGACAGAACTCATCAGGACTGAGCCATGGAAGGTGGAAAGGGCAGATGTGCCTCAGTAAGTACATTCTCCTACAGACTCAGATTATCTAAGCACCTGCAGATTGAAAGAATTATTAAAATGCTGCGAGCTGGTGGGCTGAGCCCTAAAATATAAACATATCACTAAGACATGATCATTCTATAAATATTAGAAGTAGTGTTACCCATTATATTCTAATCCTGTCTTCAAATTTCAGATGAAACATAATGAAAAGAAATGTACCCTTAATGTCCCAAAGACATTCATGGACATCTGTGCCTTTAATACATTAATTAGTGACTAGAGACCTGTCTAATTATATCAAATCAACATGCAAAATCTGGCACCTGCCCAGCGTATAGTTTTATTTCTCCATACCTCCTTTCTACCTTAGAGCAAACAGTCTCTCCCTTCATTAGGTTCCACAGTTATCTCCCACAACTGTACACTCATATTTTATGTCCCTTTTCCTCAGAGCACTGCCTATTCTAATTCTCTTTCCTTCAGACATCCTGTTCCCTGAGCTCACTCTCCAAGCACTTTTCCAGGCCTCAAAAGTGGGATTTGGATTTTTTTTTAAAAAAATATTTTATTTTTGTACATTGACAGGGACAAAGGGACTTTGGGGCATTCCCTCTTCATCAATGACTCCCTTGAGACATCCACCAGGGTCAGTGGGTAGCAGCACCATTTCTACCTGTAGTGAAGCAACTACAAGCCTCTCAGCCCCAAAACTTCCCACAACTCCCTAATATTTACTGTCACCTGGGGCATGGTAGACTATTAAAGATGGCTTCTAGTTGCTGCTATTGCAGCTCAGCAATTTCAGGCTCTGGCTGAAGGGCTCCTGTTATTGGGGCGTATCTGACAGTTCCCTGTGGGTGCTGAATGCTGACTCGAATGTGTTTCAGGCCACTTCCGCACTAGTCTGTTATAGTGCTACTATTCCACTTTCAACATCCTATGGAATCCTTGGGTTTGCACTTTAGGGACAGGCCTTTGTTGAAAGTGGAATAATAGCACTCTAACAGAGTAGTGTGGAAATGGCCTCAGTTCCTTTCCCTACTTCCAATTTTCATGCTCTCTTCTCTTAGGCATTAGGCTTTCCAAATCCCAAATGGGCTTTCAGTTCCCTCACAGAAACCACAAATGAGCCTCATCCTCCTCACTGGTTTGTCAGTGTCCTATCATCGCAGCCCAACTGAAAAATAATATTGTCTGAGGTAAATAAGCAGCATCTTTTATCGTGTAATTTTGAAAGAGACATTCCACAGTCAAACACCTCACCCAAAAAACCCTTAAAAATCTACCAAGTTCACTTGAATAATAAGTGAACCATAAAAAGCATTATAAACAAACATATTATTTTCCATCAATATCAAACAGAATCTAGTTGAATTTGATAATGTACAGTAGTGTAGAGAGATGACAGTCTCTTGAATTCTTTGTTATCAGAACCATTTCAGACCGAGACAGTTTCAGTGCTCTTTGCACTTCTGTCAAGCAGATGCAGATTATATAGTAGATCTGCTTAACGTGCCTTATGTACACAGGACAAATATTTTGATTTGAAAAGAATGGCAGAAGAAGTATTGCATCCTTTGCCAAGGGACATACTTTTTACAGTATATTGAGACTCAATGAAATGGCTGATAACAATAAGATTTTGGAAGATTTTGAAAGTCCAAATACCAAAAAACCCTAAATTAAATCTACCAGGAATTTGGGCAGAAGATACAACTATTGATAAGAAACAACACAAACTGGGGCAACACATGTTATTGGTGGTGAGATTAGTATATGCAAAGTACTGGAAAGAAACTAAAATCCCATCCATGGACAAATGGTTTAATAGATGGATGGGAATAGCTAGAATACACAATCTTTCATATCAATTAAAGGGACGAACAAAAGACCAATACTCTTCTGAATGGAAATGTTTGATCCATTACTTAAAGAAAAATGAGGGTGAATTGATAATATGTTTTTGAACTTGAATGTATTTTAAAGATTTTACTCATTTTTTTTACCGCTACATGAGAAGAGTTATATGAAAATATCAGATTATTCTAGTTTGTTGCTATTTTAGGATATCTCCAATATTTACAATACACAGTTGTAGCAATAATTTTTAACACTTATTAACCATTTATAAGAATTAAACATTATTCTATTTACTATTGTACACCATTGGTGTTTTTGGTTTAAATACTATGATTTTAATATTTAGGCTTTAAAGGTGTGATATCAATGTTTAGAATTACTTTAATTTAAAATAATAGAAAAATGGTAATAATTGTATATTATCAATATCATTTTTTATTAACTAGGTAAATTACTTTTTGAGTATATGGATAAGATTATAAGTACTATTAACAACAAAGTTAACTTAGATTATAAGTGATGATTTAGTAGTTAAGTACAAGTATTTACTAGGAACTGTTTGTAATAAGGGTGGGAACCACTTTTTAGTTATTTGTAGTTTTGTACTAGTTTTCTAGCTCTGTTTAATATTTGTTATCAGATTTTTTTCTCTGATAATGTACTGTTGTGTAATTTAATTTTTATGTATTGTTCTGTTGATGTTTAATGTTATTGTATTCTTTTTTTTTATCCAATAAAAAAAAGAAATGGCTGATAACTCCAAATATTTAAATGCAGACAACTCTATAGAAAACGGAAACAGGGAGAGGAATCTAAGTTTGCTGCAGTGCTAAGAAGATGAAAATGAAAAGCATTCACTAACAATATAGAAAATATCAATTATACTTTCATATCTGGCATATTGCACATGATATACTTCTCAAAGCCTGGAAAACTTCCTTTTGGGGGCTACATTTCCCAGAATCCCCCAGCCAGTAGAAGAAAAAGTAGTTTTTCTGAGCTCTGATACTTCTATACTGACCTTTCCTGAAAAAGAAAGTGGAATAGAATAAGAAAGGGGTTTGAGTCAGAGGGGAAAACACCGCAAGTTAAGAAAATGGTCCTAAATCCAATTGTTAGTATCATCTAAAATGGACCTATTGAATTTACATAAGTGTTATCTTCCCAAATTGCCATTGACGCAATTGGTCTACTTTACTTGGAACTAACAACTGGATTAGGGTCCCAGAGAAAGGCTTTAAAAAGGGGGCAAGCCTCTTAGACACAGTGATTAATAACGGTTAGTTGTGTACATACTATAGTATCACATGAGTTAATGTCAGTTTGTGGAAACTAATGTCAGAGACACATTGAGGTTATACTGGAGACCCTTTGTTTATGATGCTAGTTGCTAAAGTTTATATTAATTTGTTTTAGAAGGGAGTGTATCCCCCAATCTCTATCTACAATATCACAAAAGACAAATGCGATGAAAACTCCATAACTCTGGCCTTGCAACTATAATTTGTAACTCTTTGCTATTTTAGTCCTCCATCATCCAGTTTTAATAATGGCGATGATCATGATGATTTTGTTTTATTTGAGGTCTTGGAGGAAAGTAGTACTTAGAGGAAAGCAGAAACATTTTAAAGGGTAGCTAACTGCAAAATATGCAGAGAGATCCAAGCTTCAGTGTCCAAGAAAGTGGCTACCTAGTACTGCAGTTATACTTCGTTTCAAAAGTTACATTAATTATCCATTCAGTAGGTACATTTTTTTTTAAAAAAGAACTCTATAAACCACTGGTCTGTAGCATAAAGCATAGCACAAGTTGATATTTCACCCATGTGATATTCTTCCTCCATTATTTAGTGAGGCTACATCTCTGTAACTCTCAAAGTTAGTTTTATACCCCAAAAGGAAGGATGCTATTCATTGTTAAGTTAGCAGAATAATGTTAATAAGCTATACTCTTGTTGTTAGCAAAACTAATTAACTACAAGTGACCAATTGTTTTAAGTAACTTTCAAGTTCTGAGGGAGACTTAACATAAGCAGTTGACCAGCCATAGCAGGGCAAGGATGGTGTATACATGGATGGTACCAACTCTTTTCATGAAGCATCTCTATAAGCCAATGACTGAACTAATCAAGTGCACTTTGCCATCCTTCAGTTTGCAAACAAGTCACTTTGGACTAATTTTGGGACACAAGAAGATTAAAGGAGTTTCCTTAGGCAAGCACTAGAGTAGAACACCATGGCCCTTTTTGCATGGCGTTTTCTAAGCAAAAGGGTCCCTTGAGCATCGCGAAAATGTGAGGAGCAGTCCACACGACGCACTCACATTTATGTGACGCTCAAGAGCCTAACGCGGACCGCGCACACATTTTTTTATTTTCAGCTTAAAGCCGAAAATGCTGCATGGTCGCGCATCGCTCAGAGGCCCTGTGCGCACTTACCTGTCCTGCAGAGCCTCTAGAGCCGGGCCGGTCGCGCTTCCTGCCCCAGCACAGCCTACAGCTCCCAGGCTGCACTGCGGAAGGAAGGGCGGGGGCGGGGCATTCGCGCAACCGGCAAGCCAGCTGCGGCGACGAAGGAGCAGGGATGTGAGTGCCTCGCGCAAGAGGCTGCTCGCGCAAGCACCATCCCCCACCTCCGCAAACCGTTAAGGTGCGGAAAGGGCCCACATGTTGCAGGCCTACCTCTAGAAATCTTGGTAGCTGCTGTTTTTCAAATAGCACACAGTTACACTGTGGAATTCTCTGCAACAAAGTGTAGCAATGGCTGGCAATTTATACAATTTTAAAGGAACATGGGCCCTTTTTGCATGGCATTTTCCATGTGAAAGAGGGCCTGGAGCATTGCGCGATTGCGAGGAGTGATCTGCACGACGCACTCACAATCGCGTGATGCTCCAGGGGCCGGCAGGCGCCGACTACGCACCTTTTCATTTTCGGCTAGAAGCTGAAAATGGTGCGGGATTGCACATTGCTCCCAGGCCCCATGCACACTTACCTGGCGTGCAGAGCCTTTGCAGCCGTGCCGGTTGCACTTCCTTCCCCCAGCGAAGCCTGGGAAATTCCCAGGCTGCGCTGCAAAAGGAAGAGGCAGGGCTCTCGTGCGAGCAGGCAGCTCGTGCAGAGCCGAAGGACCCCGGACACAAGAGCCTCTCGCCAGAAGCTGCTCGCGACATCCCCACACCCCAGTACCAGAAAAAGGTAAGGTACGGAAAGGGCCTTAGATAAAGTCACAGAAATTAAGCCCATTAAGAGCTAAGAATCAGGATGGCTATATATCACTTCCAGTACCAGACGTAGAACATGTATATATATAAGCTGCAGGGATGAATGAGATGAAGGGTGCAGTTGCACTCGTGCTCTGATGATAGGTTGTGGAAAGGCAACTGACTGTTCACTGCACAAGCAAAATGTTGGGCTAGACAGGCCCCTGGTCTGATGAAGTGCTGCTCATTTCACATTGTCTTGGCTTCAGCTCCAATGTCAAAGGAGGAAGAGACTAAGGAGGTTAAGATGATGGAATAGTTTGGAGTTTCTAACATATATGGATATTGTTTAAAAAAGGAGGGGGGAAACTAGGGAAACAGAAATAATTCATGTTTACACAGGTATTCAAGGGACAAGTTCTATATCATAGACACAGGATACACTTGTAAAAATGCTAGAAAGAGAGAGAGAGCACCTGATTAAAGCATAAAACCAAATACTATTAGCCTGCAGTGAAGATATGGCATGGAAAAGAAAAATAATGAAATATGTGACACCAGGAATGATCAAAATGGGGAGAAATTAGAAAAAAACCTACTTCTTATATGTTCCTAGAATAAGAGTAATAAGAATAGGTGGATTAATGTGAATCGAGTTTCTCATTTTGAAATTCATGCATATCTTTAACAAACACACATACTAACTAGTTACTATAATAAAACATTTTAGTCTGCAACTAAATGAAGCTTTATGCTACCTAGGAACATTAATATAAATGATCTGGTAATATAGCCTGCAAGACAGAACTGACTCTGAGCAGGTACTAGTTCTGTAGAATGAAGCTAGAATACTCTCAGAGACCAGAGGTAGATTTCTGTCTCTACATACACTAACACATAATACTAAACATTCAAATGCAAACATACCCTCTCTTAACACAACCAGATGTCTTCCTAGATATAATTTCTTTCACAGAAAATTTGGCTGGAATATTACCAGAGGCAGAAATAATATAAAAGGAATAAGAATAAGTTTCTATACCACAGAAAAGAGCAATTCAACATGTTTCAGCAAACTTTTTATTCAAAACTGAACAACAGGCACATGTGAAATGAAACAACCAGGTTAGGTAACCAAGTAAACAAAAGTAAATTTCTAGAGACCTCTTGAAGGCTTCTTTCAAAATTCATCCAAGGATTGCTTCTCCTTTCACCAGACTCTGCTTTTCTTATGTTTTCTGTTTGGGAGATAAATATTTTTAAGATGCCCAGGGTAGCTGACGTGACAGGCATATCTGCTGTCCTCTTTTCTGTTTTGCTATTCCCACATGCTCAATACGGTATCTGGGTGGCAGCTGTTATTTAGCTTTCCAGCTGTAGGCAGGCACACATGGCTGTAGCAGAATCCACTCTTTTCCCAGCCTAGGCTTTGTCTCTTGCACTGTTTACTGCATTCATACTGCTGCAGTCCAAGGTCTGTTTCTCTCCCAATACTGATACTGTTAGACGAGATGAGAAGGAAAGAACAGGGGCTGGACAGGCATCAAAAGTCTCAGTAAAAGGAGCTTCGTTATCAGAGGCATTGTTAACTGATGTATGGCAATAGTAGTTTCAAGTAGTCAGAGCACTTCACCTGACTTATCTATTGTGAACCTCTACAACATAGATGATTAATTTGTGCCCCTCCAGGTGTCACTGGACTACAGCTCTCATCAGCCTTCGCCATTACAGCCAATGATGAAGGAGCATGGGAGCTGCTGCCAAGCAATGTCTGGAGGGCCACAAGTTATCCATTCCTAACCTACATGATCTCCACCCCCATACTGCAGATTGTGAGGGAGAGCGTTGTGGCTGAGACAGAGTGGCATGCCAAGACCACACAGTGACTTCTTGGCAGAGATAGATCAAATCAGGCCATTAAGGTTTCCATTGCCCCAAGGCACTCTTGTATCCAACTCCCCACTTCACCTCCACAAACCACTAGGATTTTTTTCGTAGGTCCTAAATTTTTTGCAGGCCTCAGGCACTATGCCTAAAGTGCCTAATGGATAAGACAGCCCTGAATCAGGCACTTTCTGCTTCCTAGCTCAGCCTTCTTGCTATGTCTTCTTGAATGCAAAAGGTACATGGGCATGAACTTGCTTAATATTTTTGCCAAAGCATGCAACTTAGTGCACCCTTATTTGGCAGTAAAAGCGGGGCCTGCTTGCAAGTAAACCTGAATAGTAATGTTGTGTAAGTTTCCAAAACCAAAGGCCGATGATTAAGTAGCCAAACAGAAAGCAGAAAGAACACGTCCACCAAGTTTGTTTTGTGGAGACATATAAGTCTTCACAATTTGAAAAGTGAACACACTGCACAGCTCAGACACTGAAGTTCCTAAATCCATGTACAAGATCACTCACCCAGCAGTGAACACATCTAGGACATCATCTCCTATATTTCACTGCCTCTGGTGTCCTGCTCTTCCCTTTGGTCCAGGAGGAACACCACAATGCATAAATATTAATACATGACTTACATCATTTACAGTGCTTAATCTTTTGTCAGATTCTTCTACCCATGGCTCGGTATATTTAATATAGAAAAGGAAAACACTTCAAGCCAATAAATGCTTGATAAATTATTTCACTTTTCTTCCAAATGGCACTCAAAACCTATTCCCAATTTACACAGGTTATGTAACATCTTTTCTAATGTGCAGCTTTCTGCAGATTTTTCCTCATGGGCTAAAGCATGTTGGATTGCTTTTTCAAATGTATGTATTCTTAGCCACACATTTTTTCAGGGGTATACATTCTCTTGTGCTTGTTTTTTTTTTTAACCAAAATGCATTACAAACCTCAGGAATATATAGATTTTTGATGCAAAATACAGTCGGCCCTCCATATCCATGGATTCCACATCCAACAGTTCAACCAACCATGGGGTCAAAAATACTTTTAAAAAATCCAAAAAGCAAAATTTGATTTTGTTATTTTACATAATTTTATATATTACTATACCATTACATATAGTGGGACTTGAGCGTCCATGAATTTTGTTATCCACAGGGATGGCAGTCCTGGAACTAAACCCCAGTGTAAGCTTATCACGAGTACCAAGTCTTCTGTGATGTGAAACAAAGATCCATTGCTGGTGAAAATACAAAGTCATATCTTTCTTAAAACTTTATAAACCAATATAGCTTGGGACCCCAGTACTTGGTACCTTCATTCATAAACTTGTCCAATTACTGGATCAACAAGAAAAGGGAAAAGCCTTTTTGTCCGTGGCCCAGCATCTGTAGACACTCTTCCTAACAAGCCAATTGGCTTCAACATTGTCATCCTTTCGATGCTGTGTGTGTGCTTTCACATCACCTTGTGACTTATGGCAACCCCATGAAATTCATTAGGCTTTCTTAGGCAAGGAATATTCAGAGATAGCTTTGCCATTTCTTCCTCTGAAATATATTAAGATATTAATCTAATCCCAGGCACTGATGGGATATGATTGGCTTGTCATTTAAAACTACTACTATGGCAATTGATTTTTCCATATTATTTCTTGTTCTCAGCCCCCAGGCAGGACATGTAATTCAAGATTATAGATATATTGTGTTTATTCCCCTTGTTTTATACACAAGGTGCATAATAAAATTAAGTAACAGAAACAACAGCAACACCACCAAATGAAAGTCTTTTCTATCGCTTCATTTAGAGAACATGTTTTTAATGGACCTAATTTCAGCACTACACTGCTAGCAGATTAAAATGATGTTCATTCCATGGGCAGCCAAACCTAGCACCTTTCTGCACTACACTGTTATGGTGCTATTATTCCATTTTCAACATCTTATGGAATCCTGGGCTTTACAGCTTAGGGAGGGGCATTTAGAATTCTCAGCCAGACAGCTCATTGGCTTCAGTAAAGTACAAACCCCAGAATTCCACAGGATGTTGAAAGTGGAATAATAGCATTATAACAGCGTAAGGCAGAAAAGCCCCTACTATTTTTTAAAGTGCTTCTCTTTTGAAGCTAACAAACAATTGAAAAGTTAGTTCCTAGTCTACAGATTACATCTGTTTTTAAATGAAATACTTTTTTCAAAATCACTCAAAACATAGTCCTATGAGATATTAAGGCTCCTGGTCCCATTATCTAATGGGACAGCACATTAAAATTTAATTTCGGATAAACAGAAACAAAAAACAAAACAAAACCCTAGCATATCCTTACAGAAAGAGAGATACTGGAGAATGGTGAGATTTTCTTCTTTTCCATTTTAGAACAACATTCCAAGAAACACTGCATTCCCAAACAAATATATCCTTGGCAAAACTAATTATTCCAAGGAAATATTGCCATGTAGTTGTATACTGGTTTTGCACACTATAGCTTCCACTGACATGAGAATTAATCTCCAGGCCTTAAAACTGCTGGAGCGAAGGAAAAACATGTTAAAAATTATATGCTTAGTATCAACTAAAGCATACAGTTCTCTAGCAGAGAATTCTGGGTACCTTATCAACCTACAAATCCCAGGATTCAGTAGGATTGAATCATGACAGTTAAGTGATACAAATCTGCTGAAAAAGTTTAGAATGGATATACTTTTAATCCAGTTGCCCTGCCCTCTAGAATACCCTAACCCTGGAATTCAGAAATATAAAAATGATTGTGAGTTTTAGAAATCTCCTAAATATGCCCCATCCCAGTTTCTTTTCGATAAATTTTTGCTGGTTGACTAAGCTGCTGGTCACTCATTTAGCTATCCAGAAAACAGCAATACTTTTATTGGCCAACTAAAATGCACAAAATACATCATCCAAGCATTCAACGCTTCACTGGCTCCTTCATCAGGCAAACATGTTAAAAAACAGACAGAAGAAAAGTGGTGATGCTAGAGATTGCTAGTAAGAGCCAGTGAAGCCCTGAAAGCTTGCATGAAGTACTTGCGCGCATTTTTGTTTGGCCAATTCTGTGAATTCTGGGGTTTGTTGTATTTTGCTGCATGGCCAATATGACTACCCTGAATATGTTTCCTCATTTAAGGTTATGCTGAATTGATATTTAGCTATTTTTATATACTGATTCTTATTGGATATTATGTGTACATATCATATCACTTCACCATTTTTTTTTAATTAAGTAGATTATAAAGTATATTAAACACACACACACACAAATTACAGAGCCCATAATCTCCCATCACCATGTGGATTGGCTGTGCTGAGTGAGACTCATGTGAACTGCAGTTTGATACATCTAGAGGGCATCAGATTGGGGAAGGCTGGCAAAAAGATCTTCAACAATATTACAGAAGTACAATTCTAAGAGACTGCTAGCAACAGCAACCAACACCTGGCCTTCAAATCTGTCCTACAGTAAAACAAGAAACCCTTATGCCCATTATTTGTTCACATGATTACTTCATTGCTGCGGGCTGACTCATAGGCCATTTCCGCACTAGCCTGTTATAGCGCTCTGATTCCACTTTCAGCATCCTATGGAACCCTGGGGTTTGCAGTTTTGGGAGGGGCCAGCTGGATGTTGAAAGTGGAATCAGAGCGCTATAACAGGCTAGTGTGGAAATGTCCTTGGAATCACACAATCAAAGCAGCAGAAATAAGTAAGGACTAAGGCTCTATCTCCATTCCAGCACTCTTCAGCTAGTTGCAGTGTTCTGAAATGAGGAACATTCATTATTTTCTGTGTAGCACTGAATGTTCAGCATTAAGGGATTCATGGCAATCCACAAGAATTTAACTTTAATGTGACATGTTATGAAGTAGTACAATTTGTTTTTCTAGTTATTTTAATTTCTCTTACATTGGCAGAACCAAGAAAGACCTTAAAAGAATAATAAAAAAAAGGATTTGAACTTAAAATATAACTATCCCATTTAGTAAACCTGTAAGACTATTCTACAAAACTGGCCCAAAATTAATAGAAAAGGCTTTTTAAAAATCTACTGCAACAGACAGTACATAATTCAAAATGTACGTGCACACAGCATTTAAAATGTCTGCTTTTCCCAAACAGACACAAACGTAACTTTCCAACAGCTTTTTAACACTATATTTCTAAGCATCAATGTAAGTATACTCTTCCTGGTTTTCATGTGAAGATAGTAGTAAGCCCTATGCCTCATTCATGACGGTATATGAAAAATAAAACCTTTGCTAACGAAATCTATTTACAAATGAAATTCCTCCCACCTGAAAGTTGAAATAAGGCGATTAACATGCACGGAATCAATATCAACATTTAATTTCAACAACTCATGCTGAGAAAGGATCTCAAGCAGCAAAAGTCAAGGCAATTCATTAAATATCTTAGTGTACTGCATGGCAACAAAAAGATACATTCACTTGTTTATCTGCCTTTTAAAGGTCATGGAAAATAATGATTTGTAAATAAGAACTTCATCTTGGCCATTTTACTAAACAAAAGACAGAATGTTGAATACTGCATTGTGCCCCACCCTGCACAATGCAGGAAGAGAAGACGGATCACATCTTCTATTTTGTAACATTATTATATTACAATGGCTTTCCAACTAATTCTCCATTTGTCTGCAGCTTTTTAGTGTATCTGAACACATGTAAGCCACTTGTAACGCAAATCATACTTAAGAAATATTTCTCTTTGTTCATCACTGCAAGAAAAAGGTGTCAGCACTGATACGTTTTAAGTCAAACATTCTTTAGCAATTATCTTTAAATTCGCATACTGTATAAAAGGAACTAACAAGCGTAATCTAGAAATACAAAAATGTTGCTTCAGTCTGCAATAGCTACAGCATGAAGATGTGTTCTCAAATGGTACATTGGTGCATTAATTTGAGTGTGAATAAGCATTTTTAACTATCCAGAGGGAGTGAAATGTTTCAGCTACAAATTTTGATATTACTGAAAGGACATATCAATCCAAATAGTGATGCCATATAACTGATCACAACGAACAATGATATACCAACATACTGGCATTGATTATTTCCACTTTGGCACACAGAACGCTATTTTCTCTATTTGAAATGCAAACACTGAAAGACATCTGCAGGAGCAATTTAAAAGACATATAGACAGATACTCAGATACACCCAAACAAAATCAAGTCAACATTGTTAAAGAAATAAGCAGGTACACGCTAACCAAGTGTAGAAATACTGACATCCTCATTGAAAAAGACTCGTAAAAGAAGGGTTGTTTTATTACAATTATGGTAAGACCCATTGATTTGCATCCTGCAAAACTGTTAGGAGTGTCGACAGCCAGCAGCAATGGAAAATAAATACAAAAGAATAATAAATAAAAGTAATAATCACAGCAACCAGAACACATGCTTAAAAGGCAAAATATTTTATAGTATTTTTGTATTTTCTTGGGATTTTTCCCCTGGGTATAGATCCAAGTTTGACATTCCAGTATTTTTTTTAAAAGAAGCTGATAAAACACAGAAATATTTACACAGTACTCACGATTAATCTTCTTAACCCATGCATATGTGCCTTACATCATACACCAAGGAGAAGACACTATGTTGCAATTTTAGACTCCTACATAAAACCATGCATTTTTCAGTGCAAGAATGATCCTGCACATACCTTTTTAAATGTGGATTCAACTTAAACATCTATCACGAGTTAAAGAGTTAGGGCACCTGCTTGCTGGCTCTGTGCATTTGTCCATCTTGAAATGAATGTGAAGAGCAGACTAGATAACCTTTAACTGCACTCAAGATGTCCATTAGAAAATTCCCAATCACTCTACGATCTCCATGTTTGGGGTGAGAGAAAACTTCGTGATAAATAGGTGTAAAGCCACATGGAATATATAGAATAAATATGATACTAAATCAGACTCTTACTTACACCAACCCAAAGAGCTCTGACTTAATAAAAATGCAGCACATATAAATGGACTTCAGGTGGGCAACAGAATCTCTAGCACAAACACAACTGAACTCTATTTGTTCACCTTCATTAAGCTTCAACACTGTGGAGCAGTTTCTTTCATGTTAATACACAACAAGCTTGCTTGTTTTGTTTTGTTTTTTAAATTGAGAAATGGCTGAAGGGATCCAAGAGAAGAATGCAACTAGCTCTAAGTGCCTGAGGAACTGCTGTGCTTCTGTCTGTCCCTCTGCCACCTAAATGAGCAGCCCCACACAACCAAATCCCAAATAGCATCCTGTTTTTGAAACTACAGGACTTTTAGGAACGGTATCTGATATGACATGAGGGTCCAGGGTTAGAAGTTAAAAAAAACCACCAAAACACACTTTCACACAGCTGCATTCGGTATGCCTAAAATAAAATGAACCATAATCAGCAATGACAGAAAAAAGAACAAAAAACCCCCTAAAAACTGTGCGAGTCTTGCAAAAGAGGCCTTGAAAGCTACTAGTCCATCTCCTCTCTCCAAATAACCACAACAACAACAAAAACAACACTAGCATGTTTGCCCACAGATAAAATCCACACCCAAAAAATCATATGCATGTTGATTTAGAGCTCAGTGAGCTCAGTTGGGAATAAGTATAGCATAAAAAGTAACTAATTATAGTCATAGTTCCAAGCCCTCCAAAAAGTCATTAGCTGTTGTCATAATTGCACCTTTTTTTCCCAATGCAATTCTTCACGGTCCTGTTCATTTTTTTAAAATCTGAATGTTACAAACCAGTAGCTTTCAAAGCAAATGACACCTAAGACAACACTGAAAATAACTACAAAAACCTCAGAAGTTTCAGAAAGAGTGTGTCACTTCGGAAAATGCATAGAGTTACAAGAAATACGTAAATAAATAACCCTAGGAGAAGATTCTCGTTATTGCTGTTTTGCAATCCTATACATTTTATTCAGAACGAAACCATCTGTAGCAAAAAAGCTCATCAAGAAAATATTTCACATGCCTACTGTGCTTAGAGATAAAAAGGAGCACAATACAAAAACTCATCACCTTATACATCCATTTAAAAATGGGGGAGGGGTAGATTTCATAAGCAAGCATGGATAAAAATTTTTCCAAAATCCACCCTCTTGCATGAAGTGGCAACCACAATGATACCCAGGATCCACATAGTAGCATTAAAAAAAAAAATTCTTTATAGGCATACTCACTTGCTCTAGCTACACATTTATAGGAAGAGATGGAATCAGATAATCAATATTGTCAGCGCAAATTCTGTGAAAGAAATTAAATAGCTAGTGCTATGAGCGCATCCCAAATTTACAAAAGTTAATTAAAAAGCTATAGTCACATCTTAAAAGGAATGGTTATCTTTCCTCACGTTATTGTCATAATGTAATTGAGGAGAGGGTAATGTTCAGCCTATGGGCCATAAATGGCCTCCAAAACATTTGACTGAGGCTCCCAATGCCCCTAGATTTTTTTTAAAACTCACACTGCAATTTGCCATCATAGTTGAGCACTGAGCCACTAAATGCACTACAGTCCATGGGAAAAAGAAATAAATGCATTAAAGTCAACAGGAGAAAGAATTAAACACACTACCATCAATATCATAACTAATTCATTTCCTTTTAGTTCAATATTCAGTCAGTATCATAGTAACTGAAGTCAATTTAACTACATTCAAGGTGAAATTACATCAACATATAAATTTAACACCAATGAAATGTGATTCCACGATTTCATGTATTAATAATGACTGGTGGAAATTTTATGAACATTAAAATGTTTAAAGAATTAATTTTAATTAGTTTCATCTAATTTTAACCTGTTTTACATGCATGTAGCTAATTTTTGTACATTAAGTCTTTTAAAACAAAACGAGAAAAGAAAAAAGTGAAGGCCTTCAGATCTTGATCAACCTGACAAATGGTCCTCCAGCCTCACTGCAACTGTCTACCGCTTACCTGATTTAATTGTAATTTTGCTATGGGAAAAAGATATTACATACAGTAATGCATTATTTGTAACTAATTACTCCTGAGTTCTGCTGATTACCTTCAGACAATTTATACTCGCATTTGGATAGGCGCATAGAACCAGATCTGAATAAACATTGTTTTCGCATTTTCGAAAGGCGCGACCATCGCTGCTTCAACCCATTGTGCCTTACTGCATCCAGAGATCTTCCGCACCACATGCAATCTAAAGCTAATGAATTCTGCCCACCCCAAAAACTCTCAGTATTTTATATCATAACTGATTTGAACTGCAATCTGGAGCAGCTTCTGACATGGGAAAACAACATCTTCCATTTCATGATCAGCTCTCCTCCCCAAGTAGAGTAAAGTACTAGTAGCACCTTTTGGTTTTGCATTAGTCCTGATAAAGGTCAGGGATACTGCGGGCATGAGGAGTCTTTAGCTCTCCAGATATTTTGGACTTCTCATCTTTCAGAACCATCTGCTAGCATGGCCTTTGGTAAGGGATTATGGGAGTTACAGTCTGAAACATCTGGAAAGCTAAAGATCCCCTAGCCCACCAAAATGAATCTGTTTGTTGGTTGATATTCAGTGCATTTTCTTCCCGTAGTGTGAAACAGAGAGGGAGCTCAAGACAAGCAACTGACTTAACTGAAACCTGGTAAGAGGTCAGCTACTGTTCTACGTTTCCAGAAAGGATAGCATGATTTGAATTGTTTTACACTTCAACCTGACCGACTAGTGCTTTCTAGCCAAAACTATGTAACAAAAGTTTAGTTGGTATAAAATCACAGAAACTCCATTTCAATACTATCACATTTCTACTGCACCAGGGACTTCGTTTGTTGTGTCTGTTTGAGGAGCTAATTGTTTATTCAGCTTGGCTGGCTATTTAGCAATAGGTGGGTGTTCTGGAATGCTCTACTCCATAGCTCTATGCACTGAGACAACTTGAGGAGCCATTCTGTTCCAGAACATTCCAACGCAGCAGTTACAGGACAATCGAACAGAAGCACGCAACTAGAATGCACCTCATGACTACAAACCCAATAACCACAGGCTTTTATAAAGAAGTTGTCATTAAATTGTAGCATTTTAAAGACACTTTCATCTTCATGTTAACGAACACACTTTTCATTATCTTCTTCGGTGGCAACAAACGTCTAAACCCAAATATATTCTCTTCTGGTCTATATCAAAACACAAAAAATCTACACTGATGGCATATATTTTCATATCCATTAACGTGGACTCTGCAAGCAACTGTATTCAAGACCGATCTCTGATAAGAATGCAAAGATTATTTTTCTAAAACAAATGTTAGAAAATTAAATATCTAGAGAAAAGCAAACTATAAACCTTCTAATGTTCAGTTTTGCTTTCGTAAAATATTCCCAAGTAAATTCTCTGAACTTTTTCCCTTAAGGGAAGGGGGAGGGGAATCAAGATTTTACATCAGATTGCAAATTCTGTCCAACTAATGCCTACCTTCCCACAAGGAACAAAATTATTTCTGTTCTTTCAAGAACTGAACACACCACATATTCCAGAATTAAGCTCTTGATTCCATCAATTACAGTAGCTTTAGGAAGCACAGAGGTCCTAGGAACGCTTGCACAGAAGAAAATCCCATGATGTTTCAAATGTCACGTCACAGTCAGTTACAAAGGCCACTGCATATGTTCAATTTACAATTAAGTCTGGAGATGTATATAAAATGGCATTTATCAGCATCACAGTGGAAATGGGACCCTCTCTCAATTTTATTTCATTAAGTCACCTTTACCTTTTTTATGAGGGAAAAAACACTACCTCTGCCTAATCAAGGACAAATATGGATCTCTGAGAAGCACACGTGCATTGGGCATTAACGCTTCCTATGTATTTGTTCTATATCTTTCAATGACTCCTGATAAAAGCCAAGCCCTTGGCTCACTCTGGCTTCCTTCTGGAGTCAGTGAACCTGCTGTCCAGACAGGGCAAATCATGAGATACAAGTCTTGGCAAAAATTCTCACTGACACACCCATTTTTGCACATCCTTGGATTTTATCCAACTCATCCTCCTTGGAGGCGCAGCTTTCCAAGCAGATTAATAACTGAACTGTCAGTATTCTTACAGAAGCAGGAAAGAACTTGATCTGAACAGTCATCCTGCAGTGCAATCCTACACTCATTTATGTACTCTCAATTCCCACTAAATGGAATAAGGCATGTATAGGGGATTGCAGCTTTACCTTCCAAGCAGCAAGTCCAAGTGAATCAGGTGGGACAGATGTCTGAGGTCATACATAGGATTGCACTATTAGTGGTTTCTAGTCAGTTTTCCTTATTTCCTCCCCATCTGAAAATTCAGCTGTCTTTTTCCTTTGCTGTCCCCATTTTCATTACTTGACATACACTTCTGTGGCATGTGACAATTCCAATCGACCACTCTGCGTTGCCAAAAGGGAAATGCTCCAATTCATTTTCTCCATTCCTTTTCCAAACACCTATATCGTTTAAAAGTGAGGTACCTGCATCTTTATTCCTCTTTTCTGAAACAGAACAGGAGCAGATCACTCAAAACCTATCAAAAAACGCATTAATTTGCAGAGGACCAGCAAAATCATTCCAAGCTGTTGCAGAACAACTGAAATGCCTTTTTTTTTTCCTCATCAGGGGAAAACCAAACAAGAAGTAATCCCATGCCATGGGTAAACAACGCTATCTTCTCAAAATTTGCAAAACTTTATGTGTATGCACCCGTGCTAGCTTCCCTGTACCTTACAGCGCTTTGAACTCAAAATGAATAGAGGGAAAATCCACATTTCTTCTGCCCAGAAACATGTCACTCCTTGGCTCTGTCAGATAATCTCCAGTATAACGAACCCTGGGGGGGGGGGAACAACCTCGTCTTCCCATGCACGTTTACCTTTGGGGCACCACGTTGCTCTGACGCTAAGCAGCCTCCCCCTCTCTCCAAAATCCAGGCGTGTTTCACCAGCTCTTCCCTCCACGAGCCTCGGGAACAGAAAGGAAGGTCAGGCTCCTGCAGGACGGCGCCTCGCCGCGCTAAGAGCAGCCTTTATGCCCACGCCGTCTCCCACGCCTCCTGAGCCTTTCCCTCCGAGTTAAAGCGACGAGGGGGCTGACTCACCTGTGGGCGGTGGCTGGGGCGCCTGGGAGTCCCTTCGCCGAGGTTGTGTGTGTGTGAGAGACAGAGACAGAGAGAGAGGCAGGCAGGCAGGCTGGGCAGCGGAGCTCACCCATGGGAGGGGCGGCGGCTGCTGTTGCGGTGTCATAACCAGACACTACCATTCCCTCCTTACTTATGGGGGGAAGGGAGGGGCGGCGCGCCCGGCGATCAGGTGATACCGCTGCGCCCTCAGACTGCAGAGGCGGGTGGTTCCCTCTAGGCGGTGGGGGCGGGGGAAGACGAGGAAGAGAAAGAACCCTCAGCCCCGCCGCATTCGGATTTGGAACTCCCCGGCCTCTCCGCGTTCGAGAACTGCGAGGGAGGCAGCCGGCAACACGTGACTGAGCGGCTGCCCGCTTGACTTGCCTTTCGAGGCTCGCCGTGTGCGTTCCGGGCCGCTCGACGGACTCGCCGCCTCTCGTCCTTCCCGTCTCTCCTTTCCAGCAGGGGAAGGGCGGCCGAGGAGCGGGAAGAAATGAGTCTGAGGTGCTATTATTCCACTTCCAACATCCTATGGTATCCTGGGGTTTGCAGTTTAGGCCCCTCCCTAAACTGCAGACCCCAGGATTCCATAGGATGTTGGAAGTGGAATCGTAGCACTGTAACGGGCTAGCGCGGAAATGGCCTAAGCTTCGGATGCCATCAGAAGAGAAGGGCGGGGCGGCGAGTGGCTGTTGGAAACGCTGCGCCCTTCCTCCTAGGCGGGCCAACGAAGGCTCTGTCCGCGAGTGGGAAAGAAAGTGGCCTGATTTTTCCCTTCCCAGGGGAAAAAAACCCCACGTAGTACCCGCGTGGGGATGGGGTTGAAGATGCCTCCCCGCCTCTCCTCTTTGAATGACAAGGCGCGACGGGTCTGCCCCACCCGATCCCTTCAGGCTCTGCCGCAGTTGCTCCCCCGCCCCCCGAAACTACAGACTAGGTTAGCGGCGATCCCTCCTTTCCTGTTCACTCCCGCGGTGGGAGTTGAAAGGCGAGTCACATCACGGGAGGAACAAGCAGTCGAGCGGCGGCGGGCGAGTGTCAGACGCTCGGCTACGCCGCTTGCCTGGAAGTGGGCGTGGTCCCTTCGCTTTGAGCCGGCTCCCCAAATCTTGCAGGGTCGAGATGGCAGCTGCGAGGCACACGCCTTCTCTGAAAATAAGCCGTGTGGGTCTCGGTGGGGCGTAACTTCAGAGCGGAGGGTGGCGGAATCAGGAACTTGATGGGCGTCTTGCTTTGCGGCTTCGCTTCCCCGGCGTGCCGTGCTGCCCTCCTTGGTCGCGTGGAAGACGAACCGGAGAGACGAGCGTCGTACGCTCGCCTGATGTATCCATTTGTCCGCATTGGGCGCTCGGGTGATTCCGTTACTTTGGGAAGCAAGAGATCCGCTGCACCCATCGGTCCTACCCAGCGAGCCATTGGAATTTAAAGTTATGTTGACATATCCTTCCTATTTGACCTTGTGACGGTACGGCAGATCTTCCTAGAGCACAAAAATGATTCCTAGAGTACAACCCCCCCCCCAATCCGCCGCATAACGCTGCTTTTGATAGAGCAATATATATGAGTCGTTAGAAAGTTTCCAACATAGCCTCTCCCCAACAGTTGAAATACAAAAAGCAAATCTGCAAACAGCCAGTGGCCAAGGTTTTCCGTAGTGTTCCTGCCACAGGCTCTTTCTAGTGTTTTTCATGCGTTTTGCTGTCTCCCCCCCTCCACCTCACTTTTCGTGCTTTCAGTTAAGGAAAGGCTCCTAGTGCCCTAGGTCTAATCAAGTATACCCCAGCAAGTAAGTGCCACTGGATTTGTTTCTAGATAAGCTGGTTTGGAGAATGGGGTGTTAAATCTGCTGCTACTGGCTAATTCCCTGGCTGTTATATTTCACAGTGCAAATCTTGCAAGTGTGATCTAGTGGAGGCCTGGCATCACTGATCACACTAAACATGACCTTTTAAGCGTGCTTAGAGTAGTCTTCTCACAAACTGATGTTTAAACCAAATATATATGTATGTATGGTGGATGCCTTCCTACTTGGAAGGCCAAATCTGACTGCACACAGTAGAGTTTCAGGCATGGCATTCAAGAATGTCATATATGTTAAGAGATCTGTTCATAAATTTATAAGTATAGGATGTGAAGTGCCTCAGCAGCATCCACCAGAAGAGATTTTTTTTTTTTGAGGAGTCAGTGTTCTTTGAGGATTCAGTGCACAGACACCTCTATTTCCAGATGTCTGAGGCAAACTGTGACACTGGTGCAGGACGGCAGGGAACTTTATGAACATATTCATCTGTTCTTCATGGTTACATGAGTTGCTCTAGGTCAAAGACAGGCTCAGATCTGGCACTAATATTGCCTTTGAAAAAGATCATGATAATAGTTATTAATTACATGTATTTGTAATATTGATCCTCTACCGTTCCTCCACTCCTGACTCTCCCCTTACTCCTTCCTCACAATAATCCTGTGGCATCAGTCAGGCTGTAAGAGAGTGACTTGCCTCCAAGTCAGGCAGGCAATGGCTCAGTTCAGTCTACAAACAACCTTAAGCTTTCAATGCTTAGCCTGCTAAATGCTCTAACCACTACACCACGCTGGTGATATGATACAATACCGGTTCTAAAGCAGAGGTTGGGAAACTTTGCCTTTCAGGTTCCAACACTCAGAACCCCCAGGCATACCTATGTTGGCTATAATCTGCCCAAAGAACTTTTCCAAGGTCTGCTCCAAAGCCTCAAACATTAAGCACTGTTGGAGAGACAAAGCCTTGCTTGTCAGTTGACAATCCATCATTTGTCCACCCACTTAAACCGATTTTTGCGAAGGAAGGAAGAGAGCACGCAGCCGCTCAAAAATCTCTTGTCTTTGCCTTATCATCACATTGCCAGCTTTCTAATGTGGAGCTTCGCTCCCAGGAAAGCCGGCCTCTTATAGCACCCTTACCTTGCCATTATCTTGAAAGAGGCTGGGGCAATTTCCGCACTGGACTGTGGTAGTGCTTTTACCCCCTCTCTAAATTGCAAACCCCAGGATTCCATAGGATGTTGAAAAGTGGAGGCCCCGCCCTAAAGGATTCCATAGGATGTTGGAAGTGGAAGTCCCTCCCTAAAGTGCAAATCCCAGGATTCCATAGGATGTCAAAAGTGGAATAATAGCGCTATAACAGTCTAGTGCGGAAATGGCCCCAGATTAATCTCCCCCCTCCAAATGAGTGGTTGCAGCAAAGCCGTCTTGGCCCGCATGACCATTTCCCGTTAAATGGCTCGAACTATCTCCCCGGGAAGGGGAGGAGAGGAGCGGGGGTTTTAATAGGCGAGAAAGGCACAGTGGAAACACGTCCGAGTCAGGCTGACAGCGCGGGCAGGCTGGACGGATCCGCGGGAGCCGTGCGAGACTGGGAGCCACGTACCGTCAGATACAAAAGGTCAAATTAAAACCGTTCGGGTTAGCGGCCCGAGAAGGGATGCGGCCGACGCCTGGAACTGGAGCTGGTCGCGGGGGGGGGGGCACGGGCAGGGCGGCAAGTGGCTTGACTATTAATCATCCGTAAAGATAATTGCTTTTCCCTATCGGGAGAAAATGCAGCCTCTGAGTTATGTGGCATTAGACCCGACTTTTCATCCCCCCCCTCCCTTCGGGGGCTTGGTTTGTTTTAATCGTGGAAAAAGAATTGAGACTGCAGAAGTGCTATCTTCCGCCCATTGCCCCACCCGGCATTTCCATAGGAATTGTAGTGTTTCGCGTCCTTGCAGGACACCAATACATAAAGGCTGTCGATAATAATTGTATATTAATTTTTTTTTCCTCCCTGACATTTTGTGCATATTGTCGCTTGGCTTTAATGGAACTCCATCGCCAGTGCTCAGTTCACTGGAGACCCATTTAAAAACTGCTCCTTCCTCTTCTTCTTTAGACCAATTTAAAACCATCACGAGTTGGATGATTAGTACCTGGAGCTAAAAAGATCGGTTATCTAATTGCTTAAGCAAATGAGGCCGTCTTTCTTATGCAGGCGTTATAATGACTTTTTCTGGTACGCATTCCTTCTCGCTACACAAAATGGGGCTGCCATCAAGTACATAAATTGTAATAAAAGTTTCTGTTTAGACATATGTAATGGAAGGAGGCCTCGAAGGAGACCTTAATTTGAGACTGAAAATGGCCAAACAAGGACACAAGGTATGCAAAGTGAACATCCATTCCTGCGAGCAAGTTCTTTACACGGGTATACTTGAAATTAGAGGGAGGTGCGCGAAAGCATTGCATTTTCCCCCCCAAGGAGCCCGCTGTATCATTTGTCCTGATTAGCTCCTATTGCTACATCCATTCATGCAAAATAAAAGAGGTGCTGCCCGACAGTGGAACTATTTCTTATTTTTTAAAAAAAGAAAAGTAGACAGGGCACTGTTGCAGAACTCTGTTAGAATGCAGTTCAGTATCTAATGAGTGTTTTTAACGATATAATCATGTTCCAGTAGAATAAAGTTGGAGGTGCTTGTATTTGAAATGGATTCAGTAGATGACGACGAGTCAACATTATTAGCGACTGAGGCCAGGTCCTAATCAGAAATAAAAATTCCCCGATGAATCAATGGTTTGTGGCGGAGGGGACTCTCGACAGAGTTCCCAAATCTCAACCATTATTAAGACAGATTTTTTAAAAAATGGGCAGTTTGAGACCACTGAGATCTTCAGTATGCTTTAGAAAAATAGGTTTAATAATAGAAGGGTAGATGAGATTTCCCGATGAATTGAAAAAAAGGAGACAGAGAGAGGGACTGTTAAAGCATGTCTTCTGTTCGAGTGGTTGATTACTTATAGGTATGTGAAAAATGGGATAATAGAGCACTGTAATCAGTATTAAATTCTATGACACTGAAAACTGTGTTAAGACCACTTGACTGAAAATAGGAAGTTAGAACCAAACTCATCTTCAGAGTGCCTTTTTGATGAATCATGATCCGTCTTGTCCTGACCCCGCCCTGGTCTCCTCAGCCAAGGAGGTTGGGGAAGGACTCTGGCACTAAAAGAGGGAGCGAATTCCCCATATGCTCGAGAGAGCCTTTCCTCCTCCTTCCCAAAATGCAGAAAATTTGATAACAAACTTCAAAGAAAGTTCACAAAATGCTGAATAAGGCTATCCTGGCATGTTCTGGTTTCATTTCATTAAATACTCATCAAATCCCGTGTAGAGAGGAGTATCTAAATTTCTTGTTCTACTAAAAGAGAATGGAGAAGTCGCTGTCCAATCACATGTTCACAACTAGACCCCCTTCCCCATAAACAGTCAAGCACACTTGGAACCGCAATTTCATTTCATATAGTGTTGTTGCTGTTCGCACTTTTTTTCACGAAACGATCCGGTTTCAAGGTAGCGAAGTGTCGCCTTGCTGAAATGGAGCCGGGTGCGAGGCTTGACACAGTAAAACCAACAACGCCCCCCCCCCACAGTCTCAAAATGCCGGTCGAGAGAGCGTATTGAGCAAACTCTTATTTTTTTTCCCGAACGGGTTGGAAACTCAGCTAACGCAAAACTTCTTTCTTGGGGCCACTTCCGCACTGGACTGTTATAGTGCTGTTATTCCACTTTCAACATCCGATGGAATCCTAGGGAGCCCAGAATTCCATAGGATGTTGGAAGTGGAATAATAGCACTGTGACAGTCTGGTGCGGAAATGGCCCTGGTTTATTTGGCTTTATTAAACTAGCGCTAAAAGTGTTCCCAATGTGTGTCCGTACACTCGTGTGCATACGCGTCTGATGCAAATACCCAGCCATTCCACTTCGCATCGGAAGCACCCTGTTATTTCGCACCCCTCCTCGTTAACTTGCCCATTGTGCGTTTTTATTCAAGGAAGCCTCGTAAACGGCGCGCCGCCGGCCGGATTGTTTGCACGGCGCCGGGCTCAGAAACCTTTAGACTGAGCCACGCCCAGACGAGCTCGTCAAAAGGCGCCAAAAGGGGAGGTTGTAGCGAAAGCTCTGTCTTAGGCCTCAGCTTTTGGCGTAGTTGAGGGTCTGAAGAGCTTGGGAGTGGAGGCAAACAAACGGGACCCTCGTGCGAACAGCCCTCCAGAGGCTGGTGCCGCTCCGAATCCACTGGTGAAGAAAATGCGCGGTGAGGGAAACCCGCCCGCTTCATCCCTGCATTACAGTCCGCTGCCTTTGTGGCACGCCCTGTTTGCACCTCCGTCCCTCAAGGAGGAAGCAGAGGGGTCGCTTCCTTTTCTTTCCTCAGAGGGCGCGAAAGCGGCAGAGGCGGGGAGGGGCTGTTTTGAGAAAAGCACGCGACTCCTGGTGGAATTTGATTATATTTCCATGCAACGCAGAAGAGAAAACAGGCTTTGAGAAAAGGTGCGTGTGTGTAGGGCCGGCCTATGATATGTGACTGTTTTGAGCGAAGGACAGGATGGCTACTGTCACCTCATTCCTACATACAGAGTTACCTGACAAGCAGTAGACTCTTCTGTAACACTCGTTGGAGACAACGTCCTCCCTCACATCTCACAGCAACAGTAGATGAAGAGTCAGACGCAGCTTCCTTGCCCAGCACTGGCCACCTAAGAGCCACTCCTCTCTGTCAGAGAGAGAAGAGGAAGTTACTTCCCATAAACTAAGATAATTGGTATACTTTCATATAGGCAGATCCAAACCATTTTGCTGCCTGAGAAAGAGCAGCGAATGGTACCCCTGCCTAACTTACTATGGGTTGCACCCAAACTGGCCCAGCTGGTTCCCCGCAGCATTACATCTCTTCCCCAAGCCTGGGAGTAAAAAGACAATAGTAACAGATAAGAATTTCTTCCTGCTCTTTCATGGCATCCAAACATTTGCTACCTGAGGTGGCTGCCTCTGTCTACTTTTAAAAAGTACGATCTTGGATGCTGCTTTTCTGGTCACAAGCCTGCTTCAATATCCCAGTTCGTTAAATAAAAGCCAGGGCTGTGGCTAAAGCTGCAGTCCTATGTATACCTTTTTCAAAGTATAATCCTTTTAGGTGGAAGTTACTTCTGAGTATACATAAGGATGAAGCTGCATGAGAAAGCCCTGATTCAAATACCACTTGCAAGTGCCATCCTGTACATGTCTTCCAGAAGCTTCACAAAGTGTCAGTGGATCATATCCCAGGTAGGTAGATAAACAGCTGAAAGCTCAGGAAAAAAATGCTGTCTTTCTACCTCCTTCTGTGATGTAAGGACTATAAGGTGAAGATGAGCATAATAACTACCTTACATTAATGACTGGAATAATGAATGTGAAATTTTGTGAACTCTCAAAAGGTATGTTATCAGTGCCTCAAAGGTAGTCCTTTGCATTGCATTTAGCTTCCATATCCAGTTAAGTGCTGCAAAGGTAATTCAACAGTGGTATACGCGGGTATGAGCAAGCTTGATTTAAGTCTTGATTTAAGATTAAAGGTATTCCTTTTTTTTTTTTGGTATGATCTGAGTGAATGTTCCAGCTGTCATGGTTTCAGTACAAATCTGTGTAATGTAAAACAAAGAAACAAATGAATAAAAAAACAAAAACAATGTGCAGTATCCCTTGTCCCTCCCAACAATCAGTTTTGAGTATCTGTTTGTTTTACATGCTGCCATGTATCCTAGGGGCCCACAGCCTTTTAAGGCCAGTGGCTTTCTTTCCCTGGCTCTGCAGTTGTTCCTGGATTGCAGCTCTCATCAATCCTAGATGGCGCAGTGCAAGCTGAGGGATCATGGGAGTTACAGTTAAAAAAAATCAGGACGGTCACTGTTGCCTGCCAGGTTTATAGTCACAGATGCGTACAGATGTAGAGAGCAGAGCTTGGAAATGTTTCTTTTGGAGGGAATTTGGTAATATTTTTGGAGTTGTAGTTCAAAAATTAATCTCTCAGCTCTATACAGAAGCAACCCATCTGTTGTTTCCCTGCCACAGAGATGAGAACCATGGGGCCTTCCAGATGCTGTGAAACTGTGGCTCTCATCCCTCCCCCTTGCCTATACTGGCCAGGGCTGATGTAAATTATAGTCCAGTTCCTGAAGGCTATGCATGTCCATTTCTGCCTTTGCACAGCACTGCAGCACAGCATGCGGGCATTCAGTCCCTTTGCTGATTGATGTATTAAACTTTTGTGACAATGTAATGGCAACACTTGATCCTAAATTGTCTGATAAAGGATTATTTATTAAAAGATTAATGATGCAAATGCAGCATATGTGCTTTCAAATAATCTGTCGACTTATGACAACCTCATGAGTTTCATAGGGGTTTCTTAAGCAGGAAGTATTCAGAGATAGTTTGACATGGCCTTCCTCTGAAATATAGCCTTCAGCACCTGGTATTTATTTATAAAAATAAAAAATAAATGATTTAAACAGTTTAGAAGATATTAAACAATCTGAGAAGTTAAAATAGGACAATTAAAATTAGTTAAAACCATTTTGTACCAAAATGCATATGCTGATCTGGATAAGATCATTTAGGTCCCAAAGACTTTAATAAAAAGCTATGTTTATACTTGATGTTAGGATGACAGTAGAATGGGGTGTCCTGCAACTGGTGTGCCACAGCAGAAGTAGCCCTATCCTAAGTTTTCTCCCACAGTATATTGCCCACACCAGCGGGACACAGTGAGAGATTCCCTCCTGCAGACCCCAGTCCTTGGGCAAGTGTATGTGTTCAGGGAGTGGCTTTCCCTCAGATACTCAGTGACCAAGTTGTTCAGGACTTCGACTGTCATCCCCAACACCTTGAATTCAGACCAGAAATGTATTGGCTGCCAGTGCAGTTCATCAAAGACAGTAAAGGCTTTAAGTGATAAGCTAGTGTCTGAGTACAGCCAGTCTTCCACATTCATGAAGGTTAGGGGCGCAGGACCTCCACAAAAGTGAAAAAATTGCAAATATCAAAATGTGTGTAGGTGTCTGAGGAAAGGGATGGTGGGGAGCACAGTGGTGGGGAGCACAGGGTCCAAACCAGGTCAGAGAAAAGAGAGGAAATGGTATTGGATTGGCATGGTGGCCCTATACTTCTCTGTTGCCCATCTCTTTCCTTGGGTGTGGAGGAGGGCAGTGGGAGAGGGTTTGTGGAGCTGAGAGAGTGTGGTACAAGCTGTCCTTAGCTGGCCAATCAGCAGCTGGTGTGGTGGTGGAGGAGGAGGAAGAGGACCAGAGGTGAACTTTTTTTAAAGGGCTGGATGGCCTGGCTGGAGCTACTGAGAGAGAAGGTTCGCCTGGAAAAAAAGCACCTGAGGTGCGAGAGCAGAGTTTGGAGAAATTTGCAAATAATCAAATCCATGAAAGTGAAATCCACAAATGTGGACGGATGATTATACTTGAAAACTTCAGGAAAACGCTAACCAGAAGCAGGGTGGGTCACTCCTCCACATTGAGATGCACCTAGTTACATAACAGTGAACAGCTCCATTGGCTGAAATCATACTTGAGGTGTCCTATTCAGCCCAGGAATGAAGAATCATTGGTCTGGGAAGCAAATGTGGAACCCTTGGCTATACTTTGTCCCTGGTCTCATCTTTGGTTCTGCCTAGCTCTGTCCTGCAAGACCCAGCATGATGTTGGTGATCTGAGCATTGGACTAGGACTCTGGAAAACGGGTTGAATCCCCACTCAGCCGTGGCAAACCACTGGGTGACCTTGGGCAAGTCACATTCTCTCAGCCTCAGAGGAAGGCAAAGGGAAATTCCCTCTGAAAAAATCTTGCCAAGAAAACCCCATGATAGGCTCACTTTAGGATTGCCATAAGTCAGAAACAACTTAAAGGTACAGAACAAACAGTTACTTCCATAATTCTTAAGTTATCCTGTGCTAGTTGGGGGATTCTGGGAAGCTAGGGGCCTAAAAATAACATTTCCAAGCTCTCTCTTGAGAAAAATCACCAAAGTAATGTACACCAAGTAAGAACAAAAGCAATGCTAATATCATAAAGCACACAAATTAGAAATAAAACCATGCAAACACATGAACATAAAATCAAAATTACTAAAAACAACTTGGAAGGACAGCTTGACAAAATGTGTGTTAACCCTCCTTTTGAGAAACGGAGTGGGGGATCAGTCTCAGCATTGAAGGGAGAGCTTCACATCACAGAAAGCACTTTTGATTGGTCTTCTGTTTGTATGTAAATGTATGTACAAAATTTGGTAGTGATGCTTCTTGTGTCCTGAATAAGGAATCTAATCTGTAATTTTATTTACTCATTTAATTTATACCATAGCTTTCTCTTTGAATGGGATCCAAGTGGGGTTAAAAACAATTAAAAACTTGGTACAGCTAAACAATAACTTGTACAAACATTTTAAAAAATTAGACAACAGTTTGGCGAAAAACACTAAGATAAAACCATATAACACATAATTAAAAAATAGTTTGTTGTTGCATGTTTTCAAGTTGTTTCTGACTTATAGAAACCCTAATAATACCTAGGTAATATCCATTCCTTCAACCAAACAAAACAATAACCTTTACAGGACGATTTAATATTAGGAATTCCCAGGCCACTCCTTTCTTTAGCATTGTACAGTGTTTTAAATTTTATCCTGGGTTTCCTTGCCTAGCCAAACAAATCTGGACGTTTCTTTGTGCTGTTGTATAAGGGATATTCTATTTCTTATGATAAGAATTATTTGGAAGTAGAATAAAAGTCTTGGTAAAACATTTGCTTTTATTACACCAATTCTCCTCAAAAGGGATAAATTTAGCTTTCCTCATTTTTCTAAATGTCTTTTAATTTTTTCCAAACTTTTTCATAACTATTTAAAAAAATAGACTATTATTCTTCATAATTGTAACTCCCAGATATTTAATTCTACTTTAAAATTAGAATGAGCAATTAGTTCATTTTTCTTCTTCTGAAGTCATATTTTTGGTCAACAGTTTTGTTTCATCACAGTTCACTGTAAAGCCAGAACATGTCCCAAACACCTTAATTTTTTCCGAAATAACCGTCGTTGAGTCCAGTGGATGTTATGTTGTTATCACAAGATCATTGTCACAACCCCTTAGCTTATACTGTTATTTTTTTACCTTCACTCCACAAACTCTGTCATCTTATCTGTTATCTCTCAGTAAAGTCTCCAGTGCTAAAATATACAGCAAAGGTGAATGGAGGCAACCTTGTCTGGTTCCCTTTTGTATCTCAATCAGTATTGCTGCATTGCTAGTATCAAATGCTTTCTCTGCATCTATTAAAAATCAAAGCAGCTGTTTGTCATTGTGATATTCCAGATTTTCAATATTATTAAGAACTGTTCTCACATTATTCCTTAGTTGTCTTTTTGGCAAAAATCTTCCATATCCGTGATTTTTTTTATTCCCCTTCACATATAAACTTCTATGATATTCTCAAAGGCTTTTAGTATTTTAAAGTTGTCCATAGTATATTAATTTGACCTCCTCATCTTTGTGACAATTTTCTTTATCCTTTCCTTTCTCAACTTATAAGAGAGACACTTTCTCAGTTTATTTCCAAATTCAAAATTCATTTGTTTAAGATACAGTGGTTTGGCATTCATTTCTTGGACTGTAAACAGTGACAATTGTTGTTGAAGGAACTTGATCTTTTGTTAAGCTCTTTATCAAAAGTTGTGTTGAGTTTTCCCTCCAGGCTTTGTGTTTTGTCCATCAATTTATTCTTTTTTCCTTCTCTTTTTTTCCAGTCTGGCACCATATTTTATAAATTTTTTCTTCTCTTTTTTTCCAGTCTGGCATCATATTTTATAAATTGTCCTCTCACATAAACTTTGCTTGCATCCCAAACCACTGTGGGATCTGTATTCTTATTTAAATTCCGTTCAAATAATTTCTTCAATCCTTGTTTACATTGTTGCAGTATTTCTGTCTTCAGAAGTAGATATTCATTAAGTCTGCATCTAAACTGCATTTGTTCTATTTCAGAAACATCATGGTGGAATTATGGTTTGAAAAGGTTTTTGACAAAATGTCCATACTCTTTGGCCTTATTCTTAGAAATCCAAAACATATCTATTCTGAAAATAAATTCATAATGATCTGGAAAAAAATGGTATTGTCTCTGGAATTTGGCTGCAAGCATCTCCACTCACTTATTAGCCCAAAGTTCTTTGTATATTTTAAAAAAGTTCTGAGTAGTCTCCCATGATCTTTCTTAATTCCTTTACTGGAACATTTATCTTTATTAAAATCAACAACTTCATTCCAATTGCTCATGCAAATCAGATTTTTTAAATCCAATTCTTATGTCTTTTAAAATAAATTTTCATAAAACACTGATTCCACATTATTTGGGCCATAAATGCCTATTAAATGCATTATCTTGCTGTTCCAGTTGATTTTCACAATTAGACATGCCTTCCGCCTTATCTGTTTTCACATATCAGTGTAGGTTATAATGTGTGGTTTATATAAAAGACTACTCCATGTTAGGTGTAGAAGCACTTGTGTGCCAGCCTGACAGGATGGACTTCCTGATTCATCTTCTCAGGCCGGCACACAGGTGCCTCTATGCCCCTGAGTAACAAGTCTCCAACCCCCAGGACCTTTCTTTTCTTCTTCTTGTAGTTGGTGGTTACCTTGGCTTCTTCCTTGGAAGGTAGTATCTCTTGTTGCTGATTTCCTATTTGAACATTGAACATGGAAAAGGTCCTTCTGTCCTTTTCCAAGACAGCTCTGTCTTTCCCATGAAGTGTAGCAGCATTGACCTAATTGCCCCAGGGCTGTCTCTGGGCTAGGCAGGGACCTGCACTCTCTGATGGTCACCATTGCTGTATAGTATGTGCACTGGCCTTGTTATATTTGAGAAGTGGTTTCTTTACAGAGGAGAAGGAAATCAGGGATTTAGGGGAACAAAGTAGATGAAAAACTATGGGCCTTGAACTGTTGATTCTGCAACTTCATCACAAACCTAACAGGTTTCAGCTGAGAGAATCCTGTTTGTGACAGGAAAATGTTTGTTCACCCTTGCTGTCTCCTAACAGTGAACTCATTTTCTGAGCACTGACCCTCTTTCAGCCAAAACAAAATAATTTGTCCACAAGAGGAAAGTAACAGCAATTTGGTGGAATCTCAATATTTTTAGAAGTAAAACATCTTTCAGGGCAGGGAACCCTGCAAAAGTAAGTACATATGTTAGGGAGAGATGCCCCCCATAAAAGAAGACCATGGTATATTTTGGTACAGCCAGAGTCCACCTAAGACATTTTACTGATTGAAGCAGAGCAGCAAATGGTGTCCCTCCCCCATGCAAGTCAAGCTACACAGTACCCAAAACCAAAAAAGCTAATTTGGCACACAAGGCAGAAAATCCCACAAGCATTTCACCCTAAACC
The DNA here is from genome assembly GCA_030412105.1 of Cyclura pinguis. NCBI lineage: Eukaryota > Metazoa > Chordata > Lepidosauria > Squamata > Iguanidae > Cyclura > Cyclura pinguis. The sequence continues at coordinate 46,469,493 of CM059604.1, forward strand.
TGACTGTTAAAATACAATAACTACAAAATAAACTAATCACCATTTGTTAATTATGTGTCATTAACTCCTGCAACTATACAGTAGCTTTCTAATTGCCAGGAGCAAAAAGAGGCAGCAGTGTTGTATGTCTATAGCCGACAAGAAAAAATGCCTTTCATTCTGGTCAGACCAACCTTTTTCAAGAACCTTAGTTCACTAGGCAGACAGAATGCTATTGAAACATTGAAATCAGCTGCAAAATCTGAACTCTGCACTGCAGAGTTGGCTAATTTCCTACACCAGGAGATGATAGGTAGTTTAGCATCAGCATGTTGGAAGTAATTTTTCATATATTCTTTAAAGTGAAATGGTTTGGAAGCATCCTTGTGAGGCGTGGTCATTTGTACTCTCATGTTAGCATCCAAAATATTTTGGGGAAAAAGGATGCCACCCAATGAAGTTTGTGGTTGGTAGAAGCGGCACTTCTCCCAGTATGGAAAGAAATTTTAAAAGACGGTGTGGAAAGAAATTAAATATAGAAAGAAATTAAATTTCCACAGTGTTTTATTTAAAGCAGTTCTGATTCTGATAAATGTTGGGGCATGACCTTGGCAAGTCACACCCTCTCAGCCTCAGAGGCTGAGAGGCTCTTTGAACAAATCTTGCCAAGAAAACCCCATGATAGGTCATCCTAAGTCAGAAATGACTTGAAGGCATACAACAACAGGTGATCAATTGTTCAGGATAGATTGGCTAGTGACAGTACTACAAAAGTGGTACAGCACTATGAGAGTGGTAAATGACAATACTAGTGACAGTACTACGAAAGTGGACAATACTATGAAAGTGGTAAATAGAAGCAGCCATTGGCTTATTTTAAGCAGGATTGATTAGATACAGATTGATAAACAGATTTAGTCCGGATGAGAGAAGTAGTTAGATCTGCAGGTTAACTAATTTTAACAACCTACCTGCCTGAGTGGTGTTCAGCCTGCTCTGGAAAGGTTGTATTCTCTGAAAGGATCAGGTTCACTCATAGATCCTATAGTCACTGGAGGCCTTGGTGGCACAAAGGTTTGTATGATCAATCTCCTGTAACCTTTCCTGGACAGAGGCATCTTTGGCTATAGCTGTTGCCAGTGGAGTACCTAGCATATTTGACACACAATGTGGATCATTTTTTTAAACACCCCTACCAGTTATTTTCAGTAACAATCATGAAATGAAACCGTAAGGACCAGAAGAGAAATGCAGAGCGAAAATGCGCTTTTATTGAATTTTGTGTATATATTAATGTCAGTAAATATTAAGAATTAGTTAATAATATTACAATAAATGGATTAATAAATTTAAATTACTTTAACGTGCTTTTTAAAAAGGGGGAAAAGCCCTTGTGTCCAACATATGTTTGCAATATGATCTGTAGCGCCTCTTCCTTTTCTGAACCCAGCTTGTATATATGATATTTCTTGTTGCATTATGGTAAAAATGTTTCTTATAAAATTCTGAGTATTGCCTTCCTTGTATGGAAGATTAATCCAACAATCCAATGGTAACTGCAATCTCTGATGTCCTGTTTTCTGGGGATTAGAATGTATCTTGATCATTTCCAGTCTATAGGCTGATGGTTTGTTTTCTATATTTGTTGGCAGATTTTAGTTAGAAGTTGAGTGCACTCTGTTTCTGTAACTTGAAACAGCTCAATTGGTATGCCATCTGTTTCCGGTGAATTATTTCTCTCAAGTGTTTGAGTGCAGTTTCTACTTCACTTTCTAAAATTGTGGGTTCATCTTTAAATCATTTTTTCTTGAATTAATCTTTCAACCTTTCATCTCTTGTATATAGTTCTTCAGTTTATTGTGTCCATCGTCTTTTTAATTCTTCTTGATTATGTGATATGTTCTCCAGCTGGTCATATGGCATCTCCACTCTTGGTGTAAATTCCCCTTTGATTTCTTGGATCTTAACCACAAGGTCTCTTGTTTTACCTTTTTTAATTGTAATTTTCTATTTCTCTGCATTGATCATCATATAATGAATTGACAGCTATCGATGTCTCAGTTGGAGGAAGATACAACACTGGAAGACACTTTCCATCACTCTTTTGCAGAGACCAGTCAATCTTCAATGGCATACACATGTAAACACACAGGCTTGCTCTTCTTTTCCACATTTGCTGTACTTCCAGGCTGATTTTTCTCATATCCCCTTGAGCAACTATCATGCCCTCTCTTAAGGCCCCACCCCACAGTTTGAGAGCCAGTACAATAAAGGGAAAGAGCAGAATTCTACTCCAGCCCAGTCCAGTGGTAGCCATATGTGCCTCCTTCCATTATACAAGGTAAACAGCAGCTGCTTTTGGAATACCTTACTCAGCATGAGTGAACAGCCAACCAGAGAGACAAGAGGAGAGCAGATAAGCCTCAGTAGCTGCCCTCAGCGTATTAAAAAGCATAGATCTGTATGTCTGTCCAATAAAATGGAAATTATTAGAAAAGTGGAGGCTGGTGAAAGAGAATAGCCGTGGATGCATTTTGGAAGAAGCCTTGAAGTGGTCTCTATAAGATTCCAAATGTTTTTGTTTACCCATGCAGTGCTTACCTGACCTGATTTTTTCATTTCACATGTGCTTACCTTTGTTCTGAATAAAAACTCTGCTGAAACATGTTCAAGCAGTTCTTCTTTTCTGTGATATAGGAGCTTATTCCTATTCTTTCTATGTTATTTCTGCCTCTGGTATCAGCAGTTCTGTTAAGGAAGTAATGCCCAGGAACACATCTGTTTCATTAACAGAGGTATACCTGTATAAGCTTCTTTCTTACAAACAACAGACAATAACAATACAGAAAACAAATTAGAAAAGATGTAGTTCAACACTTTGTTTTCTATGTTGTTATTGTTATGTGTCTTCAACTTAACAGTGATCTTGTCATAATTTTTTTTTATGGAATTTTCAGAGGAAGTTTGCCATTGCTTTGTTCTAAAGCCGAGAGAATGTGACTTGCCCAAGGCCACTCTGTGGGATTTTGCAGCTGAGCAAGGATTTGAACCCTGGTTTCCTGAAGTCCTAGTTGAACATTCCGGCCACTATCCATGCTGGCTCTGTTTATATAATACATTTTTTATTTGTTTTGGCCATTTGAGATTTGAGGGGAGTGGTAGTACCCAAAATATTTCCCCCCAAAGTCAGAGAAGCACACGGTGTTATTCTCTCCAAACGATTTTTACCTTTATAACATAGGGTGAGAAATAGCAACTGGCCCAAGGTCACCCAGGGGATTATCTATCTGAGTTATGATGTAAAGGTGGTTCTTCCTGGGCTTGGTCTGGCATTCTAAATTAGGGAACATATAGACCTCTAGATGTTGTTGAACTGAAACTGCCATCATCCCTCATCATTGGTTATGTTGACTAAGACTAATGGGAAATGGGAAAGTTTGATAGTAACTGGGAGACCATACATTGTCCTATCTGCTCTAACCATTATACTGCCATGGCTTGGTTGCACTGCTTCATACGATGGGTGACAGCTTACATAATGAATCTTCTTCCACTGACTGGGGAAAAACAGTTTACACCAAAAGTGGCAGGTGAGAAGACATGTAAAATACAGGTATTACAAGCGTACCTCATATGACATGAAGGATCCTTCTGTTTTCCCATTCTCTCTTTTTGCTATCTTTTCTGGTGTTTTTGAGAACCGTATTTTAACAGTGTCATAAGCCTGATTTATTTACTCAGCTGTTTCCACTTTAGCTTTTACCAATTTGTTTGCAGCTTTGTACAGTCCCTAATATTGTGGGGGCTATCCAGAGTTTCTGAAATTTGTAAAGTCTGTGCAACTGTGGGGTGGCAAATCCATTCTTAGTCTGAGTGTTTATGGAGCTATCCAGTATGCTGAATCTATTTGGGAGATGGGGTTGACCATGTTGGATAGCTCCTTGGAAGTTCAAATGAAAACTCAGAGTGGATTCGCCATCCCACTGATGTGGATGCCACCAGTTGCCAAAAATGAGTGATAAATGCAGGTATGCCAGTTTAATTAATTGTTCATTTTAAGCATCTCAAGAGTCACCATATGCAGTATCTTCCCTTTCCGTATGCTCCATGCAGCATTTCAGGTCTTGCTCCATGTTCCACAGCCAGCAGGACCTTTTCAGCAGTGGTCCCATTATGGATTGGCTTCCCAGAGAAAGGTCATCTGACCCTGATGCTTTATTCTTTTAGGCATCTGACTAAAACATGGCTTCCACAAGGCTGTCAGCTGATTTTTGTTTTGTGGGTACTTTATAAACTTTCCTTCATAATTTATTTTTGTGGTATTTGATTAGGAAAGATAATTTTATGATAATTATATTTTTAAGGATTGTATAATCTTTTTATGGTGTAAGAACTTTGATCTCATTTGTGCAAAAAGCAGGGGGTAGAGTTTTGAAAAAGGAGTTTTGGGAGATAGCGCACTGTCTTTTGTAGGGCTGACAATGACCAGAATCCTGTTGGCACACTGTGCTAGTGGTTGCCCTTTCTCCAGGGTTACACAGCTATAGCAAGGAAAGATGGACAAAATCTACAGGCTATGAGCAGCCGATTTCTTCAGTGCCTTCCTTCCTTTGTGGCTGCTGTACCCATAGATTTTTCCTCCTGCTGCCACTGCTTCTTCTGGTGTAAGTATGCCAAGGTAATGCACCAACAGACATGACTGTCTTTGTAGCCTTTTTTTAAAATGGATTTTGTGCATTACCTTTTAGAAGCTGTAGGTATATTTAAGAAGGAGAGTGGAGCCAAGGGGGGAAAAAAGCTGGTGAAAAACAATGGAAGAATAAACATAGGGTCACCCACTTTTCTTCTTCCATTGTTTCCTGCCGCCCTTTTTTCCCCCCACTTTTCCCCACTCTCCTTAAATATACATACAACTTTTCTGGATCTATTCACTCTACCCCGGATCTATTCACTTCTACCCTGACCTTGTCATTTTACTGTTCCTTACACATACTGAGGAATGAGGTCCTGCCTACGAGAAAGGTTTTAAATCCCTGATGTAGCACTTCCCAGATGTAATCGCTAGCATCTCTCATTAAAAGAAATGGGTAGGCTGTGGTTTTACACATTGTCTAAAGAAAGGAAACAAACAAACCAACCAGAAGAGAATAGAGACATGCATAAAATGTGCATGTGCTAATAAACACGCTTCATTCCACTACAGTGGGGAAGAGTATGACTGGAGCTGAGGGGCTCAGTTCGACCTCCTATTGTTGATGAGCATCTTCAAGGCCCCCAGAGTTCTCCCTTCTTACAGTTCTTTATCTTTCAACCAGACTTGGGCTGGGCAGCACTACAAGTTTATTTAGCTATTTTATCAACTTATGTACTGCTTGCCATATCTAAAGGATATCTTTAGATATATCTAAAGAATATATCAAGGGCGGGGGGGGGAGAACAAAACAATTATTTAACAAAGGAAAAAAATACCAAAGGGGACCCCCCCCATAAATGATCATTATTTAAAACAGTTAAAACAAGAGGCTCAAACAGAGGACTGTCCTCTAACTACCTTTCAAATAGAAAACGATGCTTTTATTAAGTAGAACATGTTGGGACAAGATCCAATGATGTGTTTTCATATCTAGTGCCAGAAGACTTGGAGTTCACTCCCTTTGCATCTTACTGCAGCCTTGTTTGACGCCAAAAAACTTGTTCCAAGGTATTTCCTATCCTCCAGAGCCAGTTATTAGGGTGCATGGGGAACTGCAAGAAGGAGGAGGGCTTGATCATTCTAGTGTAAATCATGGGACTCTGCTGAAGTGCACCACTGGATACAGACTGTGGCCACTCTAATTGAAAGTAATGGGAAAGACCTCTGTCTGAAATGCTGGAGCAAAACAGCCCAAGCCATTTTCCTTTAGAGCAGTGGCTCCCAACCTCTTTTCACTTGTGTATCCCTTGGCAGCGCATTTCCATAAATTGTGCCCTTCATATTAGCAAAATGTTTCTAATTAATATAGTTACTGTTATTTCAAGTGTGCTGTAACTGTAAATAAATAGCCCAATAATGGGGTTAAAAAGCAAGCAGTAGTTATTATTCTTAAGAAGGTAAAAGGGTAGGTGAAAAAATAAATCCAGCAGCACTTTTAACTGACCTATATTTTAGCGTGAGCTTTTGTATATATCAATCCACTACTTCAGAGGAACTGAATATTAATAGTATTACAATTATTATTAGTGTGGTATTAGTACTTCAGAATGGCCAGGAGAAGGAGCAATGGATTCAAACTACAGGAAAAGAGATTCCACCTAAGCCTCGGGAAGAACTTCCTGATGGTCAGAGCTGTTTGGCAGTGGACTATGCTGCCTTGGAGTCTCCTTTTTTGGAGGTTTTTAAACAGAGGCTGGATGGCCATCTGTTGGGAGTGCTTTGATGTATGTTCCTGCATGGCAGGGGGCTGGACTGGATGGCCCCTGTGGTCTCTTCCAGCTCTGATTCTATGATTCTAGTATTATGAAGTAAAGTTGGAGGGTGAACAAATAAATCTAGCAGCACCTTTAAGATTAATTGATAAGAGATAAGATAAGAGAGGATGGAGAAACAGAAGAGTTGCCTGGGTGGGAACATGCTGCTGCACACTTGGAAAGCCACCAAGAGGCAGGCCATGGAACTAGAGGGAACGGAACCAGAAGGAGAGAGAGGGTGTTGGGGGAGAAGAGGTTGGCTCAGGGCTGGCCAGCCGTCTGGAAGGGAGGAGAAGGGAGGGAGCCGAGCTGAGATCAGCAGCCCTGAGCCCGTCCGTCCTCCGCATTCACCTGCCACAAGCCTGGTATCCACAGAGACAGAAGAAGGCACATCATGGCATCCAGACACAGTGAGAGAGAGAGGCGCAGGTGCTGAATGTTGCTTTCTTGCCTATCTCATCAAAATGGCTGACTCTCCAATAAAAAAAAGTACCTTTATCATATTCTTTTTAAAAAAGGCTTTGAATATTTTACCCCTCACAAAAGCCTCAGAGAAGGAAGAAAAGTGGAAAGAAATTAGAGAGAAGGCATGTGGCACCTCTCTCTTCCTCTCTTCCTCACTTTGTGAAAGGAGGAAGAAGGGAGCAGAAACAGGGAGGGAGGGAAGACAAGAAGAAGGCGGGACAGGAGAGGAAGAAAAGAAAGCCCAGGCAAAAGGAGCATGGTGGATTCCCCTTCCCCACTCATTCCTGCTGTGCATGCATCCATGTGTGTCTGTGACTTGTATATTGTTTTACTGTTGACATATGTGCCTTTTCCTGCCATTATTCAATCTTTTTCACATATCCTTAAATGTTCTCCAGCATACCCCTGAGGGTACACATACCCCAGACTGGGAACCGCTTCTTTAGAGAAGCAGAAAACAGGCAGCCCTCTCCAAAGTCAAAGTACATAGCTGTAACACCCAAGGTCAAGACCAGCATGGATATTCTGGGGCGTATCTACCATAAACAGCACCTAGGGAAAGTGTGGAAGTTGCACCCCTACCCCCAGCATTGGCACCCAAGGCATGTACCCTACTTGCCCCACCCTAGATACGCCTCTGCTCTGGTATCTGAGAGAGAAAGTCCCGTAAGTCCCTTTCTAGAAGTGAAAATACATCAGTAATAAATTCAATCAGTAATAGTTGGCTAGCCTTTCATGATGCCTCAAATCGGCTGCTGCCCCACAAGCCAGCCCTCCAAGCTTACTGGCAATCAGAGTAGACAATACTGAGTGAGAGGAACAAATAGTACTACCTAGTATATAGCAGCTTCCAACATTATAATTGTTACTCCAATTCTGGACCAAATATATACTGCACAGGAAAAGCTTTTAACCCCAAAGGTTCACATTGCAGCATTTTTTTTAGAAAAAGACATTGCAGGAATACTTTTCTGCACTGCTTACAGTGGTGTGCAAAAAAAGAAAAAAAAATGCCCATGCAGCTGCTGCTGTTCTTTCAAGGTTATTATAAAGCTTTTCTCAATACATTAGCCAATGCTGCCTACTTACCATTTAAGAGTCTGTAGTCATATCTTCCTAAGGGTCTTGCCAACTGTCTGGAAAATGCCAAAGATGCTTATAGGGATCCCCAAGCTGGGTATTACCTATGATAGCAACTTCCTTTCTTACGAGCTCCTCGTCTGCCAGTTGGAAAGCTGTGTCTGTTTCCTTTGGGTGTGGACATGCAGCTCATTCATGGAGCCTTGGTTATTAAAAAAGACAACAACATTGGGGGAGTTGTAGTTTACCAGAACATTTTTCTGCTGTTTGAAGACAGTTATTTAATCTCTTCAAGCTCAGAGCTGCCTTTCTCATCATCAAGAGGGTGGGTGAATTTGCCTTGAGAGGGACTGCATAAGTAGGTATGCTTTTAAAGAAAGCATTCTGATACAAAGGGATGGAATCAGAGAATAAAATGCGATTTGCATTCTGCAAGCATAGACACATACTGCTGGCAGCAACTGGAATCTCTGCTCCCTTTAGATCTGAGGGTTATCGGTGTGTGAAGAGATATTCCTACATCTTTCATAGTGTTGCATATGCCTTGCCCTGTTTTCAGATGTATGTTTTTGACTGCTGTTTCAGTTTCACCAACAGCAATCAGATATTAACTTTGATTTCTATTCTCTGGGCACAGGTCTTTTCAAGCACAGTTTGTAAAAGTTACTTTGGGGGAAAACAACCCCCAGAATCCCCTCGCCAGCTTGAGTGTCCTTGCTGACTGGGGCATTCTAGGAGCTGTAGTCCAAAATTATTTTCTTAGTTTTGTTTTGCGAAATAGACTACATGGGAAGGAGGTCTTGGCAACCTGGGTGAATCCTGAAATTTGTAGGGAAAAATAGAGTGTTTGTGGGAAAAACAGACCAATGAGGGTGATTGTGCTCAATGGGAAAGGAATGCTGACTGGTGGGAAGGGATAGAAAACCAGTGAAGAGGGGGAATGGAATGGAGTGGTTGGAATATTGAAGAGAGACAGCATTCAACATGGCTGCATTCCGTGGCAGGTCCTGTAGAAGAAGTAGAAGATTCTGGGGAATTTTTTTTCTGAGATTCATATTGGCAGTGGTGGAATGTTTGCAAGATTACATGCCAGTTAAAAGTCTGTAACTCTACGGACTTCCTTTTCAAGCACTCTGACCAAGATAGAAAATTTAATCTCTTTCTCATTAGTATTATTTTGATCATTCTCAGGCACCCTTCATCTTGAGAGTCTGTCAGTCTATTTATTGTTTTACTGATTTCAGTTGAGTTTTGTTACCCTGTGTACTGGGGGTCCCGGGAGGGACACCAAAATGTGCTCAACTAAAGGTGGGGGAAATTAGCTCAGAGCGCTGCTTAGCGTTACGAGAGGCAGGGTAACGTAGCGAGATCTTGAACCCTATGTCTACGGGGTCGGGTTGAGTCAAGGAGAACACAGAAGTTGAAATAATAAATGATGTTTATTAAATACAAGCAAAACAGTGTATGCGACACACTCATACAAGATAACTAAAGAAAATAAAGGTTGGAGTGGTATAGAGGAATTTTTAGAGGGATTGTTGGTTTGGGTGATACTTCACCTGACCTGAAACCCAGAAAAATAGAGAGTGAAGCTGGGGTGCGATGTAGCTCAGCACGTGGAGCTGAGGGGAGGCTCGCCAAGCAAAGTGGCAGCAAGGCGGGATGAAACTCGGGAGCAATCCGAGGACAGTCTCGGAATCAAGGGATTTTATAAGGAGAATTGTGACTGCAGGCTATACCGTACTTGCGGGAAAACAATAGATTTGGAGTTGGAGACAAAGCCTCCGAAAGGTCAGAATCTGAATGATTGAGTTATTGTAGCGGTTCTCAATAAAGTAGCCAGTATGCAAACGCAGAGTACTTGGGTATTGCATAGTTTACCCATCAAGCTGTCATCGCGGGGCAGAGGCTCTTTTGTAAGTGGCGTGCATACTTAATTAGAGTACTTGCCTGGAGGTCTCCTAAAGCAGTGAGTCAGCTATTTCTGGCCTGCCTGTATTGTAGTTTGAATATTACGGCTATTAACGGCCGAGCTTGTTTACGTGCTTGTCCGGTGGCCTCGCAAGCACGTGGAAAGGAATAGAGAAGTGCAGCCGAATTGTGATATCAAGGGATATCTTTTAATATCCCCAAAGCTCGGACTAGCCAGTGCAGTAACAGTTTCATTTTCCTTTTAAGTCAGTTATTACTCTGTGTTTCAGGAGCTTTTAATAACTGATGTTAGCCAAAAATGTTTGTGTAGTGCTTGTGTAGAAAAGTAATGTTAAAAAGTAAGAATGGTAATTCTTACTCATTTTTCTGCAGAACATTCCATTCTTATTTCATTAAAGCCTGGGAGTGTTCAGGTAGCCACTTAAGCTTGTGTAATATAGTGGTGAAGATCGTAAGGCAGGAAATCTCCAGTTAAAATATCACCTCAACTAATTAGGTAGCCTTAGGCTAGTCACTATCTTTCATGTAAGCCCTACCATGTGCAACATTCTGATAATATTTTTGCATTCTGCAGGGTTGTTATGAAGATTGCAAAGATGATATATGTGAAAATATGGAATACTTCAACTTCCAGTTCTTATGATATTATTTTAGAGTAGAAAAGTAGAGTAGAAAAGAACAGCTTGGCTAACATCCCCTGCTCAAGGTATCCCTATTTAAGTTGTGGATCCTTTCCAGTTTTTAAAAGTCGTTAGTTCCATAAAGTCTTCCTGTTTTCCATTATGTTTGGCAACACACATTTTGCCAACTTGTTTCACATCAGTTGTCCACTTCTAGCAAGAATTTTCTTTCCTTACTGATGCTAGATCCTAGCCCAAGTACAAAAGGAAAAGTGCTGGGTCCTTATGGTGTACAAAAGTAGGGTGACTTTGTTTCACATTTCACTGGCAGATGCTCTTGTTACTTATGTGTGTAAAATGAAAACAATACTAGAGCACTACTGAGAAACTGCTAGTTTTGCTGGAAGGGAAAAAGTATGCATTTATTCTTTCATCTGTAAACCGCTCTGGCTACTAGGTTGTTTTCACAATTTGAACTCAGTTGATGTTTTTATCTAGTGCCAAACCCAATATTTAATCTACAGCTTTGCTTATTTAAGGATGGTGTGCTCTGTACATCTGTGACTTGCTACTTCAGGAACCTGTACATTTCACTTAAGGCAAAGCAAATCTCTGAACTGCAGTCAGCCTTGCAGTTTTGGAAACAGACCCTCTGTTTCTTCTTTCTCCCAATGGGTACTGCTGGGTGTAATCAGATACACGTGTACCTCCCAATAACTTACTCATTCGGAAGTCTCCATCTTGGGGCTTAGTTTAACCATAGACAAACTGGTCAGTTATTTTTTTTATTTCCCTGCATCTTCCCTCATGCATTTATTTTTGTATTGCCTTGCCTGATGAAAAATCCCAGACAACTCTGAAGCTTATATACTTTTGTGGAATGTTAGCTGGTCCTCATAAAGGTATTCTCTGCCAGATTTTTCCCCCTTTCTTCCTTCCTTTCTTCTGATTTCAGTTTCTGAATAACTTCAATCTTAACACCTCTTCCTATCCACTTTCCTGTATTTTTTTTTAAATTTCTTGCTTCATAAATTATTAATTTTAAGAATGAATTATTGCTTATCTTTGGATGTTCACTTTTTCAAGCCATTCTGGAACCTGGAGGAACTCATATGCTTAGGATCCTCAATCATGTAAGAAATGAATGGGAAGAGACCGCAAGTTGGAAAATTTTACTCTGGAGCCTTTTGTAACTAAATGAATTGCTTGTTCCTGTGATGTATATGTATAGCTTTAAGAGAACCTCTGTGTTTTAGATAGCTTTCAACCTGGAGGTCTTTGTGAGTTTTATCCATTTTTTTCTTTATGCAAGCTCTTCAAATGCAACTAAAGCAGTGCTCTGGACTGCATGTATCTTAGGCCTGAGCTTGTGAGAGTGTTCTCATGTTAGAAATGCAAACCAAAATATTGCAGTAAGAAATATTGTTTTCAGGATAATAGTCACTGCATTCCTTTTAAATATATACAATTGGCCTTCCAGATTCATTAGGGTTAGGGGCACAGGACCCCCACAAAAGTGAAAAACCACAAATATCAAAATGTATGTGTGTGTCTATGGAAAGGGGGCTCAGGTATGGTGGGGAGAATTGACACCCAGGGTTCAAACTTGGATAAGGAAGGAAAGGGAGATGGATGTATCAGCTTGGTGACCCTATACTTCCTCTCTCTTGCCCCATCTCCTTCCTCGGCTGTGTGAGGGGTTCTGTGAGAGTGTTTGTGGTGCTAAGATATTGGACTGTGAGCCATCCTTAGCTGGACAGGCAGGAGCTGGTAGAGGAGAAACAGGACCAGAGGCAGGTTTTTAAATGACTGAATGGAGTGATCAGAGCTGCTTAGAGGAAAAGTTCCCCCTGGAAAATAAGTGCCTGTGGGCAAGGTTGGAGAAAGTTGCAAATAATCAAATCAATGAAAGTGAAACCTGCAAATATGGAGGACTAACGGTATAGTCATCATTGGGCTATTTAGGAAGAAGTTCTAAGGTTTATACCCTTGTGAAATCTTGAGTTTCCCCCGAACAGCAGATATTTTCCTCTTGTGTGTAGATTGTGCATGTTTTGTAGCTGCATACTGAAGGGCACTCCCAGTTTGAATATCAGCAGAAACAGATAGAATCATATTTTTGAACCAGGATATGCGAAAAGTGATGGCGATTTAAGAAGCTTTGTGAGACATTGTATCTGCCTGTGATTATACACATTGTTATTGCTTTTTCAGAACATACATAGGGAAATGTTATATTAGAAGTAATATAATTTAGTCTTAGCTTTTATGTTATTTAATAAATCTTTAAAATTTGATGAAGTATCCAAAAGTGAACATCCAGAAAGAGTTCAGATGCAACATCAAGTGACACTGTGTTCTTAATTCTGCCCTGTGGCACAAAAATGGATGAAGATACCTATAATATCATACTACAAAAATGGCAATGGTGTGAAGTGGAGGAACTAACAATTATAATATTAAAGTGCTGTTTAAAGGGAACTCTATAGCAAGAGATACTGTTCTAATATTTTTTCCTTTAATCAGTAGTTTCCATAAAGATTTCATTAATTTGTATAACTTGAGGATCTGGGTAGCAATTATATATTGTAATGAAAGTCATAAATGCAGCTTGATGATAAATAAAGTTTTTAATCAAGAGGATGAATCTAAGAGTTTTGTATAGCAGTTGGCACAGATTTTATATGAATCTGTACAACATAATGACAATATGTGTGAAAATGTATGTGTGTATATATGTATATATTATATATGTATACACACACACAAAATCAAAGACATTGAAATATGGTAGAAAATATGTATTTTAAATATTTAATGAAACAACTAGGTTTTATTTTTTTGATTAAAGATTCATGATCATTCTTTCCATAGCTTACCACCTTCACTGTAATTATTTGCTATACGATTTCAAGAGCAGCTGATAAATAATAATGGTATAATTTATACTTTACCCTTAATATTAATGACCAAAACACTCAACCCCATCTCTTCTGCAATGGAACATGGCTTGGCATTTCCAGTCACCAAAAAACATGTCCTATGTTATTGTGACTGAGATTTTTAAAGAGGTTCCTAAATGCAGATGGAAGTTTCAGAGAAATCATAATGTTTTTATGATGTGTTTCTGTGGCATGGTGCTAGCAACTGCCATGTTGTGAGGCTTACTGAAAACTATTTAGCTCAATGTTTCATGAGTGTGGGGTGGCTGCTTCTTTCCATTGATAGTTTCATGATGTGGGTAATTTCGCCTCTTCCCAGAACTGTTTCCAATGGGCTAATGCTGATGTGATACAGGTTTTTTTTTTTGAGACTGTATCAATAGCTACACTGGAATCCTGTGGTTCATGATGTACCTTTGTCACCCCGATGCAGTGAGAGAAAGAGGCACAGCTTTTGCCCTGTTTTATTGTCCACTCCTCTTCTACATATTCCACTGAACAAGGCTCCAGGTGCGCAGACTATCAGTGCTATACCACCTCTGTCACCATTTGTGGGGGAGTGCTTACCAAATGGCTTCAGGCATTTTTTAATCTTGTTTGCAGGATAGCTCGGGCTTGGAGAAGGTCTTTAGTAGTAAGTAGCTGATAGGGCCCAAGGCCATCCAGATTCTCAGAGTCCAGCACTGTCAGAAAATGGACAAGCAGTGCAGTCAAGGCAGTCCAATACTGAGACCAGCAAAGTCTGCAGAGTGCAATACCAGACAAAGAATTCCAGTTGTGGAATTCCCTCCTCCTGGAGGCCTGATTGGCACCAAAGGTGAAATCATTTCAGTATTAAGTCAAAACTTGGCTTTTTAGTTAAAACCTTTGTCTATAACTGATTTTATCCAGGCTGTGCATGTGCTATCAGTAATTATTTTAAATTGTTTTAACAGCTTTTAAATTGTCTGGTTTCTAATTGATAATAAATTTAATATGTTCTGCATCTTTAAAACTGTAGTTATTATTTAAAACAATAAATAATAGCTATAATTTTAAAGATTAAAACTAATTTTACTGTATGCTGCCCTGAGATCTTTAGATATAGGACAGGATGGAAATATTCTAATGACATAAATAAATAAATAGGCATAGCCAAAGACCGGATAAAGATTGCTTATAGAAATTCTGTCCAAAGGAGAGCTAGGTAGGCAAAATAAAGGTATAGTGAGTCCAGAACTGATATAGAAAAGTTGCTCCTGCATCTCCTTCGTTCTGGAATTGACACTTTCAAAACAGGTGCTGCTGAAACTCTGTTGCTTCTAGGATAAGTCCTTCTCATGAGGAGAACCTCTGCACCAGAGGGCCCATTTACTCCCAAAGATCCTAAATGTAATTGCTAGTCCCTGCTTGAACAGACCCATTGAATCAATTGCTGAATGGTATGCCAGGCATGCTAGCCAGGCTGGTGTTATGGAGACCTGTCTGGGATGAAGCTGGGGGAGGGGGGTAACCTCTCCCACCTTTGCCCACCTAGTTTTCCATTCTGGGTGGGATGACTGTCATCTGAGTGTGAAGGAACCTTATGTAGTTCTGTTGGCATAGACTGATCACTACTGGGTGGAGTTTAGACTCACTGGGACTCAGTGAGCCTCTGCCAGGGTAGGAAGCAGATTAAAATGGTTTTCCCCAGGAAACTTATGGATCCGGATAAATTTCTGACAGCTTCTGGGGTGTTTCTTGTTGCCTTTCTGGTGATCCTTTTGAAGCCCTGGCTGATCTCTAGAACAGAGAAATGGCCGGGATGATGAACATAACTGCCCCTAAGCTCCCCCTCCCACAGAGTGGACCCAAGTGAACCCTCTTGGTTTACTAGGGAGCTGGTGGTGATGAAATGGCATAGCGGCTAGAGTAATGGTGGTGGAAGATGTAGAGCAACCCCAACTGAATGGAGGCTAGAGTTCATTGGAAGGCCTATGCCATGGCAATAGTGACAATGAAGAAATTATACTTCTCTGCCACCATTGCTTCTGCACAGTGTCATCCAGCAGCACTGTCTCAAGTAGTCAGGGGCCTTTTACATTCCAGCCCACAAGAAGAAAACACTCAACGCCTGCTGTGACAAATTTGCAAGACACTCTGCAGGCAAAATCAGTTGGATTTGCTGTGACTTGGATGCTGTAGATGAAACAGGTCCAGTGGATTTAATCTTGGCACCTCCTCGTCCTGTATTACTGGATACCTTTCAATTTGTGCAGCCTGAAAATGTGGACAGGATCCTTGGAGAGGTTAGAGCCACCACATGTATACTGGATCCTTGTCTCTCCTGGCTTCTGAAAGCAGCCAAAGGAGGACTGGTCAAGTGGGTAAGGGAAATGGTGAATGCCTCACTGCAGGAAGGGATTTTTTCCATTCTGCCTAAAAGAGGCTGTGGTGAGGCCATTACTTACAAAAAGCCTTCATGGATCCTACCATTCTGAATTAAGTATCAGCCAGCCTTTAATATTTCATTTTGAGGCAAGGTTCTGGAGCATATCATGGAATCCCAACTACAGAGGATGAAACAGATTATCTAGATCCATTTCAGTCTGGCTTCAGGCCTGATTATGAGATGGAGACAGCTTAGTGGTCGCCTTAGTAGATGACTTAACGCAGGGAACTGGACAAAAGGAATGTGTCCCTGTAGGTTCTACTGAACTTCTCAGCAACGTTTGATGCCATTGACTTCTAGGCTGACTCTCTGGGATGGGACTTGGGGGCACACGGTACTGCAATGGTTCTGGTCTTTCTTGGAGGGGCAAACTCAGAAAGTGGTATTGGGGGACTCCCATGCCCTGTCTGCTGGCCTGGGGGATCCCTCAGGGTTCTGTTTTGTCCTCCATGTTGTTTAACATCTACACAAAACCACTAAGAAAGGTCATCTGTATTTTGGGGTTTGGTGTCAGCAGTATGCTGATGGTGTCCCACTCTATCTCTCCTTTCCATCTGATTCTAAGGAAGCTGTCTCAGTACTGAACTAATGTCTGTTGTCAGTATGGACTGGATGAAGGCAAATAAACTGAAGCTTAATTAAAACAAGACAGAACTGCTCCTGGTCAGTCATAATGCAGATCAAGGAATAGGGACTGTGCCTGTGCTGGATGAGGTTATATTCCTCTTAAATCTCAGGCTCACAGCTTGAGTGTTCTCCAGGAATCTGCTCTGAGCCTGGATACCCAGGTTTCAGCAGTGGCCAGGAGTGTATTTGCATAGCTAAAACTTGTACGCCAGCTGTGCCCCTTCTCTGAGACATCAGATCTGGCTACAGTGACACATGTCTTGATTATATTTCAGTTTGGACTACTGTAGTACGTTCTACGTGGGGCTACCTTTGGAAACTGTTCAGTAACTTCAGGTTTTTGGAGGCTACTTTGGTCCCATTCTGAGGAGAAGGTGGCATGCAAATTAATTAAATAAATAAATAGAAACAAAATAAATGTTAAAAAGTTTTGCAAATCTTATTGATTCAATGGGGTTACTCTAACTGGACTATTAATTGACCAAGGAATCTTTTTTTAAAAAAGTGAAAAACAGCCCAAGAGAGAGGGAAAGGCTTTTATGGCATTCATGTGAGGCCAAAACTGAAATCAGTGATGTAATTTTGGGAATCATTATCTTCATGAAATATCCTGAAGGAATCTTCTGCATGAAATAATTATTTTGATTAATTTGCTTGACATTTTAATATATCAGAAGCCCTAAAAAAATGCATGGATTCCAAATGAGCCTTGATGTAGTTTGAATGGCCAAAGTTTTTGCATCTGAGAAGAAGGGATTTATTATTTATTTATTTAATCTAATCTGAGATGGAATATATGGATTGAAAGAGGAACCAAGCCCACAGGCAAACTTGAGACGATGCATATGATTCTTTCTTTAGCAGCAAGCATAATTTAGTATAACGGCCAATCATTATTTTACAGCTATAGGAAATTTTCTCTTGCTGAAATAATAGATGTCTATTTTTAGTATAGCTTCTAGTGTCAAAAGTTTCAAATTCCATACCCCCTCCCTCAACAATGGCAATGTGTTTATGTGCATAGGACATATTTCTTGTATATAACATACAGTATGAATATATACCTATTTGTCTTTGTCATTCACCATTGAAATACCTCAACATGAGCTTAGTGAACTAACCAATCACCTTTTGATACGCGCAAACACACACACCCTCCAACCTCCATAGCAACACAACTGATAGCATGGTAATAGCAACTGCCACACAATAAGGGAAAATGAAAGGCGGAAACTGAGCACATATACATATATATGTATGTATGTATATACACACACACACACACACACACACACACACTCTACAGGCCAGCCATATTTTTTTTATAAAATATTCATAAATAATCATTCAATATCATGTTCCTTAACGTACAATATCCATCCTTCCTCTTTTAAGTAGACATGGAGGCTGTGTAAAGTAAAAGCATAAATTTTCTGTCCCTGGCCGTATTCTCCTTCTCCTCCTTTATTAAGAGGTTTATGGCTAAAATCAAAGGGCCAGGGTATGACTTAAGGCTTTTAATTCAAACCAAAGATAGAAAGGTTTTGTCTCTGAGAATAATAAGAATTCCTACATGATGTTAAACCATATAATAACTATCAGTCTTAAGGACACATCCTGTGGAACACAGTGATCCTCACTTCTACGTAGTCATGCAGTGATCCATATCTGATCACATGCAACTCATCACGAACCCTTCACAATTTCTTGACAGCTCATTTAATGGCCAATTAATAGATCCCAGTGTGGATACTGGGACTGAACCATTGCTACTTTATTGATGCCCCAGAAATGTTTCAAGAGCTGAAGCCATTAGGAGAAAGATGCTCTTCAATGCAGTTCATTTCAAAGATGCCCTCCGATTCAATTTGCAGATGTTCTTTAGTTAAAAAAAACCATACCAAACAGATGCATTAGCATAGGTTCATCAGTCAGATGGAATAACCTGAATAAAGACCAAAGACATTGCAGAGGTTCTTTGATGGGAAACGGGCTAAAGGAAACTATGATAGAATGCTTTCATTGGTCTCTAGTCTACTCTCCTTGCAATTTTCAGCAGTCAGTAATTTTACTCAGGAAAAAAAGGCTTGTATATTATGTTTTTTTCCTCTGACTGTGGCACACACTAAAAGATCATTAATGTTTTCTGCTAAATATGCAGCCCTGTTTTTAAAAATTATTTTAAAATATGCAGAATGTTATTGACTCAGTAGGTGGTCTGCATTGATTGCAACAGAAATACTGTGATGTCTTCACATAACAAGCTATAATGGCTTCTGTCTCCCCACCCACACTCCCTTCTTACTTGGTTGGAGCAGAAGTTTAGCTTAGTTATTACATCAGTAGAGTAACTAGTTGTGCAGTGTGATGAAGTAAGTATATTCTTCACAGGATTTGCAAATTTTGGAAGTAGTTTGTTGCAGGTTTTTCAGGCTTGGTTTTTCATTTTAAGTTGAGGTTCCAAAATAAGAAACAGAAACATGGACGAAGAAAGGGAATGATCCTGTTTCTTCCCCTTTGTTCTGCTCTTGCAATCAGACTTGTGTGACAATAAGAAAGGTAGCCCAAGAGCTTGGAAAAAATTCTGTTTGAACTACAACACCCAGAATCACTCACACAGCATGAGCAGCATATAAATCAACAGTGACACTGAACTGCTGGGTGGGGCACTTTGTATCATTTTGATTTGTGTTGGAAGAATGATGCTTCTAGATTCACAGGAGATTTATACTGCTTAAGCCATTTTCTTCATGCAGTATGCATTTCCTTTAAATTCTTCCTCTACCTCTACCCCATCAATGAACCAAGGAAAGAGCAGGAGTGCATAACTGTAGTGGGTCTGGGACCAATTTTCTTCCACACAGATTACCATAAATGCCCCCTCCCCCCCCCAAAAAAAAAGAAGAGAAAAGGGGAAAAAAATAGAAGTCCTCAACAGGTTTTGAAAAACTTTTTTTTTTTTCATGTTAAACAGTGTGTCTGTATGAGGGTTCCAGGAGAAGCAATATGCCTTTTTATTTTATTTTATTTTACCAGAAAGATATTTTTTTTCATGTTAAATGGTGTCTGTGTGAGGATTCCAGGAGAGGCAATATGCCTTATGTTATATCATTTTATTTTTCCAGAAAAAATAAAAGCAAGTTGGGAAATCTGGAGTAGTGGAAGGCTGCAAAAACAGCCTTGGAGGTCACATGTAGTCTCCAGGACTGTCCTTTGTCCACCCTTGAGCTAGAGTATAGATGGTAAGGAGGTGGCGTGATGTTGAGGGAGACTAGCTGGCTGTTCTGGCTGTTAGTTCCTGTTTCTCTTATATGACCCCTTGTCCTAGCTGTAAGACGTAAGCTAAGAGAACATGTATGCTATTGACAGGAATTATGGCTGGAAAGTTGAGAGGGAATCAAGGCTCAAGAAGTAAAGCAGCAAATCTGCAGAGGATTCAGGGGCAAGAGGTTGAATGAAGGTGAAGAGGGTAAGATTAGGAACAAGATGTAGGCTCCTGAGGGGAAGGGAGGCGGAGGGGTTGCGCAGAAGCAGAGATGTGCCCCTCAGGAAATGGCAGTACTGATGCGACAGCATCAGTAAGGTAAATGGGTAAGGTTGCAAGAGACAGACATTTACAGACAGGAGTCAGAATGCTCCCAGAGCTTTTGATCTAACTCTGAAAGCAAAAGAGGTATGTTGGTTTTATTCATCTGTTAATGATTTTTTTTCACCCACACCTCCATAACTGTCTTCTTTCTTAAATATCACTTGAGAACATAAGAACAGCCTTGTTGGATCAGACCAAAGCCCTGTTCAGGCCAGAATTCTGTCCCCACAATGGCTGGCCAGCTGACTTTGGGAAGTCCACATGTAAGACATTAACATGCAACGGCATCCTTCTTACTCCATTAGGAGAAACTCTATTGGCACTATTCCAAATAGCAGTGGTTCTTAACCTGGGCCATGCAAATCCCTGCTGCTGGATACCACCAACAGTAGCAGCAACAAAGATGTAGCAGTGGGAGGGAAGGTCTGAAAATGCTCCCTTGTTTGCAAACCCTCACTGCCACAGCCCTTGCTGCCATGTCCACAGTGAAAGGGACGTGGTGGCAGGTATGTGCACATGCCCACACTGTGATTCTGGAGTTGAGGGTTTGAATGCCCACTTGGCCATGGAAATCCATTGAGTGACCTCAGGTAAGTCATATTTCAGCCTCAGAGAAAGCCAAAAGCAACAAATCTAGCCAGGAAAACCCCATGATAAGTTCACCTTAGGGTCGCCATAAACCAGTTATTAAAGGGAAGAAACACAGTGGCTAGAAAGAACCTTCCCTGTCAGTAGCACTTTGTTGTATACTTTCAAATTACTTCTGACTTATGGCAACCCAAAGGTAACCCCATCACAGGTTTTTTTTTTCAAGATTTGTTCTGAGGCCTTTGAGGTCTTTGCCTTCCTTTTTTTTTTAGAAATATTTTTGTTACAGTTTAAAATGAAAATAAAAAAAAAACCTTCCCTACTTCCAAGCTTTTTTCTTTTTTCCAGTTGAGTCTGCTTATTTACATTCAATTCACACATGGTTTCTCTTCAAAAGGTAATCTTACATTGTTACGTCTTATATTGTTACATTGCTGCTTTGTTACATTGCCTTATTACATTGTTGCCTTATATTATATACAATCTTGTTTTATTCTTTTCCTTTTCTTATTACTACATCTTTATCCAATTTAAGACTGCTCTCCATTCCCTTTCAAAGTTCTGGATAGACTTATTTTTCAATGAAAATGTTAGCTTTTCTATCTCTATCATATCCAGAACTTTTAATTTCCATTCTTTTATATCAACATGGTTCCTTTCTTTCCAATATTGTGCGTCTGCCAATCTTGAATCAGTTATCAAATATAACGATGTCTTCTGATGAAATATTATCTCTCTTTGTTGTCCCAACATATTTAACAAATAAAACTCTGGCTTCATTTCAACATTTAAATTGTAAATTCTTTGGATTTCATCATGTATTTCCTTCCAAAATTTCCTTGCTATCTTACAGGTCCACCACATATGAAAGAACGGCCCCACCTTTTCATCACATTTCCAACATCTTTCATTTCCATTTTTAGTTATTTTTTGCAACCTTTCAGGTGTCATATACCATCTATGTAGCATTTTATAAACGTTGTCTCTTAAATTTAAACTTGGTGTAAATTTTATGTCTGTTTTCCATGCCCTCACCCATGTATCCAACTCAATTAGATGTCCAATATTTTGTGCCCATCTAACCATATTATCTTTAACAGTTTCTGATTCCATTTCTCTTTGCAACAATAGCTCATAGAATTTGGAGATACTCTTCTTTTGGTCTTCCTTCATCAACAAATCTAATTCATTTTCTTTTCTTTCAAATCCATATAATTTTTGATCCATTTTAAATTTCTCTTTAAGTTGTCTCCATGGGAGCCAATTAAATTCATGTCCCAAAGCCTTTAATTCTTCTTCTTTGTGCATTCTTGGCTTATCCCCTTCCCATTTCAATAAATCTTGATAGGTTAGTAAATTTCCTTGTTTGTTAGGGCAATTGTCTTTGCCTTCCTTTGAGGCTGAGAGAATATGAGTTTCCCAAGGTCACCCAGTGTCTGAACAGAGATTTGAATCCTAGTCTCCAGAAGACTTTAATAAATAAATAAATAAATAAATATTTGAATATTTGAATATTTAGATTACATTTAAAGATTTAAATCTTTAAATCTTGAGTTGAATCTTGAGGGTCCCCACCAACAGCAGGTCCCCAGTAAAGAAAAGCCTAAGAACCACTGCCATATAGCAATTCTCGGCTATATCTTTGTGGGTTCCTGTTGCAACATGGTCTTCCAGAAATTAGAACCTGTGAATTGGATATGATGCCGATTTGTATACTGAGATACACAATCACTATGTTAAAGGAAGTGCTGTGTGAGCTGCTGTGAAGCAATGACTCTATTCTTACAGAGGCTGAGAGTGACTTGGAAGGTATGAAATGGCATGATGACAATGCAGAATTTTGAAGTATAGACAGATTTGTTAAAACTAATGACTCAGAATTTGGCTTTTTTCAGAAAACTTGGTTTTGACTTTATGAGAATGTCACTTGACTTTATGAGAAGGTTACTTGATTTTTTTTACCTGTTGGTAGAGAAAATAAATGCCACATCTTGTTGAAAGCAGTCAAAAATTGGCTTTGTAATTAGTGTACCTGGCTAAATTCAAACCCTGTTTTTTTAAGGCCATGAAACCAACCCTTGAATAATTTAACTCAGTATTCCCCTCACCTGGTACCCTTGAGATGGGCTGGACCACATTTCCTATCATTTTAGCTCATCCATTGGTCATGCTGTCTGACTAGGAGTTGTAGTCCAGAGTATCTAAAAGATGCTCACTTTGGGAAGGCTATGATACAAACTATCCATAATTGTCCAAAGCTAGTTTTTTTTATTTGTTTTTTGTTTTTGCATGTAGCCATGTACATGTGTGTCATTGGATGCAAGGTGATCTGTTTTGAAAAGTCTTGTGTGCAAATGGCAGTTTTTATTTTGCAGCCAATTAATAGATATATTTAGAGATACTAAGGGAAAAAAGTCGCAAACTCAGGCATTAGTATATAACCCTATCAGCATCTGGCAGCATATAGCTTGCATGTGACAAATGCAGTTTATTAAAATGAAAAGAGTCTGAGTGAATGCCTTCTTGTTTAAAAATTAATGGTTTTATGAGTCTCTTTCCAACTATTTAAAACATTAAACTCTATTTTTATTTATATTACCTCCATTTTAATGATTATCCAAATACAAATGAACTGTCCATAAATAATATCTTGCCAGACACCCACTTGACTCACAAGTGAAATGTAGTTCTCTATAAGTCCACCGTTTGCTGGATTTTGCTAGACAAACAATTTAGAGGTTGCCTTTCCCCCTATGTTTGTGCATTGTACAATTAGAGTTTTAAAAGTCGTACTAATTATCTGTATTCAGTGAAACTTAATAGAGCTTTCCCAGCTCAGATGGGTTAGCATGAAATTTAATTTACCCTAATCTGTCAGAGACCAGGGAAGCGTGAAATACATTGTACAGGGGAATTACCTGTTTTGCAAGATTCTAGGTCAGGAAACATTCTGTTTGCCGCTTTAAAAACTAAAGGAGACATGCTGATTGAAAATATATATATTAAAAGGGTTAAACAACGTAGTTTCAACTATAAAAACAATAAGCTATCATATAGTCATATTTAATCTGAACACGTTTAAATTTTAATTCAGGTTTTTTTAAAAAAATCAAAATAGAATAAACAAATGTCAGATTGTTAGCTGAAAATATCTTTAAATAAAAGAGGTTTGTATAGGAGACGATATGCAAGTGTGAGATAGTCCTCATTCAGAAATTGCCTTTTGTAGACTACCATTCTAATACATGTTAATTTCTCCACACGATGTTATGGAGAATTTAATCCAGTGCTATTTTAATACATGTGTTCTGCATTTCAGCAGAAGACTTTAGGTGATCTCACAGTGTTCATAACATTCAAGGCATACAGTCTCATGAGAAAAATCTCACATTTAAAGATGTTTTAAAAATAATCAAACAAGATCATCATGAAACAGGAGGCAATAATATTTAAAGTGACTGAAAAATGTGACCCCCATGCCCACTTACTCTGTTATTTGCACTGATGTTTTTGCTTTTTTAAAGAGTAAACTCACATAAGATCAGACTGCACATTCCTTAGCTTATAATGTATTTTTCTCAGCCCTTGGCAGGGAAACCCATTTTATAATTGCACAGAGTCTCAGGATGTTACTCACACGGAGAGTAAGTTTTATGTTGACTGCTTAAGAATCTCCTCTACTTTCTCCACGGGAGGCCCCTGCACAGACTTCCCAAAGAACTGTGTGGAATTCTTCTTATGGTATTCAGATCACAGAGCTGATGAGAGCAGACACAGTGCTATTAGGCATCAAAATCAATTTCGGCAAAGCAGCTTAGGCAAGAATTAGGATGACAACTGCAGACATACCCAAATTCTAATGATAATGATGCCTAATGACACAGGTACTGTGAGATGCGTCTCTGACTAAAGATGTAGGCCATGTCCCTAAGGCCACAGGTGTAACGTAAATAGTATGTAGAGTACAGAACACGAGAATGAGAAAGCAGACCCCTTCCTATTTATTTGTTTTCTATATATATATATATATATATATATATATATATATAAAAATAAATAAAAAAAACAATATTTCTGTATCATCTCCCAACCCACAAAGGCTCCTAAAACGATGGATAAATACAATCCAATTAGCACAGTATAGAGATAAAACATTTTTAAAAAATCAAAATAGAGATAAAAACATTTTAAAAACACATTAAAATATTCTTGGCCACTGCAGCAGCCTGGCTTTCCAGGAGCTGCAGGTCCTAGGTCCAAGAACACCCCTAAGCTATGAACCTGTTCTTTCAGGGGAGTGCAATCATATCCCAATTGGCGATCCCAATCCCAGGTTGGTTTTCCTACTGAACAGCAGCACTAGTCTGGATTAAGATTCGGTCTGTTCACCCACACCCAGCCGTTTTCTCCGTCCAAAAATCAATTCAGTGCTACCATAGCATCCTTGGCATCAGTTGTAAAGGAGAGATAGAGCTGGGTATCATCAGCATACTGATAATACCAAACTTCAAAGCTCTGGATGACTCCTCTCAGTGGCTTCATGTAGATGTTAAAAGGCATAGTATTAAAAATATAGTTAAAAAGTGGAATCTCTGACCCCTGTGGAACCCCACAGGCTAGTGGCTAGTAGCACCACTCTCTGGGAGTGTTCAGCCAAGAAAGACTGGGACCACTGACAGGCAATGCCCCCAAGTCCTATATCAGCCAAACAATCCAGAAAGATACCGTGGTCAATTGTGTCAAATACTACTGAAAGATCCAGGAGGACACACTCCTTCTGTCCCCTTCCCAATGTAGGCCATCCACCAAGGTGACCAAGGTTGTTTCTGTCCTACAGCCAAGCCTGAACTCGTATTGGAATGGATCCAGGTACTTCATTTCATTCAAGAAATCCTGGAGTTGTATTGCCACCATTCACGCTAGTATCTTACTTAGAAGGGAGATTAGAGACAAGCCAGTCATTACCCAGAAAGGACTGGTCCAATGAAGGTTTCGTTTTCCCAACAAAGTTCTTTGAATTGCTTCTTTTGAGAGGTTGGAATATAGACCTCGTTCAACTCCAGTCACCCAATTGGTCAGTCATCTTTTGGAAGTTTTAATTAGCCAGGATAGATATGGGCCTAACAAACAAGTGCTTGGTCTCACCTCTCCAGCAACTTGTTCACCTTATCAAGTTGAACAAATTGAAACTCATCCATCAAAACAGGACAAGTACATGTCAGTTGCCTCCTGTGTCTCTACCTTCAATATGGACTCTATGTCAGAACAAATCTGAACAATTTTCTCTGCAAAGTATTGAGCAAATTCATCCCAGTGTTTTGCTGAGGGCTTCTCTTCAGCAGTCTGAGCTCTAGGATAGAATAGCCCTTTCACTATTCTGCAGTCTGAGCTCTAGGATATAATGGCCCTTTAACTACCCAGAACAGTTGTGCTGGATGAGATTAAGCTAAGGTAATAGAGATAGCAAAGAATTGTTTGATATTGTGACTGCTGCAAAGTTGGTTCTAAAATGGGCCTTAACCCATGCTCAACTGGTTTTATTCTGAGTCTTTCTTGACCATCACTCTAGCCAGTCAGTTGCCTGGGTCATCTCCCTGTTCCATAGATCAACCCAGAATTGCAAACTCTAGCAGCTGGAAAATCCCCCAGGGCATTCAGGAATTCATTTGGATCCCTTAGTCTCTGGAGGCAGACCATTTTAATGGGCCCGCCACCCTGGCAGAAGTTAGGAGTTCCAGCAAATCTAAGACTTACCCAGTAGTGATCTGTCCATGACAACAGTATTCTTTCAATGCCTCCTTCCCCTCAGCTCACCATCACCCTGACCAGGAGAAAACAGATGAAGAGTGTAGCCTGCTACATGTGTAGGGCCAGATATTGACTGAGACAGGTCCATGGTTGCCATGGAAGCCATGAAATTCTGAGCTGGCTCTGATGAAGGCTCCTCAGCATGGATGTTAAAATCCCCCAACACAATGTTTGGAGGAGATTAACATCACTTCCAAGAGCGCTTCCAGCAGTTCAGTCAGGGAGACAGTTGGGCAGGGGGATGGACAACAGAATTCCCATCCTGACATCCTGTTGCCAGCTGTGTACACTCTAACCTTGGAGAGTGTTAGACAGGGTACCTCTATAGGGTAATGGACTTATTATAGATCACTGCAACTCCTCCCCCTAATTGCCTCCCCCTGGCAATTAGACCTTGCAGCTGACTGACTAGAAACCTTGTGGGCACAGCTGGGTCAAGATGACACCCTCCTTTTCAGTTAACCAAGTTTTAATTGTACATGCAAGGTCAGGTTGCTTGTCCAGGATCAAGTCCAGGATCATACAGCTCTTCCCAGTCACTGACATGGCATTAAGCAACAGCACTTTGTGGTCTGGGTTCTACTCATGTAGCAAGGAATCTGTTAGTTGGATGGTAAATCAGAAGGAGGAACAGCTATGTGATGTCTCTCTCCACTTCTCCTCCGTTGGGTTATTCTCCCTCTGCTGCCATACCTCCCTCTTCCCATTATGAATGAAATTGCAATACCCTTTGTATATTCTGAAAGCATATTTAACTGTCTGAAATTGCAATACCGTTGTATATTCTGAACACATATATTGCCAGATCGGAAACACAGAACAAATTAACAGTCATAAACAAACACACAGGTCAGTTTAACCTGAAGCATTCCTAGTACTTAGCTAAAGCTGGCATCATGAGATTCTGTTCAACAGGTGCTCCACTTTTTAATTTAAGGAACAAATGTGCTTTCTGGCAACAGTTTCCCAAGGCCAATGTATAGTACCTCGTCTTGCTCTGCTATCCATTACATCTGGATTCAATAGGCAAAACAATTCTCTGTTGCGCCCTAGGCTGCAGCCCCAGCCTTAGAGCCCAGGGCAAGAGCCTCTGACAAGATGGTTGCCTTAACATTAGAAAGCCAGTACCTAAGAAAACTGTGAAATTTGTGGGGTCACCATAAGTTGACAGTTGACTGGAAGGTGCACACGCATACAAGTTCCCCAGATGGATAGAACATCAGAGAGAGAGAAGTTAGATCAATTGTCAATCTTTCTCCCTCATAAATCTTCAAACATCATTTGAATGAATAGCAACAACAGAGCAGCCTCTTCCCTGGAGTAGGATGAAGTGCTTACCTCAGGTGGTAGAATGGAGGGATGGTGAATAATGTCCCTTCACCTGGGAGAATTCCTTGCCATCTTCTCCTTAAGGAGGCACATGGCAGCTGCTCCAGAGAATTCTACTGGCACTAGAATAACAGAGAGTAAGGGGCCTAGAAGTATATTAAATGATGCACAGTATAGAGAAAGGGGATAGATAAGTTTCTCTGACTCTGTCCCTCTCTCATGATGGTAGAACTTGGGGTCATCCAGTGAAGCTGAAGGAGCTACTTCTTCACATAATGCATAGTTAAGCTATGGAACATGCTGCCCCAGGGTGTAGTGTTGGCCAGCTACTTAATATGGCTTTGAAATGTAACCAGAAAAAAATCACCATGGTGGAGAAGGCATGCCAGTATATAGCAATTTTGTAAAAGGCAAATTCCAGGCTAGAGAAACAAGAAAAACAAGAGAAAATAAAATGGCCAATATGTATTTATAAACCAAGTGGAAGCTGTTGGGGAAATGAATCTACTCTGGCTTTTAATTTGATTTTTAAAGGCACCTGTGATACAGACCTTTTACTTAACCTACGTGCTACCACCAAATGTAAGGCTTTATTTATCCCACCTACTACCACCACTAGGTGGGATTTCTCCTTGTTCCAGGGCCTCTTCCAGGATCTCTGTGACTCTCCTTCTGAAATCCTAACAGCTGAAGCACCCATACAGTTATCTAAGCTACTGCTACTTTCTGTAAGCACCCAGCTTAATAGTTGTTGCCAGTTCCTGTAACGATCATGTTTGTGACATTTTGGGGCATAGATTCCTTTCTATAATTCCCACCACCAGTTACCAAAAATAATGACCTCAGTGGTACTTCTACTGCCACTGCAGACACTGATACACCTGACCTTTTACATCAAATATCACCAATCTAATAAAAGCATAGGAACCCAAGAGGCATGTGTATGTATTACAAAAGATTTATTAAACAGAAGTTTATGAAACAGCTTTTGATTACTTAGCATGCTGAAGAGTATAGTTACAATAAAGTGCTCTAGCTTAATTGTTACAGTTGCTTAGTTACTCTCCATGGCCTATCACAATCATGCTTCACAGACTATCCTCACTGCTCTGCCTAAACTACTCTGATTAAACTTGACTGTACTATCTGCGATCCCTTCTGTGACTCAACTCATCTAAATTAACCTACTCTTATCTTAAGTGACTAGCTGAGAGCTCAACTGACTGAATCAACTGACTGTTTTGCAACCTTTTTCAAATGCCCTTTTAAAATCTCAGCCAAAATCTCATTATTCACCCTCAACATTTTGCACTCTCAGCCCCTTTCAACAGACCACTTAAGTTATTCTATCACTTCCCTATACCTTACAAACAACAAAACACTGCCGTATCATGCAAACTATAAACTCAATAATATTTGCACAACTGCATTATATCACAGAACTATCCAAGGTGCTGAATCTATTTGGGGGCTAGGAAGGAAGTGGAGGATTGCAACCACAGTAGTTTAGAATTGAATTCAATCTCCAATGTAAGTTCATCTAGGTCTGCAAATTTCAACAGAATTAGACTTTCGGGAAGAGATACAGCATGATCACAGTTTGAGTGTTGCGCTGGGATTTTTGAGATTTGGGTCTCCACAGAGCCACAAAACCCACTAGGTGGCCTTGAGTCCATCATTCTCTCACAAGGTTGTTGTGAGGATGAAATATGGGGGGTGAGAACTGTGTGCATCAAATTCATTATAGAAAAGGTAGAATGTAAAGGTAAATAAGAAATACAAACAAAATAACATAAAGGTATGTTCTGAAATTCAGCTTGGAATTTTCTATTCTTCTGGAGTTATGGAAGAATGCAGAGGAAGGGCAGTTGCTCAAATGCAAAACGTAGAGATGTTTTCCTTGCTATTTTTTTCCTTTTAAATTCATGTCACTATTTATGAGTTGTTCTTTATGACCATCCCAGCTGGTTAAATATTAAAGCATTAGGATATGAACTATTTTATGAGCTTCCTGCTTTTCCTATAGATTATTTTGATGTACTGAGAGTTCTGCACAACCCTGTTCCCTCTTCTATTATATGTATCAATTTGTGCTTATTGCCATATTCCAGACTTTGCAGCAGATTCCAGGCTCATACATGCAGAGATGCACTGAAAATTAAACATATCAGTATTAATCTTCGTTAAAAGGATTCTGTCTAATTTTTCAGAAAAGAGTTTGTGTGATCGTGAGCATTGTCCTCCAAGTCTCTCAGGTATTATTTATTTAAAGAAATTATTTAAAGAAATATGTTTAAAATAATCTACATAAAATGTAATAATTTGAAACTGCCTCAATCCATGGGGACATCTATATTTTCAATATGTACATTTGGAAAAAATTATTCATGTGCTAACAACTAAGGAAATACGTGGACCCTGAACCACTGTTTAAAATGAAATATGAAACAAATGTGAAACAAACTTTAACAATATATTAACATATACAGTAAGAGCGAATTCTGTCTACCAAATGTCAATACAGGCCATTTCCACATGATGATGCTCTTCTGCATTGTTGTGCTACAGTTCCAGGTCCGGAAGGGAGTGTATCAGCAATGCTCCGCTCTGCACCTGCTCACTCTTTGTGGAAGGGACCACAATGGCCCTGTCTCTTCCTTCTGCAGTGTAGCCGGGCACTTGCCGTTGCTGCGCTGGGGCAGGAAGTGATGTAATCATGCTTTCACAGTTTCCGCATGACAATAAGTATGGGTGTGCCACGTGATTGGAGGTGGAAAACAGATTTTTTCCATTTTGCAAATACTGTGTGAGTGAGATGCCTCATGACGGGATGGCAGTGGGATGGCAATGACGTTGTGCAAAAGCACGACCTGCTGACCACTGCCATCCTGTCGCAGAAGCAGTACAGTGACGTTGTGCAGAAGGGGCCACATATGTAGCCCAAACCAGTAGTGTTGCCACACATGAGGAAAATATGAGCAGACTTGCAGGTTCCTATTTTCTTCATAGGCCAGTGAGGACATATGGAATGCTGGCAAACTGCAGTTGTGGATGATGAGAGGGTGAAGATGGAATGGAGCGTCATGGAAGAGGACAGAATTCCAATGAAAGCACATACAGTAGGTCTTCTTTTTATCTCTGTACAGACAATGGCCAAAGTATTAGATTACTCCTGTTGCAAAGCCAGGAAAGGTAGTGTTTCTGATTGGTATCAGTGGTGTCTTGCGAGCAGTAATCTAGGGGTGTACGGTAAGTGTTGAAGTGGTACACTCATTGTCATAATCGTATCAGGCAGAAGGGGAATCTAAAAAGCAGGCAGCTGTATTGAACTCAGCAACACAGTTCTCTAGTACTGTTATTGTCCACTTGGGTAGGTACTTTGTAATGCTAATAGGTTTAAATTGCTCATCAAAGACCAAGCTCCCTTCCCCTCCATTAGTTTGCATTTCAACAGGGATAGCTGACAACAGTATATCCCTGCTGAGAAAATTGGTCCCTACCCTCTCTATTGTGGGGATTGTAGCTATGCTCAGAGCAAACAGAGAAGGCTAAGTGGTAGGGTATGGTGGCAGATGGCATCATTGAATCTGCTAGTGTCATCATCCCACATTTCACTACAGCAGTATTTATTTCAGGCAAAGGCACCTAATGTCTATTCTAGAAATGTTGATGTGAATAATGAATAAAAACATCTGATCTTTAAAATTTCTACTCTTTTTATTGGTACTTTGCTATGTCTGTTGACCAACTGTATCTCTTAACTCCATCAACAGAGTTTGGACACTTGTTCATTCTTTATTTAATGGAAAGAATTATAAGTTGCCTTTCAGCTGGAACTTTTAAGATGGATTTTAAAACAAGCGTTAAAACTGGGGTGGAAATTATCCAGCCCCTCCAGATGTTGTTGGATTGCAACTCTTGGTATTCCCTAGCACTGGCTATGCTGGTTAGGACTGCTGGGAATTGCAATCAAACAACATCTGGAGGGGCCACTTGTTTCCCACTCTTGCCTTAAAACTGAAATAAGTTAAAATAAAAACAACAATAAAACAGTTAGCAAAACAAAACAAAATAAAAGACCAATATCCCTGTGTGTAGGGCTAGGTTTCTTATGGTTTGTTCAGTTCAACCTACCTCAAATGGATGTTTTGGACTACAGTTATCATCTCAATTAACATGGTGGCTGGCCATCGGAAGGGCGCCACTGGTTCAATTTTTGGAGATGTTGGCCTAATGCGGCCCAATGTGCTGTGGTTCACTCTGCTGTCTCAAAAACACACAATCCCATGATCTGCCAACCCAAGCATGAAGGAGGGTATCTTAGTTTTTTGTTAAATGAAATTGGAAGTAACAAGGAACATAGTTACTTGTAATTAGTTGCTTTTTTAAGTAACAAGAGTACACCTAAATTAACAACAGTACATGTATGTTAACCAGTAAAGGCAAAGCTACTTCATTAGTGTGATAAGTAAAGTCTACTTTCAAAATAAAATAAAATATGTAAAGTTACTTCCAAAAGCTCTTTTCAAGGGTATTTCTGGAAGCATCAATCTGAAATCTGTTTCTTTTAATATACTTGCGGAAAGTAATGAAAAAGCAGCAAGCAAGTGCAAGTCATAATATAATGAGCTGCTTTTTTTCAACAATGTAATGAGTATCAGCAACAGATCACTTCACAAATGCTTCATGTGTGTTTGTATGTGCCTTTAAGATGCCTGTTGACTTTTGGTGACATCATGAATGTCATAGGATTTTCTTAGGCAAAGAATACTCACAGATGAGTTTTCGAGTTCCTTCCTCTGAAATAAAGCCTATAGCATGAGGGATTTGTTGGTGATCTCCCAATCAAGTACTAACCAGAGCTGACCTTGCTTAGCTTCCAAGATCAGACACGATCTGGTGCTTTAGGAAACTAATGGGCACAAACCACTTTTTAAAAGTATTTGTGTGACATCTGAAAAACAGTTATCATTTCTTGCCAATGTAATAATACTGATAAAAATGCCAAGAACAATGATGCCTCCATCCTTGTTGCCTCAATAAATATATTTTAAAAAGGCAACATAACAGAGTGTAGGTGGGGGCGGGGTGGGGGCAGGGGAATCAAATTTCATTTCTTAGGCTCTGACAGCTTTGTAGTGATGATCCGGAATATCAGACTCAGAAAGAGATTCCTTGTGCAGATGCACAAGAGATGGTTAGGGAAAAAGCAAAAATCAATATCCATTCCAATTAGAGCTGCAGCCAAGCTTTTGCAAAACTGCAAAAAGGCTTTTAACCATCTCTTGCCAATGTAGCTGCAGCAGCTGATGGAAGTAGCAGTGGAGGAAGATGCTCTGCTCCTGGTTTTGATGGAGGAAGGGCACTTTAATAATATCTGTGACCTGTCTGTCTCCTGGCAGCATGACAGGGTGTCCCCTCACTGTTTTTGATGACACAGCAAATGATGTCCTAATGCAGTGGGAATGAACTCTATGAAATAACTTCATGACACTCAGCAGAGTCCATCAAAATCAGTGCTGTTTTATGTCACACGTCACATCAGCTGTATTCTGGAAAGGCTCAACTGAGTGTCCTGTGTCAGTCATTTCAGAGAGCTTTCTTTGCTTTGAAAAATAAACAACTGTCAGTGGGAACTGCAGGAAAACATCCAAAATCTTCTATCCAAAAAGGAACAGTCCCATTTCAGGTTCAAACCTAAAACAGGATTAGATTTGTAGGAAGAGGCATGAAAATTGGAGGAAGGAAGATCAACAATTTAAGATATGCAGATAACACCATACTACTAGCAGAAAACATCAAAGACATGGATCAATTACTGAAGAAAGTCAAGGCAGAAAGTGCAAAGGCAGGTTTAAAGCTGAACATTAAGAAAACAAAAATAATGACCACAGATGATTTCCATAGCTTTATGAGAGACAAAGACATTGAAGTAGTTCAAGATTTTCTGTACCTTGGCTCAGTCATTAATCAGAATGGAGACTGCTGTCAGAAAATGAGAGGAAGACTAGGACTTGCAAAGGCAGCTATGGAGGAACTAGACAAGATCCTCAAGTATCAAGGTATATCATTGAATATTAAATTTAGGATTGTCCATGCCATTGTATTTTTAATTTCTACTAGCGTATATACCCGGTGTTGCCCGGGATTTTATTTTCTCAGAGGAAATACTTGTTGAAAAGATTTGAGATCCTGTGTTTCTAATTCTCCAGACTGTCTTGTCCAGTACCTGTAACTTTTCCCCATATTCCCCAATCCAGTCTGTACTCAGAGTTGTTAACATACAGAGGTTTGATTTCTGAGGGAATACACTGCCCTCCTCCTTCTTGCTGCTAGGCCTCATCTCCATAGCAACCAGCCTGAGGCCCAAGAGCTCTCCAGCTGAGAATTCTAAAGGCCTCTCCCTAAACTGCAAACCCCAGGATTCCAAAGAATCTTCTTAGGCAGCCAATCATATGAGGTCTTTGCCTGACACAGACAAACAGACAATCTTTAACTTTTATATATTAGATGTATGGTTGTGAAAGCTGGGCAGTGAAGAAAGGAGATAAGAAGAAAACCAACTCTTTCGAGATGCGATGCTGGAGAACAGTTCTGCGGATATTACGGACTGCTAAAAAGACAAATAAATGAGCCCTAGAGCAAATCAAGCCTGAACTCCAAGCAGAGATGACTAAACTGAGGTTGTACTTTAGCCATATTATGAGAAGACATGACTCATTAGAAAAGACATGATGCTTGGTAAAGTAGAAGGCAATAAGGAAAGAGAAAGACCATGTTACAGATGGATTAACTCAATCAAGGAAGACATGTCCCTGAATCTGTAAGGTTTGAGCAGGACAGTCAATGACTTGACCACAGTTAACAACACTCCTAAGAGGCAGGGCATTCTACTTCTTCCCTGTCACCTACCAGCCATGTCCCACTTTGTCCTCCCAACTGTTCCTCTGTCAAAGTTTGGAATGTTACTTTTTAAGACTACAGTTCCCAGAAACTCCCTGCCACTATGCAACTGGGTATGCTTGCTGGGGGATTTTGGGAGCCACAATCCAAAAAAGTATCTTTTTTTCCCCCAAAGTGTTCTGTGGCTACTTGAACAAGCTTAGACCACATTGGGGGAGGGCTTTACTGGGATATGCTCTTGTATTTTAAAGAGATTTTTTCTTCTTCTCGTATCTTCAAGTTCCCGTGTTGATGCTTTCGTTCTTCACTTTTTTAAAAAATAAAGTGGTCCTTTCTAGTTCCAGTTCTGGTGACAGCATCTAAGTTTGTCATTAGCAGGACTGGCTCACTTTGGTAAAATTTACAAGAAAACATTAGAGGATACTGTTATATATCGTCACAGTGGCAAGAAATCTATTTGCCAAATTATGGAAAAGCAAATAAATCCCTGATGCGGACGATTGGCTATATGTGTTAATGGAAATGAATGAATTAGATGATTTGACAGCATGGATTAATAATAACAGCGAAGAATGAGAACCAGTTTCAAGATTTCTAAGAAAAAATTGGGAAAACATAACTGTTATAGATTGATTGTATCAAGCCTAGGCATTTGTATTATAGCAACAAGAATAGAGAATATATATATAGTTTATTACTTAAGAAAACCTAGGAAAGGTTAAAGGTAAACAAATAGTCTGATGGTAAATTGGTACATGTTAAGACAAATAATATAATAGGGGCAAGAAAAGCTTTAAATAAAACTCTAGAGAAATTGAAGTAAGGTTTGGAAATAATTCTAACTAAGGTTAGTAGGAAGTACAATGGACTTGGAAGAACAAAAAATGATGGAAATAATAAGTTGTGATAAGAATATAGTATGGTAATATGATGTTACTGAAATGAAAATCAGTTTCCATCAGAATTCTGTAAAAAATGTAAATCTGTGCTACTGTCTTTTTTGATTTTTTTTATTAAAAAAATACAATTATAAAATAAAGAAGGACTAGAACACTTTGTTCTGTGTTAGCGTGTCAGAAATGATATATCTGTTATAATACCTAACATACAATTGCACTGTGTGTCCGCTGGTATCCAGTAATTCAAGAACCAGACTAAAGAACTGTGACCATATTTCCTGACATATTTTTCGTTGTTTAAAAGCAAGCATAGAGCGGGGAGGGGCTGAGGATCAGAATTATTGAAATGCAATTAATTGGTGAATCCTTCTGCACAATTTTCCCAATGTGAATTCCCTTTTATGATTAATAACAGGTTTTGAAGGGGGGGTGTTAAATGAAAAACAAAAAGGCAGTAAACATACTAGCTATAAACTTGCTGGCAGTAAACAACTAGTGAACATAGTGGCTAGTGGAATTGTAGGAGTTGTAGTCCAAAAACACAGTTTTTCTGCCTAGAATTTGTATCCAGACATACTTCAGTTAACAAAGCTTCTGACAAAGAAGTTTCTTTTTTTATATATATAAAGTCTTTTCATACCTGCCAACCTCCTTTTCTTCCTTGTTCTGTCTTGCTGGAAGTTTTTAGCACCATCAGTCTGAAGAAACACAGACATCAGTGCTGGGTTACGTGCAGTAAACAGTGCAATAAAACTTGAGGTGGGAAAAAGCAAGGTTCTACAATAGCCAGTCCTATTGTGGCCATGGTCATTTCCGGAGAGGATTCCATCAGATGTTGAAAGTGGAATAATAGCACTATAACACTCTGGTGCAGAAATGGCCAAAGTGTGCCTGCCTACAAGCAAGGTAAATGGCAGCTGCCCACAGAATCCCTACTGCTTGAAGAGTAAAATAGAGAAAAGTAAAAAAGTAGATTTGTTTGCCTCACTAGCTATTCTCAGCATGTTAAAAAAGCATAGATCTATATATTTAACCACCAAAATAGAAATCATAAGCAAAGTGAAGATTGATGAAAGAAAAAAAATTCACTCCTGGATACATTTTAGAAGAAGTTTTCAAGAGGTCTCTAGGAGGTTCAAAAAGTTTTTGTTTATTTACACTTGTTTACTTACTCACCCAATCTTATTGTTAAATTTCACATGTGCATAGTGTTATTTTTGAATCAAACATTTACTGAAACATGTTGAACTATTCTTTTTTCTGTGATACAGGAAACCTTTCCCTATTCCCACCGTGTTATTT
This sequence comes from Cyclura pinguis, assembly GCA_030412105.1. Lineage (NCBI taxonomy): Eukaryota > Metazoa > Chordata > Lepidosauria > Squamata > Iguanidae > Cyclura > Cyclura pinguis. Next base: position 46,506,413 of record CM059604.1, read on the forward strand.
CTACCTCCTGTGCCAAATCTTCAAGAAGCAATGCCTGGGAATACATCTGTTTTGTTAACTGAGGCACATGTAGTAATTTTTCCAGGCTCTGCTGATATCCTATTGTTCAAGATTGATCTTGACATTGCTATTAAACTACACTGGTGTTCTCTCAGGCATAGGCAAACATACCACCCACACATAGTGCAACCTTTTGGCTACAGCAAGACTCCTCTACATTATCTGTTATATTTGTACATTTATTAATATACCAATGCTAGATCATAGTTTCTGCCATGGTAGTGGTAATGGGTAAGCTGTATCTGATATTTCATTGAAACCTAGAGTTAACATGCCACTGAAACAGTACTTTTTACTCCTACTGCCAATATAACTATAGAAGTATCCAGGGGTTGGTCACATGCATGCCTGACTTGCAATTCTGAACATCAATTGCAATTCCACATTTAAAAGTTTTCTACCAGTTATTAGGTGCATAAAGTATATCACTAAAGGTGGGGTGGTAAATGACAGTAACAGCAGAGAAACTGAACAGCTTTTTTTTCACTATCTTAGCCTTATTTGATAGTCCATCATGCAACTTTGTGCAAAAATGTCTGTTTTGGAAAAGGAACTTTGGTGATCACCATGTCCTGAAATCAGTGCTGCTACCAATCTGGTTCATCATCTGCACATTGTTGTTCAAAAATGGGAAAACTGAAACAGGTGGCCACATGCACCTCACTTCTGTTTGAATGATTCCAACATCCCCATGAGTGGTCCTATTGTATTTTTACCTGTATATTTGTACTGTTTGATGACATATAAATATCCATCCATATTAAGATGAAGAATCATTCCTTAGTATCAAATACCAGTTTTAAAAAAAATTGCAAAACATTATAAACAATATTTGAGTCCTTCCTGTGAATGGTTAAACCATCTTTGGAATGAATCATATGGTCACATTTCCAAAGGGAAGGACAGGTTCTTACCTGCATTCATTTCATTTCCCTTTGTCAGTTTCTTTGTGGAGCATAATAGTGGGAAGCAATGTCTTGAGTGTCTGTTCTCTCTCTTTCTCTTCATTAGGTTAATAATCACTGTCCAATCTTGTTATTGTTCTAATCTTGAACTCTAAGCATTTTTTTTTCTGCAAGCACTCTGTGTGTGTGTGTGTGTCTGTGTATGTTAATCTTTAGAGGTAAATGATACTGCATCTTGGCAAACCCTGCTGGAATGCAGCTTTTAATGAGCAAGTGATCAAGTAGTTTAAGCATGGTAAAGCATCTAAAGCAGAGAGGCATGATCACAGAATGAGCCAGAAATAGACTTTATACCAGATGTCATTAGAAACAGGCAGTACTCCACTCTGATGCTATCAAGGAAGCTTCCTCTGTTCTGACATGGCTTCTTTTTAAAGAATTTACGCCATGTCTGCTCTACATCTTCTCTCTCCTCCTCATTCCATCTTTCCTTTTATCTCCATCAGATGAGAAGGCAGATAGAAGTGTGTGATAGTTTTTAAACAAGTCAAGTGTGGTGTGATTGAGGAGGATATTTCGTTGGCCATGGTGTACACCAGCTTTCCCTGACCTGGCATGTGGCAGTTTGATTGGACTAGAATTCATCAGACAGCATGGCCGTGGTGTCTGCAGATGATGGCTATTTCAATGCCCAAGACAGCTGGAGAACACCAGGTTCAGGCAGGCTGGTATGCCTAATTTTTTTTTCTGATATTCAGCTATGGGATTGGAACACTCCTAACTTTCCTAGTTCGGGAATGCTGTAATGGCAAGGAAGAATACACACAGAATACATGCAGCAATGTCTCTATCATGCTATCTTTGAATTTCTGCTAATCTGTGTAATTCAGAGCCACTGTAATCCAGGAAATCCTCATTTGTGGTTCATATGGAAAGAGAATGTTGATGAGCCAGACTGGAGGATTTTTCTAGCCATGCCTTTTCTACTCTCAATGCTCTTTACATCAGTGGCATAGCTAGAGCTTTTGCTGCCCAGGGTGGTCCCTGAGTTTGCCACCCCTCTCAATACACACCCATCAACCTCATAACTAGCACACTAAGGAATGCTGGGAGCTAGAATCCATCCACGGGACTCCTTTCCTTGGAGATAGTTTGTTGTGGTTGTCATGGCAAGAGTTTTGGGAGTGGAGGCATCTGCTCATCTCTGAGGCTGGCTGGTGGGCTTTGGGCTCCATTGGGGCTGGCAGAACATGTTGGATGCAAACGAATCTGGACTAGTTTGCAAGAAAGACTGGGAGTTTTTCCTGCAGAAGGAAGGAAGGAAAGGAAGGGGGTTCTCTTCCCAACATCCAACAGATGGGGGCCAAGAAGAACAGAAGAACTGTTCCAGTTTACTTGGAATACCATCTTCTCCTTAAAAGCTGAAATTGGTTCATTTTGTCCATATACATGAGTTCCAAACAAAAGTCAACAGGCTGTAGTGTTTTGAGCTTTGGACTATGACTCTAATCTCCATTCAGCCATGGAAACCCATTGGGTGACTTGGAGCCAGTTACACTCTCCCAGCCTCAGAGGAAGGCAAAGGCAAACCCTCTCTGAACAAATCTTCCAAAAAAAAAAACGGTTTGCTGCAGGGTCACCATAAGTAAGAAATAACGTGAAGGCACATGACAAAGACAATATGAGTTCCCTCTATTATATAATGTTCCAGGACGTTCAGTGGAAAAATTACATAAGTTTTATGGTTGAAATTGTTCTATTTATATTAATAAAATGATTTTGTATTTAGTATTTTATTTAATCACCCTGGGGACCAGGGCAACAGGGCAGTTGCAATGTGTGATGTGTTTTCACCAACGCCTCGAGAAAGGGAGGCTGTGATGCACCCTGGTGGCTGCCAGGGGGAGCCACTTCTTCTATTCCTCTCCACCTGGAACGCTGTATAATTTCAGGGGAAACCCAGTTTTCTGCTCTTTGGAAGGAAGGGGCTCTGTGTTTTGGGGCGGGAGGGTGAGGGAAGAAGCTGGTGAGGGAGGGGAGGGGGCAGTGAGTACCACAGCCTGGACCCAGAATGCAGACAAATTCCTCAGTGGGGAAAGCCCCAGTTCACGCTGAGCTTGGAAAAGTTACATGGAGGTAGGAAGAAAAGACAATGTCCAAATTTCCTCCAAAGTGGCTGAGGAATTCTGGTCATTGTAGTCCTCCCAAATAACTTTTCCCAGTTCTGTTTTTGCTCTTGGAACCCCTGGGGGGGGTGAATTGGGGGAGTGGGGTGTAGGGGAGAAGCAGCCACTTAGTCACCCCTGATATCCACTGTTCAGTCCATCCCTCTCCCCTTGTTCTGAGACATGCATCAGAACAAAAGGGTGCCCCTTCTGGGGTTTTCCGGACCTTCCACCCTGGGCAACTTTGCCATCCTCAAGGCTCCACAGAGTTCTTGGCAGCCTTTCTTATCTCCCGCCCGCTTCATGCCTGGTTGGAGTCTGGCAGATGCCCCATCCAGGCGTTTTTGCCCCCTGCTCTCCCCCCACCTCTCCCAGTCCAGATTAAGGAGCAAGGAAGGCAAAGCCCCCCATGCTACCTCTACCCTCTTTTCCTGCAAGTTCCAGAGCTGGAATGCGATAGGTGGAGGTGGGATCCGGGCCCCTTTTGCCACCATGCCACCCTCGCTTCCCTCCTTACATGAAAGATCACTGAAGTATCAGTGCGGGATTTGGTGCCAGGTTGGATTTTCGCCGTCTGGTGGGGGGGAGGCAGGGCGGCACTCCTGGGGGATTTCCTACCAAGTCACCTGGGCAGCCATGGCGACCGAGCACTGGGTAGGGTGGGGAGGGCAGCAGTGCCCCCAAAACAGTGCCAACCAGGGCAGACTGCGCCTCTGCCTCCCCACTAGCTACACCACAGCTTTACATTCATACATTTTTGGCCTATGATTGTGTCATCAATTGTGAATGCAACCTTTTAGAGTTCCTTCTTGTTTTATTTCAGGTCTGCCTAATTTATAGCCATCAGAGCTTGGGAAAATTACTTTTTGGATGACAACTTTCAGAATCCCCCAACCACCATGGCCACACACCTTCTTGAAAGCAGAATGTGTTACCTTAACACTTTGGAGGCAATTAATAGCCTAGTATTAGTTCACAGATGCCAGGATGTTAATGCTAAACCAACCCTTTGACGATTTATGACACCGTTAATAATACAGTTGTCATTTTCTGTATCCAATTTCACTCTGATCACACTGCCACAACCGTATAATTATGCATATATATTTAAGGCTGGAATATTATTTTCCATCATGTATTTGAGGAAGAGGATTATGATCTATGAACACCCATGCCAAAATAAATCTATTATAGGTGCCACAAAACTCTTTAATATATGAAGTTACCATTCTTGTTTTAATTTGTGGGAGTTTTATTTTGTGTTGTGTTTTTGATGAACAACGTGCACCAGTTGCCCTTCAGGCTACACTCCTAAATTCTCTTCCCTTGGGGGTATACCTCATTAAAATCAATGGGGGGTTAATTTTCGAGTTAAGATACATCTAGAACTGTATTGTTAATGTTTCTTACCATTCCCATGCCAAAATTTAGCAATTGCTTTGGGAACCCATTTTATGACAGCTGTCTGCCTCACAATTGAACAACGTCAGTTCAGTATTGAGAAATTAAAAGCTGTACGCCTGAAAAAGGAATAATCCATTTCTCCATCTGCCATGAACAAGGTCCAAGCACGGGGGTGGGCTGATACGGACTTATAACATGATGTTCCTTCCCACACTTATACCATAATCCTTCATCCTATACGTCTGCTTTATAAACCATGGAAAAGTTTGTTTGCATTCTTAAACTACTCAATAGGTTATTTCAACACTGTGGCCAAAGGAGCAACAGCCTGTATGTTTCACCTTGTTAATAAAGTGTTTCGATTAAAACCATCACGTATTTGCATTCTGAGCAAAGTGTCCAATATATATAGAAGAAACTAAAGATATATTTGACTGGAGAAGGTGTTGGAGGAATTAGCTTTGACTCATTATGGACGACCTTGCTTGTACAACTCTGAAAGTTTTCAGGCACTGAAATTTTGTTCGTAACACTTTAATCATATTGTAGTACAGTTAACTGAATAAAAAAGTTTAAGATCATTTAATTAATGATAGATAAGGGTCACCTTGACTTGCTGTCTTCACATAAAAGAGAAGATAAACAACAAAAATTAATTAAAATTTTCTCCGTTTCCGTTTCCTTGTAATCCACTAATTATACTCTCCCACCAATGCTTGTACATATATTCTGCCACCTGAGATAACACTTCTTGCATATGATAAAGTGGGATGCAGGCCATGTAATCTTATGCTAAATAAAACCTGTGTCGTCGTCGTCGTCGTCGTCGTGTGCTTTCAAGTACTTTCCCACTTACGGCAACCCTAAGGTGAATCTATCATGGGGTTTTCTTGGCAGGGTTTGTTTGGGGGTGGGGTTACCTTTACCTTCCTCTGAGGCTGAGAGACTATGATGTGCATAAGGTCATCTAGTGAGTTTCTGAGGCTGAGCAGAGATTTGAACTCTCCAGAGATTTGAAGATTTGGTCTCCAGATTTGTAGTCCGACGGTCAAGCCATTACCACGCTGGCTCTTACCTGTTTTCGTGCTTTTTATTTTTGCTTAACAGATTAACATAGCTAGCTCCTGAAAACTTAGAAAGTTATTCTTTGGTGTTAGAGAATATGTGTGTATGCGTGTATATATTCACACAAGTGCCAATGAGTCAGACTCATTTCTCCCCTTAACACCATCTTCCCATATTTTTCTTCCATTTCTCTTCAATATAGATCCCTTCTATGTCCTCATCTCCCCCCCCATTTTCTTTCCACCACTACAGGTTATAAATCAGAATGAAATGAGCTTTATTTATGTGTAAGACTTACACATCTTAGGTCATTTCCACCCTACACTGTTATAGTGCTATTGTTCCACTTCCAACATCCTATGGAATCCCAGGGTTTGCAGTGTAGGAAGAGACATTTAGAATTTTCAACCAGAGAGCGCTTTGGCTTGCACTATAACAGTATAGTGCAGAAATGGCCTTTGTAGAACATAAGTTTGAGTAAACAGTTCAAAGGGACTTACTACTCTCCTAACCAAATAAATATGAAAGTTGTCCTTCTTTATCATTTTGTGAAACCTCTTCCCAAAAAATCTAATGTGTACCCTAAGCATATTTCACAATAAGATTCCATCTGTCCTCTCCTCTTGCCCTTTTGCCAGTTCTTCTTTTGCTTAGGGCAATGCATATCTGAACTCTAAGATACTTGAGGAAGACGAAATGCAGAGTAGGCCTGCCCATTAACAGAGTGAGATGGCCACCCCAGGCAGTGGACCACCAGAAGCAATTAATCGTACCACTCCCAATGATTACCACAGCCTCATCTCCCTCGTGTGTGTTTGCTATCGTGTGTCATCTCTTCCTTCTCTTCCCACCTTGCCTTGCTTTACGTCACTTCCATACCGCCTTCCCTTGCTCTTTTTACCCTACTGCTGTATTCCAATGCTTCCTTCTCTCCTTTTTCTCTTTTGCCTCTCACTGTGCTGCACCTCCCTAGTCTGTCTACTTGATTTACCTTGCACTGGCACCACACTCACCTCCCTGGCACTTAACGTTATATCTTTCTCCTTTCCTTCCTTCCAAATATCCTTGGCTCACATCATACTACTGCCTGACTGTGCTCTGCAGAGTAGCAGTAGCTGTACAAAGTGGCTGGTGCCATTTTAAATAGTGGACAGATAAGCAAGGAAAATAGAGACTAGATCTCTCCCTTACCAAAAGAGAGGAGTGGATGAATTACCCTATAGTTAGAAAGATATACAAAAATGTCATTCATAAGCATGAAACTTCACTTACTTACTAAACACACAGTACTCCTTTTCCCCCACAAAGCCTGTTTCTCACAAAGCAAATTGGCACAATAGTGCTGATATAGTTTGTCCCTTATTATGGCTTTTACAGTGTCTAGAAACTAAGGATTTGGAATCATACAGCTCTCCAAAATTTGTTGGGCTGCAGTTCCCAGCTTTCTTGATAATTGACTATGTTAGTAGAAGCTTCTGGGACTTGTTGTCCGACAACTTCTAGAGGGCAGTATGATTCCCACCCCACCTGAATCCAGCCATTAGTCTCAAATAGAACAGACCTATTGAATCAGTGAAACTTATATGACTATTGATGCCATAGATTACTTTTGTCAGAACTAACAATTGGATTTTGGACTGTTAAAAAAAATTGAAAACTAGTAATCTGTGCTAGCTAATTTTATAACAGGCACAGGGCATCATGCCTAAAATCCAGGTAAAACCCAGCCCAGCAGGCAATATGGCATCCTTACTTAAAACAAGTCTAATGCTTATAATGTATTAATTATCAAATATTGTCTGTTGCTCTGGAGCCCCGTTGTGCAGCAGTGCAGGGAGATATGAATATTTTAAATAAATGCATAATAAAAGGGGACTAAAAAGCCTTTTCTGTGAGGGACTTAAAAGCCTAGGAAATGCAGCCAATGAAAATACAAAGCTCACCTTGGATATTGGTTGGAGGTAGAAGCATTTTCCATAAAACCACAATAAACTTATGTGTGACTGCATTTGGTTTACTAATAATGTGTATTAACTATCTGAAATGTATTATTCTCAAAAGCCCAGCATCAATAACTTTAATGTAGATAAACCATTCTTCAGGGAAATTGTCTTCTTGGCAGTCAAGGAGACATCCAATTATTCTCTGTTGGTTGAGAAATTTTTTTAAACTGTCAAAAAACATTTCCCTGATTAAGAGTGTGTTCAGTTGAAACAGTTACACAATAGACATTTATGAGTAAAAGTTCTGATTTTCCTTCATTTTCCCCTCCTGGATTATCATTCTTTTTATTTGTTTATTTTTTATCTGAACAACGAAAAGAGCTTGGCAAAGTAAGTTTTTGCAGTATAATTCCAGAATCCTTCTTCAGCCTGGCAGCCATGTTATCCAAAATTCATTTTGCCAAGGGATTTCTGGATTCATTTCTGTGCATGAGTATGAACCAGAAGGCCCATACGATAAAGCAGACTGACACCTTTAACATTTAAAATAGAAATGGGAATTTTTGTCTCTTTAGGCGTTTTTGACTACAACTTCCATCTCTTTATTGGTTACACTGGCCAGGGCTTTGGAGAGTTGAAGTTAACCTCCTACCTTTTTCAAAGTAGCTAACAAATACGATAAAACATGTGAAATTATATTTAAAATGACATTTTAAATGACATTTTTAAAAAGCAGTAGTAGAGTCAATAAAACAATAAAATCAAGATCCAGGTTTTTTTAGAAAAAACAGAAACATACAGAGATGGAGTGCAAATCTAAAGTTAGATTAAATGCTAGGAAAAGCCTGAAAGAATAGGACAAACTTTTCATGGCTTTTAAAAAAATAGCAATGGAGGCAATAAGCACACACTTAGGACAAGTTGTGGGCACCACAACTGGAAAGGCCCTTTTTTCAAATGTGTAGCCTCTAGCATAACGAGATGTGATGTCTTATTTTGCTGAGGACATTCCTCTATCTGAAGGTATCGTCTGTTTGAAGGACTATTCCACCAAGTCTAATTTAAAAACAAAAGCAAAAACCAAGTAGGGACTATTGGGGGGACTTGAAGTGTCCCATTAACAGCATCAGGCCAGCATATTGAGCAGAAGGCACAATTTGTCAACCACATCCTTCCCTGCAATGTGGAAATGAGCTGTATTAAGCACATGCAATTTTTATGAAAATTGCATCCTTTTTTGGTGATGTAATATTTCCAAGGGAAGTGGGTGGTGTCTAAGTGGCCTGGTAACACCAGAAGGCAAGAACATCTGGAGATGTTACCACAAAATGTAGGTGACTCAGGGGTCCACCCACAATGCCAGCACCTCCACATGACAGTGGGGGATTATCTAACTCAATTAGGAGATCTGCAAGAGGGGAATAACCTAATGAGATCTTCCACCAATGTTTGTGGGGTCTCCAAAGGAAAGAACCAGCAAGAGATTCTGAAAGTAAACTAAAATGTGTTTTATTAAAGAGAATTCAATCACACAAGCACAAGGTCCAACCACTCATACACTCACATAAGGCTAACTGAAGGAAAAGGGAAGAAAGTTGTTGACAGTGAAATTTCAGGGTTTGGGTGATAATTACCAACCCAGAGAGCAGTGAAAGCAGCAATGTGGCTTAGACTTGTGCCTAAGGACAGTACTCATTTGAGAATCAGATCTACACCATGGCATTTAGCAAGTGAGATGCTGCATCTGATTGCTGAAAACTAGAGGGTTTTAAACCCAATTTCAACCTGAGGAGGAAGGGTGTGAATGGCTCTCTGGTCAGGTAAGCGATAGAGGTTGCCGAACGGATAATGAGGTCCGGACTATGTTAATGATCTTAGTGTTAGGTGACAAAGAGTTAATGGCTGTTGTGACAGCTCTGAAATGGTGGATAGATGTGTGGGCAATGGAAAAGATGCCCAGATCAATGGGAAGAAGAGTTGAAACAATCAGTGGTTTGGTGGGAGTTGTTATAGCTTAGTTTAAGCCTATTATCTCTGGAGTTACCTGGTGACTTGTCCTAACAATGACCTGGCTATGTCTAGAGCGGAGCTCTGACCTATTTTGCGGTGCATATGTTCAGCTAGCGTTTTTCCTATGCCCAGCTTGGCCTTATAGTCACATCAGGGTCCATTTTATATCCATTCCAATCAATCTGTTTTGCCAATTAAATCATATTTTGCCAATTAAACCATATTGAATCTGGAGGTGCATGGGCTGGCAACAGAGAAGGGTCTTAATTGTCAGGAAATACCTTAATTACCGGGAAAGTTCAATCAGGGAAAGGTGGCCCTACAACCGTGCATTTGATTCAGTTGCCTGCACCAACTTGTTTTCTTGCATTTATCTTCTTTGCCGAACCTATAGAGACTGAACGGCTTTTTTTTCTTTTCTTTGGAAATAGACATCTTGATAACCCATTATTATCACCTTGCATACAAGTTCTCTTTCAAGGTAGAGGGGTCATTCAAAGAGGTGGATAAGATCAAGTAATCTTTTCTTTGTGCACTTCTTTACTGCTCTGGAGGTGGCAGCCACTTAGATGCTCCACTCGATTTTACTCCCTATAGAACACGACATGCTCATCCAACAGCATGAGAGAAATTATTTTTCCTGGCACTTTTGCCACAGCATCAGGATTGCAGATATAAGAGAACTTAACTCCAGGGGGGAAGGGTGGGAAGGACTCTGCCTCCATTCTGTCAACTCAAGGACTGGACCAGTAAAGCAGGTGAGTGGGTATGTTAGAAGAGGGGAAGAGGTGAGTGGTAGGGTAACAGGCAAAAGTTTTGGAGACTCACTGGCATTGGTTTAGGAGCACAACAAGGCCTTACTGAGATCAAAATTGGACTCAGAAGATTAAACTGAGATCTTTTTTGAATTTCTTTTTCTGGGCTGAGGAATTTAGTTTTGTAAGCGTTACCCTCTCTCTATAGTAAGAAGTTCATATATTGTCTTGGCCATTGGAAGACTGAGAAGCAGTGAAATTACTGGTTGAGAGTAGTGGCTGAAAAGAGTGAGCTGAGAAGTAGACTGTTTCTGGTTCAAATTGCATCTCTGCCATGAATTCACTGGGTGGCCTTTGGCAAGCCCTGTACCCCTGGGTTGACTTCTCTACCACCTGAAATATGAAGCATTAATCCCAAGTTACCTTATAGCAGGGGTGAGAAATTTGTGTCCCTCTCAGATGTTGTAGTGCAACTTCATCATGAGATATACTGTCTAGGGCTGGTGGAAACTTTATTTCTACCACATGAGGAAGACCAGAGTTTAAATACTGTATGTGGAGTACTTTGAATACTTAAAAGTGCTGTACAGTTGTTAGGTGTTAATTGTTATAAGGCTGGCAGAAGGAGGAGGAGGAGGGAGGTTTGATTCTGTCAGATACCCCAAAAGTGTAAAAATCTATGCCTCCTCTAGTTCCTTTCTTCAAGTGTCACCATTAGTCTTTTGCTGAGCATTTCATGTGTATGTGACCAGCACAGGCCTATGAATATTTATTCTGAAGTAAGTTCTAGTGTTTTTAATGAGTCTTACATCTTGTTACCCCAAAACATGGGTGACTAAGAGATTCAGCTGCAATGCCAGTGTCTCCATGAAACGGTGGGGAATATTAGCTCAAAGAGAAGGCGGGGGAGAGAGTAACCTTACAAGATCTTTTACACCTATGTCTATTGGTATTAGTGTAGGAAAGAACCAGCCGGAGATCCAAAAGTAAGCTGATTTGTTTATTGGGGGAATTGCAAACACACACACAAGATGCAAGTAGTCGTGCAATCACACAAGGCTAACTAAAGGAAAAGAGAGGAAAGTTTTGGATAGTGAGATTTTCAGGGCAAAGTTGGTGATATTTACCAATCCAACAGAGCAGCAAAGAAGCGATGTGGCTTAGATGCAAGTACACAAACAAGAATCAGAGCAGCAGAGTGGTGACCAGCAGTTGGTGTACTGCGAATTGTCTGGCCAAAAACTGGGGTTTAAATACTCCTTTTCTGCCTGGAGGGCTAAGATGTTAATAGCACTCTGACAGAGTAAACAATGGAGCCCAGAGAGTGGACGATGTGGTCCTGGATGAACTAACGGCCTTAGCATTAGGTGGCAAAGGGCTAATGGTAGCTTTGATAACTCTTTAATTGTTGGACAGGGGTGGGGACAAAAGGGAAGTTTGCTTGGTCAGAGGGAGAGGAACTAAGAGAATCAGCCATCCTGTGGAACATCTCAGATGCTATTGTCTCTTAATGGAGGCTAACTGTAAGACTGTTATCACTGGTGTTTCCTGGTGATTTCATGACTATGACCTGGCTATGCCTTGAGGTGTCTTCTGTGGCCTGCTTTTCCTCTTAGCCAGCACAGCCATGCAGCCATAGCGCGTATAGTTTATATTTATGCCAAGTAATACATTTTGCCAACTAAACTATATCAAACCATATGGGGGTGTATGACCTACTAGCATATCCTAGTAAGTATATTAAGTTTGCAGCTTTTAGACGTAACACACATAACCCCGTAAACTAATTGTTTTTGATTCAGACATGCAAATATTCATTTCCTAGGTAATCCTAATTAGCTTAGGTACCATATTTGCCAGCATATAAGACACTTTTTTTCCTAAAAAATACCATCTGAAAATGGGGTGCATCTTACACACCAGCAAATACAGGTAACTACCACCAGGGCTAAGTGCGTAGGAGAGGGAGGGGGAGCAAAAGGAGCACTCGTGCGACCCCTCCTTTTGCTCCCCTTCCCTTTCCTACGCATTTTGCCTGGGCAGGAAGTTCTCCCTGCCCAGGCAAAACAGAAGGGAGGGGGGTGAGGAAAGGCTTTCACAAGCATTCCTTTCCTTCCCCCTCCCTTTCCTATGCATTTTGCCTCAGCGGGGTATTAATAGCAGCAATAGCAATAGCAGTTACATTTCTATACCACTTATCAGTGCTAAGCACTCCCTAAGCGGTTTACAATGTTGTGAACTAATTGCCCCCAATAAGCTCATTTTACCAATCTGCAGAAGGATGAAAGGCTGAGTCAACTCAGAGCCCTGCAGGGTTAAACTCACAACATTATGGCTGCAATACTGGCATTTAACCACTGCGCCACCAGGACTCTAAATTTTTTTTCCTGAGAAATACGCCTTGGAAAATGAGGTGCGTCTTATACGCCAGTATGTCTAGTACACCAGTAAATATGGTAATTGAAGATAAGAGAGCCAGCATGATGTGATGGTTTGAGTGTTGGGCTAGGGCTCTGAAAACCAGGGTTCAAATCCCTGCTCAATCATGGAAACCATGGAAAGCTTAGGCAAGTCATACTCTCTCAGCTGCAGAGGAAGACAAATACAAACCCCTTCTGAACAAATCTTGACAATAAAACCCCATGATAGGTTTGCCTTAGGGTTGCATAACTTGAAGGCACACAACAACAACAACAACTGAAGACATATTTTGTGTATTTTGAAAGTATATTTCTAGTCGTCAAGGTTTCAAGGGAATCTTGATAGCAACTGTTTTTTAGGGTCTAATACAGCATACCAAACAACATGCTTTCATGGCTGTTCATATTAAAACATATCAATCAATTCTCCGAATGGTGATGAAATAACATGCGGTACATATTCTACATATATGGCACCCTGAGATATTACTCTGCTCTCTACTTGTGGCCTAACAGTGGCAAAGATGCTGTGCTTTAATATGATGCTGGCTTTTCCACCTTCAGATCTGCAGAAGCATTGTTGGAAAGTTCAAGAAAATGCTTGTGGATAGCTTATGGAGTATTGCCATGTCATTTTGCAGCATGCACCTGTACCTTATGATAAAGACTAGGCAGGAACATCCCACAAGACAATTTGTTGATGCATTTATTTGTATGCAGTATTTATACATTGCTTTTCTGCCCACTGGAATCTCCAAACCAGTGAACAATAAAATCACAATATAAGAACAAAACAGCAGGAAAACATTCTTTAAAGGACATGCTCAGATATCTTGAACTCAAAGGATTGGCTGCACCATTTCAGCCCTTTTGATCAGTGCAGCAGAGCCAGGCAGGGCACTTCTTGCTGCACATGGCTGGTGGGCATTAACACCAGACAGGTGTGTGTGGGTGTGCACTGTTCATGCAGTTGGCTTGCTTCAATGAGCAGGAGGTGGTTTCCTGAGGAAAGAAGTATTTCCTTTTCCCAGGGACATTATGCATCAGGAAGCCACCATCTGGGAGTGCCCTAAGAGAACCAAAGCATTATTATTCCAATCTCCATCAAAGAAAAAGATGTCAACTCCATGTATTCTTTCCTTGCAACACTGACAGATGGAGTGCACCAAGGACAGCCAGGATGTTATTAATACCATCTACATGTAAACCTCTACATGTAGCGTTGGCACCTTTTTTCAGCAGTACTTGGGAAAGTTGATTTTAAAGGACTACAATATGAGCTGTGAGGATTCTGGGAGCTGAAGTCTTTAAAAAAGCACAACTTACCCAAGTTCTGCTTTTCAGATCCAACTGCAGCTGACCTAACTACTCTTACCACCAAATTTTCTCAAGAGCACTCAATTTGGCATCAGTCTATAAACAACCATGCTTAGAGGGCAGAGTTCATTTGAGCCCCACTGGATTAAGAAATTTGAGTTTAACTACATATCGTATATTTAATTTTAAGTACCCAGTTATCATCTCATCTGCTGATTTACTATTGGGACCTTAAAGAGAAATGGATTCAAGGCTGGCCATACCATTAGGGAGGATGAGATAGCCCACCTTAAGTTTTAGTACAATTAAAAGGCAGAAAATGCTGTTGTGTGTGTTTCACCCACCTTGGGGATCATTCTGGCTGGAGGTCTCTGGGAGAGTCTGGTATTCTGAAAGATATTTGAAGCTATAGTCCAAAAACATAATATGCCCAATATATTGTTTGGATTTTCTGTTTCAGTCACTTAAATATGTTAGGGTTTCTCTGGATGCCTTGCCACTTACAATTCTCTAAAATTCCCAGAATAAAACAAAAAAGTTATGTTTGGGAAAGGACTGAACCCTCCTTCTATCTTTAATGCAAAGGAAACTCTATTTTGCAAGCCACCTTGGGTTCCAGTCTGGGAGAAAGGTGGCATATAAATGAGATGAGTTGAATGAATTGAATAAACAAATGAATTTACTGAGTATTCTTTTGACTGGAGGGGCAGGAAGGAGATCCAAAGGTGGGGGACCCATCTCATCCCAGGACAGAAGGGAGGGAGGAATGTCCTTTATTCTCTCCTTTTTTATTATTTCCTCGTTTGGCCGCAGTAACTGCTTGCAATTAATATTGCTTCCTGGTAATGAATACATAACTTAATTATGTTATAATTGTATTTGACAAGGACAACTTCATTTGCACTAGGTGTAACATATCAGTTACTTCTGTAGTGATGAAGTACAGACTCACTACATAGTGGAGGAGGTATGTCACACGGTTCAAATACTGGTGCCTCACTTTTTCTTGTGGGTGCTGAAGTGACAACAAGGTGAATGGAAAGCAAATGTCTTTCATACCACAGTGCAGTGGCTCCTAGTACTGTGATTCTTTCCTTTAAAAAAATAACTAAAAGCAACTATTTTAGTTACTTCTGAGAAACAGAAAGGTAAAAAGTTTCTTACTTAAAAAGTAGACAAGTATGAAAGGGAGGCATGGAATGATAACTGTCCTTTTTTTTTTTAAATAATTTTATTAAATTTCACAAATATAAAAAAAGGATTATTTGACTTGTACTTGTTACATGAATTTTCTTCTGTTCTTCCACGCTGTTCTGGTCAACACTTCCCGCAGCTTAGTCCACTTGTTACATTAGTGCATCACAATAAATTGATTATCTCATCTGTTCGAACACACATTTCCTTCTCCTAACAGTCATAATATAGTCGTTCTGGCTAGACAGTTCCCAACCATCACTGTCTTCTGCTTGACTCAAATCGTCCTATTCCAAAATATTTCCATATCACTCTCTTGAAGCTTCTGTTTTCTCCTTATATATATATATCTTTTTTTCCCCCTTTAACTCTCCATTACCTACATCCCAAAATCTTAAAATTTTAATTATTTCTGTCATTGTGTATCTGGCAGTCTGAGCAATTATTACTGCAACAGTCCCCCATCTTCTTACCCTAAATTCCATTGTACTAAAATGTCTTGTTTCTCCTTAAGTACTTTTTAAACCCCTTCTCCCATTCAGCAATATCACAATGTTCGTATTCATGAAGTATATCGATATATCATCAATCACAAGCTTAATTAACAATGTCAAAATAAAAATCCATTTGTGTAATTCAGAAGCCTGTGCAATCGTCATCTTCCCGTTCCCCTCTCTCATCTGGTGCCCTGCAGCCCGGATATTCACTTGCAAATTCTCTGTACTCTTAAAGTCGCTTATATTCCAAGCTGCACCGCGCCTAAGAGAGAGGGTATTTTACTCCACTTATCAAATCAGAATCCTGTGACTATATCCACTCCTTCCCCCCCTCCCTTCCTGGACTTTGCGGTCCGGAGTCTATTTCTGAATTTTTACTGTACTCTCCTAGTCGCTTAAGTTCCGAGCCGCTCCGTCCAGGAGAGTGAGGGTCTTTACTTGACTAACTTCCATCACAATCTCCCCGTTTCCCCCTCCCATCTTGGACTTCGCCACCCAAAATTCATTTCTGAAGATTATCTGTAGTTTCTTTGTCGCTTAAATTCCAAGCAGCTCAGTCCATGGGAGGAAGGATCTTCCAATCAAGTCTCTTCCATCACAGGTTTCACAGTCTTAACCCTTGACATCATATTGTTTATATTACTGACAGTATATCACTTATAGTAAACTTATTTGACATTGCTGAAATACATTGCCCCTTCTCAAATCCAGCACCCTGTGCCTTTATCCGCTTTATATTCCCTCCTCCCCTCTTGAAGCTGCCCGGAATTCGTTTCAGAAGATTCATTGCATTTTCATTGTCGCTTAAGTTCCAGGCTGCTCCATCCGTGGGAATGAGGATGTTTTGAGTTAGATGACCTTCAGCACAGTCTCATAGTCTCAACAGTCCAAGAGAATCAAGAAACAAGAATCACTCCACAGGAATAAAAAAAAAGGGAGACGTGCAGCTCAATAGCTTTCAATCCCGAAATATTCCTCCAAAATCCAAAATCCAAACCCCTAATCCATGAATCAAATTCCAGATCTTCTCAGTCCAGCCAAAATATCGAAGTATTATAGTCTAAAAAATTTAGTGTCCAAATGAAGATTATAACTCATTTGTAATCCATCAGTCCAAATGATCAATTATACACCATCTTATGCTTTAAGTCCCAATTATGATTCTTAAGTCTTTCTTTTTTCTTTAAAAAATATGAACTTCAATCCTCGTGAGTAAGCAGCACACCCAGCTAACCTCTTCTTAAAATTCCAGCCGCCCCTTTAAGAAAAACTCCCAGCCATAACTAACTCACTCAGGCTCAGGGTCCCCTCCATTCTTTCGCTTCTGCCCACCGTTGCATGCCAGAACTGCTGCGATATTAACAGAAACGCGACCAGAACAGGTTAAATGACTCTTATTAAATTCTTACATGTTATTTGAAGTCTTCTTTTAAAAGTTGACGGCGGTGCTTGTGCTGCTCAGGCGGCGATCCCACTGGCTTCGTCTTGGTCCTTAGTCCCCCCTGGCGCTTTCCGCTCTCCCAGCCGGGCAGAGCAAAAGCCAGTTTTGGGTTCCCCGTCGGACCCATTCCACACCCCTCGTACTGGAGGGGTGTTCTGCCGCCTCTATGATGGCAAAAGAAGCGGCTGGAGTCCCGTGGGTGGCTGCTTGGAGCCGCGCCATTGCGCAGCTTCAATCCGAGCTGCCACTCGCCCCGGCCATGCAACCAGAAGGGGTATAACTGTCCTTTTTTAAAGTAACATTTCAAGATCTGGAGCTCAGAACTTCTCCAAGTTGGATGTCTCTGCTCTCAGAGAGACACCCTCCCAGGAACTATGAAATTGCAACCTTTAAAACACATACAGCGTGCACAATTTTCAGCGTGGATTTTACCGTTAAACTTAGGCTGGGTTTGTAGCTGAATTTAGCCCTTTTTGCACCTTAAGTTTTCACGCTGCTGGGTTGGGGTTCTCGCGCGAGAAGGCTTGGAAGGAACGCTGCCGCCTCCCTGCTGCTTCGGCTCCGCAGCTCCTTCATCCTTGCGTGAGCGCCCTGCCTCTTCCATTCACAGTGCAGCCTGGGACCTCGCAGGCTGCACTGAGGAGAGGACATGCGACCGGCCCAGCTCCCGGGGCACCGCACGCCAGGTAAGTGCACGCGGGGCCCTGGAGCAGTGTATGACCGTGCACCATTTTCGGCTTTGAGCCGAAAATGAAAAGGTGCGTGCACGTCCGCGTCAGGCCCTTGAGCATCACGTAAGTGTGAGTGCATCATGCAGACCGCTCCTCACATTTACGCGACGCTCAAGGGGCCCTTTTACTTCAAAAACGCCATGCGAAAAGGGCCTTTAAAAGGAAAGTATGAATCATCTCCTGCTAAACAATTCAGGTCGTTCAGCCTTGGCCTGATGGTATTAGATTGCCTCCTTTTGCAAAAGTCAACTGGGAGGAAAAGAAATAAATTGACACAAATAGTTGTGCCCACTCTGAACAAATAACCACAAGCAACTCTGGAGCTGATAACATTTAAGAAATGAATGTGCTGCTGAAGAGCAGTCTCCACCTTATCAAAGCTTGGAAGCAACCATTTTAATTAAAGAGAGATATAATTAAAGTGAAGTAATTAACTGTTCTGTAATTAAATGCCCAAATAATTACATTGAAAATAAACATGATAACATCCTGTTGTCAAAGCAGGATTTATATATACTTCCATTTGATGAATTGTTGTTGTTGCCATTCTGAATCAGTTCCTGGGGAAAGAAAAGGGACCTTTCATAAGGATATGAGAAGTAATGTGGGATATTTCAGTGAGGGTATTGTTTGGTTCGTTTGAGGCTACAGAAAGAAACAAGGCACATATCATGTCAGAGAATGATTCAGTGATCTGCCTAGTTCAGAGATGTGGAGTTGTCCTCCTCGAGATGTTTCTGGTTTACAATTCCATCATTCACCAACGCCATCACTCACCATTGTCCAAGCTGGCTAGGGGTAATGGGATTTGCAGTGCCACAATATATATGAGTGGGAATTGTGGGTCTCCAGATATTGTTGGACTGTAACTCCCAGCATGCTTCACCATTATGTGTGCTGGCTAGGCAGATGGGAAGTGCGATCCAAGAACATCTGGAGTGACTTATACAATCCTCCCCTGATTTAAAGAGCTCTTTTTCTGAACCCCTAGACTAGTTAAACCCTTGGCTTTGTGCCAGGTACTTCAGTGTGCCAGGTACCTCCCAATCAAACTCATGACAGATTTGCAATTTATATAGCTCCAAATAGGCACATGGTTAATTTATCACATATTCAGGCCCTCCCAAATTGAACATGAACACAGATTGACAAGAACAAACTTTTTGCTAATGTAAGCCAAAATGGAGTTGATTGTCAAAAGGCATCAACATGAACGAGTATCAATGCCATAAGCTTTACTTCTGTTCTTTGCCACCAACTTCCTTGTAAGCATTCAGGCATGCACTAAATCAACATGTTATTATTTTCTTAAAAGCTATTCTCGCACTGCATGGAGAGGCATGTTTAGCTGCCTGAAGATACACTGGCTGTTTAATGTCCTTTGGATGAAGCAGCCTCGAGAGGCCTTGATGATGGCTTTCCTGAATACCATTATCCCTCTACTCTTACCGCAGTGCACCGGCATTCTGCATTTAGTGGCGTTTACATTCTAATGCTGCAAACTGAATGATGCAGTGCTTTGCAAGAGCTGAGTCATGCCACTCGATGAGTCTATTCTGTGTCATGATGATGGTGGTGGAGTGACAGATCCGCTCACTTCACGCAGCAGTGGGAACTGCGTTCTGCTAATTATACCTCTATCCCTTTCTCTTAAACTGTCTGCTGGCATCAATAAGGAGAGGTAATGATCTTTTGGCAGACATGCACATGCTGATGTTACTGGGTGACAGCCAGATGCCGACCCACGGCATCAGGAACAGCACTTGACGACCTTCAACTCAAAGGATATCAATCTGTATCGTATTTAAACATTTCCGTATTGCCTCCCAGCCCACAAGGGCTTCCAAGGCAATGAACAAATAAAAACCAGTTTAAAAAATACAGAAGTAAAAACATGTTAAAATACATTAAAATACTCTTTAAAAACTCATAAAAGCAGTCTAAAAACAATCTTAAGTTTAACCTGGCACACTTTTCTAGATATCATCCAACCCATACCTAGACCAGTCCGTGGGAACAGCTACTCCTTTACATGTACCAGTTTTGATTGTGGAAGGGAGGAGCAATTTAGAACAGAAAACTGTCAATCAAGCCTAAGGAATTTTGAACATGCTACTCTAACTGGCTTTTTCCTCAACCCTTCCACATCCTCCATCTTGGGACTCAGCTTTGGCTTTGTAGATTGTCTCAATGAGATGGGAGTCATTGCTCATTTAGGGCTGTCTCCTCAACCCACAAGCAAAAGGAAGCGGTCTCCCCCAACAAGCAAACAAACAAAAGGAGCTGTCCAAGGTGGTATGATAATGAGAGGTATAAAGCCCAGCCCCATGCTGTGTTGTTCAAGTTGCACAGCAAGTCTGAGCTCTCTGATACAACACCCAGGGCCATTGCCATATTAGACTGTTATAGCGCTATTATTCCACTTGCAACACCCTAAGGAATCCATTTGGCCCCTCCTGAAACTGCAAACCCCAGGATTCCATAGGGTGTTGCAAGTGGAATAATAATGCTATAATACTCTAGTGTGGAAATGGCCAAGATTAGGAGAGGGTGTGTCAAAGTGACATCAGGGACCAGCTCAGCTCTGGTGCCATTAGGGTAGGACTTTCAGGCATAGGACCAGAGCCCCACTCAGCGCCCTGGATATAGCAAGGATGCCTTATTACATTTTGGAATGAGGCAAACAATACATATATTTTATTGTTTGTTTGTTTTTTGCCTTTTTGTATGTTTCTTTTGAGAACCACTATGGTATAGTGGTTTGAGGATTGGACTATGAGCCTGGAGACCACAATTGGATTCCCTGCTCGGCCATGGAAACCCACTGGGTGACTTTGGGCATGCCACACACTCTCAGCCCCAGAAAACCTGAGATAGGTTTGTCTTAGGATCGTCGTAAGTCAAAAATGACTTGCAGGCACACAACAACAACAACGTTATCTTGAGTCTCAGTCTGGAAGACAGGCAGGATATAAATAAAGTGATGGATGGATGGATCACCATCTAAATCACATGTGGGTGAAGTGTAGCTCTGGGGCTAGATGTAATTTTCCAAGGTTGTTTTGGGTGTCCTGACACCTCTCAGGCACCCCTAGACAGACCCTTTCTTTAGAAAACAAGGTAAATTGCCTCTCCTGAAAGCCTTTAGGAGAGAATTAACTTTTGAAATAGGTTATAGAAATGCTTCCTCCACACACACTGTTTTAACACTTTTAAAATCTCCAATTTTCCAAAACCAGTAGTAGACTTCAGGCTACTTCCAGTCCTGCCTCACTCCATTTTTGGCATTGTTGGGAGTCTGTGTAGCCCCTAGAGGGTCGCAAGAACAGAAAGTTGGCTGTTGAATCCACCAGTTTCCCAACCTAATCTAATTGGTTGCAATCACATAAGACCATTAAGGGCCTGAATCTAAAAGGCCCTGTGACACTACTGGGCCAAATATACTTAGCACATATTTAGAAGCATTGGTCCCTCAAATGTCTGATTGTCACAGCACATTCTTCTCAAGCACATATCTTACATTTCCTGTACCTTCCTTCAGTTGTGTGATCCTGTAGTCCTGCATTTCAAATTGTTGCCATAGAGTTAAACAACCAAGTGTCCAGTTTAGTCCCACTGACCCTGCATTCTTGTTTTTTACTTGATTTTGTTTATTGTTCTGTTTTATAATTTGCCTCACCAGGGGGGCAAATCATTCTGTAAAGAGTGGTGTGGTGGGAGAGATGATAAGTGGATACGTTAGTTTGGAGAGATGCCTTTGAACATGGGCAAAGAACAAACCAGGGCAGCCTGGAAAAATACAGAACAGGGCTGAGGCTTATTTCAGTACTAGCTTATGTACAAAGCAAACAAATTTTCTGTCTAAAATAATTGTTTCTCCAAACAGGCAGTGACAGTGTAAATTTTTGTGTTTTTGTTTGTTCTAGAGGTAGCAGCACTTGGGTGGGGGTGGATGAGAGACTATAGGCACATCTTTCTCCTGTTCCCCCATGTTATCTGGCAGTCTATTGCATTATAATAGAAGACATAAGATGAACTAATTTCCTCTGCTTTTTCTCTCTCTCCACTCTTGAAATTATGTTGAGATTGTTCAGAGCCCTTATTCTTCTCATAACTTTTGCACATAGCCATCATGAGCTAAAGAGGGGAAAGACAGTTATGGGATTCTTGGAAGATTCTACCAGCAAATGTGTGATGACTCATTAAAAGGTAAATACAGACATAATTTGTAAGTCTGGTTCTAGAGGCACAATCTCCAAAGAAAGCCTGTTGTTAGGATAAAAATGTTTTCAGTGCAAGGCATACATATTTACGTCATATCTACTTTGACCCCACAGGGTGTAAGTCTAAATTCTCATCCAGAGTGCCCAGCTGCTGCTACCAGTTGCAATCCCATTATTCTGCTCTATACCAATGACTGCTGCTATTATCACCACTGTTCTTCTGCAACTCTCACAAGGTAGCCTACTGTGGTCTTCTACAAAGAAGGTACCGGAGAGCCCTTATGAAGAGAATATTTTATAACTGTGGTGTCACCACTGGAAAGACTGTTTCCAGAATCTCCACCTTTCATACCTTTCTTGGTATGGGATTACAATAAAAACGTCAAAAGATTATCTCAGTTCCTACTGATTTTCAGTGCCAACAGTTTGGTGTGTCCCTCTGAGGTTCACTGGTATAGATTTTGAAAGCACTGAAGTTCACTGGTATAGATTTTGAAAGTGCTCAAAGCCAGAATCAGAGTAAATGGTATACTGAAGGACTACTTAAAGATAGTAAAAGGCATTCAAATTAATTGATAAGTCTGTTTAACAATCTCCTCTATTGTTCACACACTGATAAAGGAAGCAATCAACAAAATCAAAGAGGGAAGAATTGTTAGTAGTAACATAAATAGGAAGGAAGTTAACTGGCTGTGCTTTGAAGAACATATGGCTGCAATCACAGTGAAAGATAAGAAGTAGTTATAGAATATGCTAAATACAACAAGTTTTGTTTTTCCAAAGCAACAGCCTGAAAGAGAATGAGAACAGATAGAATGGGTTGAATTCAGGCAAGCACAGCAGCCCTACTTAGGAATAAACTCCACTGAGCTCAATGGGACTTCTGAATAGGCATGCCTAAAGACTGCACTTTCAGTTATAGTTCTCTTGAAATTAATATGAAATGTTGGATATGACTAATGCTACTGTAGTTCTTGTTTGGATGAAATCAATTATTTGATTTTCATTTTTAAGGCCATCATTTAAAAATAAAATCAACTGTATCATATTCTACAGTTCTGAACTTTTTCCATAGACTTCAATAGGAACTAAGCACAAAGTCCAATTAATTTAGCCTGTTTCCAATGCTTTATTCATTTTACTCTCATTTACTAGGTCTATAAATATTCACTACATTCACACTGGCATTGAAGTACAGCTCAGACCCCCCGAATTATATCCCTTATATTTTGACTTCCTTTGGTGAGCAAGGAATACTTACCTGGATTGGCATGACGAACATCACTGCAAAGGAAGGTAAGCTTTTGATGGTCTGCATGGAGTGAGACCAGAGTGTTAACTTTGATTGGTGCTAAGCACCAAATCAAGACATGTGAGGGGGAACAGAGACAGTGAAGCAGTTCGTCCCCTATACGTGTCATTCAGTGCTCGACGTTGACCCACCCTCCCACCCTTGACGCAGTGTGAGTTAATCTGGTTGCTTTGGAGCTGGACAGGAATTTTTTCCCCCTTTTCTCAGGCCTTTTTTATCTATCCCATACTGTATTTGATGGAATTGGGAAAATTGGCTCTGGGTGGTGTTGTTAAGTAGGTTGTCCTTTGGCAGATAATTGGGGATAATAAAATGTTGGTGATCACCTATTGGCACCCATTTGGTATAGGGTAGGGCTCTGGAACCACCTCTTTAGGGCCCTGCGTCCCAGGGGGCTTGGTGAAGGAGGCTACCCTTGAGGTGAACCTAGGAATAAGGCTCTCACTTTTAGAGCCCTGCGGCTTGGGTGGGAGTCCCTGGGTTACCTTCCAAGATGCTGGACTGGGAAGCAACCAAAGCAATTTAGATTGCCCCTGGGGCTGAGGTGTTATCGCCCATGGGTAGGCTGAGCGGGTTGTCATGTTGTGACCCTGGCATCAGCTGGACCTGTATCATGTTGCTTCCCCTCTTTTGTATCTTTCTGGTTAATGCAATTTAAATAATACAGGTCAAAATAAAGTGGCCCTTAGTTATCCCAACTTTGTGTCTGGTCTCTTTATTCCATGGTTGAGCATCAATGAGATGGTCCCCTTGATAAGGAGGTGCATCTTAGAGTTTATTGGAACAATATAATGGGGTCCCCAACCGCTTTTGATTACTCGCTTTTCAGCTGTGTCAATCCTCCTTTCATTGTTACTATTCAGGCAAGCCAGATCTGCCTGAGCGACTCACATTATCTCACATCTTCAAAAGACAATAATACATATCTCATTCCAAATTCTGCCACCTAAGTTATTCTTCTTCACTACTTAACCATTATGAATGGGTTGAGCTTTACTGTTTTGGCATCTTCTCTTTTTTCAGTCATGGCCAGGATCCCAACAATGTACTTCTACTAGATTCAGTGGCTTGTGCCAGGACAATCAGGAAGGGGTGATTCACTGTGTCTACTGCAGTGCCCACCTTCTAGCCATATGCCCTGAAAACCTGCTGTGGAGTGCAGTAATCCCTCTAGAGCAGGTTTTGAGCACCATGCGGGATTTCTGTGGGAAGCAGGAGTAGGAGAAAGTCTTTATTCCAGTGCTGCAAGCAGAGGTTGTATACTGCCAGATCCTGGCCCATATTGTTCATTTGTTCTCAAAATTTGTTTCCTGCCCAGTGATATAGGAACTTAGGGCAACCGCTGTTAAGTTGCATCGTTTTATTTCTGTAATGACTCCAAGGCCTATTTCCTCACTACACTGCATAATGCTATTATTTGACTTTAAACATCCTATGGAATCCTGGGGTTTGCAGTTTAGGGAGGGGCCTCTAGAATTCTCAGCCAGAGATCTCTTTGGCCTCAGTAGACTACAAACCCCAGAATTCCACAGGAGGTTGAAAGTGGAATAATAGCATTATAACAGTATAGTGCAGAAATGGCCCGTGAGTAAGATTAGACAGACTGATCATAGCCTGCCCCATGGTCATTCAATAAGTGATGTAGCTGAATAGGATATGAATTCAAATATCTTCCAGGCCATGTTTAACACCCTTTGTTACACAGCAAGGCTTCTCCAAAGGTTGCTGCACTGAAATGGTCCTGCTCCTCTTTTACCATAAACCCACTAATTTATTTCGTCTTGCTGTATAGGTAACTCCTTTGTAGTTTGACGTAAGATTTGAAGTGGATTTACCACTCCATTGGGATGGATATTTCCAGCTGCCACTGGCAATTATGGTAAAGTCAATGGAATTGCAGGTGGCTGTTGGTATTGGCACACTCAGTTCCTGGAATGGTGAGGCATTCCAGGTGTGTGTATGTGGGCATTTGTCTAGGGTTGGTGTCTTTTAGAAAAAGGTCACTGGAGAGTTAGCGATACTGTGTAACAGTTGCATTTATTTAGAAATATGCAGGTTCACTGTAGGCAAGGAACATGTCAAACCCCTAAATAAACAGTCAAAGGAGTTTTCCTGTAACATTAGATCTTTAGAGAGGCTGCCAGGACTCTCAGGCTAGCGTTGCCTTATTATTGATTTCTGCATGCTGTTCTTGGAGCCTTTTTTGGGCAAAGTGAAATGCTTTGGTCTGCTATTCTGTACACACACATGAATGGCAGCTCATTAATGGAATAGTGAATCCTCTCCAGGTTTTAGGCTGAACTTCCAAGATGTTGCACCTGTTTGGACAATGGGTTTTGGCATCTTGTGTCATTCCTTTAATGTTCAGACTAAAATCCAGAGGAGATTCAGCACTTGCTGACATGAAAACCACTAATTGCCACTGACATACATAGGGAACTTGTCTTTTCTCTCTGGCTGGAGCAAAGGAATCTGGGTGAATCATCCCTTCTGACCATCAACCTCTCTTGTGTCTTACCTTCTTACCTTTCATGGAGCCCTATTGCTAGAACATCATGGGCTACAGACACTGCTTCATCCAGTCTGGGCATTCTTTCTGGGCAACCATACTGATATTTTTACTTACATGCGTTTGGCAGAGAAATTCATCTCAATATCTCAAAGATACCGGAACATCTTCTCAGACTACTTTGGTGGTGTGCCCCTTTTTAACTTTGATTTACAGAGCTGTTTAATAGCAACATCTAAATACAATAGAAATGTGTGCTGAAAAGCAAATGTCATGATCCAAAATACAACTCAATACACAATTACAGAGAGAGCCAGGTTTCAGTTCTCCATGCAGCCATGGAAGCCCACTGGGTGAGCTTTGGCACATCACATGCTCTCAGCCCCCAGAAAACTCCACAATAGATTCACCTTTGAGTTGCCATGAATCAGAAATGACTTGCAGGCACACAACAACAGTCATAACCTCCTGTGGATGTGTGATAGGCCAGCTCAAATGGGGTGGATTCTCATTAATTGTAACTATTTAAACAGAGGAAAAGGACTGACTTGAAGGCATACAACAACAACAACAACACACTTACAGAAACCAGAAGGTGTTTAGACTGGATTCCTATCCACAGTGTAGAAAAGTTGTTTTGCTGGACTATAACACTCAGTAGACAAGTGCTGTGGCCATACTAGCTGAGGATTCTGGGAACTGTAGTCTAAAAAAAGTAACTTTTACCAGCTCTACTCCCATCCAGTACTATGAAAAATTGCAGTGGGTTAGATGAGAGTTGCTTTGAGAAAATACTGACTTTAGGAGAACATAGACTTCCTGCTGCCCTAGTTTAATTTGTCTGTGCATCATTTCTCAAGAGCTAACTGGGAAAAGTACAGTATTGATTTCTTGATATTATTACGTATTACATATTCATCATAGTGTCTTATCGTTAATGTCTTAAGGAGCTGAACAAACAGTAAGGCCAAATGGAATTAAAAATAGAGTGAATTGCCTGCATGGAGTTTACAATGATCTAAAGCTATTATGCCTTGGCACCATCACCTCAGGGACATAACATAACAGCTGAACCCAGTAGTAACTGGTGCATCCCTTCATTTTGAAGTGACTCTCTCTATCAGTTATTGCAGTAGAGGCATCTATTCTCCACCAATACATAAAATAAATGGAGAGGATCAAAGGATTCAGCAGACTGTACAATGGAAATTGATCTCGACTTTAAGGATGGACACACACAGAAGTAATCCCACCTGCTGCCTCCCTGGCAAAACTTTACAGGTGAAGCCAAATCATCTGCACCCAAAGAGGCAGAGAAGGTATCTCTTATCACTTGTGGTCTTTCTAAGACTTATTTTGAAGATCAGCAGCTCCTTTTATTATGTTTCCCATAATTTTATGAACTTCCATAACGACAAACATAATTGGATCCTTGTGATCTGAGAGTAAAAAAATAAGAATTAGATTTAATATCTGGATTAGGACAGCTAGAAAAACCCAGAAGTGGCATTCTACAACCTTTATGACATTTTAGTGGTCATAATGAAGGTATTAACCAATTGTGACCTTGGCCTTCCAAATCTTTTGAATTCTAATCTTTTGGTAGTGGATTATGGGAACTGTAATCCAAAATATCTGGGAGTCCTCCCAGGGTTTCCCACCCAAACTATGTATTCATATGGGACTATAGGTATACATGACAACAGAAAACAGATCCTGCTGTGTGAAGTTTGCAAGGTGTGTTAGTTTGTTTCATATGGTTATATCCCGCATCTCTGTCAATAATAATGCTTACAGGACCTCCCAGTATTTCAAGTAAGATCTTAGAACCGAAAGCAAAGGACAAAATATGTAAAAATTGGAAGTGATAGCAGTAAGCAAGTCACACAAAAGTCCAAGGAAATAAAATGACTTCCATCTGGCACCTGAAGGATGGTGCTGTGTATGCCAAGCAAACATATATACTGAGGTATTCCTGTTAAGAAGCAGTGCCACCAAGAAAACTCAGAAAATGGGAATTATGCATTCCTTTCTAAACGTGTCCTTTCTTCCTTTGTAAAAAAGAGAAGGTGGTTCTTCAAATATTCAGGATCTAGGCACTGACTAAGTTTAGATAAGACAGGAAGAAAGACAACAAAAGGTGGTAGATGGGAGGGAAGAAGGTGAGGAAGCAGTGGGTGCATGCATCTACGCCTTGTTCAAAATGCTTCAGTGTGTTGATGTCACAGTGTACTCTCATTGTTCCCAGGGACAGAATGCATCACCAAAAGTGCAAACTCCTCCAAAGGCCTCTGTGACTATGTCTCCTATATCCACATGACTCCATTTTATGGAATCCTGGGATATGTTGTTTCAGGAAATACTTAGCATTCTCTGTGAGAGAGCTCTAATGATCATGGCAGTGGACCAGATAATTCTGTGTCACCTACAACAAATCTCAGTGTTCATTAGGATGAAGCCATGGTAGTTAAAGTGGCATCAAAGTGTGATAGTAGTGCAGTATGGATATACAGTTCACCTTCCACATTTGCTAGGGTTAGGGACACAGGACTCTTGCAAAAGTGGAAAAACTGCAAATATCCAAATGTGTATGTGTGTCTGTGGGAAGGGGCCTGAGGCATGTGGAGAGACAGTGGCCATCTGGGGTCCAAACCAGGGCGGGGAAAGGAGAGGGGAAGGGGGTGGGTCACCATGATGGTCCTATATTTCCTCTCTTTTGCCCATCCCCTGTCTTGGGTGGTGGGGCATCGTGAGAGTTTTTCATGTGCTGAGAAATCAGATTGTGAGCTGTCCTTAGCTGCCTAGGGAGTGGCTGGTGGAGGAGGAGGAGGACCAGAAGTGTGTTTTTGAAGGGCTGTGTGGTCTGGTCGGAGCTGCCAAGGGGGAAGGTTCTCCTGAAAAAAGAAGCACCTGAGGTTGGGGGTGAGGGAGGAGTTGCATAAACTCACACATAATCAAATCCGTGAAAATCAGACCCACAAATGTGGAGTGCCAACTCTACGTATCATTGCTCTGATATCTTGATATATTGCTGCTTGTAACTTTCATTCCTCCAGCTCTGCCACCCTCAACCATTAAAGGTTTCTTTTCCCTGCAAAGATCCCACCCCTTCCTCCTTTGCTGGCCCATATGTGTAAACCAAGCTCCCATGCTAAGTTCTCTTGTTTCCTTTCAATACTTCTTCAAAGTCCATCTTCACTTACAGATTTCATTCATTCCTGTGCTCAGTTGCAGGCTTTCCGAAGCTCTGAGCAATCTAGTTGTGTTTTACTATGAGTGCCTTTATCCCCAGCCAGAATGGGTTGATGATGCTGGCAGGGGATGATAAAAGTTATGGCCTAGCACACCTAGAGGACACAAGGCTGGAGTGGGCTTCTCACATGTGCACTCATTGGCATCAGTCCTATCACTTGGTTCCAACTAGAACAGACCCATTAAATGGATTCTTGAGTGACAAGGCAACCTATAAGTAAATCCCATTGATTCAATGGGTCTACTCTATTCAATTCTAACAACAGCATCAGTTGTATGCAGTATTACCACACAGTATCATTTAAACTGGCCTTTGCCATTTTAATCAATTAAAGCATTAACTGATAAGCCAACCATTTCATTAATATATGCCCCACTGTTTCACCAAAAAGTTCAGAATGGTCTGTATTTGGCTCCCAGTTCATTTCTTATCCATACTGCTTGTGGGACTAGTTCTGTTTGCCTTCAAACTACGATTTGCTCTTTAAATCTGTAAAAGACTGGCTGGTAAATTCTAATTCTGATTGTTTGTGATAGTAATTAGGACATTTCTAAAAAGTGCAAAAAAAACAACAAACCACTCAACAGCTGAAAGTTTAGGAATCTTCTGTAGAAACACATGAGTCAATCAATAGTCTTCCTCAACAGATTCTCTTCTGAGAGACATTAATAGACCTAAAATCTTTGAATTCCAGCATGGACCACTTACACTCTATAAAGATGTGGGCTGCTTTTTTTTTTTCTGGAAGGGAAAGATATATCACCATGAGTCTTGACCTATTAAGCACCCAGCTCATGTTCAAAGACAGAGTGGGTAATACATGCCTCTATCTTCTTGGGGGAATACTTGTCAGTGTACAGTTTACATTGACCTTTAACACTAAGGTCATATATTACTTTGTGGTGTGTGAAATGTGGGTGTGGGAGAAAGAGGGATGGGAAGGAAAGAGAGAAGAAGCTAGCTGCCTCTGTATAGAGCAATAAAGAGACAGAGAAAGCTCAACTTTATGTGTCACAGAATAAACATGTAAATAAAACATCTTAGGCCATTTCCGCACTAGCCTGTTATAGCGCTATTATTCCACTTTCAACATCCTACGGAATCCTGGGGTTTGCAGTTTAGGGAGGGGCTGGCTGGCCCTTCCCTAAACTGCAAACCCCAGGATTCCGTAGGATGTTGAAAGTGGAATAATAGCGCTATAACAGGCTAGTGCGGAAATGGCCTTAATAAGATGTGAAGCTGCAGGTGGTATTTCAGTGTTCTGTAGACCAGTAATTCTCAGGCCACTGGAAGTCAAAAATCAGCATATTTCTGCCCATTGGCTACAATTGTTTCTTTTTTTTTTTTTCCTGGAAACTTGCCAGGGATCAGCAGCTGATGGCTCAGGAATTGGCTCTGATCCCAGACACCACCATTTTGAGTAACATTGTTGTAGACTAAACATAGATAGCACTGGAAGCTGCAAAGGAGAGTAAGCTTGATTTTCAAAGTAACCAAATAGGGTTGTCATTGTGTGTCTTCAAGTTGTTTCTGACTTATGGCAAATGACTTACGACTTATGCCTTTGCCTTCCTCTGAAGCTGAGAGAGTGTTACTTGTCCAAGGTCACCCAGTGGGCTTCCATGGTTGACTGAGGATTCAAACCCTGGTCTCCAGAATCGTAGCCCAGTGCTTAAACCACTACACCACTCTGCATCTCCTTAAATAGAGTAATCTTATCCAGTCAGGGATATTTGCAGAGACTATGCTGAATCCCACAATTATTGGTTCTTCTGATGGTCAGATTTGGAAAGACTTTTTGTGGAGTGGAAGAGACATTTTGGAGCTCAGGAAAAAGCATGTGAAAAGGGCAAACACATTTCAGGTCTCACCAGAGCTTGAAAAGTTACTTTTAAAATTAACTAGCTATAGTTTCAAGCCCTTCCCATAGTAGATATTCCCATGGTACAGGGAGGAATATAAAAAGTGTAATAAAATAAAAAATACAATCATAAGGTTATATTGCAGTCACATTTAAAAGCAACTCTTTAGTTTTACATTTCTTGGAAGTAATTCAATTACTTTTAATTATGTTGAAAGAAGTATCTGAATGTTTCAAGCCACCAGCCTGTAGTACAAAATTACTGGTCTACAGAACACTGAAATACTACTTCAACGTCCACAACCAAGCACAAGCCAACACTTAAACCATACCATGTGGGAAACGTAACTAAAAATCTAACTGAGAAACACAGTTACATTGCAAAAGGAATGATGATAATCCTTACAAAGTTACAATAATCTATAATTTATTTCTGTCTTTTTATTGAAAAAAAATGATTGAATTACAAATAATTAGTCCTTCATAATTAGTCGCCCCTGGGCACGACAATGTTTTTTAAAGTCCTACTTCATTTTTGATAATTGGTCATGGAGCTGGCCTCCTTTTGTGGGGAGAGAATGAGTTGTACAGGAAATTGTCTGAGCTTTGCCAAGTGCTTGATAGCATTACATGGACTGCTAAAATGCCTAGCAGATTTGTAATTAATCTAAATTACTAGATATTTAATTCAGCATAATTGAAGCCAAGCATATTTCACCATTCTGGATAACGTTGTTGTTGTTGTTGTCGTCATCATCATCATCACCATCATCATTATTACCACCATCAACATCATCATTTAAAGCACCTGAAATTTATTAAACATTTTTCACAGATTAAAGCATGTGATGTAAAAGGAAAAACACAAAAGGTAAAACTGTCGAGGAGGACAGAGGTATCAAATTGAGGTGCCTGTTCTTTTTACACAGACGCTCTTGTAAGGACCAGCTAGAATGGAAACAGTTTAGGGAGGGGAGGAATCAAGTGGTTGGTGGTCTTTCAGTTGAGTCAGTGGAAGTGGTGTCAATTCTGAAGTGGTGTTCAGTCTATAGAAGAGCATTCCCAAGGAAGATCTAACTAGCTCTTCATTAAGGTATGCTTGCTATGCTATAGGTAATAACCTAACAGTCATTTTGCCACTGAGCTCAGTGTGTTGATTAGATATTCCAGATGTAATTGCATTTAATGTGCTAATCCTATGTTTGGATATCCCATTTATTGGGGATCTTATTTTATGTTGTTTTTATTGTCATTTTGCAAGTTCTAACAGACAAGAGAGCAAAATTGGAAATAGTATGGAGAAATTAGTGTGCCTGGTCAGAGTTAGGAGTGAGGTGCCAATAGCTAAGTATGAAGATGTATAGAGGTTTTCTTTAAAACAATTAAAGTTCAAGAAATAAACGAACTGTTAAGTCTGCACTTACCATTTCTATACCCATCAACCCAGTCATGGCCTGCCACTAACTTTTCTAAGTACTGACATTCAAAAACAATCAAAAGAGAGCCTGTGTGTATGTCAGTGCATTCTACACATCTGTTAAAAACAGATCAATAATACCTTTTCCATTAAGTCAACCCACTTTAATTTCTTCTTCAAAAAATCCTCTCCTTTCCCTATAATGTTGCTCTTTCATTAGTGTAAACCTTAGAGGCTTTCATCTTAATCTGAAAACTTTTCTCCACTAATGTATGGGCTGGTTGCGAAACACAATGGTACTTAGAAGAATGCACTAAGTACATGTTTAAAGGTACTGATTTCTTAATTATATACATCATGTGTTCCAAGGTTAAGATCTGGTACTTTAGAAAACAGATATTGGGAACATATCCTGGGGAACTCTAGTTTCAGTTAAGTTTGGTTGTTTCTTGAATGATTTTCAGGAGATTCTTAGAGTTGTCCAAAAAGTCGCCTTTCCAAACCTAATATTTGCTGTTCTTTCTGCTTTCAGTTAATACCAGAGTTACTTTAGGACCTTCTAACTGCAGCTATCCAGCTTCAGGGTTTTTTTTTAATAGATAGGCACATTTGGATTTTGAAAAGATGTCATAGATGCCATTACGAAATGGCTGCCACATAGAGTTTGTCTGCTGCAGCTGCTGTGGAATTTGGAATTTGGGGAAGATGTTATGAGCAACATCAGAAAATGTCTGCTGTGGTGGTTATGGTCAGTCACAAAACACACCAGAAATGAAAAATAGTGAAGCTAAAAGGCAGCTTGCCTGACAACCTGAGCATGAGTGGCCTCATGTGCTGTGAAGCAGTGCTTTACAAGCAATCTGATGTGGTATACCAGCAATTCCACGCACAAACCCCTGGTATACCAGGGTCTGGTACCATGTACAGTATTGTTCAATATTATGATGATTTTTAAAAATCAGACAGGACAGCAGGAGACTTAGGTGGGTGCCATGAGAAATGTCCATGTGTGCCATGTTTGGAACATTTGATATTGGCTATAGGGGATCACATCACATCACTGGCTATATGGAACCCCTAGGATTCCCAAAATTAAAATCTATTCTTTGAGCTTTCTGTGCAAGGCAAAGGAGCTGTCCAGCAGCATCAGCAATCAGAAGTTTTGGGACTGCTTAGGAGAGGAGCTGTCCAGAAGGTATTAATCTAGGAGCGGTCTATGGAGCATCAGAAATACAGGGCAATACTTGTTGTCGTTGTTGTTGTGTGCCTTCAAGTTGTTTCCAACTTACAGTGACCCTAAGATGAACTTATCACAGGGTTTTCTTCACGAGATTTGTTCAGAGAAGGTTTGCCTTCGCCTTCCTCTGAAGCTGAGATTGTGTGACTTGCCCAAGGTCATCCAGTGGGTTTCCAAGGCTGAGTGGAAGTATGAACCCTGGTCTCCAGGGTGGTAGTCCAATTCTCTAACCACTATACCACACTGGTCTATGGCCTCCTGTACTCCCAGTGCACTAGCAAAGCTATGGATTTGACTGTACTTATTGTCATGGACCCATCTTCTGAGCAGACTGTGGCATGGTATGCAACATACAGTTTCAGAGGTTCCTAGTCTTCCTTTGTTTTTTGTTCTTGTTGGTCCACAATGGGGTCCTTATCTGGTGAAGGCATCTCATCTGATTTCAACTCTGTGAGCTGGTAGGTCTTTCTTGATTTTTTGTTTGACTGGAAGTCCTGATGGTGTAAGAATTAATTAATTCTAAACACACAGCACGTGACAGAAAGGTAACCTACTCAGACTTCCCACAAATTTAGCACTGACACAGACAATAGAACTCTTGCTACAGATTCTGATTGGATTCTGGATGGACTGCTCTTGAAACATCCATGGAAAATGCCATGTACCAGCATTGTTCTAGTGAGAGTGTGGGCAACTTTGGTTGCGGGGGCCAAATTTCCACACTTACCATCTAAGCCTCAAAATGGTAAACAGCTGGAAAATTTTAAACATAGAAACTGAAAGTGAATGAATACATACTTCTAGTTTTTGATTTTTGGGTTTCCAGGGTAGTGATTGGAGGATTGGGGAGCTCGGGGCTGAATGTCTTTAATCCAAAGCTACCACTCTTTTCCCGCCTCTATCGTAGCAGAGGTCTTTCACGGAACGTGAAGATCCAAACATGTGAGGAAGATTGTAATGTTTGAACTTGGCACCTTCTTCATATAAAGTGTGTACTCTGTTACTGAGATATCATTTTTGCCATTTTAGCTATGCTAGCTGTATGATGGCCATGCTGTCTGAGGGATTTTGGGTGTTGTAGTCCAAAATGTAATTCTACAGCCCCTGGGCATCAGACCAGCTCAAGTACACTTCCCTCATGCTCTGTTGCCAGGGCTCTGTACGAAAGCCTGTGATTGACTAAATCTTTAATGGACTGTTGATTACTCTGATTACAACTCCAAAGCAAAAGGAAATGTCAGTTTCCTGGCAAATGAGAGAAAAACCAGCTGCATGTTTTCCATTAGTAATTCAAGGAGCAGCAATGGCAAACAAATGTTTTCTCACCACCAAGGGGGACTGGAAAATAAGCAGCACTTTTTGTTCTTGGGGTTTTCCTTCCCAGCTGCTAATGAAGTGGTTCTTTTTTAGTATGGTTTGCTGAACAGGATGGTTTTCTAAACGTCCCCTTTTGTATGGCACATAGCTATGAGGAGTTGGAAAATGAAACCTATAGCAAATCCCTCTGGGCCAGCTAATAGGTATACAGCATCAAATTATGATTATTATTCATAAATGGCTGCTGCCGAAGAGTGGATATGTATGTTAGAAGAAAAATTCATATTATATCCACATTTGAGACATGTAATACTAGAATTATATCTCCATTTTGACCGTTCCCAAAGGGTGCTTACCAATGGCTGCTTTTCATCCTGGAGAGAAGTGACTAGCGGGGTGCCACAGGGTTCTGTCCTTGGCCCGGTGCTGTTCAATATCTTCATCAACGACTTGGATGAAGGAATAGAGGGCATGCTGATCAAATTTGCAGATGACACCAAATTGGGAGGGGTTGCTAATACGCCAGAGGACAGGATCAAAATTCAAAATGACCTGGACAGATTGGAGACCTGGGCCAAGGCTAACAAAATGAAATTCAACAGAGAGAAGTGTAAGGTCCTACACTTGGGTAGAAAAAATGGAATGCAGAAATATAGGATAGGGGACACGTGGCTGGATAGCAGTACGTGTGAAAGGGATCTAGGAGTCTTAACAGACCACAAGCTGAACATGAGTCAGCAGTGTGATGCTGCAGCCAAGAAAGCCAGTGCAATTCTCGGCTGCATCAATAGGAGTATGGTGTCTAGATCGAGGGAGGTACTGGTACCACTCTACTCTGCTTTGGTTAGACCTCATCTTGAATACTGTGTCCAATTCTGGGCACCCCAATTCAAGAAGGACATGGTCAGGCTGGAGCAAGTCCAGAGGAGGGCGACCAAAATGGTGAGGGGCCTGGAAGCCAAGCCCTATGAGGATAGACTTAGAGAGCTGGGTATGTTTAGTCTGCAGAAGAGAAGGTTAAGAGGGGACATGATAGCCATGTTTAAATATATGAAGGATGCCATGTAGAGGAGGGAGAGGGCTTGTTTTCTGCTGCTCCAGAGACCAGGACAAGTAGCAATGGATTCAAGCTGCAGGAAAGGAGATTCCACCTGAACCTCAGGAAGAACTTCCTGACAGTCAGGGCTGTCCGGCAGTGGAATATGCTGCCTCGGAGTGTAGTGGAGTCTCCTTCTTTGGAGGTTTTTAAGGAGAGGCTGGATGGCCATCTGTCGGGAGTGATTTGAGGGTGTTCCTGCATGGCAGGAGGTTGGACTGGATGGCCCCTGTGGTCTCTTCCAACTCTACATTTCTATGATTCTATGATTCACCCTCATGTAGACAGACTCAGGTTCTACTTTGAGTATAGTATGGCGGCAACCTGACACAAAATTAAGCTTACTTATGTTCACTGACAAGAAGCATTTTAATTTTGTTTCAGACTGTTAGTTTTTTAAAAAAAAAATTCAGACATTCATATCAGAAATTACTGTATTGTTCTTCTCATAAGCTGTTCCATTTTAAATGTCTTCCAGCACTATCCATGGCACTCACCTATGCCTTCTTTCCTATTCTATTGGCTCTTCTGTTAGACACATCTACAACTCCAAGCATCTTCCCCTGATCTCTTAAGCATTGTTTCAGCATCCCAATAGTATTATTTAGTAATTTTGCCATTCTCTTCTACCTCTTACCTAAACTGTCTGTACAAGTGAACACTACACATGAAAGCTACTGTTTTCAAATCCACAGGTATGCTTGCTTATAAAACATATTCCCTTTGCAAGCTGTGTGCCTAGATCAGCTATTGTTGCTGCAGCCTTCACATAAATACTGAAATAATAGCCTGTCCAGTTCTTGGGTTGGAAGGTTATGGACTATTTTGTAGAAAAAATCTGCATCAATTTGATGTTGAATATATCTATGCTAAACAGCTATAGAAATTCCATCTCACTTTAACTGCTGTGGCATCAGTGTACCAATGATTTATAGTATGGTAGAAGAACTTAAGAATTATTTGCTAGAGAGCTCTAGGGTTATAGTTCAGGAGAATGCAATGAGCAGATAGGTGTAGGTTCACACTGTTTTCTATGCTCTTGCTATGGCATTAGGCCTGCTGTACTCCAAGACTGGACATGTTTTGTTTTTCACCTTTGTTTTCTGATTTTAACATTAAGGTTCTGTGAAAAATTCTTTTTCTGACTTAAATTCTGTCTAGTTTTGTTCAATTTTTCATTGATACTTGGATGAAAAACCACAGGTATTATTTGGTGCTACAATTGTTCCCCATGCATAACTGCATTTATTCTCTCATCATATGAAGTGCATTGAAGTCTTATGGGTGCAAAACAATCAAACATTTTCATGTAAACATTTCACTTCTGGATGTTGAAGCTTGATTTTTAGTGAAGGCCGGCATCAGCTAAATAGTTATTGTAAGATTTGATGAGTGAAGCAGTTACAGCATATTGAAAAAAAGATTCTACAAGATTGCAGATTTCATGTTGCCATGGTGCTAGAAATCATGAAAAGGGCACTTCCTGGATGCATGAGTTGTGAACAAAGCAAATGTGGATTTCTGCAGGTCTGTCCAAAGTCTGAGAACATTTTCCCATTTTAATTAGAGATGTGCACTTTTATAGGGAACCTGCATGGTCTACTGATTTAAGTATTGTTCTAGGACTTCAGGAGAATAGAGTTCAAGCCACTGTTTAGCCACTAGGTAACCTTGTATACATCATTCTTTCAACCTAAGAGAAAGGCCATAGCAAACATCCTCTGAACAAATCTTGCCAAAAAAGGATTATGATGAGGCATTATAAATTGGAATCAACTTGAGGACACATGACAACAACAATACACATTTATAAAATCTGCAACCTCAGACCTCCTTCCTTTCCTGCCTGCATGTCTGGTCAATGCCCACTGTTTGTATGAAGTTTTTCCTCTCCTCCACCCACCGCTATCCATTTTTGTACTGTTTTTGGTAATGTTTTTGGAATTGTCTAGACAGCCTGAATGAATTACCGTCATCGATTAAACGTACGGCCTTTCCGCACTACACTGTTATAGTGCTATTATTCCACTTTCAACATTCTGTGGAATTTTGGGTTTTGTAGTTTACTGAAGCCAAAGAGCTCTCTGGCTGAGAATTCTAAAGGCCCCTCCTTAAACTGCAAACCCCAGGATTCCATAGGATATTGAAAGTGGAATAATAGCACTATAACAGTCTAGTGTGGAGAGGCCCATGGATGAGTAATTAGCATACATGTGGAATATGCAAATATTCTGCATGCCCCTTTCAGATGTTTTGTATTTTTTTTACTGCAGCTGTCTGTCAATATGCAGAGTTCTGAGTGCAAACTGTGGATAGTCCTAGAAGAATGACCAGATCTGTAAAAAATCTGCATGTTTTTTTTAAATCCTGATTGGATTCCTTGCGCATCACTAGGGTAGATCAAACTTCTTTTTTTTTTGAAAAATACTTGGCTCTCAGTCACATATCAGTAGAACATATATGTTTGATCTGAAGCATATACAGTGCTAGTGTAATTTATCTGATGCCCATTTTAGCATAGAAAAACAAAATTCTTTGAATTTGATTTGGCCAGTAGAAACTATTACTCTTATCAAATATCTCAGCAATGTCACATTTGGGGTGGGACGAATAATGTA
The DNA here is from genome assembly GCA_030412105.1 of Cyclura pinguis. Lineage (NCBI taxonomy): Eukaryota > Metazoa > Chordata > Lepidosauria > Squamata > Iguanidae > Cyclura > Cyclura pinguis. The sequence continues at coordinate 46,545,163 of CM059604.1, forward strand.
ATATCTAACTAAATTAGTTCATTAACTGATTAATCTACTGAAAGCAAAATAATTAATAGTCTAAGAAAATGTTGACTGTTAGTGCTGATATTCATGGACTCTTAAGAGCAGCCATTGAGAGAAAGATAAGATTATGTGTCTTTTGAGATATTTTCCATTAGAAACTTTGTATCTTGAGCCTTCTGGAAAACCTGGATTGAGCCAACTTGTTTTTAAGAAGATGATAGCCCACTTAAAGCCCATCTTAATGTAGCAATTTCCAGTTTTTGTAATATAAGTGAAAATTTACTTTCAGGGTAGCTGAAATAATAGGACTTGAGCAACTTGTAAAAGGCAAGTAGGTCAGGATCTGGTTAGTGTCTGGAGAGAAAATCTCTGTGAATCCCCCTTAATGCCATTTTGACGTTCAACAAGGAAGAAAGGTGGGATAAAAGTGTAATGAATGAGTATGTAATTGCAGGTGTTTTCATTTTTATCTTAATTGAACTGGGCTTGGCAGGCCCTTGAGACTGAGGGCCTTTCCACACACCCCTGTTATACTGCTATTATTTCAACATCCTGTGGAATTCCGGGGTTCATAGTTTACTGAGGCCAAAGAGCTCTCTGGCTGAGAATTCTAAATGCCCCTCCCTAAACTGCAAACCCCAGGATTCCATAGGATGTTGAAAGTGGAATAATTACGCTATAACAGTGTAGTAGAGAAATGGCCTGATTTTTCACACAAGCCCCTTGGTTTGCCAACTGCTTTAGAAGTTGACCCAGGATTACCAAAGGAGATGGCCCTGAGCACAGCCTAAGCCCAGATATGCAGATAATGCAATTTGCTCAGATCCTCCCAAAATACCCCCATAGAACCTATGAGGCCACTGTGGGTAGAAGCCTTCCTGCAGCCCTTAAGCTAGCTTTCTGCCCTTCAGAAAGGTGCTGAGCCATCACCAGTGTCTGATCTGATCCCCTTTTCTTCATGGACTAGAGATCACCATTTTTCCCTCTGACTAAGGAAGCAAAATATCTCAGGATGGGCCTGGTGATTACGTTAGACACTGCTATAAAATCTCCTTTCCTTCTGGCTTAAAAAGTACAAGGCATAAGGTACCATTAGGAAGAGTGAGGCAACAACTTGAAGTGGCAAATATTTGGGGAACAGCAACAGCAACATCCACCAATCATTCCTGTTGAACGCCCTGCCCATGGAAACCTCAGCCATGGAAACCAACTGGATGTGGGTCATATACCCAGGCAGAGTTGGCTTTCTAGAAGTTTTGAAATGATGCTCATAGGCTTGGGAGGGGGTATAGTTATCGCTTCTTCCTTTTGCCCTTAGACAAAGAGGGGAGGAAGATTCCTGCTCTTGGAGAGATAGATCTTCTTATTAGCCTCTTATCTCACTCTGGCTCCATCTCTGTTTACAGCTACACTTAAGGGCTCCTTACAGAGTACACAAAACTCAAGCACAGTACAATGAAGATATGAAACAGTTAAATATTGGCTATATAGCAAGTTAGTATATGTGTGTGTGGTTTTGTTATATGAAAGGCATATGGATGGATGAGATGGATGAATGAATGAGAAGCCCACTGATCTTCTGCAAATATACCCTATGATAAACCTCTGTTCATATGGTTCAGTCAAACAGCTACACCTGAGCACATGGTTCAGGAAAACAGCTCCACATGAGCATGCTAGATGAAATTTCCTGACCTACACAAGTAGCTGTCTACATAGTAAAGGAACCCATTAAGGTACAGTAGCCATACAGCTGAACTTGGCTTGAAAAATTCATGTCATTTTGTACACTGCAGTTGCTGTTAGCAACCATCTGTCTGACACTTAGTGCATTCTGGTAACTGCTAGGAAAGGAAATGCTAGAAAGCAAGACAGGCAAGTCTTATGGTACAGAAAACTCTAGTAGACTCTAGCATCTACTGTGTTTTCGGATATGCTTTCAGATGTGATGACAAATAGAGTCATGTAACCTCAAGTGCAAGAGCTGGCATGGTGTAGCAGTTGGACTACAACCCTGGAGACCAGGGTTTGATTCCCCGCTCAGCCATAGAAACCTGCTGGGTGGCCTTGGGTGCATCAAACACTCCTTGCCCCAGAAAACACCATGATAAGTTTGCCTTAGGCTCACCATAAGTTGGAAACAACTTGAAGGCACATAACGACAAGAAACCTCAAGTGCATAGATCCCTTTTCACAGGATATACTTTTCTCCTCTAGGTCCATGCGAAGCTACTACAACTATCAGTCAATGTGGCCATGTAACAATTGTAGTAAAAAAAAAGAGTTCAAGTTCTCTTCTACAGAGCAAGCACCAGTTGTGTGCTTATATGTTTTGGATTAAGTGCCTAGATTGGGATGGAAAGCATGTGGCCCTACTGGATGACTTTGGACAACAACTCCCACCATCTCTAAGCAGAATAGATAGCAGCAAGGGAGTGCAAACATCTGTTTTAACTGTTTTAAAATTGTATTTAGGATTGTTTTCAGACTGTTCTTAAAATTTTTAAAGCGTATTTAAACATGTTTTTAAACATGTTTTATTTTTTACTATTTTAATTGCTTTTGTTTCTTCATCACCTCAGGATCCCTTGCAGGCTTGGACGTGATATAAAAATATCTTAATAAATAAGCCTTACAACATTTAAGGGGCTGTACAGCCCCTGTCTTATCCTAGATTATAGGCAATATGGTAAACAGAACCCATACATATTGTCAAGAGTTGCCTAGAGCCAGAAACCTTTAGACAATAATGATACTATTTAATATTTTGATAGCACTCTCAAGGGCTTTCACAATCATCATCCAATCAAATTCCTTACAACAGTCCGTAACGTAAGTCAGGCCATTTCTGCACTAGCCTGTTATAGTGCTATTATGCCACTTTCAACATCCTATGGAATCCTGGGGTTTGCAGTTTAGGGAGGGGCATTGAGGCCCCTCTTTAAACTGCAAACCCCAGGATTCCATAAGATGTTGAAAGTGGAATCATAGCACTATAACAGGCTAGTGTGGAAAGGGCCTCAATGTCTTTGTGCTCCACACTGCAGATGAGAGAAATAAAGCTAAGAGACAAAGGCTTCCCTAAGGTCATCTAGTGAGTTTATGGCAGAACTAAGATTCATATTCAGGACTTCCTACAGCACACTGGTGCTGATGGTGGGTCAACTTGGATTAGCTTTCAATGGGTTGCCTTTATACAATATTTCTGCCATGCATGTGAGCTTCTTGATGTCCCAAACACTTTACATGTCCCTCCTCCAAGCTATCTGTATCGCTCATGATCTCTGCCTTAGCCTTTCTGTAGTTCTGCACCATTCTCTTGATGAGACACAAAAGAAGAACTGACCAACTGCTGAATTTAGTTCCTACCAGGCACTTCACAGAAAATGCCTTACGCCTGTGTACATGCAATAGCTTTGAAATCGAAACCTCCTCTTTAAATCGCTTACAAATGTATATTGTTTACAGCTCTGATCAACACAGCTGAAAAGAGATATTGTAAAGGTGGAAAGGGAGACAGTGTGTTGTAATAGTTTGGGTGTGGGACTAGGACACTGGGATCAGGGTTCAAATCTCTGCTCAGCCACAGAAATCCACTGGGTGATCTTGGGCAAGTCACACTCTCGCAGCCTCAGAGAAAGACAAAGACACCCCACTCTGAACAAATCTTGCTAAGAAAACCCCAGGATAGGGTTACTGTAGAGTCACCATAAGTCAGAAATGACTTGAAGGCACACAGCAGCAGCAACAACAACAACAACAGCAAGGCTTTGAAAGGTACAGAAAGGGGCAACCAAAATGATCAAGGGGCTAGGGCAATTACTTTGTGAGAAAAGCTTACAAGATTTGGGGCTGTAACAGTGGGAGATCTCAGAGATGTGTCAAATTGTGCACAGTATGGAGAAAGTGGCTGGGGAGATGTTGTCTTTTTTTTCTCATAATACTGGAATCCAGGGTTATTTGTTGAAGCTGAGAAATGGCGAAAAATCCAGGATAGCCTTAAGTGGTGACTGGATAGATTTATGAAAAATGGGGCTATGAAGGGTACTAGCAATCATGATGGACATATATGTCTTCCAGTACCAGCACAGTGTGCCTCTATAATAGTTGCTGAGGAGTGTGAGCCGGGGGATGCTGTTGCATTCATATCCTCCTTGTGAGCTTTCCAAAGTTACCTAGTTGGTGGCTATGGAAGAGAATTTCCAGCATGGCTCTCCTTATGCTTTTATCAGAGCTTGGAAAACCTGTGTTTTTGAGCCACAGCTCCAAGAAATCCACAATCAATAAGGTCAACTTATTTCCGATGTGCTGGGCCAGGCCCCTACTATCTGGGTAACATGAAGCCCCGGTACATAAAAGCTGGAACAGGACTACAGAGGAAAGCAAAAGGCATCCCTTCCTGGGAGAAGTCAGTTTTCTCATCAACAACCTCTTGAGACCTCTGTCTGGCAGACATTTCCAAACACTGGGATTAATTCCCATCAATCTGAACTCTGATTTATATTGTGGCTGTGACCTCCTACGCTATCTCTGAGTCAGATCTGTGTGTGTGTGTAAAGGGAAAAAGCTACAGTGTTAGGGAAAAAAGCACCATCAAAGGAAAAGCTTAAGCAGAAAGATGAACTACACTGGTGAAAGGTTGCTGATGCAAATGGATCTGCTGAGCAATGTCCATCTGTTTTTCTCCAGTATTTACCTGTTTGCTCTATTTTTTTCTTTTATAGTCTCCCCCCCCCCCCGGAAAACTGAAACTCCAGAAAGGTAACCTTTATCTTGTATCTGGGGCAAAGTTTCTTTGGAGTGTGGGGAAACTATGTTTACCAGCATAGCCAACTGGGGGATTCTGGAAGATGTAGTCCTGCCCCCCAAGAAAATTTTCCAAGGTTTGGTCTGGGAAGAGGGGAAAAAAACGAAGATGATGGCAGAGACAAATTAATATTTTAAATGTATTAATCACAAAGTATTAACTGATGAACAAGTCCCAGCATGCACAATGACTCTCCATTGGGGAATTTGATTTTCTGGGAGAAAGCTGAAGGTGGAAGGAACAAGGACAGTTGGGCTCATAAATAATTCACATCTTCAGAGGGCTCTCCCTCTGAGCCTCTGAGGGTATCATGGACTCCGTCAGTCCAGTGACAGTGAGTGTCTTGTGTTGCACTAAGGGACGATATATCCATTACATGTTGTCTTCCAGAGCATTGCCTTTATTACTTTCCCTTCCCACGCACTTCCAGCTTAGCAGGAAACGAAACAGATACACTGAATGCTGAGAACAGCTGAATGACCATTTATGTCTGCAGCAGAACAGCCTCTTTAAAGTAAAAAATGAAGTCAGTAGGATCTTGGAAATAAGGGGTAAGGAGTTTGAGCTTGGGGGATGGGATAGGCTTGTTTGTTTGCAGACCTGAGGGATTGAGAGTTTTGAATGTGTCCCAGCCTCAGAACTGTTGTGGTGGATCTTGTGCATGACTCAAAAGAGTTGACTGTCTGCTATAAATGGAAATGGGTTACTTACAATGGGAGCAATAATGTGTCCTAGTTTTTGTAAGAGGTTTTTTTGAAGCAGCACTACAGTAAGGTACCAAATGATACCATATGGTCTTTTCTGGTGAGGATTTCTATCACACTTTCCCCATAACACTTTCCATTCTACGAGGCTGAGTGCTTTGTCATAGAATGTCCTTTGTGAACAAAGTTGTGTACACCTGCTGGAGCTTCTGGGCATCAGAACTGTCCTGGCTTTAGGGGAATCATTTGAAAAACCAAGCACCACAAACAGAACCAGTGTCTAGAAATGGCTGGTTGCCACTTTTCCTCTCTCAGCCTGTTACCTCTGCAGCACATTTTGGAGTAAGAAAACGGTTGGCAGTGTGTTCTGGCTTTACAACAGCCCTTCAGGGATTGTCCTTTATTATTCTGACATTGTGAATAGGGAATAGGTGCTGAGAGTGTTGCTCCCACCCCAAAGAGAGAAGTTTTGATGCAGGGATTTGTTGGAGGTTTATGGCTTGCAGCTTCTGAAATGGAGTGAATGGAATTGTGTGTGCAAAAGGATATTTGTATAGAGCTCCCATTTATTTATGACTCATTTGTTATATTTAAATCCACCTGAGGTCAAGGCACTCTACTGTTGGGGATGATAGGAGTTTCAGCCCCACGGAAACGCAGCGGAAAAACCAGAGTTCAGTGAGCCAACAGCAGCAGCTTTGTTCCCCAGTAAGGATACTCACACACGGAGGAGTTTCTTCCAAAACAGGAGGCACTTTATCTTGCAGCAAAGTTCCGGTATATACAAAACATAGGACAGACGGACAAAAGCTTGCACCAGGCACCAGGTTTGGTCAACAGACAAATACATACTGGCGTTGCTTTGTTATATACATATCTGCAACCAATCAGGTAGAGGTTTGCACACCTCCCTCTACCATCTGCACACGACCCCAGTTTCTTATGCAACCTTGCAATTACCCACAGCTGGGGCATGATGCAACATCTTTGCAGTGGGCTGATCATTTTCCCAGGGTTCCTTGCCTGGAATCCCTGACATCTACATGGGCCAAGATCTCTTTTGACTTTAGCAGAGCATAGAGGTCCATCAGTATATTTACACTGGGAGTCTGGCAGTGACACGCTTATCCTGGGGAGGTGACCAAGAAGTCACCAGCTGGAAAAGGATACATGGCTACTTGGGTTGGAGGTAGAGTTGTGGTCTAGTCCTGTTCAGCTGCCATTGTGCTGTTGGGCAGCGGGGGGCATATTGTGCAAAAATGTATTTTTGAACAACATCTGGAAAAAGGTCTTACATTTCCATAATTCCTGATTATACTAGCCTAAGTCATCAAGAATACTTGGTTAGAGCTGCCCTCACCATTTTATCCTACAGGAATCCTGTGAGGTAGAATAGGCTGACACAGAGTGACTGGCCAAAGGTCATCCAGTGAGTTTCATGACCGAGAGAGAGACTAAAACCCAGCTCTCCCAAGTCACAGGTCCAGCACTTTAACCATTGCAAAACACTGTCTGTTTTCACTCTGGTCTTATCCTTGTATTGTACAATCAGCAGTGCTAGCTTCCACATCAATGGGGTGGTGAATCTATCCACATTTTAGTCCAAACTTTAAAGAAACTATCTACAATGATGAACCTTATTTCAAAAGCAGGTCCTGCACTTTGGCCTTGTCTTTTGAAGATCAGACTAAAGCCTGAAGTAGTTTTACCACCCCAATAACATGAAAGCCTTAGCTGCCACTTATCATCTGAACCCATAAGAGGCTTTCAGTCACCCCATTTGGCTCCATTTGAATCAGCCCATGGGCAGGAAGGGATTTGTTACCATTCAGCACCTTTGATATTTAAATATATTGATTCTGATAAGACTTTTTAAAAGACATTGATAAGCATCATGAATTAATCAGAGCTGCTCTACTTGCTTCAAGCCACTTTGTTCATCAAAGGTAGAAGAAGTGCTATTAAACTTTAGCCATCACAAATAAATAGGGAGATCGCGTGGTAAAGCCACCAGTTGATAATGTACCATCTGAGAAGTCACATGGAGTATTTAATCATAGAATCATAGAATCATAGAAATGTAGAGTTGGAAGAGACCACACGGGCCATCCAGTCCAACCCCTACCATGCAGGAATACCCTCAAAGCACTCCCGACAGATGGCCATCCAGCCTCTGCTTAAAAACCTCCAAGGAAGGAATGACTGAATACACCCTATGTGAAAAATTCCTTAAGGTAGCCCAACAGGGGGAAGGGTCTAAGATGGTACTCCGTGACATTCTAGTTTTCTATATGCAAATTTTGGAGGATTGTTTTATTCTTCTACTTTAGATGGGGGATGATTCAATAATGTCACCTCTTGTTAGCATCCTTAAAGTGGTACAGTCTCAGGAGGATTGCTCCAGGTGAAGAAATCTGAATGTGCGGATTACCTTTACTGCTTAAACAAAGCTGGCTCTGACACTGTGATTCTGGAATACATTGTGTGATCCACAGAGAACTGATGCAAACTCTTTATGGGTTCATTATATTGGTTCCTTGCTGAAGCAGAGTGTAGAAGGGTTGGCTACAGTATGAACTCATATATACGAACTGCATGAATGACACCTGGAAAAGGGCTTGGTAAATGCACTGAGAATATAAATAGTCACAAGAGAATGAGTTGGTCAGTAATTACTATACCTTATGCCAGCGGTAGGAACCATGCCACCACTCAGAAGTTGCTGGAATGCAAATACCATCATCTCAAGCCAGCACAGCCAGTGGTAGGGAATGCTGGTGACTGCAGTTCAACAACAGTTCATGATTCCTGCCTTGGGATATTCCTATAGTACTTTTGATATATACAAAACATTTGGTTATTGATTGGACCAACAGCATGATTGGACCGGCCCCTCTCTAAACTGCAAACCCCAAGATTCCATAGGATGTTGAAAGTGGAATAATAGCGCTATAACAGTCCACTGCAGAAATGGCCTTAGTCAGGGGCATGCCATTCATTAACACACACTGGCTGCAATCCAGCATTCCCTCAGCATAACATAAATATCTGCACGCAGAGATACACTGCACCAGCACTATGCAACTCCAGCCATTTCCGCAGTAGCCTGTTATAGTGCTATTATTCCACTTTCAACATCTATGGAACATCCTATGGAATAGGATCTTATGGAATAGTGCTATGGAATTCCATCCTATGGAATAGTGCTATTATTCCACTTTCAACATCCTATGGAATCCTGAGGTTTCCAGGAGTTTGCCTCAAAGGCCCCTCCGTAAACTGTAAACCCCAGGATTCCATAGGATGTTGAAAGTGGAGTCATAGCACTATAACAGGCTAGTGTGGAAATGGCCTCCCCCTCCATGCAGAACTGCAACATTGTGCTGCACAGTTCAATGACTGGGTGCCAGTGAACAGTAAGCAGTGTACAACCACTGTTTGTTTGTTTGTTTGTTCGTTTGTTTGTTTGTTTAAAATCCAGCCTCTCCTAGCACAGGATTTAAGGTGGATTACAGGTTAAAACAAAGTACTGTATAGCTAACTATTAATACAAGGTTAAAATTAAACAACAATTCTGTTCAAAATACACAAGTTAGACACATCACGCCAATTAAAAACTCCATCTGCTGCTACAAGTCAAACACAATGCACAATGTTGTTGTATGAGTAAATCTGTACTGCTGATGTCATCATAATACATCTATTGTGCTATTGTGAATAATGTGCTGTCATGAATAATGTATCACAACTAACACATCCGTATGTCGTTAACAGAATACCAGCTATTGCTTACTCCGAAGCTTAAACTATAACTATAGTTGGCCCTCCACATTTGCTAGGGTTAGGGACACAGGACCCTCATAAAAGTGGAAAAATCGTGAATATCAAAATGTGTGGGTGTGTCTGTGGGGAGGGAGCTAAGCCTGTGGGGAGGGACCTAAGTCAAGCAGGCGCCCAGGATCCAAACCAGAGCCATTTCCACACTAGACTGCTATAGTGCTATGATTTCACTTTCAACATCCTATGGAATCCTGGGGTTTGCAGTTTCGGGAGGGGCCAGCTGGCCACTCTCGAAACTGCAAACCCCAGGATTCCATAAGATGTTGAAAGTGGAATCATAGTGCTATAACAGTCTAGTGCGGAAATGGACCAGGTCAGGGAAAGGAGAGGGAATGGAAGATCAGTATAGTGGCCCTATACCTCCTCTCTCTTGCCGATCTCCTTCCTTGGGTGTGTGTGGGGCCTCAGGAGAGAGTTTGTGGTGCTGAGATATCAGGCTGTGAGCCATCCTTAGCTGATCAGGCAGCAGCTGGTGGAGAAGAAAGAGGACCACAGGTCAGTTTTTAAAGGGCTGCGTGGCTGATCAGAGCTGTCGAGAGGGAAAGTTCCTCTGGAAAAGAAGTGCCTAAGGTGGGGAGGCAGGGGTTGAAGCAACTCACAAATAATCAAATCCATGAAAGTCAAACCCACAAATGTGGAGGGCCGACTGTAATTACAAATAACCAATTACTTGTAATGAATTATCCCCCCAAATAATAGATAAATAACTACATATGATTAGCAAGTAATGTGAGAAAGAGATAACTTCACTTCTTTTACAATGTCACTGTAACTGTGTAATCATAACTCTTATCGTTATGCCTGCATTGTTTCATTCAGCAGGAAGGGAGGAATGGCATATAATGCATAGCTTGAGCTGTGCCTGGTGGTGTCCCCCCATGTTCTAGATGTTGAAGTGACAACAAGGTGGATGGAAAGAAAGTATTGGCCAGTTGACTGTATTATTAGGTATGCATATGCTTTAAGTAAAAGTGACCATTTCAGTTACTTTTGTAAAACAGGAAAGTAGAGCTACTTTTTAAAAATTATGTCTGTTACAGGAATTACTGAAGTGTTAGTGTAAACTAGGGTGGTCAAGGTGTGGCTTGCAGGTTGCAAGTGGCTCCTGGACCCTACTTTTGCAGCCCCTGAAGTTCTCTACCAGTTCCCAAAAGCCCATAGCCCCTCCAATTTTTTTAAAAAAAATGGTGAGAATTTGGGGCAATTGTTTCCTGAAAATTGGGCAGAAAATCTCCCAAATACATGAAAACAGACAAAATACCCCACCACACTCACAAGCCTCTCAGAATCCCCATGACTCTCCTATAGTCTTTCCCAAAATGATGACAGGAAGTGATCCTGTCACCATTTTGAGAGGAACTGTGGAGGAGAATGAAGGTATCTGGGCTTGGGGGGGGGGAGTAGCATGTGGAGGAGTCTAGTGGGGAAATTTTACCCTTCGCTCTCCACTACAGTTACTCATTCCTGGTGTAAATTCATACTTGTCTACCCAGAATTAAATATAATTGAGTTGAATGGGTTAACTCCCAGGTGAAGGGGATTTAAAGAGCAATCCTTGATGGTGTGTGTGTGTGTGTGTGTGTGTGTCTGTCTGTCTGTGTATGTGTGTAGGTCTGCAGTTCATGCCACCAGCAAATTTGTATGGGTTTAAATTAATTAATTAGTTAGCTTACCATAGAACAGACTAAACTATTCAATCAATTCACAGAGTTTGTTGGGCGAACGCCAAATGACGACGATGATGATAATGGCGATGACGACGACAACAACAATGCAGAAGAAGAATCCACATGCACGTTTCTGTTTGATTGAGGGTCTTTGACCCACTGAAAGTCTCAGATAAAGGAAGAGAAAGGGATGTTATTTTAGGTATTACTCCCTTTCCTTTGCACCTCAAATTGCTGCCTCAGAGGGCTGGAACATCCCCCACCCCCATACACATACACATATAAACAGTGTAGACAGTGTCATGCTGGGGAAATCAGTGAAAGTTGCTCCCCCTTCTCTTCCTCCAGTCCAGGGGTGGCAATTGTGTGGCCCTCCAGATGTTGGTTGGTAAGTTCCATCAGTCCTAGCTAGTGTAGGCAACAGTGAGCAATGCCGGAAGCTGTAGTCCAACAACATCTAGTTTCCTTCTGTAGTCCCACCCAGAATGGCAACTTGCTACATGAGTCTTACCTCTGCACTACTGGAAGTGTTCACTGGATCATTCTTGGAAGGGCACAACTGGATTCTCCTCCTCTTCCACCATATCACCATCATCATTATCACCCCTACCTTCATCACCCCTCAGCCATGAGATCTTGGTTCTTGAAAGGGATTGAATGGTTGATTTGTCATTGAGAAATATCCTAGCAAATCATGCTGCATGCAGCCTATCACAGGATGAGTAACCCACATTGCAATTATGTTGAATTAAAATTTGATATTGATATGAGCAGCTGAAGCCTTCCAGACCTTTCCCCTGTGAATTCCAGACCATAACATTAGCAGACAGAAGCAGGCATAACTCCACCTGCTAAGGAAGACAGTGAAGATGAAGCCAATTAGATAAGGCTGCTCTCTGTGCCTGAAAAGGCTGCTGTTTGTCAATATGCTCAGGAAAGAGGGAAGGAAGAATTAGAACCTTAATGTTCTAAGTAAGAGGTGAGCCAAAATGAAAAGAAAACATCTCATCAGACTTGATTCAGAATTGATTCTGCAGAGTTTAATATCCTTTAAAAATTTTTGTTTCAAAACTTTAGAGAAACAAATTGATTCCATCCCACATGGATAATGAAAACATGTGATATAATAGTTAAACTTGTCTACTTTGACAAGCTTAATGAAGAGGAGTCTGCTTACTTTTTAATCCATAAGTCGTTTGGTTTCGTCTCTTAAGTTGGCATAGGCCAGGACAGTTCTATGCAGCTTTGTCTTTTGTTCTATGCAGCTTTGTCTTTTGTCCCTTGCCTTTCTTGTATTGCCTTTTACCATTGTTAAGTGACAACAACCAAAGCATTTCTTTAGTTACAGATTTTTCCCCTGCAATAAGGAGATGAATGTGGGGAATTAGGTGCACACAGCAAGGTTTCTCTGAGCCAGTTTTTAAAATATATGCATCTGAAATCCTCTTGTTTGACCTTGGGCCCTTTCACATATTGCTACTATGGCACTATAATTCCACGTTAAATGTCACGGTTCCATTGTATGGAATTGTGGGGTTTGTAGTGTACTGAGGCCAAAGAGCTCTCTGTCTGAGAATTATAAATGCCCCTCCCTAAACTGCAAACCCCAGGATTCCACGTGATGGAACCGTGGCAGTTGAAAGTAATAGTGCTATAATTGTGCAGTGCAAAAGGGCCTAAAGACTCCTGTGCGCACACCAGAAACTCTGTGACTAACAAAATGACCACCTTCGGACTAGTGGTGAGTGGGGTATCCCATGTCAGTGGGGGTAGTGATTCTGCTCCTGGTTTTAGTGCGAGCTTTCAAGAGCTACCCAAGGTGCTTCACCTGTTTTAGGAATAGGGTTCAGCACTTTAGATAGCTCATTTAAAGTCTGGACTAAAACCCAGAACAGATCAATTGCCTCAGTGATATGGAACCCATGAGCTGCTGCTGATTATACTAATCGTATCTAAATTGCATTTCTAAATGTAAATCAGAGCATTCAGATATTATGCACATCTTTGTCTCTGTCAGAAGGGTATGTAGTTCTTTTTTTTTTTCATGGATCAGTATCCACCATAGTTAAGGACTGCAGGCTTATTTTTACATACCCTGGGGCAATCCTTTGAAACTTGCTCAAAATTGCTGCTACCATCAGAATTTTGTGCTTCATTCCCCCTCGTCTTTAGAAAAAGTCCAACAGTCATTAAGCCCATAAGGATTTGGTATTCTTTTTTCTGGAAAGATTAGGCAGAATGCATTTCCATGAAGAAAAATGTGTACGAACCAGTTCTGAGAAAGCTGTAAGAGCCAAGGTGTACATTAGGTTTTCCCTCTTAAGTGCAACACCTTCCTGATATGAGGATTCACTGTTAGAAGAACTCTGCTTGTGTTGCTCTTCATATGCAACAGATGCATGCACATTCTTCTATGGGCATTTTTTCCATGTGACAGTTAGCTAATGAAGGAAGAAATGTAATTGGCGTTAATTTTCTCTCTCTCTATTTGTTTAAAGCTCCCCCTTGTGTCTAAAGGGAAGAAAGCAGCCTAGGAACCTGGGATTTCTCCAACAGCTCCTAAATACCTCCTGCAGTGTGCTGAGTGTTCCTCTTGAGCACCTTAAGGGAAGTATTCATTGTCTGGAAGAGATGAAGACTCTCAGGCACAGTAGTGCCCATGTTTTACCTTGAAGTGCCATTTTAGAACAAGAAAGAGATGGCCTCCTACAAGGCAGTCCTCTCCTCTTCCTTTTCAATTTGAAGCTTCACTTCAGACAGAAGCATCAGCTGTAATATGAAGTGATCAGTGCTGAGAGTGAAACAAGAATGTCAGGGGTGGCAAAAATGCAAACAGCAGACTGCATGCAGCCCCCAGACCCCCACTTATGTAGGCCCTGAAATTCACTGCCAATCCCCTGAAGCACCCTGATCCTTTACACTTAAAAAAAAATATTGCAAGATATTCAAATATTCAAATGCCAGAAACTGCACATAAATGTAGTGGTTTTCCCCTAAACCCCATAATCCTCTCATCACCACCCCAAAACCTGTTTCTTCAGCCATATGTCTGCCCAAAGTGGCATCCAGAAAGGAATGCAACATCACTTCCAGTGCACCTGGATGTTCTGAGAATGTACTTGATGTACACTTGAAGCCTGGTCGGTGGGAGATCGAGGGACTAAAACTTGACCCCGGGTCCCCATGCAGTTGCTCACCCCTGAAGTATGTGAAATCATGGCTGACCCAAAAAGATCAGGATAGAAGACTGATATTGAACAAGATTCTGTATTGCGCTAGTGGAATGGAAATCTCTGCCAGCATACCTCCCCTGGCCTCCCGGCTCTGCCCCTCTTTGAAAGCAAGAAGGTGTTCCTCATGGCTAGTCATTGGCTGATGGGAGTGGGAGGCCGATGGGAATTGTTACCGCCATTGCTAGCCCGAGCTTGGGGGATATAAAGATATCTTTTGATATCAATAATTTGGCCTCATATACCCATTCCTCTCCACGTGCTTGCGAGGCCCCCAGACAAGCACGCACGCAGGCTTGGCCGATAATCGCTGTAATATTCCAGCACAATACAGGCAGGCCAGAAATAGCCGTCCCGCCGCTTCAGGAGACCTCAAAGGCAAGTACTCTATTATGTATGCACACAGCTCTCAAAAGATCCTCTGCCCTGAGCAGGCAACTTGATTAGAAGAATCCTCATCTGCCAAGCACTCTGCGTTTGCATACTGTCTACCCTATTGACAATTTGGCTATAACTCAATCATTCAAATTCTGACCTTTCGGAGGCTTTGTCTCCAGCCCCAAATTCATTATTTTCCTCAACTACGAACTAGGTTTCGGTCACAATTTTCCCTATAAGAACCCCTGACTTTGAGCGCTTCCTTGGATAGCTCTTGGCTTCCATCCCGCCTTGCTGTCACTTTGTCCAGCGAGCCTTCCCCTCAGCTCCACGTGCTGAGATCCATGCTCCCCAGCTTCTCCGCTTCCAACCGAGCTTCAGGACAGGTGGAGTATTACCCAAATCAACAACTCGTCTAAAAATCCCTCTATCCCACTCCAACCTTTATTTCTTTAGTTATCTGTATGAGTGTGCTGCATACACTGTTTGATTGTATTTTTGATAAAACAGTATTTATTATTTCAACTCCTACATGCTCCTTGACTCGGCCTGACCCCGTAAACATAGGGTTCAAGATCTCGCTACGTTACCCTGCCTCTCGCATTGCTAGCCTGTGCTCTTGACTAATTTCCCCAACTTATATAATTGATAGCGCATTTAGGTGTCCCTCTCGGGACCCCCAGAAATCAGGGTAACAGTATCACTCTCTGGGCATCATTCCTGGACCTCCTCTAAGCAGACCAATATACGAACTATGACACTGCCCCTTTGTTAGGTCAGCATTCTTTGCCTGCCAGTTCATCAGAGTGAAACAGCCCTGTGTGGGTTGCTCTTTGGGTGTGTGTATACATGTACACCAGGGTGGGCAAAATGTGGCCACTTGTGTAACCCCTAGAGCTCCCTAGGAATCAATTTTTGCCCCTGAATCTCCCAATGAGCGCCAGGAGGTGAGAGGGAGTTTTTCACCAAGTCCTGCCCCCGGCCATTTTAGACCCATGAAAGGCCTTTGAACTGAACTGAACAGGAACTGAACAAGAAGCAATTTCCCATCATTTCCTGGTGTTACAAAACCTTCTCTTTAGCCTAAGATAAATTGGGGTCCCCAAAAACATGGTGAAAATGCCCACCACTCTGTAGAAAGTTTTCACAGGATTTGGGAGCAAAAAAAAGAGGGAGTTGTTTGTGGGGGTTGCAACCCTCCAAGGTCTTCCACAGTTGCCCACCCATGATATATACAGAGAGACAGAGACAGGAGACAGAGGCCATTTCCACGCTGGTCTGCTATAGCGCTATTATTCCACTTTCAACATCCTATGGAATCCTGGGCTTTGCAGTTTAGGGAGGGGCCTTTGAGGTCGCTCCCTAAACTGCAAACCTCAGGATTCCATAGGATGTTGAAAGTGGAATAATAGCGCTATAACTGACTAGTGTGGAAATGGTCAGAGTGGGACTGAGATCTACAGAGCCATCTGCGTCTTTTGGATTCTCTTTGGAGATAATGGCTAAAGGGCCTGTCACAATGAATGCCTGCACTTCAAAATTTATGACTATGTCACAATGACTGGTCAGTGTGGTAACAGAATGTTGGATGAGATAAGTTTTTGGTCTGATCTAGCCTGGCTCTTCTTGCATACTTAGGTCAGCTGGATAAGGCACTTCATGAATGACAAACAGGCTGATATTTACTCAGCTTTACAATTATTTAATTAAAAAACAAAGCTTGGAAGAAGTGTTAATAAAATTGTTATTTTTCAACTTTTTAACAAAGACTAGGAAAACGTCAGGTATGGTATTTCTCATAATGAGTAATGTTGATTCATCATCTCAAGGCAGCTTTTGGGCACCGATCTGAGGGAAATTTCAGCCATTCTGGACTTTTTAAAGTATGAGTTAGAACTTTCTTTTTAAAAAAAAATCAGTCAAAAATTAACATGATAGTACATACCCACCACCAGATGAAAACCAGGACACATGGCCAGGGAACAAGAAGACAATTGTTATTGATGAGAAAGCACACAAAAACTTAAAATTTTAAGGAGAGAAGCCCTGGAATTTCTGTACTGAGTTTAGCAAGGACATATCTCCATCCTCTCCTCTCTCTCCTGCTAAGTGAACTGAGTACAAACTATATCTGCAATGTGAACTCAGTTTACAGCAACTGAAGTAAGCTGAGGAGAATGAGGAAAAGTGTGAGGAAGAGATAGAAAATGGGACATTTTAAAAGCAGCTGAGAAAGTGGGACAGCAAAGGATGAACTGGGGGCAGTCGCTGTCAAGCCAGGACAGTTGGAGGGTACGGCCAGTAATATGCAACTAACAAGTAGCTGCCAACAAATTAACTTCCCCCTATAATGCCAGCACAAACATAATAGCTTTTCCAGTAATGCTTCAAAGAACTGATAAAACAAATTTATCTCTCAAACATAAATTTGGGGGAAAACACTTATTCTGGGGTAGGGCGAGCTTTCACCCATGTCCTTCTGGCGGGCTGCAGGGATGTGTTTCATCTAACCAGAAGTGACATGGTGTCTTCTAGTTTCAATTTTAACTGAAAGTCAGCCTTTAAAAACAAAAAAACTGGGAGAAGCGGGGTGCAGTGGGGGATGAAATTGCTGTATTTTTATGGTGGTTGGAACGTTTGGAGGCAGGTTTTTCATCTGAAAATGATTGAGGCCCAATGGGTCTCCTGGAGAGCAAAGGTGGTAAAACAAGAGATAGGGTGCACTTTTGTTGTTATGTGTCTTCAAGTCAATTTGGACTTATGTCACCCCTATCATATGGTTTTCTTGGCAGGATTTATTTAGAAAAGCTTTGTTCATTGCATTCTTCTAAGGATGAGAGAATGTGACTGGCCCAAGGAGCAGATTATTGTGTGAATGGAGGACTATGAATTCTGCTATAATTATTAGGCAAGGATATGATCAGAAAGAGAGTGAGGCACTGGGAGTACTTTATTACATTAGAAACAACTATAGCAATTATAAAAGATTTAGATCTTGCAGATCCATTATCTTAATATTCTTAATCCTCTCAGTAAAACACAACACAAAACAAAACAAAAAATCCCAGCTGGATTGCAGTCACTCCCAGCTGAAATTCAAGACGTGTTCATTTTTAAAGGAAATTTTATGCATCTCCATGTCGGGGGGGGGGGGGGAATGAATCCTAGACTCATTGGATCTCGTTGTTAACACATCCCGAATTGCTGAAATACGTAAAGCTGAAATGTTTCCTTTGGCTGGCTGGGTGTGATCTTGATTTATGACTAGCCTTCTAGTCAAACCACTGTAATTTTGTGAAATGATAGCTGTATTGATTCTAGAAACAGTTTCACTTTGATGAAACTACCAGGCTGGGGGAACTAAATGAAGCCTTGAAGTGAACAATATAACTTTCCACTTTATCAGTTTCATCTGTTTGCTCCTCACCTTTGCTTAACCACTTACAAATCTCCATCCTGCTTCTTTCTTCCATCTCATGGACTTGTTGCTTTAAGGTTAACAAACAAAACCGGCTGAGTGTATCTTAGTGTTTGGACCTTGAGAAGGCATTTTACCCATGTGCATTATTTTATGTTAAAATCAGAATAGAGAGTAGCTTGTCAAGAATGTCAGGGTCATTCCTTTTTACCCTTTATTATTCATCTTGGTTTTGAGAAATACTGATGGTGGGAAATATTGATGATGGGAACTGAAAAAAAATCTTTTTGAAATAAAATGGCTTAGCTTTCTTCTGATACACTTATTAGACTTCATTATACTTTATGCTGCTCTTCCTTGGAAAGCCTAGAATGACTTGCTATATCTCTCAAGGTTTCACAGATGAGATTAAAGTAAGCTGAGGACAAAGGGGGAAAGTGGGAGGAGGAGATAGAAACTGGGATATTTTAAAAGCAGTTGGAAAAGTGGCAGGACAGAGGATTATTTGGGACTGTCCCTGCCAAATCAGGGTATTTGGAGGTATGACTTGTGCAAGACAATAAGCCCATAAAGCAGGGCTCCAGTCAACTTCCTGGAAGTTCTTGCCATTCAGTTCCACCAGTGACACAAAAGAGAAAAAGCACATATGACTTCAGGAAATGCAATACTTTTGTGGAATTTAGGAAAGTTTCATTTTCAAGCTCTGTGGATATCAAAATTTTGGTGATGGGAATAGATTTATTTATGTTATTAAAATATCCGTAACCTACCTTATATCATCAGACCTCAGGATGGCATGCAAGTAAAATCGGTATTAATGGATTAAAACAATTTAAAGCAATAAAAGCAAGTTGGCAAGTTGAAAACCATTCAAGAAGCTTAAAACAATTTAAAACTAAGTGTACAAATATTTTGGAGTGAATCAGTTAGGCCTCAAAGGTTCTGGTGAATAGCCATGTTTTTACTTGGTGCCTAAATGAAACCAGCATGGCACTAATTGCGTCTCCAAGTGGGGAGTATTCCAGAATTGGGGTGCCATAGCTGAGAAGGCCCTTTTCTGAGTTCTCACACAGTATTGACCTCACTATTGGGAAGCAGGGGAGGGCTCACACAGCAGCCTCACCTGCAGGCATATACAGAGAGAGGCACTCCTTCAAGTACTGAGACCCCAAGACCCTCAAGTGTCATCATAAGTACCTTGAATTCAGACCAGAACTGCAGTGGTGGACAGATAGGAAACTACACATATATGCCAGTCCACTGTAATAATTACATCAGATTAGAACTTGGGAGGCCCAAGTTTTGTTAGTCGCAGTCATACTCAGCCTAGCCTACTCTATATGGTTCTTGTGATGGGCAAGAGATAAAGAGACAGCATATGGCACATTGAGTTCCCAGGGAGAATGGTAGGATATAATACACTTGAAAGACTCCGACAGGGCACAGTATGGCTGTTACAATACTAACAGGAGCCAGGCAGTCAATCTGTATGACACGTACACTGTTCCACCTGCAGGGCATTTCTGAAACAAAAATAAAGGGCTGGTTTTAACTTTTAACTTTTAAGGCCTTAAACAATTAGGGTCCAAGTTGCTTGGACTGCATTTCACCCATCCCAGCTTTCCTGCATCTTAAACTCATCAGTGGAAAGCCTCTTCATTTGGTAGTGATTGAGGTGGAGCAAGCGGCTGCATTACAGTGACAGGGCCTCTCTAGCACTCTGAGTTTGGGAAAGTTACATTTTTGCTGGCTGGGGGAACCAGAAAGTCACAGTCCAAAAAAAGTAACTTTTCCACACTCTGTTCAGCAGTGGCCCAATGTCTCCAAATTAAGTTGCCATCGTGGCACATTTTGATTTTCGGAAGGCTCAGAAGGTCCTTTATTTTCTTTGACATTCTGATGGGTTATGTTTTATGTTGATGGTTTTTAGCTGCAATTATTTTAGTATCTTCAGAGCTGGGTACTTGTTTATTATAACTGGCATTGATTGACCCCATTGATTGCTGTGGGCTTATTATAGTTTCACTACTATATCAGTTTTTAGTCTGTTTTTAACAACCCTGAAATGACTTCACCCTTAAAGGTGACCTAAGAATATCTTGAAATGAAAATACATACATATATATACACACAGACTAATGAATATGTATTACAGAAATACAGAGAAGAAATGCAGAAATTATTTATTTTATTTTAACTACATTAACAAATTTCATAGGGGTGTGCAGAATTAATTAAGAAAAGATAAAATGCAACACAAAAAGTAACAATAAAAATTAAAAAAAATCAGTGAGTTAGGTACTGAAATCAATAAATCCTTGGTTAAACAAGCTTATTTTTAGTATTTGCCTGTTCTAGTGAAGTAAATACCCACCAACTGTCCCAACACTACTTTGTTACCTGAGGCAAAAGGCAAGATGTCCCCCTCCTCATTTCGCCCCCAAAAGCCAATCATACTGGCTTTTAAATCTGATATCAGTACTGGTGATGGGACACCATACTCCATGACATCTGGGGGCAGGAGGGTAGCTCATACCTTCCATCTCTTTCAGTATGGTGAGGACAGTCCAATTAGTACTCTGTCATCCCCTTTTCCCAGCTTCTTTTAAAATGTCCCAGTTTCTTTCTCTTTCCCCCACTTTTACCCTTTGTCCTCGTCTTACGTCAATTGTTACAAACTGAGTTCAAAGTGCAGAATTAGTTTGTACTCACTTAGCAGGAAGGAAAGGAGCAAAGGAATCTTGCCTTTGGCTCAGACAAAAACCAGTTACTGCAGCTTGTCCTAGTTTGTGTATTCTTCCTCATTTAATAGCTTCTGCCACCTTTACCACGCTCCACGGTTGCTTAGCCACACATGCCTCCATCTTCATCTGGGAAATGCTGGAGGGTATGAAAGCAGGGAGAGAGTTTCAAAAGCCAAAATGGGCCTCCCCCAGTGCCGTCAGATGTCCACGTGCACAGAGCTAGACCAGCAGGATGCTGTGATGTCAGTGAATAGTCCAGTGTTATTCTCTTTAAATCGAATGGGGGAAGTGTGGCCCATGGGACCCCATTTTGTGGCCTCTGATCCCTGCAGACACCTTTTTTTAAATCACACATTATTTTTCTTTGCAAAATGGCAAAAAGGGGCTTATAACCACTGCAAAACATGGTAATTTTTGTTCCTACGATCACCAAAGACCCACAAGTAGCTTTTTAACTTTAAAAAAAAACCCTCAGAAATGAACCCAAAATTGGCTGGAAAATGTGGGATATGTTTGCCCATGGGATGGTAAGTAGATGTCCTCAGTCACTCCATATTTCCCATAATGTTCTTTTTCTATCCAAACTGAGTGTAAGTACCCTGTTCTAAAGTTTTGGGGAACAACAGTTCACCTTTTAAATATGTTGCAGGCCCCCCTGTACTGTTTAACAGTTTGTAAATACCCTGTTTTTAAAAGTAGAATTTCTGGCCACAACTGCTTGTATTCTTTTTCTGGCATTTTAGACAATTGCTGTGGCCTCCAGAGGACTCTGCAAGCAGAAGAGTGGCCGTCAGACGCACTAGAATCTCCCATCCTTGCTTCAAAGCCAGGTGACATTCTGCCTCTCTATTGATGGTTGTGAGTGCCTTGTTGCTGTGGGAGTTCTGGTACCTGTCCCTATTCATGTGGGAGATGAAGATGATCCAGTGATTCATGGTGTAAACAGAAACCTTAAGCTTATGTTCCATTTCACTTCCCTGGAAACAAGTGGATATTGACAGCTTGCACCCACATGCATTGCAGTTGTTATCATTTCCAAGAAGTCCAGAAAAACTGAGCACTTTAAGATAAGGTTACAATGAATAATCATCAGTTTCTGTTGGGATGAAAATAAACAGGTTTTATAGGGTGTTTTTAAAAGAAGAAGTCCACAATTGAACAGGGAGCTGAGCTTGCTTAAGCATATTTAAATAATTTGACTTAATTATTTCATTGACTTAATTAGTATTTTTTTTTTAAAAAAAATCCTGTGTGGAACAGTTATTCACTCCGTCTGCTTTCTCCTTTTAGAATTGGTCATTTTGATTTTCCTATTCAGTCACAGTTATTTAGTGAATGAGCCGACATCTTGATATTATTTTAGAAGTTATCTTGTGTTCTATTCCACTTCTGATTATTTGATTTAGTTCTATCTGGCCTTTCCCAGCCCTGGGATTCAAGGCAGTTTACAAAATCTAAAGCAGATACATCACTAAAAACATGCGAAAGTTAAAATACAATTAAAGTATCAATAGAATTAAAAGCAAGTATTAGTCTGTAAAGTGTGAATGAAGTTGATTGGGCTACATTTTTAAATTGAATGAAATTCTCCTGCTTCTCTATATTTCATTGGTTTATGGAGTCAGAATGTTTATTCTGTGGGCTCATCATAGAACCAGAATTATTTATTAATTTTAGATATTTTAATACATTTATATCCATTGTATATATTTATATACCTTTACATGTTTTCACACACACACATGGAAGAAAATAAGGATGCTATCTCAGGATAGTGTTTTTAAAATGCTATGTGAGAAAAAAATCAGGAAATATTTTTCTGTTAAGTGAGGATTCAAATTTAAAATGAAGATTTGGTTAAGATATATTAATATGGTATGAATTAAGAATGATAAATTGATTGGTTTGTGAATTTTGTAATCATACTTAGAATACAAAATAGTATAGATAAATTTACCATATGAAGTGGGGAATTATATTTGAGATGAAGATTTGGATAAAATAGGTTAATATAGTAATAGATTAAGGAAGATGAACGGATTGCTCTATGAACTCTGCAACGGTCTTTAGAATATAAAATGATGTAGATGCATTTAGGATATGGATGTTTGTAGAACTATTAACCAGTGAAAATAATAAATAAGTAAGTCAGCAGTATTTAGAAAAATTAGTTACATTATTATTTAGCAGTAGTACGACTATATACAATGTAATATTTCCTTATTATGCAAATATGCTGTAACAGGATGTAACAGAATGTTAACAAAAGTTAGAAAATGTGTATGTTTTCTCTTTTAGTAAGTATGAATTGGGGAGGGGAAAGAAGAAAAGGTTAGATTTCTTTCTTTCTTTCTTTTTTTTGGGAGGCTTGGAATCAGCGGCGAAGGAATAAGCTCTGTTCTATCCAAAAGACGGAAGGGAAACAATTCCTTTTTGTTTTCTCTTCTTTTCTTCTTTCTTTCTCTTTTTCTCTTTTACATTTTAATTCACATGTTAATTCATAGTTTTTTGTGTGTGCTTGGATGTTGTTCCTTCTGCTGTTTTTCTTCTTTTATATATACTCATTCATGTATTTGCAGTGTTTGCTTTGGAAAATCTTAATAAAAATATTCTTTAAAAAAATCTTAATTTTTGGACTACAGTTCCCAGATTCCTCCAGGCTGATCCTAAATAACATCTATGTGTTCTATGTATTCTCCATCCATAAAAATGATCATGCCTTTTTAACAAATATCATCTATTTCTAACATACCCCTGTCTCAGCTGTCACACTTCCAATAAATGTGCTTTTGGCTTAAAGACGGTCCAGATTTCTTTCTTTTCTCAAAAACCTCATCAAGAAAGAAATTCTCCTTGACTGCCTCCACAACAAGGATGACAGCAGATGGGCTTCCCCACTGAAGCACTCAAGCAGCCAAGCACTTCCACCTCTGGGAGATGGACTCCCACCACTGACAAAGCAAATAACGACAGATGTCATTTTGCAAAATGTGTTAATCGCTGAAAAATGAGAAGGACTTCGTGGAGGGCACCAAAGTGAGAATGAAAGTTACTTGATAAACATTAGAGTGCAATGGTGATTTCTAGGGTTTTCCATGCAGGAGAAGGACCATCCCATGCCTGGACTTTCCTTTCAAGAATTGTTTTGCTTTCTCTCTTTCAAACGTGAAGTGTACGGTTGTTCCTACTGAGTCCTTCTTGGCTTTAAAAGAAAGTGTCCCTCAATATTGCCATTATGTCCATGATGTCAACTGCTGGTCCCATTCAGATAGCATCGTTTTCAAATGTTTTCCAACAGCACGAGAGAGAAGGGGGAAATAATGCACACACAGAAGAGAAAGGCACAGTATTTTCACCATGCTTCAACTTCTATTTCTCCTGAGCTAATCCTGAGTTCTGCTGTGATTCAGAAAAAGTACTGAATAATTATGGTAACTTTCAAAAATCTTTACTTTTCCAGACCTTTATCACTCACCTTCTTTTTCCCTGTTCCAGTTCTCGGGTGAGTCAAAAGGATGATGTTCCTCATTGCTGCAAGGAACTATGGCTGGTCCCCTATGCCTGTGTGGGTGCTTCAGTAATGCACATCAAGTTAAATAAGAAACATGTCACGACTCATATCTGATAGGGTGGAAACAGCTACATGCTAAATAAACTGCATACAACAGATGTAACTGCATCTCAGGGTGAAATACACAAAAAGATGTATCTATATATGGTTTGTGTATCTGCGTCTCAGTTCTAAATATACAATAGTGATATTTGTATCTATATACAACTGGCACATCTTCATTACAATTATAAATATACAATGTATGTACCTGCATCTAAGTAGCAAATATACAATAAATGTATCTATACATAGTTTGTGTATCTTCATTTCAGTACCAAATGTGCAATAGATGTACCTGCATCTGTATACAATTGGTTCATCTTCAGCTGAATAATAAATACATAATATATGTATGCTGCATGTATCACACATACAGTAGACACACCTGCATTTATGCAATAGAGATGTTTGCATGTCAGTATACCAAATAAGCTTCTCTTATTGCAATATGTGCAACAACATACACGCTTGACAAATATGTACGTAATTATTTACATGGTTCCTACCATGGCATCAGAAGCCAGTGTGGCATAGTAGTGTGAGCTTATTTATTTATTTATTTATTTATTTGATTTGTATGCCACCTTTTCTTCCAGAATGGGACCCAAGGCAGCTTTGAACAATAAATTTAAAAAATTAAAAACATTTTAAACAATTAAAAACATTAAAATATATAAAATTATAAAAACCTAAAACAATGTTCATGGTGAGATCAGGGTGTGAATCCCTCACTCATTCATGAAAACCTACTGGGTGAGCTTGTACAAATCACACTCTCTCAGCCTCAGAGGAAGGCAAAAGCAAACCCCCTCAGAACAAATCTGGCCAAGAAAAGCCTATGATAGGTCACCTTAGGGTCGCCATAAGAAGGAAATGCCATGAAGGCACACAGCAACAACATAAACATACAGAGCTTAGAGGCAGCTAATTACAAATAACGAGTTGTGATAAATTTGTCCTCCTCAAGTAATTTATCACTGCAACTTAACAAGGGACAATATTTTCACTTTTTTGCAGTGCAACAATAACATTTTAGTTACTTGTATAGCTATAGGGCACTGTGCTGTGTTGTGGGTGTTGAAGGAACAAAAATGTGCACAGGAAGAGGATGTGCTTTGTACCACAGCTATTCACATTGAGAGGTTTTACAAAAAGTAACTCAAAGTAATTTGAGAAATGGCACAGTATTTTTAAGAAATGGCAAAATAAATTGTTACTTTTAAAAACTGTAACTATAATTATAACTAACTACCTGGCCAAGGCTGTGTAACTAAAAGTAATTTCTATAGAAAATAATCCACCAAGCACTAGGTGTATAATATACTTTTACAATAATGGAACAGATAGCCACAAAGCAGAGTTTTTTTCTTGACACATTTGTCTGTGCTAAGAGCTTACAGATACGAAAGTTGACAAAGGGCCAGGGAAGTATTCTTCACTCTTTCCTTTTTTCTTTATCCTCCTTAGACAAGTGGGTTCCTCTTTTATTCTCTTACTCCACCCCACATATACATGCTACAATCCATTTTACACATTGAGATCTCCCATGGATGTCATACAAAGAGGAAAAAACTCATTATTCATGACTTGCAAGCAAGAGGGTGCAATAAATCAAATTAAGTGCCAGAAAGGAATTGCTGAGGATGGGGAAGGAAAGGAAATCATTGGCTTTCTTTCATTTATTGTCTTCCTTATTTGTCGAGGAATTCTATGAAACTGCTCCCATCCATGGGATTTTTAAGTGCATCAGTGCTGGGCCAAGATACTTAACTTTCATAATACATCTCAATCTATCCTGCTTAGTTAATAATTGATGAAAATATTTTAAAATAATTTTCCTGCATGTAATTCCTGTAAAAAATATGATTTAATTTTGGGGCTGAAATGCAAGTCAGGCAGGGGGACAGGATCATACTGCAGAAATATTGGAAGTGGTATATTTTAGGGGTGCTGATATAAGGAAGCACAAGTACTGGAGCAGATATAGCTTAACTCTTGCTACTATTGTGAGAAGACACCAAACCATTCTGTTTCTGCATGGCTACAAGTTTGTAGCAGTCCTCTCTGATTTTAAGAAAGGAAACCAAGTATGCAGAGTTGGAAAGGGCCTTGTAAACTACCTTGTTCTGTGTTATGTTTTTTGCTGCAGAGCCTGGAAAAGTTACTTTTGTGGACCACTACTCCCAAACTCCCCTTAGCCAGCATGGCAATACTGATTTTTTCTGAGCAAAAGGCTACATTGGTGGTTGGGTTCTTTTCAAGGACAGCACAGGTTGGAGGAGCTGACAGTGGATGGCGTGGCAATAGGTAGAGCCAGGGCACATGCTCCTATTCACAGATATCCTCCCCCCATGCTCATATTTGATGTCTTGAAAGGTGAAAGAGGCAATAATCCCCTGAAGAGCCAGAAAGGAGAGACAAAAGAATAAAGGGCTTATCACAAAGTAAGATACACGATTGTTTTTATAATCTTGCAATCAGGACAATGAAAATTAAAGTAGCCTATGAAGCATCTTTCACCGTGTTATTTAATACAGTGCAATAACAGGGATGTGGCTACATGGGGGGGATTAGGATATTGTCCCCTCCTAAAAAGCTTGCCCCCTAATTATATTTTCCTTCAGTCTCCAGGTTTGTAGCACTTCAGAGAGTGAGACACTGAAAATTGTTCACGTGTAGAACTCTTATGCGTGGCCTAAATATTTTAAATGCACTAGTCCCGTCTGATCTTGGAAACTAAGCAGGGTCAGCTCTGTTTAGTACTTGGATGAGAGACAGCCAATGAGTAGCACATGCTGTAGGCTATATTTCAGAAGAAGGAACTGGCAGAACCACCTCTGAGGATTCCTTGCCCAAGAAAACTATGAAATTTATGGGGTCACCATAAGTTGACAGGCAATGTGCAGGCACGTACCCACATAGAACTCTTACATTTGCTGCATTTGTGACTCTCCTTGCCCCTTCACTTTGGGTACCTAAACTGTATTTCTACATGCTCATGTGAAGTTCAATATTATGGCAATGCTAGAAATTTGGGAACTGAAGGAAAATTTAATGGGGGGTAGAATTCTAATAAGAGACAATGTTCTCATTTTGTGCTCCATAACTCCCCCCCCCGGTAAGGTAGGATGGGGGGGGAGGATGGAACCCTCCAGATTGTACTGCCTATCATCTTTGACTACTGGCCTTTATGACTGGCGTGATGGGAGAAGTAGTCCAGCAATATCTGGAAGGCCACAACATCCCTTATGCCAGGTCAAACCTTTTGTCTATCCGGTCCAGTATTACCTGTTCTGGCTGGCTGTGGTTCTTCAGGGTCTTGGTCAGAGAAAGGGTCTTCCTGAGACCTGATGTCCAAACTCTGAGAAATGACATCCAAAATCAGTTTTTTTAAGTTCTGATAATTCCTGTGAGGCGTACAGAAAAATCACAACAAAGTGATCCTAGGGCACACCACTTCCTAGTCTCATCCACACGAGACCTGTCTCCCCCTCTGTTCCCAACCTCTCCCCATGCAACTGAAATGTGAAATAGGGCCTCTTCTGCCTGAGTAAATGGCAATGTTGCAGGGCATTGGGTGAAATAAGTGGAAAAATGTGAACGACAGGGCTATAAAAGGAGCTGGGCTGTGACGATGCTCCCCCAACCCAGGTTTAGAATGTGGGATCTGACCCTCTCCTGCCTAGTAGAGGAGAAGTGCTGACCGCAGTTCACTGCCTCCTTCTGCATTTGCTCTTTCTGGCAGCAATGCCCACATACTCTGTCCATAAATATATTATTCTGTATTCCTGCCAGTCCCAGACTAATAGGCCTAATGCTTCCTGAGGAGCAGCCCAAAGCTGCATTAGCCGCAGATGTTTGATTGATTTAAAACAAAGAGCCTGACCGCCGAGCTGCTCTATATGGTTTCTCTTCCTGTCACTTTGCCTGTAGGGTTATCTCTGAAATGCAATTAAGGTGCTTAAAAGTACATTTTCAGGAAGATGCAGAATTGATGATGATATCTGTGCCAGTGGGTGACTCCAAATGGTTTGTGCTGCAGAGAACAAAGTCGTGCCCCAGCCTTCACTGCCATGTGCAAGAGCACACTCCCCCTCCCCTTTCACTGGGTCATTAAAAAATAGAGGGCAGGATGCAAATTGCCCCTCCTTCTCCCATTATTAAGATTTTACATTAGACTCAACTTCTCATGGCACTTAGATCACTCTTGCTTGATCTTTTGTTCATTTATTATTGAAAGCCAAACGTTTCTCTAATTAGATGTTTACACCGGAAGTTCACTGTTGTCAAGATGACACTCACTGGCTCCATTTATAATATTTTACCCACTTCACCAGCATCTTCCATGGATGTGTGTTGGACCAAACTTATCTTTTAACTCTTCCAGCAGCATACAGATTTATGTTGCAGTAGGCATTTAGCGGCTTTTGTAAAAGTCCAGGCCAGCTGCCTCCTGCACTGAGTAACCTGTGTGAGCCACAACCACTAGCATTCACGTCATCATCAGCACCCAGCATCCTTGGGCAGCTTGCTGGGGTCCCATAACTCAGTCCCCTGTCAGCAACTTGCTTGGTGGTCCCTTTCAAAATAATCTGGTTCTGTACTCTGGGCAGCACTATATGAGTGGATTTAGTTGCTATTTTAATTTTCTTGCATCCAATGTAGCATGATGGAATATAGGAGGCAAGATTTAGATAACTTTCTCTTTTGGAAGAAAACTCCCAGTACCCCCCGTCAGCATGGCCGGTGGTCATGGTGATTGCAGGACTCTGCAGAACACTGGGGTCATTTCTACACTAGCCTGTTATAACTGCTATTATTCCACTTTCAACATCCTATGGAATCCTAGGGTTTGCAGTTTAGGGAGGGGCCTGAGCAGTACACCTACTGACTTCCTTTCTGAGGTTAAGAATGCCAGAGCCCAGAAACCGAAGAGGGGGTCCTCTAAAGAGCGTTGCGTCCAGTTTCCATCCCAAAATGAAAAGCTGACCCTGATCCTTCCTCAAGACAGATTCAAAGACCATCCCATTAGTTTCGTGCTAGTGCTAAGAACTGCAATCCATGCCCCCCTACACTAAAAGAAAGAAATTCATTTCACCATATAGAGAGTTTTTAAAAAAATCAAATAAAGTGAATCTGGCTTAAAGACATTGTTAATGCCAGGTGTACTCTGGTTGAGGACTTTGTAAATTATATGCTATTTTGTTCTTTTTATGGGAAACCAAGGAGGAAATTTCTTTCATATATATCATCATAGTTCAGTGTATCAGGATGTTTCAGTAGAACTTTTGTGTGATGACCACTCTTTTGTTAGTTATACTGATCAGTACAATTGGGAGCAAGGAAATGATATTGGTTTTGTGAAATTGCATTGTTCTTTTGTGAACAAATGCTCAATGTAATTTATGGTGTTTTTTTAGTTTCTAATGCTGTCTTGTTCATTTTATTTTCTGTTTTTACTCTGATTTCATTTTGATGGCCTATGCCTATGCCTGGCTACAAATAAATCATACACATTATCCAGGGGCTTTTGCTGCAAGCTGGCTCCAACTCCTTGCACTTCTGTCAGTGATATCTGGTACTGGATGACTATCACTGAAGCTCATTCACTTCCAGTCTCACTTAGTGTTCTGCAGACTCACAGCTTTTCCAGCTTGGTTGGGAAGGGATAGTTTGTTGTTTTTCAAGACTGAAGATAGGTTGAGATAACAAAAGAAATTTCCAGCGCAAGCATTTCGGTTTGGTTTGGTTTGGTTTAATAGAAAAGTAAGTGAAGTTGGAATTCTCTACAGTCTTTGCTGGTTAATAAATTCAGGATTTTTTTTCCCAATTCACATGGGTATTATTCCTATTTTTTAAAAAAAATCAGTTAAACTCAGTGAGGTTTGTTTCTGAGTAGACACAGCTAAGACTGTACATCTGTAATTGCATTGTAAATAGTGGCAAAGCATGCATTCTTTTAAATTGCAGCAAAGCATCATTTCTACTTTTTCAGTGTTTTCACACAACTCTCCATTAAGTTTCCACAAAGACTACATTGGCCAGATGCATAGTACTGATTAGTGCAGTTGCCAGGGTGGGGCACCTACATGTCAGTACCATTGCCAATACAGTTCTTGCATGAATGTACACATAAAAAAGGCCTGTTTAGTTCAACGTGACTTGCAGCATATGCCATTGCAGCTTCAGTGTGCTGCCAACAGTGCAAAGAGAGAAAACATGCCACGAGAGGCATGCTCCCGTACAGTGTGGCAGTGAACGGAACCATATTATATTTAGGCCCTTTTCCCACCTTACCTGCTTTCAGAGACATCTGGTGTGGGTGCTGGCGTTGGCTGTGCTGGGAGGGGAGCACAATGGGAATGTTCCCCTCCAGGATCCAGGAAATGCAATGGCCATGCCTCTTCCTGCCACAGTGCAGCCGGGTACTGTCCCAGGCTGTGTTAGGGCAGGAAGTGCAGCCATTGTGCTTCCAAGGCTTCTGCAGACAAGTCCACGATGTTGGCGTGATCACTGGTCATTGATGGGGGAAACCCATCAATGATTTGTGGTGCAATTGCTTGGCCTGGAGGTGCGAGAAGGATGGGGCCATGACGATGTTGTCCATAAGTGTCATCATGGTCCCATCCTTCTTCCATCCCTAGGGCGGGTTAGGAGGGTGGACTGGAAAGGGCCTTAGTCATGTACCGTGGCAGCTGGTGGCTCCCATGTCAAGGGGGCAGTGGAGCTAATCAAGGTTCAGCACAGTGGACAGCTCTTTTAAAATGCAAACTAAAATTAATAGTAGATTCAATTGCCACAGATCATATGGCTCTTTAATTGGAAGAGACCATATTAGTCAATGAAATCATCAAGAACATAACCAAGGGCAGCATTTTCCAGCCTGGTATCCTTCAGATGCATGCAATTTGGATGATAACTCCTACAATCTCCAGTAAGCATGTTTACAGCGGAACTACAAGATGCTTGGAGTACAAATCTGGAGGGCACCAGGTTGGCAAACCCTGGTCTCAGATGATACTGGTCACAGATGCATCATTTTCAACACAATTTCTTCTTTTCTACTGCAGGGCATTTTCTGCTTTATTATGTAGCAACTGCTTTGTTGCCAGATTGCTCTCACTTGTACATACACCCACACACCTCCATACACCAGGAAGGTCATGGGAAATCCTACTTCCTCTGCAAAAGACTGATAGACTTGTTGTGGGAGAAATCTCTGTAGGTTCCTTTAAGATGCTGGCTGTAGTGTGAGAAAGAGAGAATGCCATCTGTTCAGTGAATATGATTTCTACGTCAAAAAATGATACTGAAATAATGGGAAATTGCTGTTAAGTAGGGAATGGGTTACATTGCACTATTTATAGGCGTACCTCAGTTGACAAAGTCTCTGACAAAGAAGCTCCTTTTTACAAAACCTTCTTATAGCCACCGAGCCTCCCTTTTCCTCCTTGTCCTCTATCTAGCTGGAAGGTTTTATTTATTTTTTTTTAGCAGCACTGATATGGGAAAATGGTGAAAGAGCGCTGAACAAACATTGACTTTTGGTGTCAGGGGTCAGTAGTGTGTCTGCAATAGGCAATACCACAAAGCTTAATAAAAAATGGGATTCTGCTCTAACTGATACTACCATAGCTTATGTTTGCCTGCCTACAATAGCTAAGGTAAACAATAGTTGCTTCTGGAATTCCTTACTGAGCATGCGTGAAGAGCAAAGCAGAGAAATAAAGCTGCCTCACCACCACCGTCCCCAGCATGTTAAAGAAGCATGGTTCTATGAGTTTGGCCACCAAAATGCAACTCATAGGAAAAATGAAAGCTGGTGAAAGAATAAAAAAAAAATTCATGGCTACATTTTGGAAGAAGCTTTCAGGTGGTCTCTAGAAGGTTCAAAATGTTTTTGTTTGCGTATGAAAAAGCCTTCCTACAGTGAGGTGGCTAAACCTTAGGAAAAAATCTGTTTGTATTCACACCAAACTCAAAGAAGAGACTTTCTAATACAATGATTTTTAAATTCAGCACATGCCGTAACTTTATCGTACCAAAAATAGTCATGCTACCCAAATCTTAAATCATGGCCTTTATATTTCAAGAGTATTCTCTCATCTACCCTTTCTGCATCCTACTTTTTTGTGAAGTCATCTGGTGGGGATCCTGGCAGCAGCTGTGCCAGGCGGGGAGAGCGACGGGAGCACTCCCCTCCGCACCGGCTGGTTCCCTGTGAAAGGGAGCACGATAGCCATGCCTCTTCCTTCTGCAGTGCAGTTGGGAACTTTCCCAGGCTGCGCTGGGGCAGGAAGTACAATCATCGCACTTCTGTGGCTTCGGCAGGACAGGTAAGTTTGGGATGGTGGTGCAATCATGTGTCATTGACAGGGAAAACCCATCAATGATTTAATCTGTGATTGTGTCACCTGGGGACAGGAGAAGGATGGGACCACGACAACATCATGCAGAAGTGTTGTTGCGGTTCCATTCTTCTCCCACCCCCACTGCGGGGTGGGTTGGTGCTGCGGAAGGGGCCTCAGCAATATCCATTCCTTTGACCATGCAAAACAAGAAGCATCATGATGTGGTTTAATATTAAGAATTCCCATTTTTCTAAGTTTCCTTTAATTTCTTCCCAGACTTTTTCATAATTATTTTGAAACAATAGACTTCTGTTCTTTATAACTGTAACTCTCAGATATTTAATCCTTTTTTTCTACTTCAAAATTTGAAAGAGCAATTAATTCATTTCTCTTTTTCCAAAGTCATTTTTTTTATTCAACAGTTTTGTTTTACCACAGTTTACTTTAAACCCAGAGCACATCCTAAACCCCAAATGCAATTTTTTAAAAAAGAACTTTCATCGGGTCTAATGGATTTTGTGTCCTTATCACAAGATCATCTGCATAAGCCCTCAACATTTTTAACCTTGACTCCATACATTATATCATTTTTTCTGATATCTCTTAGTAAAGTCCCCAAACCAAAACAAACATCAAAGAGGAGCAGCCTTGTCTAGTTCATTGTTGTATCTCAGTCAATGTTGCATTGCCATTTACTAAAATTAGGGCTTTTTGAACTGAATATATTGTCTTATTGCTCAAATAATATTTTCACCAAAGTCTGTTCTCTCCAATACTTGAAATAAGAAATTCCAGGAAATAGTATCAAATGCTTTCTCTGCATCTTAAAAAAAAATCGAAACAGCCTTTTTGTTATTATGATATTCCAAATATTCAATAATATTAAGAACAGTTCTTACATTACTCCTTAATTGTCTTTTTGGCAAAAATCTGCTCTGATCCTCATGGATGTTCTGAGAAATACGTTTCATCAATCAGCTTGCCAAAACAGTAGTGAATATCTTAAAGTCATTGTTTAGTAATAAGATAGATCTATAATTCTTTGTTAATGTCTCATCCCTATTTTCTTTATGGAACACAGTAATATGGATGTTCAAGAATCTGGCATCCATCATTTTCCTACTCACTCATCATACACCAACCTTAGTGGTTGAAGCAATTTAATCTTCAAATTTCTTATAATATACTGCAGATAGCCAATCTAGTCCTGGAACTTTCCCAGCTTTAATCTTTTTAATTGCTTCAGAAGGCTCCATAGTTGTCACAGGCCCATTCGAACTTTTCTTTTGTTTCAGTCATAATTTATCCAATTGAAGTCTGTCTACATAATCTTCCATATCTGAGACTTTTTCACTGCCCCTTAAATATAAACCTCTGTAATATTCTACCAAAGCTTTTAATGTTTTTAAGTTGACCATTACATTCTGGTCTGTCTTCCCCATCTTTGACACAGATTTCTTTATCCTTTCTTGTCTCAACTTATAAGAGAGCTACTTCCCAGGTTTATTTCCAGATTCAAAATTCTTTTAAGATATAGTAGTTTGGCATTCATTTCTTAGACAGTAAACAGTGAGAATTGTTGTTGAAGTAATTTAATCTTTTCTTGAATCTTATTATCAATTTTTTTTCGTAAGTTTTCTGTCCAGTTTTTCTTAAGTTTTCTCTTACTCTTTCTTTCTTTCTTTCTTTCTTTCTTTCTTTCTTTCTTTCTTTCTTTCTTTCTTTTAAATCTGGAGTCATATAAGTTTGCTTGCATCCCAAACTACTGTGGGATCTGTATCATGATTTAAATTCAGTTCAAAAAATTTTCCCAGTTGTTATTTACCTTACTGTAGTATTTCTGTCTTCAGAAGTAGATATTCATTAAATCTTCATCTAAACTGTATTTGCTCCATTTTCAGAGACATTGTGGTAGGATTATGGTCTGAAAAAAATTTCTAGCAAAATTTCCATCCTCTTTACTAAGTTGGTCATATTCTTAGAAATCCAAAACTTATCTATTCTTGAAAAAGATTCATGTCAGTTTGAAAAAATAATGTATAGTCTAGAATTTGGCTGCAAACCTCTTCAAACATCTATTAATTGAAAGTACTCTATACATGAATAGCCTCCCCTGGTCTTCCTTAATTCCTTTACTGGAATATTTATCTTTATTAGAATCAACAACTTCATCTGAATTACTAATGCAAATCAGATTTTGTAAGTCCAGTTCTAATATCTTTCTTAATAAATGTTCATAAAAAGTTGATTTCTCATTGTTTGGGCCATAAATGCCCATCAAATTAAATCTTGCCAGTTGATTTGCACAATTAAACATCTGCCTTGTCCATCTTCATATATCAATTTAGGTTGTTATGCAAGGCTTATCTGATCTGGTTGTTTCAGTTCACATGTGCATATTGTTAGTTCTGAATAAAAACTTTATAGAAATATGTCAAACTCCTCTTCTTTTTTGTGGTATAGAAACCTATACTTTCCATTGGATTTCTGCCCCTGGCACCAACGTTTCCATTAAAGAAGTAATGCCTTTATTGACAGAGGTTTCCCATTATTTCTAAAAAGTCACATAACTTGAATTTGAAGATAACTATTATATTGCCTCTTAATTGCCTTCTCTCTAGACTAAATATATCCCAGTCAAGTACCTTTCATTCTCATCTCCTTTGTCACCCTCCTGTGGGTATGATATTATTTGTTGATATTCTTCTTAAGTTGCAGTGTCCCGAACCATACACAATATTTCATTCAGAGGTCTGAACAAGCAGAAATTGAGTGGTGATCTGGGCTCTATATTTCTTTTGAGGTATCCTAGAATGGCATTAGCTGTTTTTAGCTGCCTTATGGTCACATTGCTGGCTTGTGCTAATTCTGTAGCAACCTTTCCTGGTGGTCATTTTATTGGGGGATGAATGAAAGGGTAGCTCAACACAGGAAGTTGGGGGAGGTTGATCTGTAGCTTAGTAGAAGACCTATATTCTTTCTGCAAGTACTACTCTCAAGTGATGTCTCAACCATCCGGTGTTGGAATATTTGATTCCTTCCACCTAAATACAGGACTTTACATTTATCTAACTGAAATTCATTTTGTTAATTTGGGTCCTGTACAAACTGTCAACAACATCTTGAATCTTGTTTCTGTCTTCTAAAGTGTTAGCTACTCCACCCAGTCTGATATCATCTGCAAATCTGATGAGCACCCCCTCTATCTCTTTGTCACAGTTATTTATAAAGATATTGAATTGCTCTGTGTCCAAGACAGAAGCCTGTGGTAACCCACTTGCCTTTTATCTGAAAGATGACGAGAAGGTGTAAACGAGAATGAACAAGGCTTTGATAATGAGGTGAAGGGCTCTTTCACCATACATAATTACAGTATATGGTTTCATTTTAACCATTGCAGCAGAACGTTGCAGTGCCCCGGCAAATTATAAAGCCCAGGATATCATAGGATGCGGCCATGGCACTTAGTAGACTCATAGCATTAGAAGTACATACTGCGAACCAAGTCTGAGGCCATTTCTGCATCACCTTCCCAACCTAGGACGGGACTGCGACAATGCTTCTGCACGACGTCATCGTGGTCCTATCTTTCTCCCATCCCCAGACAGTGCATTCACAGATTAAATCATTTACAGGTTTTCCTCGTCAATGATCTGCAATCGCGCCACCATCCTGGACTTACCTGGCTGCACTTCCTGCCCCAGTGCAGCCTGGGAAAGTACTTGACTGCAGAAGGAAGGAAGAGGCATGGCCATCACACTCTCTTCCTCAGGGAGCCAGCCGGTGCGGAGGGGAGCGCAACAGTGCTCCTGTTGCACTCCCCTCCCGGCAGAATGCAAAAGGTAGGGTGCGGAAAGTGCCTATGTAAAGCCACCACCTCATGAGGGAGAGGCAGAGTGGTGGCCATTGTGCTTCTGTTGAAGGAGAATGGTTTTCCAGCAGCCTGCTTGGCATCCCTAAGCTAGCATACCCTCCAGAACTTCACAAATGAAAACCAGGACACATGTGGCCAAACAGCATCCAAGTGTGGTCAAGATGGCAGAAGTTATTAATGAGAACGAACACACAAGCAGAAGCAGCATTTTGCTTTTGCCTGTGCCTATTGGGAAGGACAAAAGCCTACCCACTCTTCTCCACTCTCCACTGCTGAGTTAAGTGAATGCAAAGTATTTTTTCAGTTTGAACTCAGTTTGCAGCAACTGAAATAAGTTGAAGACAAAGGAGGAAAGTGGGGGGAGGAGAGAGAAACGGGGACATTTTAAAAGTAGCTGAAAAACTGGGATTACAGAGGATTAATCAGGATTGTCCCTGCCAAATTAAATGCCAGTGTGATTGGTTTTTATGGGTGAAATGAGGAGGGGGACGTCTTGTCTTTTGCCTCAGATAGTAAAATCTATATTGGGCCAGGACTGAAGATGAGGAGAAAGGGTTGAGGGGTGGGGAGAAACCTTATAAGATAACTCAGTTTTGAAATCTTGCCAGGTAATTCTTGCCAAGTCGTTATTTTAATGGATTATCTTCTTGTCCGTCCAATTTTGTTATGCCAGTTAGCCAGGATGCAAACGTCGATACTTCCATTAAAGTAGCTTTGAGAGATTTTTCATCCTCCACCTAACATCTGGTTAGAATTATTTGCAGCTTATGAAAGAAGTGTCTCACTGCTTCTTTTTCTTAGGGGGCTGACACTACCCTGCCTTTCTCAGTCTCTGTGCACTGTTTCCCCTTCTTTTCTTCTTATATCTCTGAAGGTGTTGTACCTTTATATTAACTAGTGTGGGGAGGTAGAAGGGGAAGATGGGGGGAAAGCGAAAGGACTCACTTTCCTTCTGCTCTCAACTCTACACACTGCATGACTGGAACAGGGCTGATGGGCTGAAAGCATGGTGAAGGATAACAGTTTTATGTCACTGAGTGAGACCATTTGCTAAGGTATTTTTTTTTAATTAAGAAATTTTGAATAATCATACTAGAGAATATAGAAACCTAGATATGAAGCATTGTAAGCTAAGCAGTTAAATATATACAAAGGATCTAACAATAATGAATTAATTAGAGAGAAATAGAAAGAAATAGAAATATTAAGGCAAAGGATTTATACGATCTGAAGAGAAACCAGAGTATGAAAGAAATAGAAATATTAAGTATATAATCACTTATTTAAACTATCTTTAAACTAACCTATATAAAATAGATGTGTGTGTGTGTGTAAATATCTTCATACCTATATATCTATATATTTGATACACAGATAACAACTAAAGAAAAAAAGATTACAGAAAGTAAAAGATAATAAGAAATGAACTCATTGAAAATACATAGTAAAGTTCTCCCCCCCCCCCCCATGTTTTAAGCAAACATTCAAAGGAAATTAGCGTGATACCTCATCTGTTCTAGCCAACACCTGCCATAAAATAAATTTTGTTTCGGTAAAACTCTACCACTACTATTTCAATCGACTGAAAATAGTTGATACATAGTATTGGTTATTTGCAAAATATGAATATATAATACGTGATATATAATTTTCCCTTATAGAATCTTAACTACGATTTCTAAATCGTTCCATATTATTCCAGATCGAAAAATTTTTTATATTTCTGTGTACATTTATATATGAATATTTATACCTGTATTTTTATATAATACAAAGTAGTTTAGGGATCCAAATTCAAATCCTAATTCCAGCTGTTGCAAACTGCCCCCATTTTGTTTCCCAAAGTGGGTAGACTATCTTCCAATTGTCCTTAAATTGTTTGGAAGTAGAATCCGAAAGTAGGGTCGACAGTTTATCTAATTCTACCATACCAAATAATAGCCAATCATCCAAGTGGCTGTAATCCTAGCAGCTGTAATCGTGTATAATATAATCTTCTGATATCTTTTATATACCAGGTTGGCATCATCTAACATATTTAATAAATATATTTCAGGCTTCAAAGAGAAAGAGATCTTGAGGGTTTTAGTAATACTTTCATGGATTTGTTTCTTTTCCCCCCCTTTTTTTTCTTACTTGCAGCTCCACCATAAATGGTAAAAAGTCCTTCTTTGATTACATTTCCAGTAAAAAAAAGTTGCTGAGGTATTTTCAAGGGAAACACCTGACATGGAAGACTTGGTCACAGGAAACTCACTTTCACAGGGTGAAGGGAGAGCAAGGATGAAGATTACGGTATACTTTGAAGCATACTTCCTCACAGGTCAAAGATGGTTAGGTCCAAACAGTACCTTCAGCTTGTACAGGGCCTGTTTTACACAACAGAGCTGGGCCGGTGAGATGACCATTTCAGGCCTCAGATGTTGGGGGAGCGGAGCAACAACAGCCTCTCGGTGTACCCTTTCTTGGAAGATGGAACTATGCATGCCACAAATCTCCTAAATTAATTTGCTGCTTCAGGAGCAGTGGAAGATGCTGTCTCATCACCAGTATTCAAGTAAAATTCACCTGTGTCCTCAGTTAGTTTTTGTATACAATATGAAGACAGGGCACTATCTTGCCCTTTGCCTTCAGCAGAATGTCTTGGGCCAGCTCCGTACTAGACTGTTGTGTGAGAAAAGTGGAATTTGATCCAAATAAGCTGCTCTGTTTGTGCAGTTGCTAGCAAAATTGCTTGCAGAAATACAAGCCTGAATCCTGATCCAGAACTTATGTATTGCACGACTGAACGAGTGCAGGGTTTTGCAATACCGTGGGATGGTGTTTGTTTTCCTTTCGTGCCCAGGCTTTTGGTTTCCAACCCACAATGTGCTTCAATGAAAACCAATTTGATTTTTTTTTAATGTCACAATAACTACAGCAATGTTTTCGATCTGGAGAAGTGTTGGTTGCCTTGGAAGAGGACTGGGTGTGCAACCAGACCCAGACAAATGTTCCAGTCATGATGGGTGGCTGTGACAGTCCTTGAGTCATTATGGATGTTGGTGCAACGACTCCTAGAGTGCTGGCTCATCCAGCAGTCAGCTGAATGCCAAGAGTTATAACTGTTCTAAAAAATACAGACCGAAGACAATAATAATCCTGAATATATTCTTAAAGCTCTACTTATATAGGTCATTATGGAAATGATAGCTCCACAGGTTCACAGCTGCTCCCGTGCAGCATGCCTAACAAGGAACATGGGCCATTAAGAAAGGGAACAAATTACCTAAATGAGAAAGACGAAAGAAATTATGCAGTTGATCATTTTGTTATTAATAAATCATTATGCCCTTCTACTCTCTTTTTCCCAGAGATTGATTTTCAAATGCCTTTTAAATCAGGCAGAGTGGAGAATTGGAGGCTGAAGTGCTACAGTTATGATCGAAAAGCAGAACTGGGTAAAGTTACTTTTTTGGGCTACAGCTCAATTTTTCTGGGAAGTATCCTGACAAAGCGGTTATGGAAAGTGTCATCTAAAAAAAGTAACTTTTCCAAGCTCTTCTATTCTGCTTTATACCCCTAAGAGGCTATATTCCCAAAGAGACTCTCCACTTAGAAATGATTCTTAGCAAAGGGAGGTTCCAACACCCCTCCCATTCCATATTGAAAGAATATACAAAGGTAATGCAGGCTAGCCCTAACCTTGGTGGTGACCAGATTGGCACCCAAGCCATATCACCATCTCGGCTTCATGGTGAGATGGTGCAAATACTAAGGTATACTGACAGAGCTCCTCCAATGGAGTAGGATGGTAATTGGGGCAGCCCCCATCCCCAAAGTGAAGGGGTCCTACATGTGCTACATATATTGGTGGTGTTAGCCCATATAGCCCCACTTGCTCTCCTTCCCCTATATTCTTTCAATGCATGCTGAGCGGATGCTCAGAACTTTCTGAATGAAATCACGCAATTAGTCCAAAAGGAACAGAAAAATAACAGAAAAATAAACATGACATGGTGCCAGAATTATAGATATGCAATATTTTAAAGGCACAGATCCCTAACTCCTCATTCAGTAGCCAGTCAGTTGCCAAAAGCCTCCCCCTTCATAAAATGGTAATAATCTAACCTAACCTTCCTTGGAAAGGAATTTCAGAGTTTGGGAGCAGCATTCAGTAAGGCCCTCCAGAATTCCTGTATCTGATGTAGCTTTGTTTCTATCTGTGAGCTGATCTCAGTTGTCTTTTTAATGGCTCTAATCCATACTCTGATCCCGTGAGGACCTACAACCTCAGCCTTTATTCTGCAAACACTGTTCACAACTACGCCAACTTTAGAGAATAGGCAGTCCTCTGGAAAGTTGAGTGTTCTAAGGCAGCCAAAAAAATGTTCCCACAGGTCCTGTGGGACGCAATTCATACTGGGGTTGTTTGGGTAGATGAAAAATTACAGATCATTCTTAAAGAAATGGGTGTGCCACAACATTTCATTGTCCTGATGCATAACCTGCACACAGGACTAGAGGCCACTGTTAGGACAGAATATGGAGAAATAGAATGATTTCCAATTGGCAAGGGGGTCAGGCAAGGCTGCATTTTATCACCCTATCTGTTTAAGTGATATACTGAACATACCATAGGTAAAGTGGGATTAGACTTGAAGGAAGGAGGTATGAAAATTGGAGGAAGGAACATCTGCAATTTAAGATATGCAGGTGACACCATATTAGTTGCAGAAAATAGCAAAGATTTGGAACAATTATTGACAAGGAAGAAAATGAAAAGGCAGGTTTATAGTTAAACATTAAGAAAATAAACATAATGACCACAGATACTTTACAGAACCTTAAACGATGAAGACGTTGACCACAATACAAATTGCAGAAAAGAAATCAGAAGAAGAGTATGACTTGGAAGAGCGACTATGACAGAGCTAGACAAGATCCTGAAGTGTAAAGACACCGTATATAATTGAATTAGGATTGCCCATGACCTTATATTTGCAATTTGAATGTATGGTTGTGAAAGCTGGACAGCAGAAAAAACTGATAGGAAGGAAAATGACTCATTTGAAATGTAGTGTAGTATGTGTGTGTGTGTGTTTGTGTATACTGTGTGTGTGTATTCCTCATTTGTTAAACTTTTTAAAATTTGAATGGAATACTCTGTGCTGTACATAATATATCATGCTTTAATGACGTTATCAGGGTTTGCCTGTTGTAACATCATCATCTCCTGTAACAATACAAAGGGTCATTTCCAGGACTCAGATTTTGACCCTACTGTTGCAGAGCCTGGGATAATTGGGATCTGGAAAACCTAACTGGGACTCATTGACTGGCATCTTGTTAGTAAATATGTTTGTATATGTCTATTTTAATTCATTATGAAGGTTGGCATTCCTTGCCTTGCTCTGAAATAACACCTGTAATTTAGCACAGAGCTGCTACAGCCCCCACCCCCTACCATTTTCTGTCTTGGTAGAGAGCAGGGGTGGAGAAGTGTTTTGCTATGTCCACGTAGCTGGACATGAAATGATTATATCATGCACTGAAACCTCCAGGAGACATCAGCAAATGATGTAATGCAGAACTACTATGCTACACCGATGGAATTACTACAGTACACTGAGTCATACAGGTTTCCATCCATTGTATCTCAAGGTCAGTATACTTTGTGCAGCAGACATGAGTGTGGGAGTGAATGTATGTTTGTATGCGCTTGAACTTCTTGCCTTCATACTGAGGAAGATCACAAATAGTTAGGAGACCAGGTGGCATGCTTTGCAGGAGACTTTGAACTTCATCACGCAATTGGTTTGTTGCACAATCACACTAGCTTAGTTCTGTGTTTGTTGGAGCATATCCTTTCAATTGAGAAAAACTCATTAATGGCTCCAATATCGCTGCTGTTCAGCTATTACTTCTTGGTGTGATCGTTTCCTTCTGCTACGCATCCAATATTCTGGCAGTCATGTGGAGTGGGTGGGTGTGGTTTTTCCTCTTCTCTCTCTGTCTATTCCCAAGCACGATGAAGTCACTCCATTTTCTCCACATTGGGCAAAGAGGACACTAAAGTGCACAGGAACAACATTGCCTTCCCTCTACTCCTTGCTACATTTTTCTTTTCTTTTCTTTAGTTGTTCTGCCATAATTGTGCAATTGTGCTGCTGAGCAATCACTAGCATGCCGCAATAGGAACAATGTTGTTTTTACGCTGTTCCCTGGAACATGTTTCTTTTTAAAATTTGTTTTGCCATAATTGCACAATTGGACTGCCATGGCAATCACTAGCATGCTGCAATTACACTATTATGGCAAAACAAATACAAATAAATAAATATGTCCCACGGAATTGAAATTGTGCAACTGTGGCAAAAAAGAAAAAGAAAAAATAAACAGTGCATATGCACTACATAGGCCATTTCTGCACTAGTGCACTTTATAATGCAGCCCCTCCCTAAATTGCAAACCCCAGGATTCCATAGGATGTTGAAAGTGGAATAATAGCACTATAACAGTCTACTGCAGAAATGGCCATAGTTTGGACACAGGTAGGAAGGCTGGGTCAGCAAGGCAGTGCAGAAGACTGATTGTGATGGCATGCCTCACAAAGCTTTATTGCAGAGAGTTGTGAAACTGATTGTTTCTGTACCAGTATGTTTCAGTTTGCTTAAACAATGT
The DNA here is from genome assembly GCA_030412105.1 of Cyclura pinguis. NCBI lineage: Eukaryota > Metazoa > Chordata > Lepidosauria > Squamata > Iguanidae > Cyclura > Cyclura pinguis. The sequence continues at coordinate 46,588,458 of CM059604.1, forward strand.
GACTGCTGCAAGTCAACAGGCTTGTGTGATAAAGCCCTTAGTATTGTGTGGATCAGGGCCAGATGTTGTAGGGAGCTGAGAAAACCTGACGGAGCAGCAGAAGAAGGTTGTGACAATTGAGATAAAGTGTTCCCCTGAGCTATGTGGTGGTAATTTTACTCCCAAGTAAAACTGCATAAGACCAAGGAGCTGGTGCTCTGTGTGTATTTTTTAATGGGTGAGGGTTTGGAGAGAAGAAAGTAAGTGCATGCGTGAAAGTGCATTTAACTGAAAACCTTTGCTTTTATACATATTACCATGTTATTGCCCCTTTAATAAGGGCTGAATATTGATTGGAGGATAGATAGAAACAAAAAACTAGATCTGGTTGGCTTTGCCTGTGTCCTGGCAGACTTGAGAGGTCATTGAACAAAAATGAGTAAGTAATAATTTTCTGGGTTTTTTTCCCCCATGCCAGACAAATTAAACTACCTAATGGCAGGGCCAGCCCTGTGATCTCTAAAACAGTGCACTTTGCATAATAGAGTGATCTAAATCTTCATCATATAAAGTTCCTTGTTCTGAACCTCACAGAGTTCCTAGCTGTTCCCCTTATTGTCTGTCAGAGAAGGGAGAAAATGTTGTAACCTGTGTGTTGAAAGAGCAAATCATCCTTCCGGTCTCCACTTATACAACCTACTGCCTGGCAGGCAGCATTAAGAAATTACAGCTGTAAACTTTCCAGTCTTCCAAGAACCTGCAATAAAAAACACTTTCCTGGAAATGTCTCCAGGTTCCTTGATGCACCTGCCCATCCAAGCATACCTCAAGTTAACAAAGCCCCTGATAAAGAAGCTCTTTTTTTACAAAGGCCATTTCCGCATTACACTGTTACAGTGCTATTATTCCACTTTCAACATCCTGTGGAATTCTGGGACTTGTTGTTTATTGAAGCCAAAGAGCTCTCTGGCTGAGCATTCTAAATGCCCTTCCCTAAAATGCAAACTCCAGGATTCTATAGGTTGTTGAGAGTGTAATAATAGCACTATAACAGCGTAGTGTGGAAATGGCCAAAGTACTTTTATGCTTACCTGGCCCCCTTCTTTCCCATCCTCTCTCTAGCTGGAAGTATTTTTAAGAGCATTAGCAATGGGAGGATGATGAAGCAGGATTGAGGAAAAAACAGACTTTCCATGTTTTGTTGCAGTAGCATGTCTGTAGTAAACAATACAATAAACAGAGCTGGGAAAGAGAAGGATTCTATTCTAGCTGATCCTGCTGTAGCTGTGTGTGCCTGCCTACAACAGGTACTTAGAAACTACCTCCCCAATCTCTTACTTAGCCAATGTGAAGGGCAAATCAGAGAGAATATCACTAGCTTCTCTTGCCATGGGTAAAAATAATAGATCTAGAAGTTTGGCCACCAAAATGGAAAACATAAGAAAAGTGGAGGCCAGTGAAAGAAAGAGCGAAAAAAAATCTCTGGATGCATTTTGGAAGAAACTTTCAAGTGGTCTGTAGAAAGTTCAAATATTTTTGTTAACTTATACAAGGTTCACCTGAGCTGGGTGTTTCATTTCACATGTGCATATTTTTGAATAAAAAACTTGCTGATGGTGAACTGCCCTTCTTTTTTTGTGGTGCAGGAACTTACCCCTTTTCTTTCCCTGTTATTTCTTCCTCTGGTACCAAATTTTCTGTTAAAGAAATAATGACCAGGAACACATTGCCTTTGTTAACTGAGGTATACCTGTGTAACAAGCTCTGTTTACTTTGCAGTCAGAGCAGAATATGGCTGAAAGCAACTCCTCCTCCAGCTCATCCATTGTCCTGGCTGCCTGCCTGCCTGCCTGCCTGCCTGCTTGCGTATTTAAGATTTTTCTACTCTTTTGCACTGCAAAAGGGAAAATGGTAACAATGCCAGCAGCAGCTACCACCACTGCAGCCAAGGTAGAATGTAAGGAGTTGGCAGGCAAGGAGCTAGGCTGCCAAGTGACACCGGCAAGAATAAGAAATTTCACATTGCATCAGCAAGGAACCACTGACATGGCCAATTTTTCAGGAAAGCCTTTTTGCATTTTCTCCCGAACCCCCACTTCACCCCACCCGCACAACACAAGGTGAAACTCAGCAGCATTTTTAAGTGTCTTCCTCTCATAATGGAATCACTGAGTGGTCATTATTCACTATAATAGCAATGATGGTGGTGGAGTTATTTGTTACTTGTCAATAGCCTGCCTCCCATCCAAACAAAGGGATCACTTCCTGCTTTCTGGGGGAAAGGGAGAAAAGAGTAGCCGAGAGAAAAAGGCCAAGTACATAATGACAGGCGCTGAGCACAGGGGATGGAAAAGCTTAGTGAAAGAGGGTTCCCCCTGCTGGCCCTGCCGGGGAACATTAGCCCTGACTGAACAAAGCCACGTAAGAATGCATTATTTTAGATGAATAGGGCGCAAGGGATAATTGCAGTAATGTGATCCTAAAATGAGTCTGGCTTCTTTGTGCATGTGTGTGTTGTGACTCCAGGTCAATAAACTGCACTTATTGTATTTTAAGAGGTCTTTAAAAATAACTTCCATGTTTGTAAGAGAATACATTACTGGAAAAAAAATTAATAAAACATGTCTTGGAAAAGATCCTTATAATATATAGCAGCATTCTCTGAGTCAACATTTTTTATTCCCGCACAACCCAACCCAGAAGAAACACAAAATGAAATATAAATATCAGTGGAAAGCAAAAACGAGAGAAACCAATTAATAACCATTAATTAATTTATTTATTAATTATTTTTATATTATTATTATTATTATTTTATTTTTGTTATTAATTAATGAATAACCAATAATAAACCAATAAGAGAAACCTGTGTAGATACACATTTTGTATTCCATAAGAGAGTGTTACTGCCCTGGCTAGTCCGAGCTTTGAGGATATTAAAGATATCCTCTTGATATCACAATTCAGCTTCACTTTTCTATTCCTCTCCACGTGCTTGCGAGGCTGCCAGACAAGCACATAAACAAGTTCAGCCGTTCATAGCCGTAATATTCAAACTACAACAGGCAGGCCAGAAATAGCTGACTCACTGCTTTAGGACACCTCCAGGCAAGTACTCTAATTAGGTATGCATGCAACTTACAAAAGAGCCTCTGCCCCGCGCTGGCAGCTTGATGGGTAACCTATACAATACCCAAGTACTCTGCGTCTGCATACTGGCTACTCTATTGAGAACTGCTACGATAACTCAATCATTCAGATTCTGACCTTTCGGAGGCTTTGTCTCCAACTCCAAATCTATTGTTTTCCCCCAAGTACGGCATAGCCTGCAGTCACAATTCTCCTTATAAAAACCCTTGATTCCGAGACCTTCCTCGGAACGCTCCCGAGTTTCATCCCGCCTTGCTGCCGCTTTGCTTGGCGAGCCTCCCCTCAGCTCCACGTGCTGAGCTACATCGCACCCCAGCTTCGCTCTCTATTTTCCTGGGCTTCAGGACAGGTGACGTATCACCCAAACCAGCAATCCCTCTACAAATCCCTCTATACCACTCCAACCTTTATTTTCTTTAGTTATCTTGCGTGAGTGTGCTGCATACACTGTTTTGCTTGTATTTAATAAACATCATTTATTATTTCAACTTTTGTGTGCTGCTTGACTCGACCCGACCCCGTAGACATAGGGTTCAAGATCTTGCTACGTTACCCTGCCTCTCGTAACGCTAAGCAGTGCTCTGAGCTAATTTTCCCCAACTTTAGTTGAGCACATTTTGGTGTCCCTCCCGGGACCCCCAGTTCACAGGGTAACAAGAGAAAACAAGCATTTTGCAAAGTCTTTGGAGAGATTCAGTTCTGGTGTAAGACACTGCAACTTTGTGGGTGCCTTTGGGAATTGTGGTTAAGATCCATTGTTGAATAAGGCATATAGTTTTGCTACTGGACTGTAACAAATGGTTTCTGCCAATGGTGGTGAACATGCTTCCTTATAGATGTTTTGAACTCCATTTTGCAATGGGACACGTATCATAGAGTTCTGCACAGGCAGAACTATAAGATATCTCTCTCCATCCCTGCCAAATCCACCTTTTAAACAGCTGTAGCCCTTCCCTAATATTGTTACCCCAAAAGCATGGGACCCCATGAGGTCCTATATCAGAACCCACAATTAAATGTAAAAATGGGGAATTAATGAACTCAGATTAAGAATATTGCAAGAGGAGGGGTGACTTAGGACCTTTTCACGTATGTCTACCAGGGCACTAAAAAGAGACCAATCAGAAAACTTGTAGTTCAATTTAAATGTGTTTTATTGGCAGAAAATATACATGCACACACGCACGCACACACACATAGTCACACACACAAGCAATCACACAAAGCTAACTGAATATAAAGAGTAGAAAAATGGAAAGCAGAGGTAGAAGGGAGTGGGTTATATTTACCATCCAGAGAGAGGCAGGGAAGTGGTGATGTGACTTGGACTGATGTCCCAAGCAAAAGGCAGAGTGACAAGGAGGACCCCCGAAACTGAAGTGCTATCTGTGTGACCCAAAATCAAAGGCTCTTTATAGCCAAAAATCTGCCCTGGAGATGTGAGATGTTAATGACTCTCTACCTGTGTCTTGCAGAGTGTACAAAGGGGACAGGATGAACACATGTTTGTTAATGTCTGAAGGAAACCGTTGATGATTTTTAACATGTGGATTGCAAAAGATTTTGATGTCTGCCTGATTGAAGAGCAGGAAAAAGGTCACAGGTGTGAGGATGAGGCAATTATGGGTTTTTTGGAAATCTTCCTGTTTTCCTGAACCAGCCCTGTCAAACAAGCAAGGCTCTTTGTTTTGTAGTTTGCAACAAAGAAGTGCCAGATTGAGTTGATAGCTGGTTTTATGGCCTTGCTTTCTGTAGGATACGCAAACCACAGGGGGTGCTTGCTCTTCTTGGAGCTCAGCTGAAAGAGCCATTAAATCAGATTTTCTTTCAGTGAACCTTGGGTCATGTTGGGGTCATCTCTGACCTACTTCCAGCCGGAATCCTTTCACATGGCCCTTTTCAGCCATTGTGTACGATTTGTATTTTATGCTAATTAAACACATCTGCCAATTAATATATACCAAATGGGAGACTGCAGAGCCCTCATAATAACATGGTCGTGTGGGCTGTGGACAAGCATCACAAATTGTTGTTATAGTTGGATACACAGTGACAGGCATCCTCTAGAAACTCCCAGGGATTCCCTGTGTGTCCAATTGTAGGAACATAGCTGGACACTGCTCGGCCCCAGTGACCAGTACGTGGCCATGTGGGGGGTTGTAGCAGCTTAAAAGGTCGGGTTTGGGGGGGGGTCAGTTGTTGCATGGTCGGTAGAGAACTGCAACCTCCACAACACCACAAAAGCGGGTTACGCAGGCATAAGTTGGCTTTATGATGTTGCAGATCACTAAGAGAATGCCAGCCTACAAATCCTACAATCTCTGAGTGGGACTGATGGAAGTTGTAGGGCACAACATTTGAGGGGACAAAATATTCACTAGTCCTGTTTAGGCCCTGCTGCATGCCAGCCATTTTTTTAAAAAAATCAGTCAATCAATCAATGAACTGCTGTCTAGTGACAGTTTAAGGCAGAGATGGGCAACTGTGGTCAGTCTTGGGGTCACTTTATCGCCCTGGGAACTCTCCAGGAGTCACACAGGCTGCCAAAAAAAAGTAAACAAAAAGACAAAACCAGAAGACTGGAAATGGCTGGATATCCACTCCTGGGGGTCCTTTCCACTACACAATTGCAATGTTATTATTCCACTTTAAATGCCATAGTACCATCCCGTAGAATCCCGGGGTTTTTAGTTGGTGAGGCACGGGAGTGCTCTGGATTCCACAGGACAGACCATGTCAGTTAAAGTGGAATAATAGCAATATAATGGTGTAGTGTGGATAGTTACAAGGTTTTCAAAAGCCAATTTAAAAAATAATAACAATTAAACTTTGTGAGCAACCCTTACAATCTATTTCAAAGGTGAATTGCTATTTTCGGACACTTCTAGATGAGGTAATTTACCCCTTCTCTCTCTGACCAGAAAGGCAGTCTAGGGATTCAGACAAAATCAAGGGCCACAAAACAGCTTTGGGAGCTGCATGGTACCTCAGGGCTACATTTTGTCTTAAAGGGTCATCTTGATTTTAAGCAAATCAAGATTATCTATTCAAATCTGAGAACATGTGAGATTGGAAGCAGTTCCATCTGTTGTGCTTGTGGAGAAAAGAAACGCACTATTTCATAACATTCTTGCTCTGGGGAATAAACTTCCTGGAAATTATAAGGCATATAACCTCTACTGTGTCATAGTGTCATCGTGACATGTCTGAAAATTTTGTAGGAATGTCCAATACTCTCCAGCCGCTATAAAATCTGTCAGCTGTTCAATCTAGATAAGCATACTGTGAAGAGCATACTGTGAAGAGCATACTGTGAGATACTAAAGCTCAGTTTGAAAATAAGCTATGCAATTGTTTTATTTATTATTTTATTTACTCCCAATATTTCTATACATCCTATAGCCAAAACTTTCAAAGTGGTGCATCCATAAAACACCAGTGGAATTCCAGCCATCAGGTGGAAGCGTATAGTTGAACTCATTTTATATTGTTCTTGTTCTTATTTGGCTCCTGCATTGCACTGAGCTCAGTGATGTTTAGTCCCAGATAAGAGACTGCAATCCTGTTTAGATTATTGGGTAGCAATTTTTTACCTACTTGGAAATGCCAACAACCAGAACAGGTAGGGACACTTCAGAATATGGGTGGGTGGGCGGTTTTCTTGCGATTGAATCTCATCCGCTTTTCAAGATCCCGATCCATATGTATTCTAGTGGAGTCACTTGTTATTGAAGAATGAACAGCAAGAGGTGTCTGTGGAAGGAATTCCTAATGAAGCGGCTGGCTTTTTTTTTCATAGCGCGCCCCCCTCCCCTTTTATTTTAGAATTCTAACTCTGCACCCTGTAAAGAGAGTTAAAGTACATACAGGAGCTGTTTTAAATCAAGAATCTTTCATTTCCTGCTTGGTTCTTAGCATATCTTAACAAAAGAGAGAGATTTCAAAAGCTCTTGTGGAGTAGATTAGAATGTTAAGAGGAGCTTGGAGGGTGACATGAATAAATATGAGGTAAACAGCTGCACTTAAGGCAAGTTAGTTCAAATAGGTGACAAACAAATGTGATGCTTCAGAATGGATGCTAATTTTCCAGACAGAATACAGGAATAATTTATTGCCTGCCTGCAGTAATCCGGATTTCCCTCTTCATTTCGATCACCTTTTAGCAATTGCCAAAATGAGAATGTTAAGCAAGATCAATTGGAGGTTGCCGTGATGTGCTCCATCTTATGATCTATACTGACAACCATGCAGTGCACTTGACCTTTGGTCCTTTCGAAGAGTCTGAGTCAGATGCTAGTCCATCGTAAAGCTGTGTCACGCTATCTGTGACCTCTGTGCTGCTCTGTTCATTTATTTGTTTTTAAAGAGATATCTATCATATGCATGCCTATGGATATGCATAGGTACGTATACCATTATCCCTCCACATTCGCAAGGCTTAGGGATGCAGGATTCCCATGAAAATGGAAAAACTGCAAATAACTCTACCCCCACAACCATATTTAACACACAAAAAGTATGATCTGCCCATTCGACCCACTGTGGGTGACTTCAAGTTGTTGGGGTTCCTTTGCAAGGCAGAACTGGAAGGTTGGTGGGGCTTGTCACCACCTCCACTGGTGCCGTATGCCATTTTTAATAGGGACTTACAATACACGTTCATACCCTCTCAGTCTCTCAAAGCTTGCAGTCCCTATTAAAAATACTACAGGGCAGCAGCAGAGGCAGCAGCAAATAATCCACAAGTAACCAGATCCGCGAAAGTGAAAGCCGCAAACGTTGAGGGCCAACAGTATATAATGCAAAAATTAGTCCTTTGCTGTTCACCATCGCAAGACCATGCAGGTGTGGGAATCATGCATCCCTCTTGATGTTGGTGGACTACAAGCTACCATAGCCAAGTGTAAGGAATGCTGGGAGTTGCAGTCTAAAGCCACTGGATGGTTGCATGATTCCCACCATGGTACTAATAGAAGGATGGTTTAAAAATGATACCAACAGAAGCAGAAGAAAAGAAGAGAGGCAATAGTTCTATTCCATGTGGACCACATGCAGCCCTCAAGAATCTTTTTTGCAGACCCACTGCCCCCATCTGCCATTATTTTCCATCTCCTCCGTCTCTCTCTGAGGTCCACAATGGACAAACATCCTTGTATTATAGTCTAACAACTTATAGTATCCAGCAATGGCTGGCTGGAAAAAAAAAGATTTTGTAAGATTTTGTCACAAATCTGACACGTTTCCTTTTACAGTGAACTCAGGTGCTGATGCTTGGTGTAGACAGGACCAGAGACAAAATAGAACCATTAAGAAACAAGACAGAGCTATCCAGCACCCTTTGATAAATCTCTGAGATTATGTAAAACATTCTTTTTACAGCCAGAGATGGCATTGCTCCTTTGAAAACACACACATGCACTACAGCCCAGTGAAAACTGAATATGTTCATGGGACTTCAATAAACACTGAACACTGAGTGCCTTTTGGAACAGAAAACAAGGGACTGAGAAATCTGCTTGAATCCCTTAGAATTTATATTAGGGAAACATGTGGACTATAACTCCCATCATCTCCTATTAAGCCCTAGCCAGCACAGCTAATTGTGAGGGATGATGGGAGCTACAGCCCAACAACATTTAGAGTGCCACACATTTCCCTATCCCTGTCTCCCAGTATCCCAGAGGAAGGTGTGGCTGGCTGGTTGACACTCTAAACAAGACCATTAGTTGGTAACATTTTGCTGCTGGTCCAGTTTGTATTTCTTACGATATCAACTGCTGAGGTCCACTGTATTTGCATATCTGCAACTGCAGTTTTCATCAAAGCAATTATGTTACTTCCTGGTCAACTTTTTTGTAAGTCCTGTGGAACAAATACTAATTCACAAAAGCCAAAAGCCACAAAAGAGTGACAATGGATAATATACTATGACAAGAAGATCCATAAGTGACAATGATAGAGTTACAGGCCCACATTTTGTACCAGATGTTGTTTCTACTGTAGTTCAGTTACTATCGAAGGATCTCAATGCAGGCAAAGGCCAGTCTCCTTCTTGGCCGTTTAGGGACAAGGCACAATAAACGACAGGTAATAAAATTTCAAGTCCATCAGCAGCAGAAGAGTAACTTCCCTTGAGATCCAGGTTGTTTCTGTTCTATTTGAAGCTAACCGCTCCTTTCTTAGGCAGAGAATTTCTCCAAAAGTTCCTGTACTGCCACATCTGGAAAAAATTTTAGATGCTGTGTAGGTAAAACTTCCCAATTGTAGACCAAATGAATTTTTTTTTTACCTTTGTTGAAGGTAAAAACCCCAAAGAATTAAGTCTCAGTCCATTAGCTCCCTCTTTAAAATTTCCCCCGTTGCAGCAAAATTCAGTGTCTTGAAATCCAGGAAACCTAAAATGTAGACTTGTGACTCTACCACCACCACTTTTCTTCTCCTATATGATTTTTTAAACATCTTTTGTCTGAGAAAGAAGCAAGCGGAGCCTCAAAAGCTTGCAGAATGTATTTTGTGCATTTTGGTTGGCCTATAAAGGTATTGTTCTTTTGTGGACTTTAAATATTGTTGTGTTTTGCTGCGTGGCCAACACAGTTACCCTTGAATGTGTTTCCTAACTTACAGAAGGTGACTGCTTCAATGAGACGCTTAGCATACCTATGCTTCATTTGGGAAAAAGGTTTCTTTTCTACACGGCGAAAATGGGAGCTGTCAGAAAGGCCACCAAGTTCCTCTGCCATGCTATTTAGACTGCTTGGCTGCTCCATTGCCGTATTGCTTTGATCGCTTTGTTCTTTGGGTATGGGGATGGGTGTGCAGGCCAGAGCCTGGGAATCATTTTAGAAAACTGCTACAGCCTGGTGTTGCATGGGAAAAAATGTGAACGTGAAATCTCTGGAAGGGGGATCAGGGAATTCTTAAAACTGAAACCTGTATCTTCAGTTCTGTCAAAAGCAGTGTCTCTAATCTCTAATAAAGCCTTTCTGGATTTGTCCATGAAGCCTGCTTATTAAACTAGGTTAAGACAGAACATTATCTCAATACCAAGGGCAGTTCATGGACTGAGTAGTGGTACATTCCCCCTGATACGCCATCTGCTTGGTCAACCCATTTTCTGTACTACTGCTGCTTCTTGTTTACTAATACATATCTTAAAGACGAGATAAATATTTGTGTTATGAATCAAGCTGTATTTCAGTATTAAGAGTTTATCTACATTTGAGAAAAGTTGGCTCCAGATTAAGTCAGAACAGAACTATTATTTCTATGGATATCCCTTGCCCCCTCCCCACCAATGCATATGCAGCTGGAGGTCCAGTTGGCTCCAACTTTGATTTCTTTCTAGTGCCAAATTAAAACAAGGCTTTTTATTAAATCCTTCAGGGACTAACGTATTTCAAATCTACATGTACATGGCTTTAAATGGTTGCAGCTTTTAAAGTGGTTTTAACTATGACTAATTTTAATACGCTTTTAACTTGTTCAAATTATTTATGCTTTTAATCCAGAAATGCTTTAATCGTTTATATTGGACACTGCCCTGAGATCCCATGATAAAGGGAGGGATAGTAGTGCTTTAATAAAATAAATAATAAACTTGCTCTCCAAATGTTACCAGACTGTGACTGGCATCAGTTCTAGCTAGAATAGCCACTAGTAAGGATGATGGGAGCTGTACAACAGTGGGAATGACTGTACTTCCGATATTGTTGGACTGCAAGTCTCAGCAGCCCTTGCCACTATAGGGAGAAGTGAGAAATGCTCAGAACTGTAGTCCAGCAACATCCGGAGGATGATGTGCTTCCCATCCCTGCACTGATGCTATGTGCCTAGCTATATCCTTATGTTTGTTGTTGTTGTATACTTTCAGTTCCTTTCTGACCCATGGCCACCTGAAGGCAAACCTAGCATAAGATTTTCTTGGCAAGATTTACACAGAAGGGGTTTGCTGTTGCCTTCCTCTGAGCCTGAGAAAGGAGGTTTGCAGTTGCTCAAGGTCACCCCATGGGTTTCCATGGCTGAGATAGAATTTGAATCCTAGCCCAACGCTAAAATCATACTGGTTCTCCAAATAGTTTTCAGCATTTGCATTCTTCACACATCCATGTAGTCTCAACTATAATCACATTCTTATGTTTTGAATACCGAACAAGATCTAAGAGACCCATATATAGTAAGGGTACCATGAACTTACAAATGCAATCCATTTTGATTAGATGTGCAGAACTAACACCTGACTATGTCCCAGGCTGGGCAAAATTTCTACTCCTGGAGTTGCAGGCCAGGAACATCTAGAGGGCCTGAAATTGCTTGTGCCTGTGTATATTGTGTGTGGTTGAGAGGAGGAGGAAGAGTAATATATTCCCCATCCCTGCTCTCTATAAAGACACAGACACAGATATATAGATATTGATACACACACACTTTTTTAATATCCTGTCAAGAATGGAAGTAATTATGTGTGTGCCAAGCGTATAGCTGTCAGTCAGCATGCTGGCTATGCTCGCAAAGAAAGAGACAACAGAAAATTATTTTTAGACTCTAAGACAACCTTACAAGACGTGGACAACAGAAGCCACTGCTGTATAGGGCTTTGTATCCAGAGGCTGGCCCTGAAGAAATTAGGAGTGGCTCATGTTTTGAAATTCAGACATTCCTGTTTAGCAGGTATAATGTGATAGTTAAGAGCATGAGCCAAGAACCCATGTTTAACTTCAGTTTTACCTCATTTAATAGCTTCCTTTTCTAAGCTGAGGCTGAAAATATTAACTTACCTTGTAGGTTTGTTGTAAGAATTCCTGAGTTACATAAAGAACTTTGAACACTTAGGAAAGGCACTGCATACATTTGAACTGATCCCTGATAAGAGTTTCTGCATGTGGCCAGCTCTACTGAAAGGCAGAGTGAGGTGGCCACTTCAGATGGCAGATGCTGGGAGATAGGGGCAGAAATTGTTGTTACAAGCTGTTGTTTTGGTATATGCAAAAACTAAGCCTTTGGAGACTGAGTATTAAGGAGATATGTGTGTCTGTGTACAGTAAAAACCAAAATGTTTGTGTAATACAAGCTTACCATCTAGTTCTGGGCATGCTGCCACCTAAGCCAAAACAAATATAAACAGCATAGCTGTCCCCTTTCCCCCACCTTTCCCTTATCATGATATTGTAAAGTTGGTTAGGCTAAAAGATATGTAATACATCCAAGGTGACACAGTGAGTTTCATGGCTGAGTGGGGATTTGAATTTGGCTGTTAAGCTGATACTCTAACCAGTAATGCTCTATGTGGATGAATAGGACTAAAGTGTTCATGCAGGTAAATTTTTAATTCAGGGAAGTTCTGTTCCAACAGCTTTATTCTATAGTTGTATTTGGAGATGTGGCTCTGTGTTTAGTTTGTCAAATCTTAAAGCCCATGTCCATCTGCTGAGGGTGAAGCTATAATCCTGATTTTGGTAAAACTGAAATCTTGAACTACCAGAATTAACAATGCCCTCTCACTAAAATAACTTTAAAACCTACACAGAATTCTGGGTAAATAAACTATATATTTCAGAGAAGGGAAATCACAGTTGTAATTGTGAATTTATTTCAGAAGTAAAAAAAAAAAAAATCCAAACTTATTGCTGATTGTATATTCTCTGGAGCAAACATACTGATGAGAAACCAGTCCTTACATATATTATAAAACTGTTAACATGTACAGTTCAACTTATTTGTGGTGAACATTCTCCTTGATTTTTTGGTCGAAATGTAGATTTAAATGCAGCTGGAATCTCCATGCAGTAATGCTGAATGCTAATATTTGTATATCTAATAAGGAGACCCATGTCTTGACTCTTAAAATAGTTGCCTCTCTGTCTAGTAATAAACTCTATGTGTTCTTTTTTATATTCTCTGTGGCACCTTCTTGAAGAGGACACGTAGTTTTTTCAGATTCACCTAGAAGTGGTGGAAAATTAAGCTCCCCTGTCATTTCTTGTTCACAGCTTTAGCAGGCAAAGCAGAGAGGAAATGCAGAGATGCTCTTGGGAAGCAGAGGAAATTAGTATTCATACAGTTCTTTGAAAAACGATACATCTCCTGAGACTTAGAAGGAAACAGCTTACCATTAAACAGTTTCCTGTGGCAGAAACAGGAGAAAATCTTCACTTTACTAGACTGGAGACTTATAATCTGATGAACACTCAGTGTGACACAGGCAGCTGGCAGTGTACAGTTAAAAGCCTACACATCTATATAAGTAAAACCATCGCAAACCCATTTTCTTCTTCTTTTGTTGAGTACACTAAACCCCTCCTTTCTGATTTTTTTTGGGAAGCCTTTATTATGCTGTTTGGGACATCTTCCTACAGTGTAGCACATCTTTCTGGGGCACAACTAAAGGGAAGGGCAGTATAGATGTAAATTTTTTGCTTATTCTACCCTAGCAGTCAATAATAGATAGTTTCAAAAGTTTTGTTCCTCGTTGTTGAGATAACAAGAGTTCTTGTTCATTTTTTCAATAGTTTTTTCCATACATTGAGACTCTTGAAAAAATTAAATGAGGTTTTTTTTCCCACAAAAGGAACTGTTCTCTGTGGCAAAAACATTTGTAGAAAAAAGCTATGGTTTTTCTGTGAATGACATTTTCATGCAAAAGTCTCAAAGTGTAGAAATTCTTGGATAAGTTTACTAGTTTCTCAACAGTTTCTGGTTGCCAAGTCATCTGTTCTCATCAACAGCAAGAAAAGTTCTCAAGAACAAGAAAAAAAACCCCCTGCAAGGAATTCTTTACATCTGTAAGGACCAACAAATGGCACCCTCAGGCAACCACTGCAAGGTGCCTTGGCAGGGTCTACTCCTAACCCCTGGTTTGGACTCTCATTTCATTTCAGTGCCCTAGGAAGCTATAGCTCTGGATGGTCACGTCTAGCTGGATTTGAAATTTCCCACCATGCGCCAAACATTGGATGTTGCTTACCTGTTTATTACATTTAGATTCCACATTTCATCCAATGAGGCCAAGTAAGAATACCATATAGGCTGCTCGCTTCGTGATAATCCTGTCAGGCTGGAAAAAGTGTGACTGGCCAGCACGTTACATGGCACACTGGGGACTCGAACTTCTCCCAAATCACACTCCAACACCCTAACCACTATTATACAACTACCACTTTGTTGGTTAGCCAAAGCCCATCAGTTAAAGGAAACGTAAGATCACAAAAGGTGCAGTAAAATCACAAAAGACAATAGGAACAAAACAAAGGCCAATTTCCTACATATCATTGGTGGATTGTAAAGTTCTGTCCAACATCATTATAGCTTGCCATCCTTCCCTGTATCCTTGACTTTCCTGTGGGCAGCCTGGGCACCCACCCCCCAGGCATTCAGTGGCCACTCAGTGGCCAGGAAGGACAGGGAATAGTCAGGCAGCCAGCTGGCTCTGTCCCTGCAGCTGCCCATGTGAAGAAAGAGGCATTATCCTTAACCTCTTGAGATTCAGGAGGATGTTGTCATCTTTGTGCAAGAGACTTCAGGAATGGAACCATCAGACTGCTTGGCTGTTCCTAGTCATCTCCTAGCCACTGAATGGCTGGGGGAAACACAACCTAGAAACAGGAAAGCGACTTGAGAAAGTCATAATGGATGGAAGTGCCGAATTTCTCTATCCATCTCAACCAAAAAAGTTACATATGCAGGCATAATTTTATGTTGCTAACTGGATGCCAGCCCAAATATTTAGCCAACAGCAGTTTATTTTATGCACAATAAAAAGCGTAAGAACCCTAGCTTTAAAACCCATCTTTCTTTTCATTTTTGTTGTTCTGAATCAAACTGGGAATCTTTCTTTTGAAATTTAATCCCTTCGTTTTGAGTAGATTGAGCTACTACTAGAAAATTAGCAAAATCAAAATTAACCAAATCAAAATTAATCACTGTCCCACAAAGGTTCTCATGTTAAGTTATAATGTGGATAGGAATTTTTGTCACTCTTGTAAGATATGTAAACTAGTTCTTAAAAAAATCTTTTATATTACCTTTTCCATACAATACTGGTGCAGTCTTTGGGAGAGAGATTATCTCATGTCCACCTTTTTCGTCTTTTAAAAATATCTCTTTTGTTATTGCCGCTGCTTTCATTTTAGTCTAGTACACTTCTAGACTGAACCAAAAGCTAAGGAGGGTTAGCCCTGGTTAGGACTTGGATGAGAGACTGCCAATGAATACCAGGTGCTGCAGGCTATATTTCAGAGGAAGGAACTGGCAAAACCACCTCCGAATATTCCTTGCCTAAGAAAACTCTGTGAAATTCATGGGGTCATCATAAGTCAACAGGTGACTTAAAGGCAGGTACATACACACTAGTACACCTCATGGTTCTGTGTGAAGGATGTTGGGAGCTGTAGTCCAGGAGCATCTCAAGAGCAGCATGACTTCCACCCCACATTATGAAGCAGGGGTGGGCAAAGTGTGGCCTGAAGGCTGCATACAGACCCTGGATCCCATTTTTGCAGTCCCTGAAGCTTCCAGAATCAGACAAGTTCAGGGTGTATGGTAGTACAAAACTACAGTCAGAATTTCTTTACTAATTGTAGACAAACATGTCTACTTCAAAACTACACCCTTTGGAATATATGAAAATATTTATTAAATGGTTTATTTTCCAGTGCGAGGTGGCTTCCAACTTAATGAAAAAAAAGTTGTAACAAAAATGAAGCAAATTATACATATTGAAATACTAAACAATTTAAAAAGTGCACCCTAATAAATAAGCATTATAAGCTGTCAAAAATGTCTGAGTTTACATCTGTTGTGAAAACCTTTCAAAGGGAAATCTCAACTAATTCTCTAAATTAAAATGACAAATCTGTTCTCTGAATCGGTATATTTTCAGATTGATAGTTTCAGCATTTAATGTCACTTAGCAGTCTCAGACAAAAGGTTTAAATTTGCTTGGATGCTACGAGAAAAATGTGTGTTTATATTGTATCTTTTCCAGTACCTTTTATTTCCTTTAATTCATGAATGTGAACAATTGTGGACTGGACAAATAAAGTTTAAAAAGACTGATGCAGATGCTCTGGATACCAAATCAGACGTTGCAATGGTTGAGTGACATTGGCTTGCATGCAGATTTCCTATGAGCGCAAACTGGTCATGGTGTGGTGGACAAAGGAATGGCACGGCTGTGGTTGTTCAATCTGTTCTCCCTCCTCCATTCAAATTCCTGAAAAGCTGTATCAGTGGGTTGAAGGCCCAGCCAGGGAGGTACAATCAACAAAAACAGGACCTTTAGGGCATACTGTGATATGTTCATTTTTAATGCAGTGGATGGAAAATGTGTAGGGATTTCATTTTGTTTCCTTCCTGCTGATACAGAAAGTGAGAAGAACTCACATGACCCAAGGATGCCTTTCTCCACTATCAGAAAATTCTTCCCATTCAATTCAGCCAAAGTTACTGGTTCTCACTCTGATAAGAAACTAATATAATTGGAAGACACGCACTTAAAACTGATCAGGAATATTTCTGGTCGTTGACTGAAAATATTTCTACTGCTACAGGTAAAGACTCCATCTTAGTATTTATGACCTAACAAGATCACAGATGTATTTGGAGAAGTAACGTACTGGATCTGTTTTAAGATCATGGTGATTCTTCTTTGTGGTCTCTGTGACTCACACAAATGGGTTGAAGTTCAGAACCATCTAGAGCAGCATGATATGTACTTTGGCAGTAACCCTAACCACTTCTCCAGAAGCTACACAGCTACCTTCCTGCCAAACCCTCAGTTCCTTTTTTGTCCACCACAGCAGCAGTGCTATCAAGAGCCTTCTTGGAGTTTGCTTTTTAATTATGATTTCAGGAAATGGCCTCAGCTTTGTCTAACAGTTTTCAGCCTGTCTTGCATTTTGGCATGTTATACAGTTGGTTGTGTGTTCTCAGATCCGAACTGTTTAAAAGCAGTTGGTTTTTGGATTAGCAGATGAATGGCAAATTTCCCCACTGGTTTATGGCCTCTGCAGCTGTTTTCAAATGCTTCTCCTCTTGCAGAAGCAAGATCTCTGACAAAAGCAGACACTCAAAATGCCTTCCTTGTCTTGGCGAGAGACGCAACGTTATCAGTTTTTTATGTCTCAGACAAGGCAAAAGTGATCAGCTAGACTTAAGGCCTTACTCTGGGAGAAAGTGCTTAGTGCCTCTGATATAGCCACACAAAACAGGATCCTGCATACCACCTCTGAAATGGTATTGCAATCAAGACAGTGCTTGCCACTATTTGCTTCCACTTCTACTGGCAGATCTGCTTCTATACATTCACCTGACTTAGGCTTGAGGCATAAAGATTATCTGTTGTCTGCCCCAACCATGATTTCGACATTGGTACCTTCAATGGCACTGTCTTGGCAGACATCGGCCTTCAGAAACAACCCAGTGAGCCCTCAGCCACTTCATTGACACTGAGGCCTGAATCTTCCCAGTGAGCAGGTGCTACTGAAGCAGATCCTGTTACACAAGAAAGAAGGTGGGTTCCAATAACACTTGGGAAATCCATCTCTACCCGAATACAGTCAGGGTTGTCAATACTGTTATGTGGAGGATGTATACTACTTACCTCATCATTATCAGGTTTCACCTACATCAACAAAAGGGGGAAGAGGAGATCCTGCAAGGGGGAAGAGGAGACCCTGTTCCTTTTCCCCCTTCCACAAGGGACAGGCTTTGAGGTCACTGCCCAGGAAGAGCTGGCATTGAGAAGCAGTAGCTACTCTTACCACTCCGCAATCACCTCCAACAGTACTGAGCCAGCCTGCTACTGAGGGTGCCCAGGAAACTTGTACAGTACCAACAGTGTCTTCTCACTGGTACTGTGAACTACCCACTCCATCCTCAAAGGATTCCTCTGCCTCCAATTCAGAATCAACCCTGGAATTGGCTCAAGACTTTCCAGAAGGTTAGATGGCTGATTGTGATCACAGATCAAATGCTGTGTATGTCCAGATACCTAAATCTGTGAGGTGAACAGCAACATGAAAATGTCCATGACCCAATTTATCAACAAGTACTAGACCAAGCCCCAACCCCTGCTTCACTCCTGCTCTTGCCCTACCTCCTCCATGTAATGAAAAAAATCATGGGCTTCACTGTCCTCGACTCCTTCCACCTTGAAGAAGTTAGAGGTTCTATACAAGGTGGTAGAATCAAGAGTACAGTGGCTTGTGCAATATCCCAAACCTAACTCAATAACAGTGGATACTACACAATCCTGTCTATCCCAGAGGCTTCATTTCACTCCAGTGCATAGAAAGGGAAAGAAGCTGGACTCCTTGTCAAGGAAATTCTATTCTAATGCAGCTTTAATCTTCTGCATTTCCAATTACAGTGCCTGCATGGGGGCTTACCAACAGCTTGGGTAGAATAAAGTGAAACCATTCTTGGACCATCTACCAGATGAGCGGTGCAAGTACTGAATGGAGAAACTGACTGTCACAGCAAATCACAACAGCTTATCATATTGCAGATTGGAGTGGGAAGGCCCTAGTGGGAGTGGTATCATTATATCACCGTGTATGGCTCAGATCATCCGCTCTGCCTCAGCAAGCGAGATCTACCATAGAGGATCTACCCTTTGGACAAAGTGGGACTATTGAGTTTATCCACGGATGAGAAATTCAAACACACAGAGAAAATGATAACCATGGCTAAAAAATCTGGATTCCAAACTGCCACTGCAGTCCTCAAGATGTAGGTACCATAGGCTCTTCCCTTTGTCAAGGAATGTCTATAGCACTACATCTAGCGAACAGCAGAGACAAACCCACGCTTGTACACAGCCAACTACTGCCCATAGGCTACCTACTTCTACATACCAAACCTCACAGTATACGAGGAGGCAGTCAGATACTACCAAGCAATGCTTTTGCTTGGTAGTCGTCCATGGACGACTGCTTAACTCTCAGTGATATTTCTGCTACCAAATTTTAGGCACCAGTATTGCCCGCTGCCAACAGGCTAAATAAATACCATTCAGCTTGGGCCTCTATCACCTCAGATATGTGGGTCCTAGACATCATTGCAAGAGGGTATGCCATAGAGTTCTGAAGGATTCCCCACACAGGCATCATTCATGTTACTTGATCCTCTCCTTGTGCTGAAGGAAGAAATCAACACCTTTTAAAAGGAGTCATAGAGCCTGTCCCTCTTTCCTCTCTGCATTAAGTGTTCTTCCTCCCACTAGGTTGTGATTTCAAAAAAGGACAGAGGATTGCACTCCATACTAGATCTTTATCCCAAGTACTTCAGGACAGTAACGTACACCTCTAGCCTTCCTTTGTTGCAGAAATGAGACTGGTTTGCTGGACTTTTGATGCATCTTTTGATGCATGTTTCCCCATTGCCATCAGACCATCCCACAAGGGGTTCTTCTGTTTTGCTGCGGGGAGAACAGCATACCATTTTTGAGTCCTTTTGTTCTGCCTGAGCATGGCTCCACATCTTCAGCAAATGCATGGTGGGGGTAGCAGCAGCATTGCATCAGCAAGGTATCATCTTGTTTCATATATAGACAACTGGATCCTAGCCACCTCCATTTGAGACTGTCTTCTCCAAGACATCGATACTCTAATAGGGTTGCTCAATGCCCTTAGTCTTGTAGTGAACTGCAAGACATCTTATCTGCTCCCACCTCAACAAATCAAGTTCATCAGAGTGTTACTGAAGTCTCAGGCCACAGCTGTCTTCCTTGCAATGGACAGATGGTTGATACTTTGCAGAATGGTCTCCCGCTGTCTTCCAACGAGATGCATCCGTGCTGAGAGTCCAAGTCCTCCTCACCCTCATGGCCTCCACCACAGTGGTCAGCCTTATGCCAGGCTATTGTACAGGATCCTACTTCTGATCTAGAGTGCAACCTCCACTGTCTAGATGTCCGCCATGCTCTAGCTTTCTATGTGCAGTGTACTGCTTCCTTTAGGAAATCAAAAAGACTCTTTTGCTGTTACTTTTTGGCCAAGAAACGTCTTCCTGTATCATCGCAGAGACTGTCCAAGTAGGTGGTAGCTACCTTGCCACTTACAAACTGGCTGGTAAGCAGCCACTTGCCCAGCTGAAAAGCCATTCGAGAGCTCTTGCCGCTTCCATGATTTTCCTATTCTAGGTAACTATACATGAAATTTGTAGGGCTGCCACATGGTCACAGCCTTCAATCTTCATTGCTCACTACAGACTGGATAACAGATCAAGAGATGATCTTTCTTCAGAAGAGCAGTGTTTTTTCCTTGGTAGCATAACACTCTCACCTTCTATGTTAGTAGCTCACTATTCTCCCATTTGTGAGAGTCACAGAGATCATGAAGATGAAGAACAGGTTGCTTATCTGTAACTGTGGTTCTTTGAGTGGTCATCTGTGAACTCACCCAATCCCACCCCATCTCCCCTCTTTGTGTCCTGCTCTTTCCTTTGGTTGCTTGGCTGCTGCCTTGGATAGCCATGGAACTGAGGGTTTTGGCAGGAAGCTGGTTATATAGTCTCTTGAGGTGTAGGTAGAGTTACCACCAAAATGCATGTCATACTGCTTTAGACGGTTCCAAACCATGCACTGCACAGGTGCAGAAGACCCATTTGTGTGAGTTCACAGATGACCACTCGAAGAACCACAGTTACAGATAAGCAACCTGTTCATCTCCATGATGAGTCTTCTGAAAGAAGAGAAACAAAACAAAGGACCTTTGTCTTCTAATGAACAATTAATCTTTAATTATACATTTATAAAGAGAGGTCACGTTGAGCTGAACAAGATCACCATAATTCGTTTGTGGATATTCTTATAAAATGTGATATTATGCAATGAAATAGAGATAAAACCACATTAAATATTTCTTTAACAAGCTTGTACAACTTGTGACCCATCAGCCCAGCCCAACTCATCTGACCAGGCTGGCCAATTTCCTCATTTTACAGTCCTGCTAGGGTTCAGAGAGGGTGTTTATCAACACTCTTGGTGACTTAGGTTGGGCTGGTGGGTCACATGTCAGTGTTCTCTTTATAATTATTTTACCATGGCAGAGTTTAAAAAGAACAAACAGTTTTAAAGAAGATTTCACATTGAAATGGGTAAAGATTTATTGCACAAGCTTACATTACTATGGAGATGCTTGGAGGTATGCTTTTAAAACTGAGTCATCCACACTAGTTCATCAACTATTTCATAAACAAGTCACCTACAGTGAATGGAGTAGACATGCCAACTATTTGATAAATGAGTTGGCATGTCAGTCCACTGTAGGTGACTCAAGTTGACAGTATGACTTGAGCCTGCACAACTTGTCACTGAGGTTGCTTGGATGGCCACCAGCAGCTCTGTAAACCTCCCATTTCTCTTGCCTTTTTACAGCTTTAAAATCATGCAGGTGCATTGTGTTATGTCACAAGCTGTGAAGGTCCATTGTAACCAAATTCTTCAAGAAATGGTTCATAGACAAAATGACTCAAATCAGTTTGACTAGAGCAAGGATTCTGAAGACACCAATATTTTACCATGTGGCAAAGCTCAGTGGCTGAGGAATACATCAGTATAACTTGTCACTGAACTAGCACCTTGTATTTTTTTTCACCTAGAGCAGATTTTGTATACTTGCTTGTAAATCATATTGCTTGAGTGCAGCATATAAAACATCAATAATTAATCTAGAGTAACAAGGAAAAAACAGCCAAAGATGTTACACAGGAGATTATTTATCATGATTTCCTATAAACATGTTTTCATCTGAAATAGGCACAGGGAAATCTTAACTGGATTAAAGAGGTTAGGCTGGAAAGAATGTTTAATCTGATCCATTACCCACGCCTTTTCCCAATCTAAATCCCTCTTCCCCACCCCATGGCTCCTATTTGCCCTGCAGCAGAAAACATACAGCTATGTGAATATTTGTATGTCTTTCCCCATAGGGCCAAATGCAGTTCTAGAGGGGCATTCAGATTAGGACACCACCACATGTCGGGGAGAGGTCAGACATCCGCTCCCAGAATTGCTTTTCCATTCTAGTCCCCCCCCTGCATTTTTACTTTGAACTTCTGAAAGTATAAAAAAGTGATCACAGATCTTTTATGTCATGTCTAATCAGGTTCGAGTACCTGAAGAATCAAAAACAAATATGTTCCCAGAAGGTACATTTGTAAGAGGCACTGTAAGATTCCAGAAACAGTAATGTGGTAGACAAACTCCATTCAGATTTATACCTACTTATGAAGCTCATGGAAACCTGGAATCAAAAGTAGTCACACTCAATTATGATCACCCATTGGAACTACCAAGTAGAGTACATGCAAGTGTAACTTGAACTATTTATTTGTGCAAAACATATATAAGCAGCTATTCACCAGAAGATCTACTCAGAAGAATAAGATGAAAACATGTCAACAGTTAGCATGTGTAGTTCAGGGTGGGCAATTTGTAGCCCTTCACATGTTGCTACAATGCATCTCACATTATCCCTCACTATAAGCTATGTTGGCTTGACCTGATGGGGGTTACAGTCTACCAATATCTGGAGGACAAGTTGTTTGCCCCTACTCTTGCTATTTTCCTTCAACATAGCAATCTGGGACTCCCAACATCACACCAGCCTCAAACAATAATTAGTTGTGCCTCATATTTCTTCAAGAAGGTACTGGAGAGGAACATGTGCTACCCAGCATTCTGTATGTTATGTCAAATGTTAAACTGCTGACAGACACAAACTGATGATTATGAAACAAGTTTTTGCAGGGGAATAAGAATGCTCTCTTTTAACTGTGGAACCCCTTAAGAGACTGACATACTAAAGTAAAACACAGTTCTCTATTTTAGTTCCAAACACAGGATTTTAGTATGCAATACTGAACTGCACAATTGTGCCAATATTCAGCATACATTTTACATTATAGTCAAGGGAGTTACAGTGACTGTTCAAGTTACAACAGCACCAAAATAGTAAATATCTCTTGTAGAAAGAACACTTCCCATTTTTGTAATGCAACCTGAGACTGCATTTTTAAGAGACAGCAAAATAAGTAATTTTCAAGAATTACTTCAAGCTGGTTCAAAGACTCCATGTAAGAAATACTAGAGAATCAGTAGTTATTTTCAGCATTCAAAGGCTGACCAGTAAGTTATTGTATATAACCAATAAGTTATTTTGTTTACAAACCACTCAGTTTGTCTTTAGGTTGATAACATATTTGCTTATCTTAAAAATTCAGTTTTGTAAAGAATGAGAGCCTAAATAAGCTCTAATTTAAAAAAACAAGCATAAAAACCACACATTGTTAATCAAAAACATCTGAGGTAAGATAGCATTTCTTGATTTTTCTGTATTACTTAATCTAAGATGCCTTCTTACAGGATACCTGGGGTTTGACAAAGTAAGTTTTTTTTCCAGTCAGACTGGCTCTTTTTCAAAAATATATATATTTAAAATTCCAAACACATACTCATCCAAGCACTACAAACATCACAGAGACAATGCTGTACCAGGATTAATTAAATACAGATTACTAACATGTAAAAACTTGAGTCAAGCCTGCAAGAGATCTTGCAATAACTGTGTCACCAAATGAACAGGTTGTATTACTAAGAAGGCATTTAAGTCTTCAAATCCACAGGACTTGCATTATCTCTTTAAAAACATGTATCAGTAATGTTAGCATCTTACAAAATTAAGTTCCCAAGGAAACTGAATATACAAGAATAGTTACTTGAATGAACAACAAACATTCTAAGACTGGGGGCAAAAAACCTCCAGCACTACTTAGTCTTTTCCTAATTCTTGCTACTTTTGCTTTTTCCTGGGAGCTTACCCGTGTTAATTATTTTGGCAAAGTCCACTTCATAAGGTACAATAAAATGTAAAGATACACTAACAAAAAAGAAAAACGAATGTGAGCTATTTTTAAATTCTTAAAGAGTTCAAAGAGATTGCAACATGTGGAAGCTGAAGGAGGCCAAACTGCAATTCCATTCACAATTTTGTAAGAGTATTAACCACTGAAATTCTTGCTGCATATGTAGAGTACCAATTTAAATGCTCTAAATTCTTCAGAATCAATAGAATCCAGTTTTAAAATGTAGTGTTTAATGTACATAGATACAAATACCTTATCTAAATATATAAAGAACAGCATCAAACTAAAATGTACAAAGGTTTTTTTGTTTTTTATATCAACCTATTCCAGCAAAAGGCACTGCATGGTTTAAAGTGTGCAAACGTTTGAAAGAAATGGTGCAAACAAAATCTATTTTTTAAAAAAATTCAGTACATCTTAACTTTCATAATATACTACCAAAGTGTTACTTTGAATTGTAACTGTGGCTCTCATTCACAACACCAAAATCCTATTAGTCCACAGAATTGCATATCTCTTTTACTTTCTGGTTGAAGTCCTCTGGCTGATCAGCATATACATAATGACCTGCACCAAGGATAGCCTGTGTAAAGGAAGGAAAGGGGGGAAAGAAAATATCCATTTAAGATTTCCTTACAAAAATTTCTTGTTTACATAAGCAATTAAATGACAATAACTGATAAAAAAAATCCAGTCCACTCAAATCCATCTGCTGGAACTGTCCTAACAAAAAAACTTAACAATGACACAAGTAGAGAAGCTGCTTAACCAAACAGATTTAATCTATATAGGGCAACACAGAACAGCTGGCAATGAAGTGGTCTTGAAATGGGATTTTTGCTTGTAATTCTATTAAAAAATGATTCATCGAATACAGTTTGCTTTAGACTTGTAATGCCACTGCAAGCACAGTACTGCCATAAAGCTTTCAGGATGCCATGGGCTTAACTGGGTAGAGAATCACATGTTCTGCTAGATGTTGTTGGACTGCAACTTGCAGCATTCCTCACTATGCTGCTTAAGGCTACTGGGATTTGCAGCCCACCAACATCAAGAGGTGCCATATTATTCTCAACCTTGGGCTAAATCCAATGTTAGTGCTACACAGAGTAGGTCCACTGAAATCAATGCGATGTAGCTATGACTAACAAATATCTCTTCCTTCAATGAGTCTTCTCTAAGTAGGATTATTTTTGGATTTAGACTGTAGTAAACATACTGTTGCCTTTCATGCTCCCTTACCATCCAGTTCTACACTGCCACACAACAGCCATGCACAATTTCTGTATGCCATAATTTGCTGCAAACACCCTTCCTAGTTAAGTGATCAAAAGTTTGTGCCACTACAGTGGTGCATTGTCTAGAATTACAGGTCTGTAGGAGTCAGGGCCTGTTGCATAGATGGTCAGCACCCTCAACTGCTTAGCTGGGAGAAGGGAGATGTATTTACTTGAACTATTTGTTCACAGATATTTGGTGCAGAATAAATTACATTTTGAAAAAAATCTGAATCTGTATTGACAAATACTACCTTTTACGCTTACACTAGAAACATAAGGAAGCAATCATATAATATCAGAAAGTATTTAAAAGGTAGTAGATGTTTGATTGAATCATAACCTCCTGAAAATAAAAGCCTTTCGATAGTGGAATAAGACGACTCAGATGGGATGGATTCTCATTCACTGGAACTTTTTAAACAGAGGTTAGGCAGCCACTTCTTGGGGTGCTTTAGCAGTGGATTCTTGTACTTGCAAGGGGTTAAACTAGATGGTCTTTGGGGTACCTTTGATTCTATAACTTTGTAGATGAGTCAGATCTGAAAAAAGTAACCATCACTGTTCTTGAAGACTTTGTCTTTATTCTCTTGAAATCTTAAAAGCTGTCATTCAAAGACACTGGCAAAGGAAGCAATTTGTAGCAGCCATCAACAAAATGGCAAGAATGTCCAACTTACTATTGTTTTGACATAAGAATTTGGTCGCAGAGACTGGATAGTGGTCCCCGAATTGCCATCTATACATGATCGTGCTCCATAAATCACAGTGATAGGAATGTCTTTGTGCATACGGGCAATTCGCTGCAGCATTGGCCTTTTTGCCCATCCATATGGAACTGTCATGTTCTTGAAAGCTGTTTCGCCACTTAAAGATATGAAAAAAGAAATTCTGTTTTGTTGCCATAGGACTTTGGGCCTTATACTTTTTAAATTAAAACAAGTCTACCTAACAGATGCACCATTATATTTGAAGAAAACAACTGATACTTTGCTACTCACAAAAAGGAAGAAGCATATGGTTGCTGCAATACACATGTAATGATAATGCATTCTTGGGGTTTTTTTGCACAGAAGTACATTTCAAGAAAAAATGCTAAAACTGATTCCAGGGAGAAGGCAAAGATACATGACTCTAGTAGTTCTGAAAAAGCAAGTTTAAATTCACTTGTACGAAAAGTTTGCTGTATATTTCTAAAATGTAGTTGGATCTTGATGGTCTTCCAGAAGTTTAAAACTAGGATTTCAAGACAGTACATGGGGGATTGAAATTGGAGCATGGAGTAAGAAAAGAACAGCTGCCTATAAGTGCGCCTCATTAGAGAGTCAGACAGATTTTGCAATCCATCTGGGAGTTTCCCTTGTTGAGGAAAGAGTCTCAATGATAAATTAAGAAACACACAGAACTAATCTGTTACAGTTTAAGAAAAATGTATAAAAATCAGGTAGAACAAAGATTTTATAAGCATTATGTGCAATTCTTTTCCTGTTGATTGCCATTAAACAGAGATCATATCTAACAGGCATTCAGGTTTGGATTTTGATACCCTGCTAAGGAAAACACCTTGCCTCCTGTGTCAGGAGAAACATGGGACATGAATTAAACAAATAAAGCATCAAATAAATACTAGGACACCCAACAGGGATTTCTCTTATTTAGCATTATGTGAAGCTGGCACAGTCAAGGTAGCACTTTCACGACAGAGGTGATTAGATGAAGCTGCTGCTGAAGTACCCAGAGTCTAAACTATTCAATGTTTTATGAATCAGTAATCTACAGCGCTAAATATTTTGTCCGAAAATTGTAAGACAATTACCAAATTAGACAAAGCCATCTACAAAAGCCACAGATTCTTTTCACAATAGCTTTGGTTTCAATTGACCTTCTAATTTTTCAGGTGATTGTCTGGGACTGTTGCTTTTTGTTCTTTTTATCTGGCTTATCATCACTTTCTACAGCAGAGACGGGGAATGTGTGGCTCTACAGAAGCTCTTGGACAGCAACTTCTACAATCCTTCACCGTTTTATAACCTGTTTAGGGCCGGTGGGACCTGCATGTCAACAGCATCTAGAGGTTTACACATTGCTCCCTCATGGTCTATCGTAACATGCAGCAGATTTCTTGGTAAATGCAAGTATTAACAAAATTAACAAAATGTTGCACTGCAGAATGCTCCTATTCAGGTTCAAGCCAGCTATATCTTAGCTTTTCCAGAACAAACCATTCCATTCTCTTTCCATCTGCTAACATTTTTTGCCCAGTCAGCTTGCTCAGTTCTTATTGGATTGTTAGGGATTTTTTATGTTTATGAATTTTTTTCCATTCTAAAGATTTTTGCATATCTTGGGATTCCTCTAAGTTTTCTCTTCTACGTGCACACTACATAAAGGCCCATACTCACAAAATTAGCTCATTATTACTATACAGAATTTTGCCTACTTATGCTTACCTTGGTGACTGCACATTACAGTGGTAGATATATTCAGTAACTGTATCATCGTCAAACATGGAGGAATATTTTCTTTTGAAGTCTGGCCTAATACGTTGTACAAGGCTCAATCCTGTCATAAGTCAAAACAAAAAAGAAAACTGCTAACTGTGTGCACAGAACGGTGTTTTCAAAATACTCAGTAATGGTAATATATAATTTGCTTCAGTGGCTGCAGAGATGAAGCAAGTTATCTTATCCTATAATGCATTATCAGGTGCTTTAACCAGAAATTACTAAGTAATAAGCAATGCTGTGGCTACCAGAAATGGACACCAAAGATTTCCATACACCCCACTGTGTGTCTCTCTCTCCACAGAACTCTCTTGTTTGGGTTCAGCCAGAAACCTACATGGGATATCTGAAAGTCAATTCAAGCAAGTCAGCTACAAAAGAAGGGCAAATAAGCAAGCAAACAGTGTAGATTTATATTTATTTAACAGAAGGAAAAGTTATGAGCCGAAACCAAGAATTACCTCCTTCTATCAGAGGAATGGAACCTCTGAGTCAAGCCTTAACTTTATACTTAAGAGAGAATGCATATGTACTGCTTATTCAATTTTCCACTCTTATGAAAGCTATACTATAGTTCTACACATTATATAGTATCAGTGAATAATAATGACACTTTCTCATCTCTCCAGTACAATGGTGGATATCACCACTATACCAGTAGCAAGCAGACATCAGACTCACAGAATCTTTTTGTTTTTACTAGAACCCCAAGATCCACCAGCAAGACTCTCACATAAAATGATAACACATTTAAATTTTAAAAATTTCTTCTGAGTACCAGAATCGAAAGCTCATGTTCCTTTTATCCAATATTAACAACAATAACTGTCACTGCCATGCCTAAATCAAGGTGGGAATTACGCAGCCCACTAGATGTTGTTCAACTGCAATTCTCAGCATTCCTTACCACTGGCTATATTGGCTACGATTCATGGCAAGTATAGCCCAACAATATCTGGAATGCCACACAATTCCCACTTCTGTGTTAAATTCAGCATTAGCCCTGCTGAGCCACACTGAAATGATCTGGGATTGATAATCGCAACTAATGTAAGTACAGCTTATTTTAAGCTGTACTTACATTACTCTAGACAGGACTAATGCTGGATTTAGCTGACAATCATTACGGTGCAGCAGTAGTAACAGAGGTAGTAGTAACATTAAAAATGTTTATGGTGTTGTAAATTATTTCAAGATATTGTACAAGTGAGAAGTGGTATAGAAATATTTCTAATAAACACAACAGCAATGATGCCTGGTTTCAACAGTATAATTTAAAATGGAGGCATATTTTGTTCTGCTATTTGCAGTTGATGTAACCATTTACGTAAGAAACTTCAAATCATCTTTTCCACACACAATGAAAGAAATCCATTTATTTCAGTACAGGATGCAGCTACAATGTGAGTCTTGAAAAGCCAGAACTCCAAATAAAGCTTCCTTCTTTTTTCTTTTGTTTGACAAACCACTCAACCACTTAGATAACACAATCAAAATCAATTATGGCCCACCATACTGTAGTGTAACATCAAAACAGAAGGCTAAAATTGAGAGAAATTCACACTTGATACTGCATATGTGAATATTTTCTTTGAGATGTAATGCCTTTTTTCCAATGCTTCTTTTTAAATTCTGAAACATCTAAGAAAGTAGCAAAACCTACAGGCAAATATTAAAATTTGGCATAATCTAAAAACCAGGACACAAATATGACTGGGTGCCCTTCGATTCAGTCATTTTTGTGTTAGGACGTTTGCTTGCCTTGGTATTGCTGACATCAGACACTGGTTCACCCAGAAGATACTTTCAGACATGTTGCCCGCCAGGCCCAAGCCTCTCAAGCCTTTATCACAGACAGAGGGTACAAAGTTACTTTTTAAAAAGTAATTTGTTCCCATGACAAATTACAGTGTTTAACAATTAACTCATTGCCAATATTCACTGCAATCTTGAATATATAACTCATTGCATTACTACCTACTTTTTGTTGTTGTGGATTTTAAATTTAAGAAATCCTAGGAATGATAAGAAGATGGTGTTGAACTTGAGAAATTTCCAACAAAATGCTTTAATATGCTTAAGGGCTAGAATCCTTATGTTAGTCTCAACTAGAGTAAATCCACTAAATTAATGGAATTTACACATATATTTGTTCACCATTCATCAGTTCATTCAATGGATCTACCCTAGTTTGGACTGGCTAACAATATCAGGTTGTACACTTAGAGCCCACAATCAGTGAAAATGCTTATAAATATGTGTTACAGGTTTCCAAAGTAAAAGGTAATGGAGGAAGGATAGCAATGGATAGTCATTCTATGTCCACATTTTACAAATGTTTAATTACAGACTAAATACAAGACGTGACTGGTCACAGGCAGTCAATACTAGGCATGGATTCTCAACCTTTGATCCTCCAGCTGTTCTGTAATTCATCTCCCAGAAGCCTCTGCCAGAATGAGCAATAATGACTCATTCTGGGAGCTAACATCCAAAAAGTCAGATCAAAGGTTGAAAACCACTACAGTAGAGTCTCCTAAACAGGACACAGAAGAAAGCTCTTTTTCTAATCTACAAAGAATTGATTAAAAATCTATTTTTGCCACTGTCAAAGTAAGTATTGTGGAAATTTTGAGATCCACTAAAGAACAAGCTGTCAGCATAGAAGAAAGGATAGCCACAGACTGCTGGCTCTCCTAAACTGTACCCCACATTGAATACAGTTGGCCCTACACATTTGCTAGGGTTAGGGGCTCAGGACCCTCATGAAAGTAGAAAAATCACAAATATCAAAATGCATGTGTGAGTGTCTGTGGGAAGGGGGCCAAGTCATGGTGTGGAGAAGGGGCACCCAGGTCTGGGAAAGGAGAAGGAAAGAGGTCGCCCTAGCCTTCCTCTCTTGCCCATCTCTCTCCTTGGGTGGGTGGGTGGGCATCATGAGAGGTTTTCTGGTGTTGAGAAGTTGGGCTGCAATCCATCCTTAGCTGTCCAGGCAGCAGCTGGTGGAGGAAGAGGAGGAGGAAGAAGACCAGACCCTCATTTTTAAAGGGCTGTGTAGCCTGATCAGAGCTGCCAAGAGGGAAAGTTCCCCTGGAAAAGAAATGCCTGAGGTGTGTGGGGAGGGCAGGGGTTGGAGAAATTTGCAGATAATCAGATCTGTGAAAGTCAAACCCACAACCGTGGAGGGCTGACTGTAGTTTGCATAGCTTTGGCAACAGACTCCCAGGGCTGAAAATACTGCTGGTTAGCACCAGGTCATTAAACGGAAAAAATACTTTTGATTCAGGATCTGATCTTGGATGAGCATGTCAACCTGGTTTGTATTACAGGAGACCTGACTGGTTAATCTCTCCCAGCTCTGTACCCCTGGGTTTTCTGTGGAGCAGCAAGCAAGGCCTGGGAGGCAGTGAGGTGGAGTTGCAGTGGTCCATCAGGATTCCATCTCCCTCACCAGGTGCTCTGTCCCACACTCTGCTTGGCCTAAATGTGCATACTTAGAGGTGGGTGGCTGGGACAGAACAGGGACTCTGTTGGTGTACTATCCACCCCACTGCTCAACGGTTTCCCTTCCTGAGCTAGCTCAGTTGGTCTCAGTGGTGGTGTTGGAGTGCACTTGGCTAGTTGTCGTGAGGGACTTCAACATCAACATGAGACAAGAGCAGCTCAGGACTTCATGTCCTCCATGACAACCCAAGTGGTATCTGGTGCCACCCATGCTGCAGGACATATACCTGCAGGACATATACCAAAATGCTGCTGCAAGGCTGTGGGCAGAGGCTGGCTACAGGGATCATGTGACTTCCCTGTTAAAAAGAAAGCACTGGCTTTTATTTTTAAAGCCCTAAATGGCTTTGGTCCAGATACATGAAAGGCCGTGTTTCCTTATATAAGCCAATATGAACATTAAGGTCTGGGGAAGGCTTTCTCTCAGCCCCATCAATATTGCAGGTACAGCTGCGGAGAACTCTGAAGACAGCCTTTCTCATAGCTGCTCCTAGACTGTGGAACTCCTTTCCATGGGAGGTCTAGTTGGCCTGCTCCCTGGCCTCTTTTTGCCAGCAGCTGAAGATATTTTTGTTTAGGAGGCTTTTTGAATCTTGAATTTTAATTATGGAGCTGTAGCACGTGTAGACAGCCAATGTGATGTAGTGGTCTGAGTGCTGGATGATGACTCTGAAGACCAGGGTTCGATTCTGAACTCAGCCACAGAAACCTACTGGATAACCCTGGGCAAGTCACACACTCTCAGCCCCAGAAAACTCCATGATAGCTTCACCTTAGGATCACCATAAGTCATAAAAGGCAAACAACAACAGTGTGTCTGTAAAGTGGTGTGATGTATTTTTTAAACTGTATTTTTAAATCTTTTTTTGAAATAATGTTTGAAATATGTTTTGTAACTGTTTTTAAGCATGTTTTCAAGCATACTTGGATATTTCATTTCATTTATTTACTGTCACAGACCAAAATAATATTTCTTTTTAACTTTTGTAAACAAACTGTTTTAGCACTACCTTTTTAGATTATTGTAAGGTGCCTTAAATCCCATTTGGGAGAAATGTGGGATATAAATGAATGAATGAATGAATGAATGAATGAATGAATGAATGAAAGAAAGAAAGACAGACAGACAGACAGACAGACAGAAAGACAGACAGAAAGAAAGACAGAAAGAAAGACAGAAAGAAAGAAGCAGTTTCATGCGCACTTAGTAGACCTGGGATCTTGTAATTATGTACTATTACCTGAACAACCTCTGGTTGACAGAGGTACAAAGAACAACCACTTTTTATAAAGTAAGCTATTAAGAAAAATAAAAATACAATATGCAAACTAGGAAACTTGGAGAGACATTTTTGATTAAATAGGATTTTTATAGTATATCTCATGACTCTACAGTTTATATTTTGTTTGTAATGGATGGGATAAAATACAGTTTAAATCTGGTACATGATTTCTGTTGAATAATGGTTCCCAAGCCAAGCTTATCTTGTAATAGTTTATGTTGTTAAACCCTGAAAGCTTTTTAAAAAGAAAGGTATAAAAGAGAAAGAAAAGAGTATGGGGAAAGGGAAGAGTAATGTTTGTTACTGCTACCTTAGCTGACAAGACCCTTAAGTCTTCAAAAGTTACTAGCCTGCTAAAGCTGGTAAAAGAGGGCTGGAGAATTCTGATCCTTCTGCAAAAGACTGCTGCATTTCTAGGCTGGCACGGAAGTACACAGCACATAGTCTGCTTACATGCCTGCATGGAATCGCATGCGTTCTTTCTTGCCTATGGTTACTGTACTAGCGCCTACATACAAGGATGACCCGTAACAGTTCCAGAACTGATTAATGAGGCAATGCGCAAAATAATACATTAGCTAGCACTCACCAAAGGGTCCTGCTATTCTGAGACCAGCCAATGGATTAAATGGACTCAAAACTGCTCCAAGTGCTTTGATCCAGATTGGAATAGACCTTTCATGTTCAGCACTGGAAGGCCTTTCTGGAAAGCCCCATGGTTCCACTAGTATGAGATGCTTTGCTCTGTAAGAATAATGATTAGAAAACGTGTCAGGAGCAAAAAAAAAAAAAATTAAATACAAAGTTGTATTTAAGAATCAGCACTAGCTACATTAGTTTTTGGAGGAAATGATTTTACTAACCAAACTCCAAACAGAGAAAAGCCTGACTACTTGATACTGTGTTGACTATTAGCTACAGCTCTATCTGAAGCATGCTCAAATTTCAATAAGAAAAGAAGAGTTTTAGATAGTTATTTAAATCATGTTTACTGCTTAGGCACTCAGAACACTGTGCAACTTAAAATATTCCTATTTTTGCACCCATCTTATGCTCCAGTTCATGGTTAGAGATATACAGTGCACCATATAACTCATGAGCATGAAGGATCATGGTGTAGAACACAGTTAACTCACATTGTTTAACAAAGGCTTGGTTTTAAACCAATGGCTTGGAATTAAACTAACCACAGTTAACGTTAACCACAGCTCAGCTCAAAAATAAGTTAACTTTTCCTCTAAACTATGAAGTTCAATCTGGCTCATTTACATAGTATGAAACCATAGTTTAGCATGATTTATGTCCAAATGTGACCACTGTAATTTTTTTTTTTTTTTTTTGTGGGGAGGCATATTTCATCACAATACTGCAGTATTACAGGGAAGAGAGATGACTTTCGTATTCTTTTTCCAAGCAACTTTACAACTCATAGTATGCAAAGTATTCTGCACTAGTAAGTAAAACAACTGCATTCACAGCAGGGCTATGAGGTTATATTTCACATCTATTCCATTAAAAAAAGTCAGAAACATATAGGATAAGAACACTGCATTCCTTCAGATACTGTCATATATAGAATCTCAAACAACTGTTTAAAGTTTGTGTTCTGTTGCATGTAAGAAAAAGGTCAGTCCTGTTTCTCTACATCCAAGACAATTTGTTCATCACTTAAGCTTAGTCATTCTGCAGCAAAAGGAACAGGTGTGCTCCACCTTATTCATGACAACAGAGAAAGATGCCATGTTTAGGTGAGCCCCTAGTCTCCTTAGCACCTAAGGCTAAAGATGAGAAGGAAATGAACCATATCTCTGTATTACTCAAATGTTCTGCTCATCCCAAGGGTTGGCTTTTCCTGGGCACAAATGCAGAACCATAACAACCATAACAGCCCCCTATCTCCAAGAGGTATGTGGGCTTCCTCCTGTGTTCAAAGGACACTCTGGGCTTTGGAGTGCTTATCTGGTGCAGAGGCACAGTGCTCTTCCAGCTTAGAGTCGCAGCGAAGAGATAAAGGGCAGTGGACTAGCTTCTGCATTCAGTGGGCATTCACAGCATAGTTATGAAGTGGGGAAGAGAAAGGCAATATTGCTCTGCCTCTGTGTTCCAGTTCCCAGCTGTAGGGTTGGGGAGGTGGAAATGTGTGTGGCATTCTGTTTACAAGATGAGTATACTAGGTTGCAGTACTCATTCAAAGATGAGACACAAACAGTCCTCTGCTCCATCCTACCTCTCAAGTAGTCGGGAACCAGAAGAGGTCTCCCTCTTCCAGCCCAGTTCTATGCTTTCAGCTGGAAAGAAAGGAAATTTTTCTGTGTTTTGAATGCAAGGATATCATGGACAGGACCCTTGGGGGACAGGGGATCCTAGGGATAGCAAATCTTTAGTTAGCCAGTAAGCCATTTGGCATTTGTTGATTCCTGGGCATATGCTTGCTTTTATTATTCATTTAACAAATATTTGTCTTTCATATCCAGTATGTGTCAATTTATCACCTTACTAGTTCTTATTATTTCCTTAGAATGACATCCCAGAAATAAAACAATTCGCATGTTCTATTTTTTTTAACTTCCAAGAAATGCATTTTTTTCCCACATTATAACATGATGGATTAATCTAACAACTCTTTCTGTAACTCAGCAATAAAATACATGCTTTGCATGCAAAAGGTTTCAGCTTGATCCCTAATGTCTCTAGGAAAAGCTGGGAAAGACTCCTGACTGAAATCCTGGAGAGATTACTGCTAATACTGTGAATAGAGGAACCAATTATCTTCTTTGATAAAACAGAGCTTCCTATGTTTTTGTGAAGAGGACCATCTAGCAACCTGATAATATTTACTACCTATGCTTGTAAAGAGCATGGTTTCAAGGAAAAACAGCTTATTTAAGAGTAGGAAGCTAAGATTATATTTTTTTTCAGGACATACCTTTACAAAAGCTCTTCATACTACTAGCAGGCACAGTAGTTATTACAATGAGAATTAGCCACAGTAGCCTGCAGGTTTATGTATGCCCCTCCTCCTCCCCCTCCTCCAGTGCACTTTGGCTGTTACTCCTTTTTAACTGTGATTAATATTAACCATAGTTTGATTGAAATAAGCCAGCTTAATAAAATTAATATTCACCAGAGTTTGTAAAAACCATATAAACTGTCCTGAAGCAAGGCATAAACAAAAACTTTCCAACTCCTTGTCATATAAGAAGAGAAACAGAATGCAAGAGCCTGGGATTCATTGAAGCTCATTCCTGACATGCCAAGGTATGGTTAAGTCACCTTAATGGGATGTTTGAATTCAGCCCATCCAGTTGATGTCCACATTTAAGCCCTTGAACAATAACATAATTGCAACTCTTAACAAGAAACAGCTAAATCCAATGTTGGTCTACCCTATGTATGACTCACTGAAATCAGTAGGACTAATGTTAGTAATGCCTAACAAGTTCTGCTCATTTCAATAAGCTTACATTGGATTTAGCTCCAGGTATATTGCCTAAATACCTTAAAGGCACCAGATCCCATTTGATCTTAGAAGCTAAGTAGGGTCAGCTCTGGTTAGTACTTGGATGGCAGACTGCCAATGAATACCCGGTGCTGTAGGCTATATTTCCTAGGAAGGCTGTATTTCAGAGGAAGGAACTGGCAAAATCACTTCTGAATATTCCTTGCCTAAAAAAAACCCTGTGAAATTCATGAGGTCGCCATAAGTCAGATGACTTAAAGGCACCTATGCACACACATTTAGTTGGAAATAACTGTATTGTTTTCTTATCTTCGCATAACCAATCCTAAATACTTGAAAACCACAGATGGGGCTCCATCCACGTGCAAGCCAACCACAGACTATAGCTTTATGCCAGTTTACAGCTTCTCCCCTAACTGCACTATTCCCCAACACCTATGGCAGCCATCTAGGTTCTCTCACCGGCCAGGATCCTACATCAAAGTGTAGCTCTGCCCGCACATTTCATCCCATTCCCCTGGCGGCTGTCAAATTTCAGAAGGGGCTGCCAATAAAGAAGGATGGAAGGAAGGAGGTAACTCAGAGCATTACATTGTAGCTGAACTCAACTTGGTTGAGGAGAGAAGACACAAAGGTGCAGTCGTGAATGGAATGCACCTTTTTACCCCTCAAGAGCCCAGACCACAAGTGTCATCATGGTCTCAATGGCCTCTCTTCTAAACTTCTCACCAGTAAGAAGCAGCAGCACCTCCTCCTCCTGGGGCTTGACAGCTGCTGGGGGCGGGGGCGTTGAGATGGACTGCAGATTAGTTCTCTGTGCCCTGTCCAAAAAGGACTTGTGTGCATAAGGCACACTTATGCACACACATGCTACAAACAAGATGCTGACCTCTGTCCCTCTCCCATCTTCCTTTCCATTTCATTTAGGGATTCCATTCTATTAATTATGCTGCAACTCAGCTCACTATCTGAATAAACAAATTGAGAAATTATGTTGTGACTGCTTAGGAAGCCTTGAATGTTATCTAACTAAGCAGCTACAACATAGTTCCTTCCCAGAAATATTTAAAAAAAATCTGCCCTGAAATGTTTGTGTATAAATGCAGTGTTAGAAAGAGACTGGTCACATAACCAGACAAGTGTACCATGAGAGGGCAAAGAGTCCTGCCTTTAAAGTCAAAGATGCAGCAGCAAATCTGCAAAGATTATGAAAGTTGGTGCATGTAAAGACAATTGGAAGAGAACATACTGTATAATACAACTGGAAATATCTACATTTTTTAGGTATAAAGTTATGAAATCTGTTTTTCAACAAAGTTCTATCTGAAGTAATTATATTCATCTAACCAAATTTCCTATGCTGCACACATACAGTACCGTACAACACTATAAAAACTATAACCAAGCCTTTACCAAGTTCAGAAAAAACTTGTTTGCCTATTCGTTTCAGATACCTTGATGGATATTTCAGTGAGTAAGCTGCTGCCAGGAATCCACCCAAGTTGTGTCCAAGTAAAATCATTCTGTCCAATCCTATTTTCCGCCGCCATTCTTCAATAGACTCTACAAATTGATTTTCTGCTACTTCTGCATCAGTGTCAAACTGTGGCCTACTACTGCGTCCAAATCCCAAGAGGTCAAATGCATATACAGTCCTATTTTCACAAAGATCTTCAAAGTTCAGTGCCCAGAGTCCAACACCACCTCCAAATCCATGGAGAAGAACAAGTGGAGTTTTTTGTGAAAGGTTCTGAGAGAACGTTAGTGTCCATATTTTATTTCCATTGGATATGAAGACATACTGTTTACTGTACGTACTTTTGATACCTGAAGAAAGAAACACATAAATCTTACTGTTCAAACAACTGTACTGAAACAAGCTTGCGGTAAAAAAAAAAAAAAAAAAGGCCATCGGAATACAACAAATACACCGGATAAATACCCTTACTCCCACTATGGCATCTTTCAATAGGGAGCAGTGCCTGCCCCAATGGAGGCAGAGTTACAGTGCAAAGCCTATATACTCACACTACTTTTTCTTATACAGACTGTGACCTTTAACCTGCAGCTCCCTTGCCCGCACAGACAAGTAATAATCTTTATCCTTTCTGGCTGATTTCTCTAACCTGTTGCTCTCCAGTTGTTTTAAACTATGGTTCTCATCTTCCTTTACCATCAGTCACAATCACTGGGACTGATGGGAAGTAAAATCTAAAACATCTGTAGGATACCAGGCTGTGGAAAGACTACCCTATGGCTTTGCTGAATGTGAACACGTCTAAAGAGAAACACATAAACAGCTCCTTTAAATTACTGACATCCCTTTTGAAGAATAAGTACTCTTTTGTTAAAGTCTATTTGTATGCCCCTTAATTAAACAGAAAACTGCCTACTAAATTAATTATTTATAATGAAAAGGTTCTGTTAATAATGAGAAAACTGCTTTTAAAATGTGACACTGTGGGAAGCCCTTGCAAATACATGTGTGGATGTGCTTTCAAGTCACATGTTGGCTTATGACAACCCCATGAATTTCATAGAGTTGACTTAGGCAAGGAATACTCAGATGTGGTTTTGCCAACTCCCTCCTCTGAAATATAGTCCACAGCACATGGTATTCATTGGCAGTTTCCCATCCAAGTACTAGCCAGAGCTGACCCTGCTTAGCTTCCAAGATCTGGTACATTTAGGGTATTCTTATAAGATCAACCATGTAAAACCTTGTACTTCTTCAATAAGTTACAAAGGTTAACACATGGAATACGGTATAAGAAGCAACAGATCAAGAGCTGTACTAGCAAAGCAGTTTGTCTTCCATCTTCACACAAACATTTTTCTACCTGTCTACAATGCTTGCCAGTAGAATCTCTCACAAGTACTGCCAGTCTAGATATACCCCTAGGCTGTACACTTGGTAACTTTTATCCTATTCAGTTTTTTGCAGGGAGGAAAAAATTATGAGCCTGGTGTGAGCTTTGTGTACCTCTCTCCCTCAAAAATGGAAGAAACTAACAACTGAGACAGGCTGTACTACTTTTAGCTAACACAGTATCTTCTGGATTGAAACCCAGTGTGGTATAGTGATTTGACTGTCCTATTTGGACACTAGGATCTGAATCCCCATTTGGCCATGGAAACATCCTGGGTGGCCTTGGGCAAGTCACAATCTCTCTGCCTTAGAGGAAGGAAAAGAGAAACCATCTTGAAACAAATCTTGCCAAGAAAATCCTGTGATAGATTTGTCTTAGGGTTGCCATAAGTTGGACGCAATTTAAAGGCATGCAGCAGTAACAATCTTCTGGATTAATTCCCCTACCATTCACTTTTCCTCACATTCTTCCTCAGTGTAATACTCCAAACATTCTAATGTGGTAAAAGTTCAATTCATTCATGACTAGTTCTTCCTTTTCTCCCACTACCTCCAGACTGGGAAGAGAAATAAGTAAATCATATCAGCTGGAGATATCTTACCACAAAGTGCTTACATTTCAATATTTTCTCTTCAGCATCTTTAAGATGTACCAGTGAAGTAGGACACCATGCAGGCAGCCAACTGGATAACCATCCTGACCTAGAGCAATAAGAATGAAAGAACAGAATAATAAAAGCTTACATGATATTTACTATGATATGTAGTAAACATTAGGGTCCTTGGCTTCTCACTGGAGGGAAAGACAAATTCCATTTGTCTTTCATTTGAAGATCACCAAAAGTCTACTCAGTAGTACAGTATCATATAAATATTACCGATCCTACAATGGAAAAACTAGTGGAACTACAAAGTAGTGGTGGTCATAGATACCTCATTAGTATGCATACCATAAAAAACGGTAATACGCACTACAGTCTTAAAGTGCTGATGTGGGAAATGCAAATTGTGCCTTTTTCAATGAAAAGATAAAACTGCCCAACTTACTCTCACCTACACTGAAATCAGTTCCAAAATAGCGTGTGTGGAGGGGGCAAGAACACACAGGTACTCTTCAATATTATACATATTCATTTCAGAGAGCCCCTGATGAATCACACATGAAGCACAGACAAACCATAGAAGTTGTATCTGTTGTTCATTCTGTTTCTCCTTGCACTGAAGTACTCAAGCCTTTAACATATGAAGAAAGCAAGTGGGATGGGAAAGACATGACAAGGAATGGTGAAGTGAAGGCAGTAACAGAAAGATAACTGTTTTCTGAGTAATCATAGCAACAGATAAGGAGGAGGACTTCAGTCTTATTTCTTTTAAATGTGTATCATAAATAGAAGCAATATCTTGAATAGGAGCAAAGTTTTAAGACAGCAGAAGTTTAATAGGCCATGTCAAAGGAAAGACCAAGAGATTATTCTGTAACTGACAAATTATGAAACTTGCATGCATATGTACACTCTTCCTTTTATATTTTTATCCATGTTGGTTAGAAAATTAATGGTAGTTTTAGAATAATGAGAATGCAGGTGCTTGAGGGCTCCGCAAAACAAAGGCTAAAATGTAATGGGTATTCCCATGGCACAGGGTTATAGATCTGGGGCTACCTTGAAAAAGCGAGCATTTTAGTAGCACAAAGGAGATCTGAGTTATGGGCTCCACTTTGGTAGTGCAATTATAAAAGGAATACATATTCCTATTCAACCATATCTAAAACATTAATATAATACAATGTAAAAAACTCAAGAACCCATTCAAAAAGTTAAATGAAGTACATAGCATCAAAAACTGTTTTTGGAATGGAAAGGAATTTGAAGAATAATCTTCTAAGACCCAACTTCTCAGTTATCCCACCAATGGATAAGCTCTGTTCCTTTCAACAAACCTGGTGAAGCATTTTGACAGTTAAATCAAACACAACAGAGAGAATATAAATATTTAAAATAGAAGAAGCAAAGCTCACTCACATCTTATTAAATATATCCATTATAGACTGCCCAAACATCTTACCATACAGAATCAGTAAGATGTCTTGTAATAACAGGCAAAAGCAACACAGACAGAAAGTTCCAAGAAAGGCCTGGGTAGTACTGGGTAGTGTTGGAACAGAAAAAAACAAAGTCCATTGCTCACAAGTCATAAATTTTTACTTCCTGTCCTTCAAATATACACTTTAAAATATCACAGGATGTTACAACATTCAGTGTGCAAGACTCAGAAGTGGAACAATAAACCTCAATCATCTATCATTAACATGTAAAAATTACAATGTTTCCCATACTATTAATAAATATGCACCAGAGAGTAGTAGTTCAGCAATCATTAAAATGTCAATGAAAACATAATTAAAATTCTGCAAATACCTACATATTTACAACCATACCTTATTCTGTTTCAGAAACATCTGTATACATTGTGCGAGCAAAACACATATCTATTCTGACTTGGACTCCACTTTGAGGGTGGATTCTAGGGAGGTAACAGAGGCTAAGCACTTGTCCAGTTTGGCTGGAGGAGTTTCAGTACCTTCAACCTGATCAAATGGACAAGCTGCTTAAAGCAACCATTTATTTGTCACTTGTCTGCTCATCCTGGTGGAATTACCAAAAGAGGTATAAAGGATTGGGTATGAGGAGTTGTGAGGGTTTTGTGTTCCAGTCATTTTAAAAACAGGATGAAGAAAGTGCAGATTATGAGCTATACCTGGACCACACCCTTCTCCTGCTCCCTAGCCTGTTTGTTTGCTGTTGTTGTTAACTATTGTCAAGTCAACTGTGACTTATGGTGACCTCCAAATAAGAGACCTCTAAATCACCCTGCCCTGCTCAGATCTTGCAGATTCATGGATGTGTCTTTCTTGAGTCTATCTATCTGTAATGCACTCTTCTTCTTTTCCTAAAGCCTTCTGCCTTACCAAGCATTACTGTCTTTTCAAATGAGTCATGTCTTCTCATGATATGACAAAAACATGACAGCCTCAGTTTAGTCATCTCGTCTTCTACGGAGAGTACGGAGTACCACTAAAAGCCCACAGAAAAAGGTGTGGGTATGCATGAACAAATGGACGTTCAAGTCCAGACAAGGCAAATTTGGGATTGGGATTACAACCTATTCCAGACAGGGCAGCATTCCTTCTAAAAGTTTATAGTGTGTGTTTGTGTATGTGTGCATGTTTTTATATCCAACATTGTTCCTGGAAAGTTATGTGGTTACTATGGTCAGGACTGCCCTTGTACAATTTGACTGATGGATTAGTTGCATCCATTTCTAAAGGA
The DNA here is from genome assembly GCA_030412105.1 of Cyclura pinguis. Taxonomy (NCBI): domain Eukaryota; kingdom Metazoa; phylum Chordata; class Lepidosauria; order Squamata; family Iguanidae; genus Cyclura; species Cyclura pinguis. The sequence goes on from CM059604.1 coordinate 46,630,675, forward strand.
GGCACATTTGGCTGCAATGATTCATGCTTAATTCCCTCCTATCTAACTACTTTAATGCTTTCTATGTGGGGCTATCCTTGAAGATTGTTCAGAAGATACAGTATGATGCAAAATGTGGCAGCCAGACTGTTGGGTGGTGTGTATTTTACAGACCAAGCACACCAGGACTTGAACCAACTGCGCCAGTTTTTATTATGCTTTTGTGCTCTTTTCAAGATGCTTGTGTTGGCCTACATCACTCTTAGTGGCTTGAGACCAGGGTATGTGAAAGACTGCCTTCACTTGTTTGAGTCCACCTGGAATCTGACAAGAGATCCTGTTGTGTTTTCCACCACTATGCCTTCCGCAATAGCATGTGTAAAGGAGCCTTGGTGGTGATACTGCAGCCACAAGGTTGTGAGTTTGATCCTGCTGGGCTCCAGGTTGACTCAGCCTTCCATGCTTCCACAGGTTGGTAAAATGAGTACCCAGCTTGTTGGGGGCAATTAGCTAAACCCATTGTAAACCACTTACAGAGCAGTTAGCTGATAAGCGGTATAGAAATACACATGCTATTGCTTCAGAGGCTAGGGTGATGAGAAAACAACAGGTTTTCTCTCCAGTATTACCTGAACTGTCCAACTCACCCACAAGAAAGACCAGGCTGGCTCTCTCCATGTTGCGCTTTTAACAAGGATTCAGAACCATATTGTCCTTAGAACTATTAAAACTATTACAATTGTTTTGAATCTGTTTTAAATAATATTTTTACTTTTTTTTGCTCTGTCTCACCTTGGGCCAGGGAAGTGATTAAAAATACTTTTAGTCATAATTATATTTGTTACACACAATGCCTGTTCCTATTATGGCATACTTTATACTACAGAAGCAACTGGATTCAGAGAAACAGGCAAATAAAAATTCTGCTGTAAAAAAAATAAGAAACAGACCCTTGAAGCTGCATCCAAATCTATGTTTATGTCAAGTAAATACACGTAAGGGTGAGATGGTTAGTATAAAGCAGAAGTGAAAAATGTACGTCCTGCAGATGTTTTTGGACTGAAATCTATTCAGCCCTAGGAAGCTGAAGTTTGCTGACTGCAGTCCAACAATATCCAGATAGCCATTTGTTGCCCATCCATGTCATACAGTGTTTCTCAAATATGGTTGTGCTGGCTTTGAATGATGGGAGCTGCAGTGGTACCAGGTTGATGAAAGCTGGCCTGAGCCATGCCAGAATCCCAGCCTTTATACAAAGATGGTTTACTTTCATGAGGAACACAGGTTTTTAAAAAAGGTTAATCTAATTTTACCCCTCACACTTCATTTTGTGATCTTAAACAATAACCACTTCTGTTCCCAGATTTCTGCACAGGGGTCCAATGACTGGCTTATCAAGAAAGTAAGTAACAGAATCCAACATACTTTGTTAGCCAAGCATTACTGTGAGTGGAAATAGTGATTTCTAGAGACAGACGTGTAGATAGAGCTGCAGCTGTCCTCATGTTTGTAGAACAATGAAGGCAGAAGAATTTAAAATTAAAACTGGCACAGTCATATAATGCTGCATTATGAAGGCAGCAGATTTTAAACTCTTCTTTTGCAGATTTACATGTAGAAGCATAATATCACAACACAAACCTTCTGAATACAAGCATAGCAGGATATTGCTTGTTTTTTTTAAAAAAGAAACAATTACGGACCACTGACACTCATTTGACACTGTGACTCATTTCACATACTGGATTATATAGAAGAGAAAAAGGCAAAAGTCATTTCCTACTGAAAAGAAGTCAGACACATGAAAAGATATATAATATGGGAAGCCAGCTTTTATAAGAGAAAACTGACAGCACCATAGACCCACTAGAGAGAATTATAAATTAGTAGATACAAAGGATTTTGGAATGAATATTACACCATCATGGCTTGTAGTATTGTGTCAGCTGACTGCAGTGGGAACAGCAACCACTAAGCAGTATCATTATAGGATCACACAATGCTGCTGAGCAAAAACTACCTGAGGCTGGATTTGACAGGTGACATTGTAGAGAGCAACTTAAAGATATCGTAAACACTGTCAGAACAAGTTTTTTTCTTTTCCTCTTTCCCCGCTATTTTCTACTTTTTCTTTTTTTTCTTTCCTTTGTACACATATCCCACTTTTTTAAACTTTGTATGTAAAAGGTAATTTATATAAGACCCTTTAAGTCAATGTGCTAATACAAAATAATATAAGACTCCAATATTTGTATTATATAATTTACATAGATAGCTATACTATACATCGACCTTTTTTTGTAAAAATATGAATAAAAAAAAGAACAAATCTATATAGCCTCATATTTTATATTAGGGTATGAAAAATGTAACTGCAGACACCTATACTCATCTGGTGAAGAGACGTTTAATAAACCATTTGATATATCAAAGGGAATCATTTAAATTCCAATTTGATTTTGGCTGTACTGAATCCTATCACCATTTGGCACATCTCTTGTAAGATCTTTTGACTATACCAAGTAGCCTCCTTACTCAGACACATCACAGCTATTCTAAACTGTATTCATAGTGATCACTTCATCACCGGGTGGCCATTGTGGTACTGGTGAGCTTCTCTGTATTCAGGTAGGCTGGGCCTTGGATGGCAGTGACTCAGTCTGGTTTTGGGTGCATACCAAGAGAATTAACAGCTTGACAAAAGCCATCAGAGTTTGTGCTCTGCTGGCATAGATCTCAAGAGCCAAGGGCTAGCCCTAGACTGCAATGCTACAGCAAAATAGGACTTTGTGAAGGCACATCTCCACAGTCACATTTAAACATATGAGTTCAAGATAAGGCACAATTTTAAATGGTAAGATACATTAAAATATTACAAATAATGTTCTAACTGGTCTTACTGATAACAAAGGTTTCAATAGATTACTATGTCCAAGGTTATGTTTCATCTTTGGCAGGGGAATACAGAAAACACAACATCCATCCACTCTCTCTTTTGAGAGCAGAGGGAGAAAGGATAAAGAGAGTTTGCAATGGAAAAGGAAACCCCGGAGACAATAGCAACATGCCCATCAAAAGGAAGGAGATACCATGGTACCAAGGGTGGTAACAGGCCCGCATCGCAAATGCTAACTTTAAAGTTATGTTGATAACCGAGTTGCCTGCACTCTGTGTAAACCAGCCTGTGGAGAAAGTTACATATGCTGCCATATTTCAAAAAGCAGCACAACATCTGTTTATCAGCTTCGTGCTGAGAGGTAGTTCATTCTGAAGATCAATTAGAACAGGCTTTACTCCTTTCTGTGAGTACATGTAATCCTCTCTTGTTAGTTTATCTTTAAAACAAAGCAGTGGGTTATAGTTCCCTAACTGCAGAGGAATACCCAGAGAGGAGGGAGGGAGGTACTACACAATATTTCTAGGAACTGTACTGTACACCAACTGTTCCAAGAGGTCTTTGGCAGATGATTGCAGTATGTTGCTACATTAGGTCAGAGGTAAAAACAACTCCTTCCTTATATATCCATTCCCTCTTGAACTTTGTATTGAGAGAAGATGGTGCTTAACAATCAAAGTGAAAAATAGAGATTTCTGACACCCAGGGTCTCATAAGCACACAATTGGAGAATTACATTGGCCCTTGACTTACTACATACTATTACAAGGTCGTGAATAAGATAGGCTCCATAGTGTTTCTTCGGTTTCAAAGGAAAGAGTGTACATTCAACCATAAATGACATTTTCCACAGTACTGACACTGGGAATTCACCAGTATCTCATTAAAATCGCAGCTGAGCACACAGAAAGTTGTTTCACACCAGTTCAGACTATTGATCCCTCTAGTTCAGTACTGTATTGTCTACACTGTACACTCTTCAAAGACTGACAAAGCTTGTCTCAAATTCCAGACTGAAACCTTTTGCGGCCTTCCCTGAAGATGCCAGAATTGAACTTGGGACATTCTGCATAAAAGTCTATGTTGTACAATTGACAGGGAGCCCTCCTACTCAACACTTTTTTTTGTGGGGAGCTGCATTTATGTCCTTGCTTCTCCTTGAGTTATATACTCTTCCTATGAATATCTTACGGTTGACTTAACAGTCCCATGTATTGTGGTACATCTCATAGCACTTTTCTCAATATGAGTATCTACTGATCATAAGAGGGCAATTTTATACCTTGTGCTAGAATGCTGCACAAACAAATACACTAAATCCAGAAATGATTTTTGCTTGCAGAAAAAAATTGCTACTGAAACAATTATATCACTGGATAAGTTCTTACACTAGTGATTATGCAACAGTGTGAGCGGCTACTTTTCTGTTTACTGCACTTTGGATCCCACCCAAAATATATGAGATATTTTCATTTACAAATTAGTTTTTCCACCTCATACTTCAGATTCTAAAATGAGTGCATAGTCTAAAAATGCTTCTCACTGTCAAGGATCTAAAACTGCAAAACCAGAATGGATGAACTGTATTTTCTTCATCCATGACCCACTGTTTCATTATATCAAAACCATGCTGTCATGTAGCAAAAGAAATATGCTCGGTACCAATTCCAGCACTGAAGATACATCAGTACTAGCTCTCTCGTCTTACTTTAATGAAAGTATGAGAGTGTCTTCATGCAAATAAGACACTCTTCTGCTTGAAAATATTATATATCAAAGAGGAAGGAAAGGGGAAAAAAATCTCCTCACACTGACTATACCACATAGCAAGGAAAGCAAGGAATACCTTTGAGTATTCCTTGCCTATGAAAATCCTATGAAATTCACGGGATTGCTGTAAGTTGACAGGCAACCCGAAGGCACATACACACATGCATAGCCAATGCACAGAGCATGTAGAAATTCCATAGAAAATTTTAACAGGAAAGTATTTCATGAATAGCTTTCTTTTGGTTAGAAAGAATCTGAGCCAGCATGGAGTGTTGGACTAGATTTTGGAGAACAGCGTTTGGATCTCTGCTCTGCTGTGGAAACCCCACTGGGTTACCTTGGGCAAGTCACACTTTTTCAGCCTCAGAAGGTGGCATAGGCAACCCCCATCAGAACAAGTCTTGCCAAGAACCCCTGCGCCTGATAGATTTGTCTTAGGGTTGCTGTAAATTAGAAATTACTTGAAGGCAAACAACAACAACTAGAACTTGAGGAATTTCATGACTACTTGATAGGTAATTCCCAGCTCTTCTACATTTCCACCAAAATTTATTTCTGCCTGTAATCTTTCCAATGATGATGTCAACTGCTGGCTTTGCCAAATTCTTGATTTTAAGGTCGGATTATCATGTTTATAATTATTGTTGTGCTTGATGGTTTGGGTGCCACTAGATAATGCATTCTAAAGGTCTAGATGATTGCTATAATAGCATAAAATTGTAGGCCCCTTTCACAAAAGGTGCTAAGAACATCCTTCAAGCTTTAAAAGAGAGTTTTGTTGAGCTTCTGAAATTAAAATGACACAGACAAAGAAACAGTGCCTTTTTTAAGGGAGACAGAACTTGAATGCCTAAATACTCTATGAAATTCATGAGGTCGCCATAAGTCAACAGGCAACTTAAGGACACATACATAAAAAAAGAAAGAGACCCTGAAAATGTCTAATTCAAATTCAGTGTGTGTTCTCCTGTGAAGAATCTCCTTTTTCAACAGATGTGGTAAAAGCCCTCTACCATTTTGCTCTAGGTGTATAGTTGTCTCTACAATAAAAGGGGAGAGGGTGTAGGCTATTTTAAGAATGACATAAAATGTATGAGTGAACTGGGACAGCACAGGTCTGTCTGACAAAGTTCATGTGAAGGAATCAAACAATTTGAAGGATTAAGCAAGACTTGGAGGGGAGCAAATAAACAAAAAAGGACACTTCAAAGCAGAAAAACCAACAGAGAGCCACTAGCCAGATCAAGAGAATGTCCTATAACAAGATCACACAATTGATCCGGCGAACATTCTCCCCCCTCAAATGAGTGTCCAGGTTTCAGCCTTCTTGTTTAAACACGTGACTAATGTCACAGGCAGCCTGGCCCTAACTATCCCTTGTCAAATAAAAGGAGAAGGGTATGCAAGGTTTAAAGTCCTCATGGTCTTATGATACTATACACAGTTTGAGACCCTTTTTTCTGGGATCTACCAGCATAATGAAAATACAGGTGTCTCTGCTGCTGAAATGTGTTGAAGTTTTATTACTAAAGTATTACTGTTCTTTTTGTTATTCTTTTCATTACTGAAGTTTGGATCACTACAGGTTAGGTGGCTAAGGTTACACAACAGGCTTACCTTGAGGAACACAGGCTGACTAAAAGGTTATAGCTGAAAAACTTAGATGACCATGTGAATGTGACTAAGAATCAGAGGAGTACAGACTGACTAGGCAAATTGGTCCTGTGATAATAAATGCTGTTCTATACAGGTATTTTTGCAGACTCCATTTCCTAGAACAAAACCAAGAGGCATGATTGTCTTAATGGGCAGAGGAATGTCCAAAAAGAAAGTACAAAGCAAGGCTGTTGCTTGAGCTAATGGTGCACAGTGGCTAAGTACTATGAACTAGAAGGTTAAAATACCCATAGTTCAAATCTAGATATAGCTTAAACTCATCAGCACACTGCTGTCTCCAATTCTGAGCCCCTTTCTGCAATATGACGATACCTGTCTGCCTTACATGATTATTGCAGTGGTTACTGAGATAATGTAGATGGAGCAGGTTGAACACCGAGTATTTTAAATGCTGAGTATTATTTTGGGGCTTGGTTAGTTCAACTGCATGCTGGTTTGGCTGTGGAAATAATTCTCTCACAAGGCAGGACATTCACCCTGAAGAAAGCACAAGCTCAAGAAAGACAGAACAAAAGTAGTACAGGATAAATAATCAGGACAGCATGCACTTGATGCAAAACGGGTACAAAGGAATCTTGCTATTTGGGTTGAGCAGAATAGTGCAACTGCATATAACACAAAAAATATTTAAATAGAATATTTAAACAGAAACTTAGGATACTGTGGGTGAGAAAAATGTAGAGAATAATATGAGTTATGTCTGAATAGGAAGTACAGTACACATTAAAAATAAATATGATGGAGGATGTATAGCAGGAAACTTGAATGCATACATATATACAGTCAGCCCTCCGCATTTGCAGGTTTCACTTTTACGGATTTGATTATTCACAGATTATTTGCTGTCACCTCTGCTGCCTCGCTATGCCATTTTTAATAGGGCCTGCAAGCCTCATAAGGCTGAGAAACTGCAAACAAGGCTTGTAACTCCCCATTAAAAATAGTGTGGAGCAGCAGTGGAGGTGGCAGTAAGCCCCACTAGTCACTCACTTCTGCCTTGTGAAGGAAACTTGATGCCTCAAAGGAATCCATTGTGGGTTGAATAAAGTGATCATACTTTTTTGCGTGTTAAATATGGTTTGGGGGGTGGTGAGAGTTATTCACAGTTTTTTCACATTTACAGAGGTCCTGTGCCCCTAACCCTAGCAAATGTGGAGGGATGACTTGGGTGGTTAAGAGGACGCATAACACTGAGTCCTTCTAGAGGTGATTTGCATAGTAGCTAGAAAGGAAAAAAACAAAGAGATGAAGACCATAGATCAATAGTAGAGCATATGCAGCGCACTTAAAAAGTCCTTGGTTCAACCCCATGTATCTTCAGTTAAAAAGACCAGACAGCAAGTGATGTGAAAAACCTCTGCCTGACACGGAGTAAACCATTTTGGACTATACTGAGTAATATGTGAAACTAAATGGTAATCCATTATAGGCCTGAAAATGTGGCCACAATATACAATCCCCTTTGCGAGTGTAGCAAAAGTAGTACATGTACCAAATGTGTTTTTTGATAAGGGACACATGGTAAAGTTGAATGACTTCAAATATATGTAACAAAGGTAGAAAGAGGATAGCTTATGCAGGAAAAAGATAATAGCTAGGTGCAGACAAAGTTCAAACAGCAGAAAGTGCTGAAGAACAGAGCTGGAGTACACATAGCATACACAGACAAAAGAACATGCTGAAGCAGAGGCATTTATTAGATTGTTAGTTGTGCAGTGGAAAAAGAAATATCTCAGCACTGTTATAATTAATGTACCTAGAACCCTTTACAATAGGGTGAGGAGTGTGTTGCCGTCTAGACATTTTTGGGCTGCAACAACCATCATTCCTAATCACTGGCTATGATTACTACAGTTTATTGTAGCTGCAATCCAAAAATATCCAAAAGACTGCATATTCCTTACCTGTACTTTAAAAGGACTTGGGGAAAAGATTTTTATGAGGAAGTAAAGGCAGGACAGCATAGTATACGTATGTGATACCCACATTAAACTGTGGGTATACTGAAGAGCCAAATGAACCATAAAATACACAGCATCCTATGTTGGGGTAGCAGAAGAAGATGCCAATATTATAATAAATGTGAGCTTGCAGGACTATCACAACAGACACAGAAACATATGAGCCAGAGTTCAGCAAGGATTCATCTGAATTTATCTTTCACATGTGAAGTTCATATACAAAGTTCAAGAATGAAAAACAGCTACTGACAAAGTGTGAGAAAAGGAAGCTGAAACACCATGGCTTTCTTTGAAATAATGGGGCAAGATTTTCAAGTCAGAAAATACAATAATAAAGCAAACTTGACATCTAATAGAACTCTTTAGAAAAACCAAATGACTGTATGACATGTACAAGAATGCAGAGTTTGTGCAACAAGAATTTTTTATTGATGCTGAAATGTCTTTGGGATCTGAAGATCAGAAGTAGATCCAGGAAGTTCTAGAGATGGAGCTAGAACATACATGATTGCTGAGGTAACAGGCACAAAAGCTACTGGGAGGCAGGTGAGAATAAGTGAAGGAGAGCGTTAGGACCAAAGAACATGCAGCTATGGAAAGAACCAGGCTGCTATCATACTCTGTGTGTACATGCCTGTGGGAACACACATATACCACATCAGGAGAAGAGAAATTTAAAGCATATCTTGGGCACTCAGCTGCCTGAAATTCCCTTCCTCCAAGTGTTTCCCCTTCCTGGTGGAGCTTGGAAATAACCTGCAAAGTTTACACAAGAGAAAAACAGCTGGAAGTAGCAGCTACAGTCAGTCCTATATATTTGCAGGTTTCACTTTTGCAGATTAGATTATTCACAGATTATTTGTTGTCACCTCTGTGCCTCCCTGTGCCATTTTAATAGGGACTCCAAGCTTCGTGAGACTGAGAAACTGTGAAAGAGGCATGTAAGTCTGTATTAATAATGGTGTGGGGCAGCAGTGGAGCTGGCAGTAAGCCCCACCAGCCACCTACTTCTGCTTTGTGAAGGAACCCTGACGCCTCAAAGAAATCCATGGTGGGTTGAATATGGTGATCTTTTTTTTTTTTTTTTTGGTGTTAAATATGGTTTGGGAGGGCCTGGAGTTATTCAGGATTCTTCCACTTTCACGGGAGTCTTGTGCCCCTAACCCTAACAAATGTAGAGGGGTGACTGTATTTGACAGATAAAAAGCACAGGTAGTATAACAGTTCAACACTCCTTCACCACCTCCAAAATACTTCAACCCACACTCTCACCCTATTGTGAACAATCAAAATCACATTTAGCCCTGGCCCAGGATGTCCAAAAAGGAAACAGATCACACATAGTTGCCTCTGTTGTTACTTGAAGTGCTCAGGTACACATTCTAGAACGAACAGCATAAACTCACACGTATCACACAGCTGAAGGTACACCTGTAAGAAAAGGCGCGATAAGCCTCAGTCAATATTAACAAGGCCATTTCCGCACTAGATTGTTTATAGCGCTATTATTCCACTTTCAACATCCTATGGAATCCTGGGGTTTGCAGTTTAGAAAGGGGCCTTGAGGCTGAACTGCAAACCCCAGGGTTCCATAGGATGTTGAAAGCTATAATAGTCTAGTGCGGAAATGGCCCAACTCTAACCCGCTGTCGGGAGGGTAGCACTGACAAGCTGGAGCGGGGCACTGCGGGCCAACGCAAAAGGATGTATTCTGGACGAGCGGGCTGTATCCGCGCTTGGGCAGCACAGGGCAGCTGCGCGGCAGGCTGGATAGAAGCCCCTCACAGGGGGGCGATGCCAATACGGGACGTGCCCGGGTAGCACGAAACATCACGCGGGCATCAGACGGCGACCGCGGCCGGCGGAAGGGGGGGGGTTGCTGTGCTCCCTCCCCACCCGCCGGCCCGCTGCTCTTGTTCCCCGCTTCCCTCAACTCACCCTTCGCTGGGGGGCTCCGCGTTCTCGTCCTCGGCCATGGCGGCGCGGCGGCGTCGGGCAGCGGGTCCTGGGGCGGCAGCCGGGAGCGCGGCGAGTGACAGGGCGACCGCGGCCGCGGCGCCACCGCCAGCCATCACGGGACCCGCCCGACAGGCAGTCGCGCTCGCACGTCACCCTCCTCGGCTCCGCCCCCGCCACCATAGAGCGCGCCCTGGCGGCTAGAGCGGGCGCGAGGGAACGCGCGCGGGCCGGCCTCGCGCTCTTTGTTGGTTGGCCCGACCCTGGCAACGGGGGCGGGCGGCCCCCCGCTTTCCCTTCGAGCCCCTCCTCCGCCTGCGGTTACACAATCGTTCTCTAGAGTCAGGGCATTTCCGCACTAGGCGGCTGTAGTGCTGTTATTCCACTTTCAGCATCCTGTGGAATCCTGGGGTTTGCAGTTTAGGGAGGGGCCCTTAAGGGCCCCTCCCTAAACTGCAAACCCCAGGATTCCATAAGACGTTCGAAGTGGAATAATAGCACTACAACCGTCTAGTGCGGAAATGGCCGTAGAGAGGGTAGAAAGTGGTTTCTGGGCTGCGAGAGCACCAGCCTCAACGTCAGCACCATGACAGCACGGCCCGTCCCCGAACAATATTTACCCAGCGAGAAGTCCCATGGAGTTTAGTGGCTATTATGATCCCTGCACGACGGTACAGTTCGTTTTAGCTGAGCGGCCTAAGCTGGCTTGTTGTAACAAGCTGTTAAGACGTGAGATTCGACCTTTAAAAGTTTAATGTTGCTCAAAAACAGCGACCAGGGCGCGTGGTCATGATCACTGTTTAAAAAGGTACATTTTAGTAGTGGTAGTAGTATTAATGATGATGATGATGATGATGATAATAATAATAGGGCAAAACATGGGGCTACTAAAATAGGATTCTGGAAAGGTAAGCTCTCCAGAGCTTTTGACGGTGTATAAACAGCCTGATGAAGCATTATTAAAAAATGGAAAGATCACCTTTTAAAACTCAAGAGGGCAGCTGGGAGGGGTAGGACAGGAAGATGTGGAAAGCTGCAAGCCTTGTTCTGCCTGACCCGATTTTTTTAGGAGGCATAACAAACATTCCCACATCCCCTGCTCAGCTTTTTGTCAGCTTCATATTACAAAAAAAGACCTTTCTTGGGAGTAAACTCATCCTAGGGGACCCAAAGACACAGCAAAATTGTTGTGGGGCCTTCAAAAATGGCCTCAGGGGACTGCACTTTCCCTGTCCCTTTTTAAAATGGTGTTTTAGTGGTCCAAAAAGTTAATACCAAACACTGTTTTAGATGATGGATGTGGGTAAGAGTAGCAGTTTTGTCCCAGCTTGTGGTCAATATACAAATAACATGGGATGGAATGTTCACTTGGACTTATTTCTGAGTATTATTACTCACTGGCTTACTTCTGAGTAAGTATGCACAGAATTCTAGGCAGCCTCATGAACAATGGCCCTTGGCATTTAAAAACTGCATAGGAAGGTGAGAAGACTGACATACAAATTTCTTCCTAACAAATAAGCCACTCTCCACCTAGCCTTTTGTGAGGATAAAATTAGGACTGGGCTCGGAAAGAAACATGCATGTTATGCCTTGCAGAAGAGTGGGATATAATATTATACATAAACTTTACTCACGGTTGCATCTCCCACTAAGAAACATTTCATATATTGACTTCTGCTAACACTTAGTAATAAAACCACAGAGCCCCAATTATTTTTTTAAAACCCCCAACAATTCTACATTTTCTTAAAAGCAAAGGTGGCTTTCATAACAGGACACTTGAAGTGGGGTGGAGAACGTATGGCCTTCTAAATGTTGTTGGACTACAACTCCCATCATTTTTAGGTATACTGGCTGTGGTTGATGGCAGCTACATTCCAACATCTGGAGGAAAACATTCCCCAACCCTGGTTAAAAAGATATTCTGCAGGCAACTGGAGCAGCTGTTGCAATCCTTAGCTGCTGTAGTCAGTTGATGGTTTCTTACCACATGGAGCCTCATTTACAGACTTCTGTATGAACTAGGACATAGCTTCAAGCCATTTTAAAATTGTACCACTTTTCTTTATTTAAACTGACCTATCTGTCTGATAGCTGTAATTATTACCTGAAGAGCAGAACTGTTTTTATTAGCAAGATTTCTAGGTTGCATGAGTCACATCCAATCTCTACTTCAAAAGACTGCTCATAATTACCAATCCTTTACATGTGACATTGTGATCATTCTTGTTTTGCTAACTGATTTTTCCTGGCTTAAAAATGTTCCTCTGTGTGTCTCTGTTTGAGGATCTTTAGACATTTGGGATAGCCCCAGATATGTTTTACCTGACAAAGGTGGATGGTGCTTTTGGAAGCTTCTAGATGTTAGATAAATAGACCTGCATAAATGCTACATGATCTCAATTAATATTTGCTTTAGCCATTTATCTTATAGATATGTGTTAAGAATTACCTCAGGATGAGGTTAGGTGCAGGGATCCTTCAGTCTGTCGTTATTATATCCCACTCTTCTGTTGTGAGAACATAACTATTACTGAATACATCAAATAATCATATAAATTCAAATTAAATAATAAATCTGAATTAGATTTCAGTACCAACTGACAAATATATGTTTCACATAGCTAAATGAAATACATTGTCTTGAAAAATTAGTGTTCAATGTATTTATTGTGATTGCCATAAATGCTTGTACCTTTGAATTAGCAGGTTAGTGTGAGTAATATATGTTAATCATTCATTGTTTGTGAATTATTGGTAATGCAGCAAAAGAGGAGAAACTCTAATTTGCTCATAGTTTGGAAGCAGAATCTTAGACTGGATATCTACCAGATAAGGGGCCACTGGGTGTGGCAGAAGGCTTGTTATATCATCACTGTGTAAAAGTATACCTGTGTATACTAAGATACACTTAGGTACTAAGGTACCTAAGATATTTTGGCAAAACAGGCCACCAAAATCACAGTGAAATGGGATGAATGTATGGACAGTACAAGAAAGGAGAACACTTAGGCCACATCCTGCAGTCACATCCTCATACAAAACCTCCTTCAATCCAAAGCCATCAACACCACAATTTTCACCAGCCCCAGTCCTGATGCAAGAAATTCCATCCTATTGATCTCAGTGAAAAGAAATGGAGAATAGGAACATAGTGCATAGTATAACTCAGTCACAGCACATCACTACCAGTACAAAAAGTCCACATATGGAGTCTAAAACTCTTTCTTTCTGGCTCCATATTATGCATATATGGTGCTCAGCTCACAAGGGAGAACTTGAGGTGGGTAGAGAGATTAAGGAAAATGCATTCTTTGTTACTACAGTGACCTTTCAGCACCAACAAGTTGTCTTCACAGTACTTTTATAGGCTAAAGCATATTGCTAACATTTCTCTGTCTAGAATACTATGAGGTGATTCCCTTTTATGGAATGATGAAGGCCATGCTTTTTCAGAAGACCACCGCCCTCCCGCATTCAACTGTATTAATGGAGCTTTACTGGTGAGCCCTAAAAGGGTTAGCTTTAATTATGTTTAAGAACCTTCATCCTGCTGTTAAACCCAAGTTTTCAAAGTGGCTTACAAAAATTAAAGTACATAGGACAACAACAACAAAAAAGCATAATTGAAAACCGAGAGAGAAAGTCCAAAACAACAGAAAATAACTGACTCATTAACTGTACGTCAGTTTCTGGAGTGATGATGATATAGTAATCCTGGCTTGGCATCTAAAACTTTTATCAGGTTGAATACCAAGCAAGTAGGATTATAGATCTCATGATGATTTTACTGACAACTGCTTCATGAGTTTTGCCAAGATATGATGATGTTGGTGGCAGTCATTATGATTATATTTTATACCAGGTACAGTCTAAATAACCTGAAGGTATCAATCCTATATGATCTTGGAAGCTAAACATGGTCAGGCTTGGTTAGTTCTTAGAAGGTAAACAACCAAGGAATACCAGGCGCTGTAGGCTATATTTCAGGGGAAGGCAATGGCAAATCTCCTCTGAATCAATCTTGCTAAACAAAAAACCTTAGGACAACGTCACCTTAAATTGGCATCAACTTTAAAGCACATAACAATAAATAGCTATGATGCAGATGGGTCATTGTGTTTCTTTGAGAAAAAATGAGGAGTTCTTTTCTACTGTTCTGCATGGCACTCTGTGTGTCTTTTTGGCCCCTAGGAGTCATGAAACCTGGCAGGAATGGATATCAGTTACTTCTTCTTCTTTTTCACTTTATAATAAATCTTTTATTTGGTTAAGCACAAATACAATTTTAAAATACATATCCATAAGATACATATACCATTATAACAATCAGTCAAAAAGAACATTTCCACAACACCTATGTGCCCAACCCTACATTCCCACACATCCTTCAATCATCCGTCACATCCCTACCCCTCCTCCCTCCTTTCTAAACATAATATATCTATTAAATCCCACCACACAACTCCCAACGTATATTCCCCTACTACATAAACGTATCTTCTAAAAACTACTAACCCTTCTTTCCCTCCCTTCCGAAACTCAGAAAATCGATGCTTACTTATCTATAATTTCCTTCATTAAACTAGTTATATTTCCCAAAATAATTACACCTTTTATTCCTTCTTCTCTTTCTTTTCATTGACCGTTATTACATTTTTAACAATTTTATGATATTTCTCTGTCTCTAAGACTCCAAGTTCTCTTTCTTATAAATTTCAATCCATCAGTCCTTTACATAAATCATATTTTTATCTCATAAAAGTTATCGCCTTCTCACCCCAGCAAGCTTCCCACAACAGGAGTACCATTTTCTATGCTTCAACTATTTCCTTTCTCTTATTATCCTTTAATAATCCAATTACAATATCTGCCTCAGCCATATCATAAAGTTTAATAACCAATCTTCTATTCTTGGTATTATTTTCTGCTTCCACACCTGGGCGTAACACATTCTTGCTGCAGTTATCATATATAGTACAATTTTCTTTTGTGATTTACTTAAACCTAATTCCTCTATCATATTTAACAAATATATTTGGGGTACCATTGCAAACTTAATTTTTAAAGCTTCTTGTATTTTACTATGCACTATTTCCCAAAATTTTTTCGCTTGTTTGCATTTCCACCAAATATGATAAAATGTTCAACTTTCCTCACATTTCCAACATATATCTCTTACATTTTTCTGCATTTTTGCTATTTGCACTGGTGTAATGTACCATTTATGTAACATCTTATAATAATTTTCCCTCAAGCTAACCGGTGTTATCAATTTCCATGTGGTGTTCCATGACTTTTCCCATTGTTCCATTGTTATTATACATTTTATATCTTGTGCCCATTTTACCATTTTTTTTTAACTATTTCTTGCTCATTTCACCTTGCAAGTAAGATTTTATATATCTGGCCTACCCTATGCTCTGTTTCAGGTTTTAATACCTTATCAAATTCATTCTCTTTACTTTCAAATCCTTCTTCCTCATTATCTTTCTTATATCTTTCCCAAAGCTGTCTTATTAGTAACCAATGCGTATCCCAACCCTCTTTCTTTAATTCATTTTTTGTTTTAAAAGTTATTATATCCCCTTGTATTTTCAGTATATCTTTATACCTGATCCATGTTTCTGTCCTTGGTTTTCCCTTCTTGTAAAATACTTCATGCACTGAAATCCATAACGGTATTTTTAAGTGTAATTGTCTTTTATATTTCAACCATGTTGTTATTAGGGCTCTTCTCAAAATGTGATTTTTAAAATTTTTATCAGTTGAAGTTTTCCCATACCATATGTATGCGTGCCACCCAAAATATAATTCTTCATCGTCAAGATATAACAATCTATTATTCTTTAATGTTATCCATTCTATTATCCAGTCTATATTATTCGCATAATAATATAGCTTCAAGTTCGGGAGACCCATTCCACCTCTTTCTTTTATATCTTCTAAAACCTTTGTTTTTATTCTAGGTCTTTTTCCTTTCCATATAAATTCCCTTATATTTCTATTCCATTCTTTAAACAGGTTTTCATTCCTCATTATTGGCAAATTCTGAAATAAGAAATTTAATTTGGGCAATATACTCATTTTGATTACTGATATCCTTCCTAATAATGACAATTCTAATTTTTCCCGTTTCTTAAGATCTTCCTTTATTTCCTTCCATACTTTTTTATAGTTATTTCATATAAATCTAGATTATTTTTTGTAATTGTTATGCCTAAATATTTTACCTTTTCAACTATTATAAATCCAGTTAATCTAATCAACTCTTCTTCCTCTCTTATATTTTTAGTAATTATTTTTGTTTTTTCCTTATTTATTTTATAACCAGATAATATTCCAAATTTCTTTAATATATTTATTAGGATTTCTATACTATTTAGTGGGTCTTCTAATATAATCACTAAATTGTCCACGTACACATTTAATTTATATTCCTGATTCTTAATTTTAACCCCTTGTATTCCTTTATCCATTCTAATTTTATTATTAACTATTTCCAGAATTAAAACAAATAACAGCGGTGACAGCGGACATCCTTGTCTGACTCCCCTTTTTATTTCTATTTCTTGCATCTTTTCTCCATTTATAATTATTTGGGCTTTTTGCTCTTTATAAATAGCTCTTATCCAATCTAAAAATTGTTGTCCTAAATTTATTGCTTTTATTACTTGTTCTAGGAATTTCCAATTCACCCTATCAAATGCTTTTTCTGTGTCTAAAAAGCAAAGAGCCATTTTTCTTTCATTATGCTTAAGGTAATACTCTATTATATTTAACAATGTTCTTACATTATTCTTTAACGCCCTTCCTGGTAGAAATCTGCTTTGATCAGTATGTATTATATCCTGCAATACTTTTTTTTACCTTTATTTAAATTTTCTACAAAATACCTCTCCAGAGTTTCCTTACCTTTTTCCAATATTGTTTCTTCTTTCAGTAAATTCTTGTTTAATTTCCAGCTAAACTCTTTCTTCCTATCCTCCAAAGTTAATATTAGAGAGTCATGGTCTGATATCCCTCTGGGCAGTGTTTCCATCTTTTTTACACATTTACTTATTGTTTTAGTAATCCAAATCATATCTATCCTTGACCATGATTTAAAAACTTCAGAGAAATATGTATATTCTTTTTGTGGTCCATATAGACTTCACCATACATCTACCAACATTAAATCTTCTGCCATATCCGTGACGTTTTTTGGTAGTTTCCCTTTATTTTTAATTTGCCTTTTTATTTTGGATCTATCTAATTCTGGCTGTACGACTCCATGGAGACATCAGTTACTTCTTAAGGGAACATAAGATTTTCTGAGGAGGGCAAGGAAAACCAGTTGACTTTGTCATGTCCCCCTCAGTGCACATAGTCATGCTGTGCATCAAGAATTTATTTATTTTGTTGCATTTTAATGCTATAATATTTCCCTTTTCCTTTGTTGTTTGGAATTTTCTCCCTGAACATACATGAAATCAGTTCTCCCTTTCTTCAAATCCTTCTCTCCCGTGAAGCCTTTGACCAAATCTACTCATGAAATTGCATTTGCTCATTTGTTTGTTAACTAAACCCATCCTTTCTGTGCTTTCCATCTAATGAATCTCCCTGCGGCTAAAATTTGGACTGCTATCTCATTCAAGAACCAAACTCTCTTTTTGTTGTAATACATGGCAAAAAAAAAATGTGTACATTGATGAAATTAATCACTTTGATCAGAAGAGGGGGCAAATCTGAAAATCTGAGTCATATACGGGTGTGATTAACTTGTAAGGCACCATTCAGTTCCTGTGCGCTGGAGGGGAGGGGGTTGCTAGCTTATACTAGTTGTTATTAGTGTGATATAGAAGGCCTACAAAGTGATACTCTATCACATGTTGCATGTATGAGATAAGTTTAGAAATAACTAGAAATGATGTGGAATTGTTTTAGCTGAGGTCACTGCATTCTGTGACAATTACCAAGAGTTAAAATAGGACAAAAAGGTGAACTTACCCATTTGCTGCTTTTAGCAGTGTAAGATGCCTTTTAGCATCCTTCTGTTACATTTTTTGCATAATCCTATGGTTAGTTGTCTGGAATTAATTTTTAATCATCTTAGAGGTAGAGGTGTAAGTACTCGTTATGTGTTACACAGAGAAAACAGCAACTCTGGGATTACAATCTCCAGTTACACTGATGAACCTCTTTGAAGAAGAGATATTGTCAGACACTATCTGCCGATAACAGTTTTGTCTGTTAGTAACAACACAGATATAATGGTCTTTAATTGACTCTCTTTTTAATCATCTCATTTTAACTGCTGGATACAAATACAGTCTTTAGCAATGTGTTTTACTTTTGACATGGAACTATTGCCTACTTATTTCCGTCTGAAATACTCAGTTGCACAACTTCTTTCATCAGCTGCAATTCAGGAGTGGGGTTGGGAGGAGAGTTGGCTAATCTTCAGCTAAATTAAGATGTGAATGTTTCTGTTATCAAAGGGCACACTCCACCAGGATGTTGTTCTGTATACACTCAATTGAAATTAATGGGAATATTGTATACTGTTCTTTAAAAAAGAAAAGCTCACAATAATTCCACAAATAGCCAGTAGTATCCAGTCTAGAGTTTAAAAAATTCTTTTTTTTAAATGTAACTAATTATAGTTACTTTTTCAAAGCCCCCAAAAGTAGACAATTATAGGTGCATTTTTTTAGAAGTGCCTTATTTTAAGTTCTTTTTGTTACATAACCATTGGAATGCTATAAACCACAGACATGTGGAAGAAAACACACCTAAGTAGTGATGCTACTCACACCCCATAACTATAAATTACAGTTACAACTCAAAAGGAGTGAAATTATTCTTCATGTTGCAATCATTGTATAACTTAGGCCATTTCTGCACTACACTGTTATAGTGCTATTATTCCACTTTCAACATCCTATGGAATCCTGGGACTTGCAGTTTAGGGAGGGGCCTTTAGAATTGTCAGCCAGAGAGCTCTTTGGCCTCAGCAAACTACAAGCCCCAGAATTCCACAGGATGTTGAAAGTGGAATAATAGCACTATAATAGTGTAGTGCAGAAATGGCGTTAGTCTTGACAAAAAAGAATTAAGTACAAGCAGATCATGATTATTGGTTTTGTCCAAGCGCTGCTCTAATGAGCATCTCGAAATGAAATAATCACAAATAGCATCTTACCTTGTTTGCATGTTAAAAACTATCCATTAAAGTGTCAACAGTTTGAAATTTTATCAAAGAAGTATTACAATTCTGAACTCAGTATTTATTTAAAAAATAAAAATACTCCATATTTATACTCTGACATAAGATATCTGACTTAAATATACTGGCTTGCAATAAAATCAGTTTAAACAATTCAAAATTAGAATAGTAACAATTTAAAACGTTTGGAACATTTAAAAACATTAAACCAATGAATAATCTTAAAAGGTAAGTCAAAACAATCTAAAATCATGTGTCTACAAAGACATGGAAGAAATCCTTAGGCCCTAAAGGCTTCTGTAAAATGTTTTAACTTGGTGCCAAAAAGAGTCCAACCTGGTGACAGATTGAGCACTAACTGGGTCTGCAAAGGGAGGGTATTCCACAACCAAGGTGCTATGGCAGAGTAGACCCTTTCCGATATCCTCTTTGTGTGTTGCTCCCACTGGTGGGGCACAGACAACATCTAGCGGATTACAACTCTCAGGCAAGCCTATATAGTGAGAAGTTGTTACTCTGTTTACTGGGAGTCCTGTGAGGGACACCAAAATGTGCTCAACAATAGGTGGGGAAGATTAGCTCTGAGCACTGCTTTAGCGTTACGAGAGGCAGGGTAACTTAGCAGGATCTTGAACCCTATGTCTACGGGGTCAGGCCGAGTCAAGGAGCACACAGAAGTTGAAATAATAAATGATGTTTTATTAAAACACAACCAAAACAGTGTATGCAGCACACTCACACAAGGTAACTAAAGAAATAAAGGTTGGAGTGGGATAGAGGAGTTTTTAGAGGAGTTGTTGGTTTGGGTGATACTTCACCTGTCCTGAAGCCCGGCTGGAAGCGGAGAAGCTGGGGAGCATGTGGATCTCAGCATGTGGAGCTGAGGGGAAGGCTCGCTGGACAAAGTGACAGCAAGGCGGGATGGAAGCCAAGAGCGATCCAAGGAAGCGCTCAAAGTCAGGGGTTTTTATAAGGAGAATTGTGACCACAGGCTAGGTCGGATTTGGGGAAAACAATAGATTTGGGGCTGGAGACAAAGCCTCCGAAAGGTCAGAATTTGAATGATTGAGTTAGCACCAAATTATCAATAGGTTAGCCGGTATGCAAACACGGAGTACTTGAGTGTTGTATAGTCAGATCATCAAGCTGCTAGCGCGGGGCAGAGGATCTTTTGAGAGCTGCATGCATACCTAATTGAGGTACTTGCCTTGAGGTCTCCTAAAGCTGTGAGTCAGCTATTTCTGGCCTGCCTGTATTGTGTTGGAATATTACGGCGATTATCAGCCGAGCCTGCGTGCGTGGTTGTCCGGGGGCCTCGCAAGCACGTGGAAGGGACTGGGTATGCGAGGCCGAATTATTGATATCAAGAGATATCTTTTTATATCCCCCAAAGCTTGGGCTAGCCAGGGCAGTAACAAAGTGCTCCTTCAAATGCCAAGGCCCCAAATTGTTCAGGTCATTAGATGCCCTTGTTTGCACTTTACATTCAGACTGGGAATATATTGGCAGCCAGTGCAATTCTTTTAAGACTCTCATTATATGCTGTTTATATGGTATTCCAGTCAGCAACTGAGCTGCTGCATTTTGCACTAACTTCAGCTTCTAAGTCTTCTTCAAGGCAGACTCATGTAAAGTGCCTTACAGTAGTCTAGGTTACCAGTGCATGAACAACTATGGCTAGGTTATCTCTGTCCAGGAAAAGCTGTAGCTGGTGCACCAATCAAAACTGGCATCAAACACTGTGAGCCACAGAGTATACTTGGGCTTCCAGTGGCAAAAATAGATCTAGGAGTACTCCCAAGATATGCATCTACTTTATCAAGGGGACTCATGTAGGGCAGGTTGCTCACCTAATTCTTGAACCTGCAAACCACTAATCCACAGTCTCAGTCTTACTGGGATTCAGCTTCAGTTTACTGGGCATCCCAGCATCCAGACAGTAGTCTACTGGTCCAGACCCTGTACATCCCCAGCTGACTTGGAGCATATGGTGGCTCCTAATGACCTCACCCAGTGGCTTCATACAGATATTCAATAGCATGGAGGATAGGACGGAGCCATGAAAATAAGCAGGAATCTCCCAGTGCCATTCTCTGGAATTGGCCCTATAGACAGAAGTAGAATCACTGTTTTTTCTACTCCTATCCTGAACAGCTGCTCCAGTAAGATATCATGATTAAAGATATCAAAAGGAGACAAGAGATCCAGGAAGATCAATGGGCTAGCAGTCCCCCATGGCTCATCAAGCAAGGCAACTAAGGCTGTTGCGTTATCCCACCTTGACCTGAATCCAGAATGAAGTGACTGAATATCTGAAGCTGTCCAGCTATCACATGCTTGAGCACTTTGTCCTGAAAGAAAGGTGAGCAATGGTGTGGTAGTTCTCACATACCTCTGGGTCCAGGAGAGGGTGTACTACAGCCTCCTTCAAGGCAACAGACACCTCCCTTGACAGAGAGGCATTTACCACCCCCTGGACCCACCACTCAAGATATGTCTGCTAGATTTTATCAGCCGAGATGGGCAAGAGTCAAGCTTATACGTGGTGGGGTGGACTGATTCAAGTGTCTTGTCCACATCATCAGGCTACAATGGAAACTGATCCAAAAAAAGCTGCCCAGACGGCACATTGGATGGCTCCCAGACTTGCCTTTAACTATGGCATTAAGATCTGAGAAATCTGAAAGACTTTCTCGTTAGTGTCTACCAAATTTGTCACAGGGGGCTCCACTGCTAATTACCCTGTGCCTGATCCCATCAGGCACTTCACCATTTGGAATAACTGCTGGATAGCAAGTTGAGACTGAGTTGGGATAGTACAGTTGGCCCTCTACATTCTCTAGGGTTAAGGAGACAGGACCCTAGCAAAAGTGGAAAATTCACAAATATCGAAATGTGTGTGTCTGTGGGAAGGGGACTGAGGTGTGGTGGGGAGAGCAGGCTTTCAGGGTCTAAACCAGGTCAGGGAAAGGAGAGGGAAGGGGAACAGCTCTGCATGGTGGCCCTATGCTTCATCTCTCTTGCCCATCTCCTTCCTTGTGTGCGGGAGGGGGCATCAGGAGAGGGTTTGTGGTGCTAAGGAATTGGACTAGCTGTCTTTAGCTGGCCAGGCAGTGGCTAGTGGAGGAGGAAGAGGACTAGAGGTGGATTTTAAAAAGGGCTGCACAACCTGATGGGAGTTGCTGAGAGGAAAGGTTTCCCCAGAAGAGAAGTGCCTGAGGTGGAGAGAGGCAGGGGCTGAAGAAACTTGCAAATAATCAAATCCATGAAAGTCAAACCCTCAGATGTGGAAGGCTGACTGTACTGGCAAAGAAAGATTTTTTTTTTGGTCCTGATTGCTGCATAATAGAAATAACAGAGTCCTCACAGATCTTTCACTCCAAGTCTTAATCCACCTACATTCTAGTCATTGTTCAGCTTGTTTCATTGCCTGTAGATCTTCTGTAAACTATAGTGAATTATATGCTCTACAGCACTGGATAGGCACTTGGAGCAAGTTTCTCATCTTGTTGTCCTGACCAAAACTAAGGCCCTGAGTGAACTGTCAGCCCTGTTGACTGCAAATCCCCCAGAGAATTCACAAATCCTTTGGTTTCTATAAGATTCTTGGGGCAGGCTATCTTAACCAGTCTCCCACCTCTGCGGAAAGGATCTACTGATGAAGACAAACTTCACAAAGAAATGATCTGACTGTGGGAAAGGGGTGTTGAAGGCTTCCCCCTCAAAAAAAAAAAAAAAAAAAAAAAAAAAAAAAAAATCAAGTTGCTACACATGTTGGCCAATGATATACTGAGACATCCCCATGCTCATAATGTTAGCCATGAAATCCTGGGGAATTCTTAAGGAAGACTAGATGGCCCTTGCAGCCCCTTCCAACTCCATAAGTCTGTGAACCTATTTGGGGGACAAGGTTCAGCACTTTGGATAGCTCCTTTAGAATGTGTTCTAAAATCCATATTGACTGTTCCACTAACATGGAATTTACCACGGACATCAGCCATAGCAGCAGGAGCTTATTAACCGACATGCCCTCCAGTGACAAATGGGATTATGTGCTATCAGAGCCATCCATATAAGAGATTCATACCTTTGCACCAGTTTGGAGTGCAAACCCTTACATTTCCTCTTTCTCTCACGGCACATGAGTCAAAGAGCTTTCATCTACATAGTGTGGAAATGAGTTGTTCGTCTACACTAGATGGACCATATGAATACATATGGAGCTGTGTGCCAAACCTAGATTAAAAGGAGACGTTCCTCCCACATATCTTTACTATATGTACCAACTTCCACTGCTAACCTGAAGAGGCATGAGTTATTGAATTGAGTGAGAGCACAAATAAAAGGTGCTTTTACAGAATCCACTCTTGTTTTAGTCATTTGATAACACAAATGTCAAAATGATTTTGTCTTAAACATTTTTGCTTTATAACTCCTTGCCCCATCTCCTTTTTGTCTGCATTGACAACCATCCAATGACAACATGAATAGTGAGTATATCTGACCCAAGATCTTTTGCTGCTTGCAATAAAGGAAATAATTACATGTGCAGAGGTTGACTGTACTGGCAGCTGAATCTTTCTGTAATACTGGCAATGAAAAAGGATGCTCCGCCTGAAAGCACCAGACTAATTTAGGATATATGGGACAGGTTGTATGGTACTCACAGTCCTGTCCTCTAAGAGAAATGAATGGACTGGGGATGCCCAGGAACAATGCTTTTGCAGTGCTAGCATCTGTCAACTGGTCAGGTTGCTGTGCTTAATAATAGGGCTGGCCTTGATAGGCCCCTTTCACGATATGCAAGTATAGAGCTGTGGTTCTGCTTTCACTGCCACGGTTCCATCTTATGGAATCTCAGGATTTGCAGTTTAGGGAGGAGCATTTAGAATTCTCAGCCATAGAGTTCCAGTGTCTTACCAAACTATCACTCCCAAAATTCCATAGGATGTAGCCATGGCATTTAAAGTGGAATCATAGGCCATTTCCACACTAGATTGTTATAGTGCCATTATTGCCATTATAGTGCCATATTACTGCAAACCCCAGGATTCCATAGGATGTTGAAAGTGCAATAATGGCACTATAACAGCCTAGTGTGGAAATGGCCATAGTTCTGTAATTGTGTGGTGTGAAATGGCCTTTATAGATACCTCAGAACTGATTTAAGTCTCGGTCTTGCAGTCATGTACTTATTGTATGAGCTGACTTTGTGGTCCCACAGTGTTGGCCACTGTGACAGGGCTAACAGCAGCATAACGTAATAGCAATCCTATATTTCCCCAGCAACAAAATCAAGCGCACAATAACAGAAAAGACAAAAACCAGCAGGCACTAGTGTCCCTGACAACTTCATCATTTCACCACAAAGCAACCACAAGACTGCTCGCTGAGGCCACTCCCTTGCTAGCCATGTCTGGAATGCATTTCCCCACATTTCCCATACACCGAAGATACCAGTAAGCATTAGGGCTGGGAGGAAACAGGATCTGACCCAAACTGTGTGAAATTGGCCAAAAAAACTTAGGAAGAAATAGTTGCATGAGAGCTTTTGTTTTACTTTCCCAACTTTTGTTTTTTTTTAATTCCTCAGCATGTTTACATGATAGCAAGTCCCACTGAAATCAGGAGTGGGGCTTCCTTCTGAATAGATAAGCATAGGATTTCACTGTGAATTTCTTCACTCTTTCTTCCTGCAACAGGGAATTGGACACCATTAAAACTAGAGGTGAGTAAAGTATGGCTCCCAAGACAGTTCTCTATTGCCCCAACCCCTCCAACTGGTGTTTTTATAGCAAAAAAAGATGAACTGAATGCTTTGGAAGTCTCCAGGATCTTTAATTCATCTTGGTCATAGGGCCTCCCTGCATAAGTTTAACATTTAAAATTAGTAGTTTTTCAAAACTAAAAGGTTCCATACATTTCCAGGGTTTGTTCATCCCCCAGAAGGCACCAGGGACACATAATTGTTGACCAGACCCACCAAGATCTCTACCCTGATTCCAGCCTTTGAGTCTGCTTTGAATAAACACCTTTGGTACTTTTTTGGTAACACATTCTTATTTTTTTCAGAAAAAAAATGACATCAAAATGTGAAAGTTCAGGTTTTAAAATGGGACTCGGTAGCTTTGGGGCTACGCTACTCATGGCTAGAGACATACAATCCAACTGTCCTGGTTTTGCATGGACATCCCACTTAATCCTCTACTATCCCACTTTCTCAATTGCTTTTAATATGTCTTAGTTTCTCTCTCCTTCTCAGACTTCCTCCTTTGTCCTTGGCTTGCTGCAGTTGCTGCAAACTGAGTCCATAACGCAAAAGTAGTTTGTATTCAATTAACTCAAAAGGGAGGGGAAAAGAGGAAGATGCAGAATCTTGTCTTTACCAAGAAACTCAGGCAAAAGCAAATTTTGCAGCCTCTCTTGGCTTTGGAAGAGAACATTCTGTGCTCTGTGGCTCCATATTGCTTCTCGAGGTAAACAAAAGGAGCAAACACAGCTTGCAGAAGAAAAGGAGAACAACGCTCCATTTATGTGAACAATACTCTTATACTTGTAACCACTCAGGAGTAAGTCCCAAGAGTTCAGTGAAACTTACTGCTAGGTAAAAGGCCACTGAACAGCATATATTTCTTTATGACAAACATGTATTTCCTACTTTTTTTTAATGTTCTTAACTTTCACTTTATCTCCTAGAAATAAAGTATTGCACATTATTTTCCCCACCACCTTTATATCCGATGAACAACGTTTTGAAGTAAGTTAGGCTGAGAAGCTATGACTGGTTCTAGGTGACTACGTGAGTGTTATGTTATGGGAAGCTGGGATTTGACTTCATCTATAATGTGCATTGTGCAGAGGGAGTTCCTACAGTGGATCTGAGAGAAAGTTGTAATTTTGAGCTGGTCTGATGATAACATTTTGATTTTAGAGTAATAAACATAAAGTATTATATTTTTTAAAAAATTTGACCCCCCCCCATTTTTCAGGATTTCCTAAACTTACAACTTATATAGAAAGGAAGGGGCTCTGCCACAGATGTACAAACCAAAACAGACCATCACAAGCACATAAACAAAAGAATATTAAAAAAATAATACCAATTATAAATTACAATGATATTTACAGCCAATATGAATAACAAATGGATAAGAAAACAAAAATAAAACACTGAGTGGAATACTACAACTTGCAGTCAAAACAAAAACATGCATGAAGCACTAACCAAAGTAATTTTACAAATATGACAGGAAAATAAAATACAAAGGACAGTCCCTCAGAACATAATGGGACAAAAAAAGTCAGTACAGAATAAATAAAGTCCATAACAATTTGCAGACAAGTCTAATCTGTGTTTTCTTGAACAATCATACTTCAGCTATAGGTAAAACAGACTAGTTGTAAAAGTACAGATTGTAGTAACTGGCAAACTGGATGTGAATGATTTGTGACTTCTTGTGAAAAGGAATCTTTAGTTACTGGCAGACAACCTCTCCCAGGATGTATACAGCCATTTCATAACAGGTGTTCCTCAGTAGGTACATTCCATAACAACCTCCAGTATGGTGGTGTTCTTAGAAAAGCAACGGATTAGACTTCAAATGTCTGTAAATTTTTATTAACTTCTTTAATTCTGTACTGATTTCCTTTTGCAAATTTTTATTAACTTCTTTTATTCTGTACTGACTTCCTTTTGCTAGTGACTAAAGATTATTTTTTACAAGATGTTTTGCTTAGAATTAACAGTCTGCCAGTACTAGAACATATACTTTTACAACGGCTAATCTGTTTTATCTGCAGCTGGACTTTCTTGGTTCTAAGAAGACATTTCCACACAGCGCTTCACAAATTCCCTTTTAGAGAATAGCCTGGGTGATTTACTGCCTCTCAGGGCTGTTGTGATGATAAAGGAGGCAAGGAGGACACCCAGGTACACAACCCTGAGCACACTTCATGTTGGGGGGTATAATATACTAATCATAAATAGGTACTTAAATCCCTCTTTCCTGGTGTTGTGTGGGAGGGCAAAAAGGTGATCAGCTGACACGCACCTGTTTCCACAACCACAATGTCATTAAGGTACTGTACAAAGAGAACCAAACCTTAATTCCAGTGTTGTGTTTCCACTGTGGAAGAGCCACTGTGGAAGCCATCATCCCACTTTGCCCCTTCACTGCAAGTTTCATAAGAGTGGGAAAGCAAAACCTGTTCTCTTAACTTCTCAAAGAAAGAATCCACAATTCTTCTACCTCTGTCTGTTCTTAACTGGTTTAGAAGAGAAAGACCAAGTACAGGTGATCGCCCTTCCGTGGCTATTCCTCCTATTCCTCCAGTTTATTCTCATATGTCCCAGGAAGCTGAAGTCATGATGTTTAGCTAAAGACATGAAGCTGGAAGAATTTTGGTACAGTCTGGTACGGCCTTCCTATTACTCTAATATTATTATTGATTAAACCAGCACAAAGGGTAAAAAATATGTCAAAATACTGGAAATCTTCAGATCTCTTTATCATAGGCAAGGTAAAATGCAGTTTGAGAGAGAAAGGTCCATACTTTCTGGCAGAGTCCAATCTGGTCATAAAAATTTTAGGCAGCATCAAGACTTCGCTATGTAATTTTTTGGTACAAAATGCAAAGAATACTCCAGAAAAAGTAATAGATATAGTAGACATATTGCAAAGAGGAAAAGAAAGCAGAAACTGAGGCAAATTGCTAAAACTCACTTAAAAAAAAAGTAATACTTGAATGCGTAGATGGATACTGGTACATATTCCAACTAAGCTAGGATGGATATTGGTACATATTCCAACTAAGCTAGGAAGGGATGCAAAATACTTTGTACCAAGGCCCACATGACAAACAACAGCCACCACTGACAATTTCCTGTGGCATCATGGATTGATTTAGAGCAACTTTAGTAACTTGTGCGCTTAGGAGGGAGGCAAGAGGAGACTTTACTAAGTTGTCAAGGCATGACTCAACCCACTTTTCTTTTGCTGGTGCACTGGTGGCAAGAGCACAGACAAATATAAATATTCAATCCAGATGGGATGCTATGATGTAGAACCTACTGTGTCCTGCCAGTGTGAGTTTTATTACAACAAAAGCATCTATGAGTGGTCTGGAGGCCTGACCAGCTAATTGTTCTGAGAAGGAAGAGATCGCTGAAGCAGCCACAGAGTTCATGGATCAGAAATTTTAGCTGAGGAGTGAATTCTGAAGGCCTCAGAGAGGAATAAGGGTTGCCATATTCTGTTTCTTGTATGTGTCTTTGAAAGCTGTGTGATAGGCAGAGGAGTATAAGATACAGCTTTTCCTTGCTTGCCAAAACATCTGAAACCAGTTTGAAAGACAGAGGAGCCTTGAAAAGAAAAGAAAAGAAAAAACAAACAGAAAAAAAAACCCAATCCCGCAGAAAAATAGTGCTACCTTTCTACAGGCCATTATTGCTATCACCACAGATCTTGACTGCATTGGCCGAGATGCAGCTCTGCTTCTGTGCATGTTGGATGACTGCCTGCTTGCCTGTGGAAAGAGAAGAACAACATTAAGATCTTAATGCATAACGGTTGGCAACTACAAGAGATAATATCTATAGATGAGGTGCTCATTAAATGAATAAATGTGATGGTAATTATGAATTGAGTTATGAGAGCATGTTGTTTGAGTATTTTGTCAGTCTGCACTGGCATTTTAGGATTTTTTATAAAAATGCATTTAGATCTTTGCATAGTTTTATCTCTGCTGCTGGTTTTACTTTTGGTTGGGACATATGCTGGTCTTTTGATTCCCACCTCTTCTCCTCTCCTTGTTTAATTGTTCTTTTATTGCTATCTTGTGTTTTATGTTTTTAATTTGTACATAACCCAAAAAATTTGGATTATTGGTTGGCTGTCCATGCTTCCTTTGTTTGGGTGCCTAGTGGTCTTCTAATATTTACTCACTGAGACAATAATGTATGACAATTTTACAACTTCCTCCTCAATAGGATTGTATTGTTGCTGCTGTGACTTGTTGTAAATGTATTTCAGTTTTTTTATATATACATTCTATAAGCCACTGTGGATACACTTTTTTGTGTGGAGGAAAAGCACAGCAGTTGCTTTTTAAATACGTAAACAATTTCATATATATAGTAGCACCTTTAGATTGTATATATAAATTTCAGGAACAGTTTTCACCATATGACAATGATGACTCTGTTTCCTCACTCTTACTCACTACTCTATGAAGTAATCTGGACATCCTTTGCAGTAGTTTTCTGTTTTTTAAAAAATTAATTTGAATACAAACCATTTCATTCTTTGTTCTGAAATTTGATAATGCTGTAGCTAAGTGTAGGACATCTCCTTGGAATCTGCTAATGTTGCTTTGTTAAATAAACAGCCTCTAATTTAATTGTTCTGTCCTGTCCTAATGCTTTGGGCAAGAAACACTGGTTGCTTATGACTAATCACAGGTTTTGCAACATATATGCGTCTAATTTTACACCATTAAAAAAAAGAGGAAACCTGATTGTAAACTCCTATTCTCATTTTTTCTCTGTGGATTGTCTTTTACTTGTTCTCTTGGGTACACCCAGAACAACTGGTTAGGCCACTTTCTGCTGCCATTTGGTAATCAGCTGAGCAGTGAGGAAAAGAGTACTTCTGATCTTGACAGGTCCAGTATAAAGAGCAGGTATTGTTGAGTACTTGCCAAGGCCCTTGCCCCTGCCAGTGCTAGGGCTTTTTTACAGACAGTGCTCAGAAAACTTCCTTTTGTGGACTGCATCTCTCAGAATTCCCCAATGGTTGTGCTGGAGGGAGATTACGGGCATTATAGTCCAAAATGATACAGTATTTACAAGCTTTTTATACACTTGCTGACTTGCTGCTCTGGTGCTGCAACTTGCACCTCTAGCTGCACTGTTGCAAAATTATAAAGCAACAGTATTTGCACATGCTGTAATCCTATCTACTTTTTGTCTTCTAAATCAGGCTGTCTAACTAAGCTCTAATATCTAGTTGCATATCACTGAAACTATAGGACGAATGACAGTATCTTCACAAAGAAGATGGCCAGTAGTTGAACTGCAGTCTCAGAGGGAGGTAGACTGGTATGCATACATACCCATGGTACTGCTGCAAGAGGGCCATATGAAGCGCAGTGATCAATTTTTTTTTGTAAAGCATCACCCAAAAGAAGACCAAAGAGGTCATAGTTTACATTTGCTGATTTATATGCTTATACCTATAGATGAAAGTATAGATTTGAAAACTATAATTTTAATAAAAATCATCTCCCTCTGGTGGGGAAGACTGGGATAAGGTGATCTGTGTGCCTCCTCCTCAGTCTGCAGTCCAGGTACTGATAATTGATGGGCAACTTAAAAGCCCTGGCTGTTCTTTTTCATGGTTTTTTATCTTTAAATCAGACCTGGACTCGCCCTTCAAACAGAGCTGTGCTTCTTAAGGTATCTGATGTTGTGGATTGGCAGAGTTTTTCCTCAGTGTGCCAGAGACCAGTGTCATATTTGTTCCCATTGTCTACAACTGTTCCTTTCTAGAAACTCACTGTGGACTAGCAGCCAATGGTCCACAAACCAGCACTGGTCCACAAACCACAACTCTGAGTAGCAGTGAAATAGAGAACACCTTCAGACAGTGCTTGACCACCGTATGATTTAATTGGTCTGTGCTTACACTGTACCGAATCCTATTGGTCACTCTTCAGGCACTAATTTAGAGTATCTGCAGGATGGAGCCCAGTCCCCAGCTCTCCATCCCTGTTGTCATTGTGGCTACATAAAGATCCACACTCTGATGCTGAGATCGCTATTAGTATATAGGACTTAAGTAGATGATATGATCTGCTTTATTGATTAAGCAATTTGTTCCTGAACAAACAAGGAAAAACCCCAGAAGAACAGTGACATCTACTGAATGAAAGCAGAATTGCACAAATGCACCTTTGTCCTGCCAGAGACAAGGACACTGGCATTATTATTATTTTTGTTTATTGTATAGGTTTGTCTGTATTCTAGTAATAACAATGTTATGCTGATAGTACTAATGATGCTGTCAGACAGAGGGCTTATTTGTTTTTATTATCCCATCTTCCTCCCAATATAGGACCCGAATACAGCTTAAAACCAATCAGTTTAAAAACCAAAATAAACAAATAAATAATCCTGTTAAAAACAGCACTAATTTAAAATACCATGAATGAGACACCGCATTTGTAGAAGAAAAGCCTTGTCTGGAGTATATTAAGTAAGTTATTAACTACTAGATATCTGTGCCCCTACCTAATACTCCCAAAGTGATACACAAGGCCCCTCTCTACTGACCTTCAGAATCTTACAGACAGTACATCAGAGATCCTTCTTTCCTTCCCCACATTTTTCTTCCTGGTTCAGGAAATTTAGCATCAGTATCTCAGAGAGCCCTCCCCTTTTCCTAGCTGCATTGTATGTAATGCTTCCTAAACCCATACCTAATATACCAGAAGGGATCCCTGGGCTTCTTGTTTCCCATCCCTTTACCTCCCATTTTCCTGATAAAATCTAAAGAGTGCTAGCACCAGTGCCTTAGCCCTCTCCTTCTGTCTGCTTTTTTGCAGGTTCAGGAATCATAGTGGCAACGCCCCAGAGAGCCCTCTCTTTTCCAGACCTTTTTAAAATATTTCTTGATGAATTGTGGCAAGCCCTCATTTGCTTTTGGAATGTTGACTTAAAACTGGTTACTGCCACTGGAGTGATAATAAAAAAAAACATTATCAGATCTTGAGGTGTCTCCCATGATTTCCCAATGAGTCTCTGATCATGTTCTTTCTCTGACAACATGATCATCAGAAGATCATATGAAGCCTGAAATACCACAGTCCCTCACTTTTGTGATCCTTTCCCTTCTCCACATGTCTTAGGCCCTTTTCGCATGGCATTTTCCATGTGAAAGGGCGCCTGGAGCGTCGCGTGATTGTGAGGAGTGATCTGCATGAAGCACTCACAATCGCGTGATGCTCCAGGGGCTGGCAGGCGCCGATCATGCACCTTTTCATTTTTGTCTAGAAGCCGAAAATGGTGCGCGATCGCGCATTGCTCCCGGGCCCCACGCACACTTACCTGGCGTGTGGAGCCTCTGGAACCGTGCTGGTCGCACTTCCTGCCCCAGCGCAGCCTGGGAAACTCCCAGGCTGTGCTGCAGAAGGAAGAAGCAGGGCTCTTGAATGAGCAGGCAGCTCGTGTGGAGCTGAAGGACCCCAGATGCGAGAGCCTCTCGCCGGAGGCTGCTCGCGCAATCCCTGCACCCCAGCCCCAGAAGACGGTAAGGTCCGGAAAGGGCCTTAAAGTACAATTAGGTCAGGAGAGGTAGGTAAATGTTCCTTTTTCCAAATGTAAGCAAGAAAGGTAGTTTAAATTGGCTGCTACTTTACCTATTAGAGGACTTACTATTGTGAAGTAGCAAGGGTGGGCAACTTCCGTACCAACCTCCCCAATGTACTGTGGTCTGTGTGTGCTTGCTGCTACACACTACAAAACCGATGACAGAATTCTAAGACGGAAGAAAACACACAACTTGTTTCAAAGTGGATTTGCAGTTCCCTTTTTTATTCTTTGCTGCTTCCACTGCACCACCAAAATTAAGTGGCAAGGCAGTGAATTCAGTTGTTGGTGGCCACAAAAATGGACAGGGAATCCAATAAATGTGTCCCATGTATTGCCCACCCCTGTAATAAAACAATGTCATTTGAATTATGCAGGTGATCATTTCTGCTCTTCTTGTTGTGTGTCTTCAAGTAATTTCTGACTTACGAGGTTTTCTGGGGAAACTTGGTGGGTTTCCATGGCCAAGGGGGAATCAAACCCTGGTCTCCAGGGTTGTAACCCAACATTCAAACCAGTACACATGCTGGCTCTCATAATTTCTACTCTTACTCCTCCATAATTCCTGTTCCTGATTTTAAAATGCTCCTTTTGCCTTCTATTAAAGTAGGTTTGCCTGTCTAGTGGATTGATATTCATAGCAATTAATGCATTTATTATAACGAAATACTTCATTCCAAAGTATGTATTTATTCTGCTGGTATTTCACACATTTAAATTTACCATGCTGTCTGCTGTCCACAGCGTAGAGAGAAGGGCAGAAGGAAGGGACTGAGGCTGTCATTTCCTGGACCTGCAGGTTATTTTCCTGTGGTCCTAGGTCTGGTTCAGCTCTCACCTCACTGGAATGTAAAATATTCACCTCTGTCCTTCAGACCACTGCTACTAGAAATGGTGGTCCCTGCACTGATCCCGTTCCTTCAGCCATTGGCTGCTGATCTCGAGCAATTTTCCAGGAAAGATAGGAACAAATGTGCCCTATAAGGCAAATACAGTTGGCCCTCCACATTTGTGGGTTTGAGTTTCGTGGATTTATTTGCAGGTTTCTCCAACTGCTGCCCACCCACCTCAAGCGCTTCTTTTCCAGGGGAACCTCCCCTCTAGGCAGCTCCAATCAGACCACACAGCCCTTTAAAAACCTACCCCTAGTCCTTCTCCTTCTCCACCAGCCACTGCCTGGCCAGCTAAGGATTGCTTGCAGCCTGATTTCTCAGCACCAGAAGCCTTCTGATGCCCCCTATACCCTAGGACAGAGCTTTCTAAACTGTGTGTCGCGACATGCCAGTGTGTCGGCTGCAGTGTGTAGGTGTGTTGCATGAACGCAACGGGTGGAGGGGCTGCCTGTCCCACTGCTGTGGCGGGTCAGGCTGGGGCGAAGGGGCTGCCTCTCCCACACCTGCAGCGCCCACCCTGGGCTGAGAAGACCCCAGTGAAGGCAGTGGTGGTGGCGGCAAGCAGTGGCAGAGCTTGGAGTGTTCGGAGGGAGTGGGTGGGAGGGGGCGGAGCTATGGCGCAAGGGGCGTGGCCACGGTGTGTGGGAGTGCAGCCAGGGCACGCGGGGGCACCGCTACAGGCTGGGACACCCCAAAAGCATTGCCTCTCTGGGGCAAATTGCCTCCTTGCCCCCACGCCCCTACACAACTGGCAGCAAGCCACAGCTGGGTGAAGGGGCTGTCTCTCCCCCTGCTGCTGCTGCTGCTGCTGCCCTAGACCAAGGAAGACCCTGGCGAGGGTGGCAGTGGGCCAGTCTCAGATGGAGAGGCTGCCTCCACTTCCTGAATTACTGTGTCGCGAAATGATGCATGTCTAAAAAGTGTGTCACCTACATGAAAAGTTTGGAAAGCTCTGCCCTAGGAAGTAGATGGGAGGGAGAGAGAGGAACTATAGGGCCGCCCTGCTTACCCCCCTCTCCTTTCCCTGACCTAGTTTGGACCTTGTATGCCTGTTCTCCCCCACCATGCCTCAGTCCCCTTCCCACAAACACACATTTTAATATTTGCGATTTTTCTATTGTCGTGTGCCCCTAACCCTAGCAAATGTGGAAAGCCAACTGTATAGCGCTGGTCCCTAGCACGCTGGAAAAAAAATCGCATGTCCCCCACATCAGGTAGCCTGAGAAGACAGTGCCTTAGTGTGTTGATTTAACGTGGCGTTATGGAAGTATGATCCCACTTTGATTTGGGTGCCCATACCTTGAATGACCAATCTTTCTAAAAGGCCTTTCGTAAAGAGCCGAATCCGTAGAGAACTTCGCCATCTGTCTTTAAGAAAAAATAAATTATGCAGTAAACTGCACAAATCCTTCGACCGTTTCCGCACTACGCGGTTATAGCGCTATTATTCCACTGTCAACATCCTAGGGAATCCTGGGGTTTGCAGTTTGGGGCGGGGGGGGCCAGGATTCCGTAGGATGTTGACAGTGGATGTTGGTAGTGGAATAATAGCGCTATAACCGCGTAGCGCGGAAATGGCCTTTGCGGCTTCTGGCACTGGCGGCTCCGCTTTGACAAAACTCTCCCCGGCGGGCTGACACCGCGGGCGCCACCCTGCGCCGCTGAGGGGCGGGACGAGCGGAATCCCCGCCCCGTGGCGCGAGAGTCTCCGCCCGTTGGCCGCGGCTGCCACGGTCTGTCTGGCGCCGGCTTACCCCTCCCTCCCGCGGACGTGGAGAAGAGCGAAAGAGGCGGCGGGTGAGTGGACGGATGAGGGCGGCGGAGGCCCCGCTCAGGTGGGGAGGAAGACCCTTCTCCCGCCGTCCTTTGAGGCAGAGGCGCGGGAGAAGGAGGCGGAGCCCCTCGGTTTCCTTCCCTCTCCAAGCCCGGGGTCCCTTGGAAAGAGAGGAGGAAGGCGTCGCGGGCAGGCTTCTGAGGAGTTTTAGGGGGTCTGGGAGGTCAGGTGGAGGCCCAGCGGCCCTGTGGGGTATAAAAGAATGGGCGGGAGCGGGCGCCTTATTAATGATACCTCCCTCTTTATTAAAGGAATGGTTTATTCTACACACTCGCCGCCTGAGGCCTCCGAACTCCGCGCCCCCCTTCCCTGGCTGGTGTCTCCGTCGTTGAGACTTGTTTCGTCGAGCCTGGTTTGGGGCGAGGGGGCTGGTTCAGCTTCCCCTGCCCCCAGGTTTAGCTTCCCCTGCCCAAGGCCAGCCCAGAGCCGCAGCCTGGGGTGCGGCGCCCTGCCCGCAAGGGAACTCTTTTTGCACTTGGAAGGGAAGGAAGGCGAGTCGTTTGCCGGCCTCCAGGGCTCCTGAATGGCACTTTTTGGCTCGGCCCTTTAGAAAGAGTTCGGGGTGGGGTGGTCTGGTAAGGAACTCCGCGTTGCCGCCTTCGGCGGGTCTCCTCGGGAATAAGTGCCATTGAGTTCAGTGGGAGTTACTCCTAGGTGAGGGGATATAGGATTGCAGCAACCTTAAAAACCCTTTAGTGGGACTTCCAGATAGGAATTAATGCTTGCTCAGGAGGAGATGCACGCATAGGAACCAAAAAATTACTGAAACTAGAATCCCCTCCTTTCTGGGGCCATTCCCAAATCGGGGTTAGGTATACCTCTAAATAAACAATGCAGTGTGTGGCTATAATAAAAATGTGATTTAACCCCAGGTTTTTCATAGAGATGCGTTTGGCAGGAAGTCACGATGGCTTGAGCTCCTCCTTGAGGTGATGGTTTTCTACTAGGGTGTTAAATGGCTTCATGTAGTGGGTTTTACAGGCCAGGTAGTGCATTTGCTTGGAAATAGTGGCTAACTGTAGGTTCATGCACCCTTGGATGAAGGTAAGATGCAATGTGATTGCATCTTCCCACCCACGGTGTAAAAATATTTTCTGTACAAAGGAAACAGTATTCAGTCCATTGAGCTTTTACTCTGCAGATGAAAGGGTCAGTGACTCAATAGAGCATGAAATCATTAAAAAAGCACTACTTTTTTAAAAAAAGATTGATGTATTACATTTAATTAAAGTTTGAAAATTTCTGTATATAAAATGCATATTAAAAATAGGCTCTCGAATATTCTTGGAAGTCCTGTACAGGCATACCTCAGTTAACAAAGCTTCTGAAAAAGAAGCTTCTTTTTACAGTCTTTTTATGGGTACCCACCCCTCCTTTTCTTCCTTGCCCTCTATTGAGCTAGGGTTCTTTTCTTTTCTTTTTTTCTCTTTTCTTTTTATTTTTCAGCATCGGTTTTGGGGGAATGATGAAGGATTGCTGTAGAAACACAGCCTTTTGTTCTTTTTTTGCAGCAGTGTTTCTGCAGTAGACAATGCAATAAAACTTCAGTGGGAAAGAGAGGGATTCTGCTTTAGTTGATCCACTTATATCTGTATTTATGTGCCAACAACTGGCAAGATTGCTTGCAGAATCAAAACCGAACATGCATGAACAGCAAAACAGAGAGAAACGGGGAGAGCAGATAAGCCTGCCTCACTGCTAACACCCAGCATGTTAGAAAAGCATAGATCTGTAAGGTTGACAATGAAAATGGAAATCATAAGGAAAGTGGGGGCTGGTGAAATAACAACAACAATTATTATTATTGTTGTTGTTGTTGTTGTTGTTAGTGTTAGTATTAGTATTAAAGCATCATCATCATTGTCCCCGCAGGCATTTTGGAAGAAGCGTTTGAATGGTCTCTAGAAGGATCAAAGTGTTTTTGGCAACTTATGCCAGATTTGCCTGACCTGTTTGGTTCATTTCATGGGATTATGTTATTAGTTTTCAATAAAAAGCATGCTGAAATGTGTTGAACTGCTCTCTTTTATGTGTTTAAGGAACCTATCCCTATCCTTTCCATCTTATTTCTACCCCTGATACCAAAGTTTCTGTTAAAGAAGTCATGCCCAGGGATACATCTACTTCATTAACAGAGGTATACCTCTACTCTTAGTTATAGATATGCAGTTGTAGAAATTAATTGGTAAGAAAAGGTACTCTGTATATGAACAAAAGCACCCTTATTTATTCTCAGTGTCCAGTGCTGAGGCCTGATATCCATAACTCAAGTCTTGCTTTTAAGGTATTGCCAAGTATAATTTTTCAGTACCATATAATA
Source organism: Cyclura pinguis (assembly GCA_030412105.1). NCBI lineage: Eukaryota > Metazoa > Chordata > Lepidosauria > Squamata > Iguanidae > Cyclura > Cyclura pinguis. The sequence continues at coordinate 46,668,538 of CM059604.1, forward strand.
GAAGTAATGTTTAGTGGTTCATTATTGTCTTGTATTTTTCTTCAGATATTTAATAGTAATTGAACGCTGAGCATTACTCTATTTCTGAAAGATGTTTGAAGAATTAAGGATACTTCCTGCTAGAAAAAAATAATTTTAATAGAGTAGGCAAATAAGGATAAAATGGCTATTCTTAGAACAAGATTCAGTAGAATACATTCTGAGAATAAATCCAGATTTAGTCATATGTAGGGTAGGTTGGAACTTACTCAGCCAGACAATTCTTCTAATGGGTTTACCAAATGGTACTGACTTTGAATCCAGTGCATTTGCCACTAGTTCCACATTGCATGTGCCACTCTGTGCCACTCTGTAAAGATTTTAGATTCATTCCCCAGCAGCTCTAGTTAGAAAACTCTTGGGGAATGAAAGAAAGTAATTGTTTGGGACCTTGTAGAAGCACTGTTGGTCAGTGTTGAGGTAGACAGCACTGGCAGTAGTCTGACTTAATATAACGTATCTCTATTTGCTTGTTGTAATTTATTTCCTATAAGCATTTGTATAAATGTATCAAAAACAAGTGGTGAAATTGCAGATCACTTTCCTTTGAAAAATGGATTTAGCCATCAAACAGAAAACTGCGGAGTAATATATCAAACATTCATATAAATGATCATCACGCCATATCATACCAAACAAATGTTTGATACCTCATTCAGAACTTTTTCTTGTGCAAAGGAATGCTCTTGCATGCCGCATCTGAGAGCCATAGTAGCTTTGGAAGGAGCTAGCTTAGTATCAGCTGGTAAATCCAGTAACAGCAGTTCAAGAATAAAGGAGTGGTTTAATATTGTTTGGCAGGGATCCAAGTCCTTCACGGAGTATCATCATTTGTAATGGAAACTATTGGCAGCTCATTTCTTGATCACATGAAGATGCTCCTTATGATTCCTTTATCACTGTACTGCGTATGATTTCTTCACTGTTTGTTTATTGGCTGTGTGATAACAGAAGGTGTGGTTGATTTGTCTTGATAGTTGGGATAGTAGTGCTCAAGTTTGTTTTTCAGAGCTAATTAGAATCAAAGTATTAGAAGCAAAACCTTTATCAAAACCTCACCATAATTAAGATAGGGCCTATGTATTTCAATGAAACTTATATCCAAGTGAGGATGCACTCTAGGGTTCAGCAGTACAGCTCAGCCCAATGCCTGTTTGTTCAGAAAAAACTGAACTTAGTGGGATTTCTTGAAAGTTGAATTGAATTGCTGATCTGGTCAGTAAGTGGCTATTATATCTATAGGTTTAGGATGCTTTAGTAACAACAATAACCACAAAAATCTCTTATGTGTTGTATTGTGATATGAAATTGAAAATGCAATCTTAGTTTCCAGAATAATGTATGGTACAGTCCTATGGAAATCTACTTAGAAGTAAGCCTGACTGAATTTAATGGGATTTAGTGCCACTAAGCTCTATAGGATATTCAGCCTTAGTCTGGAATTATGTTTAGAGGCTTTGTTTTGATGCTTGCTTCTCTGTAAGACAAATGTGTTTTTTAAACACCACTCATGGTGAACTGGCAAACAACCTCTGAGTATTCCTTGCCTAAGAAAACCCTATAAAAATCATGGAATCTCAAGGGAACTTGAAGGTGCATGTGCGTGCGCGCATGCGCGCATGCACACACACACACACACACACACACACACACACAGAAAACTGCATTATGAGAGAAGCTGGCCACAGTCACTCTTCCTTGATGTTCAGGAAAAAGAATGGTAAGAATAAGTGTTTTTTTCCTATCAAGACAACATCATTATGTTCTTCCCATGTGCACTTAGAATCCAATTAAGTGAGTGCTGCCTTTGAATGCTGTATGAATTTTCTATGGCATATGAATATTGAATATTGTATGGTATGTAGGCATGTGCCAAAAAAGCAGTTCTTAACGAATATTAACTAATTGGCAGCATATTAATTCAATTTAAACACTGTCTGTGTCCATTATACTTATTAACTTGGGGAGGGAACACAAGTGATTCACTTACCATAAATGCTGACAGTGGAAGTTAACAATTGCTGCAACAGCAGTTACCTTGGATGAATGTTGATCTGAGAAACGTAAAGGATATTTGCTGTTATGTAAAGCATGTTTGCCTCCCCAGTATGCTAATTTTAAAAATAACATAAACCTGTGGCCTAAAATCATTTGTTCGAACTCAAGTAGACTGAGTGAGTCAGCAGAAACTTGGTAGATTTACCCGTAAGCAAGTTGCATTGGTTCAAGGGGTGTTCTCTAGTTGGAACTAACAGCTGGATACAGGCCTATGTTAGCAGTCTTCCACTGCAAACTTGTCCACACATAGGCCATTTCCACACTGCACTGTTATAGTGCTATTATTCCACTTTCAACATCCTGTGGAATCCTGGAGTTTGCAGTTTAGGGAAGGGCATTGAGAATTCATAGCCAGAGAGCTCTTTTGGCTTCAGTAAACTATAAATCCCAGAATTCCACAGGATGTTGAAAATGGAATAACGGCACTATAACAGTGTAGTGCAGAAATGGCCATGCCTAGATGGTAGTCTATATTGAGCACAGTGGGACCTAGTAACAAATAAACATGCATAGGACTGTGTTTTGCAAGCTGTAATCCTGTGCAGTATATCAGTCCTGTGGGCTGATGGCTTCCATCTTAGCAGGATAGTGGAGCCATTCTGGTCCAAACTTGAAGGAGCCGTCCAAAGTTCTGAATTATATTTTGGCCATCATCTTAGCTGCTTAAAGTTCACAGTAAAATGTGAAGTGGATTCACTTCCGTCCTGTTTGGAAATCACCAATAGCAAACGGCTAAATTCTACCTGTTGTACCTATCTATAAGGTCTCAAAGTCTTTTGTTGAAACCTTGTCCTGGCAGAAGGAAGAAGGGTGAGAGTGACAAATGAATAGCTCAGTCAGTTTTGCTTTTCCCTCTCTTGTCTTAATTAGTACAGCAAATGGCAGACAAAGCCAAGAAATGATTCAGCATGTACGTGAAGAGTTGCTTAAAGTATTGGCTACTTTTATCTTCAGCATGCTGACCTGATTTATTGAGACTGGGAAATTGAGGAGACAGGAAAGCCAGAACATGATGTGGACAAGCATCTGAAGAATCTGTTTGTGCAGAGAGAGGCACAGAGTACCCTGTCTCTCTTTATATGGAGAAAGGCAGAGTGGGATGGAGTAGGTGATGTCAGGGTATGAGATGATGACATCATTTGCCTCTCCACATTGTGGAGAGAGATGATTCTACACCTTTTGAAATCTGTGAAATTTACCTCTTAAGATATTCTTAAGATTACGCTACAAGTTTGGATGCTATACTTTTTAACTTTGCTAAATGAGAGCTAGAGGCCAAATAATAAACTTAACAAAACTAAGTAAGAAAGTTAGTAATTTCTCTGTTGAACATTTTCACCTGACTTGATCAAAGAGCAATTCAATAATAGTATGAAAGGGCTGATGTAGTACACTTCAGAAATGCAGTTTTTACACAGCTGAACTTTGTCCAGAATTCTGTTGTATTTTGTAGCTTGAGTGAAAATATGTGGAAGGACTAGAAAATATCCTTTTAAGGTTGAAGGTGAAATTCTTCTTTTTCATACACAAAAGTGGCAACATTTCTGGCAAACTGCTTGAAAGTTTTTCCTGTTCTCTGGTATGCAAAATCATTTTACTCTCTCCTCTACCTTCTATTTGGTCAGACAGTTTTCCAGAAGATGAAGATAAGCTGGTCTTCATACGATACGTTTGAAGCTAATTTCAGTCCTTTGGTAGTAGTTGAGCTTGCAAAAGACACCAAAGATGAAACTAAAGAATGGTTGACAAAAAAGATTGTGGACAAGAAGAAAAATGGAGGTGAGACATCTTCAGTTTTTTAAAAGCCTCTGTTTTTACAAGCTGTTACCATTTGCATCTAAGCATCATTTTATTAAAAAAAGTCTTCATTGCTAGTTAGTAAATTAGAATCAAACTGTGGATTTTGTAGCAAAGAGGTAATTATTGTTGTAAAAATAAGTCTGAGAAAGAAGCACTGAAAAAAAAGTGGCTTATTTTAAAAACACAAATTGGTAGTTTGTAGGTATTGAGCAGGAGAGAGAAAAACACAATTTTAAATGGGCCTAAAGAGAAAAGCCCATCTAACATTAGCAGTTGATTACAAGTGCATGCTTTCTCTTTAGGGTACTGATGTCTCGAGGCATATGGTCTACTCACCCTCTTTGAGCTGTATATTCATAAATAAATGAGCAATGCAAAAATGCTGTATATTTCCTGTACTTTTTCTTCATACAGAAACTAATCATGCAAAAGGCTACGCTTGCTCAAAGAGTTCTTATCATATAGAGAAGTATACATTGTCTGCTGATTATGTTTTATTTCATAAAACTGAAGAAAATAGATAGCTTTATTCTTTTTGTATCATTAGGAGTTGTTGCTGTTTTCCTTCAAATCATTTTCAATCCAAAGGCAAACTATCATGAGGCTCTCTTGGCAAGATTTGTTCAGGGTTTGCTTTTGCCCTGGTGTGCAGCTGAGAGAATGTGACTTGCCCAAGATCACTCAGTGGGTTTTGATGGCTGAGTGGGAATTTGAACCCTGTTTTCCAGAATTGTAGCCCAGTGCTCAAACCACTGCACTGTGTTTGATCCCTTTTAGGAGCTGACTTCATGCAATATAAAAATGTGCATTTTATGGCTGTCATTTTCTTGTTTTTAATAAAAAATAATCTTTGAGCAGGATATTTGGCAGTAAGGAAGTAAAGGAAAGGTGTTTAATCCTTTCCCCTCCATCGGGATTGGCAACTGTGGAAGGCAAGGGGCTATGGGCTATATTTTAGAGGAAAGAACTGCAAAACCCCCTTGAATATTTCTTGACTAAGAAAACCCTGTGGACTTCATGGGGTCACCACAAGTTGACAGGTGACTTGAAGCTATACACACACACTTGGGAACTGCATTACTCCTCTGGGAGACCTTGAATGGTTGCACATCACCACCACCCTTGATCCTGCAAAAATAGTTTGTTTTTAAACTGAAAACCCTTTAGGGGGTATGGGGGCATGTTTTACTGGGCCATTTTAGGCTTTTTTTTTTAAGAACAGCATGTGAGCAGATATAATTTCTTGTTTACTTCTTGTTTCAAAAGACCTAATTTGCCTGATGGGTACAAAATGTGGTAGAAATGCATCTCATGTGCCCAAAGAACGTCTTGCATTTCAGAGTATAGTAGGTCCTCCGTATCTGCGTGGGATTGGTTCCGGCTCCCATCCGCGCATAGTAATGAATGCCCTGTCAACACCCCCCAAAAATGATTTTAAAGTACAGTTTTCCCGCAGCGATGTGTAGGGCTGGTGTTCACCATGTCCCTGCATGCCCCGGGGCCTCAGCTTGTGCAGGCACCCGGGATCAGGCCCTCAGCAGTGTGTAGGGTCAGCGTTCACCGTGTCCCTGCACACGCTGGGGCCTCCGCTCGCTTGCTCCAGCTGGCAAGGGTGTGCAGAGTGGGTGATGGTCCATTCTCTGTGTGCCCACCGCTGCTGCCTGTGCCGGCAGGGGCAAGCAGAGTGGGCTATCTTCCGTTTTCTTCACGCCTGCCACCGCTGCCCATGTGGGCGCATTGGTTCCAGCTGGCAGGGGCATGCAGAGTGAGCGATCTTCTGTTCTTTGCATGCCTGTTGCCCGTGTGGGCATGTTGGTTCCGGCCGGCAGGGGTGTGCAGAGTAGGTGATCTCCTATTCTCTATATGCTCATCACCGGCTATGGATAACTGAATCAGCGGATAATGAATATGATATGAATATGGATATGGAAGTCCTACTGTAAAAAGTGTTTTTTTTAAGTGTTGTAATTTTTTATTACCACTAGGGGGCCGGGGGCCCCTCCAAATGTGATGATTATGCCCAGTCTACCCCTAGAGTGCATTTGGGAGTATTTTGGACAAAACAAATTATTGTGATCGAGGGCGGGATGGACTTTGGCCATCCTGCTCTCCACCTAGCAAGCACCCTCTTCTCTTGTTGCTTTTCTGCTCTTAGTGTCCTCTTTCCAGTGAAGTCCTCCCCCTTTTCTTGAAATTCTATGTTACAGTTCTGATATTTGTATCTATTCCCAATGTGTACAGGCTCCTCAGTTGTTTCTAAAAGGAGATCTTTATTCTGTTTACCTTTTAAAAGCCTTGGCCACCTTCCAGCCAGTCTTGAGTATATGTAAGTCTAAACGATTAAAAGGTAGAAAATTAAGCATATAATTTCCTTCCATGGAAATCAGTACCTTTCTCTGCTATTAACATAAACTGATAATACAGACTTGCACAGTGAAAATGGCACTACTCCGATGGCTCTTTGGATACTATGAATCTTTGACTGAAGGTGCATAATGTATGAGTCAAACTCATTAAATAACTTATTTTTTTTTAAATGCTCATTTTGATTTCTTGCTTTACTTTGAAGGAGCCCAGCTTTTGATTAAACCTTTGGTCCAAGATGAGAAAGAAATAGAAGGAAACAAAAACATATATCTTGTTGGAGCATCTCACTTGAGGCTACTTCTAGGAGCTGAAACAGTGGGATTGGTGAAAGAATGTAATGATAATACAATGAGAGCCTTTACCTATACCACTAGAAAAAGTTTCAAAAATTTTGCAGGTAAATTATTTTATTCTTGGGGTGTTTTGTGTGTGTGTGTGTGTGTGTGTGTGTGAGACATAGATGTTTGTTTTTCTGTTATTAAGGTGGCAAAAGCCTTTCTGAATAGGTGGGACAATTTCATAGAATTAGTTTCAACAACTTCACTTTAAATTTCTGTCAAGATGACCAGTTCTAGGCTTTGCTATGCAATTTTGCTTTATAGGTACACTTTTCTGCCTTATCTTGAAGATCTGTGATTTCACTGATGAAGATTGTCTTCCACCAATGCAGATCTCAGCTATTCCAGGCACAACTGCTAGGCCAGTTTGGGGCCTGGAGGCTCTCCTTCTGATGACAAACTTCTTCATGTTTAGTCAAGTTGGTCTTTGGAAAGCAGACACAAAATCTGCTTCTGGGGCCATATTTACAGCCTTACCAGCCTGATAGAACCTGTCAGAACTTATGTTCCTCAGAAATAACCTTCAGAAACTCCATGCCATGATGGTACAGAAGGATTTATGGAAGTTTTCTGAATATATTTTCTGAAAGGGTTTAGGCTTTAGTTTTCTGTGATTCTAAACATTATTCAGAATTAAATATTGAATATTAAATTGAGTATTAATTTTTTAAAAAATATATCTGTGGTTTTTAATAAATGGAATTCCACTGGGTAAATTAAATGTCAGTTAGAAGGCCTTTCTTCTGAGTAGACATTTACAGGATTACATTGTTACCAAGTATCTTTGCATAGGTCTATAAAGAGCACTTTCTGTGATAACAGGTTTTGCCTCTGAAATCCTCAAATAGCTATTTCCGTGCAGAACTTTTCAACGTAAGAAGGAAATATTCAACTACATATATTTTTCCCTTGTTTCAGAGGACAATCCTGATTTTCTTACAATGTCAGAATGTCAATACATTATTAAACATGAACTTGAAAACTTGAGAGCCAAAGATGAAACAATGATCCCTGGCTATCCACAGGCAAAGCTTTATCCAGGAAAGTCAATTAGTAAGTAACTTTATATGCCTGTTTTTAAATTCATAAGCCCTGTTAGTTGAAAAATACTTGCTTTGCACTCATAGTTTTTCTGGTGGCTTCCAAAGGACACTTATACATTGCAGTTTGGCAGCCTGTGTTTGACACAGTGTTTCTTTATGTGATTTTTATATAGTTAATGTATAGTTAATGCTAACATCATGCTATTGCCTGTTAGCTTGGTGCAGACTACTTCTTCATCTCTCTGTAGCTCTCCATGTTGCTCAGAAACTGGTTGTGAAGGGTGTTCAAAACCTGGAAATTTACTCTGGAGATGACTTTAATGGAATGTACATAATAGAATTATCTTATGGGTGCTCAGCTATGGGTGACTTCAGAATGTCATATTTATTTTTCTAAAAAGAAAACACTTGAAGCTTTGCTCTGAAGTAGGTTGTTGGAGTACATAGACGGAGGCTCTGAGAAAATATCATCGCACTTCCACTGATGGATGCAGTTCTATCAACAGAAGTAACCCATTAGATATTGCTCTATTGTTCATCTGTGAAACCATCTATAGGGGATGTAAGCATCTTCAGCCACAGTTTTTTCAGTGCCCAGCATCATCCAGTTACCTCTAAAAGGGTGAGAAGGTTAGGCTGGCTCTTCTCCCATCACCTTGTACACATTGCAATGTTTGGGACTGTATCAAGGCCCTTAGCTAGCAGACTGTAGTCAGTACCCAAATATTTTGTTTTGTTGTTGTTGTGTACCTTCAGGTCATTTCTGACTTACAGTGACTCTTAAGGTGAACCTATCACAGGGTTTTCTGGAGCTGAGAGTATTTGACATGCTCAAGGTCATCCGGTGGGTTCAATTCCCCACTTAGCCATGGGTTACCATGGCTAAGTGGGGAATTGAACCCGGGTCTCCGGGGTCCATAGTCCAGCGCTTAAACTGCTATGCCATTCTGGCCCAGCTATGCATACCTGATGTTTCCGTGCATGCACATTTATAATAACAAAAAAAAAAATGATATGCTGTAGAACAGCAAGGTGAAGGAAAATTACTATATGTGGAACATTGGCCTCTGTTTTTTCCCAGCAACGAAAGTCTCTAACATGTCATCAAATTGTGCATTCTGTGTACTTTTCAGTGTATGTTGATATAAGCACATTCTACCTAATGTGTAGCTGTGTGTGTCAGAAATGATTGTTTATCAGTGTTAATTTGGAAAAAAAATGCTTTTCCTTACAATCTGATATTTGAAGAATCAGATACAAACCAAGCATAGCAAGCAGACAGAAAAAAATCACTTTTTGCATGTCCTTGGAAATTTTGACATGTGTTGTCCCCCACATTTTTAATGAAATAAGCTTTTACTTTTCAATCCATCATCTGAATAAGCTGGGGTGCAGATGCTTGCTTGTCCTTCCTCAGGTTTTTGAACAGACCTGCATTCTGCAAGCAATCGAAAATGCTATGAAAAGATTTCAAAGGACAGCGAAGTTCAGTTGTCAGCCAGCCCAGATTAGCATAAAAATTTTCAAAATCAAACTTTGTGGCAGGGAAAGATGAAAGACTCTTTTCATGAAGATACAGACATTGGCGTGCCTGTTGTGCATCTTGTTTGGCTGTGGACCTTAGGATGTTGGTGGGCCACCTTAGATCATTCTTGAAGGACAGTGCAGATTGGATGGGGAATTATGCAGTCCCCTGGATATTGCTGAACTGCAGTCCTAGTCAGCACAGCTGATGCTGAGCAATGCTGGGAGCTGAAATTCAGCAGCCATCTGGTGGGCCACATGATTCCCATCAGTTGTCTAGATTGTCAGTGCTTTACACTGGCCTTTGATTGTCATAGCAACAGGTGTTCTGTATTGACATAATATCTGGCAATCACAAGAATGCATTTAGGTGAAAGTATTGTGCCTCAGCTCCATTATTCCCATAGTGTCTCTAGACCCAAATTGGTGAACATGATTTAACAGAATGTTGAATAGTGTTTATAGATCTGTCTTGGGAAAAATGTGTGAATAACCTACTCTGATTCAGTATTTCTGAGTTTTTGTGTTTTCTTTTTGCAAGATTATTTCAAGAGGATGCCCCATGGGAAGAAATCTATAGAAATTTTATTTAAATAGTCTTCTCTGTGTGGACTGCTATTTTTAATAAGGATTTTAAAACGTTATTCAAATAGTCATTTGCACTATGTATATTTTAAGAAGAAAATACTTCCAAATCAACTCAACTTCATTCTTTTGTTTTTTTTTTAGTGCGAAGGTTGATGACTAGTGGTATTCTAATTCAGATTTTTCCACTTCACGATACAGAAGAATTAAAGAAACTTAGGCACACTTGGTATGGACGAATGAAGTTTAGTTATCAGCCTTTGGGTGAGTCAGCATCACTAGAACAGAACAAGGAGTTACGTTCTTGACCGACATGGCTCTGAATTGTGTAACTTTATTGAGATCCAGTTAATTATAAGATTATGAGATCATTTCTTGATGTACAGTAGTAGCCTCCACATGTTGGAGGGGACTTGAATGAAAGCCAGGGAACACTAGCCAATGTCACTGGGGAGGAAACTCCCTTCTAACCCCCAACGTAGTTGTTAATTTAATCTGTTACGGCTTTTAAAAGTGTACGATAACAAGTGTGAGAATTAGTCTCATCCTGACTTGACCTAACACCAAATGCACTTCTATTTTAGCAAATGAAATGACTTTTGTGTGGTTTGCAAAAACAGGGAGTAGTGGAAAGCTGTTTAAGATTATCTTTGCCTGACAACAACTGCACACAGAAATCTGTTAACATGCATTGCCACACAGATCAGCTGAGGTGAAACATTCTTTTCAGTAGGTTGTAATCGATGGAAAAAAACTGCCTGGTGATTGAACCATATGACATGAACTACTCTTAGTTTGCACTTCTTAACTGTGCTTCTAAACCAGCAGTTTCAACTTAGGCATTATCCTACCTTAGGAAATAAAGTGCAAAAAAAATTTGCAGTAAGAATGATCAAGTACTTCTGTAGAAGCAAAAGAGCTTCTGGGTCTGTGGGTCAGAACTGTGTATCCAAGAAGATGAAATTTTGCATGCATTGTAAGTGGACATGAGAGACATGCTCTTGAGGCTTGTTTCATTTTAAAAACCCATGATTTAATTATAACTAATTTAGCAGTGTCTGTGTATTTGAGGACATCTTCAGCACTTTCTTCAGTTACCAGGTAGTAGACCTTCCCAACTGGGGGTGGGAGGTACTATGAAGGACAGATTTATAGGGCTGGACCTTGCTTGGGGAAATCTCTCTCTGGTTATAGATTGGAAAGATCCCTCAGGTCACTGTAGGACAGGGGTGGGCAATTGCAGTGGATCTAGGGGTCAAATTTCTAACCCTTGGATCTTTTAGGGGCTGCATGGACTGCTCAGATGATCGGAATGGAAACAACTAGAAGTAGTCAGAAGGCCATTTCTGGTTTTGAAACACTGATATTTTTCAATATTGACACTGTATTGAGGGAGTAGGCTGCTTCTTGTTTAAATGGTGAATGTGCAGTTCTGGAATCTTCCGGGAAAGGTAGTTCAGTCTTTTGGTGGTGTGTCAGAAAAGAATTGTTGGGGGGAGTAATAGGTCTAGAACAACAGCCTTGGGGGTTGCACTTTGTCTATACCTGCTGTAGAGGTACAGCATGGCAGTTGACATGCCTAGGGTACCCAGCAACTCGGACTTCATGGGTGGGTACCATGTATCTGACACTAACAGAGCTGTCATTTTTGTTTCAAGGCCAAGGCTATTCCGTGTCTGACCTGTGTGAAGTTAGAAGCTTTGCCAGTACACTGTATACTGTATATATACTTTATATACAGTATACTGCATATACAGTACACTGCATATAAAGCAGTCATTACTGCAGAATTTAATAGTAACATTTGTAAAATCACCCAGTAACTAACAGAAATTTGGCAGATCCCAAGATCCATTTTGCAGTAATACCTTTATTAGGCAAATTAGAAAAGCATAACATTCTTTGCTTAAGCTTTTGAAGCATGCGTACTTCTTCACGCAAATATGTTTTTTTTAAAAAAAAGCAAGCAAGAATGTGAGGGGAGGAAAGGGACAAAGTTAAGAGTCACACAGTCTCCATGTTGCTCTGAGGTGGTATGGAGAAGAGGCTGTAGACTGTTGAAGTAGGATTATCAGGCCACATCCCAATGGTTATGAGCTGGCTGGGAACAGAGGTAATTAAAAGAGGGGCAATTGCATGTTGTTCTTAATTTGAAAATACAAAACTCAAACCTCTCTGTGCAGTTTGGCAGATTTTCTAAAGACAATGCTTACATTTGTTCTCTTTTCTTTTTACAGATGAAATTCGTTGCTATTTTGGGGAAACAATTGCTATCTATTTTGCGTTTTTGGAGTATATCACATTTGCTTTGATTCCAATGGCTGTCATTGGAATTCCTTATTATATCTTTGATTGGGAAGATTATGACAAGTATGTGCTGTTTGCAGGATTCAATTTGGTTTGGTCTACTGTTATCCTTGAACTCTGGAAGCGGTGTTGTGCTGTTATGTCCTACCGATGGGGGACTCTGTTGATGAAGCGACAGTTTGAGGAACCCAGACCAGGGTTTCACGGGGTTTTAGGTATCAATCCTGTGACTGGGAGAGAGGAGCCAGTATACTCTAGCTTCAAAAGACAGTTACGCATTTATTTAGTCTCCTTACCATTTGTGTGCCTTTGCCTCTACTTCTCACTTTACATCATGATGATTTATTTTGACTTGGAGTACCAGGCACAATTATATCATGAAGAAAACCAATCTGACCTGAGCAGTCTGGTGTTATATGTGCCCAGCATAATTTATGCTATTGTGATTGAAGTTCTGAACCGCCTCTATAGATATGCTGCAGAATTCTTAACCTCATGGGGTAAGATTTCTCTCTCTTAAAAGTCTTTCCTGTTCTTTTATTATAATGGATTTGTTTGTTATTATTTTTTGTTTTGCTCTTATGATGAATTGTGTTCTAAGATATGATCCTTTCAGCCATTATGTGATAGCTTGATGGCTAGCTTTTAAGAAAGAGCTTCTTTCTTATCTAAATGATAGTATCAATGTGAATGAAATTTACTCCTTAACAACTTTTGCGTTAGCTGATCTTGTCCCAAAATTTATTAAACTAAAAACAATGTAGCAGAATGCTTTTGTTTGCATTTAGGTATCTGTAGAATTTATATTTGTTTGACAGAGGTAATTTGTTTTGTTCACTCATGCTGACTACCTGAAGATCCCACACAGTCAACCTCAGTGTCAATAAAGATCCAATAAAGAGTCCTCCATCATAGGAAAGGATGGAAATTGCTTATATCCAATTTCGATGGTCAGTTTGTAAAACAGTATTTTGAACTGTTTTACTTTGCAGTTTGTAAGCCACCTTGAATCCCATGATGAGAGCAAGGTGAATGAATAAATCTTTATTGCTCAGCTAAAAGCCATTGCAACTCATCACAGTCAGACAAAATACATCTAAATAACAGAATAAGACATTACAAATGGTAAAAGACTCATATAAAAGCTAACATACAGGAACAACGTATGAGGAATAAACGATCAATGTAATGATTTTAAAAAATCGGAGCAATATAAAATATAAAATATGTCTCTAAGATGATATAATGTAGTCCAATGTAAAATTCAATATAAAATTATATCATATTATATAAAATATACAATTTAAAATTACACTTATGTATTCTATCAGACCAGGATCAATTACTTTTATCACCTCTATTATTTGTGGGGATAGTTTTGATATCTAGATCTTATCTTACTTGCAGCTAACGCAAAATTTGCAACCATAACAGTGACATGGGGTCGTTATCAGCTAATAGTCCACAAATCTGCTCAAGAGGTGGTCTATTGGAAAGGGGAGAGGAGTGGAGGAAGCAATTAAGGAACTTTTGCCTGGGAGATGTATATAGAGGGCAATATAAAAGGTAATGTTGGATGTCCTCTACATCCCCGTTCTCACAGATGCAGAGTCTTTGGTGGACAGGGATATTATCATATGTTCCCTTCAAGTAGGCAGATGGCATACACTGAAAGCGTAAAGCTGTGAATGCTTTTCTAAGTGGAGCAAAGGTAAGGTTTAAAAAATATTGCTCCGTTCCAAAATATGTTTTATATAATGGGTACCATAAGGAATATGCTGTTCGGGAGAGCAAATGTAGTCACCCCATTTAGAAGCGAGGTAGATTTTTTTCTTTAACCAGTTTAATTTTTTTGGAAGAATAGGTGGGTAAGGCTTCTAAATTGATCTCAAAATAGAGGAGTATAGGTCTTACGGAATTTGTCCACGAATTTTGGAAGGGGGACTGCAATTGGAGAGCAAGGTGGGATATAAATAAAATAACAAATAAATAAGTACATAGGAACTACCTTGTTTTAAACCAAAACCATATTTTTGTTAGAAGACTCCTTTTCAGTGAGGTTCAAAATTTCTTTTAATTAGGAAATCAAAATAATTTAAAACTGCTGAGGACAGTGAATAGCATAAATGGTTTTCCGTAGCGTCAGACATTTACTCTGTATGTGTATGTGGACACGCACATAGATTGCATCTTTCATTTTACATGTTCTTCATCTAAGATTAGCAGTTTGAACATCAAAAACCAACATTCAAATCTCTATTTAGCGATTTTCATTTAGGTTACTGTCTCGGTCTAAGATACCTAGTTATTCGAAGTTCTAACATTTTCTTGTGGAGGTTGGATTAAAATGTAAGTTATACACTAAAACTATTTGGAATGAAAAAGAGTTCTCTGTGCTCTCTTTGGATCTTTAAACTTAAAATCTTGACATGCACACACCTCAGTTACTTGTGCCAAATTTGATGAGAAGAAAAATTGTTTTTTTTTCTTCCAAGTATATCTAAAATTATCTGTTTTTCCCCATTTGAGGATATAACTGAGCTGAGTCATCAGATAGTAGTTTGGTATTATGTTTATGGCCAGGCTTAAAAAGTGGACTTACTTGTGGTCCTTTCCTTTCTTCTTTTATGACTTTTGCTTTTAGTCCCATGTTATGGAAGAACTCTTTCCATTTCCTTTGAACTAGGCCAACTGTGGCTTGCCATGGTCCCAAGCACAGGTGTGGAGATTACAACATACAAAGGGTTATAGGAATACAAGAAGAGAATACATGAGCCTGTGATCTGTGTATATAACAACACATGTTTGGATCTTCTGTTTGAATGAATGTGGTCTTTCGTTTTAACCATGAGAATCTCAGACAACTGACGTTGATTTCATTGCTTCTTAAAATACAGGTGGTTTTAACTTTTGAAAGCAGTCTGTTTAATCATAATGGGGAATACTCTCTATTCCTAGGTATTCAAATGGAAAACAATAGCATTATGGAGAAAATATATCTTCCTAAAAAATATCTGGTAACATCTTTCATAAAATTTTAAATTACCTTACACTTAAAAAACACCAATGTTCTTCTGTTTGTAGACTCAGGTAGGAATTGTGTGACCTTCCACAGGTTCATGGGTTGCAACTCCTTGCATTCGTCATTGCCTGTTCTGGCTAGGGCCACTAGGACTTGCAGTCAAACAACGTATGGAGGGCTGCTTGATTCCTACATCTGACTTAGGTAAAAGGCATGTGATACCGGTTAATTACTGACAGCCTCAGTAATCAACAGATGTTGACTTTGAACATCCTTTATGAGGGAAAGGGAAACTTCAGTATAGTATGAGTAGATAAACTTATTGGGAAGTGAGTCATATTTGGCCCAGTGCAGGGAACATGCTAATAGAGCAAACTCCAAATTAATTGAAAAAGCAAACTGTTCAGGGCTGTTGATGTACATTGCAATTATTTCATAATTTTTAATAAGCCTTGAGATAGGAAGAAAGAGATTCTTGATGTTACCAGGAATAAATCATACTGGATATATAGAAATAGTTTATTCATGTTACAGTAGAAAAGTCTGATTCATTTCGTTATTAGATGTGCATATGCAGACTATTTGTATCAGGATGCTTTGTGAATATAAAATAGCAGTATGATGAAAAGAGAGGAATTGAATTAAATACTTTAGATGTAGGTTTACCTCACAAAAGTAGGTGCTGAAAGAAAGAAATAGCTTGGAATATGGCTGTGTGTGTGTGTGTAGACTGTTTTGTATTAGAAAGAGAACAATATATTTGTCCCTAAAATTCTATGTGCATTTCATTGGCCGTCCTTTTATTATTTTATTCAAAAATATGCTTTTAGTTTTATTTGGATTAGAAAATACCCAAAGTAGCTTACATAAGATCATTAAAAACCAAATAGTCCTGGCTGCAGTCCTACAGTTACAAAAACATAGCACAAAAGGAAAAAGTGATGAGAAATGAGGAAGAACCCAAACAGTCTGTACCACAGTTTCTTTAAATAACATATTAGTTCTTACCATTATCGTTTCTTAAGCGTGGCATACTGTTAGACTTTAGAAGGAAATGAACAGGTAAAAGTAGTAAGAAAAATGAAAAATACATTGAATAAAGACTGGCTGTAAGTCAGTTTCACAAATCCTCCTGGTTTTGACTTGAAAAAGTGTGAATACTACAACTAAAAAAGAATTTAGTGCTGTTGGTGTGTGGTTGATCTAGGACCATAACCAAGCATACAGTTAACATTGATCAGATTTTTCATACAGATTTTGCACATCCTTAGGTGTCAATTAAATCATAACTGTATCTTACATTTGTAGGAAAACAGATACTATAATTTACTATAAGTGATGTGTACATACCTCATGTTTATGTCTCCCATTTCTGTGACTTGTCAAATTTCAGAAAACCACAGATTGGAGTCTTCATATCAGAATCATTTAGTTCTCAAAGTCTTGGTGGTATGTATACTTGAAAACCTTTTGGTTATGTTTGGGAATATCTCTGTGTAAGGTTCAGTGAGATGAGTGGAGTTTCCTGAGAATGTTGGCTTGAATACCCAGTTTTTTTGAGCACAAAGGACTTGTGCCAGAGTCGCATATTGTATCCATTCTGTGCCAGTTGCCTCCTAGGCTACAACTCCTTGTATATCCTCAAAGATTGCCACAGTGGCATGTGATGGGGAAGTACAGCCAGGATTGGTGACCACACCGGTGTTAGACACTGTGAAACAAAAAAGCATTGTTATTACCTAACTCCATTTTAGTAGCACATGCTGTGGAAGACAGTGTCTCATATCTGTCACACTAAGACTCATCTTATGCATGTGCTCTCAAAAGTACCTTTTGCCTTGTTCAGAAAAATGTCTACATGTGTACATAGGATTTCAATCTGAAAGTGAGGTTGTAGTCCTCATCTATATAAGTATATCATAGATAAGGAATTCCACTGGATTGATACTTAAAATTTCTTTTTAGGAAGTCCCACTGAATGATCTTTAAAGTGTTCAGTTAAGAAAGATAATCTTCATTACTTTGTTACGCTTTCTGAATTATCTACTATTCAAACAGTATGATGGCATTTCTTGTGGGTTTGCCTGGCAGAAGAGGTTCGTGCATAATCCCAGCTCTCTAAGCTGTCACAGCTTTATTGTATTGTTACTTAGTATTGCAGTGTTACTGAATGAAAGTAACATATCTTGTGAATAGAAGATGAAGATCCCCAATTATCCCATCTTCACATGCAATAATTAATTATTTTTGAAGTTTTCTCCATACTGCTGCAGAGAATGAATATTTTTTTTTGTGCAGTAGTCTCCCCATATTCAAACATCCTGAAATATTCCAGGTAATTTTTCAGTGCAGAAAAACATGTTTTTGTGCTAAACACCATATTTTTCTGTCCAAAAACCCCCCCCAAACTCAGATTTCCTACACATAGAAAATATGTTTTATGTCCAAAAACCCCTCATGTTTTTCTTTCCACAGAAAAATCCTTTAGAACACTGCAGAAAGTTCAATTGCTGGGAGAAAACTGTGCAAAAGTCTCACTGCTCTTTTAGTCTTCCCAACAGGCTTTCCCAGCTGTCAGGTACCCATTTTTCAACCAGGAACCAAGTAATAGAGAATATTCTTTGTATCCTTTGTGTTCCTGATTATGAATTAAAATTTACAGCTCATTTGCAAAATTTGTGGAGTATTTGTTCTGATGTGAGAAGTGAACAAATAGAACATTTCAGACTTGCTGGTGTGAAGCACTGCACCCCCCCCAATAGTTGGGAGTTTTACATCGTCATAGTTACAGTCCTTTCAGATAAATTGATTTTGAGCATTCAGCTCTAAGAGCTGTACCTGCATTTGGAAATAAATTCTGAATTTCTGTGCAGAATCAACATACTGCAGATTGCACTGCATAATGTTTTGTTTATTCACCCAGCCCGTTTGGTCTGATCTAGCACATAGTGGGGTTTTCTGTACAAGCTTCATCAAAATGGATGCGTTTTGTCTAGGACCAGTAATTGATGGATTAAGTCCATGGTATTCTAAAATTGCATACAGCTGTCCAGGTGTTCTTAATTTTCGACTTCGAGCATTTCTTACCATCAGCTTTGTTGACCAGGATCCAACAATATCTGGAGGCTTGCATGATTCCTGCACCTACTTTAATTAATAGTCTGAGTTGTAGCTGTTTAACTCGCTTAGGCAGTATTGTCAGCATGAACCCTGTTCATCCAACTCTTTATAGCTTTTCGCTATGTTCTCCCAAATGGTTGGTGTAAATTAATTGCCACATGGTGGCAGTGCAGGATGGGGAAGTGGCATCCCTAGGCTGATGAACTTTGCCTTGGACATCCCAAATTAGTATACTAACAAAATGCTATTTATTTTTTTATATGTTTCTCTTGCAGTTCAATTTTTTAAACTGCTTTGCCTCTTTATTCTACATTGCCTTTGTCTTGTTTGACATGAAGCTTTTGAGACAGGTGAGTTTTGTAAAAAAAAAAAAAGACATTTGTTTACAAAAAAAATGTTTAGCTAGCTTGCACGATGTTGTACTACAATAGAATATTTTTAACATTATCATAATTACAGAATTTCCTGTGTAATTACAGTTTTAACCTGAGAAAATATAGTGCTTTCAGTATTTTGTTGAAGGTACTGGGGACCAACTTTATCCCCACCAGGACTCAGTGCACAATGTACTGCTTTCTCCTGATGAAACCAGAAGTCACCACTCTGTTCCAGGTTCTAAAAGCATGCCATTGTTCACATGTAAAAGGTGCAAGTGGATTATGTGGAATAACTAGAGTCACTCAGAGAGCTCCAGGAGCATGGATATCTATTTTTTCAGTTGCATTTTCTTGGTGGGAGGAATTTTCTTTAAGGGGACACAAAAATGGTTGGAGGGGACCAGTTTGCAGCTCCTGAGCCGCACATCACTCAGCCCTGCTTTATATCAAATCGGTTCAGATAATATTTGCAGAATAAAAATCCATTCCAGAGTCAGTCTAGGCAGCTTGACCTGTGATTGTCATGTTTGAACAAAAATTCATAAGATTGTTTCAAAGTGAAGACCATTTTCCTGTCACCTAGATGAATTTTTTTCATGTTGGATGTGAGTACTGTGCTTATTTGTTTCACTTGCAGCATAGCCTTATCTACTCCTTTCAGCTGCATCCTTCTTGATGAAAGTTATTTTAGGACTTGGATGTTAAAAATGATGTAATGAGATTTTGTTTCAAATTCTTGGATCTGCCATGGCACTTTTTTATTTTGTCTTGATTTCTACTTTTAAATAGGAAAATTAAGTAGAAAATTATTCCTTCGCTTAAATAAGGACCATTTACTGTTACTTCAGTCATGGGATATTGAAACCTACATAGAAAGTGTACTTAGTTCTTTTTGTTATTGTTTGTTGTTATGTGCTTCAAACCAGCTTCGACTTCAAGCCAGCCCTGTTGTAGGAGTTTCTTGGCAAAATTTGTTCAGAGGGGGTATGCCATTGTCTTCCTCTGAGGCTGAGTGTGTGTGTGAAGTGCCCAGGGTCACTCTGTGAGTTTCCGTGACTGATAAGGATTCTAACCTTGGTCTCCCAGAGGCCTTATAGCATTACACCACACTGGATTCTATACTCACAGAAAATCTAAGGAGCTTCAATTGCAAGAGTGAGTTTTTCAGACAGTTCATGAAACATAGGGTAAATGATACAGTGAGGTTGGATTTGAAACAGTTCTTCTTAACCATTCTGTTTGTGATTGAAAACATAAAACTCGAAACTATTCATTTTTTCCACAAAAAAAAAAAAAAAAAAACTCCTACAGTGAATCTTGTTAAATATCTTGTTTTGCTTAATTTTCTTAAAGAGCTTGGCAACTTTGCTGATAACTTCACAAATCCTTAATCAATGTGTAGAAGCTGTGCTGCCTTATTGGCTCCAAAAGAGACGAAATAAGAGGGTCAAGAAAAAGGTGAAAGAATTGGAGAAAAATGTTGACCTGTCTTTATTTGAGCAAGTTAACTTGGAAAAAGGAATGGATACCTATCTGGTAAGCTGGCAGACTATACCTTCATCTGTATTTGAACTTCAAATACCCTTCTCCTGAGAAGTGACAACTAAAGGGATCTTAAATAGCTGAATTCCATAGAAATTGCTTGAATTCTGAATGGAATTTGCAGATATGTCCCCAAATACATCGTAGATGAGAATTGATGCACTGGTTCAGTTCAAGGTTCCAGCTAACCCAACCCACTGTTTTACTGAGCTCAGAGTCCTGGTCTCTGCATACTGGTTGAATAGTAGAGTATGTGATACATTGGGTTCTTCTAGAAGCGGTTTTTATCATACAGTTGCTCTGTTCGTTTATGGAAATTTTAGAGTTATTTCAGATGTTATTGTCTTCAACTTGCACTTTTCTTGTCGTTCCCATCTTTTCTACCTGACCTCTTTCAACACTAAGAAGAAAAATGTTAAGGAGGGAGAGGATAGGGTGGCTGCACAGTGTCTTCATTGGTAGGACTCCATGTCTGGTGGAAAATGCCAAACTCTCATCCAAGGATAGGAAACCTTTGGCTTTCCAGATATTTGGGCTTCCAATTCCCAACAGTCCCAACCAGAATGACTAAAACTAGCGGAGCATGGGAGTTGGAATCCAAAACATCTGAAAGGCCAATGTTAGCTACCTCTGCCCTAGACCCTCCTGCTGTCACCCCGACTTCTGTATCTATATCTTTTGTTAGCTTTTGAGAGGTTTCCATTTTAGCTTTTTGTACTGTAATAGTTAATGGGGTTTGTTTAATAAATAAACAAGGGGCAAAAACAGATGCCAACCATAGTTCAAGAAAAAAGGTAGTTATTAAAAGTATTTCCTTCATTCTAAGTTGTGAGTCATCCTGGGTGTGGAGCCAGGACATCCACATTCTCATTAAGTGAATTGCCTTCATGTTCCATTTAAATGAGTGGATCAGAAGGATTAATTGAACTTCAAATGAAGAGAAATTAAAACAGGCATTTGCTCCCCTCACTTTAATCTTAGGCTTTCCACTTCCCAGTTTTCTCTTTACTTTCTGCTTTAATCTTTTAATAAGGTAGAAGAGTACATTTGCCAGAATTTGTTAAACTGCTTCTAATCTGGTATTTATAGGCACCATCATCTCTTTTCTTTCAGGGAACGTTTGATGACTATTTGGAGCTGTTCTTACAATTTGGCTATGTGAGCCTTTTTTCATGCGTCTATCCTTTGGCAGCTGTTTTTGCCGTGTTAAACAACATCACAGAAATGTATTCTGATGCCTTAAAAATGTGCAGAATCTTTAAACGTCCATTTGCAGAGCCCACTGCAAACATCGGTGTATGGCAGGTAATACAGTCTTCTTCTTAATGTATGCACAGTTTTGTTACTGGTGTCCTTTTTTGTTGTCATATGAGAAGATTGTCAGTTTTGTTAATCTTAAAAAAACAGAAAATGTGATAAAAGCAGAGAAATGTTCCTGTAAGGTTTTTTTGAATTGAGAGCCTGAGCTGAGCAGAAATGAATGGCCTGTGAGAGAAATACAAACAAGGCATTGTTGTGGTGTCTGGGTTCAGTTTGGCCATCCAGTCTCATGGGATCATTTCAGCTGCAGTATCCCCAAAACTAATACTGGATTCACAACAGAACTTTGTCCTTTACAGATGAATCAGAGGAGTTAATCACGTGAGGCAGGTAAATTGCAATTACAGCAGGATAATAGTTTCTTTGGCTGGGAGTTGTCACATGTTGTTCTCCTGATGGGAGACCATTTGGAAAGTGTTTCTTTTACAAAGGATTCATTAATGGATTTTTGTTTGTGTTTGTTAAAAAAAAACACTTTCCAAATGGTCTCCCGCTGGGAGAACAACAGAAGCAGAAAGGCATTGTGTGATAAGTCCCAGCCAAAGATGCTGTTATTCTTCTGTAGTTGCAATTTAGCAGCTTTGTGTGATAAACTCCAGAGCTACACAACTTTCACAGTGTGATGTTTACCTTGAAGAAGATCTTAGGCAGACGAAAAAAGCCCTTTTTGAGGTAGTCAGGTCTGTCTCTTAATTCACAATCATCCTCCCATCTTGGCTGGTGAAAATATACTCTCTGAACTCCTTACAAGAAGTTAAATATGCATACAAAAACAAAATAAATTAGAACCATTGCTTTCAGGAAAACAGAAGGGCTTTGAGTTTCACTGCGTCCATCTTCACACCTCACTACTTCTGCTCCCTTCTGTCAAGGATGGAGAAGTCATGGGGTGGTGATCTAGTACCCATCCCATGTTGTGTAGCCCAGTGTACAAAATACTACTTCACTACTGGATCACTGAGGTTGTGGTGGATGAATCCAGCCACCTGGATTTAAAGCCTCCTGTTTAGGTATTTGATCTGGTAGTTAGCTTCAGAACCTGATGTCCAAGTTGGGAATCAAGCTCTAGGAAATTGCTAATACAAATTTTTGTCTTGGGGGGGAGGGGACAGTTTTCAAGACCCAGACCGGGTGAATGGTTTTCTATTTTCTCTTCCTGGAACTTGATGGAGAGAGGCCTCATCCTGAGCTATGAATGGATTAGGTCAGGTTGGCATATCAATGGCAGTCAGTCAAATAGCAGGTAGAACAATAAACCATTCTTCCCTTCCTCTCAGCTGTGGATGGGATGATCTGGAAGTTAGGAGGGTTACTTAGATAAGCTTCATCTGATTGGACAGCTATACTGTTTCTTTGGAGACCCAGCTTGAAAAGGACAAGGGATTGGGATCCAAGTTCTTGTCCTGCTTCATTCCTGGTGCTCTTTATGCCACACTGACAAGTGTATTAAAGCCTTTAATTCAGTTTCTAGCAACAGAACGTCTTCCAGTGTTCTAACTTTCCTGACAGAGGAAGGAAGGCTGCCACTACTCTAGCAGATACCACTGCAGTAACAGTTCCCAGGTCACAAAAACCCTTTCTGCCATGAGACACATCTGGAAAGCAAGCACCTCCCAAATACAATATCATCCTGCAGGTGGGACAGGATTGATTGGAATATCTTGTCTCAGTGCCATTTGTTATTCAGCAAGTATTGCTAACCTGCTCTATGTCTCTTTATGTGGAAGACGCAGAGAGTAAGGAAATTTTACTTGCTCCCAGGGCTGAACTGTGGCTTTAGATTGGTTTCACAGACTGGCTTCTTGGATCTTTTGATGCAAAAGGAAAAGGTTATTCCCTTACCAGGGTTTCCCAGGAAAGTATGTTGCTTACTAATACATGACTTTTCTTCAAGGAAAAATCTATCGTTATCAACACAGTTTTGCATAATTCCTTCTGCACTCTCAAAGGAGGTTGGTTCTTTCACTTGGAGAGGAACTGCTTCTCAGCATTCCTAAACTGAATGTCACTCTGCCTCTGAGGAAAACGAAAGAAAGTCCAATGGTTATTTTCTGCTGTTCTTGGACTCAGTGGGGTGTGTGTGGTATTCTGCCCACTCCAGTCACTGACACATCCCACGATACAGCTCTGGCCCCTAATAGTTGAAATTTGTAGGGAGTCAGGGATGTCGTTCTGTTTTGAGCAAGCTGATTATTATCATCACCAGTTCTTTTAACCACCTATCCCAAAGGTGTGAGCCTTGCCTGATAAGATAGATTCATCTCTGGATAGGGATGACATCTTCCTCCTCGCTATAAGGACAATAAAAATAGATCATGCAATCTAGTTATTTTCTGTCCCATTTACAATTCAACACCACAACTACTATATTGAAAACCAAATGATGTTCAGTGTTGTGCTGACAGTGGGGCTCACAGCTGTCAGAAACAGGTGTAAATAGTCAGGTTCCAGGGAGTGATAGACAGTTTGAAAGAGGTTGTCATGGCGTGTGTGGTTGTCCTGCTTCTGACTCTGGCAAACAGTGTGTTCAAATGTTTGAAAAAAGGCAAAATTTGTTTGATTTGAGCCAAGATAAATGCTTGTACCCTATGGGAAGTGCTGTTTCAAACCTTAAAAAAAAACGCCTTTTTTTTGTCTTCAGGCCAATCCTCTCTTCTTCTCAATACTGCTATAAATAGGACATTTAGGTCTCAGTGCTAAAATGCAGGTTATGCTAGATCCTGAAATATAGGTTATACCATTACCATCCTGCATTACCAGCATACTGCCCAGATAGTATGTATTATCTTATTGACCTAGTAATCCATAGGACCAAGAGTTAGGCATATATAAGTGTTGGTCTTCCATATGTAACAATGCTTTTGGTTTGAACCTAAGAAGCCATTCCATCATGTATTAGAGCAGGAATGGGCAAAGTGAACTGCCATGTGCAGTCCCCAAGCGCTGTTTTTCTGGCCCTCTGTGGTTAAAAAAAGTGGTAAAAAATTTACCCTCAAATGCCCTGTAGGGGACATGGGAGCATTTTTGCTTTGGCCCCCTCTGGGCCATTTTAGGCCCATGAAAGACCTTTTTAAAAACTGAAAGAAATCAGAAGTGACTTGGGATCACTTCCTGTTTTGAAAAAAAAACGGCCTAGGGGCCTAAAAACACTGAAAATGCACACAGGCTTCAGGGAATATTTGCAGCTGGGCTGGGAGTGCGGCCATGCAAAGTCTCCTAGGGGGTAGTGCACCCTCCCACAGTTGCTTACCCCTACACTATAGAAGCACCAGAATCAAACTGCATTAACTGAATTTGAACTGGCTCCTTTCTAAAAATAGGTCTGTAATCTGTCCAAGAGAGCCTAAGATACCCCAAAGGCACCAGATCCTGTCTGGTCTTGGAAGCTATGCAAGGTCAGCCCTGTGATACTTGGATGGGAGATAACTAACACATACCACATACCAGAAACTGTAGGCTATGTTGTTATTCCTACTCGTACTACTACATCATTGTTGTTGTTATTATTATTTAATATATTTATATTCGTCCTTCCTTCTGACAGTGGGATTCAAGGCGGCTAACAGCATTAAAACAGAATAAATTAAAACATCTGTAAAAGTAAAATATAACATGTTATAAATATTACTATTAAATATTTTAAGTATATTAGAAGCTATATCAGCCTTAAACCTGCACAGCATCAGGAGCCCAAACCCAGTCAATTTATAAAAGTCTACTGGTACAAAAAAGTCTTAGCCAGTTGTCAGAAGGAGAGCAAGGCTGGGGCCATCCTGGCCTATCTAGGGAGGAAGTTAACAAAGTTTGGGAGCAACCAGTGAGAAGGCCCTCTGCCTTGTTCCCAGCAAATGCACCTGAGAGGGTGGTAGGACAGAGAGAAGGGCCTCTCTGGAGGATCTTAAAGTTCTGCTGGGGTTGTAAAGGGAGATATGGTCCTTCAAGTAATTTGGGCCCAAGCCGTATACGGCTTTATAGGTCAAAACCAGCACTTTGAATTGTGCCTGGAATCCGACCAGCAGCCAGCGGAGCTGTTACAACAAGGGAGTTGTGTGCTCCTTGTAGCCAGCCCGAGTTAACAACCTGGCTGCAGCTCTTTGGGCCAACTGTAGTTTCTGAGCACTTTTTAAAGGCAGCCCCATGTAGAGTACATTACATTAGTCCAATATATTTCAGAGGAAGAAACTGACAAAACTACCTCTGAGCATTCTTTGCCTAAAAAACCCCAGTGAAGTTTGTGGGATTGCTGTAAGTTGGCAGGGGACTTGAAGGCGCGCCTGTGCACACCCACACACAAAATCTGCCCAGGAACACAAATACAAGAATATCACCTCTCTTTCTTTGAGTTCATTCTGGTTTTAAGTCAGCAGCTTATACTCTTGCATTCATAACTGTTCACTACACTGTGATTTTCTATAAAATGTTTCTTTAACATGTCTGATATCTAATTTTTAAAATAGTAATAAAATGCTTGACAGATATAGATGGGAAGAAGTGAAATATAGAAGAAGCTTTAAGAAAAATCATTTATTTATTTTTACAAAAATGCTTCCATGCGGCTCTGTTCATGACTAACAAGTTGCACGCTGATACTTTTTCCCAGTTTTAGGCTATTAGCACTTTTAGATATAAAATGCAGGAATGTCATATAACAGTTGGATTGTTGTTAAAACTATTCTACTTTTTTTTGTTTTCTTTTGTTTCAGTTGGCTTTTCAAACTATGACTGTGATATCGGTAGCTACCAATTGTGTCCTGATTGGCATGTCACCCCAAGTAAATGCTCTTTTCCCAGACTCAAAAGTGGAACTTGTACTTATTGTGGTGTTGGCTGAGGTGAGTGGAAGATTTAAGTGTTTTCTTCTGGTACAAAAGTAATTGCTCCTATGTGTTATACGTTTCCTTGTCTCATAGGTCTTCAGCTGCCAGTAAGCCAGGGGATGTTGTCAATGAATTTCAAACTTCTCTGCTTTTAAGGAACTCTTTGCACATACACATGTCTGCTTTGGAATCCCAACAAGTCGAAAAGGACACACACAAACCCATGGCCATTCTATGTGCTTTGGTGGTAGACCTATGCATTAGAATGAGGTTTATACTGAAGCACTGTGGTGGGAAGGTAGAGTGATTTTCAAGGAGAGAGGTGTTGAGCAGGCAGGGCGTTTCCAATTATTCAGTTTGCTATTGTGTTTCTTCCCACCATTTCTTTCTTGACAGCTTTTGTATTGGACAGGTTTATTCCAGTTTTGAAGCCCAAGGGGGAAGAAAGTGTCTCCGAAGCCAAGGAGGAGAAACAGAAGAGGGTGGGGAGCCATAAGGATCTAAAAGGGTCTAAGGCTTCCATCATATCTGCTGCTTGTCTGCTTGAAATTGTCTGGTCCCAGCTGCCCCTTTACAGCATTTTAAGATTACTACCAGAACAAATGGCATCTGGACCTGTGGTTAGATTCACAGCACATGTACACACCTGTGAGGAAATGAGATTTTTTTTTCTGTTGAAACTCTTTCCTGCTGAATTGGGGAGGGCTGTGTGAATTAAATCGAAGTGGAGGCTTTAGGTGCTTTCAAAATGAAGTCCTCTACAGGAGCAACTAGTAACTTGAGTGTAATTAATAATGTGTTTGATTGGTACCTGGAACCCTCTATTTTTTAGGTGTGCTAATTGGGGAGGCCATGACTGGATTCTTTCTCCACACCCCATTTTTCTTAAGGAAAAAAAAGCACCCTGGTTTCCTTGCCTTTTTCTTTGAAATCGTTTATGTTATAGTAAAATTAAAATGTTAAAAATTCTAGGGTTTTTTGTGATCTAGTCAATGAAATTGTTCTTTGAGTATTTTATCCACGTATTGTTGCCTGGTGTGAGGGGCAAATACTCAGCTTGCATGTTAAGTACATGGTTGGAAAAATGCAACTTATGAAAATGAAATAGTGAAATGGTTCAATGATACATATGTATGAAAAATATCATTTGTCATAAGTAATTTAGAATGCTAAGAGAGTTTAATCAAATCAGTAGTGAGTTATATTAACATATTAACAAATTTTATACTAACAAATTTATTTAAAGCTGAAACATCTCATGTTTACACAATGCTCAAGTGCAAAGTTCTCTCTTTCTATCTCTCTAATTAAGATCTGTCTGGAGCGTAAACTCAAATATGTATGCTTCCCTTTATGCGGGGCAGGAAATGCATTCAATTAGGTTTTGTCTTTTTAAAAAATGTATGATTTCAGTCCACATAAACATCGTATTTAACTTTGATAGCTCCTTGGTATTCAAACTGAAATCCTGCTGAATAGTATCTGAACACCATAAATATATATCAGCTGAAATTGCACACAACATCATCATTGCATTACCTAAGTTGGGCATTTGTGCTCCTTTCTCATCTTTATGTCATCCAACTACCTCCATGATTCCCACTGTTAGGTGAACTTTAGCACCTGAAAATTATAGTGTTCTGCAAACAAGAAAAATAAGGAACCTGGCCATGCAAAAACAGTGTGGATTCCATGACCCCCAGGTTTACGAATGTGTTTACATATTGTGATAGTATCTGTTTTCTCAGGATGAATTATACAGTCAGCCCTCCACATTTGCCGGTTCCACTTTTGAGGATTTGATTATTCACAGATTATTTGCTATCACCTCTGCTGCCTCCGTATGCCATTTTTAATAGGGACTGCAACCCTCATGAGACTGAGAAACTGCAAAGGAGGCTTTGAAGTCCCTATTAAAAGTGGTGTGAGGCAGCAGTGGAAGTGGCAATAAGCCCCACCAGGCACCCACTTCTGCCTTGTGAAGGAACCCTGATGCCTCAAAGGAATCCCTGGTGGGTTGAATATGGTGATTGTACATTTGTGTGTGTTAAATATGGTTTGGGAGGGCCTAGAATTATTCACCTTTTTTTTTTCACTTTCATGGGGGCCCTGTGCCCTTAACCCTAGTTAATGTGGAGAGATGACTGTATTTAAGAGATTGCATCAACAACATGCATGTCATTCCTTGAATGCAGGATATTTGACATAAAACTTACTGTCAGGTTTGAAACAACTAAGGTGGATAACATGGAATTTGAGAGAGAAGGGCTGAAAATTGACATGTGCTGAACAGATGTTTCTCTTGCGTGCATGTTGTCACTGGTTTGGTTTCTTTCTGGACTTTACGTTAATGATAATAATTATATTTAGAAATCAAAAGCTTTCTACTATGTACCTTTTGGCTCTCAGGTCATGTGACCAGATATCGTATAGTACTCCGGAATCATTTTAGAACAGGGATATGCAAAGGAATATACTCCAAATTATTTTAGAGTGTGGATGCTTTGACAAACCCTAGGGGGGCCTGGCCCACAGAGCAGCGCTAGCAACAGAGGGTGATTTAATTTGATTGATTCTCTGACAAAAGAACCCAGTTTAGCTGAGGGAAGGGCTATGTCGGTGAGTAAGCAGAACAGATATGTACTAGAAACAAGGTTAGATAAGGGGATTCCGTCAGTGAGAGAGAGAGAGAGAGGGAGAGAGAGAGGGAGAAAAGTCAAAGGTTTGTTAAACTAGGGAAGTGTTTGTCAGGGTAAGGTGAGGTATGCACCTCAGAGCATGTGCAGAGTGCAGATAAGGAAGTGGTGTCCAACTGCTACCAGCTGCTCCAGACAAGGAAAAAATAGCCACGCTCAATGCAATAAGGCTTAGTGCTGTTTATTGAGCAGAGCATCAGACAAGCATTATGAAGCAGAGTGAACTCAGGCTTGCCAGAGACATTAAAAAGAATAACAAGGGCTTTTTTAGATATGTCCGCAGTAAAAGGAAAAGCAAGGAAATGATAGGGTCGCTGTGCAGAGAAGATGGCCAGTTACTAACAGGGGGAAGAGAGAAGGCAGAACTACTCAACAACTTCTTTGTCTCAGTTTTTTCCCAAAAGGATAGAAGTACTCAACCTGGGAGTGGGGAGTAGGGGTGGGGGATGCAGCACAGAGTAGGTAGAGAAGTAGTACAGGAATATCTGGCTAAACTAGATGAATTCAAGTCTCCAGGGCCAGATGAATTACATCCAAGGATATTAAAAGAACTGGCAAGAGTCACCACTTGCAATGATCTTTGAGAACACTTGGAGAACAGGAGAAGTCCCAGCAGACTGGAGGAGGGCAAATGTCATCCCCATTTACAAGAAGGGAAAAAAAGAGGACCCAAATAATTATCTCCCGGTCAGCCTGACATCAATACCAGGAAAGATCCTAGAGCAGATCATTAAACAGTCAGTTTGTAATTACTTTGAAAGCAATGCCATAGTCACTAAAAGTCGACATGGATTTCTCAGAAATAAGTCGTGCCAGACTAATCTTACCTCTTTTTACGATAGGGTTACAAGCTTGATAGATGGAGGGAACACTGTAAATGTAGCATATCTTGATTTCAGTAAGGCCTTTGTTACCCTGATTCCTGGGGGTCCTGGGAGGGACACCTAAATGCGCTCTCAATGTTATAAGTTGGGGGAAATTAGCCAAGAGCGCTGCCTAGCAATACGAGAGGCAGGGTAACGTAGCGAGATCTTGAACCCTATGTTTACGGGGTCAGGCCGAGTCAAGGAGCACATAGAAGTTGAAACAATAATAAATATAGTTTTATTAAAACACAATCAAACAGTGTATGGAGCACACTCACACAGATAACTAAAGAAATAAAGGTTGGAGTGGGATGGAGGGATTTTTAGAAGAGTTGTTGGTTTGGGTGATACTTCACCTGTCCTGAAGCCCAGTTGGAAGCGGAGAAGCTGGGGAGCATGGATCTCAGCACGTGGGGCTGAGGGGAAGGCTCGCTGGACAAAGTGACAGCAAGGCGGGATGGAAGCCAAGAGCGATCCAAGGAAGCGCTCAAAGTCAGGGGTTTTTATAAGGAGAATTGTGACCGCAGGCTAGGCCGGACTTGGGGAAAACAATGAGTTTGGGGCTGGAGACAAAGCCTCCAAAAGATCAGAATTTGAATGATTGAGTTATACCCAAATTATCAATAGGATAGCCAGTATGCAAACGCGGAGTACTTGAGCGTTGTATAGTCAGATCATCAAGCTGCCAGCGTGGGGCAGAGGATCTTTTGAAAGTTGCGTGCATACCTAATTGAGGTACTTGCCTTGAGGTCTCCTAAAGCTGCGAGTCGGCTATTTCTGGCGTGCCTGTATTGTGTTGGAATATTACGGTGATTATTGGCCGAGCCTGTATGCGTGCTTGTCCGGGGACCTCGCAAGCACATGGAGGGGAATGGGTATGTGAGGCCGAATTATTGATATCAAGAGTGTTTTTTTATATCCCACAAGCTCGGGCTAGCCAGGGCAGTAACACTTTGACAAAGTTCCCCAGCTAGTAAAGCGCAGGCTGGGCAGGGCTACTGTTAGGTGGATTTGTAATTGGTTGACCGACCGAACCCAAAGGGTGCTCACCAATGGCTGCTTCTCGTCCTGGAGAGAAGTGACTAGTGGGGTGCCGCAGGGTTCTGTCCTCGGCCCAGTGCTATTCAACAACTTCATCAATGACTTGGATGAAGAAGTAGAGGGCATGCTGATCAAATTTACAGATGATACCAAATTGGGAGGGATTGCTAATACCCCAGTGGACAGGATAAAATTTCAAAATGGCCTTGACAGATTGGAATGCTAGGCCAAAGCTAACAAAATGAATTTCAACAGAGAGAAATGTAAGGTCCTACACTTAGGCAGAAAAAATGGAGTGCACAAATATAGGATGGAGGATATGTAGCTGGATAGCAAGACTAGGAGTCTTGGTAGATCCCAAGCTGAACATGAGTCAGCAGTGTGATGCAGCAGCCAAGAAAGCCAACGTGATTCTTGGTTGCATCAGTAGGAGTATGGTGTCTAGATCAAGGGAGGTAATGGTACCACTCTATTCTGCATTGGTTAGACCTCATTTGGAATACTATGTCCAGTTCTGGGCACCTCAATTCAAGAAAGATATCGACAAGCTGGAATGTGTCCAGAGGAGGGCGACCAAAATGATGAAGGGTCTGGAAACCATGCCTTATGAGGAACGGCTTAGGGAGCTGGGTATGTTTAGTCTGCAAAAGAGAAAGGTTAAGAGGGGACATGATAACCATGTTTAAATATTTAAAGGGATGTCATGTCAAGGAGGGAGTGGGCTTGTTTTCTGTTGCTCTAGAGACTAGGACAAGGAGCAGTGGATTCAAGCTGCAGGAAAGGAGATTCCACCTGAACCTCAGGAAGAACTTCCCGACAGTCAGAGCTGTCCGGCGGCGGAATATGTTGCTTCGGAGTGTGGTGGAGTCTCCTTCTTTGGAGGTTTTTAAGGAGAGGCTGGATGGCCATCTGCTGGGAATGCTTTGATGTGTGTTCCTGCATGGCAGGGGGTTGGACTGGATGGCCCTTGTGGTCTCTTCCAACTCTATGATTTTATGATTCTATGATTCTAGGGCTTCTGGCAGCAAACCTAGAAGCAAAAAACATTCAGGCACAAAATAGCAGTACAGAAGACAGACTTACAGCATGGCCAGAGACCGTACCAAAATAACCTACAGCAGCATGACCAAAGGCAGAATAACCTAAGGCAAGTTACATTGTCACACCTAAGCCTTTTTAAGGGCTTAACAACACCTAGATACATATGGAGTGATCCAGTAGCATACAACCTCCTCATGTTGGAAGCTCTCTGATGAGGCAAGACCTTGCAAGTCAGGCTAGCCATAACAATCCCTTGCAGCTGTGCTTCCAAGGTCACATTACCTTACCTCTCCATCCACGTAGAAAAACTTTTCCTTGGTCACATTGCACTCACGCTCTGAATGCCCTGACAGTGTTTGCCTATGAATATCTGGATGTTTGTTGATGCTTGAAGATACTGGTTTACCCAGTATCTTTCCCTTGTTAGTTCTTTTTTAATAAAGATCTTATTCTATTTTGTTTAAGAGCAGCCTCAGTATAGTTTTTTCTTCAATTTACATTTACCAACACGCTACCACAAGTTATACCTTCCATCAGATAGCCACTTTGCCCTTTTTTCCACAAAGGTTGTGGCTTTAGAGAAAGCAAGAGGTGTGATAAAATTGTGGAGAGGAAGCTAGTGGGTGGTAATTATATAAAAGGGTCCTGCATCTCCAGTGAGGGAACAAAAATAGCAGGCCTGGTCCGTTCTAGCCCTGGCTGGCCCCAGGTCTCCACATAAAAGATGCTGCCTTCCCATCTTTGTTGGAATACAGGTCCCCATATTATTCACTGCTGGCTATGCTTGGCAAGAGGTGATGAGAATGGTAAGGGTATCCTTTCCTCAACACTACTCCAGTTTTCTTTTCTCTAAAACAGTTACTACAAGAGAAACCGTGAGTTGCTTTTAAGCTCTTCCTAATGGAGAAACATCACATCCTGAAAGCTACTTCAGTGATCTCAAAACGCTAATACAATTTTGCATTTAAAGCTGATGAAATAAACTGTTTAAGTAGATTATTAGAATTCACTAACAAAAACAGGGGAAAGTCACACAAGAGATAGTACTTGTTATTAATTCTGAGGTTTGTATATCACCATCTGGTGGTGAATTAATACAGTTGATGAAAATTATTTGTTACACATTATCTCTTGATACCAGACTTGTGCTACATACTGTGTTCAAGGTGTGTAGTGTTACAGCTGTGATAAGTCCTGACCCACAATATTTAAAAGTTGAGAAACATTTTATGGTGAGTTTCTTTGCTCTCTTGACATTCACTGGAGGTTCCAGTGATTATTACCGTTTTACAAACGTGGAGCAAAGACAGAATGGCCACAGACAGTTGCAAAAATAGCCAAAGATTCAGTTGTTAATTTTGATGCAGCAGTTTCTGCTATGGAGTGGAAGCTATAATTTTAGTTTAGAAAGTGGCTGAGGATGCACAATAATGTTTTATGGCTGCCCTAAGTGCTGTGTTCTTTTCTTTTAGCAGAGAAACTGTATACATACAAAAACCTGATGGGGAAAGGACATGATAGAACTAAAGATGTTAAGGCCCAGGGGAAAAATGGCAACTTTAATATGTTTTCAAGGTAAACATTGGAAACTTAGGAAAGTGTAGAAAAACAAGAACCCAGATGAAATATTTTCTCTTTTGGAATGAGCGAGATGCTTTTTACAACAAGTTTTTACTTATTCAAAATGCCAGGAACGGCATAATGTGAGATAGTAAGATAGTCTAAAGAATTAGCGAATGTTAATTCTGATATATACTGTAGATTTGTTCAAGATTCTGGTACAAGATGTAGAAGAAGGAGTCCTTGTGGTGCTAATGCACCACTAAACAATTAAACATTCTGTATTTTCAGTGTTGAGTTAAACTGAATCCAAATATGCTACAAGCCTAGTCCTTACAACTGCGATGTTGTGAGACTTTCTCTGTCCGAACAATATACTTTATTTTGCTCATTACCAAATTTGTGATTTCTGTCTCCTCTTCTTCCTGTTCCTCAAGTGGCAAAACTGAGATACAGATACTCAGATGTGCAGTGGTTTGCAGCTCTTTCTTTAGTGTGGAGAACATTCACCATTTTGCTTGTACAAAACTAAGGCTTTTATTGTTATTTAGTATATTCGTTTAGAACCTGCTGTTTTCCCAATATTGGGATTCAAGGTGGCTAACAGTATTTTTAAAACAATGCCAATTAAAGAACTATACAAAAACTTTGATAGAAGCATATTATACTGGTGGTTGATTAGTTAAAGTTAAAACATTGAACATTAAAATTATTACAAGATTATACAGAGCCTAAAATTGTTTTTTTGAATATCAGAAATATGCCAGACAGTGGAATCCTATATGCTAACTAAGGTATGAATGAAGCCTTTTATGTTGCTAAAATGGTAACATGAGTCTAGGATTGATATGAAAATGCTTAATATATTTAAAATTTTCCACAAATGTCTGTTTTTCAATGGCTTCAAAATTTCCAGAAACTTTACATCTATAGGCAGAAGTGTGTGGTAGCCAAATCTTCCTTCAGAATTCAGGCAACAGATTGATAATCTACATGGTCACTTGGATTTTTAAAAAATCATGGATGAGGCAAGAGAATATCTAACTGCAGTGAACAATGAAACAAGGAAGACCTTCCTGAGTGTTTGGCTTGAGCGTGAAGCATTCTAATATCTTGTTTAGATTTTACTGACTTAACTGTGATTGGCCTTGGTGTAAGTAGTTTACAAATTTCCATGTATATAGTCACTCCCAAGTTAGCTGAATGTAAAATTTCATTTGTCATGCCTTAGGCTGTAGACCAATTACTCTGCTATAGAAACAATTGGTTCTCCTCACAGAGGTTCTATGTAATCAGTCACATATTAATTAGCAGCCATGCTTCGTCTAGTGTATTTACATCTACCAGTAGTGCTTCCTCATTGTTCCGGGAAGTGGAAGGGGCAATGAATTAAGGAAAAATTATGGTAAGGTTTTTTTCAACTTGGGAACAGATTACTGGCACAGTTGTCCCAGAGAACATGTTGTTCTGCAGTTTTCTGTCTCTGACTCAGACCCTTAGTAATGTAGGATGTAGTCTGGCAGAGTTACATAGTGGTCTTGGGGTCATTATAGAAGATATGCAACCTCTGTGTTTGTTAGCAATTGTGTAAGTACAACTGCATGTCAGACCAGTGTTATGTAACCAGTTGTAGCTCCATACTTGCAGCACTTCCTTCTGTGTTATATGTAGCCCTGGGCTGGAATTGCAGATTTCTTGCCTGATATTTTGGGAGTGAGAATTCTGCCTCCCCCCCATCCTATGTAAAATGGGAACCTCTTGTTATGATCCTGTTTCTTCTTGCTTCAATGGAATTGAGAGCTTCTGCTATGTCTCCAGGTCAAGCCTTGCTACAGGAGTAGCCAAAGTGTAGCCTCCAAGGCTATTTTTGTGGCCTTCAACCTCCCAAGAATCTCTGGACTGTCCTTTTTTGGCCTCTAGGAGCAGCAATTCAATTTTTCCTTAGGCTGCAGGAACTCCTTGCACTATTTAAGTTCAGTTCTTAACATCTAGAATAGAATTCTGACCACTTTTGTTTTTATTGGCAGAGGAGGGGGGGATGTTAGCAGTCCATGCAGCCTTCTGTGGGTCCTGGTGCAGAGAATTAGTCTCTAGACCCACCACAGTTGCCCACTCTGCATTACTAGAAGTGGGCATGCTGAAGTTGCCATTGAATCCAAGCAAGCACCAAGAAACAGTTGGAAATACATTAGTGAAGTACATTGTAAAATATTTAATTTTATTCCACTGAGGGACTGTGACATCAACAGTATGCCTACAAGGCATTGCAAACTCTGCAGTCTTTTGTAGATTTTTCAAGCGTTTTTCAAAACCTTTGTTTTCTGGTATATCCCCCAGTAGCACCTAATTCAAAATACATGTTAAAGACCCAAAAAAGGCATTTAAACATAGTTCTTATTACTTAACTAAATAGAGGGCTGTCTTTAAATCCAAAAGTGACTTCATGATGTTGAAACTGTTTTTTATGGTTATTTGATTAATGAGGTTCTATATGTTTCTATAAACTCCTCTCCCCCCACAGTTGCCCGTTTAGTGTAATTTTTCTGGGATTAATTTTATAAAACACATGGCATGGAATTTGTGAAATACAGACTTGTGTGCTGTCACAAGACATTATGTAAAGCAACTATCAAAATAAATTATTTATTGACTCCTGGTTTTGTACAGATTCTAGTTTGCTCTTGAAGGAGGTGTCAGTTCTGGGTATCACTTCTGTGACTGGAAGTAATTAGTGGGGCAGTAATTTTCAGAGTCATTTTTCATTAACCTTGGCACTGCGGAAGAGACAGAGCAGGAAGCTGTTTTCTTTTTCTTTTCTTTTTTAAATACAGTTAGCACTTCTTTTGAAGTCACAGGAGACTTCTAATGCATGCGTATAGTCATTTGAATCTGTATAGTGGATAATAAAAGCAGGCCCAGTAAGAGACTGTTGAAAATCTGTACCCTATAATATGCTCCATCAAGGTTAATACAAGTCAAAGGAGCTGTCATAAGATAAAAGCGAGCTATCTGGAGGTAGTTGATAAATGCAAACTAAAGGAAATATTTTGTTTGCTACCATTTTTACATGGATTGCTTTAAGTGCTTAAAAGAAACAACTTGAAACTCTGCCACCCAGAAATTACTTGCTACCACTTGCTACTTGGAAATTGAAGATAACTGTAGAATTTCAGATTAGAAGATTTGGTACTTCTCCAGTGAGGGTTTTCTTCTCTAGTGCATTTTTTTCCTGTACACAGGAGAACTGTTAGATAGAGAATAAAAGATAATCCCATTGAGCAGTTCTCAAGTTGTAAGTAGTTGAGTATCTAGTTTAAATCTTTTTTCTACTGGTCCTTGCAGAAAAATGGGGGCAATTTCTGCATGCATCTGCTTTTATTACACTCAGTATAGTTCTTCACATTCTCTTGGAACTGACATTTTCGTAAGGCCGAACCTGTTGTCCAGTTGTTATTGAGAGTTGTAGTATGAACTAGCAGTATTGTACGACCTGTGGAAGATTCCTCCAGCCTACTATTGATTGTCTAAGCTGAGTTGGGGCTGCAGCTCTCTGTTGGGATTTTGGATTCAAATCAGCAGGATCTAGGTCCTAACCTTCAAGATACCATTATCTTGTTCTGAAAGTAGGGATTTTTATTTATTTTTATTTTTTATTTTTTTGTCAATTACATAATGATACCTGGGATTTTTTCATAGATGAAATTGCTTGGAAGAAGGCATGCAGTAGAGTTTTCCCATGTGGCTTTGATAACAATTAGCATTAAATTGTTACTCAAGAGTTAGATTAAATCAGTCTTGATGCACCCTTAAAAGATGGGTGGTCTTTAACAAATACAATCTGTTTCCAGATATTGTGGTTAGGGATCCTGATTATTATGGCAAAAAATGTAGAAGTGTTAAATTTTCCTAAATATAAGCATGCTTTGATAATGTTAGATTTAATGCTTTACTTTCCCTACTAGTTGCAAGGAAGATCTCAAGTTATTCCATTTGTTTCTGATATTGGAGAGAAGGAGCCTGTTACGTCTATTTTAGTATACTGTCTGTTTTAGGCAGAGATCAAATATATTCAAGGAAATCTGAGTGAATTAATTGGGTGTTTCTATTTTGTTTGTTTTGTTTTTTGTTTTTAAAAACAGGATAAGGTTTTTTGCAGGAAAAATGGTAATGCAGTGAGAAGAAGCTCAGTGAAATGGTGACTGAAAGTCTGTAATGTTTAGTTCAGTTTCATTCATCCTAGTTCATGGCCACAGTAAATAAACCAAAGTTTTAAGAACAAGACTGTCAAAGAAAGAAAGGAAGGAAGGAAGAGTGAGCAACTTGGAATAAAGTCTTCTATACACTTTTGGGAACCATGGAATTGATTCCTGGATTATTATGTGTTATTATTGCAGCTCAGGTCTTCTGAAGTAGTGCTGCTCAAAGTGGTAATCCATAGACTGGTACAAGTTCACAAGTCAGCAGCTGCCAGTCCCTGACAAGTTTTCAGGAAAGAAACAGTTATATTTAATGTGAACAAATATAGCACTAGTCCTTGGGGCATTGGAAAAAAAATTCACTGTCCTTCACATCAGGCATCTTGGGAAGCATTGTTCTAAAGCAGGAGTGAGCAAAGTGAGAGCTTAAGGACTGCATGCAGTTCCCCTACACTGTTTTTGTAGTTACCTGCTTTGAACAGCCATCTTTTTTTTTACCTTCCCTGAGCTTGGATTGCTTCTTCATGAAGCTCCCAAGTAAAGCAATTCACATTTTAAATAGACTGCAAACCGCTTAGAATCATTGAACATTTCTGTTCAGTTTTTCAAAACTTCTGACTGCTTTTTTCCCCACTGTTGTTGCCGTTTCTTCCTATTCCTCTTTGTCTCCCTTTTGACATTCTATATGATCCTTGGAGGAAACAGAATATTGGCATCCAGGTCTCCCATAGTTGACTAACCATGTTCTGAACCCTGGTATACCTTTAAACTGGTGCTGTCATGCAGAAATTCAAGCAACAGTGTTCACATCTGACCAGCTTGGGGCATAAAAGGATGTTAGGATTAAGCGTTTGGAGAATTTAGCAAACCATTCACTCACCCTGTCTGGCACTCATGAAGATTTTATATAATGGGATCATTTTCCTTTAACATACTTCAAAAGGTAGCCAAAAAGAAAGTAGGAGAAACTGGGGAAAAATGAATGAGTTTTGCAAAACGTAAGCTTAGAAGACTAGATAAGATGACATCTGGAAGAACTGAAGCATTAACTTTAATTGAAGAAGAAAAGATTATGGCACTGATTTCTACTTTAAATGGTATGGCTGCATCCTTTAGAGTCCCAGACTTTGTAGTTTGGCTGAGGATTCTATATATCATTTCCTAAACTCCATATCGCAGGATTTTAATGTACATAGCTATGGCAATTAATGTGGAAATCATAGTCTTGTAACTCTGTAATGTGAAAGGGTTCCTGAGAATATATAGAAGAGTTACACTCATGGTTTCTACCTAGTCTGCTATGAGAAAAAAATTCAAACTGTATCTAGATCATTTAGGCTGAGTGTTATGATAGTTTTCCTATAAAAGATTTTGAAAATTGGAAAGATTGCCCAAGTGTTGTGATCATAGTAGATCAACAAGTTAAATTAGCAGTATTTTATATTAGTTTATGGAAAAGGATTAGCCAGAGAACAAATTGAAGTCCTTATCAGCTATACTTGAGAGGATATCGCTCAGTACTAAAGAGGCAATAAGTGCCCCCACAATCATTGTACACCTGCTGTACAGTTGCGTATCACTGGAGTAGTGGTTCCCAAACTTGGTTCCCCCGATGTTGGACTGCAGCTCTCAGAATACCTATCCTTTGGCCATGCTGACTGGACCTTCCAAGAGCTGAACTTCAACAGTCTCTGATGACCTGAGGTTGGAGACCATGGCACTAGAATTCAGAATAGACCTTCCATAAATCATGTCATACTAAGGTTTGAGCCCATATTTTCATTTATTTTTAGGTTGTAACCTTAACACAAATTGGTTGTTGTTTTTTATTAGCACTGGACAGCCTTGAAACTGTAGCCAGAATTCAGGAAACTTGTCTTTGGACCTGAACAGTGTCCTTAATTAGCTATGCATAGGAACTGTTTCAAGACGTCACATATGAGTTACTTGTGATGAGAGGGATAGTGTTATTAGTATCCCTCTATCCTTTTCCTATACTTTTAAAAACTTTAAATAACAATACCATTCCTCTTCAAAGCTCTGTTTAAAAGCCAAATACTTGACAGGCGTTTTTGGGAAAGCCTAAATAATTGCATTAAAAAAACCCTTTCTCTGTTAACTGTGATCAAACTGAATTACAAATCTGTTTCATCATTAGTAGGTAATTTCCTTGTTGTTAATTGCTTTTAGAAAATGTCAAGTCTAAGGTGACTAATGTTTGTTTTTCAATTGCCGTTACAGGTAATGTTTATGGAGTAAGTTGTTGGGGTTTTTTCTGTACTACATGAAGTAACTCCACCACTAGAGGGCATATGAGTTATGTACATCACATTCATTAATAATGGAATAGTCTTCCCCTGTGACTAGTGAGGTTTCAGTTACTGATACTAATTGGAATAATAAAACACATCTGTTACAAGTATCAACAGTACAGCTCTGTTCACGTTTACTCAGAAGTAATTCTCACTGTGTTCAATAATGCTTACTCTCTAATAAGAGCTCTTATGTTTAATGGAGCTTCCTCCTTAGAGAGTAACTTCAAGCCTTTGCATATAACCATTAGTTTTACGTCATTAGCAAATTACTAATTTTAGGCTAAATTTATTAGAACAATATAGTAAAGGAAAACTAGTTCCAAGCTATAATAAATGTCTTCAAGTGCATTTAGAAGTTTTGTAAATATATGTTATTTGTATTGCTTTATATAGGAGTGAGCAATTGTATAGGAGTAGGAGCAATATCCTGCAGCCCCATGGACTGTACCCCTGGAGTGTACCAAAAAGTGGGAGACAGGGGCCCTACACAGCCTGCACACTTTTTCCACCCGTTTTATATAGGTTGTGTTTCTTAATATTTTTTTTTAAATGGTAGAGAGTTAAAACTGAATGGAGAAGTTGTTAAAATAGACATGATTCACAGAAAATGAACCCTATAATAAAGTGTAGTCTTCAAATACATTTTTTTCATGGTGGTACAATTTTAGAACCTCTTTTTTAAATAAAAGTTCAGCTGCCCATATCTCATACATGCTCTTTTCCTTTGACTGCTGTTTCCAATATCTATTTCCCTCCTCACTGATCTCTCTCTAGCTCTTACCTCTTACCCTCACCTCATTTATTATTCTATCTTTTTGGCCTTTCCATACCTCCCTTCCCCCTCATTTCAGAAAACTCTTTTAGCCTCCATTTTTCCATCCTTATACATTCTGCCTTGTTTCCTACAAAATTTCCATTATTTCCACAGGCTCTTTCCTGGGCCTGTGATCACCTCACAGTCCTCAATATTTACTCCTCCATGTGGGTTTTTCTTTTCTACCTTGCACCACAGTTCATCAACCCTTTGCAATATGCTTCTGCTGCATAGGTATCCCATTTTTCGTCCAGACCTTTATCGATACATGGGTTGTTATATATCCTATGTTACAGAAGACAACCCTCTCTTTGAAGAAGTTCTCTGTTGGAAAGGAAGCCCAGCCCAGGTCAGTTTTAAAGGTTATAGAGCCATCGGAAGAGAGAACAGTGGCACATAAACCATCAGCAACAAAACTAACTGACTCATCAGAATGAGCAGTAGGCATACAAGTCACCCAATCAGATGTTTTCCTGCTAGAGTAAGACTGTGTTTAACCTGTATTTTATGCAGATCTGTGTCTCTTTTGACTAATTTAGTCTCTCTCTGTTTGGTGATGCATAAAAGTGGCCATCCTGGCTGAATATTTCTAGATTCTTCCTCCTGTTCCTCACTAGCTTCAGCCTATACCAGACCTTCTCTTTATGTAACTGTTTATGGGACCTACCTCAGTGTAGCATAGAACTTCAGCCCATAAAGAAGTCTTGGAGAAGTCCTGTGTAAAAAACTGCTTAGAATGCAGCGCTTCAATGTGGCATTTTTATTGTACCCACTGTTGTGCAAGTGATCATATATTAAACGTGTAGGAGGATCTTTCTTTTGTCACAGTGAATAATCAGGCTGTTTACAGGTAAAGTGTGTACAGGGAGTGTGATACATAGATTCTAACAATCATACAGGTTCTGATGGCAGTATGCTTTTGCTTCCTGCAATAATGTAGCTTCTTATTTTGCCACAGTTGATCTTCCACGCTTTCTTGTCTTTTTTTTTTTCTGAGAAGATTTGTAGACAAGAAGCCTTTTATGAAATGTGTATGACAGCTGCAAGATTCTAATGCCAAAGTCTGCTCTCCACTTCTTATCCTCTCCTTTGACTTCATGTCTAGACTGTTGGCTTCCTGCTTCAGTCTGTTCTTTTGGGTACAATGCAAAATGGGTTCGTTCAGGTTTCTTAGTCTTGCTGGCAATTATTTGGTGCTAATAAATGCAGGAAATATTCTGCTGCTGGATTTTTTTTTTCCTAAAGCCACAAATGTCTCCCATTTGAACAGATGATCTTTAGTACAGAAGCTACCTATAGTTCTTTTAGAGATAACCCATCAAAAATAGCTGATCTTCTAGAACTTGTTGGAACTGATTATGTGTGACCTTTCCTGGAGTAAATCGAGAACAGACACATATATACACACATCATAAAAAGCTGTCTACAAGAGCACTGCAAATATCCCTTATATAGTACAAATACACTTATATAGTGATAAGCTTCCTCTAGAGAGCCAGTGTGTTATAGTGGTTTGAACACTGGACTATGACTCTGGGGACCAGGGTTTGAGTCCCCACTCAGCCATGGAAACTCACCGGGTGACTTTGGGCACATCACGCACACTCAGCCACAGAAAACCCCATGATAGGTTCGCTTTAGGGTTGCCAAGACACACAAGGCATACAACAACCTATATTAGGGACTCTGTTTGGGTTATTATCTGTGTGTGTGAATTACTCACAGGTATTGCACAATTAAAAAGACCACCATGTCCACAGATGACTTTTTAAAGATCAGTTTATTTTTTAGTCTGAAAGCATCATTCTTGGATGCATTAAGCTTTCATTCTAATGTTATTGCTCCCTGATGCTTACAGGCGAAACCATGTTACATCCATTTCACATTGGACATTTTCTGAATGCGTGTTTTTGTAATTTTAATAGACCTTTTGTGCCACCGTCTTTTCATTTGTTCATTCATTTCATTTCATTCCATTCAGGCCATGGGTCAGCTTGAAGCCTCTTGGTTCATAGTTGATCGCTTGCTATCTGATGATTGGTTTTCTCACTTCAGAGCTTCACACACTGTAAACTAAGACTGTGATTGCCTTGTCCTTCTTTGCCTGGTGGATTTCTTATCTGGTGGATTGCCACAATGCAGAGTAATGGCATCTTACTCTGGAATAAAATTAAAACTCAGATGATGGCTAGATCCAGCTGTTTAGATTGCCAGACCAGAAAAAAATTAAGTGGCTTCTAGCACAGGCATTTGTAATGGTCCCTGCCATAGAACTGAAACCATCACAGCTTTCAGGTATGCCAGATGCTGACAGTGACTCTTGTTGCATTCTTGCTACTTTTTTATGATGAGATAGGCAAGACATGATCCATGGACTACATGATTGTTTTGTGGCCTTTGCCAGGGCCCTTGCTGTATAATCTGTTCTGTTTGTTGCAATTTTGATGGTGGTGGGATTGTGGTATATGTCCAGTGGCTTCCAGAGAGTCCAGTTGTTCTTCAAAGCAGATGAAAAATATCTTGAAGTGAATTTTCTGTTACAGTTTGGGGCGTAAGTACAAAATCATCATTTGACATTTTTGTAATGACACACTGTAATTTATCCAAATCAGGGAATCTATTGCAGCACATGGGGTTATTGAAGAGGAAGGAGTGCATGGGCCCAAGGCTTGGATACAACTACCAGACTCTTGGGCATTATAACAGGACCAGCCCTGTATATTACCAGGATTACCTTAGATTTTACATACTAGGTATGATTCTTGTCATATGCTTCCCAAAGTAGAGTGATGTGGCTTATATATATGACTGCAGAGATTAAACAGTACAAATTTGAGAATGCTTTCTAAACTTAATCTTTGACTGTCAGTCTGTTATCTCAGGATTTACACAAACCTTTTTTAAAATTAAAATTCCAATGTGATTTGAATTGGGTTACTTAATGTCATTAACACTAACCTAATTCTGTTTTGCTTTTTGAGTAATCTGTAGAAATATATTTGTCTGAGATAGTAGTTTTACTCTTCAGGAGTAGTAGAACTTTGTAAACTGCATTTATCATGTCTATCTATCCATGTAATTTAGAATTAATCTCTTTAACAACTTGAGAGATTTCTTCAAACTAATATATTCTGAGCAGTTTTTTTGAAATCATGAAACACAAAATTATGAGAGAACAAAGCAAATATATCAACCCTGAAATCCTGAGTGTACAATTTTTATTTGAACTATTGCAGATATATTGATGTTGGATTGGTAACATT
Source organism: Cyclura pinguis (assembly GCA_030412105.1). Classification (NCBI taxonomy): domain Eukaryota; kingdom Metazoa; phylum Chordata; class Lepidosauria; order Squamata; family Iguanidae; genus Cyclura; species Cyclura pinguis. Next base: position 46,712,589 of record CM059604.1, read on the forward strand.
AAATAACCTAATCATAAAGTTTATAAGGTAGATGTGGATGTTATTAGTTGCATAGATAAATTTAATAACATCTGAAGGCGCTGAAGATGTTATTAATTGAAGATCAACAATCATCTTATGAAATGAAGATGAGTGTGAAAATAGTTCAGAATAAGATTTGCCATTATGTTAATCACGTTCTTGATTGAAAGAAAAGCTGGTAGCTGTTGTTAAAATGAACTAGATACAGGGCCACAGTCATACTTTATATATTAAAACTGGATCGGGTAAATACCATTCTGCTGTTCTAACAAAAAAGCAAGGCAAGAGACAATAGGTTCTATAGGAGATTGATGTGATTTATGGATATGACTACAAAGATTAAACTGTACCTTAACAAAACCTAAGATTGTCCTTCATAAACTTAATCTCTGGGTATCAGAATGTTATCTCAGAATTTATCTCTGGGTATCAGTTGATTATTTCAGGAATTGTGTAGCCCTCTAGATGTTGAGCTGCAACTCCCATAATTCTTTAACATTGAGTATGATGGTTTAGGGATGCTGCAGGGAGCTGCACAGTTCTTAACTTTGCCCTAGAGTTTCTGGAGGGCATGACATTAATTTTTGGCCAAAAATCGGGGGTGTCAGGATAATACAACTGTCTTGGGGGCTGTTTGCTTAATCCTGATGTGTATGTAAACTATGTAGAAGTAAACAAGCATCTAATAGTGCAGAAATATGATAGACTGAGTCTAACTGCAGTAATTCTCTCATGTCACTGAATTCAGGTGGAATCAGGTTAATCCTAACTATTGATTTTGGTGAGATTTAAAGCATGATGAATTTAGTCTGGATCCATCCCATAATACTTGAGATGCGCTAATAGCAGCTCCCTCTGTAGAAGCCTTACACTCATGAAGAGCCTCACACAGGGTCAGATCCCTTGGCTACTTTTGATAGTTACCAGTAAGTTAGAATGGAGAGGCCTGCTTTTGTATCCTGACACAGTCCATAATCTCATGAAGTTACCCTTAATCATGCACGAACAGAAATCCCTAACGTTGCTGGCTGCTATGCCATAGTGAACCTTCACCTGGGTATTTTATATTATATATATGTTAGTACAGGAGATATGAGAGTCAGTCTGCAAAGATACGTTAGGAATTTTAGGAGACTAATTCTGTGATCTTTAATACTTACAATGGATACTGTTCATCTTGGAAGCTTCCTGGCTTTAATGTATTGGATTTCAGTTTATATTGGGATAGGTACACAAGGTTTCACAGATGATGACCAACTTTTTCTTCCCGCTTGGGAAACATTCAGTTTTGAAAGAGCACGGTTGGAAACAGGATGTAAAGGAAACTTTGCAGCTTCATACCTAGGCAACCTGTGTCTCCTCACCTTTTGAAAACAGGAGTTTGTGACTATCATTTATAAACACAATTCTAAAAATTTTGAGTAATTTCTAATTATTCTGGATAAGTATGCGCTCATACAGTGTATTGCACAGTGTATACAGATTGTATACATACTTGGTCCTTGTTCTTTATATGCTATAAAAGACTGTGTATTTCAATACCTGTTGATTCTTATGAGAATATTAGGTATCAAGAGAAAGGAGTACTGTTCAGAATGATTTTGCTTTGGTACAATTTTCATTGTTTAGCTTTCATTTTTAAAATAATGTAATTTTTTTTATTCCTTGCAAAAAATATAGATGAGGGAACCAGGAAACAGTGGTCAGATGAAGAAAGGAACAACTTACTTTAAGTCACATTTTAAAAATTCCAAAATATAAGGCCTTTAATATGATTTATCCTTTATTTGTCAGTATTTTTCTTTCTGAATGTATTTGGCTTTCTGTCTTGGTGTTGTTGTTGTTTTTAAATAGCAATATCTTGTGTGACCAGCTTTTGCTGAATCTTGAATACACTTCCATATTTACATTCAGTCTTATAGTTCTGCCCTTTTCCTCCACTGCTGACAGCATGTGATGACAGGTTATTTTGTGGTGGTGTGGATGGAATGCAGTGTGTATCTCTGTGTAAAATAGCTGAGTGCATTGTAAATTAAAAATATAGAGTGACACAGTTACTATAAAAAGATTTAAAATTGGTACTGTACCTTTTGGGCAGTGGATTTTCAAAATCAGCACCCCATGGTATTGAAGGATTCATAATACTCTTTTGAGGAGTGACAGTTAATGGAGAGAAGAACATTCCTCTGGCCAGTGAAATTTGGCTTGAAGTTCTCTGTTAGCTAGTTTTTAAAAGGTTGCTGGCATATTCTCCTCAGTGTGTAGACTGTATCAGATACATATAACTGATATGCATGATTGTGATAGTGTAGCAAGCTAGTACTATTGCATCTACAGATGAAACCACAGTTCCATATTTGAGCCTGCCTTCTTTCAGTCTATTATTCTAGCCATTGTGGTCATAGTTTTAAGACTGAATTTGTTCTTTATGACACATCAGAATCCTTATTGTAGCAAAGGAAAAAATGGGATTTTTTTCTAGGAATTTATGAATTAAGAGTGAAGTGATTGGAGGAGCATGTTCTTCATCTGGATAGAGAACTATTGTGCTGTCAAAAGCTGGCTCACTGATTCAAGACTGACTTCAACAGTTGTCAGAATTATTCATCATACAGTAGTAGTATGCATATTGAAATAATTTATGAGATGGCGCCTGCTTTCAATCTAGTGAGAAAAAATAAAATATTTACAATATTTGGAAAACTCACTACAGAATATTGTGCAAGCTAGACTGAAAATGGTACTTGGTAACACAGTAATTGCTTCAGTTTCTACTACATTTCTCTTGTGGCTTTAAATTATTGCCTTGAAATACAAGCAAAACCTTCAAACAAAAGACAAAGACCACTGCTGTGCCTGTGTGTGGACACAGAGTCTGGAAAATAACTGGGCACCATATTGTGAGCTAAAGACTCCCAGAATATTTTGGACCCTAAGCATTGCTCATCTGGTGATGTCCCAGTCTTGCCTTCTGTGCTGACCTATTCTTTTCTTCCTCCCCCGCTTCCCTGTCATGTATCATTTGCCTACTGATATTCTCTGGTGACCCCTTTCTTACCTGGTACTCCTGATAGCAACCTCTGTCCCTGCGTTACTTCAGCTATTGAATTTGTTGGGACTTACTTTTGTGTAGATGTGTATAGGACTGCACTGAATCATTAGTTGTATTTTTTTTTGAAAAAACCCCACTGGCTTCAAAAGCTCTCATTATTCCTATAAACAATTCTTATTTTCTCACTTGTTGGGCCATGGGAATTGTTGCTGTCATCTTCCTCTCAGCAGGCTGTCTATGAAAATGATTTTGGAGGTCTTGAGTAAAGAACATGAATGGAATTATTTAACATCTCTGAAACCATCAGAAAAAATCTCAAGAGGCTTTCATTGCCTCAGTTTTCAAGCAGCTATTTCCATTCCCTTGTCATACGTTATGAGAACGCTTGTGTGTTCACAAGCTGTTAGGGGCACTATATACCCCCCACAAGTATATTCATTTGTTCACTGTGATTGATCAAAATGTTATACTGATACTTCCAAACATGTTATTTTGAGCTAAGTAATTAAGAGAGTACTTCACATCAGCAGGTTAATACTCCCAGTACTAACATGCAAATGCTTGGAGAGGTTCAAATTTGATTGTAGGAACAGTACTGGAGAAGGGATGGATAACATTTTCCAGGGAGCATTTTTTTTAACCAATCAGAATTGTTCCTGCCCAAGATGTTTTTCTAGCAGTGTAGAGAAAGCTATGCATATAGATATATAGGCACTACATATTTTCCTCGCTCCTGATCGAAAAGCAACCAGTAAACAGTTTCATGTGCAAGTGGCTCAGGTGGAATGGGTTAAGCCTTCCTCTCTTTCTACATTTCACTGTGTGTGCTGCTGTGTCCCTCCCCAAGCCATTCTGGGTGCAGGACTGAAGCAGTGGTTGCCTTTTTCGTTACTTCCAGTTGTTTATAAAGGACTGTCCTCATCCTAAAATGACTCAGTGACAGCTGAAAGCATGGTGAATTTGCTCCCACCCCTAAGAGGGTTTTGAGGGCAAAAATCTGATTTTTGGTTGGGGGAGATATATAGAAGTGTCGTCTTCTGAGGTCTTCGGTGGTGGTGGGGGGAATCAGTGACAGCTAATCTCTGACAGCTATCCACCCCTGGTGTAAAATCTAGAATGTCAAGAGATGCATTACAGATCTCCTGTGTTAAATGTAGTTCGACCCGAAGTTGTGCGGAATCAGAAAAAGGGAAACTTAAATTATTGAGAATATGTTTTTTTGTTTATTGCTCTTAGATAATAAATACAGTCTGATAATCATCTAATATCACATCCATGTTATAAAAGAGATTTAAAGCTGAATCCTGACTAAAATTAATATTATATCAGCCTTAAATGCCTTAAAATTCTGCTGTAAAAAGTAACCATGCTTTAAGGAAGTACTACTCCTTTTTGTTGTTGTTGTTGACCCTAATATTGTCTTTCTGATTTAGAATAACAAGTTATTGATTTTGAAAACCAAGGCTTGATTTGAGCTTCTGAGCTCGCTGAAGCTCCCTTAAACTATTGACCACTCTTACTGCTTGGGAAGATTTAAGGTTACCAGAGGTTCTGTTATTACAGTTATTTTCATACTAATCAATCATATTTAGTCTATATATGATTTGTGGGATCAATGGGTTTTTTAATGTTTGCCTGTAAGATTTGATTCCTGAATGCCTTAAAGGAAACCTAAAATTATATCAGGAATCATAGTTTGGTTGCTGAGTACCAAATATATTTAAAGTAATGTTGATTTTAAGTTCTTTTAGGCATATGTATATTTCTGTTTATGTCTTAAAGGCAGTAGTTTGAGGTGGAAACCCAGTATTTTTACTGTATGTTTGAATTTCTGACACTGCAAACATTTGCTTTGACTCTAAGAACTGTGAACTATGGACAAAGATATATAAAGTCTAGATTTAGCATGTTTAAAAATTGTAACAAATTTGCACCTCTTTTATTAGCCTTTTACCCTTAGCAGTGTTTTTCAGTCTGAAAGACAGTCGAGATCTATGGTTGGCTTTTCAACCTCTTAGGTCTTTTTTTTTTTTTTAATGAGGATGATTTGGATTGGGAGCAGACCCATTGCGGGGAGCCCCTCCAGTTTTTCTGATGTAAATTCTCACCATAATCCCACTTTTGTTCACCCATTGCCATTAGGGAATACCAGCAAATACACTAACCCAACTGATGCTTTCAAAGAGAACTAAAATAGGGCTTGCCAGAGTTCTTCCTGAAACCAGGGGGGAGAGATGGAAGAAATGAAGTGATGTGGCTGGCAGTAGGATTGCCAGGTCAATAGTATCCAATTCTGTGACAAATTTAGGGCAAAAACCTAGCATGTGAATGGGCCCTTGTGGTTTCAAAGGGGAAAGATCACTGTGATATCACAGAGATGGGACAAGAAGAGGTTGAGAGGTAGGCCAGATAGCTTTCTGGGTCAGCTGACTGCAGAAATGGGAGTCTGAGCAATCTGGTTAAATAAGCCTAGAATTTAGGTAAAATCAAGCTGATCAGGTAATATAGCAACTCAGAACACAAAAGGAATTCTGTTTTTCATTGGCTGGACTAGCAGACGAATGCCCCATTTGCTGCAGAAGTTTTCAGCATTCCCACTTGAACTCTCACCTTATCTGACCTTACTTTACTGCACATGGAGAGTTTTTCCAGGGCTTGTGGAGATTTCACAGCGAAACTTCAAGGAGTTCTCCCCGCCCTTGGCCCTGTAGTGCTGCTGTTGGGACTTGTACAACAAGAAGTCTCACTGTCACACCACTGGTGCTCCACTCTCCACCTTGCTTCAAATGTCACAGTGGGCCTGAGTGTCTGCACCTACTTCACTTGTCTCTTGGCTTTTTACTGCACAGATGCAACACATACACAAGTATCTTTGTGTTGAGCTAGAGAGCGCTTCTACCAGCTGCAAAGGAGTAGAGATAAATTGCCATACTTTAAAGCTACCTCAGATGCAAAAACCCAGTTTTCTCTTCCTCTGGTATCAGTTTCCCCGAGATTAATTTTCCTATCGTAGACACCCAGAGAAACACAGTAATTCCCTGAGACTTCAACCAGGGCCCTGAGACCTTAACCTCCAGTGGACATTCCCATAGCTTTCCTGTCTTTCTGGGGTCTCTGTGCCTAGCTTTGCACCCATGGATCTGCTTTGCTCAACTTCTGCTGCTGGGAAGAGAATGACGCCTGCCTGTCCCTGCTATAGAATCTTCTTCTTCCCAGGAACTTACAGTATTGATATAAGTATGCAGTGTTTTGTGCACATGTATACATACGTTTGGGGCCATCTGCCTTACAGGGGCACTCAGTATATAAGGCAAAGTGAAGAACATTTCTTAAAGAGAAAGAAATTAAGAGAATGATATTAAGCAGGGACATTTTAAGCAAATGCTATTATGGTGGTTGGCACTGGAGATAGAGAACTTTTAAAATTAATGTATGATGAAATAAAATTATATTTTCCAGTAAGATTATGCCTTCTGGCAATCTAAAGTGTGCTTGAAATATCAGAAATGTGACAGCATTGAAAAAGAGCACATTCAGTCAAGGAGAAATGTGGCATAGCACAAATCTTGTGTACCTGGTGATAAGTACTGTTTTACACACTCATTCTGCACAGTCATGTAAAAAGGTATAGTGCATGGAGCTTTAACACATAATCAGACTTTCATGCACTTCATCTAACTGCTCTTCATGCATAAATCATAGTTAACCTGAGAGCATTTCTTGGAAAGCAGAGGCTGTCATTGCCTTCAGTCACAGAATCTTTTAGGAAGCTGGGGAGCTTAAATCATTTTAAAAAGCAAAACCTAAATCTTGCAATTAGGAAGTCCTGCTCATTTTGTAGGGATGCAGTTGTTTCACTCAGAATGATGTTGTAAGCCTACATATTGCTATTGCTAATAGCAAGCATTTTAAAAATTCCTCTCTTAGTGATACTCTAATGAATAGGCAAAGAAAGCACAGAAGTTTATATAAATTCACAGAAGATAAGGCTATCAATCATAAGGCTATATAGTTCCTCCAGGTTTAGACGCAGTATGCTTATACATAACAGCTGCAGGGGAACACTAATTGGAAAATGTTATTGTACTTGTGTCCTTCTTATGTCCTTTCCATACCATCTGGTTGGCATTGTGAGAACAGAATGCTGGAGTAGGTAAGCCTTTGGCCTGACTCAGTATGCTCTTCTTGTGTTCTTACAGTGAAATGGAAAGACAGTTGACATCTGTAGACCTATAGCCATGTGTCTGAGAAAATTTTCAGACCTCTCATAGTAGGCCATAATACACAGGTAGATGAGTTAGTTCTTTTCAGTAGAAAGTTCATAGTCAGTTGTTCTGGAAAACGTAGTGTTTGGATTTGGTCATGATCATGATCATGCTGTGAAGAGATACTTCTGCATACAAGATGACACAAGTATTACTCTGTTCCAGTAGTGGGCAAAGTGGAGCCTGCAGGCAACATGCAGCCCCAGACCTTGTTTTTGCAGCCTCTGAAGCCCCTTGAACACCACAGTTTAAAAAAAAAATCTGTGTGATTCTTGGGCAGTTTTTGCCTGAAAACTGTGCAGCAGTTTCTTCAAACATGTGCAAACACACAAACACTTCCAGCTCACCCTCACCTCTCTTATAACTGCCCACTGCCCCATATACCTGCATTTTCCTCTGTAGATCTTCTCAAAATAGGGACAAGAAATGATGCAGTGTCACTTCTGGTCAATTGTTTGAGAGGGACTACAAAAGAAAACAGGCAGCCCATGGGAGAGCTGTGGGGCAAAATTTGTCCCTGCCTCCTGTACAGTGGCCTACCCCCGCTCTGTTCTTTCTGCTCTGCAGCATAAATGTCTTTGCCTCAGAGCCTGAAATGCATCGTCGCTCTGATCATGAAATGTCTGTGATTTTAAAGTTCTTTAATTCCTTGTTTCCATGTGGTTTGCCCATTAAAGTTCATAGAGAGCAGTGGCACTAAGGTCATTTTGTGCCCTTTTATCCAGGTGGTGTTTGGAGAAGGACTACTATTCTATGTAACAGGGTAGGTACTGGACCAATTAGTATGAAACCCACTGTGGGCTCCCTTACTGCCAAGATGTGTCAAATCAGAAAAAAACCTTAAACCAAACAGGAAATGGTTGTTTGAAAGGGATTTTTCTAATTTGCTGCTAAAAATTGATGGCAAACTCCAAAAACTCAGTAAGACAAAGGTAAAATGCTTTTTTTTTTAAAAGGCTTTTAGCAAGTTGCCATTGAAATTTGGCATTGTGATTTCCTGAATGATACTGACAGTGTGGTTTTCTGGAAGCTTCCATTCCTTCCCAAATGACTGTATGTTGGCTACACTAAGCTATGAGGAATGGATGTTCTCTCAGTATTACTAGTTTCCATTACTGCAGAAAACAGTCTAGGTACTATACAGAAGTCATTAAGGAGAACTCTGACTAGTTTTGCATGTTTTTTCATCAAGTTGTAAGAGATTGAAATCTATGGAAGCAAGTTGACTAAAGTGCCTGTATTCTGAAGCAACAGAAGGGATGATATTGATTTCTTTTTAGTTAAGGAAGAATGGGTCCCCGCAGGGGACTGGCACTTCATCAGTTTTCAAATGAAGATCTTCAGGTAAGACACTTGTAAAGCAACCATCTGCAATATCTTGCCCATAGTACAGTCAACACTGATGTGTTGGCCATGGTGAACTTTAGACTCAGAAAGCTTCAGGAGGTCTGCCATGTTGGTTTTGCCACATCACTATAGAGTACATAGGTCCTAGATCAGGTTTGTTGATCCAGGAAGGAGCAATTGAATCTTAACTTACATTTTCTTGCATGTATTTAAAAATGTCTTCTATGTATTGAAAATGAGTTTATGAGAACATTATTCCTATAGCCTTAATATGTTCTTAAATATGTTTTGGCAGTGCCCTATAATATAATCAGTATTTCCATCACATCATTATGTAATCAGTCATTTATTTTTCCTTAAGTAATTAACCTTCCTCTTTCCACCAGTAGATCTTAACAATAAATTTAAGAATTGTACCTGAACTGGAAGTAAATTTGGGAATATTTTTATTTTGCCTTATCTGAAGCTAACAATACAATGTTACCAAAGAAACATTTGTTAGAAGGGGGGTTGTGGGGCTTTTTCATACAGAATTTATCTGTATTTATCTGTTTATACAATTTTGGAATTCTAGAGATTAAGTATGGTGAATGAAAAATCAGCTTCACATTTTCTGTACGTCAGATATCTTTCAAGGAGGATGGACTGGTCACATATAGGACAAGTATATAATTATATATAATAATAAAATCAGTTAAGTACTTCATAAAACAAGATGTTAATCTCTGTGTTAAGATGAAATGTATGTTCATTTTTCCTCTGTCTGCTTTTCATGCTTTTCATGTAGAATTCATCTCAGAGTGTGATCAAAGCTTTCTCCTTCGTTCAGTACATTAGCTAATTTGACTTTTGCCAAGCCATATCCTAATTCCTATTAAAAGTAATCCGTAAACTGATATGAGTATGCCAAAACATTTAAGAATTATAGAATGGAAATACAGTAGGCCCTCCACATTCATGAGGAATACGTGCACAGAAGCCCCGTGAATGTAAAAAAAACACGAATAATGCCTCCTCCCCAGTGAGCGGGCCCCCTCCCTCATTCTTTCAGCTGCTGCCATCTGGGGGAAAGACAGAAGAGTGCAGGGGGAAAACGCCTTCTGCTTGTTGCCCCTGTGCCCTGCCTTATTTTTGTGCTCTTGCTTGGGCCACAAGCAGGAGAGTGAAGAAGGAAGGTTTTCCCCTGTGCTGTCTTACCTGCCGCTCATGTTCTCTTCCTTTTTTCCGTGCGCCTGAACGGGATGGACAGGGGAGTGCAGGGAGCGAAGATCTTCTTCTCTGCACCCTCCTACCTGTCACTGCCATTCAGATTGTGCAGGCTGCTACCCTGTCTGGTGGAGGGTCCTTTAGGGGGATTCCTGACGCTTGTCAAAATTAATCACTTGTGGGGAAGATTAGCTAAACACTGCTGTAGCAATACAAAGAGGGCAGGATATCTCAGTGGGATCTTGAGCCCAGCTTTGTGGAGTCAGACCACAGAGAATTAGGCTAACTGTTCATCTTTCAGTATTTTATTGGAAAAGATGTCAAAATCCACACAAACACACTATTGCATTCACTCACACAAGCATACAAGGGCTATAGAAATTTGAAAAGAGGTGAAAATTAAGAGGCATAGGGGTTTTGAGTAATACTGTCTGATGAGAAATCCTGAAGACATGAGTTGAAACCAGCTCAGTGCAACAACTAAGGGGAGCTCTTCAGAAAAACAGACAGCATGGGGATCTCTCTCTCTCTGGGAGCTCCAAAGAGCAATACAAAAAAAAGGTGTCTAGTTACAGGGAAAAACATGTGAGGTGGGGGACAGACCCTTTCCTGGGGAAGACCAGATGGCTAGATTTTATGAAGATAGATTTCAGCTTTGTAGGATAAAGAAAATACAGCCAGGCATCTTTGTAGTTCCCGCAAGATTGTTATCTCATCCTTGGATGCAGGCATCCAAGGTGTAACATTCCTGGCTGTTTGGAATGTTAATTTGATCACAGAGACTTCTCGTCTCCTGTTGGTGCTATTATTGCTGAAAGTCCATTTAAATGGTCCGAGATTCACCTAGGATACATGATAGGAACGAGTGCTAATGTTAACCTTTGATCTGTTTCACATAGCTCAGCTGCCTACGTGTCTCTCCAGTAGACCTCTATGGCTCATTATATTTAATATAAAGAATTATGTTCCCCAGGGTGGGGTCTACAAGGTGCAGGTGGGACAGTGACGGGTGGGACAGTGCAGAAGAGGCGAGTTCTTCCTCTCTTTACTCTCCTGCTGCCTGCTGCCAGTGCGATTGTGCAGGTGACGGGCATGAGAAGGGCAAGAGAGGAAGATCTTCCTCTCTTTACTCTCCTGCCACAGCTCCCAGCACGATCATGCACGCAAACAATGAGACAGTGCAGGAGAGGCAAGATCTTCCTCTCTGTAGTCTCCTGCAGGCTTCTGTGCATGGGCCTATGCCGGGGGGCGGGACAGAGAATCCAAGGAAGGGACGATCTCCCTGCATGCATGGTACTGCTGCTGGTGCCAGCGTGCCCCTGCCAGCACGGGTGCAGGGTGAGTACAAGGGAGTGAAAATCTTTCTACTTTCTTGCTCCTGAGCAAAGGCCAAGAAATGGGGGGGGGGAGTGGGGGGGGACAAGCGGGCACAGCGAATAATCAAATTTGTGAAAGTGAAACCCGCGAATGTGGAGAGCCTACTGTATACTGTTGGGTGCTTTATGTTAAACTATGTTACATTGTAAAATTGACTTTTAAGAAGTGTTGTAATGTGTACTTTAAAAGTATCTGTGCATTGAGAGAGGTATGAAGAAAAACATAATGTCAGATTGTTAAGTATTAATGAGTTGTTGTGTAATTTATTTTAGTCTTTAATGTTGTACTTACATGTCTAAAGTCTGCCTGAACACCATTTTGATAATGGACCTCATATCTGAGATTTAGCCTGCCTGATATCTGTACAGTAGTTTTGGACAGAAGAACATGAAGGGCTCTGATGCTGTCAAGTGTATGTGGATGCTTGAAGGCAAATTTTCTATATGTCCGTGTCCCTACTATCTATTTAGCCACCCATGCATTCAGGCAAATTGCTGAACAGAACTCTAGTCAAAGCTGCTTTAGCAAATCCTGTGAACAGCAGTGTTTTTGAAGATTTTGAAACCCAGTCACCCTGCCTTGACTGATAACTTGAATTTAAATAGGGACCAGTGCAGATGTTAAAGAGGTTTTGAAATTAAATAAGATAAACTGTAGCTGGGAATCTGCTGTAAATGCCAAAACATTTTCTATGGTTAGGTTAGTCTCTCTCAGCAACTCTCTAGCAACCATTGATTTAATAGCATATATCGGTGGTGTCCCTCATTCTAAGCCTTTGCAGAATAACATTATTCTAAATTACAAGACTTAAAGAGATTCTGTTTTTCAAGTACATGTTGTACATGATGATTATAGGGTATATGTCTTGGTATGAGGAAAACAGGATAGAATTAACACTGCTCCCTTGGTGTCAACAGTAAAATATCCTCCTATTTTGCCATCTGCCAAGTGGATAAGAGCAAAATGTCAGTGTCTCTCTCACCCTTGATAATTGCAGCACTATCAAACTCTTTGTGGACTTCTGCCAAGTGTTCAGAAAGACAGTGGAGCTAGCCTGTTCTGTTTTAAAAAAAAATACTGCCATGAGCAACAGGAGCAGCTGTGTTTTGGCATCAGTGTGTCCCTCAACTTTGTCTTTCTAAAAAAAAAAAAGAAGTGACGAATTCTTGGAATTTTGAACAGCTAATTTGATTTCTCCAGCAGTATGATTGTAGGAATGTTGTATTCTAGCCAGTAATCATTAAACTCAGATATATTCCAAATAAGATCAGTGTGATGATCAAACACATTAGGAAAGAACACTGCTGTGGGTTGGGGCAGGTGGAGGATTTCCTTACATTTGCATTCTGAAAAGTTTAGGGCTGATAACAACAATCACAGTGACCAAACCAATATTAGCAGAGCCAGAATGAGAAGCTGATGGGACATACATTTGCAGTTGCACATTCCCTGAAAGGAAATTGAGTACCAAACATGTTACTCTGAACCATGATTGAGGTTTCTTACTAGTGAATAACAGCTACTGAGTAGGGGTATGGGGACACAGTGGTTGGACTGGAAATTCATGAATTTAACTCATAGTTTGAAGAGGAATAGTTTCATGATGTGTTCTCTCCATAACCTTGATATTTCCAAATTATTTTGCAGCATTTTTATATGAGATAAGTCCCTTTGGACTCAGTGGATTATCTTCTGATTAAGCATGCATTGAGTTGCCCTGTAGCTCTGCTAGTCCCACAAGTACCATCAAAGAAGTGGTAGGGGTCTGCTTTTAAAATAAAACAATTCTGAGGTGGTTGAGGGTTGTGATAGGTTCATTTTAAAAAAGAAAAGAAAAGAAAGGAAATCTAAACATTAAAAGGTCCCATCCCCCAGTATTTCACATTTAATAGGGTTACACAGAATAGCGTGCTGTCACTTTATAATTTTAACAAGCTTGGTTCAAGCTCTCCCCCCTTTTTTGAATGGCAGACACTCCACCTCCTGAATAAATTGAGTGGTGAGGCATGATCCACCCACTTTGTAAAAAATTATGGTTCTAGTGGCACCTTGTGAGTGGCAAAAGGGTAATCTTTTTGAATTTTTTATGTTAGGGCAGTAATGTTTTTGAATTGTTCATAATTCAGAATATACCCCAGAACAGGGTTTTGCAGCAAAAGAAAAAGACAGCCACTCCAATTTTCTCTTACCTTCCCAAATTTAACTTTGCCTTTCCCCAAATTTATAGTTGCAAAAAAGCAGCCAGTTTTGAGGTGAGTGAAATGGTCCATCTCAGTATGATAAAGCCTTGGAAGTGGAGAGTTGGGGTACAGGACTACAGCATGCTGGAATGGGAGCTTTAACTCTTCCCTCCCTAGAAATAATCCTGAAAGAAATGTTCTCTCTTAATCGCTCACACGTTCCTATGCTCACTGATTTCTAGTTTTGCTACAATATTACAATCTGACAATGTCAGGGGGCCATAAGGGCTAAAAAGCTGGGGATGGGCACGGAATTTGACCTGCTGTTGTTTTGGGCCATCAAGTTGGCTTTGAATTAAGGATCTCTGAAGAGTTCTTTTACTGCAACCTCTAGTTTTTAGTAAAATGCAAGTTCCAATACAATGTATGAATGAAAAGAATATTTCCTGTTATTCATTTCCAGGTCAAAAATGGTTTTCCCTATATTTGGGAAAGCTCTTTGGGAAGAATAACACACTGGCAAGAATTTTGTGCAGTTTTCACCTAGTATGTGCAAATCCAAAAGTTTTCTAGAAAATTATTTTGTACAGAAATACCAAGTGTTTTTTGTGCAGAGTCATGGTTTTCTTGCAAAAATAACATGTTTTTCATGCAAAAGCCAAACAAACCACTGATCAAGATACTGCCTTGTCAAATGTAGCTAAGATGATGGAGCTCCAGCTTCATAGCTACATCTGATGATTCGACCCCTGAATCCCATCTTAGAAGCTGGGCAGCTACATTAAGTGAATGCTTTCTGAGGTACTAAAGAAAGGGGTGCTGAACAATGATGTGTTCTGCCAGTGAGGTGTGAAAAGCACCAGCAGGGCCCCTTATAGGGTCTTGTCTCAACTGTTATTCGTATTGCACCTTTCTGGCTGCAAGTGGGTGGACACGTCATCCTTCAGTGCCCCAGTCTACAGCATTACTTTTCACATTCTGTCTTCCTGGCACATGGGGAGTAGATATATCATCCCTTAGTGCCCCCTTCTCAACCATTGTGCAAAATTATTTATTTTTGCATATAAAATCTTGCCCGCACAAAAACCCATGTGACTATCTGGAAACAGTGTTTCTAATAGGAAAAAAAAAAAACCCTCGTGTTTTTCTGAACAAAAACACTACTTTCATGCTCCCCGTATGTATTTCTGTACAGAATAATTTCCGAAAACACTTTGGAGTCTACAAATACCGTACAACAACTGTTAGGAAATATTTGTTTTCTCCCACAATGGAGAAGAATTACGGAAATTTATCACATGTATTTTCACCCCAAATGCAGTTTGTACTTGTGGTGTGTGTGTAACAGAATTTGTCAGTTTTTTAAAAAAATGTAGGAGAATATTATACCTTATTCTCTGTCAATATGTAGATTTCCTGTGCCAACTTATCCTCTTCCTCAGTGCTTTTTACTATTCTGTTATCAAAGAACAGACACTTTTTCATTAATGGCCACAGCCTGGAAAGTACCTTCAGGGGTCAACTGGGGACACACAAGCAGTCAATTGATTTTGAAGGATTGATTTTATACTTGCAACTATCATGGAAACAAGCACGGCAGAATATTGAAGCTGGCTTAATACATAGATCCTTTATCTGATACCTGTCAGATTTTTTGAACTACAGTGTCCATTATCTTTAGCCAACCTACTAAGTCCAATCCCAGTGAAAGTAAACCCATTGATTCAATGGGAACTTGGTCTGTAAGTCACTTCTATTATCATTGCATCACAGGTGGAGTGTACCAGATTATCGTAGCCTGGGACAGAGGACTCCTCAGTTAACCCCCAGTCACTAGCATTACTTGGAGTAGTGTTGAAAGATGACTCTTCATTCATGTTGACTAATAATGTTTACTTTATACTTATTATGAACAGTTCTTAAAAATGAAAAAGTGGGAACTTCTACATATACATAGATGAAAGATACTAAGCATTGTATTTCTGTTTGTCTTTTCCCTCACCAGCATTTGGCACTAGCTCTGAAGTTTCTTATGTCATATGTAATCGCTGATAAACCACGAGACATTCAGATCAAATTGGCAAGACTGGAATTTGAATCTCTGGAGGCACTCAAGCAGCAGGTAAGAGCTATTGGCATCAAAGGTTGCGGGCGAGATGAAGATGGAAACTGTCACTGCTATCTGCCTTTTTAGCAGCTGGATTTAGTTAAAAAATATGTCGTTATCCAGTTTTCTAAAACAATTATTCTTGTACATGTATACCTTAATTACTGAAGTAGATGTGTTCCAGGATGTTACATCTCTAACAGAAAATTTGGTTCCAGAGACAGAAATAACATTGGAATCATAGGCATAGGTTACTACAAACCACAAAAAGAAACCGCTCACGTTTCAGCAAACTTTTTATCCAAAACTAAAAACATACACATTTGAAATGAAGCAACCGGTTCATGTAAGCCTTGTATAAGTAAACAAAAACATTTTGAACCTTCTGGAAACCACTTGAAAGCTTCTTCCAGTGTGCATCCAGATATTAGTTTTGTTCCTCACCAGTCTCCACTTTTCTTACGATTTCCATTTTGGTGGCCACGTCTGTGCTTTTTTGACATGCCAGGATACCCAGTGATGTAGGATTATCTGTTTTCCCCTTTTTCTTTCTGTTTTCCTGTTCACAATGATTGATAAGGGATTGTGGAGGCAGCTGCTGTCTCCCCTTGTCTGATGTAGGCATGCACACATAGTAACAGTAGATTTGCTAGGGCAGAATCCCATTTGGATGCTGGTGTTACTGCAGAGGTTACTAGTGAAGTGTCCGGCGACCCCGTGAGCGGGATTATACTGGATCAGTTTCAGTCAGTGAGTACTGAGGACGTAGACAAGCTCCTTGGAAATATAAGAAAGACAACTTGCCCTCTTGATCCCTGCCCTTCATGGCTGGTTGTCCAGGGAGGAGTTGCAATTAATACCCATTTAAGATACATTATTAATGCATCCCTTAGGGAAGGCAATTTTCCAGCTTGTTTAAAAGAAGCGATTATATGGCCGCTTCTAAAAAAGCCCTCCCTAGATCCCCTGGGTATGAATAATTATAGACCAGTCTCCCATCTCCCATTTTTAAGCAAGGTGATCGAGAGGGCTATTGGTCTTCAGCTCCAAGATGTCTTGGATGAAACAGATGATCTAGACCCATTTCAGACTGGCTTCAGGGCTGGATATGGAGTCGAGACTGCCATGGTCGCCTTAGTGGATGATCTTCGCCTAGGTATCGACAGGGGAAGTGTGACCCTGCTGGTACTCTTGGACCTCTCAGCGGCTTTCGATACCATAGACCATGGTATCCTTCTGGAACGCCTGAGAGGGTTGGGGATTGGGGGCACTGCGCTTAAGTGGTTCCGGTCCTGTCTCTCAGGTAGATACCAGATGGTACTGCTTGGGGACAGTTGCTCCTTGAAAAAGGAGCTTAATTCTGGCGTCCCTCAGGGCGCTGTCCTGTTTCCAATGCTATTTAACATCTGTATGAAACCGCTGGGAGAGATCATCAGGAGGCATGGAGCAAGGTGCTATCAGTACGCTGATGACACCCAGATATATCTCTCCATGCCTTGGATAACAGCATCAACTAAGGGTGGCATCTCGCCTCTGAACGAATGTCTTGAAGCAGTAGTGGACTGGATGAGGAAAAACAGACTGAAGCTGAATCCAGATAAGACGGAGGTACTCGCTGTTAAGGGCCCTGGCCCAGGTATGGAGGTCTGTCAACCAGTCCTAGACGGGGTCACACTTCCCCTGAAAGACTGTGTTCGCAGCTTGGGGGTGCTCCTGGACTTGTCACTTCAGATGACAGCTTAAATAGATGCGGCGGCCAGGAGTGCCTGTTATCAGCTTCGGCTGATACGCCAGCTGCGCTCCTTCCTGGAGCTGGAACACCTAAAAACAGTGGTACATGCGCTGGTAACTTCACGGCTTGACTTCTGCAATGCGCTCTACATAGGGCTACCCTTGTGCTTAGTCCGGAAGCTTCAACTAGTTCAGAATATGGCAGCCAGGTTGGTCACCAGAAGACCTAAAACTGACCATATAACACCAATTTTAAAGTCTCTCCATTGGCTGCCTCTTAGTTTCCGGGCACAGTACAAGGTGTTGGTCATTACCTTTAAAGCCCTACATGGCTTGGGGCCAGCCTACCTGCGGGATCGCCTTCTCCCATACAATCCACCCCGCACACTAAGGTCCTCTGGGAGGAATTTACTGCAGCCACTCAGAACTAGGCTGGCTGCAGTTACCCAGAGGACCTTCTCTTCTATCGCTCCCAAGTTATGGAATGGCCTGCCGGAGGAGACCCGGCACATTACCAGTCTGGACTGCTTTAAAAGAGCAGTCAAGACTGATCTCTTCCGACAGGCCTTCCAAGACTAGCATTTCCATCGCCTCCCATCAATTGTCTTACTGTTCTTTTAATAGCTGATTGATTGTAGTGTGTTTTAGGGGGTTGGTTTTAGCACAATTGGTGGGTGGGGAGGATTGGGTATGTTTTTAATGTTTTAATGTATTAATGTATTGAATGTTGTTCGTCGCCTTGATCCAGGTGGAGAGGAAGGATAAAAATAAAATAATATTATTATTATTATTATTATTATTATTATTATTATTGTTGTTGTTGTTGTTGTTGTTGTTATTTCCCAGCTCAAGCTGTGTTTATAGCATTGCTTACTGTAGACATGCTGCTGCAGCCCAGCACTGAAAGTTTATGTGTCTATAGTCCTCCCTCTCTATTCTCCCAGTGCTAATGCTGCTAAAACAGACAAACAAACCTTACAGCTAGACAAAGGACAAGGAGAAAAGGGATTAGTCAAACAGAAAAAGATTTTGTAAAAAGGAGATTCTCGGGATGGCATGGAGGAGGAATCCACAATGATTGGGTAATCCTTGCATGCCAACCGGAATCAGCAGGAGTCCACGTTCCAAATCAGTTGCTACCGTTAGAACTCCATGCCTCCTCTGTCAGTTTTTCTTATCCTGCCTAGCAAGCCGGATGAAATTTTCCCTTCTCTGTCAGATTGTGAAAATAAGTCATTTTATTTCAATAACTGCATAGTGAGATTGTGGGGAATGTCTTTGGAGACGGAATCTCAGATGCCTGCAAAGCAGCGAGGCTCTGAGAGGAGAAGAAGATCACCAGTAGAAATGTTTCTCCTCAGATGCCTGCCATACAGCGAGGCTCTGAGTTGGAGATAAGGGAGGGTTTGTGCAGTACCTCCCAGATGGTCGCAGGGCAGCGACATTCTGGAGAAGGGAAAATGGCGGAGTTTAAGAAAAGTATTTTTATCCTCCAGCAAGAGCGAAGTGGAGGAGGTAAGACCTTCGGGGAATAAGCATTCCGACAAGAAAGAAAGTAAAGATAAGTTGGTTAAGGGAAAGAAGTGGATACTGTTTTTAAGAAGGGTCCAGGTGTACTTTCTAAGAAGGCTAAAATCAAAACGACGAAGGGGAAATCAACAAACGCAGCTTCGGGCCACCATGTTGATTTTGTGCATTCTTCAGAGATGGGAGGGGCTCTTCCAGAGCGAAAACCTATCTCTGGAGCAGGCGCAGAGAGCTCAAAGGAGCATGCATTGTTAAAGGGTGGAGATTTGCCAGAGCGTGCAGGGATAGCGTGCCCGGCTGCTGTCAATCTCTCGCCAAGTCCTCCTTGGGCAGGAGGTCATGGCGCATGCAGTGAAATGGAACAGTCAGCTCAGTTTGAACAGAGCAGTTGCCGCCCGACCTCTCATAATACTCCCACGGAGTTGTTTACTTTAAGAAGAGGTGGTGAGTTAGAGCAAGGCAGATGGCCAAATATGAATATGGAGCGGCAATTCTTTGGCTGCGCTGAGGATGGGCGTTCAGCTTTAAGACAAAGTGTCTGGATTGGTGACACAAATTTCCAAATGAATTCATTAAACTTGTGTGATTTACAGAGCATGATTAAACAAACTATTTCTAATGAGCTGCATCAAATGTTATACAGGAATCGATTTAATAGAGTTAATGAATTTGATCTAATGATTAACCAAAGATTAAATACTATGATGAATTTGAATAGTCAAATGTGTATACAGCGCTTTCCCAAAATGAATTTTGTTCAGAGGAGAGAAGTAGAGGTGAAAGAAGTAAGGTTTTGGATGTTGATAAAGAAAGTCAAAAAGAAGGAGTATCGAGGAAAAGAAGAGTGGAGAGTACAGAGAGTGCAGAGAATGTTTATAGTGAGCCAAATGTCAAGAAGAAAAGGAGGAATGAATTGGAGAATGAAGAGGATGATTGGCAAGAGGATGAGGTGGTCTCAGAGGAGATGGAAATGGAAACTGATAGTCTTTCTGAAGGCGAGATAGAAGATGAAGTAGGCAACAGTAGATTATTTCAGGCAGATCAATTTCGGGGTCTGCTTAGGAAAGTATTACATACTTTAGGTTTACAGGTGGATGAGGATGATAGTAGTTCTAAGGAGTCAAAGGAAAAAGAGGCAAAAGTTGCAGCTGTAAAGAAATGCATGGATGGAGTATACCTATGCGAGATATGTTTAAGGAATTGATTTATATGGAATGGGAAGCTTCTTTAAATACTTGTAGATTTGTAGGTCATTCAAATAAGCTTTATTGTTTTGAGAAAAAAGATGTAGAGTTTTTGAAGGTCCCTTTAGTGGACAGTCCTATTGCTGCGCTGATTTCAGGAGCCCTGGTCCCTCAGGAGGGTGATACTATGTTAAGAGAGATGGATGAGAAGAGAGCGGATTCTGCCTTGCAAAAAGCTCATGAGAATTCAGCAATGGCAGTAAGAGCATCTTTGTCTGCTTCAGTGTTTTCATGGACAGCAGTGATGCGGCTACAGGAATTGATGGATGATGAGGAAATTCAATCTAAATCTTGTTTAAGAGTGTTATCTAGACTTAGGTTTTGGAATATGTGGCAGATGCCAATTATGATGCAGTGGCTTTTATGGCAAGAAATGTTAGTGATGTTACTGTAGCAAGACTTTCTTTATGGTTGTGTCATTGGGATGCTGATCAGAAGTCGATGAATAATCTTGCATTTGTACCCTTTAAGGGAGATTTTCTGTTTGGTAACAAGGCATTAGAAAAAGTGTTGAGAACAAAGAGAAAAAACAGAAGATGCCTACGTTGCAGAAAAAGAAGGTGGAAAGGAGACCATATCGGTCCTCATACTGTTCCTTTCGAGCTAGAGGAAGTTGTAGACAGCAAGACATAAGGTATGGCTGCCAGGAATGATATAGGCCAAAAAGCCAATTTGGAAGGTCAGGATCTTTTAACAGGAAAGGACAAAACGCTGAGAGAAATTCAGGAACCTCTCAGTGTAAGGGTCGGAATCAGTTCTGACAAGCAGAGTCCTTGTGTGAGGGGAAGACCGCTGCACTTTGGCATTCTGTGGAACCGAATAACATCGGATCAATGAGTTTTGCAGGTTGTGACAAAAGGTTACAAGATTTTGTTCAACAGAATGTCGAAGTGCAGATATGTTGCTTCCTCAGTACCAGTACGAATGGAGAAAAGGAAAATAGTTTTGAAGGAGATAGATCATCTAATGCAAATAGGTGCAGTGGAGGAGGTACCATGGGATCAGTGGTTCTGGGGAATTTACTCCATATTTTTCATGGTCCCAAAAAGCAATGGGACTTGTTCTGTACTGAACCTAAGATATCTCAACAGGTTTGTGAAGTATCTCAGGTTCAAGATGGAAACGTTACAAACAATATGAGAGAATCTGAGGGTAGGGGAGTGGATGGCTTCCATTGATTTGAAGGAAGCTTATCTGCGTGTCCCCATGAGAAGATCAGACATGAAGTATCTCAGATTTCAGTTCATGAACAAACATTACCAGTTCAAGGCTTTGCCTTTCGGTTTGGCTTCGGCACCAAGGGTTTTCACAAAAGTTTTGGTCCCTTTGGTAGCTCATTTAAGACAGCAGGGGTACAAATCTACCCTTATTTGGACAATCTGCTGGTGAAAGCGGTTTCACAGCAGAAGTTAATAGAAAGTGTACAGAGAACTGTGGAGGTTCTTAGAATGTACGGGTTTCTAGTAAATTTAGAAAAGAGTCATTTGAGTCCCACAATAATGCTGACGCATTTAGGGGCAAGATTACAAGCAGTGGTCGACTTTATCTCTCGGAGGAGAGATGTGTGAAGATTCAACAGGTGATGCGAAAATTGATGGCAATGATGGCAGCAGATGTGATGTGATTGGCTCAAGTAATGGGAACTCTGGTGTCAACTATCCAGTTAGTTCCATGGGGCACGTTCCATTCAAGAGGTTTGCAAAAATTGTTGCTACCTCATCAGTGGAACATAGGAAAGAAAAGGCATTATCTGGTCAGACTACTGATCACTTTGAAAAAGGAATGGTTGTGGTGGACCAAGGTCTCAAATTTAAACAATGGAGTCTCATTTGTAGTCGATCATTACATTCAAGTTACAACGGATGCCAGTCTGACAGGTTGGGGGGCCTTATGTCAGGGAAACAGTGCTCAGGGTGTTTGGTTCAGTGTGGACTTGAGAAGGAATGTAAATTTTTTGGAGTTAAAAGCGATTTGTCTGGCACTTCTCAAATTTGCAAGTTTGCTGAGGGGCAAGCATGTTCAAGTCTGGACAGACAACATGACAGCCCAGGCCTGTGTGATGAACCAAGGGGATCTGCACTCAAGAGTGCTGATAGGCAAGTCAAACAAGTTTGTTTCAATGGGCCCAATGAAATCTGCAATCTCTAACAGCGGTGCATTTGAAAGGGAAACTGAATGTGCGGGCAGATTACCTCAGTCGAAACAAGTTACATCCTGGAGAGTGGACTCTGAATTATCAAGTGTTTCAAAGTTTGCGCAGATGGTTCGGGCCTTTTCAAGTCGACTCATTTGCCTCAGTCAAGAATCCCAGACTAAAAAGATGCTTTTCAATCAATGGAAACAAGTTTGCAGAGGCAACAGATGCTCTATCAGTTCCATGGCTAAAGGGTCAACTGTATGCGTTTCTGCCAGCACAGATAATACAAAAAGTACTATTAAAAATAAAAAGAGAAAACGCAAGTGTGGTGCTAATTGCACCTTATTGGCCAAGAAGGCCTTGGTTCTTTGATGAAGGAGATGTCAGTAAGAGAGCCTTGGATATTGCCAGTCCGAAAGGATCTCTTAAGTCAAGGGCCAGTCCATCATCTGGATCCAAGATGATTGAATTTGATGGCTTGGGTTTTGAGAGGAGGGCCTTAGAATTGCAAGAGTACCCACCAGCTGTGGTAGATACCATTATGGCATCATGGAAGCAATCGACTCAGAATATATACCGTATGACTTGGAAAGCATTTGAAAAATGGTGTTCTGCTGAGTCCTTGCGGTTTGCTGAGGTTCGAGTGAAGCATGTTTTGCAGTTCTTGCAAGGTGGGCTGCAAAGGGACTGAGGCTGAACACTTTGAAGCGTCAGGTGTCGGCATTGTCTGTGGTATTAAAATTTGATGGAGTTCCTCTCTCAGCGCATCCTCATATTAAGAGGTTTCTAAGAGGCGCAGTGTTGACTTCTTACCCAACTAAGCATAGATTCCCGAGTTGGGATCTCAATGTAGTGCTGGACACTTTAACGAAAGTACCCTTTGAACCAGTGAGGGATGCTTCTTTGCGTTTGGTAACGCTAAAGACTGTTTTCCTGGTAGCAGTAACATCATCTAGATGAGTTTCTGAATTGGCTGCATTATCTGTTAATGCTAACTTGTGTAAATTTGAGGAGGAAAGATCGGTACTGATGTTAGATCCAACTTTTCTTCCTAAATGTGTATGGAAAAAGGTGGCACCGGATGTGATTTGCCTACCAACTTTTTTTCCTCATCCGAAAAGCACAGAAGAGAAAAGATATTACGCTTTGGATGTGAGGAGAGCTGTCCGTCTTTACAGTAAAAGAACTGCATGCGTCAGGAGAACAGAGGCTTTATTTGTATCATATAATCATAAATCTATGGGGCAGAAGGCATCTAAGACTGTTATTGTAAGGTGGATTAAGAGTTGCAACTTTCAGTGTTATGATGTGGCAGGCCAACCTAGGCCGTGCAATGTATATCCACATTCTACAAGATCTGTGGCAACTAGTACTGTTTATAATGTGACTTCATCATTACATGTTATTTGTAATGCAGCAGGCTGGTCAGAGCCATCTACCTTTATAAAACATTATAAAGTGGACAAATTTAAACTGGAGCAGGCTGCTTTTGGCAGTAAGGTACTCCAGATGGTACTTCAATGTAAATAAAGCCCACCCATGATGTGGGTATGTCCCAATTGCTGTGGATTCCTCCTCCATGCTGTCCCGAGAATGAGAAGTTGGACTTATGGTGAATGATCATTCTGGGATGGCAGGAGGAGGAATCCACGTCCTCCCTGATGGTGTATAATATATATAGGTTGATGTAGGCATTGGGGAGGTTAAGCGATTGTGGTGAAGGTCTAAGGTAGATTTAGGTTAGAAACTTGGAAGTTAAGGAAGCTGAGTGGTGAAAACTTTGTGGTTTGCATGGCTGGAGAAGAAACTGACGGAGGAGGCACAAGGTCCTAATGGTAGCAACTGATTTGGAACGTGGACTCCTGCCAATTCCAGTTGGCACGCGAGGATTACCCAATTGTTGTGGATTCTTGCTCCTGCTATCCCAGAATGACCATTCACGGTAAGTCCAACTTCTCATTCTTTTTTAGAGGCTTTGATAACTGAGATGTGCCTGTATTATCAATTTTCAGTTATTCAGGTAATGGCACTAATGTGCAGTATAAGGACATATGCGGATCATAAATAACCTGATCTTCATGTGACATTGATACAGAAAGGCTACCAAGAATCTGATTACTAAATGTTTTTCTCTTTTCTTGGCATTGAATGTATACTTAGAATGTCAAAAGCAAAGGAATATCACTAATGCCCAGATATGTTCAGTGAGTTCTGCGTTTGATGCTTTTTTTGTGTGTATGTGGCATTAGTCTTTCTTTTAAAATTTGCACAGGTGGCACCTCAACTTTCTCAGCTACTTCTGTTAAATTGCTTTTGTTGTGGTACCATCTGTCCAATCTGTCGCAGCTGTAACTGCACTGCAAAGCCAATTTTTTTGTTAATTTAGGTTAACACAGTCTAAGTACCAAAGGCATAAAATAATTCACATTACTCATTTGTTAAACAAATTTACTAGGTTTCCATACTAAAATTCAATCTAATAGAAGACCCATACCTATCCTATTCCCCTCAACACTCCATTACCCTGATCACTCGAAACTACTAAACAGAAAATCAGTTTATTCAAGTGGACAGGCATGTGCTTTGGAGTAGGTGTGACAAATACTGCTTCTTGTAGATGAGAGGAGGGTTTTTAGATGTCCGTCCGTCCGTCCGTCCGTCCGTCCGTCCGTCCGTCTTTCTTTCTTTCTTTCTTTCTTTCTTTCTTTCTTTCTTTCTTTCTTTCCCTCCTATAATCACTGGGAATGTCTTTTCTTCCTTTCCAGAAATTGAAGGATTTAATATTTCCAGAGCCTGAGTTAAAAAATACCTATCAAAATGTTATCTGCAGGAAGAATTAGCTTGCGCTTGCTGCTCAGATCCGTCTTTTCCAAGCAGATTTGAATGATAATTTTCTCCGTGCTGATATGTTCCGTCCTTGAACAATTGTCCAGTTATTGGCAGCTTTTACAGAAAAAAGCCATCCAAATTGATAGTATTATATGTACGTGCAAATGTTGAGATCTGACTTATGGAAAAAGGAGCATGGGAATTTGAAACCATTCCATGGGGAAGTAGTGTCATCAATTTTAGATGAGATTCAGATAACATTATAATTCTTGAGGCTTAAAAGAGCAGAGCCTTGAAGGTTTTGCATAATATTTTACTGGATGTTGTACCTTAAGTTTGAGTATGAGGTTAGACATTCCATTTGAGATGTCTGTGCTCCAGTTCTTAGTGTGTGTTCCTATCCAGGTTAAGGCAATATTTTGCCATAGCCATGTAACAAAATAAAGATTGAATATAATGTGTTGCAACTAAATTTTGCCTTTTTCACGTAATTTTGTTGAAAAGAAGTAATGCTTAAACAGCAGCTTTGTATACTGTTACGAAAGGCAGGATGGTAAACCTATTGGAGCTATTCATTTTTCCTGTATTTTAAAATGTTTTTTAATATATATATGAGACAGGAAAAAAGTAGGTCACTGACTGAAACCTCAAGCACAAGCTCTTTAGTCACTTTTAGGAATCTAAATCTTAACTTATTTCATTCTCACAGGCAAGAAAGAATAGCTTCAGCACTTTTTTCCCTGTTTGGCTTGATTATTAAGTATCCCTCCCCCAGTTATTTTTTACTCATTTCAGAACTTTTGGAGGGGGAAATTTATTTGTGTAAAAATATTTTTGCAGAAAAAATGAACAGAAAAAAGTATTTTATGCAAAATACAGTTTTGTCCCCCAAACTGGCTTTTTTCCTATAAAAAACAAATTTGTTGTGAGGGTGTTTTTTGTGTGTGTAAATGAATTTTTCTTGAAAAGAACAAAAATGTGAAAACCTCACAGTGTTTGACCATTTTCTCAATTGGGTGCCTTCTTGTGGGGAAATTAGTATAATCTGCACCTGTCTTAATTGTGTCAGTGCTGTAGTTGTATCTCTGGGCTTCTGGAGGTTTGGATCTGGCATAACTTGGCTCGTCCCTTACTGTGCTCTCCTCTGACCCTTGTTTTGGTTTTTAGCTGCTGGAGCAATTTTGCTGTTTCAGTTCTCGCTCAGCAGATCTCTGAAACTGTCTAATGTGTACCTAGTGTCAGCATATCTTTGGGATATGATTCTAGCAAATTTAGCAGAACTGATTTTATGGCACTTAACATGTAGAAGATAATATGAAACAGATATATAGGAATAATGCCTATTGTCTCAAAAAAGTGAAGTGAAAAGCCAGTTCCCAAATTGAGACAATAAGCATGATTTCTGTGTATCTGTTTCATGTTATCAAGTGCAGTTGGCCCTCCATGTGTGCAGGTTTGACTTTCATGGATTTGATTATTTGTGAGTTTCTTCAGCCCCTGCCTACCCACCTCAGGTTCTTCTTTCCTGGGAAAAGCTGCCCTCTTGGCAGCTCCAATCAGGCCCTTTAAAAGCCCACCTCTGGTTCTCCACCACTACCAGCAGCTTCCTGGCTAGCTAAGGATGGCTCACAGCCCAGTTCTTCAGTACCAGATGCCCCACACGTACCCAAGAAGGAAATGGGTGAGAGAGAGGAAGTATAAGGCCACCATGCCAACCCACCCCCTTTGCCTTTGCTTTCCCTGACCTGGTTTGGACCCTGGGTGCCCATTCTCCTCACTTTACCTCAGCCCCCTCCCCCCCCCACATTTTGATATTTGCTATTCTTCTACTTCTGCAGGGGTCCTGTGCCCCTAACTCTAGTGAACGTGGAAAGCTCACTGTAGTTGTTTGTATCTCCTATTCTGGAGAACACTAAAGCGGTTTTGTGTTTTTAAATATGTTGAAACACTGGCCAGGATCCAGTGATACACTTCTTCTAGATCTTTTGATAGAATTGGTGATCTCCTCTTTCCTGACACCCCTACTTACCCTAACATTCTGCTCTGGAAAGCTGGGACACCCTCTGAAGCAGGTTTGAGGCAGTGCCGAAAGCTGCAACAGAAGCAGAGGAAAGTTCCAATTCTGCTGCTGCTGGACACAGAAGTATTCAGTTGGATCTTGGCCACAATTATTTCTTCACTGTTTATGTATTCCCCATGGCCAACGCTGGTGTACAAACTGCTTGTGTAAGTTGTTTATCAGTCCTGTGTATGAAAGATAGTGCTTGCTTTTTGTTTCAACCAGTCTATTGGCTGAAGTGAGTCTCTCTGTGTGTTACTTGCAATAATCTGATGTTGATTCTTGTTTCGTATTGTATTGAAAATATACTTCAACCCTTGAAATACAGGTCACAATCCAGTTCTGAATCAAGCAAGTTAAACTCTGGGTCTTTCCGCCATACATTGTTATAGTGCTATTATTGCACTTTCAACATCCTGTGGAATTCTGGGGTTTGTAGCTTACTGAGGCCAAAGAGCTCTCTGGCTGAGAATTCTAAAGGCCCCTCCCTAAACTGCCAGGATTCCATGGGATGTTGAAAGTGGAATAATAGCACTATAACAGTGTAGTGCAGAAATGGTCTCTGCTTTTTGTTATGCCTGTGGCTTTTAAATAACAAAAATTCTGATGTGGGATGTCCATTCCTGCTTCATGATTTTTTTCCTCCTATTAAATAGATGTCATGTAAAAAAATTGTTTTCGTTATTTTAAAGTAACATTTTTGTTTGATGTATGTCACTTTGGAAATCCTGGAAGGATGAGAGGCATTAACCAAATACTTTTTAAAATATTTTTTAAAATATCTATTTAAAAATATTTTTTTAAAAATTCAGTTCAGTTCACACAGTTGTGAATGAAGACTCACACAGTAAGTGAAGTGAATGATTGCTGTAACTTATTAAACTGGAAAAAAATTAAGTAAAATATTGTGATGATACAATAATAGGACACTTGCTGGACCTGTACATATGAACAACTGCACTGTAACCTGGCTGTAACTTGATTGCAGTGAGGAGTAGTTCAGTGAAGACAGCAGAAGGTTCTCAAGAGTAGAGGAGAAGAAAGAATGTTATAAGGAGGATAGCTGTGCCTTTGTTTTTCTCTTTGAGTTGCTGTGAACCTTGTTGAACTGAACTGTATTGATGCCAGTATCCATGATACTTTTATTAGAATGCAGTGTTGTTATTGTGTTTATACTGAACTGAAGAACTGATGCCAATGTTGTTATCGGTCACCAGTATACTGCACCAAGTATTTTGTAATCTTTCATAATAACTCTCTGACCTGGGCTATTAATATCTATACTTGACAGATGAATAATTGTAGTTGAGGAATCGCAGTGTCCAAGGTCAACCAGAGGGTTCCCAGACTCTTAATTAAGATACACGAGATCTTGTATACCACATTAAATGAAAATGTGCCTATTTGAAGAAAAAGAATATTGCTGTAAGGGAGCATTGCCTTATGGTAACTATTGAAATAGCCACTGTGTTTCAATATTCAGGCACAGGGATGTGACAGGAGTGGTACTGAAATTCTGCTGTACATTCACCAGTGAATGATGACATGTCAGAGGGGAACCATGTGGGATCAAATATCTGTGGCAACAGTGTGCCCGCTGTCACTGTGTCTGTATGCAAGGGAACATATGGGATAGCAGGTGGACAGGTGGATTGCTGGCCTTGACCACAGTTGTTGTTGGAGTGGTAGCCTCCAGTCCATTTTCCTGTGCTTAGATGGCTCCCCTAAGTCATGTGATAGGATCAAACCAGTGAGAAGATGATATTGCCAATGCCTATTGAAGTCTGGGGAGACTATGATCACTCAAGTCATGGGATTGGAAAGAAGCAAATGGGAGGGCGGTTATTCCAGAGCTGATCAAAACAGGGCCTCTCTGCTCACTTTGGAACCTCTTGACACATGCATGTTTCTCGGACATAGACTGCACTGTCATGCCATTAGTGAAACTGCGGTCTCAAATCAGAGTTTTCAAACTACTTCATTTCACCTCAGATAAAATGCTTTCCAAAGATCTGCTTTACACATTTAGCGGTAAGACATAAGTGATTACTCCATACTCTCTGTGAGAGTGAAGGGATTCTGTATCAGCCAGTTTAAAGTGCTAGTTTATATTTCTCTGAAACAAGATCTAAAAGATGATATCGATGTGGTTAAGGCATGTTTAATATGGTGTGAGTTTCAAGCTTGATCTCTAGCATATTTAACAAAAAAATCCTGCATGCAAGGAAAAAAATTCTCCCCCAAGAACTATCGTAAATCACTGCTAGTCAGAGTGATCAAAACTGAGTGAAGGTGATCCATTTTTAAATTCAGTATAGGACAATTCTTAAATGAGGATTCTGTGAAGGATAAAAACATAAAAGATAAAACCTAACTTTGGTAACATTTTTCTTTTTTTCTGAACATCATGTTACCTGTGAGTAATGACAGGAAATGTGGGATAACACCAAGGGTGTGTGGCATAATGATAAATTTAGGTCTGTAATGAGGGATAATTGAGAATTAACATCATCTGCACAAAACTTTTGATTAAATATGTGTGAGTTTTATGTAACTGGTTATATGTGGGTGGCTATTGAGGCTTTTCCAGAAAGTTCAGGGATTTTTTCCTTATATTGTTTAGGCCTCTTCCATCACACTTAAGCTGACTAGATCACTGTGGGTGTACACTGATATTCCTAATCATCCTTGCTAAGATGCTTTGATCCTGTTAGAAATCTGGCAGAATAAGATGTATTTATTTATGTATTTATTATTGCTTATAGCTTTTATAGCAAAAAAAAAAGGGCAAAAAAACCTGAGGAGGGCTCAGTGGATAAAATCAAACAAGTTTACATATTGTTAGCTATAACAATAAATTAAGACATGGCAGAAAACTTGAAAAGTGGACAAAAACAGATTTAGCAGACTAAAACAGATTTTAAAGACCTGGATTAGGGGATGAGATTTTTGCTTGGTGCTGAAAAGAAAAGAAAATAGGCTTCTGGTGAGCTCTCTGGAGAAAGCATCCAGTACCAGGGTGTTACTACTAAAAGAAACTCCTTTCTCTGGTGACTGTCTGCCATGAGCATCCAAAGAAGAGCCCCTGAGAAGGATCTCAGTGTGAGGGAAGGGGTATCCATGAACAGAGGCAATCCTGTGGGTACCTCTGTCCAGGGTTGTGAAAGTCCAAACCAGCACTTTGAATGGATTGGATACTAATAGAGATGATGAAGCACTGTTGTAATGTATTCATATTATTCAGTTCCAGTTTGCAAGGTCACTACAGTAACGGATTTTTCCAGACCATTTTCAAAGGCAAGCCCGCACACAGTGGATTGAAGAAATCCAAATAAGAGGATATCTAGGTGTGAAAGACTGAAGTAAGGCTAGATAGTACTGACCCGCTAATATCCTCTAATGCCAAATTTGGAGCAGGGAGCACCCCATACTATAGACCTATTTCTTTAATGAAATGAGGCTTCCCCCAAAAATCACTAAGAAGATCTTCTTTCTCTTCTCTTTGTCTTGACTTGTTTTCTTTTTTCCAGGAGCTGGGTAGAGCTCAGAATTTACCTTGTGGACAGCAGTACTAATGCTCAATCTCTCAGGCTTTCTGTCTTTCTTTAGATCATCAGATGAGGGGATGGGCAGTGTCAGATTTTTTTCGAAATTGAGTTTCTGAAGTGTCTCACATCAGAAGTGCTTTGTACACTTTGTCCACCCATTAAGCACCCACAGCCCACTGGTCTATTCAAGAGTCACTTATCTAGTACATAGAAAATCACTTTCTTGGATTACAATCTCTCATCCCCCCATCTAAGTGTTGTAGTCTAAAAAAGTAACTTTTCTTGAGCTCTGGTTTGTGCCTAATTCAGAATTCTATCTAATATTTTCAAAATATAGGTGATATCATCATAAAGATTGATTGTATCTGTCAAATCTTCTGTAAGCGTTCCCATTTTAACCAGCTGATCTTGTTGTAGAGCATTTTGCTGTAATAAACATGTCAAGCTTTATACCAAGAGGGAATGATAAAAATCACCTGTCATGACTTAGTGCATGACCCAATTCATTAACACCAGAATAACAAGATATGCCAGAGGCTAGAGTCACATTTCAGTTCATTTGAGACACATTATGACTTCAGTCCTTATATAAATGTAATAATATATTCACTGCTATGATCACACCACAACATCCTACACACCTTGAATAATTGTAGCATGGTGCTATTCTTTTGTTTCTGCTATTCTAATTGTTCCTTTTGACTTAGTCATTAGTATTGAATATACAGTAGGCTCCCTGTATCCACTGATTTGCTGTCCCTGGTTTCACCTACCCATGATTCCAAAAAAAAGAAAAAAAAAGAGCCACTCTCACTCACTTGCAACACAAGTAGTGTAGTATGTACTGAGACAGATGCAAGGCTGACTTCAGAGCTCCATCAGGTAAGTAAAGCAAGGGAGAGAGTAGCAGTGTAGCATGAATGGTAGGAATGGTAAGGTGTGGTGGTGACAGCAGGGCTGCTCTCTCCTGCCCTCCCCCCCCCATGAGCATATCCAGCCGCCTGATGCTTACAGGATGAATGAGCAGCTCTGGGGAGCGCCCCATGGCTGTCACTCCGTTCAGGTGGCACTGATGATGATGATGCCTCCAGCTCCACAAGGGCAAAATGAGCAGATGATTGGAGGAGAAGGCGGCTGTCACTTGTAAGCAGTGATTCATGGCTGTCATTGTGTCTGAGGTAGATGAACGCACAGGAGTAGCCACGGTATTGGGAAGGGGAGGTGTTGGTGATGGTAGTTGTACTACCAAGTCTCCCATCATCACCACTGCTGCTGCCTCCTCCTCTTCCTCATCTGCCAGCATAGTGCTTTGCTGCTTCATCTGTAGTGTCAGGATGAACCAGGGCAAAAGAACTGAGGCTGCGAGTTAGGTCCCCTGGGAAGCCCTTCTTTCCATTCCTGCATTGCCAAGAGCCACAAACATTTCTGTTTGTGGGCTTCTAGGTCCTCCAGGTGAGTGGGGTGGGGAGTATTTTGACTACATTTTCACAGTCTGAAAATATAATTAAAATATAGCGTTCACCATTATCTGTGTTTTTCTTTGTCCATACTAAGTCCAAGAACATATCCCCTGTGGAAACAGGATGTCTACTTGTACTGGACAGTTCTCAGGTTAAAGATTAACATTTCTAAGATTTTGTGAAACTGTACTTTTTAACGAAGATACCACTTTTTAATTTTTTCCACTCCAGTCTTTGGAATTATTATTTTAGAGTCATAATAATGGCTGGGTTCAGATTCAGGCCTGTTACAGAGCTTGTAGAAATGAGTTTCTTAGACCCATTTCTTCACAGCAGCATCTCCAGACACACCCCATGAGAATTCTACAGAGGGCATCATGAGGTCTTGCTTAGTTGGATAACCTATTGTGTGGAGAATAGATCGCTCAAACTCAGACGGTGACAGCTTCTCTTGAGTAGAGCTGTTTCATTGAAGGATGACTTTGTCAAGTTTTGAGGACATTTCCCACCCCACTCAGCTCCACATACTATTAAGCAGGGCTAACTGACCATGCAGAATTTTCAACCAGTTGGAGGTGTTTCATATAATAGTTCTAGTTATCAGTGAAACTCAAGGAGATGTTATATAACAAAAACCAAGGAAGTTTATTGGAACAAGTTTGCAGTCCACTTATTAGTCTCTTTTCTTCCAGCTCTGTCTCTTTATGGTGTGTGCTGAGTGACTTCCTGTTAACTGTTCCTTTATCTCTGTCTTCCCTTTGTGTCTTTAGGTTTCGTTTCCTGCCTGCTGTCTTGATCTTCCTGCTTAGTTCTGCATATATTGAGATAGAAGGGACTGTCATGGGGAGGCAGGGAGCAGATCTAAGATATATGTGCCTAACCCTGTGATCAACCTTATGTTTATACATTTGTGCTCATTCCTGATGTGTAATAATAAAGCAGTGGGGAACGTAGATATATATTACAAGTGTCGACAGGCAGGATGCATCCACAATCACTGGTAGATTTCTTTCTGCCCTGCCAATGTCTCTTTTGAGAAGTATTGTACTTCTCTTTTGAGAAGTATTGTCTCTTTTGAGAAGTTTTATAGTGCTTCAGAAGCCATGGAAATCTGTTTGACTATTTGAGATGAAAGAAATGAGTGTGTACACCATGGCTGACAGTGATTCTCATTTATGGGTAGGAGTTTTGCCCCCATTTCCTTGGCAGAATTCAAGAGAAGCCTGATTCCTACTGAGGGCAAGCTGGCCTGTTTAGTCCTACACTTACAAATTTCTGAGATAAATGTCTTCCAGTAAGCTTTCAAGAGTAGGATCCACTGAGCTCCATGTTGAAATGTTGGGTTCATGCCTCTCTTTGTAGGTAGCTAGTGAGATAGGTTAAAGCTTCATGGCTGATTTCATGAAGGTTGCTTTTTTCCTTCTTTGGTCAGTATATCAGGAATGGGTAACCAGTTGCATTTCTAGGCAGGATTAACTGAAGGAGATAAGTAATTGTTGTCAAGTACAGTTGTCGCCCACTTTAACCCCAGCTCCTTTTTTCCATTTTTTATTTTTATTTTTTCCATTTGTAAAACATCACTAAGATTTCGTAGTTGTTTTCTTTTTATCTGCAGTGTTATGTATATTTTGTGTGTTTATGTGCCTGTTATTGGAAACTTAGAAGATGTTGTAATTTGATGGTTTTTTAAATTAGTTTTGTTGTTGTAGTAGTAGTTGTTGTTGTTGTTCTGTGCCTTCAAGTTGTTTCTGACTTATGACGACCCTAAAGTGAACCTGTCAAGGGGTTTTCTGGGGCTGAGAGTTTGTGACATGCCTGAGGTCACCCAGTGAGTTCCATGGCCAAGCGGGGAATCAAACCCTGGTCTCCAAGGTCATAGTTCAGTGCTCAAACCGCTACTCCATGCTGGCTCCTTAACTTTTTGGTTAGGTTTTGTTAAAATTTATGTGTTATGTTATGCTAAAATTTTAATAAAGTATATAAAAGAAAAATATTAGTTGCTGCATCCACAAGTTCCAAACCTGTTTTTACCTGCAATCTAGTACTTTGTGTTGTTGCCCTCTTTGTGATTTCATGGATCCAAGTAGGCCTGATTCACTTTTTAATGTACAAGGAAGAAGAGACTTCTGAAAACAACAGAAAATGAGACGCATGTTAGTAGTCTGTAGCATGCCATTGCATAATTCTGTGGTGCTGTAGAGTATAAGAATTTAGCACCCGATTGAATTATTTCACTTGGACATAAGGCTGGATATTGCAGACTGAAGTTGTTTTCCGTGTGGACATTTGCAGATTTGCCTCCTCTTACAAGTCCCAGATGGAGTGAGTATATGAGATCTTTCCAAAATGCCTACAGAATGTGTATTCTGGAATTTGTCTGCCAAGAGACAAGAGCTTGAACAAACACTGTGTATGACCA
The DNA here is from genome assembly GCA_030412105.1 of Cyclura pinguis. Lineage (NCBI taxonomy): Eukaryota > Metazoa > Chordata > Lepidosauria > Squamata > Iguanidae > Cyclura > Cyclura pinguis. The sequence continues at coordinate 46,747,098 of CM059604.1, forward strand.
AATATTCTGTGACAGATCCTTTCTCCAGGCTGGCCCTGCAGTTCCAGCTTTTGGGCTCCTGTCACTCACCACCCCTTTCACCCTCTCAGTCCCTCCCAGGATTGGATACTTGGGCCTCAAGTTGATCTCTGTGTGGACCAGCGGCTGTGTTGTTCTGTAGGTGTGCTGTCGTAAGTGTGACGAGGCTCTGTCAAGCTTGAAAAGAACAGCCAGACGCAGTTACAGGAAAAGAATAAACAAGTAGAAGTTTGTTAAGGTACATTTGGAGAACACGTTAACCCCTGAACTATTTAATCATCTACAGCTCCCTAAAATCCTATTCAGTTTTTCCCCGGCTGACTGTCCTATCTCTATTACTGCTTTTCCTTATCTCTGGGCCATCTTCTGTCTCAGTTTTGTATTCATTCTCCCCCCTAGGTCTTCCTTCACAACATTTCCTGAGCTGTAATTGGCTGTCACTAACCAGGCTTGCCCAGCTCTTCCTTTCACAAACCCTTTTCTCAGTTTTGCCATAGCCCTCAAGGAATCCTCAGTAGGAATTCTTCAGATTAACACATAGTACTCTGAATGTTTTATATATATGCTGAAATGATCAAAAATTGGGGAAATGTCGTGTCATCTAAATGAAGAACTATAGAACAAAACATGTTTTTATTGGATGTTGGCTTAGAAAAAATTGCCTGATGATCAAAAACCCAGGCAATCATTTGGGTGTCACAGTATATGAAAGTTACATAATATGTAGAAAGCAGATTATATAAGGTCTGTCCTGTAATACAGTCAATCAGTCCTATTTTGGAAAGTGATTATAATTGGAGCATTAAAGAGTATTTCATAAATTCTGTGAAAAACTAATGCACTCAGTTCTACTGGCATTAGATAAAATTTGCAGTTTTAAGCAGCCAGTCTTTCATAAATCTATTCAAATAATAGCAGGATCGATAGTAATATAAAAGTAATTTGCACTATAACTAAAAGCAAAAGCCAGGACATTTGTTTTATTAGTCCTAATCAGAGCAAACCTGCATTTTTATTTACCTGTAGAAAGTTGTGTGTGTGTTTAAAATAAGGATGGGAATGTGAGTGTACTTTCCATGATCCTCGTTGGCTTTGCTGGTGGGAATTATAGTCCAACAACATCAGAAGGCCACACATTTCCTTCTCCTGTTTACAGTGAGGAAACTTAAAAGATCACTGCAAGTGTGTAAGTTGCTCTGCCTACTTTGAGTTTTTAAAATATTCATGTCAATCCAACAAGGGCAGTGCATGCATAGAAGAGTATACACCATGTGATCTGGAGCTTAATTTACTTGTAGAAATCTGCATCTCCCTTACAGTAAGTCCTTTGTAGCACTATTATAGAAAGACTTCTTTAAAATGATAATCTTCTTGAACGTGTCAAGAACACATCTGACAGACCGCTAGCCTTGCTGTTAACTTTAGGGACAGGAATACTGAATCCAGCTCTCCTGCTCCCCTATTTGAAAAACAAAGGGAATCCATGTGCATATTTCAGGCTCATCAGCTGCTGTGCACATGGAGCTGTGAACACGAAGACGAGGGGTTTTTGTTTTTTTGAAAGCTAACATATATATGCCCCTCTAATGTGCTGCTTCTGTAAATACAAGAATAATTTAAGCAATCCAAGAATCAGTCTAAAAAGTACCAGGCAGTTTATTTAAACTGATTTAAATGGGTTACAAAGATATAAAAGAATTCAAGTTACTCTGAACTGTGCTCCATTTTCATCAATGGCATTTTTTATTTGTACACAATCTTTGGCCTCTCAACTTAGTTAAATGACATTTAATTTACCCTCTTTATACCCTGCATTTCAGCTGTAACATTCAAAATGCTTGGTTCTCAAGGACTTTATTGAAGTGGGAAGAGAATGTACTGCTTTTTGGAGGGAAGCCTAAGGCAAACAAAAACAAATGGAGAAACCTTCTCTAAATGGAAATGGAGGGGGATGGTTTGAATGAGATCTGGACTGGTTGAATTGAGGGCATTTCTCTAACTTGTGCTTTGCATTTGCTTTTAAAGATGTTGGGCTCATATCAAGTTCATGTTGTACTTTGGGTTGGAGACAAAATCCTTCTTCTTACAAGAACTTATTCTTTTTCAAGTTGATCTTACTTTCCTAATTCATAAAAATGATACTTGGAAGTACAGATCTCTAAGTGTACAGCTATTCATGCAGACCTCCATTCATCCAGTTCCAGAACCGGTGGTTTGAATGCTTAACTCTTTAAAATTTTTCATATGACTCCCTGCATATTCAACCAAGTTACTACTAAATTAAGGATGCCACTTTTTTTCTGAAAGGCTCCTTATATTTAATATCTTTTATGGTAGGCAGGTTTAACATGAGTCTGTCCCTATTAAGTTTGTTGAATTTAGCTAGTGGACTTGGGGAGAAATTAGTTTCCTTTTTTTAAAAAAGTTACCAATGTCTGCACTTTTTTTTTCATGTTCAGGGTAGGAAGAACCTGAGCTTTAAAAAAAAAAAGAATTAGAAGAGGAACTGTGATAGGCAGATATTTATATCTATAAACCAACTATACATGCCATTTTTTTTTCTTTTTTTCCTCTTTCTCTCCATGTCTTTATATTGATTTGTGGTAGGAAAGGTGGTCTGAGATGTTTTGTAGATTTGCAGCAGGATGGAATGAGGCCAAACCTAGTTAACTTTTGCCATGATGGCCAAGAAAGCAGCTGCATAAGCACTCTTTAAAGAAGGATAATATAATTTAATGAATACTTACGGCTGTCAGATTCGGTGCATATCAAGAGCTTGCTATTTTTCCTCTGATTTACTTTATCTCTGTTAAGACTGGGGTACTTGTAATTTTCAGGAGTGTAGAATAAGTCAGCTTTGTATGGGGTTTTTCAAGTGGCCAATGTTCTTTTAACATTACTCTCCAGGTTAGTGTCAAACAGACTCTGTTGCCTTGGCAACAATCTGCTGTCATCTTGAAAAGTTGGAAGAGTGTTTAAATGGCAAGATTGCCTTCTGAGGATGTGTTACTATATTTATCCTTTCATGGCCATTCAAAAAAATTATCTTAGCTACAAAAAGCCTTGAGCTCAGGCTGCGTGCTGCTGTGATGCTAGTTTTCAGTCAAACAAGTCAAACCCAAAATCACTTGTAAGAAAACAGGTGAGAAATTTTTCAGATTAAAGATTGTAAATGCCTCAGAGATCGGAACATGCTACACAGTGTACCAAATTCCAAAGGGAATGCTGTATTTCTGTGTCACGCAGTAATACCTACAACCAATTCAGAGGGGAAAATCACACACATATTGTATATACCAGTGGCAGTCCATCTGCCAGAGTGTTGCATAATGGTTAAGCAAGGCTTCTTGCTGTCTTATTTTTTTTCTTTTGTGTGTCTTAATTGGAGCACTTTTATAAGAATTCACTTTTATTTTGCTCCTGGACACTTGTCATTATCCACTTTGTGTCCACTTGCACACATGAATGGAACTCACTAACGCTTCCCTCTTTCAGTTATCATATTCCTAACACAAAAGCAGTATTTCAGAAGAGGAGATCCTGATGCATCTGCAGCAGCTCTCCACGCAGCTCAGAAACCTGATTTTTCCATGATCTGGTTTGCATAGAGAGGTCTCATGAGTACAACAAACATGTTGCTTTTGTGTGAAGAAAGTGACGAAGGAGGTAGGGCTAGTGCAGTCATTGAACAGTTAAATAGGACTTGCTTGAATTAGGGATTCTGAAAAATACTATTGCCTTATACGGCCACAACACAGATCTAATATAAGTGTTTGTCTGTGTTGCCATTCGGACAGACAGGATCTTCCCTGGCGGTTTCAAGCTTTTGAACTATACTGCCCACACTAATCTTGCAAGTGGCCATGCTGCCATATAGATTAGGAGAGATCAGGACAAGGATTATGTGCCATAATGTGGGTTTTCCAGGTGACGTTTTTCAGATTGGTTGGGCTGAAAAAGGGATTATTGTTGCTTTTGGTTTATATTTAGTCTCCATCTGCATGGTTTTTCCAACCAGTATTGCTTGGTAATGTGACAGTTGGCTGTCTGCTATTTATTTTTTTATCTTTTCATCGCTTTCCAAGGGTTGTCCGCCTTGGAGGCAGCATATTTGCATTTTTATTTGTTTTTCTTAGAAACATGTACATGGTCAAGGTGAAGTTAAATTTGGATCCAAGGTTGCTGTGAAGAATGTTGTAGCCCTAGATAGCATATTAAAATCCCCTCCTTCGTGGACCGCTTGAGGTTCCTTGGCTTCCCTAACTAGATAGAACCCTCATGTGAAATAGTTTCTCCCCTAAATGATAAGTTTATCATAAACTATACAAATACTTAAGCTATTTAAGATAAAGCAAATTATTTTAAGGGAGTTCAGCACTGTTAGGGCATCACAACTACTGTATACTTTCTCAATGCAGAAAATAGTTCCTTTCTACACAAGACAGTGTATTAATTGTTTCTTTTGGTACAATTAAAAGAGAAGGATTACTGACATTTATGTTCCCCAGAGGAAGAGGCAAAGGTTCAGAACTCCATTGAGACTTTTATCATACTTAGTGTGGCACATGCCCTAACCACATTGTTGTCCTCCTATTTATTACATTGATAACATACTATTACTATTGTTTTATTTTTTGGCTACATCTTTGACGCACTATATATTCTTAATAAATGATTCGCTTATTACTTTATGGGTAAAAATATTTACAGAGCTTTCGTCCAGAACCATAGATCTCTTTCTGTCGTGACAATGATATCATTTCAAAGACCAAATACTAGTATCACCCTTTGTTGATTACTTTTATACTCAATTCTGATTTTCTGGTCTCTAAGTCTCTGCTTAGATGCTTATATGTGAAGGCACCTAGGTATACCTCCTTACTATTCTGTTTCTAACACTGAATTTTCTAGTAAATATTTGTAGAGTTGTAAGTAGATAGTTTCTGCTTTCCTAAGTAAATCACATAATAATATTCTGTGTACTTCTACCATAAATTGTACATGATACATTTCATAGTCATTCAAAAAGTAAGTAATTTCAGTTGATACATCATTCATACATGTAGGTTTTTCCAAAATATTTTCAATACAGGTTGAGTATCCCTCATCTGAAATGCTTGGGACTAGAACTGTCTTGAGGTTTTGGATTTTTTTTTTTTTTTGATTTTGGAATATTTGCATATGCATAAGAAGATTATATGCCATTCATTCTACATGGGGTCTGCTCTTTTGTTGGTTCTTATTGTTTTGCCTTCTTCCTATAGGGAACATGAGGGAATTACAGAGGCTTGCTTGGGACCATACACATTCTCTCTTTGCAAACTCCTCAGTTAGCTTGACACCTTTTTCCCCTTCTCAGTTCACATTGGACCATGCACATGTGCTGCTTGCAAAGCAAACTGAAAAGAAAACCAAGCACCAAGCTGATTGTATGTGCTGCTTGCAAAGTCCCTCTCTCACACACACAGTCCAAAGCAAGCTGAGAGGGGAAATAAAGGTGCCAGGCTGCCTGAGACATTTTGCAAGCAGCCCTCAGACATGGTCCCAAGCGAGCCTCTGTAATTCCCTCTTGTTCCCTACAGGAAGACTGAGTTCTGCTTTTCAAAAGTTTCAGATTTTGGAGCATTTTGAATCTTTGATTTTTGGATAAGGGATCCTCAACCTGTATATGAAATTCACACACAAACCAAGAATTGAATGCATGGCATTTAATTCTGTGCTGCATTGTGGGCAGTACTGTCTAATAGTGTGTGTGTGTGTGTGTGTAAAATTCTTGCTTCAGAATTTCCAGAATTTTCGCATGTTTACTCATGCCTTGTGTTTGCTCATTAAATGCAATATTTATTGAGAAAGAAATACTATTATTGATCCATGTACTTTGATATGATGATATCTGCATAATATGATCACATTGCCAGCCGTTAGTCATTGAATAACAATAATACACATTTTTTTCCCTTGAGTTTTGAATTATTATCATCTGGACATATCGTAGTGTTTTACTGATGATTCCTCTTTAGGAATGCAGCTTGTTACTATCAATACATTTTAAAATAAACTGTACTCTTTATGAAATCGCTGTTAAATTGGGTGGGTCTATGTGTGCTTAATCTCTTTCATACAAATTTGCTGTGAAGGTGCTGGGTCCATATACTTAATGTGCAGTCTGTTCTAAATGACCAGTTGCACAATAAGTGGAATACATGGGAGACCATTATGGATCTCAAGAGTCCCTTCATCATTGCATGTATTGAATTAATCTCCTCGTAAATGCTTATTCAGAGAGTGCCAGAAGACAGTTCTGGTTAGTTGCCATGGCAGATACTATTCTTCACGTTCCTTGGAGAGTTTTTTTTTTAAACAAACAGAGTGTATTTCCAAGTGTACCACAAAAAGACGCAGTGGTTAGAGTGGATTTGCTCAACAAAAGTTCCTTTCCCGGTCTGATTCTCATTTTCTCTCTCTGTTTCATTATGTCCAAATGTTTTAAGAGGTCTATTACTGCTCCTTCTTTTGTTTAAATTGGAGCCAGTCTATTTTTCATCATGGGACCAACCTCAAAAAGAATGAAACTCTTACAGCTAAGGATTTTGCTATGGCAGTAGCTAACCAAAATTGCTAAGTATGCCTTTGAAAAGGAACTGGTGGGATTTTTTAAGCTTATATGTCTGAACAGAAAAGTTATTTCTCAGGATTTTTCAGATTTAGATATCTATAGCTACATGTCTCTACAAAAAATCTAAGTCAATATTAGATTTTTGTTAAGTTTAAAGATATTTTAGTGTGCCTGAGCCAATAATGCTGAATTGATTTTAATTATTTTGCCATATTTCAACAAATACAGTATTACATTGGCCTGTCCTGTTTTACAAATTCTGTGAGTTCTTTACAAATTGTTTTTGTTTATGCACAGTGGATACATGCATCAGTTCTCAGTGGAAGAGCTTCTTCCTTTCCTTTTTCTGGCAGGAAGAGCTTCCAGTGTAGCTTGCCAAAATCCCTTTTGTTGGGGAAGGTGTGTGCTAAGCTTAAGTGATGAAGTGCTGTTAGGAAGAAGCCAGAATCTATCCTACTGCCACCCCACTGTGGGACATGAATTTCTTAGTTGCATTCAGTTTGCTCCCTTGGATTGTAACTATTTAAAGCAGGAGTGGGGAAAGTGCAGCCTGTGGACTGTGTGTGGCTTCCTGAGGCTGTTTTTGACATCCTCTAACCATGATTTTCAGAAAGCCAATTTGATGTAGTTGTTTGAGTGTTGGACTACGATCCTGGATACCAGGGTTTGATTCTGACCTTGGGTGCATTGCACACTCCCAGCCTCAGAAAACCCCATGATAGGTTCACTTTAGGGTCACCATAAGTCAGAAACAACTTGAAGGCACACAACAACAACAAGGCTTATTTTTTACTTTTTTAAAAACTGAAAATGTTCCCTGTGCGCTCTAGGGGGTATGGGAGAAATTTTGGGAACACTCTGGTTTGTTTTAAGCCTGGGGTGCTTTTTTCATTAAGTGGGAGTGATTTCTGGTTTCTTTCTGTTTTTAAAAAGGCTTCTCCTGTGTCTCTTTCTAAAACAGATGGTTTTTCAGTGCCTTGTTCTGAGGGGTCCTTGAAGCAAAGGCGCTTTGGGAAGAGTGGCTTGGGAATTGGCCTGTGCCCTTTTAATAGGTAGTTTTCCGAGAGCACTCGTGAGCCACACATTGAAGAAATAAGCTGCTGTAAAACAGCTAGTCTCTAGCTGGAGATGTGTGGTGGGCAATTTGGCGTAGCGGTACTGACAGGGTATTCGAAACTGCTACAGATTAAGGTAATCTCAGTGCAGGCTTTCCATGTTTTGACTTCAGTTTCTAAAATGAAGGCCAGGTACAATGACATTTCGTTTTCTCTTTCCCCTACACTGTCTTGTGCAGAGCTTAGCTTGGTAGAAGAGTTTTGGGCAAACCTTATATACAAGGCTAGAGTTGTATTTGTTGTTCTTATTACATAGCCCAGTAAAGCCCCTCTTAATGTTTGGTGGCAGAAGGTGTGGTTACTCACTTAGTTCTTTCTAATTATATCTGGACCATTCACAACACTAGAGGGGACAAGTACCAAAACTGTTCATTTGTTTGAAGCAGTTAATATGGAAACCAGGCTCATTGCAGAAAGTATTCAGAACAACTTCAACCATGCAAATAAATCTTTGTAAAATTAGAAGCTCAGAAATATTTTTGCTAGATTGTCTGCCCGCTTATTCCAGTTCAAATTGCTTGTGAATCATGACTAGCCTAAAAAAATTAAACACACAGTCACACATATACTGACCTTCACTCTTTGCTCGTCTGGAAACAAATCTTATTATAGATGAGAGGCTATTTACAAGACTCAGTGACTCCCTTCCTTCCTTCCTTCCTTCCTTCCTTCCTTCCTTCCTTCCTTCCTTCCTTCCTTCCTTCCTTCCTTCTTTCTTTCTTTCTAGTAGTGTAAACAAGGCCCAAATGTATTTACTTGCAATAGGTAAGCTGCACTCTGACATGACCGTGGTAGATTTGGCAGCATAAAGTAATGGCTTTTCCAACTTTGGCTGTGTAGGTACTTTGAGCTACATCCAATGTTAGTCCCAACTAGGGTATAACCATTGAAATGAAGTCAATAGAGATTATGTAACTGGTGACAAACAAGTTCAAGTCACCACTTACATAATTCCATTGATTTCAGAAGGTCTACTTCTTGTTGTTCTCTCCTTTTAAGTCAATTCAGACTTATGGCAACCACTATCATAGGGTGTTTTTGTGACAAGATTTATTCAGAAAAGGGTTTTTTATTGCCTTCCTCTTAGGCTGAGAGAACATGACTTGCCCAAGGTCATCCAGTGAGTTTCCATGGCTGAGCAGGATTCAGATCCTGGTCTCCCAGAGTCCTAATCCTGTACCCAAACCACTTACACCATGATAGGTCTACTTTAATTGGAACTGATGTTGGATTTAGTCCTATAAGATTAAGAATTATTAAATATGATCTGTTAAGAAATGATAATGGCAGATATGACAGACAAAACCTACTAGGTTGCTAGGATTCCTAGATCTCAGGGACTGGCCCCACTTCTCAAGAAGGTTGCCCTGAAAGAAAAGATTTTTTTAAAAACTCTCTGCTGCCAGACACTGTCACTGGAGGCTGCTTTGGAATGGATAGTGTAGACTCCACAGGAGGTCTTCATGTGTTTAGGAGTCGCTGAATGTAGGACTGCTGTTTTGTGGCTTTTCCTATTCCATTGTTAATTTTCCCAGTTCTGTTTCCACTTTCCTCACCTTGCCCTAAATGGTTGAAGCTGCAGTACAATTCCCTTTTTTAGTCAGAGGCACACAGAGGTGCCATTGTTAGCAAAAAGTGTGTTACAAATGTCTTCAGCTCCACTTAGGTATGTGATTATTTTCTCCCTTCCCTTCTCTCCTCCCCACAACTCTTGGATGTCTTCTTTTTCCCTTTCTTCTCTCTCTAATCCTTTTGTTTTCTGTTCAGTGCAGGATGTGGAAAGCATTGTTTCCAGCTGAGAAGTATTGTCTCATTCATTAGACTTTGCTTTTTTAAAAAATTATTTATTTGAATGAAATACCTGAAATAACTCTGACTAATGCTGTATCGTACTTAATGATATCATATGACTTCACCAATTGTTAGGCTTTAAGTTTTGGCCTTGAAATCTCAGAGCCTGGGATGCTCTTGATCTGACACCCTTATCTGATTCAGTGTTGCAACTTTGGTCCTAAAAAATCTGTAGTTTGCTTTACTTGTTCAATGTGTCATTAAAGTAAATGAAGAGTTGTGGGACGAGGGTAAATTGGAGGCCATGAAGTCTTTTACTTTCTATAAAAATATGAATTGAAATTATAGGTTGTCTTTGAGAAGTTGTCTTGAATCCCATAAGTTTCTTTGCTCTGACTGGGATATCAAGAAGATTGGGATTTCCCATGCAGAATTTAATGTCTACTGTTCATTTTATTTTATGTGAGTGTTCATGTGTATGCATACACATCTATACATTACCAGTATATAGCTGAAGATATAATAGGGCAGAGGTAGGAATTATGCAGCCCTTCAGAAATGATTGGAGTACAAGTCCCAGCAGTCCCAGCCAGCATAACTGAGAGTCACAGACCAATAATATCTGGAGGACCATATGATTCTCACCCTGCAATAGGTGAAGACCTGGACTCAAGCCTCTGCCTCCAAAGGTGTGGTGTCTGCTCTTCTTTACCACACAGAAACCTGCATGATTGCATATATATGATTTTCTACAAGAACATTATGGGCACGTGTCCTCTGCAGCAGGGGTGAGCAACACATATCTAATAGATAGGAACAGCTTTGTCAATTTCTTTTTCAAGAAAAACCTTAAGAGATCTAATGGAGATTCAGTGGAATTTCAGACATTCTGATATACATTATGTCCCCCATATCTGCAAGGGATACATTCCCAGAATTACCATGGATAGCAAAAAACACAGATAATAGAAAATGCTGTTTTTCAGTGAGATGAACAACATAGGTATCAAGATGTATGCAGCTTGGAGAGGAGGCCCTGAAACTGGACCGAACTTTAGAGTTTAAGAGAAAGAAGCCTTTATAGCCATTATTTTGAACCCAAAGCCTGCGCAGAACTGATTTAAAAACAACACGTGGTCAAAAAAAAGATTCAAATTAATGTTTGTAGACAGTATTTCAGCATGGGTAAATGAAACTGTGTATACTGGTTACAGGCATATGGGAGACATAGTGTGATTAAATAATGTGACCAAGCTCTGCAAGAAGATGAACTAACACACTTTTTACAGGTTTTTCCCATAGGGCATAAGATTACGGCTCTGTGGCTTGATAGATTTTTGCTGCTGTTTTATTTTACTGCGACCCAACTAGATGAGAAGATATTATGTCGATTAGAAACCACGTGAATGGTTTGAAAAAGTAAATAACATCAGACATGTCCTAATTTGGACTGGAACCTTGGCATCTGCAGGGAGGATTTTATTGCCATGTCACTGACATTTGGCAACAGGGATCTGTGCAGATTGCACATACCTGATAGGCTGTGTGTCACTCACCTCTGCTCTCTGGTAAGGTCCCATTACAGATTGGGGGCCCTAGCCTGCTATCTGTGTTAACAAAACCCAAGGCATTTCAGGTTGCATGAATGGTATCTCACTTCCTTTGGACTTACATGAGTGTGTGTTATGCTTTAATCTGCTGGGAGATTTTAGCTGGGTCTAGAAGGGTAATATTGCAATAAATAGCAGCTTGCTCCAGCCAGAGTTAGGCATTTGCAGGTCTCACTGGCTTTTCAGGAAGGGATCTGAACATGTGCTTCACTTTACATGAAAACCAGTGTTGTTAGAAGCACTTTGCTTTGATTGCATCATGTAAACATGTACAAAGGTTTCTGGCTGAAATACCTTCACTAAAGACATAAGAAGTTATTTTGCAATGAAACACAATATCCAGAAATTCAGTGAAGGGAAGTAAATGGATGTCCCTTCCTGCTCCTGTTCATTTCTGTGTTTATACTGAAGTAGTAATACCTGCAGGTTTAACCAAATCAAGACCTTTTTGTATTACGTGCTGTGCCAGTACTCAGGTAATAATGCCCTGAAATCTGAAAAATAAACTAAGCTTTTGGTTTTCAAAAGATTTTATTATCATGGAAAAATTGTCCTTGAGGCTTTACATAAAAAGGCTTAGCAGACAGGATTTTAGTGCTGGGAACATCCTAAGTAACTTGTTTTTCTTTCCCACTGTAAATCAGTTATTCAGTAACAGCCAAAAGGAAAGACAAAAAAAGTACCCTGGCACCTTACAGCCTAACACAAGTAGTCTTCCGGAATTAATTTTCACCAGTTGTCCTATTCACAGGTTTGAAACCCCACCATTAAATGAGATTTAATTACATTTTGGCATATGTTGAAGCCTGTGATTTCTACCAACAATTTAATGCTGTGCTGTTGTGTGAGGCATTGCTCAATAAATGCTATCTACTTTCTAGCACTGATGTATGTGTGAGAGAGTGTCACTTTTGATGTGTTATGATTGCAAGTACAATTGGCCTTCTGCATTTGGGGGTTTGACTTTTTTTTAAATATTTTTATAAAAAAAAACAAAGATCAATAACAAGTAATATCCATAAATCCATCGCAATGAGTTTAAATACAAAATTTTAAATTGAAATTATTATTTTCATGAATTGGTACAATATAAATGAGGATCTGTTTACGTTAAATTTATAACTCATGCATCGATTACCATTATGCACCTCTTACCTGAAACTTACACCCTTTCTCTTAGTTCTTATTTTGTCTTTTTTCACATTCCTTATCATGTTACATACAATATTGTTATCCTATATAATTTGTAAATAATTTATCTTCTAAGATCCTCTATCTATATATTTAAAATACAATTATCTACGTCTTACTTTCTCTTGGTTGGTTTATAACATTAGCTTTAAATGCTACCTCTGTCTTCCCAATACCAACTAGTAATCATTCTTATCATCCTAAGATCTTTCAACTAAACACAGATGGTTTGCCTACAAACATATAAACATAACATGATTGACACTAATTTTACAGTTACTGTTTTCATTATTCTTGTTGTCTTATTTTCTTAATCCAGGCCGAATTTTACGTGTAATTTCATCAATTGTATAATGACATAGTGCCTAGCTTTTGCTTTGAGTATTCTTTAACCGGGTGCCATCCTCTTTCATTTTTAGAGTTAGATTATTTGCGGATTTGACTTTCACAGATTTGATTATTTGCAAGTTTGTTCAACCCCCGCCCCTCACTGTAGGCACTTCTTTTCCAGGGGAACCTTTCCTCTCAGCAGCTCTGATCAGTCTGCCCATCCTTTTAAAAATCTGCCTCTGTTGTTTCTTCTCCACCAGCTGCTGCTGGCCAGCTAAGGATGGCTTGTCACCTGATTTCTCAGCACCGCAAACTCTCTCCTGATGCCATGCCACACTCAAGGAGGGAGATGGGCAAGAGAGAAGAAGAATATGGCCACCATGCCAACCCACCCACCCCTTCCTTCTCCTTTTCCTGACCTGATTTGGACTTTGGGTGCCCATTCTCCCCATCATGTCTCAGCCCCTTTCCTATAGGCATACACACACGCATTTTGATATTTGTGATTTTTCCACTTTTGCAAGGGTCCTGTACCCTTAACCCTAGTGAATGTGGAGGGCCAACTGTAGCTGCTTTTATCTGAATGAGCGTACCAGTTGACTTTTCATTAACAATAGATAATCTGTCCATGCGTAAGAAAGGAACAGCTGTCATTAGATTTGTCAATTGGAAACAGCAAGGGAGATCTTGACCTAGACAGAAGAAATGAAGCTGCATTGGACTTCTCCATTGTATCAGTGTGATACATTGTATAAGGTGTGATAGAGCCTGCTTTTTTCTCTCTCAGATTGGTATGGCACCTCCCCAACCTGATAAGGTACCTTGTCACTTCACACATAACTCTGCCTTTCCCTTTATAACACCATTGTTGTGTGAAGCCTTTCAAGATTATTTAGAACTCCTTTATAGTTCTATGGTAGTGTGTTTTCTGTGTGTCTGTTAAATACTGCATACTACTTAGCCAAGTCAGTATATTAACTTCCCTATAATGACACCATGGTTGGGTGGTTTCCCACTTTGCATATTATTTCTTTTCCTCATTCTAAAATATTGAAGTACCTCTCCTAAGGCTTAGTTACTGGCGGTTAGAGCTTAAAGCTAAAATATGCCATTATTTTTAGATTCTAGGTTCACACCTTAAACCTACTCTGACATGCATGAAGTAACATCTGTTTCTTGTTATGATAGTCACCACTCCGTCTTCCATATTAAATGTACTGACTGATCAATTTGTTTACATACACTGAATTGATTTATGTATCTATTTAATTAGAAATGGGATCTGCCACAAACTATCACACTGTGGTCTGCTCTGGTTAGCATGTCAGCTAACTAGTCTCTCTTTCTGGATATGACTTATAAATGTAGCTTGAGCTATGACATGTGTGACCAGGAGTCCCGTCAGTAGACATTTATTCCTGCTTTTCTTTTACCAAAATTTTGTCTTAGTAGTGTGTTGAATTTACAAATTCATTAATCATTGTGTGCCATTCAGTTTTGCAGTGACAGATTAAAAGACGTTAGAAACCTTGATCGCTGCTAGAAATAATAGAATGGAGCGAGAATTGACTTTTGGTACCAAAAAAGCTTAGATCTTTTCTTACTGCTCTTGATTTAGATCTAGTGTTAAAGCAGCAGCACATCCAAATTATTTAATTTGTATTAAGTGTATTAATGTGTCACCTTTCTGCCAATATGCCCAAAGTGCTTTCCAGTACTAACAGCAAGCACATAAATGTTACAAACAGAAATACACAGATAGCATAGCTGAAACTGAATTTTTTTGACATCTATCGCCTCGAAGAGATGTCATGGAGAAATGCTGTATCTACCCTCTGCTGAATCCATAATCATGGTTCCAGTCCAACATAATTAATGGCTAAAGTTTGAAATAATGGTGAACTTTCCTAGGAAGCTGCCTTATTCCGAATCATCTAACTCACTACTGTCTACAGCAGGGGAGGGCCAGGGCTACACCACCATCCCACTCAGAAATGGCTGGAATTCCAGTTTTGGTTTCCTGAACTCCCTTGAGGGAGCAGAACAAAGCATGAGAGCACATTTACCTGTTTGAAGGTGAAATTCTATTTCCTGGAGGCTTCCACAAACATGAGTCTCCTTTTGTAATGAACAAACCTTTTGAGGTGGGGATGGGGCATGAGGCTTCAAAATCAAGTAGGTGGCCAGGATGGAACCCTGGGGTTTTGGGAGGTGCAAAGCATGTGTTCTGCCAGTGAGCTGTGTCTCTTCCCCAACAGGTCAACACAGAATGAAAAACCATTACAGTGAAAAGAGGCTTGAGGGGTCATAATGGCAGCCTTGTATTTTATAATTGGTCTTACATTGCTGCTAACATATTGTACAAGGCTGTAATACAGCATGCTTGGTTTCTGGGTTTTGTGCGGTATATAGGCAGCATAGCAGATGAGAGCACCACTTTTGTCTACGTTTACCATAAATCACAGCACAATAAGATTGAGAGCTAGAGAAGATTGCTTCAGGATAAATGAATTAGTCCAAGTTTGATGGGTCATGAATTCAGTATTACTACTGTATTCTGCCTTCGTCGATGTTTTACAATTAATTAATTTAGCTGTAGCTTTTTTAAAAAGTAATTTAACTAAACAGGGCAGGAAAGCTGCCTAAAGGAGAATTTTAATGCCTTCATTCAGCTCTTAAGATTTTTGTTCCTGCCTGGTCACAGACAAAATAGTACAGAAACCAAATTTAATTGGCCAAAGGTGAATTGTAAGTGTAGCTTCATAGCATTTTTTTTTTATTTCTAAAGCAAGTTTTGCATTCATATTTTACGTTCTAAAGATACAAAATCTTTTTGGATACAGCCACGAGAGGGGATCCTCTACATGCAGAAGGCCTTCTTTAATCACTAAAGAGTGAGCGTCAGAGCCCCAACCTTTCCTTTCCAGAAAAGAGGATGAGATATAAGAACATGAGAGTTCTGCTGAATCAATGCAAAGGACTGTTTAGTTCAGCATTCTGTTCACAGTCAGTTATGAACAGCATCGAATGTCTCTGAGAAGCTCACAAGCACATCATGAAAACTTTGGCATTCTCCTACTCATGCTTTCCAACATAACTGCTTCTGGATGTCAAGAACATACATATCCAAAAGCTCTTGGGGTGATACGTTGGTGCTGTTTTTGTTTTATAAATCCTTAAATGGTTCCAGCTGTGAGTATTGGTAACACTCCTTACTTTCCATCCAGTTCCTCCTGAGTGTTGCCTTGTTCATCCCAAGTATTCTTCCTCTTAGAAAGCAGCATAAGCTTTCCTCCCAAACTGACAAAAGACTTTTATGTTGGGGCTGGTGTGGACAGCTACATATAGAGTAAGCCCACCACATTCAGTAGGGTTAGGGGTGCAGGACTTCCGCAAATGTGGAAAATTTGCAAATATCAAAATGTGTGTGTGTGTGTCTGTGGGAAGGGGGAGTGAGACATGGTGGGGAGAATGCACACCCAAGGTCCAAACCAGGTCAGAGAAAGAAGGAAAGGGGTGAGTCAGCATGATGGTTCTATATTTTCTCTCTCTTGTCCATCTCCTTCGTTGGGGGGCAGCATCAGGAGAGGGTTTGTGGTGTCGAAAAATTGGACTGTGAACAGTTCTTAGCTGGCCAGGCAGCTGCTGGTGGAGGAGGAGGATGACTAGGGGTGGGTTTTTAAAGGGCATGGTCTGATTGGAGCTGCTGAGAGGGTAGGTTTCCCTGGAAAAGTGGTACTTGAAATGGAAGGGGGGGCAAGGGATAGAGAAACTTGCAAATAATAAAATCTGTGAAAGTTAAACCTGCAAATGTGGAGGCATGTACAAGGTGTGGCTCGAATTGTATTTCATGAGCTATGAAAGCTACTGTCGTATACCCAGCTACCTGGGATTGAACTACTTGACGTTGAACTATGGTGGCTTGATATCTTCTGTTTGAAAGACTGTTGGGTCCAAGTCCAGTTTAGAAACAGAGAACTATAAGAACGGAGAGTGTAAAGGTATTGAAGATGCCCGACACCAAGATCTCAAACTAAGCAGGCACACAATTCACTTGGTGATCTTCTCTACTATGGTTAGACATCATATTCCCATTTAATAACAGTTAATCACTTGTAAATTTGGATTTGTACACACAAATTAGCATGTGGAAATTTTATTCAAAGCTGCTGTAGTATTTTGTACTTTTCTTTCTGTGCATATGATTGCTATTAATATCTTCATAATGTGTAAGTGGCCACTTTTTTATTTACTTACAAGTAGACATGTAAGTTACTACACAAATGAAGAGCCTGAACTGTAGCGACTAACTTGTCTTGTAAAGTTCTCCCCAACTGTATACTCATTCGCTCACCAGCTTCAAAGACAAATTGAATGGGGGCCTTACTGATCAGAGTAAAAATTGCATGATGTTTGCCTAATTTCCATCATTTTTATGCCTTATTATTTCATTTCAGCAAATGAAGTTGGCAGCAGAGTCCCTGAAAGAACAAACTCCCTAAGACGACTAAAGCAAGCAGCTTCAGAAGAAAAGAGTATATAAGTATATAACTGTTAACAGCAAGAAATGCCTATATTTTCACTTGATTCCAATACTCCATGCTGCAGCACTTACATATCCTAATTAATCACTAAAAGCTTCAGTGAAAGAAAAAAATAGCTTCCCCCTCTCCACACATACCATACAGAATGCAGAGCCCAACTGAATCCTGTGCCATCTCTGGTTACAATCTAATGCTACCCACATGATATGGCTGTCCCTTAAGGATATCAGTATTAATCATAATCCATTAATCATAAAATGCAGCTTTTAAAAGAATTCTGGAGGCAATACAGCTTCATACTCCCCATGGTATTCAATTTTTAAAACCTTTATTCTGTAATATTTAGTCAATTTTTTTTTTTTTGCAAATAACTTATTAGATAGTTCTCCACATTCAGGAAATTAATGTAAAATGTGATATATACATTTTCCCCAAGGGACCAACTCAGTGAAAGGTGAGGCTTCTTTGTTGGTTGATAACAAAGAAATTTGTATTGCATTAGACTATGTTGCAATACTCAATTTTAAAACTTGTGCTTTCCAGATAAGAGCTGGCAAAAGAATCCTTTAGCATAAAATGAAGCTTACCCATCTTGATCCAGTCCTTATGAAATGCACCAATTAAAGCCTATTTGTATGGAATTGCTGCTGAGCATTAAGTTCCACTTTGCTGGGTGGTTAAACAGAGGCTGTGTTAAATAATAATTTCATCTGTCTGGCAAGAAAGGCATTAAAACTGTAATCATTGTGAAGGTTTTTTTTTTTTTAAATCCTGCGTGTACCAAAATGTTTGTTGATTGTCTGTGATGATGGCCGGAATCCTGTTCTTAACAT
Organism: Cyclura pinguis; assembly: GCA_030412105.1. NCBI lineage: Eukaryota > Metazoa > Chordata > Lepidosauria > Squamata > Iguanidae > Cyclura > Cyclura pinguis. The sequence continues at coordinate 46,765,146 of CM059604.1, forward strand.
GTGTGCTTTAAAGTTTGTAGCGCAAGGAGGTTTCCAACATTTCCTTGTACAATTTCACCCTTTGTGTTGATCATTTTCACATTACTAGTGTGCATCTCCATGGTCATTTAGTGGCAGGGAAAGGCAAGGGCACCTGAGCACTCCACTGCAATTCTGCAGCCAGTAGAAAAGCAGACCCTGATCACTGATGAGTGTACTACTTTAAGTATGACTACTTAAAGATCTGAGAGTGCAATGGCTGCTCTTTCCTCTTGTCTGCGAAACACCTCTGTTTCCCTCCAGCCTTGAAATGATTTTGGGGACACCCACAGATACTGACAAGTTTTCGGGTGTGGGCTGAAGAGGAGTCCTACAAAAGTATGCTTGCAAGCATTGTACTCCATGAGCTTTATGCAAGATTCTGGCTGATGTGTCAAACCTTTTGTTTTATAGGAATAAATATTTGAACTTAAGTCTTCTTAATTGTGTGGCATAAAGCAAGCATTTTTTTTTCCTGGTGCTGTGGTGCCACCCACTGCACAAGGGTAAACTTTCTTCTCTGTAGCAATACTTGCACTTCCTTTGGTACATGCTAAGAGGAAGCAATAGTATTAACAGTGGCACCAATCCACTGTGCACCATGCTGAGACCCAGCGTGGTGTAGTGGTTGAGGGCCAGACAAGGGCCATTTCCGCACTAGAGTGTTATAGTGCTATGATTCCACTTTCAACATCCTATGGAATCCTGGGGTTTGCAGTTTTGGGAGGGGCCAATTGGCCCCTCCCAAAACTGCAAACCCCAGGATTCCATAGGATGTTGAAAGTGGAATCATAGCACTATAACACTCTAGTGCGGAAATGGCCTAGGACTCTGAAGACCAGGGTTCAAATTTTGACTTGGCCATGGAAATCCTCTGGGTGACCTTGGGCAAGTCACATTCTGTCACCTTCAGAAGAAGGCAATGACAAACCCCCTCTGGACAAATCTCGCCGAGAAAACCCTGCAGTAGGTTTCCCTTAAGGTCACTATAAGTCAGAGATGACTTGAAGGCACACAACAAAAACAACCAGTCAAACCTAACAGAGGCATTAGATTTTTCCTGTCCCACAGAAAGCTGGGGATTGTTTGGACCAAAATTTTTCTAAAACTACATACAAATAGCTCTTCTGGCATAGTTCACTTTAGCCAGAAATACACAGAGTGGCTAGGTACCAGTTGAGGCTCAATGCTGATAAGCTGGTCTCATGTTTGTTTAAAGTACATTAATTCACAGGCTTTTGGAGTCATAAACCCTGGTTGGTTCCCATTGGGTCTGTAACAGTGGCTGCTCCTTGGGGATTATTTGAAGTCCCTACCCCATAGGCTCAGGTTTTGTTGGAAGCACTGTTTACACCCACTGCTAACCAAGCAGCAAATCTGCTCCTGCTGGCCAATGATTTGATTTCACAGACAGTCAAGCTAGTTCCTTATCTCAAAATTTCCTAGGATGGCCTAAAAGGTATAGAAAGTGACTAAATGTTAATCCTGTTGTCACCTACCAGCACCTAAAGGAAATGAGTTCCATCTCTGCTTCATGGCAAAAATGCTTTTGGCTTGAGACAAAGGCAGGAGCAACTTTTGTGCAAACTATCTTACTCTGAAGAATAAATCCAAATTAAGAGTTTTGAAGATTAAGATATGACTAATGTAAAGGTTAGAAAGATCAATGTTGTTTCCTCAAGAAGAAATACTGGAAAATAATGTTCAAGTTGGTGGAGTTGAATGCATTTTGCCGCCTGCAGAAGACACTGCTTGAAGTCGTTGTCACAGAAGCAACAGACTGCAGTGAAGACACAGCAGGAGGTATTGTGAAAGAGGGAGATAGACTGCTGCCACAGTACATGTTGAGTATCCCTTATCCAAAATGTGTGGGACATGATGTGTTCTGGATTTCAGGTTTTGGGGGGTTCTGGAATATTTCCCTGTAAATAATGAGATTACTCTTTCATCAGTTCTTCTCCTCTTGCCTTCTTCCTGTAAGGAACATGGGAGAATTACAAAGATTTGTTTGGGACTGTGACATTGCTTGCAAAGTCTCTCAGTTGGTTTGGTGCCTTTCCCCCCCTATCTGCTTGCTTTGAATTGCTTTGCAAAGCCATTTGAGGGGGAGAAAAGGTGCCAAGCCGATTGAGACTTTGCAAACAGTCCATGTGCATCTGGTCCCAAGCAAGCTTGTATAATTCCCTCATGTTCCCTACGGGAAGAAGACTGGGGTCTGCTTTTCAAAATTTTTGGATTTTGGAGCATTTCAGATTTCCGATTTTTGGATAAGGGATACTCAACTTGTAGTAGCAAAGAGGAGCTGGGAACACCAGAAAACCAAACTGAAGAGTTAAGGCTGAAAGTGGTGTGGTTTTAGCTTACCTATTTCATACAGAAAATTTCAGCACAGAGTTAAGACCATGATATTAAGTTAGAGTAATTATTACATATTTCAGTTATAGAGCTGCAACTGAGCAGAGCTTGGAAGCATTTTTTTTTTTTACAATTCTAGAATCTCCAATACTTTTTTCATCTACACAAGTAACTTCTTTCCAGTCCTGTTCATTTATACCAGCCAAGCAAATATATGTTTAAATCAAGCCATCACTATAAATGGTTTGTAAATAACCATTCTTTATGGGCCTATATTGTTCTTTGTTAGACTTTTAACATTAACGCTACTTCTAAGTGTGCGAGCCATCACTTTGAAAGGTTTGCATCTGGCCATTTGATTGCTTGCATTTTTAGAACCTGAGTATTTTCTATAATAAAAGCTTAACATTGTATAGTGCGTTGTATAGTGTCTATTTAGAATTCACAGTAGCTTTCCTGCAAAACTTACACATTGGAGAGGGATTGAGTTTCCACTCCTGTATAAACCTAACTATAATACTTGTTTAGCCATTTAAATGTTAGTGCCAAGGCAGTTTCCATTCTTGCACTTCATTTCCCCTCTAAACCTATATTGCTTATAATGGTAGCTAAAATGGGCCGAATAAAGCAAGCGGGGAAAGCCAATGGTAGTGTGGTGATTTGAGCATTGGAGATCAGGGTTCCAGTCGCTGCTCAGCCATGGAAACTTAGTGGGTGACCTTGGGCATGTCTCAGAGGAAGGCGAAAGCAAACTCCTTTTGAACAAATCTTCCCCCCAGAAAACCTCTGTGATAGTTTTGCCTTTGTTGTTGTTAGCTGCCATCAAGTTGACTTTGACTGTTGGTGACATTATGAATGAGGCACTTCCAGGGAGTCCTGTTCAGCTCTGGCAGACTCAGGGCTGCGGCTTCCCTGATCAAGTCCATCCATCTGTGTGCTCATTCTCTTTTCCTACTGTCGTCTACCCATCTGAGCATTGTTATCTTTCCTAGTGAGTCATGTCTTCTCATGATATGTCCTGAGTATGATAGTCTTAGTCTTAGGCCATTTCCGCACTGGACTGTTATAGCGCTATTATTCCACTTGCAACATCCTATGGAATCCTGGGGTTTGCAGTTTTGGGAGGGGCCGAAACTGCAAACCCCAGGATTCCATAGGATGTTGCAAGTGGAATAATAGCGCTATAACAGTCCAGTGCGGAATGGGTCAGAGTTTGGTCATCTTGGCCTCTAGAGAGAGTTCAGACTTGATTAGCTCTAGCAGCCATTCATTTGTCTTTTAAGCAGTCCATAGTATCTGTAGAACTTTTCTCCTGTACTACATTTCAAAGGACTTGATTTTTTTCCTAATTTTTTCTTCACTGTCTAGCTTTCACAACTGTATATAGAAATTAGAAATACAGTGGCATGGAATCCTCATCCTAATTTTGGTATTCAGTCATATATCCCGACAGTTCAGGCTCTTGTCGAGGTACCCTTCCAAGTCCCAATCTTCTTCTGATTTCTTGGCTGAAATCTCCATTCTGGTTAATAATTGAGCAAGGGAATGGAAAATCTTGAACTATTTCAATGTCTGCTTTAAACTTAGGTAAATCATCCGTGGTCGTTATTTTTGTTTTCTTCATGATACCTGCCTTTTGTAAATCTGCCTTTGCACTTTTTTCCTTGACTTTCTCCTGTAATTGTTCCAGGTCTTTGCTATTTTCTGCTACCCATATGGTGACCTGCATATCTTAAAGTGTTGATGTTTCTTCTTCCAGTTTTCATGTCTGCTTCTACTGAGTCTAATCCTGTATGTTCCACGTACCAGTTAAAAAGATAGGGTGATATAATGCAGCCTTGCCTGACCTCCTTGCCAGTCGGAAACCATTCGATTACCTTGTATTCTCTTGTGAAGGTAGCCTCTTGTCCTGAGTACAGCTTTGTAAAAGGACAGTCAAATGTTGTGACACACCCATTTCTTTAAGAGCAGTCCATGATCTACACAATCAAAGGCTCTGCTATAATCTATAAAAGCACAGGCTTTGGTACAATCCATTATCCAAAGTCTTATTTGCAATATGATTCCCCAGTGCCTCTTTCTGTCTTGGACCCAGCTTGGACATCTGGCATTTCTCACTCCATATATGGTAAAGCCTTTGTTGTAGAATTTTGAGCAACACCTCACTTGCTTGGGAAATTAATGCAATGGTTCTACGGTTACTGCAGTCCCTGATGTCTCCTTTCTTGAGAAGTGGAATGTGTATTAAGCATTTCCAATCTGTGGACCATTCTTTTGTTTTCCATGTTTGTTCACAGACTGTATTTAGGACTAGAGTAGATTCTGTCTCTTTACCTTGAAGCAGCTGTGTTGGTATGCCTCCTGTTCCTGGTGATTTCTTCCAAGTACTCTGAGTGCAGCCTCAATGTAACTTGCTAAACCTATGGGGTCATTTTCAAACAGTTGTTCCTTGAATGAATTTGTCACCCTTTCATCTCTTTTATATCATTATTCACTGTATTGTGTCTATCTTTATTTCTACTTCATTATGCAGTGTCAACATCATAACCCCTGTTGGTCATATAGCATCGCCACTCTTGGTTTAAATCTCCTTTTGATTTCTTGGCTGTTGTGGAAGAGGTCTCTTGTTATTCCTTTTGTTGTTGTTGTTATCATCTTCTATTGCTCTGCAGTGATTATTATAGTTCTTCTTGTGCCAGTGAACAAGTTGCTGTACTGTTGCATTCAGGGTTCTGACACTATTTCTGTCACTTCTTATTTTGCTTCTCATCTGTCTTTAACTGTTTGGAGAGTTTAACCTATCATCCATTGAGGCTTCTCTACAGATAGTGTCTTTTTGCATTCCTCCCTGACAATGACACAGTGTCCCTGGTTCAAATCTAGAGTTCTTCTGGCTCCCAGTCCATTAAGCTTAATAGTGCAAATTTATTTTTTTACCTGTGAGTTCTACAGGGATGCTCTTCAGGTTGTATTTCAGCATGATGGTTGGTCTAGCATTCTTTAATTTTTGATATTAGTAGTTCATTCTCTGTGCCAAAATCTGATCTTGGTTTTGTTTCTGCAGGGAGAATACAGCTTCTTCATTTTCTGCTTCCAATTATGTAGTCTGTGTGCTTCCTATACTGGCCTAGGCCAATTTTTTCCTACAAATGTTGCTTCTGCTGTGTTTTCTACTTTTGCATTCCAATCACTTGATTAACAAGAAGTCCTGTTTTGGTGTGTGATCCATTTCCTTCTGGACTCCATCACAGAATCTGTCAATTTTTTCTTCTGTCTCTGCAGTTGGAGCGTAAACTTGGATTATGGTTATATTGGTGGGTTTTCTCTTTAGTTTTATTGATATTACTCAGTCAGATTTTGTATCGTATCCTTTGACTGCTTTTGTTACATCTCCCCTAACTATTGTCACTCCATTTCTTCTTAGATTTTCATTTCCAGAGTAAAACACTGTAATTATCTAACTAATATGTCCCATTTCTGTCCACTTTTGCTTACTCAGCCGAAGTATTGCAATGTTTATACGTACCATTTCTTGTTTTATGATGTCTAGCTTCCTCGGGTTTGTGCTTCTCACATTCCACGTTCCTACGTGTTGTGCAGCTTTAGGGTTTCCGTTCTCTCCTGAGCACATCAACAGCTCAGTGTCCTTTTGGCTTGAGTCCTGGTTTAAGTCATTAGCCACAGTGCTACTTGTAGTTATCCTCTGCTGTACCTCAGTATCTTGTTGAATGTCATCCAACCTGGGAGTTCCTCTTCTAGCACCATCTATTATTTCATTTTAGATTGTCCCATCATGGGGTTTTTGTGGTAAAAAATACTCAAAAGGAGATTTACCATGCCTCTTTCTGCGCAGTACTAACAAGTGTTAGCTATGGTATCACTACTGTTGTCTCCAAGAGGTCGTTGTCTGCCAATGTCAAACTCCCACCACTGCTCTTGCCCAGTAGCTGTTCAGCACATGTAGTCTGGCTCCTCAGCAAAAACCTGTCTGACATGGGAGACCATCAGCATAGCCTCCTGCCTCACAGGAGTGAGCAGGCCCAGCACCATGGAAAGGTAGTGTCACCTTTGGGTTGCTATAAGTCAGACATAACTTGAAGGCACACAACAGCAACAAAACCAAGCAGGAGAGAGTATTTAACTGAAAACGATTTACTGTTCCAGATTTCAGTGGTTCTATATAGCAAAACGGAAAAAGCAGGAAATAGCTTTTTATCACATTTAGGAAGCAGAATCTTACTGCTCGCTCAGGAGCAAGTCAGTATGGCCTGAAACTCCCAGCAGCTAGGCTTTTGTTGTCAGGAGGCATATTTCCTTGGCAAAATTATGGGAAGCAGCAGACTGCCATAAGGTTTCACTTACATAAGCAATATTATTTGGAAAACAGAAACCGCTTTTCATGTGAACTACATTAGTATTCCTTATTGTAGACATTTCTACAGTCTATGCTAGTGGCTTCAACTGCTTGTGGTCTGTTACTGATCACTGTACATTAAAAAGGTCTGGATAATACAAAGAATGAACGTAGAAGAATTTCATACTTACAAGACATTGGAAGCCCATATGTGACCAGTTTAAGGCTTAAACAGAAGTCAAAGGAACAAAATTATTATGACAATCTTAGGCAATTCCAAGTATTCCTTCATATAGACAGAAATTTCAGTCGTTGAGTTAAAGAAGTTTGAGAACCTAAAGGAAGGCTAATCAATCACCTTGTCATAAATTTTAGTTGTCCCTCCAAAATGGTGGGTTTATTATCCACAAATTTGATTATTTGTGAGTTTCTCCAACACCTGCTCTCACCACCTCAACCACTTTTTTTCTGGGAGAAGTTTCCCTCTTGATCATTCTGGTCAGGCTGCACTTAAAAAAAAAAAAACCTTTAAAAACCTCTCCTCCTCCTCCTCCTCCACAAGCTGTAGCCTGGCCAGCCAAGGACAGTTTGCATCCAAATTTCTCAGCACCACACTCTTGCGATGCCCCCTCCCACACCCAAGGAAGGAGATGGGTGAAACAGAGAAAATACAGGGCCACCATGCCAACCCACTCATTTTCCGTCTCCTTTCCCTAATCTGGTTTGGACCCTGCATGCCTGCTCTCTTCAACCCCCTTCCCACAGACACAGATTTTGATATTTGCAGTTTTCCCATTTTCGTGTGAATCCCAAGCTCCTGATCCTAGCAAATGTGGAGGACTGACTGTATGTAATCTGTTAAGATCAGAACTTGTCATTTCCTTCTTTTTGGGGAAATACACAGCAGTTTGGGCAACTAAATATACTGTATTTGCTGGTGTATAAGACACACCCATGCATAATACACTGGCAAATACTGTTTCCCGGTACACCGACATATAAGACGCACTCCATTTTCAAACAGCATTTTTCAGGGGAAAAAGTGAGTCTTATATGCCAGCAAATATAGTATGTGAACTGTGAGACCTCAAGTAATACTATTTTAAGTGTGTGTGCAAGGCAGATAACTATTGTAGCACAATGCTTTTTCTTTTTTTTAAAGAAAAATATCCCAGATTGGTTGCTTTAAGTCTGAAGCAATTTTACGTTGAATGAGTAATTGCATATAGAAAAACACTGACACTTTGGGTCATTTTTCATGGTAGTATAAACATTAGGCACAAATGTCTTCCCTTTTCTAAGGACTGAAGTAGGATTAACATTAAATGCATCTTTTTTTTTTAAAGCACACAGCGTTTTCGAAAATATGAAAGAGGTATCTGGATTTCAGGAGAAGGGAAAAAATGTTATCCTTGCTTCTTTCCCTGCCACACTGATGAGAGGCCCTATCAATCTGTTATTTGTTCTGGAAAGAAATCATCCAGTAGCACCGATTTTGCTGCAATATCTAATACATCTAGCTTGGGCCTTGGAGGAGTTTCTTATTTTCAGAACCTTGCATTATTATTCCTATCCTGTCTTTAAATACAGGAAAATCTGTACGAACAGGATTATAGGTATAGTCAAGACAGTATCATTGGGCATTGTATTTTTTTCACCATAGTAGTCCTATCAAAAGAAAAGCTGGGTCAGGGTTTCTGCAACTACCTGTGCTGACTAAACCCACTCCCATTTTTTTTTAAATCAGCAGGAATATCTTCCCATCAGTCTTCACTGAGCATTTTTTATTCCCCTTTGCCTTCCTCAACCTCTCTTTATACTGTTTGACTGTTACATTGGATTTTACAGTCAGAATTCATATATCTGCTCATTTTTATGGTATAAATTAATATTTGTATCACTAAATAAGAATTTCTGAGAATTTTAGCTATTTTAAGACAGGTTAATGAAGATGGACCTGAGTACAGAAGTTATTGAAGGATTTATACTAGGCTTGACATTCCCAAGAATCATTAACAGTACAAACACTGCTGCTTCGGCCCATAAACAAACAAGGCAGACCTGACAATATATGAAATGGTGGCAACATGCCATGGTACCTTTTTTTAAAAAAAATGCATATATGCTATGTGCACACACATGCACACTATGCTTGGAGAATATGACTCATTCTCATATGTATTTATATATGTATATACACATATACAGCTAAACATCAAATGCTGTTCATAAATGAACACACAGACTAATTTTGCTTCTGTTAGTATGTGAACACACTGGAATTTTAAAAGGCAAAATGGATTTACACCAGTATGTTGGTGACAAGTCTGATCAGTGTATTATGCAGTATGATCCAATCCCAGCACACCATACATGTAGCCCACATTCCAAACAGGTACATGGATGCTTAGGTACTGCTCCTCAGATGTTTTGCTCCTCAGGTGTTTTCTGTAACATAAAAGGTTATTTCCTCAGCTTTGTAGGGGTGCTGCACTAAATATTCAATTCTAAACTGCTTCACAGGATTAGGAGAGTGGTTGTGGAGAAGGGAAAAACTGCTTATGCGCATGTTAATATCATCCATACGTGACAATATTGTGGACTGAAGCCAAAAATTAAAATTGTAAGCTTAAAGATGGGGGGAAGTGCACTACTGACAGCATTCTGTGAAAATGCTGCAAACACAGTTTCCCAAGTTCTTTTGCAGCAGTCTTTTCAGAATGTCAGATGATTTCTCTGACTGTGTGACAAAAGACATCTTTTGATCTGGCAGAATCTGATGAAGTAGGGATTTTAAATTGTTTGGTCAGTTTTTTTCATGCTTTCTTATCAATCATCATCTTCCAATCCTTGCTCCCTAAATAGGTTGGGACAACTCTCATGGGCCTTGACCACTGACTGTACTGGCTGAAACTATGAGTTGTCATCCAAAGTGTCTGATGGATACCACACTGGAAAGGGCTGTTATAAGTTACAAAGATTTGTTTCTAATTTTGGCTGTTCTTGTGGTAATCATGACCGAAGTATTTCCCAACTGCATTAGCAACTTTACTGGGCTCCTAATTTACTTTTCTTGCTTTTATAGCATTTTTGGGGGGCTCTACACACTTCCATGACAAATGCAAAACCATAGCATTTGAAGCTTTTGGTGTGATTGAGCAGCTCTGCCCCCTTCCTGCAATTTTTTAATTTATTTATGCATTTTTAAAAGTAAAGCTCTGAATCGATCTTGAGCAGTTGAGGGGTGGGGGGGAAGAGTACACAAGAATATCAAGTTTCTTCTTCTCACCAGTAGTCAAGGAAAAAGACATTCCTAAGTAATTCTTTGTGTTGATCCAGGAAGAAAAAATTATCCTGATATTGTGAAAAGGACTACAATGCTTAATGCTTCGGAGAGCCATGTTAAACACTGCCACAATTTGGTCTACGTATGTGTAGAGAGCTACTCAATATACAACAGTGATGGGGGAATGTAACTTGTCTAACTACAACTGAAGCTATAGAAAAATGACAGCTGCTCACATCCTCAGTGCTGAAAGAGCAGCCGTGGTAGAGAGTACAGAAAGTTAATATAGAAATCATTTATGCACCAATCAAGAGATCATTTTATTTACTGGATTTTTTTCAGTTGTCACACACCATGTATGTTATACAATGAAGAAAGCCAAACATCTCTGGAAGCAACTGACAAAGATCAACTGGTATTTCTGTACCCTCCCTAACACACGTAGCTTCTCTACTCTGTTCTGCTTAACTGCACTGCTACTTGTAAAATCTGTGTCAAGATTGTCACATCTTAAATACAGATAAGTTGCTAGAGGTACATTATATACAAATACAGAAAAATACAAGACTAGTTGCTTTCCACAATATTAAATTTATATGCTACGGTACTATATGCAACTTGTAAAGACAGATTTAAGGGGTACAAGAATCTGTTACTTGCTCTATAATAGTTTGGTCCAATATATTTCAATGTAGTGGTTATTCTCTCCCTCCTTTTAACATGACAACATAATACAACAGTCAACACATGCACAATCGTTCACCTGTGGACAAATGGATAGAAAGACAACACTCAAGCTAACATCTGTACAACCAGAGGTTCACCCAACCATACAGAACTAAATAAGGCTATTTTACAGCTATGCAGCATAATGGTCAACACTGCTGTTCTAAAGTGAGCACCATATGTATATATATACATTTATATATATACACACACACGCATACAAACACACATTTGTATATAAAATCAGAGGAAACAGAAAACCTACCCAGGGTTAGTCAAAGGATGTCATTCCAAGGCTGTACATAATGCATGGAAAAATATTTACAATACTTGAAAATAAAAAGCTGCAACAAAGTTTATTGCCAATGCCCTTTATAAACTTTCTCCTACTTTTTATATAGATGTGCAGTTCACTGTCATCTGTGAACTATCCATATTTCTGGCCCTTTATGAGATCCCTGCTCAAGAAAACTTCAAATATGTTCTATGGCTTCGCCCACACTGTTCTTATAGCTTGCGTGTATCATACTGGCATAGCATGATAAGCTGTTTTAAAACTAAATCACAACAGTAACTTAAAACATAAAAGCAAAATTTTTATTGATGACTTGCTAGTCTGGGAACTGGAAAGGTATTAAGCCACAACTAGGCTAGATATTAAAATACTCTGTACAAGCCTACTAATCTGGAAGTAAGCCATGCTGAATTCAGTGGAACTTGCATCCTAGGAAATGCATTTTAGATTGCATCTTTAGCAAGATTTACCAAACTTTTAAAAAAAGCCAGTGTGAACAAAACATAATCAAATGTAACAGTTCTTTGGTGCTCTACAGTCTAAGATGTACATGAAATGCATTCTATTTGACCATTTGCTATCATTAACATACTAAGCTATGTAAACTCTGTCAATCAGTGCCTGTCTGGGTTGTTGCTACATAACACCATCAACTTACCAGCATTGCTTTGAAGACCCAGTGCACAGCGCATGTAAAAATAACATTCTAGCCATTCCCCAAATTGGGAATCTGCAATATATTTTACTCTAGATAAAAGTTCACAAAAGTTAGTTCATCTGGTCAAAAGTATTCCTTTGTACAGAAAAGCTGCCAGCATTCATTTGCTGGCATTTCAGTTTCAAGGGTTTAAAAAAAAAGCGAATAGCGATAAAGAATGTAAAACGAAATTCAATCTTGTGTTATATGATTTCATTTGGAGAGAGAGTTATTGAAGGGAATTTAAAAGACATTTTTGTATCTCAAACTTAAGTTTGATATTAACACAATTACTTGAATTTTGCATTAATTTGTGATGCATTTTCAGACCTAGAGTACAGTTATGTCATATAATGATAATGCACTCCACTCTAACTCTCTGCTTATCTGAAATTTCTATTCCAATTCCAGCAACCGTTTCTGTTCTTCATAACCTCATTTAAAATACCTGGTTGATAACTAAATGTAGTTATGATTTTGAAGCATTTTTTGATAAAACCACTACACCAGAGCAATAGCCATTATTCTTGAGTGCCCATTCATTTGTTTACATGGAGGTAATGGAAAAGAGGAGCCAAGATCAGGAAAGAATTATGAAAGTAATCAGCACTCTGCAAAGCTTCTCTTAATACTGAAAACAGGCTGTCAAATGATAAAGGGCAGGGTGGAAAACAGACTTGGAAGATGCAAACTTTGTTAAGCCTTTTAATGTGTTTATGACTAGATAATTTACAGGAACTGACTTCCTCGAATGTCTCTCTTAACAGTCACGCAAACTGGTCCACTGAAGTGACTTCTATCATATCTAATAACTGCCATGATACACCAATAATGAATGTATTTTCCCTCAGATTGGAAAAAAAGATTCCAAGCAAATGACTTCATAATCTACTTTTGTTATATTGTTTTTCAAAGATTGTCTGCATGGAACAATATTTTTCTATGCGGAAAAGCTGCCATAAAGATTTTTTTCTTTTTTTTTAAATAAAACCTTGTCTGTACCAAAGCAAGATCTTCAGTTTAGCCACCATCTCATGCATATTATTAGTTTAAGACAAAGACGTGGGGTTAAAAATCATAGTTCAAGACTTCTTAATTGTCAGTGCATTTTTGCTTTGTACAAGCCTTGGAAATCTGAAACCTCTCAAAAGAGTTTTCAGGATCAAAACATTATTGCTTTGGTTCTGTTGCAAACACACAGAATTATGCCACATCTCACATAGTTTAGGTAACATATAAGATCAGAACAAGACTGTACATTTCACAAAGAAACAAAAGCTCTCTCTCTCTCTCATTTAAGTGCAGAATGTGAAACTATTAAGTGCTTCACTTACACTGGATTTGGACACACATTTTACTGTAATCCAGATTTTCTATACTAAAATTATCAATGTAAAAAAGTTACACAAATTCCGGTTTGTTGGAGAAAAAAACTGGCTAGCAGCATGCACAAAATCATGCATTGTCATATCAAGCAAAACTAAATTAAAATGTAATAAATTACTGCTTAAAGCCCATTTTAAAATATTTAAGACAATGCTAAGGGTTTCAGTGAAATAAAGTATTCACAGCTCTGAATAGGAAGATTGGTGTTATCAAGTAGAATGGGTTAAGTCCAACTATTGTCAAACAACATGACAGCAAGTAGTTTGACCAGAGGTACACAGAAGTCCCTCCTTCGGATTTCGCTGAATATTCACAGATATTGTTTTTTCACACAGAGGTAGTTGTAGCACATTATTTTTCAAGTTCTTGCTTTTTATTCGTTCGAATTCATTTGCAGTGTCTGACATTTGATCAGAAAAGAATTTTATGCTGCCTAAAGAAGAAGCTGGATTTACACTCCCAGCAGAACTTATACACATTTTCCATGTTGACTTCTCTTGCACCTTAACACTGGAAAATGAAATGGCATTTTGGGGATCAATAATGTATTTCGTGCTACTATGAATTTGTGAACCTAAGCAGAGGCTCATCAATTTGAGGCTTTCCACCAGGTCACCTGCACTTCTTGAAGACAACTGCATGGAATTACCAGACCCAGCACACCTGCGGGTAGAACCTGAATTATTATTTGTGCCTCCACCAGAACTACCAGAAGGACTTCCACCCCCTTTACTGTTATCACCAGGGCTTGTTTTGTCTACCCCTCCATTCCCATTGCTTGGTTTTCCTTGTCCACTGCCATCTCCCTGATTGCCAGGGGGGCCTTCGCTACTATCCCGTCTATGCCAGGAGTAAGTAAAGCCACTGTCTTTATCAAGACGTCGCCTACTTTCTGAATCATCATCACTTGTTTCAGAGCTACTGCAGCTTGATCCCCGACCCTGGCTTTTCCTTCTGTGATAACGTTTGTGCACAGTGCTGGGTGAAGCAATATTCATCTTTAGCCTGCTAAGTTTAGGGGGCAAGTTCTCATCCATATCAAATTCATCATCAGATTCCCCTTCCTCAAAGATTTGATTGAGAACTGGAGCACTTTTCCGAGAAGTAAGGCGGTTTGTAACTGAAGGTTTCCGGCGTAAAACAACTTGAGTTGAAAGGGAAACTGTTTTTTTATCTTCTTCATCCTCTTCCTCATCTTCTTCAACCCTAAACAAGCACTTCCGACCACTAGTTGTAGGCTTTAAGCTCACTGAGGGAACAACAGAAAGTGCTGGTCCAGCTAATTCAGGAATATCCTCTTTCTTTGATGAATCATTAAGTGCTTTACTCCTGTGACCATTAAGAACATTCTCAGCACTGCGAGCTGGAGACTGTGGAACAGCTCCATGGGACAGAGGAGAAGCTGTAAGGTCATCTTCTAGGTCTTGAGGAACATCAATTTTTGTTGGCCATGATTGCCTAAAGGAATTTAAAAAAAAACAGAAAACTAGTGCTTGCAATTTTAGTGAAACTAAGTGGCAAACAAAAACATTTAAATCAAAAGGTATAGCACAAGATGGGTTTGTTACTTTGAAAGATAAAACAGTAAAAATTGAAATGTATTTTTAAAATTGACCAAGGATTATGTTTTCACGTGTTTGCTGGGCTCCAAAGAACTGAACAAATTGTTCTGTCAGGCTGTAGAACCATGACTGTTTTGGGCTCAGCTTTTTCAACCCTCAAGCCAATTGGAAGTCTGTTTTTATAAGTGAAAAGATTTTCAAAAGCGATTTGTCATATGCTGTATGAGGGGTGAGCATACCCATATCCAAGCATATCTGTCTTTGAATCTGTAGCTGTCCTGGGAAACACCTTTTTGAAGAGCCAGATAGAGCTTTTATGAAATTGCTCTAAAAATGTATTCTCTTAAGGACATGAATAGCTTAACTCTTGCTTATTTTAAGAATTATTTCACTTGTGAAACCCAACTTTTCCCCAATTTTTATACATTTTTTTAAATACATGGAGAACAGCACAAAATACAAGATCACTTCTTCCCCATTCTCTTAAGTCAGAGTCACTTAATTTTGGAGAAATGAAGCCAGGTTAAGGCAGCAACAGACACTCTTAGCTGGAGAAGCCAGAGCAATAATTAGTGAAGAGGCATGATAATCTAAGAAATACTGTGATACACTTAGGCTAAACTTTTAAAATATTAGCCAGAGTGAGTTCTGAAGCCACCATGAACACCTGTGACTTTTAAGGAAACTGCTCAAGCCTTTCGTTAAGTAAGTAGGGCTTATGATTCAGCTGTAGGCTTTCATTCCTAACCTGGAAGCAAGCAAATCAAAGGGCCTTTCCACCCTGTACTGTTGTAGTGCTATTATTCCACTTTCAACATCCTGTGGAATTCTGGGGTTTGTAGTTTACTGAGGCCAAAGAGCTCCCTGGCTGAGAATTCTAACTGCCCCTCCCTAAACTGCAAACCCCAGGATCTCATAGGAAGTTGAAAATGGAATTAATAGCACTATAACAGTGTAGTGTGGAAAGAAAAAAGCTAGGAATCGGGCAAAAAAAGAGTAGATTGTATGATTTAGAGTTCTACAGGGAAAGGAACTGTCCAAAACAGGGAGGGGTGTGAATAGAAGAGGGAAGAAGCAAATAACCTTGTTGACGCCCAGGAAGAACATTTAACCTAAGTGAATAGCAGATATCACACAGTGCACCATATCATCAAGGGACAAGACCAAATTGTAGGACATTATGAGTGAGAGGCCAGGTAGCAGAGAATTCTTGCAACATTTACATCACATTCATTTCACTGTTTTTAGTTTTGATGCAATTTCTTCTTTCTTTTTGATATCTAATGGTCCTGTTCTGCTTATGATAAATTTAGTCTATTTCCTTTCACTGCTTTACTGTCAATTCTTTTTTCAGAATGTGTATCCATGAAGCCCATTCCTACACATGTATATGTATGTAGAGGTTAAGTCCTGTTTTAGGCAGATTCATATCAGCTCAAGATACCTCGCTCACAGCACAGGATTGCAGCCTTGGCCTTCAGCTCACACTAGATGCAACTAACGTAAATCCCATGACCAGGATTGGCCATTTCTGTCTCCACCCCCTACCCCCCAAAAAAAACACCAGTATGTCCTCTGGACTGGACCAATGGGTAGCGGGGTTAATACTTCCCCCACAATGTTCTCCACCATAAAATAAACTTCTGCTGAAGATATTTGGTCAATTGAAACACACACACACACACACACACACACAATTTTATAAAAAGACAATCTGCATCTTTGGGGGCAGTAATGTTTAGTGTCAAAATGCAGTAATACTTAGTGAGAAAGGTTTAACCCCTTCCCTCAGGAACCCTAACAACCTCCTTCCCAACTCCTCCCTAATGGTTACTTTTTGAGGAGCAAAATGGGCAGCCAGTCCCAAACATGGAATTTCAAATAATACCATGTCACATCTAGTTTGTCAGTTCTTTTCTTTGAGACTTACATTTCTTAAAATAAACTTATTTCCTTTTTATGGGCTCACTGATGGGAGTATTTCAACTACAGCAGCCTTTTCCAGGACTTGTGCATGCTTCTTCTATTCTGCAGTACACATTTTTATTTTAGCCTCTATTATAGTGACTTTAAATAGCCCCCAGCCTTCCTGAAGGGATCCTCCTAATTATACCTTTCAGCTTCTTTTAACTATTCAATTTCAAAAATAAAACTGTGTTGTACTTGTTAGTTAATTTATCTTGTCACATGGCCCCCTCCTCTTCCACCAAAAGTTACACAATAATGCTGAAATTTTTACTGGATCTCGGCTGCCTCATACTTTTGTATCTTAAAGTCAACAACAGAATTTTGGTTAGAAAAGCCACTGTTCTGACAGCTTCACATGTGCACTGTCTTATTATCAAGCATCCTAATTCACCTTCCTTAGCTTTAAGTTTCCTAGCATTAACACATGCATACTTACCTATTTTCCCTCTAGATGGGGAGGGAGGGCAAATGTGGCCTTATAAGTGTTGGTGGACCACAATTCCCTAATTGACATAATCAGAGGTGAGGGATAATGGGAGCTGTAATTCTGTTAGAGGGCCATGTGTTTCTCATCCTTACCCTAAAGATTGTATACATAATTTCCCTTGTCCTGTAGTTCAGCAAGTTAATGACTGCAAGGAGACATTTCACCCATGAATTCACACCTGAATTGCATATTCTATGAGGAAAAATGACATTCTGCCAGTTAGTCCAGAAGTAAACAATCTGCACATTACTGACTTCAGTAAGTATTAAGACACTTAAGCTTGCCCAAATAGACAGACTGTCAACCAGGGCCAGTTACAGGAAGCTCACGACTTTTCTGTTACAGCAGCTTTACTGGCTGTAGGTCTTTCACGAGAGACAATCCTTATAAAACCCTGTATGGCTTATACCTACACTACTGGTAGGATCGTATTCTTCCAGATGAGCCTACCTGGGCTCTGAGGACTTGGGAAACAGGCCCTTCTCTTGGTCCCACAATCCTCACAGGGATATCTGGTGAGGATGCGAGAGAGGGCCTTCACAATGGCTGGGTCCCAGGCTGTAGAGCTTCCTTCCAAGGGAGGATTAACCTTTTTCTTCCACCCACTTCCTTTTTTCTTCCACCCACAAGGAAAAACCTTTTTACTCCAGTAGGCTTTCAGCAATTACTTGGCTGTTGAGGAAAGGGCTTTTAATGGATAGATGTTTTTAAATTCAGTTATATTTCTAGGTTACAGCTTTTTTCAATTATGCCTTAACATGCTAACTGTTTGTATTGTTCTACCATGTATCTGTTTTTCTCTTTTTTTTAACTGTACCTGTTTTAATTTTATCAGTCACTTTGAGTCCCAGTTCTGGGAGAGAGGCAAGATATATCAAATATGTCAATCACACTTTGCTCCACAAAAAGAGAAAGAAACTTTCTGGCTGGGAACAGCCTGAGTTTCTCCTCACAAGATACAGATATGCAAAAAGATTTGAACAGAAGCACGGCACTTCCATTCTGAATTAAATATTTCTGATATGTGAAGCCCCAGATGGCTTGGGACTGTGATAATGGGAAGAAACAATTCTCCCTATATATGGCTGTTAGAGGACTGAGGGCTGCTGGAGAAGCCATGATCAATGTCCTCACCAAGAAGAATACGTAACACTGTGTAAGGACATGAGAGATCATGTTTTCAGCTGTGGCACTCCAGTTGTGGAATGCTTCTCTTGGGGGCAAAGTAAAAAATGACTGTTTACAAAATCCTCTGGAGCCTGACTGACTTACTCTAAAATCTTAACACATGTCTCCAAATTGCTTTAACCCTTTTAACTTGTTTCTAACTTGTTAAATTATTTAATATATATTTTAATTGGTCTATTTCTTAAACTGATTTTACTAGTACACCACGCTGAAATCTCATTATAGGAAATACATACATTAAAAAATAATTTTTCACACTGCATCTACAAACCCTAGTTAGCTTTCTTATTCTTGATGTTGGTAAATTCTGCCTGCTCTCCATCCCTGGAATAGAGAAGAGATTTTGCAAAAGCTGAAAAGCTTATTCTCTGCTACAGTTGTAGCCTTCACAGCAGCAAGAGGAAGCTTGTATATCATTTCCTTTTGCCATTTAACAGAGGATTCAATGATAGAAGAGCTGAGAATGTCAACATCACAATAGGGAAAACTATGAAGTTGTAATTCCATGGTTATGCTACAGCTAAAGGCCTGTAACTAATCACAATTCATTGCTGAGAAGCTACAAACAACATGTAAGCATTGACACATTACCTTCACTTCACAACCTGTTTAAAATTTACAGGTGTAAAATTATCAGAAAAAAAATGACAAGTCTTTTTGAAGAGTATCAAATGAATAATCATATGCAATACAATCTGAATACTTTTAATACTCACCTAAACTGAGCTTTGATATTGCTTGGGCTTGCTGATCTGGTTTGTATTTCTTTTTCTTGCTTCTCTCGTAGAATCCGCTCTGCTAGTAAGAAGTAGGTAGCAGTGATGTGATTGTATTTGTTAGTTTCCAGCGCCCTGGAGGAAATAAAATTAAAATGGAACACATCATACATTAGTGGTTTTCTGAAACTGGACATACAGGCAACAAAACTTAAAATGTTCCTAAAAAAAATACCCAACAATGGCTTAAAGCACAAATTAGTGTTTGACATCTTGACTAAGACTTGCACAACCTAACACGGCAAGTTAAATAATCACACTAGGTTATCCTAAGGAAAGCATCCAAACACTCAGTAGATTTTCCTGGATTACTTACTGGATGCAAGTCTCTGCTTCAGAAATCTTTTCCAACCGTCAAAAATATTATTTCAATTTTGCTTTAGCATCTATCTATAAAATCTTCTGTCAGGGCTGAACATCTTTTGCCAAACTGAATATGTGCAGGCATAGTGCAGTTATGCACCCCTTTGCAATTATGATTATTGGGAACTGGACCTCCTTGACTGTCTCTCTGGGTGGTCTCTAGGAAGCACCACACACAGACTTTACTTATGTTCTCCCCCTCCATCCCAAGTGTGATAGCATTACTGCTAGCATGCCACTACTGTGGCAAACACCAAACAAGGATGAAACAAAGGACAGAAATAAATTCATGAACAAGGCACACAGTAATTAAAATACAAATACTGGAGAACAGTCCTGTGTTATCATTTCACTTTCAGCCCAAAAGACTGAAACTAAAAGCAACTATTTAATTTAGAGGAAATGAAGGTAACATTCTCTAAAGTTTATAAACATTCTTCCTCCTCATAGTTCAGATTAGTTGTAGAAGAACAAATGCTTTCTGCCTGAGACAACCACTGTCCATTCCTCTAAAGAAAGACACCCAGGCAAAGAACAATGAAGCAATGAAGATCATCTCAGACAGCAGAAGACACTCCTTATTTTTCCTCCTGGAGATCTATTCAGTATGTCAAGCAACTCTGCTCCCACTGCTCAATGGGCCTAAGGGAAGCTTACCTTTAACACTGAATCAGAAAAAGGCTCAGTGGCTAAAATGGACTCTGAGTCAGATTATTGACATGAGTGACATCTACTCAATTATCTGGCATAACAGAAGACAGTCAGGAAAACCTTCTGTTTATACTGATTGAAGAACTTAACACTTGTGAATTCAATGGCCTTTACAATGGAATGTGACCAAGGTGCACCCAATGCTGCCACGTTTACTGTCTGAGAACTGAACATACTCATGAATGTGAATTATAATCAGACATAATGTTTAAAAAGAGGTCTTACAAGAAGGAGTAAGGCAATCATATAACGGGAATGTCTGTCTTCCTGATATCAATCCCCTACCCGCCGTCCCCACAACTTTCTGATTACAGAACATGACATGAAACAAGGTGGGTCACACAAATCCCAATCCCCTGGCATGCAGACACTTCAGCTGCAACTCAGTGTTCCTCCCACCCTGTTTCACACAGTGAGAAGGACAGAAGCAGTATGAATAACTGCATGATTATTTTATTACACTTCACATGTGACCTGCAGGTAACCCATCTTCAACAGGTTACCAATATTTTGTAGTCTATTTTTCTGAACTAATTGTTTTATCAGCCAGTTTACAGACTAATGTGGAAAAGGAGAACAGGAAAGATAAAAATATTGTGGACATGCACATTTTTTTCTGAACTTGAGAAGACAAACAGCTGAGGTCTCTCACCACAATTCTCTGCTTGTTAGCTGTTTGATGACTGCTGAAAATGAAATGATGAATTACTTAGACATTAGCCTCACTAGTGAAGGTCTTCTTACCATTCAAACAGAAAATCATTGACCTAAAGCCAAACTGGAATAACTGCAATATAAAAACTGTTTAAAATGGTAGCTTACTCCACTATGGTATCTCTGTCTGCGATGTCTCCCAGCACCATTCGCTGTATTATGCTGTTGTGCTCTTCTTCTGAAAGATTTTTGTATGAAACTAGAGGAATGTTATATTTTGTTGCAGGTGATGGATCAACTCCCTGTAGCCAGGGGTGGTTTTCAATTTCTTCTAAAGATGCTCTTCGTTTTGGGTCTCTTTGCAGCATCCGTGTAATTAAACTAGGAATTGAGAAATAGCTCCATAAGCACATTAGCATCATTACATTATGGTATGCTCTCCCAAAGCTGCCTTTTCCATACATCCCACCTTAGGCACTTCGCTGATGTACAAGGATGCCCCATATTGCCCCTCACCTTGCCTTGACAGAAACCTAAGGAATACTATTCCTTGTGCTTAAAGCTGACCTGTTACATCAAAATAAAAATTCTTTTGAGAGCATGGATGTTTGTTTGTTTGTTTACAAGGTAAGCTAGCATGCTTATCTACTGCAAAATATTTTGGTTTGTCCCTAAATGCCCATTTGATGCTCCCTGTACATATGTGATAAAAAGAGCAGCACAGGAAGAAAAGTAACTGTATGGCATATAGTGAGGAGCACTACCATGAAAATCTGCAACAAAGGGCTCTGATGCAGAGACTTACAACATACAGTTATCCTTTTAATACTTTCCACTCATTAGTTTTTCAAATGAGTAATGGAACTGCGGTGTGACTGGCCCTGATATGTTACTTAGAAAAGCAAACAGAATTATAGCAAATGCAAAACTGCAATTAAGAGGCCAATTAAATCTTTCATTCAAGACAGAACAATTTTTATTTAGCACAACTGGGTTCTTAAACCATATATTCTGTCTTTATTCCTCAATAAGCTATATAGAAAATAGCTCAATAATATAATGTTTATAGTTCTTCTGGTTTTCAACCACCAAGGAGTTCCTGGGGTTCACTGCATCCATAAAATTTGTACCTCCCAACTGATTCCCCAGTCTGAACAAGTTGCCCCTTCCAGAAGAGAATTACACATGAACAATTATTTAATGAATGAAATTTTAAAGTTAATAGGCAACTATTTTCAAGCAGTGAAGTTGAAATGTATATACACATGCACACCTCTTCCAAGGAGATCAAGATAGCATGTATTGTTCACACACACATCCACCCAATTTATATTGTCAACAACTCTGTGAGGTAGGTCAAATTGAAAGGCAGGGTCTGTACCTTATTCATTCAGTAGATCTTATGGATGAGTGGAGATGTAACCTTGTATTCCCCCAGTCCTAAACATTCTACAACATTTATTTACTAAATTGCCAGCACTGTTATTTTCATCTCAAAACATTCTGTAAAATATTTTACTTACTCTTTACATTCTTTAGACACACGAGATGGCACTGTGTATTTACAGTCCATTATCATAGTCAAAGTTTCACTGTCATTTGCTTCTTGGAAAGGTGGTTGTCCACACACCAACATGTAAAGAATAACTCCCAAGCTCCATATATCTGAGGGAGTGGGGAGGAAATACACTGAATGTTAGTGTTTAGTTTAGTATAACTATATTTAGATCAACTTTTTAATCATTCACAAATGGGGATCTAGTGACATAAATGAAAAGAGATTTAAAGATTCATTTCTATACAAGAATAGAATATGCACAATCCACTCCCAGTTAACTAGATCGCAAATAATAAGACATCTGCCACAGAGATAAGAATGCATTAGATTGATCAGTGGTGTGACACAGTACTAGATAACATCATGTGCTTGCTGAAAAAAAGGAAAAAGGATTCAGATTAAAATGAAATCTCCTGTAAAAAGACCAAAATGAAACTAAATTGTAAGGGTGCTGTTTTTTTTTTAAAAAAGTATTGATGATACAAAGTTGACTTCCAATAAATTGCTTATCTCCGTTTATACACAAAACACTTCTTTGTTACATTCTGCAACATGCTAACCTAAAAAAAAAAAATCTGTTGGTTGATAACAGGAATAAGGAAACTACACTGAATTGCTTAAGTATTCGATGCTATTTAAGTAACCTCCACATTTCACAAGGAGCAAACATTTCACAGGAAAGGAGAAAGAATTGGAGGAAATGTGCACAAACTGTGTTTATGTCCTTTTGATAGCCATTAAGCAGTTTTCTGCACAACTCTGTACATATGCAAATGAACTGTCATCATATCTTCCTGAGAAGTTCCACTAGAGCTGTATCAAATGTTTAAGAACTGTGCTTGCAAGAATCAAAGCACCAACCTGAAACTGGATTTGAAATTTTGTCAAATATGTTAGAATGATGATGCAAGTGGCAGCTGCACTAGAAAAGTCAGTAATTAAAGTATGTACTTTAAAATGAGATTTAGCTGTTTAGGACTAACAGGTTGTACAGTTTGCAACGACAACACTAACAATAATGTAGGGTCTTGTTCGTTGTTTCATGTGCTGCTCTCAGTACCTATGTACCTTCAAATGCTGATTGGGAAAGAGCTGTTTTGAGCAGGATTCTTAGAACCATGACAACCAAGCAGGGTACATGCAACCTCCTTACATAACATCAAGTCACTACCATGGAAACCAAGCTACGTCACTGACTGTCCCTGCCACACTCGTCACAAATCTAGAGAGCAAAGAGCACCAAAGCTACACTTGTATTTAAATGAACAGGCTCCAAAAAAGGGATAGCTAATATCTTCTCAAAATGCAACTGCACACAAAAATGTGAAATACCTATTCTACAATAGAACCTAAGTCATTCACAGTGCTGGATCAAACTGTATCCTTTATAGAGGTGGCTAATCATCTGGAATTTCTACTGTGTTTTGAAATACAGTCATCCGTCCACATTTGTGGAGGTTAGGGACACAGAATCCCTGCAAAAGTGGGAAAACTGTGAATATCTATAGGCCCCCACAAAGCATATATAAAACACAAAAACAAGTACAATACATTTGAATCCACGGTGGAGAGCACACGAGCCGCCTGGCTCTGCCTTTGAGGCAGCAGAGTTCCTTGGCCAGGCAGAACCAGGTGGCTGGCTGGTGGAGCTTGCAAACTCCAGGTTTGTTTTGCTAGATACACTCTGCGGGCTTAGTCCTAAAGTTTTTTTTTTCCTTTCAGCCCAACTGGAGTATGCCTGGTAAACATTCCCAGGAGAGTTTCCAGGGAAGATCTGTAAATAACATGTTCTCAATAGGCTTGTTCATGGACCTTTCCTGAAAATCCACATGCACATCTTTGAACAACCAATACATTCCACAACCAATACATTCCATAACTCAACTGACAAGATTAACGCTCTACATTATTGACCCCCCCCACTTTTCCAAAAATAAGAAAGCAAGCAGCTCATTCTCCACCCCACCCACCCCCAGCCTTACTTTCCATAAATGTTCTTCATATTAATTTCTACTGGCCTAGAAAATCCTGTGATAGGCTCGTCTTAGGAGTGCCATATACCATAAATGACTTGAAGGCACACGATGACAACAACATCCAAAAGGGACAGCATTCTTAACAGGAAAGTTTCAAGGAAGCTTTGTTCTCTAAAGGTTAAATCAGATTAATATGGAAGCCTTTATTACTGCTACTACCGTGGCTGATGTAAGGCCAATGCAAGTAAGAAACTTCTGCTGGTCTACTGGAAGTCATGTAATCTACTTGTAGATCTAGCCCTATCGCCTGCTCACCACTATTCAACAAGATAGCCCTGCAACTCACCACAAGAACATGGGGGAAAATATATTAAAAAGACTGCATATTAGACAGACACAGGGAAGTTTCACCCCTACCTGATACTTGCTTATACGGGGAGTATTAAAAATGTTATAATTAATTTCAACTAGTTGCTAGTGAATCTCTGACCAAATACTGTGTGGTTATTTCTTCAGGAAAAGTCTGTGCTTCTTAATATGATCCCTTGAGCTACCCCCTTAATAGAAAAAGACACCAAATCACAGAGATGGAAGGGGCCTCATAGGGCTCTGAGTCCAACCCCTTGCTCAGTGCAGAAACTCCAACTAGAACACCTCCAGCAAGGTACCTGTCCAGCCTCTTTTTGAAGACATCAAAAGAAAAAAGACCCTACCAGCTCTCTAGGTAATTCAATCGCCAAACTTCTCTTTCCATCAAGAAGTTCCTTCTAATGTACAGTCACAATCTACTCTCCTGTAACTTAAAACCATTAGACCTGGTTCCTCCTCTCTGTGACAGCCCTTTAGATATTTAAAGAATGCAATCATATTACCTCTCAGAGAATGTCACCAGGCTCAACATGTCCAACTCCTTCAACCTTTCCTCATATATTTTGTTCTCCATATCACTTGCCATCTTTGTCGCCCATCTCTCAGCCTGCTCTTGACTTACCTAACTTAAAATGAGGCACCCAGAACTGAATGCAGTACTCCAGGTGAGGTCTGACTAGTGCAGAATAGAGTGGAACTATTACTTCCCTTGTCTTGGAAAGTAGTTTCCATTGATACAAATATTATTTGCCTTCTTTGTTGCAGCATCACACTGCTGGGCCATATTCAATATTAGCATATTTACCCAGCATTGCTGGGATTTTATTTTCTCATAGGTAACACGTGTTAGAAATACCTTAGGAATTATTTTACCTTACCTTAGGAGTTAGATGCAGTTGAAATACACAGATTTGAGATCCTTGTCTCTAATTCCCCAAATTGTGTTGTTCAGTACCTCTAACTTTTGCCCATATTCCCCAATTCAGTCTGTATTCAGAGTTGTTAACATACAGAGGTTGGGTTCATGAGGGGGCTTGCTGCCAGACCTCGTCTCCATAGCAATTGGCCTAGTCAGAGCTCTCTGGTTGAGAATTCTAAAAGCCTCTCCCTGAACTGCCAACCCCAGGATTCCATAGAATCTTCACAGCCAGCCAATCTTATGAGGTCTTCTCACCTCACATAGCCAATCCTATGAGATCTGTGCTTGCCTGACACAGACAAACAGACAAGATCACTCACAAACTTTGACTTTTATATAGTAGATATGATCAATAATAATCCCAAAGTCTTTTTCATAAGTGCTACTGTTGAGCTAAACATCTCCCACCCTACACCTGTGCATTTGCCTTCTGTGGCCTAAATGTAGAATTTTTGTTTTATCTCTGTTAAATTTCATTTTATCAGTTTCAGCCCAATCTTCTAGTTTATCAAGGTTGTTCTGAATTCTGTTCCTATCTTCCAATGTCTTAGCTACCTCCCCAGTTTTATTTCACCTGCAAATTTGATAATTAGGGCTATTTTCCACTGGTTGATTTATAAAAAACAAATTCTTTATTTTACTGAATTCTCACTTCATTAACATCAAATTTAGTATTTTAAAATAATTTTTACATAGTATAAACTTTAAAGCACCACAAACAATCTAAGTCAGCTCCAACAGCTATCACTATACTTTTAGACAACATCTTGCCACAGTCAAACCTATCCACATCCGCTTCAGTGTTCTGTACATTCTGATTATGTTCTCACCCTTTCCTGCCCCAACCCTTTCTGGATTACAGGATGACTCCTGAAGCTGCGGATTTCCTGTCTGAGCTGCTGGTGCAGTGCTTGGGCTGCAAGAATTAAATCAAGTGCTATGCCTCTGATGACAACATAGATACAAGCAATGAAACTGGCAGCATTACAAAAATTGCACAGAAGGGCAGAAAAATAAGATATCCAAGGTGACATCATCAAAATAGGATGCTGAATGAAAAATAAAACCTGGCCATCTTTTGACCATCCTTCAGATTCACCACAATGCAATTTGGTATGGTAACACTAGTTTTGGCTCATACATAGAAGCAAAAGTCTGTATTTGTGAAAATGTATTCTTTTCTTTACTACCAGATTAGAAATCTGGATTTCCTATTGGCCCAACATCTGATAAACATCGAGAGCCTGGGGTCATCCACTCATTCACTTTCATATTTGAAAACACTTTTCTGGCATGGAATATCAAATTCATTCTGAATGAAGTTTTATTATAATTTAATGAAGCAATTAGAGTACATAGTGGGTTGGATCCAATGTTTTATATCACAAAGATTACAGGGAGGTTTTTAAACTGATCCCTTGCGGGAAAGTGGACAAGAACTGCATAATAATCCTATGATGTGAAGGTGAAAATGTTCCACTAATATAAATATGGCAGAACTAAGCAAAAAGCATACAGTGTGGCATGATGGCAAGTCACAGAAGCCAAAGCACAGAATGGAGAGAACAAATAGGCCAAAGATGTAAATAGATACAACTCCAGAAGGAGGGCACAGACTGGCATAATGGGGGCAGTGTCACTATGCCAGAGAGAAATCAACTGGAAACATCAAAACAAACAACCCTCTCCATAGATCTGTTGTGCCCATAGTGGCCTCAAAAGTAATTTAGAACGGGATATATTGGCCCTGAACAACATTCTCAGGGTTAGTAAAAAAAAAAAAAAAGTCTCCTGAATATTCTCCTTGACAGAGAACACAAACAAGATGATAATCACAGAAGAAAGTGATGTAGTAATGGGGTGGATTGCAATTATCTGAACATATTTTAGGTAAACAGTTTTGTTTCCCAAGCGAGTGTAGTATAGTGGTTTGAGTGTTGGACCATGACTCTGGAGACCAGGGTTCAAATTCCTGCTTGGCCACAGGAACCCACAAAGTGACCTCGGGTAAGTCACACTCTCTCAGTCTCAGAGCAAGGCAAACAAATCTTGACAACAAAAATCTGTGAAGGTTCACCTTGTCACTGTAAGGCAAGAAACAACTTAAAGGCACACGACAACAGTCATCTGGTTTCCAAGCAACTGAAATTCAGAGGAGTTCTGCCTTCAATCCTAGAATTACCACATGGACTCTACAACTAATAGGCACTGACAGCTTTAGCTTTACATTTTCTTCTAATTGTCCTTTAAAGCAATTTAAAACTGACAGCCACCACAACACTGTGGTAGTGAACTGAACTTTCTATGTTCTGTGAAAAAGTACTTCCTTTTGCCTACTCTGAGTATCCCAGCATTCAACTTAATTGGACTGTCTTGGGTATAGAATTAATAAAGAGAGAAACATCTCTCTTTCTTACTTTACACCAAGACAGCTGAACGTGTGGTCCTCCAGACAATGCTGAACAACAATTTCCATCAGCCCTAGGAAGTCCAGTCAATGACAGGAGTAGCAGCTGATCAACATCTGGAGAGTATCCCCCATTCAACACCACAAACATTCTTATGAACTTCTATCATGACCTCCAACATTGTTACTTTTTCTCACAGAAGAGCAGCTCCAACCCCTCATAACTTCTGTATCTTTCCCAGCTAAGAGTGGTTGCTTTGCGAAAAGCTCTGTGAAAAACCTTCTGAACTCCACGTACACAACATATATAGGTAAAAATGAACTTCTGTCCTGTGCTGGCTAAGGCTTCCAAGTGAACAACATTTGGGGGAAGCATATACTGTGTTTAAAATGGACGTTTTTTTCCCCTTTTGGGTGAGCAGAGCCCCCTCCCACTGCTGAAGATGTGGCCGCTCTGCCATGTGGTTGCACATTCTGCTGTGTATTGGCTGATGATTGGTCAAGTGCTCCTTTCTCAAGATGGTCTCCGAAAGTAATTAGAACTCTAGAACTCCCCTCTTCTCTCTCTGAGAGGAAAGTACTTGTAAGCCTTTTAGGGTTTTTTTTCTCTACTCTCTCCCAATGCCAGGGCCAGAGGTGAAGAAATGGGAGGGAGGAAGCTCCAGAGGGGAATGGGAGGGATATTGTAAACAAATCTGTCTGTCCTGAATACACATCACCTTGGGGACTGAAAACTGGATTCAGGAAGTTGATGTTAAGGACAAAAGCGCAAGGTGAGTGATAGGATCCAAGAACTGCAACTGTGGGGGCAACCTGAAAAGGAAGTATGTCACAGTACTCTACTTCTGATGTGTTCAGGCAATATTTGATTGGTGGTCTATAATTTTGGCAGCATGTTCTGCAAATTCTATTTAAGTAATTGTTATCTGATTGCACTGAGGGGGTATAGCAGCACGGTTGACCTATGCACAACATTGGAAAGATAAAACAGATATTCAATTAGATGAATGAAAATTGAAAATGTTAGACATGGTAGAGACTGAAAAACTAGCATATTCCCTTAAGAATAAAATGGTTCAGAATTTTGAAAGAGAATGGAAAAGAGTAATGCTCTGGTTAAATATGTGAATGTTTGCGGATCGTGTATGTTGGGGTATTTGACAAAGATTATGCAGAAAGGAGAAGGAGGATTCAACCGGAAAATTTTTGATATATAGAAGCAGTGGGGGGGAATGGAAAGATTATAATAATGATATATATATTTGTGTTTATGTATGCATTTATGTATTTTGGAAAATTAATAAAAATTCCTTAAAAAAAACCAAAATACATCCAGGGATAACTTTTCCTTTCACCAGTCTCCATTTTCTGACAAGTTCCATTTTTGGTGGCCAAACATACAGATCTATGCTTTTTGTTATCTGCTCAACCATTTCCTGTTCACACATGCTCAGTAAAGGATTCAGGGAGCAGCTGCTATTAACCCTGTGTTGTAGGCAGGCACATACAGCTACAGTGGAATCAACTAGAGCAGAATCCAATTCTTTCCCAGCTCAAGCTTTATTGCATTGCTTACTGCTGATACACTGCTGACGTACTGTTGGAACCCAACACCTAAAGTCTGTGTTTCTATAGCCCTCTTTCACCATCCTCCTAATTCCTATGCTGCTGAAAAACTTCCAGCTAAACAGAAAACAAGGAAGAAAAGGAGAGGCTGAGTGTGCTCAAAAAGACTTTGCTGAAAGATGCTTCTTTGTCAGAGGCTTAACTGTTAACTGAGGTATATATTCCTTTACACTCTTAAACATGAATAACCCCAAGCTTACTGGAGAGATGTAACCCTCCATCAACTTCCTGAATACAATTTGAAAGAGTCAACTAATACAGAATACAGCAAGCAGAAGTGACAAGTAAGGTTGTGCTTGTGCATATTATGCAAAGTTCAGAAGATCTTCATTAGCTACTTATTAGTATCTGAGCAATTCAAGGTTAGTACTTACCTTTAAAGCTATAAAGGCTTGGGATCCAAATAACTAAAGGGGCACTGCTTTACGATATCAACCTGCTGTGCTTTAAGATCTCCTGATTAAGCCTTTTCCCAAGTGGGCCCTTTATCAGAAGCATATTAAGTAATGACAAAAGGGCTCCCTCCACACACCCAGTCACATGGTATCTAAATTATAATCAAGTCTGGTGGCAGGAAAATTCTGTCAAGCATTCAGGAATCCTTCTGGTACCAGAAGCTGAAAATCTTAGCAACCCCACTCTACCTCTGCTGAAGTCCCTGTTAATCTTGTATCAGGCAGTGGTGTCTCCGTAACAAGAGTCCTTCTGCATTTTTCATCCCCATCATTGTCATCATAGCAAAATACAGACAGACAGACAAAACCACCAGGTCTGCAAGTATTCCTTGCCTTCTTGGTAGAACCAGATTATCAAATGCAACAAGCTTATGTTGTCATGGAAGCTGAAAAATCCTGAGATAGTCCAGATGAAGATGACTCAGCAAAAAATTAAGTCCAAACACAATTTTCAAAAGACTAATTTCATCTTAACCTCCCTTACCAGCAAAGGCAAGATGCTTATGTAGCTGATACAGGAGTATACCAGTAAAATCCCAGTCTTATTCCTGTGTTCCACTACTTTGTATACATTCTAAAATTTCTGAGATTGTTAGATTGGGTACCTTAATTAGGGGAATATATTTACACTGGGATGGACAACAATTTAATGGTTTGGAAACTATAATGTTCTTCACAGGGGACCTCGAAGGGCTCAATCCCCAACCATTTCCTATCTGCAAAAAATTCAAGAAATTATTCATGCCTCCAAGTGTCCTCAAGGGAGCATGTCTGCCAAGTTTCTGGCCCTTTCTGGGCCATTTTAGGTACAGAAGAGCTTTTTTTAGGGGGGAAGCAACAGTAAGTGACTCAGAAGTCAACTTTCAGGTCACTTTTGATAGAAAAAAAAGCCTCTCCTAGGCCTGCAGTCTATGGGGATAAAGTGACAAAAATGTCCCCAAACCCCCTAAAAGACCTTGGACTTGGGGATGGGGGGGGGCTGGAAGCCACATAAACAACCATGGGGCCACATGCAATCCACAGATGGCACTTTTGCCACCCATATTTTAGCAGAATTCCACTTCACTCATCACATCTTGCCTGCTGTGTCAATGCACTGTACATTGGACTACTTTTGTACCAAGTTTGGAAACTTCAGCTGATCCAAAATTTAGCGGCCAGATTGATTACAGTTATAGCAAGGAGTGAACATATCATGGCAGTAGTAAAATCACTCCACTGACTGCCAATTAGTTTCTGGGTAAAGTACAAAGTGTTGGTTATTATCTTTAAAGCCCTACGTGGTTTGGGTCCAACTTACCTGCAGGATTGCCTCCTCCCATACAATCCGCTCCGTACACTCAGGTCCTCTGGAGGCCATTTACTTAAGCCGGCCAGGACTAGACTGGCAACCATCACTCAGAGAACCTTCTTGTTAGCTCCCCTAGACTGTGGAATGACCTGCAGGAAGAGATTAGGCAGCAAAATAGGCTGCCTGAATTTTAAAAAGTACCAAAGACCTCTCTTCTCCAGCATGCCTACCCAGTCTATTTTTAACTATGATGTATTTTAATAATAATGTGTTTTTACTATGGTTTTGTATTTGCATTTTAAATGGTCTTATTTATTTTTAGTATACAACTGTCAGAATTTACATCATATCATTTGACTGCTTTTGCTACGTTTATCCTCGCTATTGATGCCATCCCATTTCTTCTTAAATTTTCATTTCCTCAATAAAACACTTTGGAATTATTTGACTCAGAATGTCTCATTCCTGTCAACTTTAGTATGCTCACTCTAAGCACTGCAATGTTTGTATGTTTTATTTCTTGTTTTGATATGTTCAGCTTCCCAATTTATACTTCTCACATTCCATGTTCCCATAATATGCATTGTACAGCTTCAGGCTTTCCTTTATCCCCTTACCACGTCAACCACTTATTGTTCTTTCAGCCTGAGTCCAGTTGTGTCATTAGCCTCTTGCCTCACAAGAGCATGCCATGCCACCACCCACGGAAAGGCAGTGCCATGGCAAATTTGATTTAATTCAGCAACAGTTCATGCTAAAATCTAAAAATCATCTTAATGCTTATTCCATCAAGATCCAACATAACTGGATATAACTGATATTTCTCTTTTGTACAAAACTGAAAGGGAGTCAGTCAGTACTGCCAAATCCAATACTCACACAGCCAGCATTTGTCTTAATAGTGCTTAAGAAACATCAATATGCTACTCATTTAGATTGTTTGCATACATGTGTTAGAAACATACAATTAACTTGGCAAAGCTACAAACTTATTTTTCACATATCCCCCAATATAGGTTTAACAACAACTAAATGCCTGTTGTTCCTCCTTTGCCATTTTCAAAATAACAGCTATGTTCTTTCACAACAAATTTTGCTCACTTTTATCGAAGGCGTTTTGCTTAAATTCTGTAAACGTACCAAGGATCTTCACAATAAAATATGAAAATAACTTGGTGGGAAACACTGGCATTTAAATATTGCCAATTAGTTTAAAGCATTAGAGCAGGTCTTTCCAAACGGTGTGTCACGACATGTTAGTGTGTTGCCTGAGGTGTGTTGGTGTGTCGCCTCCAAAGGCCGAGAACCCCCCCCCCCACAATCCTGGCCCGCTGCTGCTGCTCTCACCAGGGTCTTTCCTCAGCAAGAGTGATGGCAGAGGGCCAGGATCAGGTGGTGGGGAGCTGCCTTTCCTTCTACTGGGGTCTTTCCTCACTGAAACATGGAAGCTTAAAAACGCTTGATGACAAAATACAAGTGCCTTTATCTAATTTTCCACCAGATATTGAAAAGCTGTGTTCATCCTCTCAACGTCATACATCTCAGTAAAATGATAATTATTGGTTTTATGCAATTTTTTACATTCTTGCACATAATGACATATTTTTACTCATAAATGACAACAATCTTGGAAATGTATGTTATTATTTATAAATAATATATTTTTGAAAATATATGAAAGGTTTTCATGAGATATGTTGTGTCCCCATACATTTCGTTATTACAATTTATGTATGTGTCCATATCTTAGTTTAACCTCCAGTTTGCTAGTAAAACTGAATTACTGTGTTACGAAATGATGCATGTCTAAAAAGTGTGTCACCAACATGAAAAGTTTGGAAAGCTCTGCATTAGAGTATAGAGCATTAAAGAGTATAAGAGACAGAAAACCTACTCTGACCTTCAAACAACTAAGTACTCAGTCAGATGCTCTTTGCTCATCATTATAATACAGTTAATTGCCTCTTCCTACAATAACTGAAACAGACTGCTTTTTCCTGGGAAAAAAACCCAGTTCTTTAGGGTCTTTATTTCCATCTTTTCCTACACTTTCAAACCTACACCTGCCACCTCCGTGCCAAACAACTGTTGTTATGAGTCTTCATGTTGTTTCCAATTTATGGCAACCTTATCACAGGGTTTCCTTGGCAAGATTTGCTCAGAGAGGATTTGTTTTTGCCTTCTTATAGGACAGAGATAATAACTTGCCCAAAGTAACTCCAGTGGGTTTCTAAATTGAGTGGGGATTCAAATCATCCCCAGGCTCATAGTCCAACACTCAAATCACTACACCACACTGGCTCTTACCCCAAAATGTAGGAAGAACAAAAACAAAGAAGATCCCTAAAAACCTGTTGTCTCCATCTGAAGAGATAAACAACAAAATACTAGCAGAACAATAAAATCAATTCAATATGCTATTAATTCAACAACAATTTAAATTTGCCCACTGAATGAGCCCAATAATCAACAGTGCACTCAAGAAGCATGTACCACTCTAATACTATTCCTTCTGAAGACTGATCAAGGAAACTCTCCTGAAACTTCCAAACTGCTTTCAACATTTTCCCAGATGAAAAGCCACCCATCAACCAACCAAAAAAAAAAAAAGCAATTTGGAGTGCCGGTATAATCCAAAACACTCTCCAACACCTTATACATCCCCCGCCCCCAATGCTCGAAACTTGGAAGCATAAACCATAACTAGCTATAGTGGTCACTTCCAGGCCTCTTTTTTGGCTAAAATCCAGAAGGAACAGCAATCTATGGCATGAACCCCCTCTCCTCAGTTGCCCTCTCTTGTATTATGTGAGTAAAATGTCCTTACATTTGAGCAATGAAATGATGACCTATGCAAAGAGACTGGCAACACCGGGAGGAAAAACACATTCCAGGCATTAACTGTCTATGGGCTCAGCCAGATAGAACAAGTATGCTACGTTAGTGGTGGGTTTCTATTCTGTCTTTACTGCTTTCTTCCCCAAGATTCAAAAAACAGAATGAGACTGATAAGCTTTTTTTACTCCTCCTCCATCCCCCCCATTCTTTAAAGAGACTTTTTAAATAACAATACTATCTTCCCTGT
Organism: Cyclura pinguis; assembly: GCA_030412105.1. Lineage (NCBI taxonomy): Eukaryota > Metazoa > Chordata > Lepidosauria > Squamata > Iguanidae > Cyclura > Cyclura pinguis. The sequence continues at coordinate 46,799,658 of CM059604.1, forward strand.
TCAATTCAACTATTGTAGCTCATAACAGAGCCTCATTTCTGTTCACCTGTTCATGATGTGGGCTGGGATGATATGGCACCATGCGCTAAATTGTTACTGCACTGTCCAGAAAGATAAAATTTCAGCTTGCTATCATTGCAGGGGGAGAAAAAAAAAATAAAGCAAAAGCTCTTGGAGAAGAAGAGGAGCATGACAACCAAAAGCACAGCTGGAAACAGAAGAAAAAGTCAAGAGGAAAACAGGAGATCAGACATATTCACCGTTAACTTCCCAGTTCATTACACATCCCAGCTTATGACACAAGCAGAAACCCTCAAACAAGCCAAAATGAGCTGCCTTTATGGACTACACACAAAAGTTCTTCTCAAAAGTCATGAGAAAAATGTAGCAGCATTTGGAAGGCCAAGCAACAGCACCAGAGAACAGTATAATACAAATTGCTCATAATGACTCTGGAGAAACCTTACTTCTTTCTCTACTGAAATTATTACACCTGTATTTGATGTTTTCTGTTGTTTTTTTATTTTTTTTTAAACAACATGGTTTAAGGAAGGAAAAAATATTGTGATCTCCTTGAGAAAGCAATGTGCAAATGCAGAAAAGCAGTTATCAATGGATTTCTGGGTGCAGACCACCAAGATAAGAAATGGAAATGTGTAGACAGTGACTAAAGTTAACACTTGATGAAATTGCTGTCTGTGTTAACTTGCTGTCAATGAAGCCAAAAGTATTCTGGATGTGTCATGCAGACAGAGTTGTTTTCACTGCTGAACTACAGAAAAAAAAGTTCCTGCTTTTTCAAGGGGTGCTTGTACACTGGAATGTTTAGACCTGGCATATATCCATCTAACACAACTTGTCATGATTTAGGATGAAGACGAATATTAGATATGCGAATATTCACACCCTTCACGTTTCTCACATATAGCTGCAAATTTTTCCAAGTGAACTGAGCCCACCATTAAGAAACTCCTGATAGTGTTTCTTTTAAGCAGCAAGCAGCTACTATCATCACGGACTTAAAGCATCATGGACTTAGAGGCTACTGCATTAGTATAAGGAAGGCTCCTTCTAGAGATCATTATAGGCTTTATCCACCACATACTCAACTCAAATAGCTCTGAAAATGAAAAAAAAAATGCAATCACTTTGACTCACCTACTGCAGGTGCATCATACTCATCTCCAAGCAGAATTTCCGGAGCAGAATATGCAAGAGACCCACAACTTGTGGTAAGTTTCTTCCCAGGTTGAAATTTGTTGCTGAAGCCAAAGTCAGTCAATTTCACAAGTCCTTGCTTTTCAAAGAACACAACATTCTCTGGCTTTAAGTCTCTGTGAACTACATGCAGTTTATGACAGTAGGATATAGCATGAACAATCTGAGCAAAGTACTTCTTTGCCAAGTCTTCATTAAGACCTTCTTCATGCTTCATGATGTAATCAAACATATCCCCTCCATCGCCAAGTTCTAAGATCAGGTAAAGTTTGGTCTGGGTATCAATAACTTCATACAGGCGAACAATATTGGGATGCTGTACTAGTTTCATGCATCTAACTTCTTGGAAAAGATGTCCTGTGGCCAGAGTATCTAGCTTGGTCTTGTCAATTACTTTCACTGCTACCTTTTCACCTGTAAATACATGTCTAGCAAGTTTGACAACAGCAAAATGCCCTCTACCTAAGGTTTTATCCAAATCATACAATCCAGCAATTTTTCCATCATAACCTCGTTTGAAACCTGCCATGCTTCTCCAAGTATCAGTGTTGAAGCTTTTGGAAACTGGTGTCTCCTCATATAAGAATATGAGATGTTCCACCCATTTTCACTGCCAAAGGCACCTGTAAATCAGAAAGAAAAGTGATTATAGAATGTGCACTTATTTATGGCTAGAATAGTTCCATAAATATAAACCTATACTTTGAGCTAGAAAGAGAATTCAGAATATCCAATTCAGTTTTATCCTTCTAAATCATACACTGGCCTTGAAGAACAGCTTAGGACAACACTTAAAATGGCCAGATTAGATAACTAACATGCACACAAGCACAAATATTGGGAATACTGGGAATAAATATTGGAATATTGGGAATAAAGGAAAGAAGAAAGCAAAGGAAGATTTAGCTAGACATGTAAAGATTTATCTTTACCTAAACTTTATCTGAGGATTGTCAGGCTGTGTGTCTCACATATGCATCAAATACGAAGTATGACAGAACTGATGAAAGCTGCTCTGAGCCCAAAGACTATGTATATGCTAGGAATGGAAACAGTATTCAAAAATATTCAGTTAACAGTTGAAAAAAGGAGTTTCCTAAGTGTTGAAAAATCCTGAAAAAAGGAGGATTTTCCTGTGCTGAGAATCTTTGCAGTTTGGGACTTTTCTGCACAAGAAACTCCACACAGTTTTTCTGCACATAAAACTCAAGTTTCTATGAAACAACCACTGCCACTATGTCTTTTTGTGCAGTTAAGTCCTGACCCACAATTTTTTCAAGAACTTCCTTGCACCAGGGAGAAAACTACTAAAATTACCTGTTGGTTTCTTTGAGAATTAAATTAGCTAACATTTACAACCCTAGGTACTATACACATATATTTGCATGAATACTTGTGTGTTTGCATATTTTACATGCTGAAATAAGTTGGTAACTGTGTCCTAAATACAATTTAGGTAAGACTGGTTCAAAAATATTTCTTTACCCACTAATTTAACATTGCTAATCATTAGTTAATGAGGACAACAGTAATCTGGAGGGGAAGATCAGTAGGTCTGACGTAATGTTAGGGAATTCAAAAATACAACTTTCTAAAACTCCCTAATAAGACTAAGCATTCAATATGCAGTTAAATCCCAAGGTATCTTGCTTCCAAATTACACAGTACAGCACAAAGTGATATTCTATCTTTCATTCTTATCAGCAGCAAACTTTTCATGATTAGAAGTCTATCCTAAATTCTTTTAAACTGGAATTCTTAGTGTGCATGTATGCTAAAGAACTGCCAAAACCACCTCTGAGGATTCATTGCCTAAGAAAACCCTATGAAATTCATGGGGTCGTCATAAGTCCACATGCGACTCGAACACACATAAACACACGTATTAGTTAATGCATTTAGCACTTTCTCAGTAACTTCAAGAAACATCAACATCCATAGATTAAAGGGGAAATCAGACGATGAGATACACAAAGAATGGCAAATTGTAACGGGTAATTGCTGGGTTTTAACAGCTGGAAATACGTAATTCATGATTAAAGTTATATTACGTGGGGGCGACAGGATATATATCATGAAGCGGAAATATGAAGAATGAAATGTAAGAACTATCAGATAAACTAACAGTAAAATGTTGTACAGTACCTAAAGCTTGTAGAAATCTGGAAAATGAATAAAATAATGAATGATGATATTAATGAATAATGAATAAAAGCCAATCAATGTGGAAGATCAGATATATTTCAGTGAAGCTGACAATCAAATATGTATGTTTTATAATGAGAATTTTGAATAAAATGATATTTTTTTAAAAAAGAAACATCAACATCCTTGACTTGTGCAGCTATATATCATGCTACTGATACATCTTCCAAGCAAATAATTATGATAAGCAGTGTCAACAGAATGCTAAGTAAACTCTTATCCTAGGGGCTGAAGTTTCATCTTACTACTACATGATTGGAAAGACAGTTATCATTTGAGATACTTTCAAAAACACTGTCTTTCGAAGTGTAAGTCAAGGGTGAAAATAAGTAGTTGTTCTCAAATTCATGTTTGCTTTACATACCCAAGAACATACATTTATCTCAGCTTTAACACATCAAATTAATAAAAAGATGTCTCATATGCTTAAGTTTTTACCTTAACAGATGTTTATGTATCAACTAGTTAAGCCTTTCATGTATTTAACAAAAACTTGAAGGAACACACAGAGGAATTATAAACTAAATCAAAAAATATTTCATTGAACAACTAGAATTCTGGAATTGCATACACAAGTCCACCTCCTGTATTTCTGCAATTACCAAAGGTAGGTGGGGAGTTGTAAAACAGGATGGTACTGAAACATTACAAACTGAGTTTCTAACATACATGTGTGAACCCCATCTATGTCTAGAATGCACAACCACTACAGTTTGCTTTAGTCAGTTGATTTTCTATGAGGTTTTTTTTAAACCTAAAAAGCTACACTTTTCCCACTAAAATGTCACCTCAATATTACTTTGCTTTTAGGAAGCAATTAATGGTGTTGTATTTTTAATGCACTTTACCAAATAATTTTCAGTGTTTCTATCATGGCAAAATGCTAGCATACCACAAATTTTCACAACTCCATAGGAGTTTCATCCTTTTTCTACAGCAGATAGAACATTATTAGTGGACAGTGATTGCTGTGTTCTATCAGCATCAATTTACCAAGGAATTAAACACCTTCAACTTGATTACATAATCAAGTTCTGCTAAAAAGTGATAAAACACTGGATAAATCGTAAAATTAGAAAGTGCCGTTCCAGGCAATCATTTTGTACTGGGATATAAAAACTATGCTTTGTCATATGTTTAAACCACATGTGCATATCTCTCTATGCTGTTTGTCTCTGTATGATATAAGTGAGTGACAAACAAAAACATACGTATTTTAAAAGCCAAACAGAAAAAACATACAAACCAAAAAGGAACATACCCAGTTCAAGCACGACATAAAGTCTACATTTGGATGAAACACTAAATAATGGTTGCAAGAACAAGACTCAGTGAGTCATATGCTCTACATGTGCCTCTCAGCCCTCTTTCTGGGACAGTTCTGAAGAAGATACTGGAAGCTTCCATATTTTAGATTAGCTACAGTTTAGTGTGTTGTCCTAGCACTAAACTCTGATTAACCTTAACTATAGCTAGTGGAAATAATATTGTTTGTCTCAAACAAAATACAGTTAAAATGAATGAGTTTGCCTGGGTTCAGTCACCACACAGCAAGCTGCTGTTAATAAAAAAGAAATCTTCTGAAATCCTCAAAGGTGGGCTGGCGGGGGGGGGTAACTAGGAGTGTAGGAACCAAAGGACTGCTGCAGTTCATTCATTCTTATACACTAAACAATGATTTATTCAATATTATATCTAAACAACGTTATTGTGTGCACTTTGTAAAATCAATGTAAAGCTCAATCATAGCAAAACTTTTTACAAAGTGACATTTTAGCACTGCTACAGAGAGTTTTCACAAGTCTTATTGTACTGCAGTAAATAAAAAGATCCACACTAAATAAATGAAATTTGAGTTTACCTACGTTGGCAGTGCCCTCTCCAGAGCTATCATCTCATCTATGCTCTTCTCATGAAGTTTCAATTTTCCTTCATGAGTTTTGAAGATTCATCTACTGATATTTCCATATCCAGTTCTGCGGACAGCTTTGCATTCTTCTTCCCTTATTTCCTATGGAAAATATATTTAAGTACATTTACTCGAAAACATATGACCAAAATACTACAGCAGCTTTTCAAATCACTTTGTATGCAAGTCTCATTGAAACACTGGTATAGTTATGTGCACACTGACATCCCACAGCTCCCATGGACAAACATTTAAAAAGGCAGACAAACCAGCACCATATTCTTCTTGCTCTAGACATTAACCTTTAGGAACTCTATAGCGAAGTAAACATAGACTTAAAAGAGAATAACTTGATTCTGAATATACTGGGGACAATAAGAGGCTATTTTGAGAGCGCAGTCTTCTTATCTTGACACCAGACCTTACGTACATTTGTTTAGACCAGGGTGGACTACATGGTGAACAGCAAGGTGAAGATTAAATGTTGCCACCACCACCACCCCTACATGAACCACAGTATCTCCTAAAATAAGTACTGAAAGTGACCAAAAGTCACTTCTGGTTTCCATTTCTGGAAGGTTTGAGGAGGAAGCATTAAAGTAAGTAATCTGCTGATCCATTCAGAATAATTTTTCACACCCAAAATTTTTCACACCCAGAGTAATTTTTCACACCCAAATGGGTGTTTGGTGGGTCAGCGGTAGGTCATAAAAAAAAAGCATCATGGGTCACATGTGATCCCTCAGGAAACAATATCACTGGTCTAGAGTGAAAGAAGCCAAAGACTGACCCATGCCTTACAGTTAAACCACAACTACCACCACTGAACACCTTTAAAACAAGATCCAACCAAAGCAACCTACTATAAGTCTACAGTAGTTAACCACATGCCTGATTCTTCAACACATACTCAATCCCAAACTGGTGTTTGGGAACAAGGTATTTTTAAAACTGTGCTTTCCTGCATCTCTCCACTACCATATATACTCTCTCACATTGTTCAACATTTAAGGTCCTGTTCAGCATTCTTTTATCAAATGACGTAAGGCAGAAAACTGCAACAGGTAGGACCTTTTCATCTGTAGCATTATTACTATGGAATATCCTCTTTTAGGAAATGTGTTCAACAATCTCTTTAGGTTCTTTTGGCTGCCTTCTTAAAATGTGGGTTTTCAGAAACTTCCTAGAAGACCAAAAACTGTTAGTATCCTTTTTATTCATGGTGGGTGGGTCTCTCTCTTATCAATGATTCCTACTAGTGCTCCTCTTTGCTGACTGCTCGTATTCTTAACTATTTAATATTTTTCTTTTCTTTATTTCTTTGCAATCCACAATGGGCTCAATTCAATCACACCCTTCAATTCACAATTCACAAAAAGACTTTTGATGCAGACAGCATTTCCAGTACAGGGAAAAAACAATTCTCTCTTCCCCTACAATACTACCAGACTATGATCCAGAAAACTGAGGGACCCTCCAAACTAACACAGAAGGTGGTACAAGGCAACAGGCAAAAACTACCTCCTCCAGCAATGCAAAAATGTGTGTACAACTTGTGTGTTGTGCTGATGAAAGGTGAGAGGCTCTGCAGCCCAACAACATTTGGAAAGCAGCTGTTGACTGCAACTACCTCCACTCCTCACCACTAGTTATACTCGCTGTGGCTACAGCACTCTAACATCAGCAGCAAGGTTACAGTTGCCAATCATTGTATTAGCATATTTATGATTACTGTGTAAATTACTTTAGCTTATACATGTATATGCAGGAGCTTTCCACTGACTGCAAAACTAGCTGACTGGGAACTGTTTAGGTTAATGAAAAGCTGTCAATATGACATGGTTACTAAGCAAAATTACAGAACCTGGTGAGCAATTATTAGCTTGTTCTGAAAATCAATACAAATATTTTAAAAAGCAGGCCAATCTTTCAGTCTAGTTTGTATACAGTATTATTAATTTGAAACCGAAACAATGGTATATTATAGATTAAATGTTTCTACAAGTGGTCCACATCTATCATGGACCACATACAAGGTGATTAACATGGAGGTCCCCATAAAGCCTAAGTTTTGCAGCATTTTTGTCAATCTTTCCCCTTCTTTATTGTGGCTCAGAAAAAAAGTGAGTCAGGGATAAGCATGGAGAGCCTGAAAACAAGCTGCTGGAGTCTGTCCCAATATTAACACAGTCTGTACACAATGTTGGAGAGTAACACCCCACAGTAATACCCCCACAGTTACTTTCTGGACAGACATCTTCCAAGGATTCTCTTAAATGGATAAATTTCTGCAAGATATGTGGCAGTGTGCACAGCAAATTTTCTTCAATTCTACAAATGTTCAATAAGACACCAGGTCCATAATAGATCTAGTACAGGAAATCCCAGGTCAAAGCATTCTGTAGTTTTAAACAGCAGTAACATCAGCCATGGAAGATACACAGAACTTTATTGTGGTACTGGAGAGGGGCTTAACCCTTTCTCCTACACTGTTTTTCCTAATCTGAATTTAGTGCACACATTATTCGCTCTAAAGAAATAAGTTCTTCACCTAAAGGATGAACATCAAGATTAGAAGAATGGCATATCAGAAAGAATAAAAGCACCCATCTTAGTGCCATAATCCTTATTCAAGCCCACTACTGCTGCTATTATTTATTATAAATAGACAAGTTTGGCATGGACTTCCCATAACACATCTGTTTCACTGTTTACAATACTACAAGTAAAATTAAAAAAACAGAAATGGAATTAATCATTATTATAGCATTCTCTAGATGTACCATATGACTTATAATATCAAGGAAAAACTGTAAAAATATTACTATCCTCTGCTGTCTTGCTCTTGAACCATTAAAATGTGACTTGAGAATATTTTGGTATCTCCGTATCATAAATCCATGCAGTGTACTAAATAAGTTCACATAAATTATACACTCACATTTTGCACAGACTACTATCATTTAGAGAAAATAATTCTGTAAACTGCACTGTTAGATTTACAAAATTACATTTTTAAAAGTGATTTAAGAGTAGTATCCTCTTTCATATTTGGCAGAAGGAATGAAAAGAAACTAGAAGCCATGCCAGTGAACTGACAGGTTCACCAAAGCAATGAAACACAGCAGTGCATTGTAGCAATGCACATAAGGGACAAACAGCCACACACAGAGTTTGAGGAAGCTGCCTCTTACTGAGTCAACTGAAAGCTTACCACAGCCAATTGTTTAATCAGAAGCCTATCCTTAAAACTATGCTATTTCAGTCTTTAAAAATACAGAAAGACACTATCTGTTGTTCAAACATTATAATTCACCCCAAAACATGCTTAACCCTTGTTTAGATATTCATTTCTAGCACACATTACTTTGTTCATCACCATTGCACAGAAAGAACAGAATGTTCTCTCTTTACCAAATTAAGTATAATAGGCAGAGATGATACAATCCCAACAGACAGAAATGATACAACCCCAAACACTGAAAAGAATTTTACAAGAAAGAGCAAGAGAATATTTCTAATGTATCTCACTCTTATGATTTTGTGAAAAGTCTCTTTCCTCATACTTACACAGACTGCCTAATATGATGCATCCCCATAAAATGCTATGTAAAAATAATAACTTAAATGAGTAAAAATGACTGCACTAGAGGGCAGGCTTTAAACAGATCTTGACTTACATCCTTCAAAAGAAATTCACATCTATACTAGTAGACTGTAGCAAAGCCATAGTTAAGCCTCTAGCCACTTCAGCAGTAAATGTGGAACACTGCCAATCTCTGAAAGGATATATATAGAAGTATGCCTCAAAATATAAGCTATTTGGTTTATCCCTCAAGTTCACGATTATTTCAAAACTTACTAAAGGAACAAGGAATTATTCATGATACTTGATAGAATAATAAAGGAACTAAATCATGCCAACATTGTAGTCAATGTTGTTTTCCTGTAAACCGATCAGTCATTCATATGTTTGTATGTCTCTCTACCAAATTCCTTCATTAATGCTAAAAGAGAGCTGTCAACAACAACAAAATGTTCCACAGGTTTAGTGCCAGTCTCAAAACCTGGCAAATAAAGCACAAACCAATGCCACCAAGAAGCATCACTGTTTGCCGACCAGATCATCAGTGCAATAATATAATTCTGGTACGACATCCCTATGTAAACACTTCCACAGAAGAAGAGATCAAGCTCTTCTTCATGGCAGAGTCATTCTGCGCCATCAGAAGGAAAGAAAAGGCTGCTCAGCTCACTCTGGACAAACCTGTTGTCTCTGTATCCGGTTTGCAAAAATAAGATGCACTGTCATTCCCCCCCCCCCCCCAAACAGGTCTGCAGCACGGGTCTATGAACTTCTCCGCCACTACGTAGACCCGAGGAACATCCAGTCCTTGGGAGGGAATCAAGAAAACTGACTCCTCGCCTCGAACTGCAGGGGACTGGGAGGGCGGGCGGCGCGAGAGAGGGAAAAAAACGAACAGCGGCGGCGAAGGCATAAGAGGTAAGCTAGCCTTTACCCTCCACTCACAGGCATCAGTATGTGATGGGGGGGGGGGGGATACTAGGTACAAACATGCACTACCTGTTTTCTCTCTCTCTCACCGACACTGCGCGCACACTCAAACTGCGTTCCATCCCTGCATGCCCCGGGGCCATTATATCCGCACGCACACAAACCACCTATCATTCATTCTCCCTCACACGCGAAGCACTGCACACACACACAGCCACAACCTTCCCTCCTCCCCCATCTGTCGCAAACAGGCAACGCGAGAGGGGTGTGTGCATATATGTATGTGTGACGGATGTTCACACGCGCGCGCGCACGAGAGAGAGGGCGAGAGAGAGAGAGAGAGAATATGCACTCGCGCTAAAGGATGCGGCTCCTTCCCGGCACCGCGGGATTAGGGCCTTCGGGGCGGGGGGGGCTGGTGGCGAGAGCGTCAAGAGCTCGCTTTTTCCTCTTTCGCCGCCCATGGGGAGAGACGTATCTGCATAACTCCCCCCCCCTTTTTTTTTTTTTTACCGGCACCTGCCTCGCCAGGCCTCCCGGAGGAAGCTTCGCAGGCCCGGCGGGCAGGCCAACCAACCGGGGCTCCTACGCTTCCCCCTCAGCCCGCTTTCCGTAACTTACTCCCAGCATCGGCGGCCGCGGCCCTCGGCTTTTCTCCTGCCTTTTCCCGCATGGACAGCGGCGGCAGCTTCTCTTCCGCGCCCGTCCTCTACTACTACTAGCCTGGGAAAGAGCCGCAGAGTGGCCTCCTCCTTCTCCTCCTCAGCCGGCAAGAATTAGCAGGCAACGGCAGCAACCCACAATTAAAAATAACGATAATAGTAGTAATTAAAAAAAAAAAAGAAGAAGAAGACTCGCTGACGTTCCGCGCGTCGCCTGTCTTGTTCAGCCAGCGCCGCTTCCCTTCAGGTTCCGTGGCTCGCTCGCGCGCGCCCAACGGACTGCGCTCGCGCTTCCTGTCTCCTCCCGGCGGGGTACGAGACGTACTGACAACAACAGCAGCGGCTCACTCGCTGGCAGTCAAGAGAACGGTAAGGGAGGAGGAAGAGGAAACGCAGAATAGGGAGGGTCCTCGAAAGAGAAAGGGGGTAGAACTGCGCCTGCGCCGGCAGGAGGGGGACGGCCAAGGCTGACCAATAGGGCCTTTGGCGTCCGCGCTTCTCCGGCGCTGCTGCTCGGGCTGCGAGGGTCGCTGAGGCGCTGAAGTAAGAGCGAGGGCCGTTTCCGCACTAGGCTGTTACAGCTCTATTATTCCACTTTCAACATTCTATGGAATCCTGGGGCTGGCCCCTCCCTAAACTGGAAACCCCAGGGTTCCACAGGATGTTGAAAGTGGAATAGTAGCGCGATAACAGTCTGGTGCGGAAATGGCCAAGGGCTTTAGCTGTGGCGTTTGCTGCTGTCCAATACGCAAACGTAACAAATGTTCCTCACACTGTAAGCCAAGGCTAAAGCATCGGCCGCGACTTGGCTTAAAATTTAAAAGTTGTAGTTTTCTTTTTAACGTTGGTGGTGGTGTGTGCCTTCGAGGAGTTTCCGACTTTTGGCGTCCGTAAGGCAAACCGGTCACGAGGTTTTCTTGGCAGGATTTGTTCAGAGGGACTTTGCCTCTGCCTTCCTCTGAGGCTGAGAGTGTATGACTTCCCCAAGGATTTCCAGTGGGTTTCCATGGCTGAGTCGTTCAAATGCTGGTCTCCAGATGGTAGTCCAACAGCACATTGGCTTTGTTTAGCATCAAATAAGAATAACAAAAATATTTATGTGTCTTGTCTTTTTTACGAGGAGCTCAGGGTGGCATCCATTAGCCTCCTCATCTGCATGATTATCCTCACAAAGGTCCTCTGTGGTAAGATAGGCTGAGAGATGGTGTCTGGCTTAAGATCACCCAGTGAACCGTGGCTGAAAGGGGATTTGAGTGGGAATGTGTGTGTGCACAGTTCAAAAATCTACCCATTAAATCTTGTAATGAGGGCCGATGGGACGTTCTCAAGATGATTTAACAAGGTTTTATGTCCAAAATATTTTGTAAGAGTCACAATACATAAGCAAAACAATGGTAAGAGAATAGATTTTTCCACTCTTGCAATGCTTAGGAGCAAAACCTAGATTTTCATCAATTGGTGCATGAAGGCTTAAATTCAACAGGCAGTCTGGAGTAGAGTAGACCCAATAAATTAATAGGATGTACATATGTGCTGATTCACCATTTAATAATTAATTCTATAGGTCTACTCTAGCCGGGATTAGTGAATGAATGTAGACCAGTGTGTGGTGAATTGTTCTGGATTGTTTAACACAGGGAAACAGGAGGTGGCTATTTTACTGCCACTTTATTAAACCAAGCAAAATTCTTTTGTTGTAATTTTTATTGCACCTTGTAACCAAGTTTGTTTGCAAAACTGGTTTACAGTTCAACTCCTCACCCCCTGCAATATTTTTGATAAGATCTTTGACTGATATCTGATATATGATTTTGGTCTACAGTACAGCTCTTACCTGTATCTGGCTGTCCCAGCGTAGACAATGGTAGAATTACAGATCCTGCAGTCCAAACAGATGGATGGTATTGGCTGGAGATACCCGAAGATCTTCTTAAAGTTGATATAATAAGGGTCCCAATGACGCCATCATGCACATGCACACTCCTGTGGGAAAAATATGGAGGGGGTGATAGCACAGAACGAACTTAGGCTGGCCAGAGACATCAAAAACAATAAAAAGGGCTTTTTTAAATATGTCCGTAGCAAAAGGAAAAAGAAGGAGACGATAGGGTTGCTGCGCAGAGAAGATGGCGAATTACTAACGGGGGAAGAGAAAAGGCAGAACTACTTAACACCTTCTTTACCTCAGTTTTTTCCCAGAAGGATACAAGCACTCAACCTGGTGGTTGGGGAGCAGGGGAGGAAGCAGGGGAAATGAGGCACATAATAGGTAGAGAGGTGGTACAGGAATACCTGGACACACTGAATGAATTCAAGTCTCCAGGGCCAGATGAATTGCATCCTAGGATATTAAAAGAACTGGCAGAGGTCATTTTGGAACTGCTTGCTATAATCTTTGAGAAATCTTGGAGGACAGGAGAAGTTCCAGCAGAGTGGAAGGGGGCAAATGTTGTCCCCATCTTCAAGAAGGGAAAAAAAGAGGACCCAAATAATTATCGCCCAGTCACCCTGACGTCAGTACCCGGAAAGATTCTGGAGCAGATCATTAAGCAGTCAGTTTCTATTCACTTAGAAAGCAACGCGGTAATCACGAGAAGTCAACATGGATTTCTCAAAAATAAGTCAGGCCAGACTAATCTTATCTCTTTTTATGATAGAGTTACTAGCTTGATAGATGAAGGGAATGCTGTGGATGTAGCATTTCTCGATTTCAGTAAGGCCTTTGACAAAGTTCCCCATGACATTCTTGCAAAGAAGCTAGTAAAATGTGGGCTGGACAGGGCTACTGTTAGTTGGCTTTGTAATTGGTTGACCGACCGAACCCAAAGGGTGATCACGAATGGCTGCTTTTCATCCTGGAGAGAAGTGACTAGCGGGGTGCCACAGGGTTCTGTCCTGGGCCCAGTGCTGTTCAATATCTTCATCAACGACTTGGATGAAGGAATAGAGGGCATGCTCATCAAATTTGCAGATGACACCAAATTGGGAGGGGTTGCTAATACGCCAGAGGACAGGATCAAAATTCAAAATGACCTGGATAGATTGGAGAGCTGGACCAAAGCTAACAAAATGAAATTCAACAGAGAGAAGTGTAAGGTCCTACACTTAGATAGAAAAAATGGAATACAGAAATATAGGATGGGGGACAGGTGGCTGGATAGCAGTACGTGTGAAAGGGATCTAGGAGACCTTTCTGAACATGAGTCAGCAGTGTGATGCGGCAGCCAAGAAAGCCAATGCAATTCTCGGCTGCATCAATAGGAGTATGGTGTCTAGATCGAGGGAGGTACTGGTACCGCTCTACTCTGCTTTGGTTAGACCTCATCTTGAATCCTGTGTCCAGTTCTGGGCACCCCAATTCAAGAAGGACATGGTCAGGCTGGAGCAGGTCCAGAGGAGGGCAACCAAAATGGTGAGAGGCCTGGAAGCCATGCCCTATGAGCATAGACTTAGAGAGCTGGGTATGTTTAGTCTGCAGAAGAGAAGGTTAAGAAGGGACATGATAGCCATGTTTAAATATTTGAAGGGATGCCAGGTAGAGGAGGGAGAGGGCTTGTTTTCTGCTGCTCCAGAGACCAGGACAAGGAGCAATGGAAAGCTGCAGGAAAGGAGTTTCCACCTGAACCTCAGGAAGAACTTCCTGACAGTCAGGGCTGTCCGGCAGTGGAATAGGCTGCCTCGGAGTGTGGTGGAGTCTCCTTCTTTGGAGGTTTTTAAGCAGAGGCTGGATGGCCATCTGTCGGGAGTGCTTTGAGGGTGTTCCTGCATGGCAGGGGGTTGGACTGGATGGCCTGTGTGGTCTCTTTCAACTCTACATTTCTATGATTCTATAAAGGCACAGAAATTAATCCTAACCTTCTCCTGTGCCATTCATATACCTGCACTATCTACATATTCAGCCAGTGTGTGATAGAGCTCTACTACAGACAAAGGAGGCATGCAGAGGTCCTCTGTGGAAGAATATTACTCCTGATGTTTTGGAGTTCAGCTCCCAGAATACATGGCCATTGGCAATGCTGGCTTGGGTTTCTGGGAACTGAAGTCCAAAACATTCAGGGAACCAAAGATTGAGAATGGTTATAGCTGTAAACTCCAAGCAAGAAAAACTTATTTTTTTGTAGTTCTACAATTTCCCAGACAGCATGGGAAATTCTGAGAGTTGCAGTTTGAAAAAAAATGTAAATTTTCCAAGCTCATTGTAACCTGCATGGAAGTGTAGCAATTTTTACATTTCAGGTGGTATAATGTTTTTATTTTGGATGATAGCTAGCAAGTTAAGGTCATAACATTATCTGCAAGCCAGTATGAGACACTTGCATACACTGTTTCACTGCCCTGCTCTTTTTTTAATGTTTTCAGTTGTACCCAGACACTTTAGATTTCGCACTATTTGCACATGTATTTTAATACTTTTTCAAGTGTTACCGCTGTTTCTAGCCCGAGCTTGTGGGATATTAAGATATCATTTGATATCAATAATTCAGCCTTCTGTACCCATTCCTCTCCACGTGCTTGCGAGGCCCCCGGACAAGCACGCACACAGGCGTGGCCGACAATAGCCGAACCATTCATATCCCGATCTAGGTAGGCCAGTCACTGCCGAATGCAGCTTCAGGAGACCTCAAGGCAAGTACCACATTATGTATGCACGCTACTTACAAAAAGATCTCCTGCCCCGCGCAGGCAGCTTGATGAGCGGACTATACAACTCTCAAGCATTCCGCGTTCGCATACTGGCTACTCTATTGACAATCTGGCTATAACTCAATCATCTAAAGTACTGACCTTTCGGAGGCTTTGTCTCCAGCCCCAAACTCATTGTTTTCCCCAAGTACGGACTAGCCTGCGGCCACAATTTTCCCTATAAGAACCCCTGACTTTGAGCGCTTCCTCGGATCACTCTTGGCTTCCATCCTGCCTTGCTGTCGCTTTGTCCAGCGAGCCTTCCCCTCAGCCCCACGTGCTGAGAATCCATGCTCCTCAGCTTCTTTGCTGTTAACTGGGCTTCAGGACAGGTATAGTATTCCCCATACCAAACCTCCTCTAAAAATCCCTCTATCCCACTCCTACCTTTATTTCTATAGTTCCTTGTGTGAGTGTGTTGCATACACGTGTTTGATTGTGTTTCAATAACACAATTATTATTATTTCAACATCTGCCTTATCATTGGCTCGGCCTGACCTCGTAGACATAGGGTTCAAGATCTCACTACGTTACCCTGCCTCTCGCTTTGCAAACTTGTGCTCTGTGCTAATTCCCTCCCCATTGTTTGAGCACATTTAGGTGTCCCACCCGGGACCCCCAGAAATCAGGGTAACACAAGTGTATGCAAAAGTGTACACGTTTTTAACGGTTGTTTTAAAAATATACAGCTAAAATAGTGCTTTTCAGAAAAGCGGTAGTGAAAATGTACCAAAGAAGCATGATGACGGGGCAGAACAAATGGAAAAGTCACTGCTCATATCAAAGCAGAATGCTTCTCAGAATGACATTGACACTGAGGTAGTCTATACCTGCAAATATTGTGCTGATGATCAGTGGAAGCGGGGAGGGAGAAAAGGGGAACAATTTGATGACTTTATATAAATCTGCTACTGTATATAAAAGTCAAAGTCTGTCTGTGAGTCTGTCAGTTTGTCTGCTCCAGGGCAGGTGAAGACCTCATATGATTGGCTGTCTGTGAAGATTCTATAGAATCCTGGGGTTGGCAGTTCAGGGAGGAGCCTTTAGAATTCTCAGCCGGAGAGCTCAGGCCAGTTGCTATGGAGACAAGGCCCAGCAACAAGAACAAGGGCAGTGTATTCCCTCAGAAACCAAACCTCTGTTATGTTAACAACTCTGAATACAGATTGGATTGGGGAATATGGAGATAAATTACAGGTACTGGAATAGGTTGGTTGTTATGGAGATGAGGCCTAGCAGCAAGGAAGAGGACAGTGTACTCCCTCAGGGCCCCAAACTGTATATGTAAATAACTCTGAATACAGATTGCATTGGAAAATATGGGGAAAAGTTACAGATACTGGAAAAGACAGTCTGCTGAGTTCTTAAGAGGAAAATAAAATCCTGGGCAATGTTGAGTAAATACGCTAGTTACCCATAAAAGTGGATGAGGAAAAAATAGAAATTCCAAAATTTCCCTCAAGTGTGGAGACTTGGGAGGAGCTAGGTTGCCTGATGGGAAAGATGTACTCACCAATGCATTCAGCATAAGGGACTGCATTTAGTGCTCAATAACTATGGGAAAAGATTTCAAAATCCTTTATTTAACATGCATAACAAGATCACAGTTTCAAGCTCTTTCTCTAGCAGGACAGCTAGAGCCAGCATGGCACAGTGGAGAGGAGACTGGATTTTGGAGAAACCCAGATTCCATTTCCAAATGGCCATGATGCTCACTGAGTGAGTTAGGCCAGTCACTAAGTCTAACCTACTTTACAGGAATCAGACTCTTTGGCAGATCTAAATGCAAATTAAGTCCCCATTGTGTACTCTGTGAAAGGTATGCAGGTCTCATTCACCTTATCGGGGATTCATACACATGCCATCCATTCCCAACAATGGCCTGTTACATTCTGCAGAGGAGAAACATGACAAAAATCTCACATCAGAAGCAGTGATATTAAAAAGCCAGTGGGGGCACATTTTACTCTGCCGCCCCTCTCACGGTAGGCATTCTTGAGGGAAAAAAAAACTTCAGAAACAGTTCCAGCATGAAACAGCTGAACCAGAATGGTGAGAGAATTCATCAAGCTTCATCAATGTGAAGACTTAATAATCTCTTCATCAACAGAGTTTGAGCTCCTGTGGCTTCATTAAGGACAAAGTATTTTTCTATCATACTACATGTGTTAATCAACTGACCAATAAAAGAAGGGGTATATTACTATGGAACTACTGTTTGTTAATCACCACTGTTAAGGAAATAAATGGTTTGTGCTTTTTGCACTTCACTTCGATTGCAATTAATTTCCTACCTACCAGAATTTGTTAAGTTTAGCTCTATCCCCCGCAGCCTGAACAGCAGACTTTGGGTGACATTACATGCGGTAATCAATTCATCAGTGCAAGACAGTCTGTTGTGTTGCCCAACTACTGTTTGAATGACCCCTGTTAAGGTAATGATCAGTTCACTATCTATACTTTTTTTGCATGTCATCTTCTGGAGTCTGACCAGGTAATCACAATCCCCCATGCCCACTTACCCATTCACCTAGGCCTATGTATACAATAGTCAGTTCATTAAGATAACATTACATGGATTTGATTGAAGTCCATGAAAATGTATGTCAAATGAAAAAATTATTAATCTTGAAGGTGCCTCAAGACTTTATCTGTAACATCTGTAACAGATTAACATGGTGACCTCACAAGATTGTTATGACAATAAAAGGGCAGGAGAGGCTGATCGCCACCGCCCTGATCTCCAGAAGGAGATCTCCAGAAGGAAAGATACGCTTAGAATGTGATAATGGGATAATGAGAACTGGGGGTGTCCAAGAAAGTTAAGCTCTTCAGATTTCTTTTCCTTGCATTGTCATGCTTTTTAAATTTTCAGAAATGGCTGGAGGGCTAGAAGACTGGTAATGTGTAAACATATAATGAGCTGGAGGCCAATCTTAATTTGCTTCTGCTATAGCCATTGTATCAGCTCCTTCTTGCCTTCTGGGCTCAATTCAAGGTGTTAACTTATCTTATATAATAATGTTCCACACCTCTGTGAGTCCATCTATCTCCCTTTTCTTCCTGGACTATTTTGCTAGTGCAGGTGGGAGATACATTATCTGAATGCTGGGAGAGAAACTAAGGTAATTATCTATATTGGGTGAACTTATGACCTTTCATCTAGGAAGGTGCCCCCAATATCTGGGATCTGCATAGGGAAATGACTGTGCTTTCCACTGATTGCAGGAAACATCAATGAGCATATTTATTTCACTGACAGCATTTCTATCTGTCCTCTGGTCAGGCTCAATTTCTACATGTAGCTACCACGGTATCCTACACTAAACAATTGGGCAAATGCCACTACAGACTTTAAATGTGGGCACACATACAGAGGAGCCCTAGGTTTGCTGTAGTGGTTTGAATGTTGGACTAGGACTCTGGGAGAAGATGGTTCAAATCCTTACTCAGCTAGGGAAATACCCTGAATAACATTGGGCAAATCACACTCTCTCATCTTTGGTGGAAAGCAATATAAAAACCTTTTCTAAACAAATGTTGGCAAGAAAACCCTATGACAAGCTCACGTTACTGCGCTGGCTAGCCCGAGCTTTGGGGGATATAAAAAGATATCTATTGATATCGATAATTCGGCCTCACATACCCATTCCCTCCCACGTGCTTGCGAGGCCCCTGGACAAGCACGCATATAGGCTCGGCTGATAATCGCCGTGATATTCCGAAACAATACAGGCAGGCCAGAAACAGCCGACTCGCCGCTTTAGGAGACCTCAAGGCAAGTACCTTCATTAGGTATGCACGCAGCTCTCAAAAGATCCTCTGCCCCGCGCTGGCAGATTGATGATCTGACTATACAACGCTCAGGTACTCCGCGTTTGCATATCCTGGCTATCCTATTGACAATTTGGCTGTAACTCAATCATTCAAATTCTGACCTTTCGGAGGCTTTGTCTCCAGCCCCAAACCTATTGTTTTCCCAAAGTCCGACCTAGCCTGCGGTCACAATTCTCCTTATAAAAACCCCTGACTTTGAGGGCTTCCTTGGATCGCTCTTGGCTTCCATCCCGCCTTGCTGTCGCTTTGTCCAGCGAGCCTTCCCCTCAGCTCCACGTGCTGAGATCCACGCTCCCCAGCTTCTCCGCTTCCAACCGGGCTTCAGGACAGGTAAAGTATTACCCAAACCAACAACTCCTCTAAAAAGGCCTCTATCCCACTCCAACCTTTATTTCTTTAGTTATCTTGTGTGAGTGTGCCACATATACTGTTTTGCTTGTGTTTTTAATAAAACATCATTTATTATTTCAACCTCTGTGTGCTCCTTGACTCGGCCTGACCCCGTAGACATAGGGTTCAAGATCCTGCTAAGTTACCCTGCCTCTCGTAACGCTAAAGCAGTGCTCCAAGCTAATTTTCCCCACCTATTGTCGAGCACATTTCGGTGTCCCTCACGGGACCCCCAGTAAACAGGGTAACACTCACCATAAGTTGGCGTTGACTTGAATGCACATAACAATACAGACAGAGATGAGCAACTGTCAACACCACTGTTACATGAATGTGCAACTGAGTGAGGGTTAAGGAAGCAGGGACACATTCTCTGAGGTTTTAAAGAAGTGGTGGGTGTGTACGTGTGGTTTAAACCTCAATAAAATGGTTACAGAGTTATGCTACACTAGAACAGAGCTACAGGAAAAAACTGTAACGTGGAGGCAATAGCCTGAGGTTGCAGTCTGCTGAGTCCTACAAGAAGGAAGCAGAAGCTAAAGCAGGGCTAGACTACCTTTGTATCACTAACAGCTGCATTTCTTAGAGTTTAATATGTAGGGTGGGGTCAGGCCTGGCACTTCTAGCCCTGCACTCCTCTCTACGCTACCTAGCACCACTCACACACACTTATTTCCTCACTTAAATACATGCCCTCCCCCAAACACTGTCGTTGTGTGCCTTCAAGTAATTTCTGACTTATGACAACTCTACAGAAAACCTATCACAGGGTTTTCTGGAGCTGAGAGTGTGTGACACACGCAAGGTCACCCAGTGGGTTTCAAGCAGGAAATTGAATGTTGGTCCCTAAATATTAGCATACATTTATATAAAGAGTTGGCAATTTTGAGGCCCAAATACTCTAAAGGCACAAAATTCTGTCTGATCTTGGAAGATGAGCCGGGTCAGCCCTGGTTAGTACCTGAATAGAGACCACCAATGTATACCAGGTGCTGTATGCTATATTTCAGAGGAATGAACTAGCAAAATCACCTCTGAGTATTCCTTGCTTAAGAAAACCCTATGAAACTCATGGGGTTACTATAAGTCAACAGACAACTTGAAGGCACATACATGGAGGGGCAATCTTGGCAGGACTGGGGGCCAGAATTCTCACTCCCAGCACCTACTGTGGCCCACATCAGTTCAAAAATAAAGTTACAAAACATAAAAAAAAGACATGTCATCTTTCAGTTTTGATTTTAAAGGGTTTGAGGCTTTGCAAAGGGTTGGGACTTGTGATGCAAACACACACAACTCCAAGAAAGGGGAGGTCAATTTGTGAGACAAAGATAGAGCACATATGGCCCTCCAGATGTCGCTGGATTGAATTTCCCAGCAGTCTTAGCCAGCATAGCTAGGAGTGAGGAACATCACAGCATCAGAAGGGCCACACATTTTCTGTCCTTGCTCTACAAACCTCTGCACATTCTACACTCAGCCCCTTAAACAGTCATGGGGCAATGAAGCTCAAAGCAGGGCCAGCACACAGAAAGAATGGTGGGACTTTAGAGCTGGAAGGAATTCCAAAGGCCGTTTATTCCAGCCCCCCATCAATGTGGGAATTATAAGTAAAGCATCACTGAGAAGTGGCAGTCCAGACTCTGTTTAAGAACTTGCAGTGAAGGGGCGTCCACCAACTTTGAGAGAGGAGGCAGGCACAGCTCCATCATGCCTAGGCCCAGAAGCAAATGAAAGGCCCTCCTCTGTCTATCCCAATTGCCACTACTGTGGCCTCAGAGGGAGAGAAGAAGAGGCAGTATCTCCTGGACTGCCATCGACTTTTCCTTTTGTGTCATATCTTAATTAGATTGTAAGTTTCAGGGCAGGGAACTGTTTTGTGGTTCTTTTACTTGTAAAGTACCATGTACAGTTAACAGCACTAAATAAATAAATGACAACAACTACAACATCAATTTCCCATGACAATCTATTTCATTGCTGAATAACTATTACCCTCAAGATGTTCTTCCTAATATTTAGTTGGAATCCCCTTTCTTGTAATTTTAACCCATTGGTTTAACTCCTACGTGCTAGAGCAGCAGAAAAGTAGAACATTTCCACACTACACTATACTCTTATAGTGCTATTATATAGTACTCTCAACATCCTATGGAATCCTGTGGTTTGTAGTGTAGGGACGGGCATTTAGAATTCTCAGCCAGAGAGCTCTTTGGCCTCAGTAAACTACAAACCCCAGAATTCCACAGAATGCTGAAAAGTGGAATAATAGCACTACAACAGTGTAGTGTGGGTATGGCCCAAGCCTGCTTCATATGGTAGCCCTTCAGATATTCAAAGATAGTTATTAGACCCAGAGGTGGCAGCTCCTCCCCAGGTCATCTCTATAAATACAGAAGAAAATTAGACAGCATAAAGCAAATATTCAAACCTCACTTATATTAGTACATATTTTTAGACATAAATGAGCACAGACATTAGTTAATAAAATAGCTCAGGGGCATGCTTCACCATACATGGCCTATTTCACATCCTTATTTCCTTCTGTGGACAAAGAAGAAACTTTAATTAAACTTAGCTTATGGTAAATTGTAACAAGTTGAGGCACAAAATCCTCCAGCTTAATCTCTGTCATTCATGTCTCAACAAACAACGTAATGCCATTGACCTAGTCATGTAGGAATGGGCGGGCGGTGGGGGCACTGCCCCAGGCAGCAAAATTTTGGGGGCATCCCGGCTCGTAGCCATGCCCCTTTGTGCTCTAGCCACACCCCCATGCACTGCGGCCATGCCCCACACACTGTGGCCACGCCCCCTCCTGCCCTCCCACTCCAAGCTCCACCTCTGCATTGACTTAAACAGAAATTTTTTGTGGATCAAACATTTGAGGCTACAGGCCAGAATTTTGGAGCACATCTGTATTTAGGGGACTATGTGACTTGTTGACACAACAACAAGTGCTCACAAAGGAGGCCTAAATATCTTAAAGATCCTGTCTGATATTGGAAGCTAAGCAGGGTCAGCCCTGGTTAGTATTTGGATGGGAGACCACCAACAAATATCAGAGTGCTGTATATTTCAGAGGAAGAAACTGGCATAACCACTTCTGTGTTTTCCTTGTCTAGGAAAACCCTATGAAATTCATTGGGTCACCACAAGTCAACAGGCAGTTTGAAGTCACATATACACAGCATTAATAAATAATGTCTTAGAATAGGTTTTTGTTTTGTTTTTAACATATCAGGATTAATGAGCAAAGAATTAATTTATGAAACAAAACAAGCAACTTTGCAAATGCAAATCCTGTAGTTTGGGTTTTAATCTTTTAATTCATGTTATCTTTTGAAATTTAAATGTGGGCCTGGAGTGTCCTACTTGCTTGTAAATGCGAATGGGGAAAGGTTATGCAGGATGACAGTAGAATGCACTTGTCCTCGCCAGCAAGATGTTTGGTTTACAAAGTACTAGCTTACAGGCACATTTACTCAGTGCAAACATGAATGAAAAAGATAATTTTCTCCAGTGCAGTGCTTTTGACCTTGACAGTTCTAGAGAAATCTGTGTCTAGTAGGCGTAACTGAATTCTTGCTTGATTTGTAGTATTAGTGGTGATGGTAGTGGCAGTAGTAGTAGCAACATGTGTGTCTGTGTGTGTGTGTGTGTGCATACTTGTCAACTCATGGCAACCCTATGAATTTTCATAGAGTTTCCTTAGGCAAGGAATACTCAGAGGTGGTTTGATATTCCTTTCTGGGCCCCCAGTCGATGTACTAACCAGGCCTGACCCTGCTTAGCTTCCAATATCAGATGAGATCTGGTGCCTGCAGTGTATCTATGCTTGTAGTAGTAATTGTAATAGCAGTAGTAAATAATAACAGTGATGATTATGGCCATTTCCGCACTAGCCTGTTATAGTGCTATGATTCCACTTTCAACATCCTATGGAATCCTGGGGTTTGCAGTTTCAGGAGGGGCTGCTAGTGCGGAAATGGCCTATGTTCTCAGTAAAGTGAACTCACCGGGGAAGGAAAAATGTTTAAAACGACCATATTTCAAAATGTGATGTAGCAAATTCTTAATAATAAAGCCTTCATGCTTAGGGTTCATACTTTGCTTCTTTCATACTCCTACTTAGAAGCAGATAGCACCATCAGCTTTGCCTTCTTTGATATCCCATTAGAAAATAAACAATCAAGAGCTTTCCCTCTGATTTAGAAAGAAATTTGTGAAATCTCATCAGAACTTGGGATATTACCTTTAAAAAATCATTTGTAATGCAATTTGCTGCCTGCAAACTCTTTTAAATTGCTGCAATTATAGTTAACTTTCTCTTCCTCTCCCCCAGGTTGTTGCATTGTTCATTGCATTACTCATTATTCTGAATTGGGGGGGGCGGGGCGTGGGCATTAATCTGAAAAAAAAATCAATTCAAAATGCTTAAAAATAAGGGTAAAATATACGTAATGTTACTCTGCCCACCCCCAGTCTACTGTCAGTCCTGCCCATTACATTACTTTGTTCTATGTAGGCCCTTGAGAATAGAATTTTCAGGGATAAGAGGCTTGTAAAATGTGCTGGACTTCTATTTGTTGTTGTTTTGTTTGGACTGGTTTTGAATTTGATGATATTTTAATTACTTTTTAACTTATTGGGCTATTAATTCTTAACATTTTTTTTAAACTGTTGTAAGGCACCTTGATCCTAAACTGGGAAAAAGCCAGGATATAAATAAATATCATGCTGGTGATGATGTATGCTTTTTACACTCTCATCTACCTCATTACCTTATTACAGCTAAGTATGTTGCTTGTAAATAGTTAATTGCAAATTCCGTCTCTAATTGTTCCACAGCAACAATAAAATATTTTCATTCGTCCCTATTTAGATTCCAGAAAGCCCAGAAAGCCCCAAACCTTGATTTAGTTACAGGTGTCCAGATACAATGAATAATATTCATTTATTTTTACAGTTAATAATAATAATTAGGATTCACTTATCTTAAGTGCAAAGGGAAAGCATAGTAGATGGATATGAAGGAGGCTGAAGCTACAGAACTGTAGTTGTGAAAGAAATAGCATTTTGGCAGGCATGGCTTGTCATGCACAGGTAAGATAATCTGTGTTTGCCAAAATCCATTCTTCACAACTAGTTAGGCATTAGGAGGCTGGCTGTCCTTGGCAGCATGTCACTGTAACTGAACAATCCAGTACTAATTCATCTGTCTTTCCTCCCAGTGGTGAAGTGTTTAGAAGTAGAAGTGAAGTAGTTCCCCGATAAGTATTAATTAGTTCAGCCACAAATCTATGGCTATGTGCATTTCTGTTTTCTTTCACATTTCTGGGCATATGGAATGGCTCCTCAGTGTTTAGTGGGGAGAGAGAAGGGATAGAAAATTCAAAAGAGAAGTAACACTTTCTAGGAATGCTTCTGGAAATGCTGTAGCATGTGAGTGGCAGAGGGGCTACTTAGGATGCAGATCCGGCCTTGAAATCGACTTCCTGAGCGGGCCGTGGGGTTCTGCAGAAGCCTCACTGTACTGGAAGAACACAAAAATATTACACCAACATGACAGATAACGCTTCTGTGACAGCCCAAATATGCCAGTGGAATACTTCATTACACGGGCAAACATACACCAGCAAAATGATTAAAATGGGTGAGGCATTTATATTGTTGTATTTATTACATTTCTAAACCACCCTTCATCCATATGGATACTAGGATGGCATACAGATATAATTAAGACAATAAAACCGTTAAGAAAATAAAATCTCCAAATGTCATCCCAAGGCAAAGAAATGCAACCCAGAACAATAAAACAGAGTCAACTATTTTTTTAAAAAATGTCTTGGCAAGGGAAAAAAAATTGACCAGGTATTGAAACAATTGCAATGGGGCTACTGGGCTCACTTCCATAGGCAGAAAATCCCATCTCTGCGGTTCCAGAACAGAGAAGGGTGATATTTATTGTGTGGGCGGGAAATAGTATGCCAAAAACAGAGCAGGACATTTTCCCAGCATGGCTGTTCCTTTTTCACTTGATATTCAAGGGCAGTCAGTCGACAACTGAGGCAGGGAGAGGGGAGGCTGTGCCTTTGAACTTCTCAGTTGATCTTGCACACTGAGGGCAAGGGGCATTGCTTATGCAGATGCCAGATAACTCCTTCTACAATGGCCTCAAAAGTGGCTTAAAACTGGGGATTACACCAGCATATGCAGGCCTCATTCTCAGTGGTACAGTTGCTGCAGGCTCCCCATTGGGGGCTTTTGCCCTAGACAATGATAGTGCTATGATTCCACTTTAACTGCTACAGTTGCATCCTGTGGAATTCTGTGGCTTGTAATTTAGTGAGGCACTAGATCTCTCAAGCTGAGAATTGTAAATATTCCGCTCTACAAGACAATGTAATAATGTAATGTAATACGGTAGCAAGACAATGCAACAAAGCAACTGTGTAATGATGTAAGATGTAACAAATTCTATGAGCAAGTAGTAATTCTATATGAATGGAATGAAAACAAGCAGATTCAACTGGAAAATAAGCCTGGAAGTGGGGAGGGGGATTTTTTTTTTAATCTTTTAATTAAAATCTTTAATAAAAAAAAGTCAAAAAAAAAAAAAAAAGGAAATGCCCCGCTCTAAACTGCAAATCCCAGAATGCCATAGGAAGTTGCTCTGGCAATTAAAATGGAACCATAGCATAATAACTGTGTAGTGTGAACAGGCCCCTGATAAGGGGACTAGTGCGGAAGGGAAAAGGTGTGGCTTGTTTCTTCGTATTCCCCAGTAGCTCCCCAAATCTCCCTGTGTTACTGATGCCATCAACATTTTGTCTATTGTCTTTGTCTATTAAAATTTCATGGGATTAGGCATTTAGGGCCCTTTTATACTATGGAATTACAGAACTATGATTTCACTATAACTGCCATGGCTCCATCCTATGGAATCTTGGGGTTTGTAGTCTGAAGAAGCATCTGAGCCCTCTGACTGAGCATTCTAAATGCCACCATACCTAGAACATTTCATACATGTACACAAAGGAAGCAGGGGCTATTTTTGGAACTGCTCTAGGGCCTCTGTTTACTTCAATCCAGCCTTGAGGATATGTAATAAACAGAGTTCTAGCTTACCTCTAGTTTTGTGTTCAGCTTTCTCTTTTACATGGTCTAAGAATACCTTGTACCATCTGTGCTGGGAAGTACCAACAATGGGAGGAATACTAGAAGTTTTCTGCCTACCTGTTGCCCAGGCAGTAGGATCAACCCTGTTCTGTAGGTTGTTCTTGAACTCTGGGCTCAGGACATCTCTCTGTGCAAAGGTGTTAATGATGAAGCACTCACAATTTGGGACAATCTGCAGTCTACTGGGAAAGGTAGAATTGTATCCATTCCTCTTCTCTTCTCTCTGCTGAGTTAACTGAGTGCCAACTGCTTTTGTACTTTGAATCCAGTTTGTAGCAATTGAAATAAGCTAGGAACAAAGAGGGAAAGTGGGAGGAGGAAAGAGAACCTGGGATGTTTTAAAAGCAGCTCAAACAGTGGTACAACAAGGGATTAGTTGGTACTGTCGCTTTTTGGCACAGTATGCCAACCCAAAGATGCAAACTATATTATGCAAGCTTTCAAAATTCATTGGCTTCTTCATCTTGTTAGAAATCACACAGCAGAAGAAAAGGTGCTGGAATCACAGGCTGTATCTTATCTGAAACTGATGCTTAAGTTAATGTTTCAGGTGATCTCTAGGGAAGATTGAAGGAGGTAGAGGCCACACCCTTTCTTGGCCACGAAGGGACTGAGCACAAAGTCACAACTCTCAGAATCCCCAGCCAGATAGTACATTTCAAAAATGAATTTTCTATGCTCTGACCGAGGGAGCTTGTTCATAGACAGTATGTGGATGTTCATGCTAGTACAATCCCAGACAACTATTTCTGGGGACACTGAAGGCATGTCTGTCACTGAAGATACCCTGATTTTACATTTTCTGATGAAAAGATAATTTGAGTATAGGAATGTTCTCTTAGTATGTTAATTAGAATCTCATTCTTCAGGGGATAATTTCAAAACATGTTGTGCTGGAATTCCGCCTTGTCTAGAATTATGGTGCCCCAGTCTCCATCATGTGGTGAGAATAATCTAGCTAGGCCAGAGATGGGGAAGATGCAGTTTTTCAGATGTTGTTGAATACCTTATAATCAGGTATTTTGCTAGGGATAATAGTTTGATCCCACAACATCTGGAAGGCTATGGGTTCTCCACTCCACCTGTGTTACGCAATCACACTGAAAAGGTTCTCTAAACATGTTCAGATATATTCTCTTATTTATTTCTTGTTAGAATGTAGGCTGAACTTAGGTACTCAAAGCACATTGCAATGAATCCTATTTTGAGGTACATGCAGCCACACCCAAGAGCTTAGCAAGTAAATTGTCAAACAATGTGAGATATATTTAGCTTCATGAAATCCAGATTTATCTGAACAGTCAGAAGGAAACCAATGTTTATGCTGCAAACAGCCACTAAAGGTCTGGAAAGCAGCGCTTGGTATACATCCTGTAACAATCACAGAAAACAATGAGCCTGGAAAATTGTTTTGTGTTTTAAGCTTCCAACTTATTTATTTATTGAAATCAGAATGAGCAACAAAACCAAATTAAATATGTGGCAAAGGGCACAATCCAGCCAATGTTGAGGACTTGGAGATAGTATTCTATTAATTAGGTCTCGCATAGAACTCAGTCAGACCTCTATGTCTGCAACTCTGACTTGATCAAAGCCACAAGATTTTTTTAAATTCCTGTTTTTTCTTTTTCAAACATAAAGTCGTAAATATAGCAGAATGCTTACAATGACTGGTTGTTGTTATGTGCCTTCAAATAATTTTTGACTTTTGGTAACAGTGAGGCAACTGCATGTGGGATTTTCTTGGCAAGATTTTTTTTCAAAGGGGGTTTGCCATTGTCTTCCTCTGTGGGTGTGACTTGCCCAAGGACTCCCAATGCATCCTCATTGCTGAGTGAGGATTCAAAGCGTGGTTTCTCGGAGCCCTAACCCAGCAGTCAAACTGTTACACTGTGCTGGGTCTCAACGAGTAGTATCCAATTTTTAATTTGGCCCATTTTCCCCAGCCCCCATATATTTCTTTGTATGCAGAGAACAATGAGATAAATGAGTGGATCCATTTCAGTGAGGGTGGCGGGGGGAGGACCAATATGCGCAAAGGAATGTACACATGGATTTGGTTCCTCTGAGCTAGCACGAACGTGCTTATATTCTTACAAATGCAAAGATGACAGCTGGGTTACTTGCAGGTCTGGAATGTACAGATGGTTTTGCTTAGATGGATGCTGTTGTAGGTCTTTCCATGCATGCAAGGAACTTGCTGGACAGGGATAAATGTTTGTATACATCTAGAAAAATCTAAGGACTACATTTAACAGATTAAAACAGTTAATGTTATCCTCAATGATAATGCTTCTTATGTGTGGTAAAACATGGAAATAACCCAGTTGTCATCTTTGCATGTGTAAGAACGGAAGTCAAATCATGCTGGATCAGCCCAGAGGTCTATCAAAAACAGCATTCTGTCTTCACAGGGGGTTGCCCATTGACTATGGAAACCCTACCAGCAACATGTAAGGGCAGCAGCACCTTCCCCTTCATCTCTCCAGCAACTCTCTCCAGCATGCCACCTTTGGTTCTGGATAAAATACAAATTGGTCATAACTTGTAGCCACTGATCTTCAATGAAACCTGTCCATTTCTCTTTCAAAACCATCCGAATTCATGGGCATCACTGTGTCTTGTGTTAGGAATCTCCATAAATTCATTAAATGTTGTATGAAGGAGTACTTCCCCTCATCTGTCTTCAGCCATTTCCATTCAGCTTCAGTGACTGATCCCAGGTTTTAGTATTAAGAAACAAGGAGAAAAGTTTTAAGGGGAAGGGAAAGCTGATTAAATTAATTCACTGTTCTATACTCCTCTCTAACATCTTCCCTCACTTGCCTTTTTTTCCCAAGCTAAACAGCCCCAAGCATCATAACCTTTCCACATAGGGGAAATTCCTACAGGAATTCTTCCACAGCTGAAGCCTGCATATCACTGAAATCTCAAAAGTGATGTTGACATTTGTGAGGTCAGGCAGAACCCTTTGAGCCCCATCCCATGTTGATGCTCAACCAAAAATCAAAGGGAAATATTTCTTTGAGGCCTAAACAAATGGGATAAAGGCATGAAGCAACTCCTCCTGCCTTTGATCTAGAGAAAGACCTTTGCTAATTTAAAGCTTGGGAGGAGGAAATCTGCAAGTCTTATTTCCTCTCCTCTGTTACTTTGTTTTGAAGCTGATGCTCTATGGACCAAGGAAACAGGTTCTTTGTTTCTAGCCTGCGTTTTGGCTCAATTGTGAGAGATGCTGTTGGTTTCAGAAATATTTTGCAAAAATGTCATTTTCCTCAGTTGTACAGCTTGTGACATTTCTTGCCAAGAGCCAGAGATGCTGTACAGGAAGATTCCTTTCCAAAGACACACTTTGTTCTTTCTTACATCACAGCCACCCCACTAATTTAATCTCACTGGAAATCACATTAGGGAAAGGTTTGGATTTTTATTATTTTGTTTTGTTGTTTGTGAATCCATTCAGTTCCTATTAGAAACCGTTTTTAAAAAAACAAAAACAACAACAGTGAATGCAGTCTCAGGGATTCCTTGACAAGACCAAACGGGGAAATATATCTTGATGTAACATCAAAGATGCTTTCCCTTGTAGCAGCTCATGTAAGATTTGTAAAACTACAATGGACTGTCACCCCCCCCTCCGTCTTAAGCCTCAATTACAGCATACCAATACTTAAGTACTTCAAAAGACATCATCAACTGTCTCATCTGTTACTGCTGATACTTGAGAAATAATAGACACATTCCTTGTGGCTTGCTTGGACTGTAAATTCCTGCAAACAGTCTCCACACCCAATTGCAAATGCAAATGTTTTCATTCTGAGTCACACCTGAACGTAGCTGGAGTGAGATTCCAGAACCAAGGGGCACTCAAGAGCTGTGGTATTTAGAATGCTCTGTGTATTTGGTTCACACCCTGTCAAATAGCTAATGCATGTCTCCTTTAAGGGAAACAGTTATGATGCAGGAAGTGGCTTAAGTTAATCTGACCCTCAATTAGTGTGGTAAGAGGCAAGAAAATGCTGGGGCAGTGATGGTTTGGAGTCCTCATTTGTACTTTGGTATTAGGGTTTAGTTTTAAATCTTGTGCCCCCTCCTAGATATGTAAAGTGAGATGAAATGTCTTGTGTTCAGGTCCAAATTGAACGTTGGGAAAACACAATGGTGTTTTCTGAGACATGGAGGAGATGCCCTCTAGAAAGCTTTGAGATAATTTGGAGGCATTTTGGAATTTTTTTTGTTTTGTTGTTCCTGAGGACCCTGGGGTCACAAAAGCAGCCCTGGACCTGTAGAGGGTTTATAGACTATACCTATTATGTTTTCCCTTTAGGTTGCCACTTAAAATTACCAGATACCTTATAAAATAGGAGGCAAGCATTTGTCTGTTGAGGTTCACATTGCCTTGAGTTTAATTTAGGCCATTTCCGCACTAGCCTGTTATAGCGCGATGATTCCACTTTCAACATCCGCTGGAATCCTGGGGTTTGCAGTTTCGGGAGGGGCTGGCCGGCCCCTCCCGAAACTGCAAACCCCAGGTGTTACCCTGTGAACTGGGGGTCCCGGGAGGGACACCAAAATGTGCTCAACTCAAGGTGGGGAAAATTAGCTCAGAGCACTGCTTAGCGTTACGAGAGGCAGGGTAACGTAGCGAGATCTTGAACCCTATGTCTACGGGGTTGGGTCGAGTCAAGGAGAACACAGAAGTTGAAATAATTACTGATATTTATTAAATACAAGCAAAACTGTGTATGCGACACACTCATACAAGATAACTAAAGAAAATAAAGGTTGGAGTGGTATAGAGGGATTTGTAGAGGGATTGCTGGTTTGGGTCCTGTCCTGTCCTGTCCTGTCCTGAAGCCCAGAAAAATAGAGAGCAAAGCTGGGGTGCGATGTAGCTCAGCACGTGGAGCTGACGGGAGGCTCGCCAAGCAAAGCGGCAGCAAGGCGGGATGAAACTCGGGAGCGTTCCGAGGAAGGTCTCGGAATCAAGGGTTTTTATAAGGAGAATTGTGACTGCAGGCTATGCCGTACTTGGGGGAAAACAATAGATTTGGAGTTGGAGACAAAGCCTCCTAAAAGGTCAGAATCTGAATGATCGAGTTATCGTAGCGGTTTTCAATAGAGTAGCCAGTATGCAAACGCAGAGTACTTGGGTATTGCATAGTTTACCCATCAAGCTGCCAGCGCGGGGCAGAGGATCTTTTGTAAATAGCATGCATACTTAATTAGAGTACTTGCCTGGAGGTCTCCTAAAGCAGTGAGTCAGCTATTTTCAGGCCTGCCTGAATTATCCAGGAATATTACGGCAATTAACTGCCGAGCTTGTTTACGTGCTTGTCTGGTGGCCTTGCAAGCACGTGGAAAGGAATAGAGAAGTGCAGCTGAATTGTGATATCAAGGGTATCTTTTAATATCCCCAAAGCTCAGACTAGCCAGGGCAGTAACACAGGATTCCAGAGGATGTTGAAAGTGGAATCATCGCACTATAACAGGCTATTGCACAAATGGCCTTATTGTGGAGGTGGGATGGGATGGGATGGGATGGGATGGGATGGCAGATGGTGGGTGTAACCAAAATCAAAAGTGACAATGGGCGAGGCTTCTCCCTCTTTTATGTCACTGCCTCGTGTTCTCCCTCCTTCTTCCTTCCTGTCTATAAGGTTGCTGGGGAAGGGACAGATCTTTCTTGCCAGCAGCCTGAACTGATTATTTGCAGCTTTTGAAACTGAGCATGCACACCTAGGGCCACAGGTTGCTCACTCTGTGCAGGACTTGGAAAAGTTACTTCTGTGGACTATAGTTTCCAGAATTCACTAGCATGGTACAAAGCTCACCTTCTGCTCATCCAATTTGTCATGGCCTCCACACTGACCCACAACAGAGCAAGTGGCACAGTACAGCTTAACTGAGACCCTTTCCGCACCTTACTGTCTTCCGGCGCTGGGGTGTGGGGATCGTGCGAGCAGCCTCTGGTGAGAGGCTCTCATGTCCAGGGTCCTCCAGCTCCGCACAAGCTGCCTGCTTGTGCGAGAGCCCCATCTCTTCCTTCCGCAGTGCAGCGCTGGGGCAGAAAGCACGACCGGCGCAGCTCCGGAGGCTACGCACGCCAGGTAAGTGTGCGTGGGATCCAGGAGCAATGCGCGATTGCGCACCATTTTCGGCTTCTAGCTGAAAATGAAAAGGTGCACGATCGGTGCCTGCTGGCCCCTGGAGCGTTGTGTGATTGTGAGTGCGTTGTGCAGATCGCTCCTCACAATTGTGCGATGCTCCAGGCCCTCTTTCACATGGAAAATGCTGTGCGAAAAGGGCCTGATATTCCTCCAGTATCACTGAGTGAGGACTCATCCTTGGTAAGATAAAAGTAACTAAACCACGGCTGCAGTTTTACTGTAGAAGAAATGAAGTTAGTTCTGATTAAGTTACAGTTTTAATATAATGGGGTTTTGCTTTTGTTATTGGGCCAGGAAAGTGCAAGTAAACAGTTACTTCCAACATTTGGCTTTAGTATATGCTACTAGGGCTTGCAACAGAATGTCACCTGTGTGTGTCCACAAAGGCATGGGGCATCACCTCCAGGGAACATTTCCCAGGGTAATCAAGGGTTTCCAATACTAATAGCATTTAGAACACCCTTCAGAACTCTTCTTTCTGCAGAAAAAAAAATCACATACACCTTGCATTTCAAGGTTCTGGATTTTTTGTTTTTTGTTTATTTGTAACTAGCATATTTACCCAATGTTGCCCAGGATTTTATTTTCTCATAGGTAACACTTGTTAGAAATACCTTAGGAATTACCTTACTTTACCTTACCTTAGGAGTTAGATGTGGTTGAAATACACAGATTTTAGATCCTGTGTCTCTAATTCCCCAAACTGTGTTATTCAGTACTTGTAACTTTTGCCCATATTCCCCAATTTAGTCTGTATTCAGAGTTGTTAACATACAAAGGTTGGGTTCATGAGGGGACTTGCTGCTAGGCCTTGTCTTCATAGCAACTGGCCTATTCAGAGCTCTCTGGCCATGAATTCTAAAGGTCCCTCTCTGAACTGCCAGTCCCAGGATTTCATAGAATCTTCACTCACCTCACACAATTATATGAGATCTGCACCTGCCTGATGCAGACAAACAGACAAGATCACTCACAAATGTTGACTTTTACATAGTAGATTTTAATCAAATTATTGGTTTTAACTTCTTTTAAACTTATATTGCGTTTTCTCTTAGCTATTTTACTGTATCTTCAAGACATTTCAAAACAATAGCCTGGTGATACCCAGGCTGTGGTTTGGTCATCCCAGCTTTGGCCTTGCATGAACTTCCTTCGTTTCCTCTCATGCACAAGCTGTAGTTTATCCAGTACAAATCTCCCAGAAAAATATAGTTTGTTCAATCTAGGCAGAGAGGAATCACTTCAAACACAGAACAGGAGACAGGCTCTGAAGCCTGTTTTTTCCTGTTTCAAATAGTTTATTAAACAAATATCAAACACACTAAGTACTGTATTTGCTGGCGTATAAGACTCCATTTCCCCCCCAAAAATACTGTTTGAAAATGGGGTGCACCTAATACGCCAATGTGTCTTATACGTCGGCAAATAGTATCTGCCAGTGTATAAATGAGGTGAGTCTTATACACAGGTGCATCTTATATGCCAGCAAATACAGTATATTCAGCTGAACATGTGAGAAGCATCCATATGATAGTTAATATCATGATGCATTTCCCCATTCCCTACCACAACTGGCTTATAACTCATTACAAGGAAAACAACGTCACTTCTTGCAGCTGAATCATTTCATATATCTAAAGCCTAATACAGAACCAGCTGGCATCAGTACTTAAGTCCAGAAAATAGATCTATTGAAATCACCGTAATGTCTTATATCTGAATGGGCTCATTGAGAATAATGGAAAATATATAAAAAATTTGTACGGGAAACCCCAACCTTTTGATGCCCTGTTATCTGATGACCCATTCTTTTGACACTTCTAAATAAGTTCCATTATTTTGACGGGGATTCCATTCTTTCATCAGAAGCTCACTTAAAACCACTCACCTGTGCATGCTGCTTGCAAAGTGAACTGAGCAGGGG
The DNA here is from genome assembly GCA_030412105.1 of Cyclura pinguis. Classification (NCBI taxonomy): domain Eukaryota; kingdom Metazoa; phylum Chordata; class Lepidosauria; order Squamata; family Iguanidae; genus Cyclura; species Cyclura pinguis. The sequence goes on from CM059604.1 coordinate 46,834,355, forward strand.
TTGGGGGAGGTGCTAAGCCAGCTGAGAGACTTTGCAAGCAGTGTGAACTCTGTTGGTAACAAGTGAGCCTCTTTAAGTCCTCCGCGCTCTTGTATACAGTACATGGATTCTGCTTTTCATCCAATTCTGTATTCTGACAGTGTCCTGGTCTCTAACCTGTCAGATAAGTGGGGGAAACCTGTATATCAAAAGCAAAGACTGAAAACTTAATTTTGGACTACATCTCCCAGATTCCTGAGAGATTCTGGGAGCTGGAATCTAAAACTGGTGTTTCCAACCTCTGACAAAAACTGATGGTGAGATGATACAAGCCGAACACTAAATATAAGTTAATATTTTTCAATATTAAACTTTTTTTTTGGTCTAGTATATCTGTTAATCATAATATAGCATTCGGTTTGGAAGATATTTGTCCAAGCATCTTAACATTTGTTTTCTGCATTGCCTGTTGTGTATGTTTACCATTTTATAGTTCACTTGAATATTTCTCTGTCATCATCACATGTCTTTAAGAAACAAGCATGCACATGAAAAAAAACACCCTGCTACATCACCAGCTTGTGCAATTTATATACCAATGGATACAGTAATCTGTTTTACCAATCTATGTATTGAATTTAGTTGTTCCTTGTGCTTGAGGTACGGGTGCAGCTATTTTGTTCACGTAGCAACCACCTCCAGTACAAACTTGTTCACACATGCACATTCATCTACTGAATTGTCATGATTTGGTGACTGGAAAATGAATGTGTGAACTGTTCCAATTCCAAATCTGAGGGCAAGCCAGTTGATGGTGTCCGATGTTTTATGGCTTAAGAAAACAAAACATAGAAGATACCATGTTGATGTTTCATTTGGCTTTGGATACCTCTCGTGTGAGTGTGTATTACTCTTTGCAAGCTGCTTCTTCCGGTACGGTGGGAAACAGTTACTGACTGTTTCTCCTAGTGTTTTTCTTTCCTCCAAGGACAGTTTAGGAGAATGGCAGAAGGAAACTGTTGTCCCATTCCCATAGATAGTTCAGGAAGGGAAAAGCCCCCAAGGACAGTTGTCTTGGCACTGGAAAGATACTTCTGTGTGAATTCAGAATTTGCTTTTAATTCAACAGCCTGAAGGAAGCAGATGACAGATAGGCCTCACAAACCCTACAGGGCAGCAGTATTGTGCAAGCCTGAACTTTAACAGCAAGATAAGTAGTGGTGTTGACAGGCTTCTGATATTATTATGGAGCCTTGAAACTCAGCACTTGGTTTAGGTTGCTTGCCATCTTTTCTTCCACACAGCCCAAGGATTCACTTTGGAGCTAAAGCACATTAACTTCTATCTATGATGCTTATGGCTCAAGTGACTAGCTGTCAGACATCCAAGCTTTAAAATGCTTGGAAACACATCTCTGGTTTCCTAGGGAACTTCTCTGTCTTAAGGGTTTCCAAGGATCTCGGGGGAGATTTCATCAGAATTACTTTGCATCAAAAAGCAATCAGCACATCAAGGTTGAATTTGCTTTCCCCTTCTCTTATGGAAAAAGTTTGTGATGCAGCAACTCTAATTACGGATTGTCCCAAACTACTTTTCTGCTTTTCCTCCTCCCATGTTAATCTCCTTCCTCTCTAGCGTAAGTATTTCCGTTGCCTTCCCTGGTCCTCAAACTCAGCCCTTCATTAACTGCTGAGTTACTCAAGCTTTTTAAACATGCTCAACATGTGGTCCTCTCCTGCCCCCAAATTGGAAAATGGTGTTGTCCTCTCTTCATACAACATTAAGATGGCCAATCCAGGCATATCTCTGTCTTCCCGTACTTCAGCCTACCCCAATCTGGTGACTTCCAGAGATACTGGACTTGAATGGCTGGCCAGCATGATCATGGAATGGAACTGCTGTCCAATACCTCTGGAGGACATCAAATCAGCAAAAGTTACTCTGTCCTTGCTTCACTCTCAGGAAAACATATTTTTATGTTTACATATTATGTAAATGTGGCAGAAACTGTGTAAAATGTTTGAAGCTCTAAAATGGTCCTTGACTTTGTTACTTGAAAGAGTGCCTCTCCTAATATATGTTTGTCCAACGCTTGAGATCTACTGGAGGGGCTGTCCTCTGTGCCCCACCACTGGGAACAACGGAGTATTAATTGGCACAACATTGGCTTCGTTCCAGTGCCAAATTACAAATGACTTTCTATCAAAATCTTGGGGAAGGGTTTAATAATTTTGCCCAAATCTGTACAGATGCAGCATTTAAAACTCATTTAATTGTTAAATTTTAAATATGCTTTTATAATGTTTAAATTATTCCTACTATTATAAAAATCTGTATTGTTCTCAATGGTTTAAAATTGATTTTATTCACACGCCACCTAAAAATCTTGTGATTTCAGACAGGAGATAAGGCTTTAAATAATATTCTTAAAAGTGGAAGGAAGGCAGCAGTAGCCATTTTATCATGGTTCCCTGTACTTGGTTTGTTTACTGTTGTGCTAGGTTTTTTTTGCAAAATACTTGTTTTGTTCGTTTTGAGAATTTCAAAATGGGATCCTGTCACCTCCAGACTCTGCTATCCCAACATGATTACCCAACATTCATTTGTGTCTGATAGTTTGTCATGGAAGCCATAGAAGATACACCAGTGAGGAAGGTAGACAAGAATTTTATTGCCTATTCCAAGACCAGAACATGAAATTCCTGATGCCATCTCAGTACAATGAAATATGTAGTGAGGCTACCTGTACTTATACAGTTGGCGGACGCAGTCTTTCCAATGCAAGCTGGAAATCCCTTCTGTCTTGCCACATGTGTGAGGCCTCAGTATGGTCATTTCCACAGTCAGAGGCAAAGCTTTATCAGAAGAGGCACAATCAAGTTCTAGAAAAGACAGACCAAGACCTTAGGGCTGGAGGCAGAGTCAGGTCAGAATAAGATGGAGACATGTTCACAATGAACAGAGATTTGAAGGTCCACAGGCAGGAGCCTAGTCCTAATTAAGCAGGATGCACCATCTGAGGAGTTGGAAGAGCCAGAAGCAGTTTTGAAGTCAGTCAGAAATCACAAGCCATTTCCACACTACACTGTTGTAGTGCTATTATTCCACTTTCAGCATCCTGTGGAATCCTCAGGCTTGCAGTTTAGGGAGGGGCATTTAGAATTCTCAGCCAGAGAGCTCTTTGGCCTCAGTAAACTACAAACTTCAGAATTCCACAGGATGTTAAAAGTGGAATAATAGCACTATAACAGTGTAGTGTGGAAATGGCGAGTTTGATACAACCATAAGGCAAAGTAAACAAGATATTGACATTTGTGGTGCTGCTATTCTACCTGAGAAGTTGCTTGCAGACATTGAGGAGATAATTTTGAGCTGGAGGCCCAAGTGGAACATGATTGTCCCTTGGGATCAGATGACTCGAGGCTCCAGCAGACTGTTACTTCAGGTTCCATGGTGACCTCAAAACTTAGAGCCAGACTAAATGCAAATTTAAAAAATAATTCTGGTGTAACTCATTGCACAATCCCAAATTTGGTGACTCCTATGTTATTTTTTTTAAAAAAACCCCACAGTTTGTCAGAAACATAACAAGAAAATAACACAAGAAATATAAGAAAATGGCCTCAATTTGAAAACAAAACAAAATCTCTCAACATTCTTCAAGGAAGCATTTTAACGCCCAAAAGTAACAAGAAAGAGTAATGAGTAAACATCATCTATTATACAGTACAAAAAAAAGTATTGGTAGTATACTTTTATTAGGTTATTTGTAAATGAACAGCATTCTGCTTTACTTGTCTCCAAAAATAATACACTAGAGACAGTGTAATGTTTATGTATGCACGTACGTACATATATATGTATTTATTTATTTAATATCCTACCTTCTCCCAACACGGAACCTAAGCAGTTCACAATATGAGGCCATTTCCGCACGATGACATCCTTGCGCATCGTCCCGTGGCAGTCTCAGCAGGGAAGGGAGCACGACCGGAATGCTCCCCTCTGCACCTTATCAGCTCCCTGCTGAAGGGAGTGTGATGACTCCGCCTCTTTCTTCCGCAGTGCAGCTGGGCACTTTCTGATGCTGCGCTATGAGAGGAAGGGTCGCCATCGTGCTTCTTTGCCCTTCCACATGATGGTAAGTACAGGAGCGCTGTGCAGAAAAACCCTGATTTTTTCCGTTTTGCAAATACCGTGCAAGCGCAGTGCTTGGAGACAGGATGGCAGTTGGGTGGTGTCGATGTCATGTGGAAGCACGACCAACCAATCGCTGCCATCTTGTCTCCAAAGCAGCACAGCCCAGTTGTGCAGAAATGGCCTTCATTAAGCAAAATACAATTAAAACAAAGAATGATACAAAAATAACAATTAAGCAAGCAACCAAATTAAAAATGCTGATTTCAAACTATTTTACCAGGTTGTTAAAATGGTAAAACTATGGCACACTCTGCTTAAAAGACCTTCTGTGCTAGAGAGAACATGCAAAGTTCTGAGTAGACAGGGAGGTCTTTTTCTTCTGGCAGAAAATTAATAAGAAGAACACCAACCTAACTTCCTATGGCAGTGAATTTCACCATCTCGGAGCAGCCACTCAGAAAGTTCTCTCTCATGCCCTCACCAAAGGTGCCTGTGATAGTGGCAGCATCTAGCAAAGCCCTCCCACATGGACCTTAAAACCTGGGCAGGCTCATATTGGGAAATACAGTCTTTCAGATAGCGTGGACCTAAGCCATGTATAATAACATGTTACATCTAAACTCTGGAGCTGGAATGTTGGGTGTGGCTGTTCCAGTTTACTATAGTTAGTTTACTCCTTAGTTTACTATAATCATGCTCCTATGGTTCAGAAACTTTTGTCCACAAAAGGATCCCCAGTCAGTAAGTGTTGTTTTATTCCGTTTCATTCATGAATCAAGACAATGAATTTTAAAAGTCTATACCAGTGATAGGAACAATGTAACCCACCAGATGTTAAATTGCAATCCCTGGCAACCTAGCCAGTATAGCCAAAGGTGAGAAATCCTGGGAGTCAGAGTACAACAAGATCTGGACAGCTGCACTGCTCTCACCCTATATATACATATAACTTGTGGAGGAAATTAAGAGCTTGAAAGGCTTATAGTTTTGATGTATTGAATCCTGATTTCTTTTTTTCAATTTCCAAAATATAGCATCACCAAAAGGTGCTTTCTGGATGAATTAAATTAAATTAAATTATTGTAATTAAAATGTTCATTGATAGACATCAATTATGAACTAAATCAAATGGCAGCTCCAACTCAAGCAGACCCACTGAAATCACTTGCATAGGTGTTAAGTAATAATTATAAAGTTCTGTTCATTTCAATGTGTCTACTCTAGTTAGGACTAACACTGCATTTAACTGTGTGAAGTAAGGCCCTTTCCGTAAGACGATAGCATCCTGGCATGGGGACACGAGAGGAGCGGAACCATAACGATGCTTCTGCATGATGTCATCATGGCCCTGCCCTTCTTGTGTTGCCAGCTGATGTGATCACAGGTTATATAATTGATAGAAAAAGTCTGTCAATGACCACTGATCGCACGAGCCTTCCATTGCAGCTGGCTATGTGGAAGGGCCGGAAGGGCAATCTATGTGCTTCCTCTCCTACTGCAGCATGGGAAGAAGGCTGGTTGCAGTCCGGAAGCCTGTCACTCACGCTCCCTTCCACAGGCAGCTGGTCACATGCGGAGAGGAGGGTTGGGGACATGCTTCTCATCCTGGCAGAGGTGCTGCTGGGATTGTGACGGGACGTCATCTGAAAGCATCATTTTGCAGAAAAGGCCTTACTTTCCAATGAGAACAATTTTCTTCAGCAACAGTGCATATGCTATTTACTGCGTAACCAAGGGAAAGTCTACGGGCAGATAAAGTAGTGATAAATGATGAAGAATCTCACTGCTCTCATGTGAAAAACAGCTAGCTTCCTTTTAACACAGAATTAGCCCCTGTTGCTTGTATATTGTGTAATGAAATGCACACACTTCCCTCCCTCTAGTTTTATTTCTTTTCTGTGATCCATATTTAATGTCCCGTTATAACCATTTAGAATCTTATTATTCATTCTCAAACATGTACCTCATGGGCCATAATCTCTCTATAATAATTTGTCACTAGGCTTTAAAGCTATCTAAGGCTTCATAAGATCTATATAACATCAATTGATTACAGTTCACAGCCCAGTGATTCATTCTGCTTCATTTTTATTTGTAACTGAAAGAGAGCATCATTATTATATTTTTATTGGCTTTAATGCAAGATGAATTTGTGTGTCTGTGTGCCTGCAGCTTATTATTAAAAGCACAAGAAGTGTCTTTAGAAACTGTAACAAAAATCAGAAAATGGAGATAAATTCCAGAGGGGCCATCATAGTACAGAAAACATTCACCCATAAAAGCTAGCAGTCCAGTAGCTAAATCTTGTGTCTTCCAGAGGTGTTTGGACTCTAGCACCCATCACCTAGCCTTAGGACCTAGCCTAGGTGATGGGAAATGTAGTCCAATATCTCTAGAAGGATAAATGTTCTGTGGAGGCTGCTTTAGGAGCCAAACGTTTATGTTATATTTTTAAATCTTCATGTTTCCATGCCTGACCACTGAAAAGATGATCCAGAGCTATACTGGGGTAATGTTTACGATTGAAATTTGAGATATGTTGCTAGATAAGTGGTGCGTGTCCTTGTACACAGATATGTATGAGAGGTGGGGAAAGAGAAACCATGTTCAGCCCAAAATCCAAAATAATCATTATCACCTTCTGCTGCACTTGATGAAACCATTGGTGAAGCAGCATCATGTTGAACTAGGCTGTGGACAATTTCAACTGCATAAAAGGTCTCTGTGATGCCCTTAACAGCTCTTTAAAAATTGATGTTTAAAAATGGTGCTTGATATAGTACCTTCCCTTCAGCTTTGTCTTAGTTAAAAAGAGGCCAGTGAACTCAGATGAGTCAGTAAAGACAGGCAGGCAGAGGTTGCTTCTCTCCTGTAAAGGGTCGCATCCATAAACGATGAACTCCACAGCGCTGCCTGCAATTTACTTGTTTTCCTCTGTTCTCTTCATCCATTGTTCCTTTTATGGCATGTTCTTAGACTGCATGTAAGCACGCGTAGGTAATCTCTTGTTTCTTATGGATCTTTTGTTAACCACTCTGGGAGCCTCTATGACTGAGGAGAGAACATGCTTCAAATAAATAAATATAGGCCTTTGGAATTTCCACCATGTGTCAGAAAATATGTGAATAAAGTGTCTTTTTTGCAAACAGGTTGCCAAAGGATAGTGAATATTGGATAGTAATGAAGCATAAACACATTAATGCATGATTTATCTATTGTGCCCAGTGACCACAGTTAAAAGATTTTTCAGAAGTTGTGGAATGAACAAGCACAGACAAAAGTTGTGTAGCTGAAGATGAGAGGGAGCCTTCACCACTGTGGTGAATTCCAGATGTCTATAGTTCCCATCATCCATGCAGGCAGATAGTTATAGCCCAGCATATCGAGGACACCAGCGTGGAGAAGGCTGGGTTACAGGAAAATATTGCAAAGATTGTAAATTCTTCTGTTGCCATTAGAATTTATCTACTTGCTGAAAGACGTATTGTCATCCAGTAGCAAAAGGGCATTCACTCGGCTCACAACAGTTTCTAGGAAATCCTTTTTAAAATCTTTAACTGGATAAGAGATAACAAAGCCTCCCTGTTCGTATACGCCCTGGCTATTTTGTTGCATTCTTTTGTTCTTTCCAGATTAGAAAAACAATAAACTATCTATCTTCAAAAGCAGAAGTTAGGACTGGAATCTTCCTACTCTAAATGTCTCATTCTCATCACAAAGTTATGCAACTAAATCAAAGGGTTATAACTTTAGCAAATGGCTGGAATGGTAATGCCTTGACTTTTTTTTTCAAAGCCCTAAGTAGAGATCCTGTGGGTTTGAGTCTGAGATACCAGCTGTCTTCCAACTATAGTACTGTAACTGCAACTAGAGGCTACTTGGAGTCTTGGACTGAAAAGTGGACAGTGTTGGTTGACCCACTCTAAAGGTAGAATTCCCCCAAAGGTGTGTCTCAGCCAAACGAATGGAGCTGCAGGAAATTGACCTTTGGTGCATGGTGCTGTCCAAGAGGACTAGTAAAATATAAATTAAACACAATCTCCACCATGTGTATTTCATTAGGCTGGGTACTCTCATCTGTTCTGTTTCCACAGAGAGCTCTTTTTTCAAGATTCAACCCGCTCCCAGTAGCAGATTTTGGACAGAAAATAAGACAGAAAACAAGATATATTTTTCTACAAAGGTTACTAATATGATGCCAGGTACAGTCCTCCCGCCACATCCATGGGTGTGACCTTTGCGAATTTGATTATTCATGAAGTGCCTGTGCCTCCCTGCTATTCTTTTCCTCCCATTCCCTTGCATTTTGCCTGGGTGTACATGCCTTCCTTCTTTGTGCCAGGGCAAAAGGCAACAGAATGGGGGGAGGAGCACCACGTGAGGAGAAGGAAGATGTGCATCTGCCTCCCCCCATTTCCTTGCCTTTTGCTCAGGTGTGGAGAATGCACGTCAGGGCAAAAGGCAAGGGAATGGAGGGGAGCACCACATGTGGAGAAGGACAGTGTGCGCCTATCTTCACTCCCATTCCCTTGCCTTTTGCTCCGGTGTGGAGAACACACACTGGGGCGAAAGGCAAGGGTCTGGGAGGGGAAGTACCATGCATGGAGAAGGACAGCGCACACCTGAGAAGGAGAAGGAAGGCATGTGTGCCAGGGAAAAGGAATGGGGGGGGGCCGCGGGAGGGAGAGTGTGTGTGTGGGGAGTTATTTACGGTTTTTGTAGTTTTGCAATGATTCTCTGCCCTGAACCCTTACAAAAGCAGAGGGGCCACTGTATATGCATTTGCATATGCTAAAATGTTCTTCTCCCTTCTCCTCTATTCATACATCTACCATCATCATCATCATTTGTCACTTTCAAAAGTAACACAGTATTTTCCACAGCTGTATACATACGTATCTCCATAAAATTCAAGGGTAGTGGCTCTTTTCTTCTTGCCCAGCCACAGATTCTACTCTATTGCAGTAGGCAAAAGAATCCCAAATGGGCCTCTAAGGTTAAAGTTTTGAGGCTCTACTGACTTCTGCTTGTGACAGTGGAACCTGTTGATCACAAAGGGAGGGATTCCTTTCCCCCCTGTTCTTCATCCCCAGAATGCTCTCAGGACACTAATTTGGGACTTGCTGGCTGCTATCATTGGTGGTAGTTTTCCATTCACGCAGACACCCCTGGGGCCTCCCTCACTGCAGAGGTCCCCCCACCTGCCAAATTTTCCCCACAGGTGTGGGTCAGATTTCTCATTTCATGCAAAGGGTTATAATGCCAAGGACTACATCCAAAAGCTCCAGCTAGCAGGAATGAAGTAGTCAGAGATGTCTTAGGTCATTTCCACACTAGAGCGGAGGAGCATTTCACCGCCTATCATGAGCGGTGTTTTTTACTCCGATTTACCTCGATTCCTGTCTGCACGCCCTTCAGTTTCTATCGAAGTTAAGGGGGGAAAATTGTTTGTAGCTTCTGCACCGTCAATTCTCGTGGAAATTCTATTCCCCCCCCCCCTCGCTCCACCTCACCGCCGCTGATTGGTCAATTAAAAAAAAAAGTTGTAGAAACCGTTGCTACATTTTAGCACAAGTGGTGTGAATAGAGATAACGCTTCTGCACGTAGGAAAAAATGCAGCAGAAATAGTTTAGGTGGTTTTTATCGGAGTTTTTCCATTTTTACAATACTTCAGTTTAACGTCGATGTTAACCGCACTAAGACCTCAACTCGTGCAGAACCACGGAGGGCAGAACGACATCAAACTGGTTTAATATGCAGATGTAAAGCAACAATACAACACTACTGTGATGTATCAGCCATGTGCGGAAAGGGCCTTAGTCATTAGTGCACATCTGCAGACCTCTGTAGACCTGTTCAGGCATTTGTGACTCTCATAAGAAGATTGCCTGTGACCCTGTCCCAGTTTTAGCCTCATACAGTACATGCCTGGACTGGCCTAAAATAACTCCACTCATTTGGGTGGGTGTGCAACCAGCCATGTCAAATTACCATATGTAAATACTAAGCATTCACCTGAACATGTGTAGGACTAAAACTAGGAAAGAGGACGGGGTAGCATGTGAACTGTACTCCATGCCCATGCCCATGCCCATCTGGATGTAACTTTCTTGCTGGGTGCCTTCAAGTCTTTTTGATTTATGGCAACCCTATCACGTAGGTTTCCTGGCAAGATTTGTTCAGAGGAGGCTTTCTTTTGCCTTTGTCTGAGGATGAGAGAATGTGACTTGTTCAAGGTCATCCAATGCGTGTCCATGGCAAAGTCAGGCTTTGAACTCTGGTCTCTAATCATAGTCCAACACTCAAAGCACTACACCAGAGCAGACCTTCCCATATTGAGCACAAACATGTGAAGATATCTCTGTTAACTGCATCTGAATGAACACAGTTGTAAAACTCCTGTTAAGTCGGAACTCAACCTAATCATTGTTCTCACTCATGGGAGCCTTGGTAAATGCAGGGTGCTCTGTATGTGGTTACAGAGCCCTCGTCAGAACTTTGCACTCAACATGTGAAGATCTAACTTTTGTCCAGAGGTTCAGAGACATTGAGAGCAGGGCATATGTGTGATCACTTCCCTGTCCCAAGTTCTAGCACTATCTATGTTCAGGCAAGCACTTGGACAGGGCTAAAATAACACCTTAGACTCTAGTGTGTGTAACCAGCTATGCCTAATTACCAAGTTGACACTCATCATCAAGCCTCCAAGTGATGAGTCTAATTATATCTATCAGATTTATGCTTAGCTAGCCAATGTCCTTACCTCTGCCAAGTAAAGAGGGCTTGCTGTTTCATATGTAGATATAATACGTATTGCTATTATGAAGAACAGTTGCATCGGTTGCTTATTTTTGGAACATTACAAACTCTTGGCGTGGATATATGTGTTTGATTGATGCAGACTCTGCCACTGAATAGCACAACGACTGAGATAAGGAAATGGGCTGTGAAGCCATCTCCACAGGATAGCCTCGGTGAAGCAAGAGAAAAACCTTAATAGTTAATTAATAATCAGTCGTTGTGTAGAACCTGTGAGCTGGCCACAGGTATAGATGCCTCTGGGCTTTGAGGGTTAAAATGCATTGACTTTTTTATTAGCAGGAGGAGGAGGAGGATGTGGATGTCATTTGCCACTTGTTTCCTTGGATCTTATCTGTGATCTTCACATTAGCTGGAAGGATAACTGATTTTCCCATCAACGGTATATTGTTGTGAATCATTCCTATTGTAATGCAAAGTATTTTGAGGTAGTTTGGTCTTGGTTAAGCAATTAAGACCCATTAGATTTGCAAAAGACTTGCTCCAAGTAGAGATGAAAATTGCTAGAACAGATCTGTTAATATGAGTCAACACAGCTACCTCATTTTGGACTCTTCTTGGTGGTACAGCTACGGGAACTGCCATGATGAACTCCTGAAATTCAAAATCTGTCACTGTACCACTTCTTAGATGCATCTGATCAATAATCTGTATACCGTAAGGCAATCCTGGAGCTGCATAGGGCAGTGTTTAGATAAGATACTTTTTCTATTACAATTCCCAGAAAGCCCTGGGAGACTCTGGAGGATGTAGGCCAGAAACATATCTTTTCCAAACTACAAATGGTCCTGCAGCAATACCTTTGAGGTATGCATCACAAGACAATGCATTAGTCTCACTGAAAGCAAGTGCTTATAGGTATCTTCTGTTGGCTTTTAGTAACTGCTGAGCATCTAAAAGTGAGTTTTGCCTTTAACAAACTGACACCAAACTGTTTAAATCACAGGGTTGGCAATGTCAAAAATAAAGATTTGTTTCACTTTCTCAGAATGGTGGAAGAAATATTGGGTTTTCAATACAGTCATGTTCAGTAAGTAGGCACTTTCATGCTTCCCCCCAGGCAAAGATACACCTCCCAAGAAAACATGTATAATCATCTAATTCTATGGCAGATGTTTTAGATCACAGTGTGAGGTCAATCCTCAACCCATATTTGGCCAGGAGACAACTCAGTTTTGCTACCAATTTAAATCTGTTCTGTCTTGCCAAGTTAATTGCTACCATTATCCTCACTGCAAGACACACACTGGCAGCAGTGCCAACTAAACCATCTCACTCATTTGGGGGCTTTGCCATGAAAGATGCCAAATCCATCTGAGATCGTAATTATATGAGGTATGGTCCAAACATTTTTACACTGGGCGCATAAAAATAATGAAGACAGACTTGCTGTTTGATTTTGCCCCACTAACCCTTCATTAAGTGGAATTCGCTAATTGCATGACAAATCATGCTCTCCTATGATATTACATTTCTTTCTTTGTAAAATAGGTTTCCCTGGAGGTGGCAACTAGGTAGATTTTTGGCAACAAATTCTAGAGAAGAAAGAGAAAAGCGAGAAGAGAAAAGCTAGAAAGTGGAGAAGAGAGAAGCAACCACCACTGGTTTTATTTGGGCCAAGTCTTGAATTCAGTTCTTAGGAAAATCTCGTTGGAAGTTGTTACCGAGAACTATGCAGTTCTGAATAATAAAATATGCATTGCTGGACAGAGACAGCCTGGATCTCAAGAGAAGTTACTTTACTCCTGGTAATGGAGTTTAAGACCATTTCCGCACAAGCCTGTTCTAGCGCTATGATTCCACTTGCAACATCCTATGGAATCCTGGATCCCCAGGATTCCATAGGATGTTGCAAGTGGAATCATAGCACTAGAACAGGCTTGTGCGGAAATGGCTTAAGTATTATTGTCCTTTGGCTTAGTCCCCACATGGCCAAGAGGGGGAGTGGTCTCTGTTTACGCTGACATCCCTCCAAGCCAACTGAACTACAAAAGAAACAACATCTGATACATAATGTAGGCCTGCGTCCCTAACATCATATCTTTTCTTCTTCTGTATATTTTTAAAACATCTTTTGTCTGATGGAAAAGCCAGTGGAGTTTTGAAAGCCTGCATGATGTATTTTATGCATTTTGGTTGACTATTAAAGGTATTGCTCTTTTGTGGATTTTGGATTTGGTGTATCTTGCTGCATGGCCAACACAGCTACCCCTGAATATGTTTCCCAGCTTCATTTGGGTTAATTATCAGCATGCCTCACCAGTGACCTCCCTAATGTGGATTTTGTATACACCACATAGCCTGTTTTGTAAATCAAACCATCCACACGTACCTGCAGAATTAGCTGAAAACTTGTCCACCCAATTTTACAGGATGTGGTACCACGTCAAATGGACACCTCTGGGATCTTCCCAGAGGTACCTAAGCCACCTCCTGTTTTCCTGACACTTTTTCCTGACCCAAGAAGGATGCATCTAATGAGGCAGATTGAATCCATGAAAAGCTTAACACTAGAAATTTCCTATTCCCATTTAATTTCAAAGGTGCTATTAGATTTCTTTATGACTTTTTCCTCCTCCTCCTCCTCCTCCTCCTCCTCCTCCTCCTCCTCCTCCTCTGATTGGAGATGACAATAATGTTCTTGATTGCATGGAGAGCATCCATATATAAGGCAGATTCTCCTGTCCATGTAAGAATTATGATTAAACAAGAAAAAGAGACAGACAGAGAGATAGAGAAGCAATTAATGAACAAGGCTGCAGACAACTATCCCATGCATTTGATAAAGGTGCCACAACATCTTTTGTTCATTTTTACCATGCAGTGTGAGCCTAAATAAAATCTATATAGGTGTGATTTACCTTTCTTAGGACCAGCTACAGTTCTGCAGTATCATGAAGAATTCTTCTTCAAGTTAGGCTTTTTTTTAAAAAATGGAAGTGTGCGTAGAAGTATGGAAGTATAAAAACTGGGCTAGATGTTCTAACCATAAGTTTGAAAGGAAAAAAAAAAAGGAAATGAACAGTCGCGTAGGACGTGGAGGCAGAGGGGGCAATTCACCCCGAGTAGCAACGTTTAGGCGTGTCCTGGCCCATAGCCACGCCCCCATGCACCATGGCCACACTCCCATGCGCACTGGCCATGCCCCCATGCGCCGCAGCCATACCCCGAGCACCCTGGCCATGCCCCTTGCGCTATAGCCCTGCCCCCCTCCCCCCACACACATTCTAAGCTCTATCACTGTGAATGAAGTGTTGATGAATCATTAGTTGGAGTGCAGGTGTTGCATCTAGCAATGCCTGTTGGGATCAAGAGGAAATGGTGGTCCCCATCTCTGCAAAGATAAGGCTGGTTGCACCGAGAGACCTGCATCTTACCTCAGGTAAAGCATATGGGCTTGTTATGTAACATTAAACAAAAATACGAAGAACATTTATGTTAAGGGACATGACTTGCATCATTCTTGATCCTATTACATTCTATCCCACTGCCACAACTGTATAAATAAGTTTTATAACCCGAGGCTTTAATATCACCATATACTGCATCTTAAGAAGTAGGTTTATATCCACGAAAACTCATGCTAAACTAAAAAGTAGTAAGTCTTAAAGGTGCTGCCGCATTCCCTTTTTTCTCCCCCACTTTCTCCTTTTTGTGCTGCAAGAGATTAACATGGCTACTTCTTTGAAAAGAAATAACACCTTCCATAAGGGAAGCTGGAAATCAAATTTTAAGAGGGGCACCAAATTAAAGCGGCCAAAATTAGAAAATTACCTAACAGATAGTACAATCTCTTCTTGGGCAGTAAAAAGCCTTCTTACTCCTGGGACAGAGTCTGTGCCAAATACGGTATTTTCCAAAGCAAAATTTTAAACAACTACACTAACCCCAGAAACAGTGGTTCAAAAGAACAAAAAACCCGAAAACCCATGGGCAAGCAAGACTTTTATTGTGATCAACTACAGTTCTGCAATAATGGAAGTTTGTTTTGTTCTTACAGAGCAACATGGCTTCTTTCCTTTAGAAAAAATAGTCTAAAAAGTTTTGCAAAGGAACAACAGTTGGGCAAATCAGTAAAGACTAAAAACAAAGCTCCATGTTATTTGGCTAGTTATTTATGTATTAATTACATCCTTCCCTGGAGTGTGAAACTAGCATAAGTGCACCTCAATTAACAAAGCCTCTGACGAAGAAACTCCCTTTGACAAAGACCTTTTACATCCTCTCTCTAGTTGGATGATGATGATGATGATGATGATTTTGGCAGAATCAGCATGGGGAAGACAGTGATGGAGGGTAGAGAAACACACTTTTGGTGCTGGGTTACAGCAGCATGTCTGCAGTAATCAAAGCAATAAAGCTTGAGGTCGGAAAGAATGAGATTTTAGTCTAGCCAATCCTACTATAGCTGTGTGTGCCTGCTGACAACAAAGATATACAGTAGTTGCTCCAGAATTCTTTACTGAGCATGCTTGAACAGCAAAACAGAGAGAAAAAGGGGAAATAAATCCTCTTACCTCACCAGTTACCTTCACCATGTTTTTTTAAAAAGATTTATAAGTTTGACTGCCAAAATGGAAAACATAAGAAAAGTGGAGGCTGGGAAAATCTGGAAGATTTTGGAAAAAGCTTTCAAGTAGTCTCTAGAAGGTTCAAAAGCTTTTTGTTTACTTACGCAAGGTGACTTTGTTGTTTCATTTCATCTGCACACATTGTTTGTTCTGAATAAAATGTTTAGTGTAACATGTTGAACTGCTCTTCTTTTTTGTGGTGAAGAAACTTATTCCCGTTCTTCCGGTGGTATATGTAGCTCTGGTATCAAATTTCTGTTGAGGAAGGCCATTTCCACAATAGACTGTTATAATGCTATTATTCTGCAATAGACTATTATAGTGCTATTATTCCACTTTCAACATCCTATGGAATCCTGGGGTTTGCAGTTTAGGGAGGGGCCTTTGAGGCCCCTCCCTAAACTGCAAACCCCAGGATTCCATAGGATGTTGAAAGTGGAATAATAGCACTACAACAATCGGGTATGGAAATGGTCAAAGTAATGCCCAGGAACACATCTGCTTTGTTTACTGAGATATATCTGTACACATTTTCCCTTTAGACAAAAATCTCAATTTTAAGGCCATTGCCATTGATACAATAAAAAAAATCATGACTGGCATCTTGTCATGAATTACAGTATTGTAAGTTTGATACATGCCATGCATTACAGTCATTGCAGAGGTCAGAATTTGCTTCCAACCATGCAGTGATCCAAAGTCTCTCAAAACCTATCTTTTAAGGAGCACAGCCCTCCCCAAACATGGCCACTTCTGTGTTGCTGAAGAGCAGGTAAATGAGTGGGGATACATCCAGCTATTTTCTGGTATCTGGACACACGAGATAGCCTATCTACTCATTTTTGCAGAAATGGTCATGTTTGAGGTGCTGCCCTGCTTAAAAAGTTGGTTTTGGAAGGTAGCAGTGGGAGATAAGCTATGAACACACACCTATGGAGACAAATCTACATTTATTGGTACAGGATCTTATCCAATATCTATTTCTTATAACATGGGTGGTGAATGTATGTTCTTCCAGATGTTGTTAGACTGCAACTGCCAAGAGCCCTAGCTAGCATGGCAAATGTTGAGGCGTGATGAGAATAGCTGTTTCAACATCATCTTAAGAGCCCCATTCACCTCTGTTTTACAAGCAGCCATTTGGACACATCCAGCCTCAGTCGTATTTGGCACAGATGTAATGAAAGCAGTGGCATTTAGAAGTTTTGACTGACTGAAGCCCTGTGGCTTTCAATGGTCCTGCTCTAAAGATTTGACTTCAACCAGTCGGCTCATTGTTGGGTAAAAACTTACTTATATATAAAGGCAGATATCTCTCTTGATATTTCAGTATTTCCTCCTTTCTTGGTTGCCCCTTGCCATTAGTCTCTCTTGATTAACACGTGCTTTCTAGACCGGCAATTAAAAAAACAGGATGGTGTCTTTGGATAAGCATATTCAGTCATCAAACTAGCTTTTTCTGCCACTCAGGCATATAAAAAGTAGTAGCGACGGAACCCCATTGTAAAGCTGCCTATTTCTAGTCCTCTCAAATATCTGCAGAGAGGGTTCTGAAGAAGAGCAGAGTAAAGATTTGCAAGTGCCAAAGGGAAATATGCTTTGTATGGTAGAGGTAAGGAATCTCTGGCTAAGTCAACTCACGATGAAAAGGAACTCACATTCCTGTGAGGAATGTCACATCTGTCTTTGCTCAACCCAAGCCCTCCTTTCTCCCCAGCATTCTACAATCCTGTTTACACAACTAGGCATGTGAAAGGGTATGGCTGTGTAAACACTCCACGCAGGAATGTTGGCAGCAGCGGCATGTATCCCAAGTGGTGTCATACCTGCCTGTTATAGATATGAGCCTGGAACATTTCAGAGCTGACAGGAAAAAGAACACCAGATCACCTCATGCACTCAAAACATTTTTGTGATCGTTGGCCTTATAACATCCTCCTGGCTGGTGAAAATGTGGGAACTGATGTGAATTCATGACATGAGTGCTTATATGACCTATCACTTGCAGTAATTATTAGTAGGGTTCATAACACACTGTCATGGAGAGTCTTGGATGAGGTTTCTACACCTGAAGCACATGTGTGCCTCTCTTTCACAGAGCAGAAGCCATAGTATTTATTCAGCCATTAACTTTGCCAGGGATGGGGATGAGTGAACTTGTTGGGTGTAACCCTGTTATTGTATGAAAAAAGAGAGACACATTGCAATTGCTCAATTACTATAAAATTATTTTTCAGAAAGGGGTGAAATGCTACTATAGTGAACTATGGAAAAGAAAGGAAGATTTTTTTTAAAAAAAATTTCCCGTTAGGGGTATGAAGAGAGCCAATGTAGGTTATTACTGCACTAGACTGTTATAGTGCTATTATTCCACTTTCAGCATCCTATGGAATCCTGGCTTTTGCAGTTTCGAAAGGGGCCTCAAAGGCAATGGCAAGCAAACCTTGCCAAGAAAACCCAGCAAACGGCCTTAGAGTCACCATAAGCTTGAAATGACTTAAAGGCACATGACAACAAGAGACATGAGAACAGAACAATCAGGTGACTCTACATGTGTGAGAGGAAAGGTATGGAGTTCGGAGCAAGGCACCAAGAAGTCATGGCGAGTGTTTAAAAGCACCTGCTTTGGACAGTGGGTTGCAGAAGATTGTGGGATGTTGCAGAAACAATTGGAAGGTTTAGGCATTTGACATGTGAGCTATCATAATTAACTGTTGTTGCAGTGAATTTGTCAACAGGGGAATTGTTATGGGTTGCTGCATGGTTAGAGGCAGCGTGGTATAGTGGTTGGAGCATTGGATTATAACTCTGGAGACTTGGGTCTGAATCCCTGCTCAGCCATGGGTGACCTTGGGCAAGGGTGACCTTGGCCAAGTCACTCTCTCTGAGCTTCAGAGGAAGGCAAAGCCAAACCCTCTCTGAACAAATATTGCCAAGAAAATCCAGTGACAGATTGGCCTTAGGGTTGCCATAAATCGGAAATGACTTGAAGGCACACAAAAACAGCAGCAGCAACAACACCAAATCTGCATGGTGAATGGAACAATATTACACAGCTTAAAATGGGCAAGAATGAGCTTTTTTACACTCTAAATAGACATCGTTGTAGCTAGACCTCACCAAATTATTTATACTGCCTCATGCTGTCCTTTGAGAACCTTATCGGCTTCTGTTATTTCATGTGTCTGCTTAGTCATGAAAGATCGGGGGCGGGGAGCTGCCCTCTGTTCCTACATAAAACAATTACCTATATCTAAAATCGTCAACACTTTCTATAAATCCCATGTTGTCAGGTATGCTTTTGACCTTGTTTCAATGTGGGAAGATGTAAACACATGTTTGGGAAATATGGAGGTGTGCATACATGCTTGGGAGACAGGATGCTCATCCATGGCTTTGTGAGTCTCTCCCATAGTGAGGGAGATTGGCTTTCTTTGCTACGAAATACCTGCTGCATCTATTGATCACCAACAAATCTTCTTATACAACTGTGACTTTGTCTCATCTTTACCAAGCTTGAATCTATCTGATGTAGAGGCCCAGATCAAACCTCCAGTATCAAGACAGTAATAGACTAAATTGGCAAACGGAACTTTATACTTCTGCTTCTGTGGATGCACCTGCTAAGGATCCAAGTTCTTAATGCTCTGATCATCCTGGAAAGTCACACAAAAGCAGTATCATGAGAATATAAATGTTGATGCAGTCAAATGATGCATAATACAACTGGTCCTTCTGATAAATAAAAGACAACAGGAGACCAAGACATGTTAAATTGTCTTCCGTGTACAAACTCAAAATTCCATTTGTTGTCTCTTCTTTTATTGTCTTGCTTTTTCTGTTTGTATCTGGACAGCTCATTGATAGGACTGACCCAGGATATTTTGTTTGCTGAAGTGAAAAACAAGACGGCATTCTTCCCACTCTGGCCCTTTCCGCACGAGGTGAGCGAATCACTCCGTGCCGTTACTTACTGGTTCTTCTTGGGACTGAAGTAACGCAGACTTTCCCTTGAGCCCTTCCTCAGGGCTCCTCCATTAGTCCAGGGCGAACCGGAGCAGTGCAAAGTCTTTAAATCTGCACTGCTCCAGCTGAAAATGGCGGCTTCCTGTGGCTTCCGGCTGAAAATGGTAGCTTTGTGGGTGCGGACCAACTGCTGACACTGGCCAGGCCCACAGCCCGCCCTCCGCTGATCGCAGGCTCACGTTGGTGCGAGCCTGCGCATCTGCGCGGGTAAGCAGGGACGCAATGGCACACTCCAGAAAATTGAAAGACCTGATTTTTCCAGTCTTTACTTAGCGCGCTGGAGGACCACTTGGGGGGTGGTTTGGATCGGACTAAGGTGTGGAACTAAGTTAAATAGTCCGAACCTAGTCTGATCCAAGGTGCAGATGACGTCCGTGCCGGGACGCCTTGGTCCGTTTTAACATCCATGTGTGGAAAGAGCCTCTGCTTGCCAAAGCTGACTAGACTGGTGGTAGAATTTTCTGGCAAAGGGATCGTGTCCTCCACTGCAACTGAAGGTAGCAGCTGAGCTTGTCAGGCACAGAGTAGGCTTAATGACGCACTGATCTCTCCTGCAACACTTTGCTGACCAGATTACTCCACCTTGCACACTCAGGTTCTCTGAGGGCCACTTACTTCAACTAAACCAGGACTAGACTGGCAATGGTCACCCAGAGGACTTTTTCTTTAGCCACCCGTAGACTGTGGAATGACCTGCTGGAAGAGATTTGACGGCTTAAGACGCTGTCCATAATTAAAAGAGCATTAAAAACTAGTCTCCTCTGCCAATTATTTTAAATTAACAATTAATGTTAATTAATGAATTTTAAATATGCATTGTCTGTTTTAGGTATTTGTATTATTTGTTCTTTTAAGTTTTTTAAAGCATTTTAACTATTGCTTTAATTGATATTCTGTTTTTAACTGATATATATTATATGTTAATCTATTGTTGTCCTCTACCCTGATCCATGGTAATAGGTAGGTAAGAAATCATCACCATCATGTCTCATCTCCTGGCAGCTGAAGCAACTGCTTCACTCTGCCTAATGATTGGGCCAGCCCTGCTCCTTGAAACTCTTTTTGGGAATCCCCCATGTAAGATCATGCATGTGTTCAAGAACAGTATTTTGCAGACACCTTCTTGAACTGTAGAGTTTAAAAATATGGGAAGGTGATGGTATTTTTATTTTCTTAAATATAGCACACAATCTACAAAAAGGGGTAGGCTTTGGATATATATTTATGAAATACAGGCGAGCTATTATACATTTTGTGTTTTTATATATATAAAAAAATAAATTTTGACATTAGTAGAAATATTTTTAGGCTCCCCTTTCTCAATATAAAATACCAGGGCAGTATACAAGGGGCCAGATCGTATGGTACAAAAATAAAATAGACTCATACAGCAAGAACAATCATTAAAACAAAACAAAACAAAAACCTCAAGTTGGTTGGAAATATAAGTGAGAGGGTGTTACTATGCTCAGGCCTTGGGGTGTATTCACACTACAGAATTACAGCACTTTGTTGCCATTTCAACTACTATGGCTACATCCTGTGGAATCCTGGGATTTGCAGTTAGTGAAATACTCACCTTAAGAGTTCTAGTGCTTTTCCTTGAACTACAGCAGTGAATTCTGAGTACTCCCCCAAACTCCCCAAATCCATGGCAGTTAAAGTGATACCATAGTGCCTATTATTGTGCAATCTGGATGCAGTCTTTGGGCTTCCCATAACCATCTGGATTACCATGGTGGGAAAACAGAATGCTGAAGCTCTTTCACAGCCCCTAGTTACGGTGCTATGATTTTACTTTAGCTGCTAAGGTTCCTGGAATTTGCAGTTTAGATTTAAACTGCAAATCCCAGAATTTCATAGAATAGAACTGTAGCCATTAAAGTGGAATTATAGCACTGTAACCATATAGCATGAAAGCGTTCCTGGGCTAGAGAGGCTGTTGTGATCCAGAATGTCTCTTCTTATATTCTTAGGAAATTCTGCAACTTTGGTGATATTTCATGAATAATCTTTACGTCTCCATAATTGCAGAACCCACAGAACCCTAAGAATATTTTCCATTTACTTCCCAAATTGCTAGATGCCCACCATTTAAGTAGTCATTACATAATCGCATACAATTACATAATGGTCTATGGAAAGTGCTGGCGGAGGGGGGAAGTCATGACTCAGATTGCTCTTGAAAACAGGTTACTAAATAACAAACGTTGGCAAGAATATTGCCATGGATATAGATTTAATCATGGCTTGAATCTTGTACCCATTCTACTCCACTCCCTCTTGTAGCCTTTCCTTTAATACTTCAAAGCTATTGCAGCGATTCCCCAAAACACATACATTAAAGGAATGTGTCAATACAATATGTTATGTAATGAAAATAACAGAGTTGGTGAGGATGTGCTGTTTCTTGTACCCATGAACTGCAAGCTTTGACATGCCTCCAAGGAAGACTTCGTGCTTGCTGGAAGGTGAAGTTAGAATGAAAGGATTCATCTAGGCATGAACTGGGGACCTTTGATTTTTTCCACCAAGCACAAAATACCTACAGCAATCATTTGATTACATGCTGACTGTTGACTTAAAATGACTTGATTCATTTTCTTTCTTTTGGAAAGGGGTATAGCTCAATGGCAGAACATGTTTTGGGTGCAGATATTTTGCATGCTTAATCCCTGGATTCTCCACATCAAACCTGGAAAGATGCAGTCAGAATCTCTGGAGTGGCATTGCCCACTAGAGTAGACTATGGGTGAGCCAAGAGGCAGAGTTGTGTACAGTTCCCCCTCCACATTCGTGGGTTTGACCTTCAATAACTTGATTATTTGCTATGCACATGGGTGCCTTTCCCACCATTCTCCTCCTCCCATTTCCTTGCATTTTGCCTGGCACAGAGGAGCAAAGCTTAGACAAAAGCCAAGGAAATGGGGGGGGGACACACACACCTTCCTTCTCCCCTCCAACTCCCCTCCCATTTCCTTGCCTCTGGCCTTGGGGCTGAGAAATTGCACTGAAGCAAAAGAAAAGGGAATGAGTGAGGAGGGGGATCATAGGGGGAGTTATTTGTGGTTTTCCACTTTTGTGAGCGTTCTGTGCCCCCAAATTGTTGCAAAAGTAGTGGCTTGAATGTTAGACTATGACCCTGGAGACCAGGATTCCATTATCTGCTCAGCCATATAAACCCATTAGGTAACCTTGGGCACGTCACATACTTTCAGTCCAGAAAACCCCAGGATAGGTTCACCTTAGAGTCACCATAAATTAGAAATGACCTGTAGACACAAAACAACAACAGGTGAGCCATGTCCAGTCCTTATCCATTTTTCTGGCTCTCATCATCTCACCAGCTGCCAATTTTTCTGCTACACCACTGAATTTTCTTGCTTGGGTGAGTAGAAACAGAATTTTCTTTGAAAACAAGGTGTATCTGGAGCGTGTGCCTTGTTTTAAAGTGTGGTTGTGTTCCCAGAAGGGAGAGTCTACCCTTTTTTTTTAATTTAAAGGACATGTTCCTTCGAGCCTTGTTTCCAAGAGAAATTCTAGGCGATTTCCCACTGCAGCCCTGAAATTCTCTCCCATCCCAGTGCAGACAATAATAAATTAGAGGGACCAATGGTTTGACTTGGCATAAGGCATCTTCTTCTTTTCCCTTTGTGTACATAAGACTTGTGTAGGTTTGCAAATCAACACCATTAAAAAGGGAGAGTGATTTTGTCAATTAATTATAATCTAGTTAATTGGATCTATGGCTTACTTTGCCCTGAAGAAATTATTATACAACCAAAGTAGAGTAGAACAATAATGTGAATAAGATGGATGCTAGTTTCACATTCTGCTGACTGACCTCTTCCTAACTCCATAGAGCTAAAGTCCTTAATTGCTCCAGAAATGCAGCATGAGTAATTCCAGAAGCAGGCATCTTCAAGGTTTCTGTGATGAACATTTTGCTTTTTTCTTGTTCCTGTTCTACCAGACTGGCTCAGTATAACAACAAATCACTGTGTGGCAAAAATGTAATCATAAGAATATAGGCATGGACTTCAGGATACATTGGAGTCCAGGACTCCAATAATACATGTACAATTCTACTTGATTGCGCAGAAGTGTTTGTTGTTACCCAGTAATGATGATAATAACACTCTGGATGGCTCTTTAAGTCTCAACTGTTTTGCCAGACAAGATTTCGGGATGTGTTTTATATCCAGAGAGTGGATGTCGTTCTCTTTTGCGACCGTGGCTCCCAGAATTTCACAGCCAGCATGGTACCTGGGGGATTCTGGGAGCTGTAGTCTAGAAAATTCACAAGTCCAAACTCTGCTACTGTGAATCACCTTAGAATTAATTTTTGAGCAGGATAGACAAGTGTTTTAGAATAATAAAATCAAAGACATGTGCAGCCTGATCTTATGCATATTTACTCAGATGTAACTCCAACTGATTCAGTAAAAATGCCCAGATTACAGCCTTGAAAGCGATGAACTTTAGACAGCTCATGATTGATTTGTCATTCGGTATAGACTAGATGTGTGCAGAATCCTTTTTGGCCTCAGGGCTGAATTGGTTTTGGGCAAGCATTTCAGGTGCTGGTAGGTGTTCCCACTGCTGGTAGGTGGCCTCCTATGCAATTGCCCAACTGTACAATTGCCAAAGATTCCCCCTTCCTTGGTGACTTGTGAATGGGGCCACTAACGGAGAAGGTGGTTGTATTTGGGGCTTGCTTTGAAAAGGGTTTTTAACCAGCTAGCTGCTGTTCTTTCTTTTATTGAGGTATTTGTTCAGTTGTGCTTTAAATCTATTTTACATTTTAACTGTATTTTATATGTCAGTGGTCTTCAGTGTCGTTCTTTGGTAGAAAGGCAGGGTGATGATGATGATGATGGTAATGGTGGGAGTGATGATGATGATACAAATTGAGATTTCAGTTATGATGGCTGCTCTGGGAGCAATTCCACGTGGGCTGACAAAATATCTGAATGAAGTTGCCATAGAGAGGATCACAGTAGCACAATTACCAAAAGCGACACTGGTTGGTACCTGCCACATTATCTGATGATACATCACTGTTTCCTAGATTCTTCGACAGAATCTGCATCATTGGATGTTCAAAACTTTAGCCAGGAACACTTGATAGACTGTGAAACTGAGTTTTTCCTAAAACTCAACAACAGGGAAAATCACAAAATCGAAAAATATCAGACATGACAAAGCCAAAATTAAGCACTTTTCCAAGATAGTGTTCCCTCCTTGTTCCATTTACAGAAGCTGACAGGGACTGGCAAGTGGAACTCACTTCAGCACTGCTGGTGGACTAACTGGAAAGGTCTTTCTTTGAACCTGGTTGGCAACGGGATGCTGAGGAATGTTCTCAGACACCAAGTGGATAAAATCTCAGGGCAATTTCTGGGTGTGTGTGAATGGATTATTAGTCATCCAACGAACAGCACACAAATGCTATAAGATAAAAAAAATAAAATAAATACCGTTGTGCATGTTCTACAGTATTACTCTTGTGTGCTACGACAAACTACAGTGAACTACTGATAATATGACCTTTGCGTGCTATTAAACATTTCTTGCTTTATAAGCTGAGAGATTCTGAACTGTGAGTGGGAAGTTTCAAGGTGTACCTTAATTAGTGCATTGAAATGCTTCTTTTCATGCTCTGAAACATTTTTGCTCTGCAATAAAGCAAATAGTTCTTATTTGGGACTGTGTCAATGAAGATGCCCATTCGTTCTCTCCTGATTTCATTTCATTTTTATTTTTATTGCCATCTGCTGTCTAATCCTAGCCAAAAAAAAAAAAAGGTAAAAAAAAAGAGGAAATACGAATGTTGGAAGTTGAAAGAAAATATATGCAACACTGCTACACACACACACACACACACACGCATGCATGCACGTACACTCCTCAGCATGGAATTTGGGCTTGTTTCATTAATCAAATAAATAACACACAGCCTCGCTTAAAACATGCCGAAAATACAGGGGTCAGAGTGGATATGGACCTGGGAGATTCGGAGAAATGAGGTTTTAATATAATTAAATATCCTAAGGCTTGACAGGAGGGAGTGACAGATGCGAGGCTTGACTGTGAGATTTGCTGAGGCAGCAAATCCAGAGGCCCCAGTGAAAATCATCTGTCAAATTCATCAGCCACTTAGGCCCCTCTTTTTACTATACAGCAGAAAATAAGTGGAAAATGAGATCAATTTTAATGCAACAGTACACCTTTGTTTCATATATTTCCATACTCTTTCATCTATCTATTCATCTGTCTGTCTGTCTGTCTGTCTGTCTGTCTGTCTGTCTATGATACTCTTCCATAGGTAATGTGCCCCTTACTTATTACATCAGCAATGTTTGAGAGGTTATGCAAGGTCTTCTTATAATGGTGTTGTCATTTGTTGTGAAAAATCGATAGCAGACAGATAATATTTATTTTCCATATTTGCTTTAAGCATTGCTTTGGAGTCTCAGACCATAATGCTGTTCTCTGATCCATAAGATTACTCTTGCTTCAGATAATGCCATCCCTATGGGCCTGAACTCAAGCCCATTGGAAGGCATCCACTGACTTCAGTGGCTTTAGATCATAGCTGATATGCATTATTTTTCATGAAGAGAAGACAGGCCATTACAGAGGACAGGCCAAATCTCCTGGGAACGTCTCCTACATAAGATCTGATTAAATCAAAGGAGATTACTGAAGAGCAAAATGACTTCTGAATCCCTGCCAGAGGTGTAGTTTCGAACAGCAGGTGTTCTTAGTAACAGCACCCATAGCCTCACCTCTTAAGGAGAGTCCAAGAGACAGGTGGCTCTATAGATCTATGTCAACAAACTGGTTCTAGCAGTTTTAATCTCCATCAGAGGTAGGCCTTTTGTAAAGCTAATGGAACATAACTGCCAATTCAAAATCAAGCTACTCCTCCTGCCAGTACTTTATGTTACAGCTATGTAAAAGTTATGTTGAGGTAACTCTTCATGCTACTAAAATTTACTTTGTCTTCAGCTATTGTGAGGATTGCACTCCAAACTGAAGGTGGCGGCGGCAGCAGACTGACATCATCGTCCCTGCTGATAAAAAGAGAATCTCAGGGCCTTTCTACACTACACTGTTAGAATGCTATTATTCCACGTTCAACATCCTGTGGAATTCTGGGGTTTGTAGTTTGCTGAGGCCAAAGAGCTCTCAGGCTGAGAATTCTAAAGGCCTCTCCCTCAACTGCAAACCCCAGGATTCCACGGGATGTTGAAAGTGGAATAATTGCACTATAACAGCGTAGTGAGGAATGGCCCTCAGTTCTTTGACTGTGTGAGCCCTGCTTCTGCTATACTGTCACATTTATGAGACACAAGGTAAGCAGTCCTGTAAGTAGGAAATCAATTCCTTGCCATAACTGCACCTAGAAAGATACACAGGGTGCCAATACAAATTGTTCAGCAGAGCAAAATATTTGAAATTTGTTCTAACAATAAGAGTTTGCTGAGATCTAGTACTGCGGTAGCATTGTTCCTTTTAGGCCTGCAGTTTTGTCTTTTGAAACACTTGAATGTGCGAGAATATCCCATTTACCCGCTCCCATAGTAAATAATTCTCCATGTCCTTTTGCGGCCAAAGGATTTATTCACAGCATTGCCATCTGTGGTGGGATTATTCCTAAAATTTCTTCTCTATCCAGAGGGAGCTACTCCTTTTAGCAGCTGCTACTGTAATATTGGAAAGTCTAATTTTCACCTCCTGTTTTTCAGTGGATTCAGGATCTCCCAGTTCTTTCAGCATTTGCAAGGACGTATGGCACATCTTTGGCCATTTCTGCACCGGGCTATTAAAACGGGGCAGAGCGACCTCCGACAGAGGTCTTCTGCACCGTGGAGTGGACTGGGGCGGACTACTTTTTGTAGTTCCATACCTCAGTCCGGTTTGGAGTGACCGGAACTGGTCGCGCAGCGTGCTTTTTAAAAACCTCTTTTAAGAGGTTTTTAAAAAGCATGGAGCGCGCAACTCCGTGTTGCTCCGTCACCGCGCTCTGCTGCAGATTTGCAGGCGCGCACAAGTGCGTGCCTGCAGATCTGCTGGGGGCGGGCTTTAGGCTGGCGAGCTCCTCCCGTTGGTGGAGAGCCTCCACCAACTGGAAGCCGCCATTTTGGACGCTGGAGCAGTGCGGAGTGATGAGCTCGCACTGCTCCTCGTCCCGACGGCCTCGCCCGGACACTCAAGAAAGCCGGTGAGTTCTGTTTTCACCCGTTTCCTTTCTCGCGTGTGGAAAGGGCCTTTGTGTCAACTTGGATATTAATTTGGATGTTCAATTGCCTTTTATGGAAGTTTATGTATAGATGTTTAAATTGCGGTACTTCTTTTTCTAGTCTTGTCTTGTCCTTTTTCTTTAGATGATTTTTGTGAAATAAAACATAAATGAAAAAAAGACTAAGTCAGGAATATTCCATAAAGGGTTTTTTTTTTAAGGAAAAATGAGAAAGTAATTAGTTCTAATTCCTCCTTCATCAGCAACTTGTTCCTTTTTCTTGGCAAGCTCTAGTGCTTCTCTATGAGATTTTAGTGTTTTGGTCCCTTGAAAGAAAAGAAGGCAATTGGCTTTTCATGCAAGTGCTACTTTTAATAGGTTTTTCCAGATAAATCAATTGGGCTACCAATGGGCTAAAACAGCTCTGCTTCCTTTCTCCATATCTATTTATTGGATGTTGTTTCATGGCTGGAAAAGAAAGTAGACTTTGGCCTTGACCTCATGATAAAGAGCTTTGAAGAGAAAATAAAAGTCTTGCACAAATGCCATAATTAACTGATTAAATCGCAGGTGCCGGTGCTGCTTTTGCTGCTGACACGCCTTTGCAAAACCAGTATCACTGTACATTTCTTCTCTAACAAGATGACTGGAATGAAAGACCCGGGTACAATACAGCTCCAGCACCACAAATGTGTAAGAAATTAGATCTGAATGAAATTGCTTCCTCTGCACCCTGCTGAGCATGGGTGGGGTTAGGAAGGCTAGCTGTTATGCCATCCTCTGTTTGAAGATGTCTTCTATTGTGGGGGGGGGGGGAGTGCAGCTTGTGAGACAAATGTGCCCCTGGGCAATTTCTGTGGCTTCCAGGGCTCACCAGAACTAATTTTTTTGAGCAGGGGTGAGTCGGGCTGGTAGAGTAAGGGGTGGCCTCCCAAGTTGCACAGGGAGGCAATGCATCTCCCTCACTACCCACAGTTGCCCAGTTGGACCTGAAGACCTGTCCAGTCTGAGTTTGCTTTAAAGGTAACATACCCTCTAACATTTTGCAGGTGAAAACTGTGTGTGGCCAAGCAACACGAGAGTGTAGCAAGGTGGCAAAAGTTGTTAATGAAGAAGAATACACAAGCTAGGAGAAGCTGTAGTAGTTGCCTTTCTTCTGCCCCCGCCCCCTCCCCCGGCAGGAAGGGGGCAGATTCTACCCCTTCCTTTCCTTCTAACTTAGTTCCTTGTGAGCAAACTATTTTTGCACCTTGCACTCAGTTTGTAGCAACTGATGGAAGTGGAAGACAAAAGGGGAAAGTGGGTGGAAGAAAGAGAAAGAGGGGCATTTTAAAAACGGCTGAAAAATTGGGACAACAGAGAATTAATTGGTCCCTGCCAAATCAGGACTGTTAGAAGCTTAGGAAATAAACAGCTCTAGGGAGGGCAGGAGCCTTGAAGTTGAGCCTTTAGTACCTCAACTGCAAATTCCCTACTATATATAATAAATGCATGGCATGTATTTTACCTTAAAGAAACTATTTCTAAATTTGCATATATATTAGCAAATTGCACATAAATCTGTGTTCCCTTTTTCAGCGAAACATATCCCCTCTTTTTTTGACTAGCGTGCAATTACTGACTCCAGAGGTGGTAGGGGTGGGAGTTCCATGCTGCAGGATGTCCAGACGGAATGGAGGGTGCATGCCCGTGTCATTAGTACTTGTCTTAAAGAGGGAGTTTTGGCAGGGCAGCTTTCCTAATCTCTGTGTCACATGTTCAGTGGCTGCAGAACACTGACCGACTCTCAGAGGCTGGGGAACAGAATGGAAGGGGCAGAATGGAGAGGGTGTAGCTATGGCAGGGGGCAAAATGAGGGCACTACGCTCACTATCCAGAATTATGCCCCCCATGAAAATTTCCTCCAGTCCCCAAATTTCTCACATTGCTGAACATTTAGAAGTACAGTTTAGGTACCCAAAGAAAAAAGGTAGGTAAATGTGAATGTTAAAGGTTTTTTTCCCTTCTCTCTCTCTCTCTCTCTCTCTCTGTGTGTTTGTGCACACGCACCTTCAAGTCATCTGTTGATTTATGGCAATCCCATGAATTTCATATGGTTTTCTTAGTTCCTTCCTCTGAAAAACAGCCTACGGCATATTGTATTCGTTGGTGACTTCCCATCCATGTACTAGCCAGAGCTGACCCTACTTAGCTCCCAAGATCAGAAGGGATCTGGTGTCTTTAGGGTATTTAGGCCAGGATGAGGATGATGTACCTGTCCATAAAGCCCTCCACAAATATGCCAGGAAATCGTCCGAAACCTGCTGCACTGGGCGAGCTTTCTTTGTGGAGATTTCTTTGCATCTCTGTAGCTAGCCTCTTGCTCCGGTGGCTATCTGGGGGGAAAAAGGCTCAGGATATTCTCTCTCTCTTTTTTTTAAACCCTGTCTCTTCAGCCCCAGCAGTGAAGCAGTCGTCCATGTTGCTCTCTAATGAACCCCTTCAGCTGATGAAAGAAATGACACTGACAGGCTCCAGATGGTGCCACTGCCGTTGACAGCCCTCCTCGTCTCCAGCCAGCATGCAGTGAACGGAAGCCCTGCTGTTAATATCGATGCAGGGAGTTGAGGGTTGTGTGAGAATCGAGGCCTCAGAGAGTTCTGTAACGATGTCGAAGTTCCTCGGTGAACTGGTGGAGTGAGAGTGAGGAAAAACTGGAATACCTCAAAGGAAAGGAAGCCCCTTTCTCTGTGACTCACTTAATGGCAGCAAATACAGAACCAAGGGCTAGGCCAACACAGTAATTTTGCCATGCCCTCGAGAGTGGTTGCAGGCAAATCTTGGGAAACTTACAATTTTCGGACTGCAATTCTTCAAATCCTCCAGCTGGCTGGGGATTCTGGGAGTTGTACAGTGCAAAAGGAAATTTTCCCAAGCTCTGGTTTTAGACACCTCTGCAACAGTTAGCCTGACTGAAAACTGGAGGCAATTCCTGTACCTTTAATGGTTGTGTAGAAGGAGGAATTTCAACAGGTTACCTGGTTGAGTGGCAAGCAACAGCTGTTGAAATTCCCTCTTCTACACAATCACTAAAGGTACAGGAGTCCTCTCTAGTTTCATTCTGGCAACCCTGTCTGATGCATACATCTGCCCAGCATTAGCTAAAGTGATAGAACATTCACAGTTGGCATGCAGAAAACTGCACCACTTTGAAGCATCTGTGTGCTTGTATCAAGAATACATTTTGGAAAGTTAAATGGAGGTACAGACATTCTGTAAATCAGGTTAATGTTTTTAATACAGAGCTGGGAAACCTTTATGTTTGAAACCTGCTTGATGTTTTTAGCCTATTATTCCCATCAGTCCTGTCTAGAATGCCCAGTATTAAGGATTTGTGGGACTTGTAGCCCAAAACATCTAGAAGGCCAAAGGTTCTCCAACCTTATTCTACTAAAATCTGAGCTATGCCAACCAATGCTAGGGGCAGAAATAATTAGATTGATTAGAATCAAATGATTCAGAGCTTAAGGATTTCAGCCAGTGATGCTACATATTCAAACAGTTCTCTTTTGTCACTGCTATACTGTATACCACTTCAGACCCATAATAAATAATCATTAATTATTTATAATTAAATTAATGTATTTCATTACATTTAATATTTAATCATTAATTATGTATAATTAAAGAAATAAAATGAGGACTGCTCATTTTTGTGGTCCGGCCTCCACTTTGCTCTTGCTGCAAATAGAATCAGGATACCACAATTTGGTAATATCATCAATAACTTTCTTTCTATTCTTCTTTTCCCTTTTGAAACAAAAGAGACACTTTGTACTGCTGGCCCACAGGGCTCTTTAATGGAAAAGGATGCTTTTTTTCTACTGTAGAAAGCCACTATGGATAAAACTGAATTATTGAATACGGAAGTATTATTGTTATTGTAATTATTAATCAATTTTATACTCTACCTTTTTTCCAAAATTGGGACTCAAGGTGGCGTACCACTTAAAACAAATATAATGTAGCTAAAAACATATGAAGGTCAACATTAATAGAATTTAACTATTCTTGATGCCTAGATACCCTAAAGGCACTGGATCCCATCTGATCTTGGAAGCTAAGCAGGGTCAGCGCACTGGCATAGGGACGGGGGGGGTGATGAGTGCAGAGTGCAGTGACAAATTTTTTGGGGGTGCCGCGGCTCCTTGCCTGCCCTCTCCGATGTGCCATAGTCCCATCCTCTGATGTAGCTATGGCCCCCGCACGATGTAGCTATGCCCCCTGCGCAATGTAGCCATGCCCCCTGCATGACATAACCCCGGCCCTGCTCCTCCACCCTCCTGCACACTCCAAGTATGCCACCGGGTCAGCTCTGGTTAGTTCTTGGATGGGAGACAACCAAAGAATACCAGCCTATAGCTATAGGCTGTATTTCAGTGGAAGGAACCACTTCTGAGCATTCTGTGCCTAAGAAAACCCTATGAAATTCCTGGGGTTGCCATAAGTCAGCAGGTGACTCAAACACATGTATACACACGTACAATATTAAAACAATTTAAAAATTGCCTTTTGCCTACTGATGGAAGGACCATATGGAGAGTGCCATTCTAGTCTCCCTGGGAAAGGAATTCCAAAGCCAAGGCAGCTACTGAGAAGGCCCTCCCATGTGTCTCCCCCAGCCATGGCCATGAAGGTGGTGGAACAGAGAGATGGAACTCTCCTAAGATTATCAAGGCCTAGGCAGGCCTTCCTCTGTAGATTCAGGCAAAAGTAAACTGCTCAGCTTCTTTTAGCTTGTATATTCTTCTTCGTTAATAACTTTTGCTGTCTTGACCACACACTGATGTTGTTTGGCAACATATGTCCCAGTTTCTATCTGAAATGTTGAAAGGCATGCAATCTCACCCTTGACATCCAGATGTTTCCCACCTCTTAGCTAAGCAAACAGAGTAGATCATGAGGCCAAATGTCTCACAGCAATTCTGTGACTTCACTATTTTAGTTCCTGTAGCAAGGCCAGGCCCTTGAGATACATAGAACAGCAAGAGTAATTTCCTCTACCTCTTCAGTTCAGAAGAAAGGCTTAATCATTCAATTTGGGACTCAGGATGGGAGAGTAAGCTTCCCTCTCTCTCATCTATTCAACCCTGGAATTTAAGAAACTTCTAAAAAGCAACCACACTTGTCAAATATGATTCAATTCTATTGTGTTCTCCTCTATGTCCTTGTTATTTCTCTTCCCCTACTATGCTGTCCTTGATCATATGGTGCATAATTGTATCTATATCATTTTAACCACAACATGTGATGCTAACCATACAATTCTCCCCAGAGTTTCTTCAATGAGGAGGAGAGAGGAGTTTTTATAGAGGAAAGAAGCCCATGAGATTTTGATGCCATTTGCATGAACTCTCAGCACTCGCTCCAGTAGAAGCTACAAAGTTCAGGAACATGGTATGTTTCTAACATGGGGAACACACAGAAACAGACATGCTGTTGCTGAAGGATCCAGATGCACTGGGCAGTGCAGACTGACCAAAGAGAACTGCCTAAATTTTCAGCATTGCTACTGGCCTCAGCAACATCATGGGCTATTCCCACTCTGTGGGCAAGAACTCTGGTGACAGTGTTGTCAAAGGTCGCAGCAGCCATTTGGGATATGACCAAGAGCTAAGCTGTGAGGCCAGAGCACCAGCCTGAATAATTGAAAGCTGAATAATTAAATTAAAAGAGGATTATATCCTGCAGGCAAACAGAAGAAAGCTGCCTTCAGGTATCGGCATGTTACTGCCCTGGCTAGTCCGAGCTTTGGGGGTATTAAAAGATATCCTCTTGATATCATAATTCGGCTTCCCTTCTCTATTCCTCTACACATGCTTGCGAGGCCACCGGACAAGCACGTAAACAAGCTTGGCCGTTAATAGCCGTAATATTCAAACTACAATACAGGCAGGCCAGAAATAGCTGACTCACTGCTTTAGGAGACCTCCAGGCAAGTACTCTAATTAAGTATGCACGCTACTTACAAAAGAGCCTCTGCCCCGCGCTGGCAGCTTGATGGGTAAACTATGCAATACCCAAGTACTCTGCGTCTGCATACTGGCTACTCTATTGAGAACCGCTACGATAACGCAATCATTCAGATTCTGACCTTTCGGAGGCTTTGTCTCCAACTCCAAATCTATTGTTTTCCCCCAAGTACGGCATAGCCTGCAGTCACAATTCTCCTTATAAAAATCCTTGATTCCAAGACCTTCCTCGGATTGCTCCCGAGTTTCATCCCGCCTTGCTGCCGCTTTGCTTGGCGAGCCTCCCGTCAGCTCCACGTGCTGAGCTACATCACACCCCAGCTTCACTCTCTATTTTTCCTGGGCTTCAGGACAGGTGAAGTATCACCCAAACCAGCAATCCCTCTACAAATCCCTCTATACCACTCCAACCTTTATTTTCTTTAGTTATCTTGCATGAGTGTGTCGCATACACAGTTTTGCTTGTATTTAATAAACATCATTTATTATTTCAACTTCTGTGTTCTCCTTGACTCAACCTGACCCCGTAGACATAGGGTTCAAGATCTCGCTAAGTTACCCTGCCTCTCGTAATACTAAGCAGTGCTCTGAGCTAATTTCCCCCCAACTTTAGTTGAGCACATTTTGGTGTCCCTCCCGGGACCCCCAGTTCACAGGGTAACAGGCACAATGGCAGTCTTGTTGTCTTTGTTTTTTCTGCTGAACTCAGCAGCATGGGGTTATGAAGATCTTTGGAGAACATTAACTATAAAACCTGCCT
Organism: Cyclura pinguis; assembly: GCA_030412105.1. Taxonomy (NCBI): domain Eukaryota; kingdom Metazoa; phylum Chordata; class Lepidosauria; order Squamata; family Iguanidae; genus Cyclura; species Cyclura pinguis. Next base: position 46,868,910 of record CM059604.1, read on the forward strand.
GTTTTTTCTTCATGTTTGAAACTGTTGGGGATGGAGCGGAGGAATATCAGCAAAGGCAAAACTGTTGGCAATAAAATGTGTTGTCTTATTAAGGAATAGTATACATCAGTCAATGACAGAGGGGCCTACAAAAATGTGTGGAGTGCTACTGGGCTGTAGCTGCCCAGGTCAGTCAGGTGAGAAACTATCTTAGATGGAAGTAACTGAATGATGATGGGTTACTCTTGTGCCAGTAACCACATGCTGTCTCATCAAGATGTAAGATTGTTGTAAACTAGTCCTGTGCCTGGACCACACTAAAACCTAGTTCCAGATCTAATCTGGAGTATTTCTGAACTGGTTTTTCATCCTTGGAGTGACAGGAGCTGATTGTAGTCTGGAATGACTACAGTACCCCAAGCGCTATGGCTCATAATTCTGGAGTAAATTCACTTCAACAGGACATACCCATCACACTGATATGGGGTCTTGGTTTACACTGTAATTGAAAGATCCCAAATTGAATTTGAGGTATGCCAAACCACAAGGGCTACATGTATGCTACTTCTCCCCTGGTTGCTGCGTGAGCTGTCCCCCTTTCCCTCCTTGGATCACTCCTGAATCTAAACCAGGCAACATGATCCTGTCCTAAGGAAGTCAGGAAACAGTTTGTTAAAGAAAAACTGGATTAAAAGAGAACTACTTACAGCCGTCAAAATATGACAAAATGGGGCTGCTATAGGAAGGAGAGAACACTGTGTACCTTTAGAGATTGGGTTAAGCTGCTTTTTGGGCCCCATGTAGATTCAGCCCTCAGCTGTGGTATCTGCCCCATGCTTGTTTCAAGAGGGATGGGATCAGGTGGAAATGCTCAGATTGCTTTGGGTGGGTTTGGTGGGCATATTTTAGGAATTTTTTACATAGTTTTATTCATAATATGACTGAGTTTCTCTCTTTTTCATCTTCTCTCTCGTTTAAAACAAACAAACAAACAAAATTAACCACAACAAGGAAAAAACTTAAAAAACCTTGGTGCTGCTTCAAGAAAAGCTTATTTTTAAAATGTCATTGTTTAGGGCTCCCCCCCTTTCTGGGGGAAAGGCAGATAGATAGATAGATAGATAGATAGATAGATAGATAGATAGATAGATAGATAGAGGTCGGGAAAAAGTGCTTTACAGGAGTGCAAGTCCCAGTGGTAGCTGGTGGCTTCTTCATCAGTGGGACAGTGAATCTATGCAAAGTTATAGTTTGAATTTTAAAGAAAACATCTGAAGTGCTGAACCATATCTCCAAACTAGTTTTAGCATCCTAGACAGCTTCTGACTAAAAACCTGAAGTGGATTTACTGCTTCACAGACACAGGAGCCACTAGCAACTTCCAAAATTTCCCAGAAAACATTGTTCCTGGATTCTCTAATTAGTGTAAAAAAAACAAACAGTTTTCCAAGCTCTGTTCTCAGCATCATAGCATCCTGCCTGGTATCCTGTTGGTGACAAGTCAGATTTATGATTCCTGCTTGCTTATATCCTGTCCTTGTGCAGTCATGGCAGGAAGAGGTACTCATTACCTCCTTTGCGCACTGACCATCCTGAATGGAGAAGTTCAACAGATGAATACACAAAGAGAATATCATCATTTTTCAGGACTACAGATGGTCCTGCAGGATGCTTTAAGTATCAGGTGTCTAGTTGTAGAGACACAGCCAGATGCTCACCGGCTGCCCTCTGCCTTCTTCAGGCCACTAAATGGCTATTTTGGGAGGGGTACAGGTGGAAAAATGAGTTCTCCGTTCATCTTCTACCAGACGATGTAGGCTCTTGGCCCACAGTGTTGAGGCCAGGCAGGGCCAGCCCTACCATTAAGGAGAATGAGTCAGCTACCTCAGACAGCAGAAATAGGCTGTTAAGAAAACAGAAGCACATATTCACATATTCAGTTATTTTATGTGTTGTTATATTGCCAAGGAAGGATAAATATATTGTCTTACGCACCATAGAATCATAGAATTGGAAGAGACCACACAGGCCATCCAGTCCAACCCCCTGCCATGCAGGAACACACATCAAAGCACTCCCAACAGATGGCCATCCAGCCTCTGCTTAAAAACCTCCAAAGAAGGAGACTCCACCAAACTCCAAGGCAGCATATCCCACTGCTGGACAGCTTGGACTGTCAGGAAGTTCTTCCTGAGGTTCAGGTGGAATCTCCTTTCCTGCAGCTTGAATCCATTGCTCCTTGTCCTAGTCTCTGGAGCAGCAGAAAACAAGCCCGCTCCTTCAAATATTTAAACATGGCTATCACGTCCCCTCTTAACCTTCTCTTCTGCAGACTAAACATGCCCAGCTCCCTAAGCCGCTCCTCATAGGACATGGCTTCCAGACCCTTCACCATTTTGGTCGCCCTCCTCTGGACACGTTCCAGCTTGTTGATATCCTTCTTGAATTGAGGTGCCCAGAACTGGACACAGTATTCCAGATGAGGTCTAACCAAAGTAGAATAGAGTGGCACCATTACCTCCCTTGGTCTAGACACCATACTCCTATTGATGCAACCAAGAATCGCGTTGGCTTTTTTGGCTGCCACATCACACTACGGACTCATGTTCAGCCTGTGATCTACCAAGACTCCTAGATCCCTTTCACATATACTGCTATCCAGCCATACGTCCCCCATCCTATATTTGTGCACTCCATTTTTTCTGCCTAAGTGTCGGACCTTACATTTCTCTGTTGAAATTCATTTTGTTAGCTTTGGCCCAGCTCTCCAATCTGTCAAGATCATTTTGAAATTTGATCCTGTCCTCTGGGGTATTAGCAACCCCTTCCAATTTGGTGTCATCTGCAAATTTGATCATCATGCCCTCTACTCCTTCATCCAAGTTATTGATGAAGATGTTGAATAGCATTGGCACCCCACTTCTCTCCAGGATGAAAAGCAGCCATTGGTGAGTACCCTTTGGGTTTGGTCGGTCAACCAGTTACAAATCCACCTAACAGTAGCCCTGCCCAGCCCACACTTTACTAAAGTTACTTTACTAAGTTACCAAAATAACTAAACTTGTTTTGGCTATTAGATATCTTGACTAGGACAGGTGGGATGAGATGGGATGCATCATTTGGTTCTCTACCTCAGACAGCAAAATCTCTTGAGCCGTCCCTGGACATGCAGCATTTTTACTTATGGACAAAGCAGGATGATTGAAAGTAGCCTTACAACACTCTAACTCAAGTTTCACATTTGTAGCCTTTTTCATAAATGGCGGGGGGGGGGGGACACTTCAGTTACCTCTTATTTAAAATAAGTAAGACAGAAATTGATCAAAGTCACCTGCTAGCTCTTAGTTGCTGAATACCCCCCTCCCACTTTTGCAGAAAGAAGAATGGCCTAGAATATAGCATTAAAAATACAGTCAAACCCAGTGTGTGTAAAAATGATTGGGATAATTGGCAAAAACTGTAGCAGGAAATAATTTATGTTTGCAGGGTATACATTTACAGAGGGAAGCCTTTCTGAATCTTACTTTGACACTGTACCCCTGCTGCTAATGTTGCTATTAAAGAAAGCTATTTTCTTTCAGCTGGGGGTGACTTGATTTAAACAATACGATATGACAGATGTATATTCACTCTGTCCACATCAGCACATCTAGGCAGAGATTAACACACCCAAATGTGTGCATTAGCATCTCATTTCTGTGACTGACAGTGCAGCCCCGTACATCTTGACTCAGAAGTAAGCGTCATTGAGTTCAACGAGACTTATTCCTGTGTGGCTCTGTATCAGATTGCAAACTAAGTATTGCATGTTATGGGAGGGCTGAGAGTGCGTGTGCGTGAAAGAAAAAAACATCATAAGATTCTTTTAGTTTCCAGAGGAATATCCTGAAAAAATACCATCACTCCACATGGCTCTAATTTTCCAAGATCCTACAGTTTAGCTTTCATGATGATGAATCTGAGATATTCTAAACATAGAGAGGGGTTTGTTTGCCTGGCGTTCTGAGAATAATTTCCTTGTGGTATTGAAAGAGATAGATTGAACTGAAAAGAAAAACAGAACATGAGATGACATTTGGGCCCCAAACTCTCACATTATAATGAAAAATAAAGGATTTGTTTCTAGCGTATCTGTGTTATATAAATACATGTATTATTGTAGCTATGTTTTGCATGGTTTGAAATTCCCCAGTATCAAATCTGGGGTATTTTTGAAAGGCAATTTTTCACTGGGCTCCAGATGCTAAGAACAGACTCTGTCCTGTTCCTTTCGGAAATGTAAATCTGTGAAAATCTGTGCACCATAAGGGTGAGTAATTTATATGGATTTGAGGAACGTCTGCCCGGTTGTTTGAACAGTTGTTATTATTACTAATATATCTGTCTTAATGAACATTTATTACAGTGCTCCTTGCTTTGCAGTGTGGTGTCAGAGAGCTGACCTCTAGAATCCTGATTCTGTGAGGAAGGAGCTTAAGATTATTGGCATAGGGCTGCAAACCAATCCTCGAGCGATCTGAAATCATGTGTGTTGCGTTGTCTGAGTGAAACTACTTACTGGAAGAAGCCTTTGCAAAAGAAGGTCATTCTTGTTTGCTTGTAAAGATCTTAATAAACTGTTACATGTCCTTATGGATCCATTAGGTGGTTCAGCTTTGTACACTTCATCTGGATTTAAGTAAGCCTGCCTTCTTGGCAGCCCGTTAGCCTGAGGATGAGATCCTCCTGTAAAATGAGAGTGGGCAAGAGCTACTCTTCAACTGCTTTCAGTCCATAGGGGTGCTAGAAACTCACATAGTTGCAAATCATTCCTTGGGTATCATAATGCTGATTTTGACATACTGCCTTATACCAGGGTGAGCAACTTTGGTAGGACTAGGGACCTTTTCTTTACCTCCTGAAACTCTTCAAGGATCACACAGATGACTAAAAATGCTAAAAACGTAGTGGTGGGAGGAGAACTGGAAATGGTCAGAGGTCAACTTCTGGTTTTCAAAAAGGGTTGTCTTTGTTTAAATGTTAAAAAGTACAAGGGAAAGGGTATGTGACCAATTTGAAAGGTAAATTGCTGCTACTGCAGCCATTTTGCACGGCACAATTAGAGCCCTATGATTCTAGAAACTGCTGTGGCAGCATCCTATGGGATCCTGCGATTTGTAGTTTGAAAACACACTAAGGCTCTCTGGCTGAAAATTCTAAACCCTCTCCTCAAACTACAAAACCCAGGATTCCAGAGGATGGACCATGGTAGTTACAGTACAATCAAAGTGATATACCTGTGTCATGTAAAAGACCCTGGGGGGCTTCCTGGAGCCCTTTCACACTACAAGGTACACTATGCACTGTGATTCCACTTTAATTGTTTGTTTCCCTTTTAATTGTTTCTAATCAAAAGCACGAATTGGTGTTTCTGCTGCCACATCCAGCATAGGTAAGCAGATGAACACATGTATTTTTGATCAAAATCTTTGTCCAGTCTTTAACCTTCAAGGAACAAAATCCAGAGGCCAAAAGGGAATGGAAATCTAGACAATACAGGCAGGAAAAAAATGGTTAAACAGTGCTCATAAGAACAAACAAAAGTTGGGTGCTAATGCTGATTAACATTTGCACTGAGATAAAAAGCCTTTGTCCCTATTCAAGTCAAAGGAGGCAGAGTTGAACATCCTGATATAATCGTTTTACTGCACAAAATTGTCTGTAGTCACACTGATTCCATATCTTCCTACTGTCCCTATTTGGGAGGAACCATTCCGATATATCCTCTGGTGTCCTACTTTTTCAGCCCCTTTAAAAATGTCCCACTTTTTCTGTTCTCCTCCCACTTTCCTCTTTTGCCCTGGCTTACCTCCATAGGTACAAACTGAGTTTAAAATACAAAGGGAGTTTGCACTCAATTAGCTCAGCAACTGGAGAGAAGAGGGAGAAGTGGAATCTTGCCCCTCCCTGTAGGCTCAGGTAAAAGCAAACTGTTGCAGTCTTTCCCTGTTTGTCCTTCCTCATTAATAACTTCTGCTATCTTGACCATCCTGATGTTGATTGGCTGCATGTGTCCCAAGTTTTTATCGGTGAAATGTCAGAGAGTATGTGATCCCAGAGAGCCAGTGTGGGGTGTAGTGATCTGAGCGCTGGAGTATGACCCTGCTTGGCCACAGAAACAACTGAGTGACCTTGGGTGCATCACACTCTCTCAGCCCCAGAAAAACCCCATGATAGGGTTGCCTTAGGCCATTTCCGCACGGGGCGAGGGAATTGCCCCGCGCCGCTACTTACTGGACTTTTCGGCTCCCCGGTCCAGTCCACGCCGCTCCGAAGCAGTGCGTGCTCGTCGATACACACTGCTCCAGTGTCCCAAATGGTGGCTGCCAGTTGGTCGAGGGTCTCAACCAACTGCTGAAGCTTGCCAGCCTAAAGCCCGCCCCTGGCAGATTGCAGGCTCGCATCGGGGTGAGCCTGTGAATCTGCATAAGGGAGCAGGCTCGCAGTGGTGCGCTCCGTGCTTTTGAAAGACCTGTTTTTAGCGGTCTTTCAAAAGCACGCTGGACGACCACTTGGGGTCGTTCCGGAACGGGCTGAGGTGCGGATCCACATTAAGTAGGTCCGACCCAGTCCGCTCCCAGGTGCAGACCTCCTCCTTGGAGGACGGACTGCACCATTTTAAAAACCCCATGCGGAAATGGTCTTAGGGTCACCATAAGTTGGAAACAACTTGAAGACACACAACAACAACAACATGTGATCTCACTAAACTGGATATTAATGGAAAATAGGAAGCTGCCTTACATTGAGGCAGATCAGCAGTCTATTTAACCTGGTATTGTCAACTCTGAGTGGCAGTGACTCTCTATAGTTTCAGGTAGGATTCTCTAGTCAACATTACTAGGTCCAACCTGGCATTATTAGGTAGTGTCCCAATCAAATAGTATCCAGGCCTGATTCTGCTTAGCCTCCCCAAATCGGAAGATATTGAGGGCCTTTCTGCCCTACACTGTTATAGTGCTATCATTCCACTTGCAACCTCCTGTGGAATTCTGGGGTTTGTAGTCTACTGAGGCCAAAGAGCTCTCTCTCACTGAGAATTCTACAGGCCCCTCCCTAAACTGCAAACCCCAGGATTCCACAGGATGTTGAAAGTGGAATAATAGCACTATAACAGTGTAGGGCGGAAGGGATGGTAAACTAGAACATGCTTAGGACCACTGCTGGTGGGCATGGTGAGAGTGGATATAGTAAGAAAGCAACAGAACTGCCTGCATGTTTAATCATTCAATGGTAGAGTCTAGAAAAGTTACTTTTTGGACTCTGGTTGCCATTCTGGGGAATTATAGTCCAAAAAAGTAATGTTTCCAAGCTCTGCTTCTCATTTCTGGAAGCTGTCATGGTGAGTTTCTGCACTTCCAACATTTACCACTATACAGTTGAGTACATGTAACCAGAAGTAGACTTGCATTGTGTTTTTACAGTTGTTTCCTGTGCATTATCCTTTCTCTTGGCTCAGATGTGGATGAGGCTTTCATCGTGACTTATCTTTTTAGAATACATCTCAGCCTTTTGTCAAAACCCTTTTTATGCATGTGTCCAATATGTCCACTAATATTATCTGAAAAAAAGAAATAAAACTGTTTATAAATTAAATAGAAATTACTGAAAGCTTTTCCTCCAGTGAGGGACACTGAAATGTCAGGTTGATATAAACAAGACGCTGCAGTGATGTTATTCTCTAGTCTCTCCTGCCGCATAATACAGAAAAAAAGAAAATCAGGAAGACAACAGCTTGATTAATAAGAAATGTCTGGTAAATGTCTGACAATCCAGCACTGTGTATGGTTTGCGGTTATGACTTAGTAATTACTCATCTTCAGAAATAATACTGTTAGGATAATATTGTATTGTTAAGCTTATGTTGGGATTATGTAAATGAAAAAGAGTATAGAAACGTTTATAACAATATTTCGAAAGCTTGGAGAAATTATTTTTTTGGAACTGCACCTCCCAGAATCCCCATCCCATAAATCAGCCTCTTCAATGATCACAGATAATGAGAGTATAGTACAACAACATCTGCCAACCCAAAGTTTCTTTCGACTATCACAGCTCTTTTCAGCAAAGGAGAATCTGTAAACTGAAGGTCCCTTACAAAACTACAGCTTCCCAAAATGGTTTAGGTTTATAATGATAAGTTTGTAATGATAATTATAATACATTCATCAGAATGTAATGTATAGATTCCTCAAAAGTAGATCTTGACATTGTTCTGTGTTTTATAAATACCATATGTTCGTGGCAGCTGCTGCTAATATATGCTCAGTTGTTTCATGATTGCACATAGATGCATTCTTTGAATAACAATAACAAAACAATAAAGTATTAATCTCAAGTTTCTGTGTGTTATTAGTTCTTTCATGCCTATTTTCCACCAATATGTCCTTGCCTAGTCACAATTCCATCACATGTGAATGCCATCTCTTTCGCCTTCTCCTACATTTTGTATGGTTTGTGAAAGATACTTGGTATATTGGGTATGGATGGGAAGGTGAAATAAAACTTTAAATAAAAAAAAACTTTTTAGAACTTTAAATAATAATTTAAAAGAAAAATTTAAATAATAATTCAAAATATCATTTAGAAATATTTCTTGGATATCTTTGGCAAATGTTTTACCATTCCATAAAGCACAGTTGAGGAAAGTTGGTCCTCCAGATGTTCTTGGACTGTAAATTTTATCAGCTTTTGCCAGCATAACCAATGGTAGGAGATGCTGGGAATTAAAGACAACATCTCCCAGAGTTTGTCTACCCCCTGGCCTAGTTACTTTTCTCATCACTTTGTCATTTGCTTATAGAGCGTATACGACACATGTTCAGGCAGAGCTTGAGAAAACCTTTTTTGAGACTATCTCTTTTCAAAATCACTCAGTCGGCATGGTCAATGGTTATATTGGCAGAAGGAGTCTGGGAATTGAAGTTTAAAAGGGAACCTTTCCAAACTGTGTTTAGATCGCTCTAGTGTTATTCAAAGTATTGGTCAAACTGTATACTTCACTTTTTATGAAGGAGGAACATAGATTGTGTTTGAGTTAAATTGGTAAGCTATTGATATCAACAGCAAAAAATTTTTACAGGCTTGAATGCAACTAGATTTGCTTTATTTGTGACTCATTTGGAAACTGTTTCCATTTAACCATATCCTATTAATCACAGTCTGATCCCACTAAGAGAGACCACTGCATGTCTAGTCAGAATGACGTAACATTACCACCACCATTGTGACATATAAAATGCTTATTCACATTTCAAAAATAATTCCACTGAAAACTCCTTACTTCTGCAAAGTTCATGTGCAGCCTTCTATGTTGTGAATTTGTTTGCATGCTTTACTACGTCATTGTCTCATTTCATGAATCAAAAACCTTCAGGGCAGAGATGGAGGCTTTCGAGGTAAGTTTTGAGGAAGGGGCTGAGGAGAGAGACGGCTGAAAAAGTGACAATTTCCTGATGGGACATTACAAACATTTTGCTTTTGGCTTCTTGGGAAATAAATGTAAGCAAGCAAAATGCCTTACTTTTGTTTTGTTTCACTGTGATATGTTGTTTTGTTCTGTTCTGTTCTGTTCTGTTTTTTGGTGTGTGTGCCAGTTTTGTGCAACTCCTTGTCAGCTGAGTGTAAAGAAGTGACATTTGGCTGACAGTAAAAGGTAAGAAGATTGTAAGGAATTGAAACTGATGGCAGGAAATTGATGGACAATTGGGAGATGACGTGCAACAATACACACAGGGATTTTTTTTTTTTTAAATATGTTGCCAACCATCCTCTCTTCACACCACTAATAGTTTAAGGACAGCATAAAATTCCTGCACTCTAGGCAGGAATGGGAAGTTTGTGTCTCCTCCACTACCAGGGAATTGATGCAGCCAGCTCCCATTGGCCCTAGCCAACACGAACAAGGGTCAGAGACCATGGGAGCTGCAGTACAGCATCAGAGCATCACAATTCCCCTACCATAAGAGGGTGGCAGCTGGTGGCTTCCATGTCAGTGAGATAGTAAATCCCCATCAGGTTTTATTCTAAACTGTGAAAGAACTATCACATGTACTGAACTCTGTCTCCAAAATAAGTCCAGTGCCTTAGATTGTTCCCTTAATGTTTTAACTATGATCTGACAAGGATTTATCATGTGAATCACCAGCCTCCACTGCTCTGCCAGGGTTTTAAAAGAAATTCTTGGGACTACCTGGTCGTATTCCCTTTCCAGATCTCTTGGATTAAGACAGCAATTTCTATAACAATATTTACAAATGCGTCTCATCTGAGATTACTTGCAGCAATGAGAGCAGGTAGAAAAATCATACACTATGAAGGGAGACACAGGCACTTTGTTAGGTGCTTTATAGGTTACCAATATCTTCTGTCCAGGCAATGTTGGGAAACTAGGCCAGTTTCTCAGCATGGCTTTCATTCTGAAGGAGGGAAATGTTACGTTGTTGGAGTACAGCTCCTAGAATCCCTCAGCCTTCATGGCCACGAGCTATGCTGGCTGGGAAGTTCTGGGAGCTGCAGTACAAAAAAGTAACTTTCCCAAATCATGGTACCAACTTAGAAGGTCCTGCAACCAGTACAGAATCTCTCATCTAGAGAACTTGCAGATGTCTCTTTGGGATCAAGAAGTAAAGATGGTTAGGTATGCAGAAGAGGAGAACAAAGTAGAAGACCTTTTCTAGACGGAAAAAAAAAGTATATCCAGATATCTAAAAAAGGAAACTCTTAAACTAGTGGCTTCTCTTTAACCATGCAGTCTTTTTATGGTTGCTAACCTTCAAAAATTGGACAAGCTAAGGTGGGTTTTAAGGCAGTGACAGACAAATTGTAGAATGAACTCACAGTAATGGGATAATGGGAAATATTTCTGCTTCATAATGGCTGCTTTCAGGGGAGTACATTTCACTTGAATAATCTATTAAGCGAAGGGACCTGCTAATAGAATACGTTTTCAGTGCACCAAACCAAAACGCACATTCCACAGAAATTCATTAAGTCCTTTCCGGTGGTTGACTGACAAATTAATTTCTTGATTGGCCAGCTGCTGCTTCCACTGATGACTCAAAACATAACGATGACAAGAACATCCACATGGTTTTGCTCAGTTAAATCAAAGATTCAAACAATCCTACATCATTTTCAACAATGGACAAATGCCTCTGGAAGAGCAAGAGCATGGCATGAAGGCTTCTCCTTTTTATTTTTGTAATTTTAATGTCTTGAATTTGAGCTTGTTCATAGTAGCTGTCCTAGCACATGAACTTGAGGACTCTAGGGATCAGAGCACCAAGACTTTTTGATTAGCAGGAATGATGCTGTCACCCGCTAACCACTCAGGCTTCCCTGTCCACTCTGAGCTTAAGGAGGGTGGGTGGCAACAATATAATGTTATGAGCTATCATTATAAAGCAGGAGATTGGTGATGGTAATCTAGATTAATTAGTTTAACAATAGACCTATTCCTAATGGAGAGAAATAGTTCCTCCGGTTGGGGGAAAAAGGCTCTGGAAGCATAGAGAGTTTCTAATTACTTTTGTTTTGATTGTACTTATATATATTCTTGAAATACGTTAGGTTCCCCAACCACAATGTCTCTTTTCCCTTCCCCTTCCCATGGATCGTGTATCACATCCAGTCATGTAACATTTAGAAAACTGATTTTCTCCAATCTTCACTGAGCTTTTAAAATTATTATCAAGGATTATACTTGAGCCTGCTGAGTCCACTGGGAAGTGTAAGATTCTGCCCCCTGCTCTCCTCTCTTTCTCCTGTTGAGTTAGTTGCGTGCAAACTACTTTTGCATTTTGAACCCAGGGTGCAGACACTGAAATAAGCTCAGGATGAAGTGGGAAAGTAGGAGGAGGAAATAGGACATTTAAAAGGCAGCTGAAATGTGAGACGACAGAGGATTAATCAAGGCTGTCCCTGCCAAATTGGAGGGTATATAAAGTACCTTTGCACAGTTCCATGAAAAAATAATCTTTTACTAAAATTAATCTTTTGGACTACCAATTCTAGACTCCGCTAGTTGGAATGGTGGGAACTGCCACCTCAAAAATAATTTTTCCAAGCTCTGACCGTCAGTGCAGACATGCAGCAGTATTACAAGCTGGGAAGAAAAGAGAAATCTTTTGGAAAACAGATAAAGTTCCCTGCCTCCTCAAAGCTTATTGAGATTTCCTGTACCATATCGACCTGATTCCAAATCAAGTGGAAGGGAGTCGCCCATCACCAGCTACTCAAAGCTGAGACAGACCCTTGCAACCAGCGGGAACAGGTGAGGCGGCTTTCTTCTCCGGAGGGAGGAGTGCAATTACTGGAAGTCTGAGCACATTTTTCACAATACAGTGGAAGTGGTGGGAAACTGGTGAGGGCCACAGAGATGTGACTGAATGGAACAGCTGCAAGCTTTTGGGAGTGAAGAGATTTTAACATTCCACGTTGAAAAAAAAATAATGGTAAAAAGTGGGCCCCTTTGAAGTCAGATGTGCTTTGGCAAATGGCTGCAGTGGAATTAATTTGTTCTTCTGTAAGGGAGTTAAAGCTAGGCCTTGGAACAACTGCCTTGTGCCAAGTTCTCTTCTTTGGTTGCAGACGTTTAGATGCTTTTCCTGAGAATGGAACTGTTGATTCTGTACATGTGCCAAGAAGGCAAGGGAGAATGTATTCAATCTTCACAGGGCCTAGAGCATTCCAAGATAAAAATATCTCAATCTGGGCCTTTTGGAACTATTTATTTTCCACCCTTTTATTAAGATTCGTATTAAAGTGGTAGTGTTTTGGGGTGGGTTGATAGAATTCAAGGCTAACTTAGGAGATTGTGTTTCGATACTAATTTGGTACAAGTCTTTTAAAAGAACAGTGTGTTACATCCCCATCTATTTTTGCTGATAAATTATGAATTCCTAAAGGACTGAACAAGCAAAACTATGTTTCAAAGCCAGGCATTGGGCAGTATATGAAGCATTTTCATTGGGAACTGAGCGCAAAAGGAATACTCCACATCCTCTTTAAAATTAGGGTAACTTTTTCTGCAGAGCCAGTGTGGCGTAGTGGTTTGAGCATTGGTCTGTGACCGTGGAGACCAGGGTTTGATTCCCTGCTTGGCCATGGAAGCCCCCTGGATGACCTTGGGTGCATTACACACTCTCAGCTCCAGAAAATCCTGTGATAGGTTCACCTTAGGGTTGTTGTAAATTGGAAGTGACTTGAAGGCACCCAATAACAGCAACAACTTTTGCTGGATTATATAAAGGCATATCCAAATTAACAAAGAAGCTCCTTTTTATGAAATCTTTTTATAACTGCCCAGCCCCCCATTTCCTTCTTATCTTCTGTCCAACTGAAAGTTTTTTAGCAGCATTGGCATTGGGAAAATGGTGAAGGAAGTTAGAGGAAACACAGACTTTCAGTGTTAAATTGCAGTAGCCTATCTGCAGCAAACAATGCAATGTAGCTTCACCTGGGAAAGAATGGGATTTTACTCTAGTTGATCCAACTGTAACTTTGTGGGTCTCCTTACAACAGTAAAGGGATACAGCAGCTGCCCCTAGCGTCCTTTACTAAGCATTTGTGAACATCAAGACTGAAAGAAAAGGAGAGGGCACATAGGCCTGCCTTATTAGCTATACCTAACACGTCAAAAAAAGCATAAAGGATGGCCCACAAAAATTGGCCAGCAAGATGAAGAATCATAAGGAAAGTGGACCCTTTGAAAGAAAAAAAAATGTCATTCCTGGATTCATTTTGAAATTAGTTTTCTTTTTGTTTTCTAAAAGGTTCAAAATGTTTTTGTTGACTTATCCAAGGCTCACCCAACATTTCATATGCTGTATACATTCTCTTGTTTTTTAGTTTTGAATAAAATGTTTACTGAAACATGTTGAACTGCTTTCCTTTCTTGCAGTGTAGAAACCTATCCCTATTGTTTCCATGTTACTTCTGCCTTCAGTACCACTTTTTTTGTTTTGTTTTGTTAAAGAAGTAATACCCAGAAACACATCTACTTTGTTAACTAAGGCGTACTTGTATAATGTTAGCAGTCTCTATTTCTTTATGGCTATAACTCCCTGCATATAGAGAAACAGCATACCAAGAAGAGGATTGGGCTGAACTCTTCTTGAAATTTTCTATGTACAGGGTGCTTAAATTTCAGGGGGAGCACTCAGAGTTGAAAAATAAAGCCTGGGGTGAAGAAAATAAAAAGGATGGTTCTGTGGACCAAAGTCTGAAAGGCAGGTTGCTGGTATTTATGGTTGCAAGTCCAGAAGTTTAAGATTGTCTATCAGTTGTAGGGAACAGTGTTGTATTCCTCAGGTTCCTAGTACAAACATCGGAATCCTAAATATGAATGTGTGATTCTTTTAATATTCATGAGTCAGACCATTGGCCCATCCAACCCAGAACGTGTACAGTTTATGCTAACTGATAAGAGGCTATCCAGGGTTCACATAGGGAGTTTTCCGGAACTCTTTGGCCTACAACTTCCAGAATCCTTCAGCCACCATGGCCAATTGTACAATATCTGCCAAAGCTCTGGGTTTTTTCCTTCACTAGCTGGTACTGATTATACACACTTCAGTACATGAAGCATGTGCTCTACCACTTATTCATTTCATTTATATGATAAATTTATATTCTGTCTTCAAACAACATTTTCAGCATGCTTATAAAGTTGTAAAACTCAATAAAACACATTTAAAACATGCAGATTGAAAATATACTATGAAGATCAGGAGGGGCGTAAAAGCACCAATCCAAGATTTATTGTCTGAGGCAATTAAGAAAAAAATCTTCACCAGCCACTGAAAGGACACCAGGATAGGGGGCGGGGAAGAGCATTCCACTGTTGGGGTGCCACCACTGAGAAGACCCTTCCTCTGGTAACCACTTCCCATACCTTGGATAGGGCGGAAACCTATAAAAGAGCCTCCCAGCAGAGTCAGACAGTCCTGCCGGTACCCTTATCCTAAGACATGAAGGACTTTACAGGTCAAAACAAGGACTTTGGATTAAGCCTGGAAGCAAACCAGAAGCCAACGCAGTTAACAGAAAGGGACTGTAATTTGGAGAGAATTAATTACTGTCTGACGCACATGGTAACAATTACCCATAAGGTAACAATTTATACTATGTAAATATGAATTACACAACGATCTACAACAGGATTGGCAACACGTGGGCCTTCAGATGTTGACTGCAGCTCCCATCAGCCCCAGCTAACATAGCCAAAGGTGAGGAATGCTGGGAGTTACCATCCAACAACAAGGACTTAGTTTCCCATTCCAGATGTACAACAAAGGGATCACATTCCAGATCAGAAAATCAGAGGCAGCTGAGGACAATATTCAACAGGTTTTGATGATCTCCTTCTACTAGTGTAGCCACTTATAATGAAGCTAGATTTAGAATCCTGATAATTGTTAAAAAAAATGACACTGTGGAAGGATGAGATATTATCTCAGGAAAACTGAATTTTAAAGGAAAGAAATGAAAAATGATGCCTATATCTAATTCAGCAGTACAGTCTATATTTAACACTGTGAGTGAGGAATCATTATCCCTGTACAGTCATTCATTTCTCAGTGGACACGAACGCACAGAAGAGAGAGGGCTTGAATCGTGCTCATTGCTTGGGTCTTCAGTCTCCACACATCCATATTGCCACTTGCAAAGGAGAGAACATGTACATACTACAGAGACTGTTTTTGGACTGCAGCCCCCAGAATCCCCCAGACAGTGCAGCCATTGGCAGTTGTAGTTTTTGAAGAAGTGAGGAGTTTCAAAGCATATGCCAAAATACATGGAAAACTTCCCTCCACTTTGCTTTGCACCCACTTTCTGGCTAAAGGAAAGCAGCCTGGATTAAATCTTCCTTATCTCTTCATCTCCCTAAGCAAGCGAGAAGGAATAATCTCCACATTTCTGCTTGATCTGAGAACAGCCCCCTTTAGCTAATATTTCTCTTTTAATTCCCAAACCGGAAAATATGTTCTCTCTCTCTGTCTCTCTGTATGTTTGAATGACAAGCTGTGAGCAACTGTGGTTGGTACTTAATGCATAATGCTTAACGACATCACCAGAGGCCATTTTCATCTCAGGTTTTGGTCTAGAAACCTGAGGGCCTGGGATGATCCTACGCTGGCAACCTTAATTTAGTCTGAGCCAATGAGCATGCTGTCTCCCAACCTTCTTGCCATATGTACAGATCTACACAGAAATTAATGACTAAATGGAACATATGTGCACATCTCACCATCACCCTGATTGCCCAGTTGAAAGCTCTGTGCGAATATACGCTGACTGTGTGAAATGACTGAAGGGATTCATGTGCAAGCTCATCAGCTTAGGGCCACTGGCACAGTGGAGGAAGAGCTCACAGCAAAGAAGGACCAGGACCTTTTAATTTATACAGACAAGTATATCATTTGTCATCCCCCTCAAGCATGCGTGTTCTCTCTGGAATTAGCAGCAGTCTAAGGCAGGGTGATGGTGGATGCATTTCCCCAGCAATACTAGACTGCTGTGAATTAAACTTCTTTTTATTATGCAGTGGTTCGGTTGGCAGTTAAGACCAATTAGCTTCACAAATGCGGTCAGCCCTGCACATTCACTAGGGTTAAGGGGTGCACGACACCCACAGAAGTGGAAAAATCACAAATATCAAAATGTGTGTGTACATGTCCATGGAAAGGAGGCCGAGGCATGGTGGGGAGCACAGGCACCCAGGATCCAAACCAGGTTGGGGAAAGGAGAGAGAAAGGAGGTGGTTCAATACGGAGGCCCTATACTTCCTCCCTTGTTCCCTTCTTCTTCCTTGGATATGTCTGGGGTATTGGGAGGGGGTTTGTGGTGCTGAGAAATTGGGTTGTCCTTAGCTATCCAGGCAGCAACTGGTTGAAGAGAAGGAGGAGGACCAGAGGCAGGTTTTTATTGGGCTGCACAGCCTGATCAGAGATGCCAAGAGGGACTGTACCCCGGAAAAGACGCACGTGACTGGATGGGGGCAGGCGTTGGAGAAACTTGCAAATAATCGAATCAGGGGAAAGTTAAACCCACAAATATGGAGGGCTGACTGTAGCCCGCTATGGTGAAGATGAAAGCTGGTAGAACCATTTTGTTGATGTGGATCATACAGCTGCTTATGATTTTAGACTCTCTTTAGGGTATGGGAAAGGCACTACCATGATGACTTTCTGAGCTTCAGAATTTATTACCGCGCCACTGCCTATGACACCTGAATGAAGGGTCGTTAAGGAAGGGAGGAGCCAGTGACTACAATCCCAATTCCCTCTTGGCCAAGCTGACTGGGGAACTCTCTGAGGTATAGCTCAAGACAGTACATTTCAATAAAGCTCTACCTGAAAGGCATCTTTATACTGCCCTAATTGTGGGGGGTGGGGTGGGGATAGTGGATGAGCTCTATAAATGCTAATGCAATAGATATAGGCAAAAATCAAAATCTGGCTGATGTATCTCTTCTTTTTTCCTGTTTGGGGCTGGGAAAGAAATAGTGGGATTTGTTTTTGTAGGTTCCATACTTGGCTGAATGAGTCTGCAGTCAACAAGATTTAGTCACTAAACGCACACATATTTGCACACAAAACCACACATGTATAAAGAGACTTAAGGGTGTGAGAACTCATACAACAGAGAGGCCAAGGGAGAGCTTTAACTGACTGAGATGTCAGCCTGTTTCTGAAGGCCTGGTCAGTGTGGCTTAGCGCCACAGTCAGAGAGGCATGTGCTGTTGGCAGTCAAACAGATGATGGATTAGGTCTGGTTTATGCTCTAAGGGTTGCATTCCTTGGAGACATTTGTTCCAGGTTCATGCTGATTGCAGAAAGAGGCAAAATGGATAAGAGACTGAACTTGGCAGTCGGTTGGTGCATGAAACAGAGGGAGCCAGTGTCTCATAGACTGTTGTTGCTGCTGTGGTGGTAGTGCATGTATCTAATCCTGTGCTGAGTAAAGCTGGGACTGATTCAAGAATTTCTATGTGTCCTATTACATTTGTTCTTGTGCCCTCTAAACTGCTGATCATTCCTGAGAGGGCACAAGACCTTTGATAAGAAGTTTGAGCAGCGCTCTTTATCAAACTCTTATGGAGCACAGTAATGGTTAGATAGCCTTCCTGCCACCCCCTTCACAAACTGCAAGAATACATATGCAGTTATGCCTGGTTGCGCAAAAACATCCAAGCCATGCCATCTCAAGACATTTTGCTGCCTGAAACAAAGGACAAGAAAGCTCCTTCTCACCTCCCCCGTGCCATTTCACATACAGATGTGTGTGCAGAACTCAAAGTACTGGTCATGATCCCTTGGGTTGTAAATGTTGCTGCTCAGTGTCAGGTCACTGAACAGGAAAACAGCTTCTTTCTAGGACTTGCTTGTGGATGAGCATGCCAAACATGCCAGCAGAGACAAAAGAGGCTGGCGGGATTAATCTCACTCAGTTTGCTCACCAGAGTACTCTGTGCAGCAGGAAGCAAGACCTGCGAGGAAGGGGGAGTGCAGTAGCATATTCTGATTCCATACCCCGACCACATCCATTCCCATCTGCAGAGCAGGGAAGGTGTGATGAAACTAGCAAAAGCAAAGTGGGTGTCCCTGTTCAAATTAACCAACATTTAATGATACGCTTTCACATTACGTAGTACTTTCTGGGTTGTGTCTAAAGAGGGAGA
Organism: Cyclura pinguis; assembly: GCA_030412105.1. Lineage (NCBI taxonomy): Eukaryota > Metazoa > Chordata > Lepidosauria > Squamata > Iguanidae > Cyclura > Cyclura pinguis. The sequence continues at coordinate 46,887,613 of CM059604.1, forward strand.
GAAAGAAAGGAGAAGCACTCTGTACAGACACACCTAGGGAGAGCTTGAGGGCATATCCTGAAGCATAAAGAATGGAAGGTGTGTCTTTGATTGTTCCAGTTTTACAATCTAGTGGCCTCAGTAGGCTCTGAAGTCTCACAGATAGGCTGATGCCACAATTTCTACATCAGGTTAAAACTCAGAGAAATTACTTTCTTTTCAGTGATAACTCCTGCCATCCTCAGCCACCACAACCAGTGTCCAGACCGTCTGGGAAATTCTGGGAGTTTTGGTCCAAAAAAGTGATGTCTCAAGCTATGGACTAGGCATAGAGGCCTCTGGCCAGAGTTACATTAGCCAAGGGCTGGGTTCAACATAGAGATAAGGGTGGAGGCGCCGCACATTGATCTGGACTTTCCAAAGTATTTTAGTTTTGAAGAATTCAGCCATCTTTTAAATTAATATACTGTTCTTCTGTAGATTATCTTTTATGCAGATGGTGAAACGAGTTAAAGATTTCACTTAGCAGCCCTTGTTTTATTTGACAGTATCCATCAAACGAAAGATGACATGGGGGATGGCAGTTGGGAAAGCTTTTCCTGTATATGTTTTCTTGCAGTATCACTGTAATCTGTCAAATTAGTCTTTGTTCAGTCTCCAGCTCTATATTTATCACTGTTATGCCTTCTGGTCCTTAGCTATCACCTGCCAACAAGAAGCTGGATGTTTGTTTTAGAAGGAAAAAAGTATTTAGAACAAAATGCTGAGAGAAAAATGCTGGGAGATCATATCCTGCATTTCCTAAGTAGTAGTAGTAGTAGTGGTAATAATAATAATAATAATAATAATAATAATAATAATAATAATAATAATACAGCTGATCTGCTAATGAAAAACACAGGTTATTTTCACACATGGAATATATTACCGAAACTTTGTTAGTGTGAGATAGAAACTCAGCTTAGAAAAAAATATTGTTGAATTGGAACTCCCAGCACCCTGCTGCCAGGGACCATTCTGCCTGGGGGATGTTGGGTATTGCAGTTCAAAGGGTAACTTCTCCCAGGTTCTGGACTGGGAAGGGGAAATATAAGTTTTGAAATCAGTTGTGCATTTTAGTAAACCTTGAGTCTTAACATTTTAATTATCTGTTCAGGGAATGCAAAGCAAACGAATGAAATGATTTAAACTTCACATGTGAATACTGCTTAAGCAAATCCTTTGGGGTTTTGTTCTCAAAAAGCTGGGTTCCTTAGTTAAGAAAGCTTTTTATCTGTGACTGCTGAGTTAAAATTTAAACCTTGCTCTTCTTCTTGGGGTGATATCAATCCAGACAACTGAGCAGATAAGTGAAACCACTCACTTCGGCTTAAAGAAAATGATTTTGTCCTCTCTCTCAGGATATGTTTGTGATATAAATTTCAATCTGCTTCAAGTCCCTCAGTTATCACAGTTTCCAAGCAAGAAACTGTGGGGCTTGTTCTCAGAAGGATTTGGGATCTCTAAGAAAGAATTCAAAGAAATGAAGTTAACATTTCCAGAGTTCTGAGGAAAAAGTCAAAAGCCAGTTTCCAACTTTCAAGTATAGAACTTGGGTTGCTGTTCATGCAGAGAGACAGGGAAGGCGTATAGTCAGATTTTGGAGAGAACTGTCGTCTTAGCCCAGCACAATGGTGCCATGGATCACAGATCAATACAGAAACTATTTCAGATCTGAGGTGAGCAGCATACTGAACAACTGTTATTATCAAATGTATTTGATGTATGAACATTTTTCTTCTCATTACTTATAGTGGTAATTATTTTCTCTGTCTGATTTGTAGCAATACTTGAAGAGAGGTTTTAAAATTAAGAGTAATTGTTTTGAATTATTCCCCGTAGTTCTATTAAGTTGCCAAAGGTAATGTTAAGTCACATGGCTGATTCATTACAGAGTTTTACAGCTTTATCCAGCTTTATCCTAACAGTTATCACAATTATATCTTGATAGCAATCACTTGACTGACCCAGTTTCTCTTCTACCTTTACCTAAAATCAACTGCAATGAACTATCTTAGCCCCATTCTAACAGTTTATTGTAATTATACCTTTGCAATAGTCAGTTAATTGACCTAGTTCTGAAATGCTCCTGCCTAAATCAATAATAATTAGCAGGTTTTATTAACCATCACAGTTGTTTACTTTTATATACTTTACTTACACTGTTGTTCAATTATTTTTGTTGTTGTTGTTGTTGCATGTCTTCAAGTTGTTTTTGACTTACGGTGACCCTAAAGCGAACCTATCACAGGGTTTTCTGCGGGCTGAGGATGTGGTTTTCCACAGCCAAGCAGGGAATAGAACCCTGGTCTCCAGGTTGTAGTCCAATGTTCAAACCTCTACACAACGCTTTTGTTGTATCCTCTTCTTTTAATGCATATGTGTTACCAGAGGCTATCTAGCCTAAACAGCTCCCTAGGGCAAGCATGGAAGTTGCGCCCTTACATCTGGGGCTGCCTCCTCCTCTTCCACTGCCGCCGCTAAATCTTTGGTGAACTGATTGTGGGGTAAGATGTGTTCAGAGGGGATTTGCCTTTCTCTTCCTCTGAGCCTGAGAGAGTGTGACTTGCCCATGCCCAAGATCACCAAGGGCATTTCCATGGCTGAGCAGAGATTCGAACCCCAGTCTGCAGAATCATAATACAATGCTCAAAACACTATACCGTGTCAGCTCTTGGATATAATACAATAGAACATAATTTAATTTCTATCCCACCTTTTCTCCAGAAATTTTTCAATCCATTCAATGAATTAAATATTATTCATAGTCAGTCCATGCAATGTCTAAATTTGTCTTTCATATTTTACAGTTTTTCAATATTATTTTAATAATTAGTAATTTTTTTTAGTTAGCTACCATTTAATAATTTAAACAGCCGCCACTACTACCAACAGAACAACAAATATTTCAACAAATATTTTCATTTTTTTTAAAAAAATCCGGAATGATTTGCATTATTAAGGAATATATATATAAACACCAATAGGCAGTCTAACTAAAGTTATCTCTGTGCAAATAGGCCATAATTTGGGCTATTTCTTATTTTAGAAGAAGTCATTGCCCTAAATGTTATTTATGCCTGGATATCTTCTGGTGGCACAGACACATTTAACTCTTACTAATGGAAGGAGTATTGCAAGCTGCAGATGTATTTAAACTGATTAAAATGGATTAACATTAAATTAACATATTAATTAACATATTAAACAACAACAACAACCCTGAGATGCATATCCCTTGGCAAAACATGCCATGTTCCAGGTGTCTAGGCTGCAGGGTCTTGGAGTGATGGGTGGGAGGCAGGCATTAGAATGTATTGTATTATTTATAGATAGATAACAGAAGTGCTTATACTTAGACTTCCTTAGTCTCCACCCTAGACTGCTCTCTGTCTCTGTCTCTGTCTCTGTCTCTTTTTACTTCTGCTCTTTCTCTTCCCTCCTTACTCTTTATTTTTCATGCTGGCCTTTCTCTCCAGCCACTACCTGCCATCATCAATTGCATCCTGCTTCAGGTAGGTATGTTACATGAGTTGCTACCTAAGTGAGCAAGGTTCAGGCAAAGAGTGATAATTTGGTAAAAAGAAGGTCAAAAGGAAGTTCAAGGTTCAAACCAGCAGAATCCTACCAAATAGCAAGTAAGTCAGGTAGAAAGAACAACAAGGCTAGGTCAAACACAGTCCAGGCATAATGGGGAATCAAGGGTTTCAAGGAAGGTCTGGATACAACCCAGTTATTCCAGTAGCTGAGCTTCCAGTCTAGCCTCAGCGGTGGGCACCTTGCCAGTACTCCTGCCAATGAGAGAGACTGTGTTCCCATGGAGGCCACTTACCTCCAAGCAGTCTTTCTTTATAAGTAAGTACCCCAGTGAATAGCTACAAACCTTGCCTCTGCTTGCCTGACACTCTAAAGGAACGGCTGCAGTCGCATAGGAATTGGGGGGGCGGGAGGGGTGATTTGTCCCCAGTGGCAAAGTTTTTGGAGCATCCCAGATCATAGCCATGCCCTCACATGCCCTGGCCACACCCCCATGCACTGTGGCCACACCTGCATATACCACAGCACCGCCCCCATCCCGCCCGCCCCATACCCCAGGCTCCACCATTGAACAGCTGGTGGCCCCATTTCATCTTCTGACTCAGGAGCTATGCTCCCTACTTTTGGGGAAAGAGATGCCATATTATCTCCACAAAGTCCAGAATCTTCAGGGACAGCGTGTTTCTTGGTGCCATCTGGCCTGAGAGACTCTGGATCCTGCTCAGGTGCAGGAGCATGCCACCTTAATAGGCAACAGCACCTTTTCTCTTCCTTGAGCCTTGGAAGAGATTGGGGCTTATAAATGGAAACACTGGAGATGTGCCTAGTAAAAATGAACACCCCAGGTTTGCTCACATCTCCAAGAAAGGATGCTTTGGATTTTCTTTCCCTCTGCTTTTCTATCCTCTGCCTTTTTTTAACCTGTTCTTGTTGCTTTTTCTTTCCTTCTACCTTGACCTTCATTTAGTCCTTACTTCTGCTTCTTTCCTCAGTTTTCAGGCAAAAACTCCTTCCTTGTGAACTGTTTGCAGAGTTTAGAAGCCCTGCAAACAGAAATAGCACTGAAGCTACTAAGAGGCCTTGTAAAAAGATGAATCTCCCATGCCTTCCTTCTCTCCTGGTTAGGGGAGGCCTGGCACCCAGTGACTTAAGATGGTGCCCCAGGTGACAAGCAGATTTAACGTAACTGTAATCTATTAATCTGTTGAAAAAATAATAATTCCAACATGTATACTTCCAGTGTCCCTTTGTTATCTATGTGCTGTTTCAGATGCCTAACTTTCCCAGTCTTGGAGCTACTATGGAGACAGAAAGGCAAATACATATGCGCACGCATGCATGCATGCATGCACATTGTTTTATTATTATACTTGAATGGAAGCCTATGGGGCACAAAGAAGAAGTACTGAAGTAGGATTGGCTTGTAGTTGCAGAACCTTGGATAGCTCCAAGCAGACAAATTGGCTTCAATTAATTGTGGAGTTCAACTGAGGTCTTGTATTCTTTTTGGTCCAGATGCCATTAGCTTTGTTCTTTCTAAAAATGGTAGTACCTTGAAGAGGTAGATCTTAATGATGCAGCGGCATGGTCTAGTCCTCTGTTGCTTCTCAGACAGTTCCTAATGCATGCATTGCCTGTAGTGGCAAGGAGGCAAGGGAGAATGATAAGCTCCTCGTGTAGTGGAGAGAGTCAGTGAGAAACTGATTTTTAGGCTACAACTCCCAGAATCCCCCAGCCAGCAGGGCCAATTGTAATCTAGGAGCCTTTTTTGGATACTCTTTCTCTGTGTCAGCATTTAGGCTTTTGATACTAGGAAGCCCCAACCACCACCGAAAAATACCAGTCCTTGCAAATATAGGAGAGCATTAGCTCTCAACACATGAAAGAAAACACAGAATAGCCTCCTTAGTTATGTGTGAACAGAAAGTTGGCCCGTATTATACATTCAGGCCCAAGCCAGAATATGATTTTGAAGGAAGAAGTCGAGAGGGCTCAGTAAGTGTTCTGAAGAAGCTTGTCTCTAGTCAAGAGAGAGAATGGTAATCATATTTTAAAACCATGTTTGGAGTATGTTTTCTGCTCCACAAAGAGAAAAATATCACAAGCACAAAGCAGGAATGGGTTTGTGGACCTTATTATGAAATGATCACCCACGTATATTGACTGCTCCACTGAATTCAATTATTACAGGGATGGGTAACAGTTCTAGGGCAAGGGACACTTTCAAGTTTGGGGTCATACTTTTATGTTTGTGTTTTCCTGGTTTTTTTTAAATTGGAGGTTATTCATAAACAAAAAAAAAGATGACATTGTGCAAAATAGATTAAAATTAGATTCAGTTAAAAAAAAATTCTTTATTCATTCCTCAAAATCACCCCTCATTATTAACAAGTAACATTCTTCACTCATACTTGATTTCTTCTCCTTGCCCTCCTCCTCTTCTTCCTCCTCCTCTTTCTTAAATTTAGCTATATGTAAAAGAACCTTGAAGTACTTAAACTGACTTTAATTAATGTAATATTGTGTACTGATATTGAACCAAAAGGAACTCACTTGGCTACGACATTGACTATGATATTGACTATTCTGTGTTCAGTTTGTTTGCCCATTGATTATAGTGCATCTAGTGGTTTGTTGCTGTGTGCAAGGCTTTCATATACAATGTCAATTTAAAAAAACATTCTGGGGAGCACTGGAAGGCACAAAAAAAGTGCTTGGGGGCCACATGTGACACACTTTGCTCACCTCTGATGTGTCACATGTGTACATATGGGAGTTCTGTTTTGATGGATCTTTGGCACACCTTAGAAAAGTTATATTTTGAGCTAAAGCCCTTAGAATATCTCAGCTGTCTTGTCCAGTTGGCTGTATCTGCATGTATATATCCTTCTTGGTTGCAGAGCAGCCAGGAAGTTGGTCTCAAAAAGATAATATTAGCATAAACTTATAAAGACTGAAAGATAACTGAAGTCTTTTTGATTCTCTGTTTCTTTATTGTTGTCTTGTCTAACTGGTTTAAGAAATCACCTTGTCTCTGATTAAAGCCCATGCAGTCAAATGCACAAAAATAGTGTCCTACTGGACATTTTATTCTCTTGCTCCACAAAATGTTTCCAGCTACCCTTTGGAATAATGCCTGCTTAGAATCTGAATGGCCTCAGAAGTGGGCAGAAAAAAACATATGGTCAGGGGACATATTAATTTGAGTCAGCACCTGCCTTTGGGCAGCCTGTGTATGTGACCTTGACTGCTATGTAAAGCTCTTTCGCTTTAACAGACTTAGGAAACAAATCTATTTAGGAACACTTTTGTACTGAATCATGGGCCCCACAGCAAAAAGTCCAGGCTTTTTGCCTTAGATGTGACCAGATGACCTGAAGCAGGAGCGACAGTAGCTATTCCCAGATCCAGGCATGGGAGAAGCCTGCCCATATAGCTCCCTGTGTTTGTTTTTCTTCTGACGCTCAGCCCATGACTTGCATACTTATCCTCCTGTGTTGAGTACATTTCTTGATCAAGTTCCCTGAATGCTTTGGCAGCGCCAGATCACATCCTCATAACATTTGTTTTTTCCGTGGCTAATATTTTCCATAGAGTGTGTCCAAAGAAAATATGAACCACTGTACCTAGGGGAGAATTAACTAACTGCTGACTTGTCTAATACTGCCATGGTGCTAAAGTCTGGAACTTGCCCTCACATAAAGGTGAGAGAGGCAGTCTCAGCAGCCCTTCCTTCCGGATCCTTCTTTCATCAGAACTCAATAGTCCCATGAGTCAACATGCCACAAAAATGCAGTAATATTTAAAAAGGTTTTCTGGACTGCTGCAAAACTGCTCCCCCACCCGTATTCTTTTCTTTCACACAACCACTTCAGAGCTCGTGACTTACTTTTTGGACTATAATGCCAGCATGGCCATTGGCCACATTGGCTCAGGGCTTCAGGAAACTGTAGCTCCTGAAGTATATTTTCTCAGCTGTGACCCACTTTTCTTTCATATATAATTGTGGCTCTGCAGGTTCCATACATTAAAAACAGGTATGAAGCCTTTGGTTACCCAGTTGAACTCCAGCAGTTAGCACTAGAATTAGCCAAAAAGGTTTTGCTGCCTAGACACAAAGAAAAGATAACGTCCCTCTCCATTCCACATACAGAGGGTGTATGGCATGGCAGTCATGATGAAAACGGCCTTTTTTTAAAAAAAAAATCAGTGGAATATAAGAGCCAGCATGGTATAGTGGTTTGAGTGTTTAACTTAACTGTGGAGACAAGGGTTTGATAACCTGCTCAGCCATGGAAATCCACTGGGATTGAAGACATCACACACTCTCAGCCCCAGAAAACCCTGTGATAGGTTCTCTTTAGGGTTGCCATAATTCGAAAATGACTTGAAGGCACACAGCAACAACAATAAGCACAACTGACAATTGCCTCAGTCCAGCATACCCTTGGTTTAGTGTAAATATCCACATGCAGCCACATGCCACAGGAGTACCATGCAGCTCCCATGCAGAACAGCAACATTGTGGAACACATATTGATGACTAGATACCATTGTGAAATACACCATACATGACACACAACTATAATGCAAAGTGTAGGATGAACAACCACAATGCAAAGCATAGGAGGCACAATCACAATGTGCAACTTGCAAAGACAAGGCACAGATGAAAATGCTACCTGTGCAATTCTGCTGCTGAGACTATCAGCAGAATACATCTGTTGTGCAATGGTGACTTTTTGTTCCCACATGCATAGCATGACTTGAACATTTGTATGTCCCTAAGTGGTGAGCCAGTGTGGTGTAAAAGTTTGAGCACTGAACTTCAACTCTGGAGATCAATGTTCAAATCCCCGCTCAGCCATGAAAACCCACTGGGTGACCTTGGGCAAGTCACACTTTCTCAACCTCAGAGGAAGGCAAAGGCAAACCCCCTCTGAACAAATCTTTCCAAGAAAACCTCTGATGGGTTTGCATTAAGGTCGTCATAAATCAGAAACAACTTGAATGCATCACCACCACAACAAAATATCCCTACGTGAATTGCATCCATAGTCTGGATCTAGCTTGTAGCAGTGGTAGCTTCCATCTCAGTAGGGCAGTTGGCTTTAGACCCAGTTTCAAAGGAACTACTCACAGTGCTGAGCCTTCTTCTCCAAATAGGTTCAGTTCCTTGGAGCTGCATCCAGCATCTTAATATTCAGGTGAAAAGCTGGAGCAGACTCACTGCCCCACTGGAAGGGAAGCTGCCAGTGAACCTGAGCCAGTGATATCTTAAATGTCTGCAATCAGTTCCAAGTTTTACTATTTAAAGGAGAGATACCTTTGAATGTTTGTTTAAGATTTTGCTGTGAATCAACATTGCTGATGGTTTCTCCACACAAGAGGGCCATATTGAATTGGATCCAGGCTCAGTCATACTAAGAGTTGAGCATCTGCAACCAGTGGGAATTTAAGGTAGTGCTGGATGGATAATGGGTTTATTTTAAACATGAGTAGTCTGGATCCAAGTTATTGTGGTAAATGGATCTAACACAATACCTTTGTTTTTTCTAAGCATGCTTTGGCCTCTTTTGCAACCATAGGACAGAAGTTTAAAAATCATTTATTTACAAATGATAAGAGAGAGTCCCTCTATGCATGTTCAGTAGTATATTTTTACATTTCCCCTTGAGACCTAGAAAGGGCAGGCTCAAACCTATACCTTGAGTTTAAAGGGTGTTTGATTCATTTCCACAGACTGAGTCTACCTTTACTACTCAGAAGGCTGTGTGTGTCATTATAAGACCATGAAACAGTCAATGAAACCGAAAGGCAGGAGTCAGCTTTAAACTTATTAGAGGAAATGCTGCTTGCACATCTTGCCAGGAGATATCAATGAGGTGAAGCACACAGCAGGATTCAATAAAGCACTGAACATCAGCATGGATATTAACTACAATCAGGATTGCGACATTAGTGATTTCTTTTCTATCTTTCTTTCTTTTGCAGGACCATAAATCTCCACATTTTTATGTTAACTAAAAATGGGGAATATAAAATTTTCTTGGCAGAAGAAAATTAGTCCTTTAGGTTTCTGAAATATCTTCTTGATTAGAATCTCTTCTTTCCTGGACAAAACATGGGGCCAAAACAGACATGCCAATCTTGGCTGATTGCTACCTGGAGAAGGATCTTCTTTGCATGTTGGAGAAGCTGGCACACAAACAAAAAACACAACCCTTGTCATGTAGAACTATACTGGTGTTTTCTTGCTTTTGACATGGAAAAATCATATGAATCCTTCTTATCTTCACATGTGCCTCTACAGCAAGGGTAGGCAGATGTTGTTGGCTTACAGTTCCCACCATTTCTCACAATTGGATGTGCTGGCTAAGAACAGTGTGACTTGCAGGCCAGCAACATCTGGAAGCTGAGACATTGCATATCTATCCCTACCTACCTTTCTGCCAATGCCCAATCTTACTCTACATGAAGCACTCACACTTCATTTTATCTTCTATTATAGCAGGGGAGAAAACCTGGTACCTATGGACATTCACCATATGCAGAACTTATTCCATCAAGAGTTCTCCATAACCACTGAACACCTGCCTAATGACCACTCATCCTGGCTCCAAAAATTACAAATTCTTTTACCAAAAGTGTGTTGCATAATGAAGGCCCACTGAGGCAACTTACTTCCTCTGAGAAACTGTATATGCTCCTGGTTTCTGATACAAAGGGATAAGCATCAGTGATCAATATACAAATGTTTATTTGATGCAAAGTATGCCACAGCCACAGGCCTCAAATTACTATTGGAATCTGACTTTGGAATTATAATTTCAGACCATGAATGGACTGCCAGATGGTCCAGATTCACAGTCAAATCGGTCTCAGTCCAAAGTAAGGAAACAGCTGCCAAAAATATCCATAGATGGCACTAGTCTCCTTTAAAACTTCACAAAATGTATTCTAATACCTCTCCTACTTGTTGGAGAAATTGTTGGGCTCTTGGTTCTCTACTACGTCTCTAGCTTGATGTCCAAAAATAGTTTCCTTCTGGACAGAAGTATTTAAGATGATAGAAAGCATTACTAATCAGGAGACTGAAAACATTGGCCCACTGTTGATTTTTTTCTTTATTATTAAAGACAAGCAAGTGGAGCACAAAACCTTGATATGTATATTATTAATGGCAGTCAGCCTTGAAATTTTCAAATGCTGGATGACACTAGCAGATCTTAATATTAGAACATAGTTTAATCTCATCAGAACCATTGCTTTATATGAAAAATTCTCATGTAAACTATGAATGATAGAGGGACCAGATAAAAATGACTGTTTCATGGAGATATGTTTTATTTTCTTGGTCCACGCAATGGCCAAGCAGCATGGCAGAGTCCCCTGTAGAGCTCAGATGATTTTGGCCAGAATTTGGCTAACCACATAAAACCATTCCAAAGCAACAGGGCCAATGTCAGTAACACACTGTTTTGACTAGGGCCATTTCTGCACTAGACTGTTATAGTGCTATTATTCCACTGTCAACTTTCTGTGGAATCCTAGGGTTTGCAGTTTAGGGAGGGGCTTCAAAGCCTTGGACTCTTTACTTAACCTGCACCAATACCACGGCCTACAAGGAACTAAGACAAGTTGCCTTTTCCATTGAACCCACCATACTTGTAAGTCTACTATTTCTTGTTATTGTTTGTAATTTTACTTTTTTCTCATTTTAATTTATGTTAAACCTATTGTGAGAAACAGTGTAGTGTAGTGGTTTGAGCACTGGACTAGGACACTGGAAAACCCAGGTTCAAATCACTGCTCCGCCATGGAAACCTACTGGGTGACCTTGGGCAAGTCACATTCTCTCTGCCTCAGAGGAACGCAAGGGCTAACCTCTGCTGAACAAATTCCACCAAGAAAACCTCATGTGAGTTTCATCTTAGGGTCATCATAGGTTGGAAATTACTTAAAGGCACACAACAACAAACCTGTTGCATATTTCTACCATACATGAGCCTTGTATCTAAATACAAAATTTAAAAATATCTAAACTTCTCAATAAAGTTTAAAAAGAACAACCTGGAACCCTACAGAAATGTTTGGACTGCAGTTGCCGTTAGCCCCTGACAACATGACAAAAAGTCAAGAGATTTCTGTTATAGTCTGTAATATATAAAGCGTATTGGGTTGACTGTACCTACTATACTGTGTGCATGTGTATGTGTGTACCACTCACAGTTTGGGAAGTTTGTTTGTTTGTTTGTTTTTGAAACACAGTTCCTAGAACCCTCTCCTCAGCATAGAAGGTGTAATTTTCAAAAAGCTACATTTCCAAGTCATTGGTGTAGATGGATGGAAAGCAGTTGCTTCTGTACAAAGAAAATCCTTGCCTAAGGCCATTTCCGCACTAGCCTGTTATAGCACTATTATTCCACTTTCAATATCCTGTGGAATTCTGGGGCTTGCAGTTTTGGGAGGGGACTTTGAGGCCTTTGAGGCCCCTCCCGAAACTGCAAACCCTGGGATTCCATAGGATGTTGAAAGTGGAGTAATAGTGCTATAACAGGCTAGTGCAGAAATGCCCTAAGATAGCATGTTAAATCCATAGCCTAGGATTTTGGGGCAGAATAAAGGATCACATAGAAGAGACTAGGCCTTCCTGTGCTGTTGTCATAATAAAGCATAAACAAATAAAGGAGCTTCAAAAGGCAGCAAAGCATTCCATGACTGCAGTAGCTAGCAAACATGATTTTTGAGAAAGCATAATCAGATGGCAGACTTGCATTCAAGGAACAGCCTTATATTTTTACACTGGGCACATGGGCAGCCCTCAGTATATTGGACACCCTTGCAAAGCCCTTGCTATGTCTTTCCTGGCTGTCAGCAGCAGGAAAATAGAGGTGTAATTTGAAGAGAGTGTCATGAGATGACCCCTACTCCAAAATAATTCTTCAGGCTACCAGATACATTAATTTCTTTTTTATTTATATTTGCATTTGTAGTAGTAGTAGTAATAAGAATAAGCATATGAATAAGAATGAAAATAAGAATAAGCAGCATTGAACATTCTGCATGTATGAACCTGACTACCACCATCCCTTGATCATTTGTGTGTCTTGCACTTCAAGAACACCCAGCAACCTGTTGGTTTCCTGTCCTAAAAGTGAGGTTCAAAAGTGTACCAAAGCTCATGCTCAGAGGTACTAAAGTATGTGAGCACATACTCTAGTTCACCATACTCAGGTTAATTAAAGTGCACGTTCAGTCATGTATTTGGAATGGCTGCAGCCAATGTCTCCTTTTCACCAAATGAAATCAGTTGCAGGTGCAGGGAGAGCCTTTTGATGATCTGAAGAGAAACCAGAGTATTTCCTGATTTCCTCACAACTGTTTGGTTTCTGTTTGATCTGTGATTGTAATAAAGTAATTCTAATTCTTTTTAGCACTAGATCAGTGGCTAGATAGTTCTGGTCCATAGTTTAAGGCCATTTCTACACTACACTGTTATAGTGCTATTATTCCACTTTCAACATCCTATGGAATCCTGGGACTTGCAGTTTAGGGAGGGGCATTTAGAATTCTCAGCCAGAGAGCTCTTTGGCCTCAGTAAACTACAAACCCCAGAATTCCATAGGATGTTGAAAGTGGAATAATAGCACTATAACAGTGTAGGGTAGAAATAGCCTAAGCCTGAAGTCCTGTATATATATACACAGCATGATCTGCTTCCAAGTAAATATTCATGGAATTATGTTGTACCCATAGCCTATGTTGTACTCATAGCCAACCATTTCTCTTCATACTATAGGGATCAAGGGCTCTTCCACCCACTCAGTTTTCCCAAACTTTGAGCTTCACAAAGAAGCTTCAAAGGAGCTGCCACGGCTGCTCACGGTGAAAATGAAAACTGCTGGAACAGGTCTGGCGACCGTAAGGTTCCTCTTGATGCCGGGAAAGACTGTCACGATGAGAGCCTATACTTAAAATTTTACTACTATGCTGTGTATCATGTGCATTATACACAGGAAAGAAGCAATGATATTAACTGAAAATAGCCATTATTAACTCTAAAACCCCATTGAATGTCTATGCAGACAGATTAGTGGCTTTAATTACCAAAGCCTTTGATTGGTAGCTGAGAAGTGGTGAGATCTATGTGTATTAATGGTTAGAATTCTATGGCCTTCCCAGTGTTGGTCTGCAGCTCCCAGCTTCCCCCACCATTAGGCATGGTGGTTAGGACTGCCGGGGATTACAACCCAGCATAATCTGAAGTGTGTCACATCTCTGCTGTGGACGGTACAGGCAAAAGGCTCTTTCATACTACACAGTCTTGGTAATTTGATGTAGTACAGGAGCTCTCTGGGTGAGAATTTTAAATACCTGCCCCCAAACTGCAAATCCCAGGACTCTATAGGTTGGAATTATGGCAGTTAAAATGGAGTTATAGTGCTATAATTGTGTAACTTGAAGGGTCCCCAAGGTAGGTAATGCAGTTCACTTGCACAGCAGTGTCCAGGATCCAACATGAGTACAACCGATGATTTCATTGCCTTTCCTGTATCACTAAAGCACTTTGCTGAAGTGGAAACAAGCTTCATCACCGACTTGCAGTTATCACCTATTTACATCTACACTGCCCAACCCCTGTTCTTCGCCAGTGCTGCCATCACTGGGCCATAAAAGTCTTCCTTATACTGAGTCAAGCTGTCAAGCTCAGTGCAGCTAGCTCAGTATTCCTTGTGCTGACTAGCAGTATTTCAGACATGAATCTTCCAGCACTACCTAGAAATGTCAGAGATTGAGGCTGTAGCCTTGTCCAAAACATGCAGATATTCTTCATGGAGGTACAGCCTTTTCACAAACTCATATCACCAAGTGTACCTTTCTACCAGAGAAGCTCTACCCTCTTCTCCCCGTCTTGCTGCACAGTCAGTTAATTATATTTGCACGGCTTGTAAAGGAGACAAGCTCTTAACCCATCTTTGCTGCTGCTCCAGTGACAGCAGCCATCCCATGAAGTACCACTGTATAGACAAGTATACCACCACTGTATAGACAATATGTCTTTTCCTTCTTTATTAGGATGGAGAGTTGTCCTTTCTTTCTTTAAAAGGATAACAAGGTGAAGTATCCAGATATGAAACCACCGATCCATTCTCTCACTCACCCATTATATCCTACGAATTAAAGAGACATATCTCAAGGTGTTTGAAAGTTATATTCAATAGTTAAAGTGCTTGATGTTTTTTTGCCCTGTAAATATTGAAAAGTCTTTTTTGGGAGAGGTCAAAGAAAAGAGTCTACTAAAACTTCTAATAAAATAGTTTCTGATCTAGTCTAGTGATGACGTTTTTTAGAAGACCAAAAATGTATCAGGCTTTAAAACAATGAAAATTCATTCCTTTATTTGTTTGTTTATATCCCACCTTTCTTCAAATATGGGATCCAAGGTGGCTTATAAGTTAAAACAAAACACAGCTAAAATAACAAGTAATACAAACATAAAAAAAAAAAAATTAAGCAAACAATCCAATTAAAACGTGAATTTAAAAGACACATTCAAAGCATAATTAAAAAATACAGCACAGCTTCTGTCCCAGCCAGTTAAAAGCTGAAGGCCTGTTTAAATGAAAATATAATAGTCTTATTAAAGCACCTTGAAATGTGTCCCCTTCATTCACGGATTCTGCTGCACATTCATCATGTTTTGCTTTTTTCTGCCTTTATATCCTACTTTTCCTCCAATTAATTCATGGTTTAACATGGTATAACATGGTTTTTCCTTACTTTATCCTCAAAATAACTCTGTGAAGCTGATCAGCCTGAAAGTGTGATTTGTTTAAGATCACCTAGTACAGTGCTTTTCAGGCTATCTGATGTGGAGGGCTGGCAGTTATGTTTGGGATCACTGGCAGCAATTTTTTTCCCCTCCCATGGGAACTCATTAGGGCCCAGCAGTCAATGGATAAAGGACCAGCAGCAATCCACAGACCACCACTTTGAGTAGTGCTGATCTAGTGAGTTTCATTGCTTAATGGTTAACAGTGGTTATTAGTATTGGTTCCTAGATCTACCATGTTCCTGTCCTCAGAGAATCAGAGTGTTAAACCTCATGGAACATTTGGCTCCCCCCTGTTCTCTCCTTTCCTCCTTCGCCCTCGTTCCTACTACAGTTTGTACTTGAACACTGAATGGTAATCATAATGTTATGAGACATGTTTTATGAAGAGTGAAGGGATAGTGTTTCTATGTTTTGGCAGAACTGTCCATTTTTACCATGCCTGAGGTCACGAGTGGCAGGATAAAGGACCTGGCCTGGAAGCCAGGACTTAAAGAGGGCCTGAAGTTGAAAGGGTAAGTGGAAAACTATCTCATGGATTTGTTGTACTAGTAATCAGCAGGAGTCCTAGCTCCAAGATTTGGGGTTTGTTTAAGCATCAAGGTACATAACTGTATACAAATTGCAGATTCTGTTTAGCTGCATGCCATCTACTCAGATACACTTTCCAAAATGGAGACAGTAACACTATTAGGGCTATCTTGGATTCCTGGCAAATTTGACACTCTCTGGAGCCAGCCTTGTTCAGCAGCTAGGAATTTATATTTTTAAATGGTAAGTTGATGGCCTAGCCTCTTCAGCATGCCTGGGATCATGCCAGAACTTGGCCATTTTATTTTATTTTATTATAGTTCCCAGAATTCCTCAGCCAATGTGGCCGGTAACCATGTTGGTTAGAGGATTCCTGGAACTGTTGATGGTGGTGCACCTTCAAATCATTTCTGGCTAATGGTAGTGCTAAGGTGACTCTATTATGGGATTTCCTTGGCAAGATTTGTTCAGAGGGGGTTTGCCACTGCCTTTGTCTGAGCCTGTGACTTGCCCAAAGTCTCCCAGTGGATTTCCATGGCTGAGTGAGCATTCAAAGCCTGGTCTCCCAGAGCCCTAGGCCATTTCTGCACTACACTGTTACAGTGGTATTATTCCACTTTCAACATCCTGTGGAATTCTGGGGTTATTTACTGAGCCAAAGAGCTCTCTGACTGAGAATTCTAAAGGCTCCTCCCTAAGTTGCAAGTCGCAGAATTCCATAGGATATTGGAAGTAGAATAATAGCACTATAACAGTGTAGTGTGGAAATGGCCTTAGTCCAGCACTTAAACCTCTGCCACACCGTAGCCACCAAAGGATCTAGACCCAGCTCTTTGCCAGGTTAAAGTCCTAAAATATTTCATCTCCCAGGAAAATGCTCATAACTAACTAGCATTCTTGCAGCTCACCATAACCAACAGTAACAGTAACAGCCAAATATTCCTGGCTCTAGCCCTAGTGACTCTTGATAAAAGCAGCTGATTTTCCCCTTTCAGAGTACATTGAGGGAACATAAAAGGTCCTAGGAGTATAAGAAATGTTAGGAATAGTGCATCTGAACTAAATGAAAGACTCATAAAAGCAGTATAAAAGAAGGACAGACAATCTGTGTACCCAATAAATAGATCGATCATGTTTTCAACAAGAAAAAACTTACTAAATTAGTAGCATGGTGCCTTTTTAATTATTAAGATGGTATACTTGGCACATGGTGAGGACTGATTTGAGAATCATTTATAAAGTACCCAACTAGCCCAAAAGGGCTCCCAGGCAGCCATTTTCTCTCTTGGCAGAGGGGAGAAACAAACTCTCCATGTATTTATTAGCATTACAAGCCATCAAGTTTGGAAGATTTATTCAAGCCTGCAGAGCTACCTCAAGGCAGTGTTTTATCACTTTGTTGCCTCTGCTGGAACAGTGCTGTTGAGGAAAACATTGAGTCCATGCCTTCTCTGGAGCCCTTCAAAAGCATTTGTAATTCTAAAAGAAATTAAATAACATCAAGCAATATCCACCCTGTCTGCTTAGAAGAGCCATTATACCAGCTAAAGCTCTTTTCTATTTTCTGTTTTGATGTTTCTTTATAATGAGTGACACTGGTCTGACATTTTTAAAAAGCTACATAATGGTTCAATACCGAGGGTTAGGATGGAAGATCTTTTGCCTTCCAGATATTTTGTATGAACTCTTTGGCCATTTCCACACTAGACTGTTATAGGGTTTGCAGTTTAGGGAGGGCTATTTAGAATTCTCAGTAAACTACAAACCCCAGGATTCCATAGGCTGTTGCAAGTGGAATAACAGCACTATAACAGTGTAGTATGGAAAGCTGTTCTGTTTACCTGACTCTATCCTTTATCCACAAACACAACCCCTCACCCTTACTCAGCGATCATTACTAGAGATACATAGGACCATGTTTTGAACGTTCAAGTGAGGATAGTGTACACATCTCTGCATCAATACAGTTCCTCCGCAGCTGGCCCAAGACATGTTGCTCCCTGAAGCAGGAAATGGTGACCCCCCTACTACACAGGCTGTATAATATCCAAACCTACTCATTTTGATCCATGAAACAGAAAAGCCCACAAATATCTCTTCCTTTCCCTAGTGATACAATGGAAAATTAAATAACTAGTGGTTTTCTGCTCTTTCATTCCTGCCCCCCACTTTGCTGCCTGAGGTGGCCATCACTCTCTTCGCCTAAGGGGACAGCTAGTCTTGAGCTCTGTATCCATAATGAGGAGGAGAGAGCAACCAATCTATCTTAGCTCAATTTCTGTCCAAAGCCTATTGACTTATTATAAGGAGATAGTGGTTGTGTGGCAGTGTTTTTTTCCCCCCTCTAATTGTCTGAAAAAGAAAAGCCCACTCCCCAGTTGATCTTTCTTTGGCAACATTTAAAACACAGGGTTTTTTTCCACTGTGCAGTCCAGCATGGGCCAGTAACAGATGTAGGACATTGTGAACTCTGTCTGGTTGAGCTATTCTGAGCCACTTGCTCAGAATTGCATTTGGAAGAGTGTGAAGGATGAAGAAATTGTGTGGGAGATCTGCTCCCTGAATCCCTGCCCCTTTATTCCTTTAGAGGAGTGTAAACAATATAAAGTTGTCTGCAATTTTAATAACATCTGTTGATGTGAGTTGTACTTCCATAATGACTGTGGGGCCCTTTTACTCTACACAGAGCCTTTTGGCACAACATTTGTTATACTGCTATTATTCCACTTTGAACATCTTGTGGAATTCTGTGGTTTGTTGTTTACTGTGGCCAAAGAGTCTCTGGCTGAGTATTCTAAATGCCCCTCCCTAAACTGCGAACTCCAGGATTCCATAGGATGTTGGAAGTGGAATAATAGCACTATAACAGTGTAGTGCAGAAAGGCCCACAGTTATCAGGCTACGATTCCTATATGATTACATTTTCAGCCTATAACTGCCAGGATCGTGCAGACAGCATGGGTACTGCTTGGAGAATTTTAGGAGTTGAGCCTCCCCCACCACCACAAAAAAATTCATTTTCCTATGTTCTTGTTAAAGCCAGTAATTCTTGATTGCCCCTTCATGACCAGTCACCCAAAAAGCCTGGACTGCAACAGGAATAGCTTCCAATAATATGTCTGTTGGGGAAAATCGATCCCCCCTTCAGCTTAACTCAGGGGGGAAAGGGAAGTATGAGTGGTAGCCAATTACATCATCTTTGCTAATCAAAAACTCCCAGTGTTCTGACTTTGGCAACCCCTGGCTCCACTATGCCATTGTACATGATATTCATCTGAGGCCTGCAGACAGAGTCACTACAGGAAATAATCTGAGCTTTTCCTAGATACTGGGCTAATGAGGTTGTAGCAGTGGGATTTGTATGTGTTAAGTCCACAGTCTTTTGTCTGGAATATAATACATTAGATGCTCATCAGTTGGGAAACTTCCAGGAGAGTAGGGCTTCTGTCTCCTTTAGGAAAGCAGCCCTCCCTGCAAGCTCTCCCCGCATTCTCTTCCTAAGGCTTGGTCCCCAAATGGCTAGATGCATCTTGACCTGATTTAGGCCCACAGAGATGTTTCTTCAAAACTGGGACTGACTAGACAGTAACTACTGGTTTTGAAGACAGTCTCACCTCACCAAAAATAGGTTTGGGGAGGTGAAAGTATTGCCTGGTAAGAACACGATTAGGTAATTTTTTAGGAAAACTGTGGGTGCTGGGAGGCAGAGGGTCTGGGGGCATTAGGAGTTGCAAAATCTGACTCACACTTTGCCCACTTGTACTGTTGAAGAATAATGCCACCTGATACCTACTGGATTATTAGTATAGTCTAGCAATAGCTTCATACAGCTTTTTAAATAAAATTACAATAGCATGCCACTGGTTTGTTGTCTTCTGTGTCTTTGCGGGGAGGGAGGGATCTTAGATTCAGTGGAATATGGTCTGTTCAGACTGTTACTCTTGTCCAACTGATTGAAAATACCTGATCATTCTTGCCGGAGGTATGCAGAGGTCATAATGGAAGAAGAACCACAAAAGGAATGTACTGTGGGCCTTTGTTACTGTGTTCCTTGAATATGCAATCTTTGAACAGTGACTTTGACTGTGATGCGTCACCCTGTACAACCTCGTTGTTTTGTCCAGTTTCTGTTTGCACTATGATACAACATCTCTGCTATTTGTCTTAGCCAAGCACTTGTAAGTGCAGGTTATTAAAATGAGTAAACCTGGAATCTGACAGCTGTTATGCTCGAATTCATTAGGTCAGAAGAGGACAGAAGGATACTAGCAACAGAGCATTAAAATATTTGCTAACTTTAAAAATATGTCTTTTACCTCATGCAAATAATTTATGAGAGAGGAGCACCCAGGACATTCCTAGAACTAGATAACATCAGTGTAGTGTTTTCTAGGGAAGGGGGGAGTTGTTGTCATCATCTTCTTTGTGAGTACACACCTTGTCTCAGTCAGACAGGTCAGCGAAGAGCTTGAGGCTCTGGGTTCTGACCAGTGGCTGGTGGTCACACTAAACTGTAGAAATCCTGAAGATAATCAAGGCTTAAGATGTTATGTTTTCATAGATAAGGTACTATGCCACATTCAGTACTAAATCTCTATGCCTCATTCAGTAGCAAATCTCATCTTTTTCTGTTCCAAGGTGAACTTGTACCATTTGTAAAAGTTATTGGTATGGTTCAGTTTCAATAAGAGAGAAGATGGCCCTTTTCACATGGCATTTGCCATGCGAAAGGGCGCCTGGAGCATCGCACGATTGTAAGGAGCAATCTGTACAACACACTCACAATCACGTGACGCTCCAGGGTAGGGCAGGCGCCGCTCACACACTTTTTCATTTTTGGCTTTCAGCTGACAATGATGTGTGATCGTGCATTGCTCCAGGGCCCCACGCGCACTTGCCATGCATGCAGAGCCTCCGGAGCCACGGCAGTCGCGTTTCCTGCCCCAGCACAGCCTGGGAAACTCCCAGACTGCGCTGTGGAAGGAAGAGGCGGGGCTCTTGCGCTACCTGCTCGGGAGCAGGCAGCTCATGCGGAGCTGAAGCAGCAGGAACGCGAGAGCCTCTCACTGGAGACTGCTCTCGCGATCTCCACAACCCAGTGCCGAAAAAAGGTAAGCTGCGGAAAGGGCTGATGACAGGAGAGGGTCTAAGCTGTGCAGTAGTTCCCAAACTTGAGTTGTTGGCCAATAATTCCCTGAAAATACAGCATGCTTGGTGTGGACTATGGGAGTTGAAGTCCAATGACCTCTAGGTCCAGCACACCTTTCCCAATTGCACAGTCAGAATGTTTTTGTAAATTCATATTTTAAGGTTGGTCTCCATATAGTTATGATACTGATTGATGAATGAACCAAGTATTTGGTGTTCTGAGATCCCACTAGTGATGAAGGACCTGCTGAAGTGTGAAGCATGTAATGTCTTTCCTCACATTCTGGAAAGTAGAAGAAGATTCCCTCCAAAAAGCCAGAGAATTAACTTACATCTTGAAGGTGTAAGCATTGGACCTCGGTGTAATCTCCAGAGAAAACTAAATAGGAGAAATCAGTTTGTAGAGAAAAGATGGGGAAAATATGACCTATGGGGCAATGTCCTATGCACAAGACCTTTGGAATCTTGGAGGGACATGTCTGCCCATACTCACTAATCTAGTTTTGAATCCCTCCCAAAAAACTGGGCCTCAAACAAATCAGGTAAAGAGGAAGCCAAAAACAGAGTGGGGCACAGATGGACTGCAGGCCCCACTTTACCCAACTCTGTATAAAAGGTAGCAGAATAAAAATCCATTAGGTCCCTCCGATGTTCAGTTTCTAACAACTTTGCAATTACATTTCTCAACTATTTATACGTTTTCACTCTCAGATATACAATCACAGAATCTGTTAGAAAAATCGATTGCCTTACTGGCCTTCATATCTTGTGGGCTCTGTCCTTATGCCCTTGGAAAATGGAGGGAGACACAGTTTGCTCATTATTTGGGGAGGATGGCTTAGGTTTTAGGAAGATAGATACTGGCTGAATATCAGGAGAAATATCCTCCTGATGCCCTTACGTTCTTTACCTTAAGTAGAGCCCAGTAACAATTGCTTCCTCACTGGGGGTCCTTATACACAGATCATAGTCTGCTGGGGATGCTCTAGTTTTGGATTTCCTGCACTGAGCTGAATGTGAGTTAGTCATACTCTTCCAACTCTATGGTCCCTTAAGTATAAATTCTTGTGCTGATGGCTCTGTAGGTCAATGAGCTCTGTAGTTCAATAGACTAATGGAACTCAGAAGAGTATTTAGGGCGGGGCAACTAGGACACATGTTCCAGGTGCCAATACCAGGGGGGCACAAAAAAGCCATGCTGGGGGTGGGGTGCCTGGCAAATAAGGAAATCGAAGTCCCATCTTCTCTTTCCCGTTGGCATTTACATTTCCTCAAAAGCATACACTATGAGCCTGTTGCTGGGACATATAGTTCCTCTCTTATCCCGAATCATATCCCTTGCCTTTTTTAGGGATGGCAGGTTATGTCTCTTTGTTTTTCTCCAATCCTTCTGGGCCTCCCAGACTAACCGTGACAAGGTTGGTCCCATGACATCACGTCCCCTTCCGTCCCCCAGCCACAATAATCTCTTCCTCTTCGCCAACTTCCCTTTCTACCCCAGCCCACCTGCGGTTTGTTGGAGGGCTGTGTCAGGAGCTGCCCATCATTTTCTTCCCTACCTTCCCATGTTTTCGTGCTTTCTTTGCCCCCTTCCAACCTGGAAGCACTTCAGTCACTCAAGTTTTGTTGATATCAAATACATTTAAGGCAGCCTTCTCTTCAAGCCATCAGTGGTATTGTTTTCTTCTCCCCTTCCAGATGTCTCCTTGGCTTGATTCTTATTTGGAATGTTGGTACAGATCCACTTTACGCAGCAACATAGAGACAGCCATCTCCTTCCATTTGAATCTTCCCTCTTCGGATAAAATAACATGTGAAGGCTCCCTGGTGGGGTGATGCCATGGAGGGGAGGGGAAGGAGGAGAAGGGAGGGGGGAGTTTCCCTCCTCTGAGTCTTTCCTGGATTTTGTACCTTCCTGAAAGTTCTTTCTCTCCCAAAAGTGAGCAGCTGTTTCCAGACCTCCAGTCCCCTTTCAAGCAAGGTGATTGTGCATCCACTTTCCACAACACACAAATCAGTGTGTGCGAGCCAAGCCAGTACCGGACATTTTGATAAAGCCCGCTCCTTCACCAAGTCATTTTGCGCACTGTTCTGTGGTTGAAGGACAGAGCTTGAAACCAAAATTAGCAGCGGG
This sequence comes from Cyclura pinguis, assembly GCA_030412105.1. NCBI lineage: Eukaryota > Metazoa > Chordata > Lepidosauria > Squamata > Iguanidae > Cyclura > Cyclura pinguis. The sequence goes on from CM059604.1 coordinate 46,910,817, forward strand.
GGGGGCAGGGTCGGGGTGGTTTCGGCATTGCCAGTTCTTTCTAGGATCCAGGAGACGCTCATTTCCTAGTCCCATGAAAAACCACTTTTTTAGCAGGAAACCCTAATCTCTTAGCAGTGGAGCTTCCAGCATGGCAACGGTCTTCTCCAGGTTGCCAACAGAAACACAGCGGGTGGGTCAGGGGTAAGAATGCAATCAGGAACTGTTTGATACAAAGTCTCCAAACAATCTACAGACCAACCAAGAAAATTCAACAAATTCAAAATTCAACAAATGCTACGTTCAGCAAAGGACAAGAGGGATCCTCTAACTTCTGCTGGAGTTTATTGCATACCTTGCAGTTGTGGGCAGGTCTATATAGGGACTACAAAACGCAACGACCAAACACGAATTAACGAACATGAAAGACACTGCAGACTGATCCAGCCAGAAAAATCAGCAGTAGCAGAACATGTTATAAACCAACCTGGACACAGAATGCTTTTTGAAAGCACAGAAATTCTGGGCCGTTCTGACAACTCCTATGTCAGATTACACAGAGGGACCATTGAAATCCATAAACACCTGGACAATTTCAACAGGAAAGAGGAAACTTGGAAAGTAAACAAAATTTGGCTACCAGTACTGAAGAACACTAAAATCAAGACTCAAAATATGCCAGTGAACACCACCCAGACTCTGGAAGTCCCTCTACAAGAAATAATACAATAGATTGATAATGTACTTAACACACTGTTATGCATATCCCCTGACTAACAATACAACCTGCGGGATATTCCATTTAACAATAGGCCATCACACGGGCCAATTGCAACATATGCAAATTGCTTCCTCCCACCCGGGGACTACACAAGTATATATACTTTGTCTCACTTCCATGCCACCAAATCCTCTGAAGATGCCAGCCACAGATGCAGGTGAAACATCCAGAGGAAATACTACTAGAACACGGCCTCAAAGCCTGGAAAACCCACAACGACCTTGGAACTGTTTTTAAGATGGAGAGGCTCAACCTTGGCAGGCAGGTTATTAGTTCTGCCTACTCCTACTACATTTCCGTTAACCTCCAAACATTCTTATACATAAAGACTCTCACAAGTACCCAGTCTACTTAGAAGTGTCTTCCATGTGTTCCATGGAGCTTGTTGTGTTGTTTTGCTGTGTGCCTTCAAGTCCTTTCTGACACAGCCATCCTAAGGTGAACCTATCACGGGGGGTTCTGTGCTGAGAGTTTGTGATGTGCCCAAGGTTGCCCATGGGTTTCCATCTTTACAGTCCTGCCTGTTTCTTTCCATTGTCCTCTACCTCCCTAAATTTCTCATCATAAGATTTGCTGCCTCACTGAGGGCTTCACTTTCCCTTCCTCTATAGTGGTGCAATTTCTATGCTTGCCCTAGGTGCTGTTTACGCTAGATATGCCACTGCTGGAACTTCCACATTTCAGAAATGTAGTGCTATTCTTCCGCTTTAACTGCCATGGCAACATCCTGTGGAATCCTGGGGTTTGTAGCTTGGTGAAGCACTAGAAATCTCCGGCTGAGAATTCTAAATAGCTTTCCCTAAATTTTAAATCCCAGGATTCCAGAGGTTTCCAGGATTCCAGATTTCAGTCTGGTTTCAGGTCTGCTTATGGGACTGAGACTGCTTTGGTTGTTTTAATAGATGACCTATGCTGGGAACTGGACTAGGGGACTATGTTCGTTTTGGTTCTGTTGGGCCTTTCGGCAGTTTTCGGTACCATGAACCATGTTATCCTTCTATATAACTTCCCACGGATGGGGCTTGGAGGCACTGCTCTACAGTGGCTCTGTTCCTTCCTGGAAGGGGTGCTCTCAGAGGGTGATGCTGTGGGATTCCTGTTCAACTCCTTGGCCACTGATCTGTGGAGTTCCTCAGGGTTCTGTTTTGTCCACTGTGTTATTTAACATATACATGAAACTGGTGGGAGAGGTTGTCCAGAGTTTTAGGGTCAGGTGTAACCAAGATGCTGATGATATCCAGCTCTGCTACTCCTGTCTACCTAATTCCAAGGAAGGTGTTTCTGTGCTAAACTGTGCCAGTCCACCATAAAGGTCTGGATGATGGTAAACAGATTCACCCTGTGTTAGATGGGGTTACATTCTCCTTTAAAACAAAGGTTTGTGGTTTAAGATACTCCTGGATTTAGCCCTCTATTCTGTTTTGGTTAGACCTGATCTGGAATACTGTGTCCAGTTCTGGGTACCTCATTTCAAGAAGGGTATCAACAAACTGGAGTGTGTCCAGAGGAGGGTGACCAAAATGGTGAAGGGTCTGGAAGCCATGCACTATGAGGAGCGGCTTAGGGAGCTGGGTATGTTTAGTCTGCAGAAAAGAAGATTAAGGGGGGACATGATAGCCAAATCATATTTGAAGGGATGTCATGTCCAGGAGGGATGGGCTTGTTTTCTGCGGCTCCACAGACTAGGACAAGGAGCAATGGATTCAAGCTGCAGGAAAGGAGATTCCACCTGAACCTCAGGAAGAACTTCCTGACGGTCAGAGCTGTACGGCAGTGGAATATGCTGCCTTGGAGTGTGGTGGAGTCTCCTTCTTTGGAGGTTTTTAAGCAGAGGCTGGATGGCCATCTGTCAGGAGTGCTTTGATGTGGGTTCCTGCATGGCAGAGGGTTGGATTGGATGGCTCCTGTGATCTCTTCTAATTCTGTGATTCTATGATTCTGTGAAACAAATTGAAGCTTAATCCAGACAAGACTGTCACCTTCTATGCCCTTAAGAAGGACAGCTTCTTCTGAGAAACAGGAAAAATGACCAGACGTTTCTTGGTTCAAAGGCAAAGGCCAAGGCCAGATTTATTAAGTACAAAAGTATAAAAATATAAAAATCTGCTGCAGCAGGGTGCCGGAGACTCGGAACAAAGACCAGAGGCTTGGCAAGGCTCTTTTATCCAGGTAAACAGCATACACGCCCACTGTGGCATTCTTCCACCAATCACAGACCACCAGCCCCATATTAGGCAATGTCCAGAAACTTCCATCCATATAAGGAAATGTCCAGAAGGGCAGGTAACATGAGGTTTCTTCCAATCACAAACTACCTTCCATATAAGGCAATGTCCAGAGAGAGACGCTTCAGGTGAGGTAGAATCATGAGTCAGCAGACGGTAGGGGCTAGGACTCCTGTGTATGTGACTACTTTACTAGCTTATAATGGAGGTTGTTCTTCCCTTACTCACAAGACAGAGGTGCTCTTGGTCAGTTGAAAGACAGATCTGGGAATACAGATTCACCCTGTGGTAGATGGGGTTACATTCTTCCTTAAAACACAGGTTTGTAGTTTAGGATACTCCTGGATTTAGCCCTGAGCCTGAAGGCCCAGGTCTCCATGGCACCCAGGAGTGCATTTGCACAATTAAGCTAGTGTGCCAACTATGTCTGTTTCTATGCCAGTCAGAGCTGGCAACAGTACCACATGCCTTGGTTATATTCCGTTTAGATTCTTCTAATATGCCCTGTGTGGGACTGACTTGGAAAAGTGTCCAGAAACTTCATTTACCCGAAGAGTAGCAGCCAGATTGCTAACTAGGGCTGGCTACAGGGAATCTCCAAAACTCCCTTGTTGCAACAGCTCCACTGCCTGCTAATCCATTTCCAGGCCCAATTCAGAGTGCTGGTGAATACCTATAAAAACCTACAAGGTTTGAGTACAGGCTATTTGAAGGGCTATATCTCCCTTTATGAGTCCATTACACCTCTACGATCTTCCAGAGAGTCACTTCTCTCTGCCCTACCACCTTCTTAGGCTTGTTTGGTAGGAGGGCCTTCTCAATGGTTGCTCTTGGACTTTGGGAGGCCAGGATAACCCTGTCCTTGCTTCTCTTCCATCGGCAAGTTAAGACTTTTTTATGCAGTCTGGCTTTTGGAAACTAATCGGAGTGGGCTTTTAATGAGGTTTTTAGGTTTGTATAGTCATTTAATGATTTTGAATACTTTAATGTTTATTGTTTTTAACTTCTAAACAACTTTTATATTTATATTTTCATTGAAGGTTTTCTATAGTTTTAATCTGCATTGTTTTTTAAAATATGTTGTTAGCTGCTTTGAGTCTTATTACTGAGAGAAAAACAGGATAAACAGGTAAAATAATAATAATAATAACAACAACAACAACAACAACAACAACAACAACAACAATAGATTCTGTACTTTCTATAATCTTGGCTGCAGCAAACCTCATAAGGCATGGGTATTAAGGGCAAGAGTGATCCATACATACAGGCTAATTGCTAAAGGAAGTAGATGCAATGCATTCTCTTCATTAACTTGGCAGTGCAAAATAGCTTTTATCTCTGTACATAATATCCACTGATAACAGTAGGAGATGAACATATTGATCATGGTATAAAGATCAACTTAGCATGAAAATTGCAAGCCAACGTGAACTCCAGTTTGTGAGTTGTAAACCTGACTGAGATTTACAAATGACAACGCACCATTTTTCTTGGATGTCTGATTTCCTGAAAGTGGCTGCTTTCCTGTGGTAGGAAGAGAAATCAAATACGAATCTTCATCCAGACTTAATATTTAAAACTGTTCCTTATTAGGGGTGCACTTTACACAGAAAAGACTCTTAGAACATATTCTAGCACCCAACCAGGAGAAATATAAATACTGGGATATGATATTCCACTTGTTAAAAAATAAAATACAACTGTCAGTGCCTGTCTAGATGCTGACAAAATGTCAGGATCACTCTGCAAATACTGTTAGTTTTGAAGTTGTCAGGTTTCTTTGCTCCCTGTTTGAAATTTTGGCAAAATTGCAATCCGCCCTAATTCATTAAACTGTCTGCAGGAGGAGAAGAGTGTCAGAATCAATAGATGGACCTCACCATATTTTCAGAATTTTTTCATCATATTAAGTTACTCCAGTAAAGCAGATTGTTACAGTCAATGAGTAGTTGAACAAATGTTTAGCTGATTCAATATTCATAACTCCAATAAAACTTCAAAAGCAATCACTCTCCTTCACTTGCTGTTATTTTGTCTGCTGCTATGTAGTCCATCCAAGTGTCCCATAACATTAAGCAGACTAGACAAGGTATGGATTTAATTAAAATGTTAGAATTTAAAAAAAATTGCTATGCATTTTCTCTGCTGAATCAATTCTATTCCATGGAAGGAATATACAAGGGAGTGGCAGGGAAAACATTCAGCTTATGAGTCATTTGTAGCCCTTACCTGTTGTGGGGTGATCCTATGGTAGGGCCAAGTGTTGCGGGGGGGGGGGGCACAGAGGATGGGATTCCAGAATTCTGATCCTTTAAGATCTGTGTATAATTATACAAATTATATCCAAGTTCCCCTTTCTGCACAACTATTAAAAGTGCAGGGCTCTCATCCTCCTTTGCATTTTATACACACCTCCTCTTTGAATGTCAATGTAGATTTAAAGCAGAGGTTCTTAACCTGCGGTCCAGGGACATTTAGATGTTCCATGGCCTTCAAAGATGTCCATGAATCGGGTGCAACTTCCTTCCTCTACTCCTGAAAATTGTGTTTATGTGTATTTTTTTCTGAAAAGGGGCTCCATAGCTTTAATTGGATTCCCAAAGGGACCCATGACTCCCTAAAAGATTAAGAACCACTGAATTAAGAGATGCCTCCCATGCAGGTACTTTGTTGTGGCTGCTGCTGTTGTGTGCCTTAAAATCAACTCTGACTTTCGGTGACCTTCTCACAGGATTTCCTTGGCAGGATGTATTCAGCGGAGGTTCGCCATTGCTTTCTTTTTGGGCTGTAAGAATGAGATTTGCCCAAGGTAATGCAACTAGGGGCGGTGTTCCCATGGCTAATCAGATCCAATCCAGCATAGCTCTCACAAGTTGTCTACATCATGTGTCCTCAGACCACGATATGGGATATACTACCTCAATTGCACTGCAATGTCTAGGCTAGCCCTTCTGGCTATTTCATTGAGTTAGGTTGTGGACTTCTTCACCCAGTCCTTCTTTGTCTGTACCATTGGCAGAATTTCAAAATTTGTGTGGGGGTAGAAAGCTCATTCATTTGCTTCAGTACCCTCAAATCCTCTTAGTGATCTGGCAGAAAAAAAGGAGTTTTGGATGGCTGATAATTACTAAAAGCCCCACCACTGCAAATGCACACACTTTCATCATTTTATCCATTTTCCATGTGAGTTGGAATTTTCTTGGGATTTATAGTACAGTGGGAAATTGGAGAGTAGTTGCTTTTTTTAAAAGGTGCAGCTGACAAGTCAGAGGCACATTGATTTTTCCATTGACTTCTCCTAGAGCTTAGATATTGAACAGCCATCTGTGAGGTTTTTTTTTTCCAAATCTGCTCCAAGCAAAGCACCACGCAGACATTAGCTATGATGATAGATATCATTTTTCTCAGGCCCATGCTAATATTTTCATTTCTTATCTATTAAGAGAAAATGAGAGAGTATCTTGGTCTTAATTAATTTTGTCCAATCCCTCCCTGACAATACTGATTCTTCAAAGTGCTTTCCTTGTTGCCCTCTCCCCAATATTGCTTTGATTCTTGGCTTTGTCCCTTTAGAACGTTATAGTACATCAATTTTTTCCATGGCTCTGATTATGTAATGCTGGATCAAGTAACCTCGAGAGGCCACTGGTTGTGTCTCTGAAATGGCCAAAGGGAGTATCATTTTCAGAATGATGCATAATGCTTTCTGCCCCCACAGTGACCTCAGGCCCACTCCATTGCATCTTCCAGCTGAGTGAGAAAGGATTTGATTCTATGGTCAATTTCAGATTTTATATCAACAACTGACCAAATAAGATGAATTCAGCAGAAACAACATTTTGAGCATTTTTGTTTGTTTACAAACAAAAATTCTGCCCTTGGTTGGGCAGAATAAATTACGCTCTGCATTTTTTTGGAGCAGGAAAAACAGTACACCTCACTAAGATAGGGTCTTTCGACAGGAACTCAGCATCAAATTTTGAATCACATCACTGCACTAGTAAACACCTCTCCCTTCCACCACAGATCTAGGTTTGGAAGAGCCTGGAGCAATCCATGATCTAAAGCATGACCTTTGCTTTTCCTCTATATTTGTTCCAGTCTTTTCTCTGGAATATTAAATATTTGGTTCTCTCATTACAACCACAGTTTTAGTCTTGATCTACTTGGGTCCCCCACCTCTCCGTCTTAAATTACTTGAGGCTTCTATTATTCTCAGTTCATCCTACCCTGCTCTCCCTTCATATGTGCGCTAGTACTCCTAACTAGACTATATCTAGGCAGGGTGATTACTCACAGAAAAAAGAGTATATAAAGGATCAGCTCCAGGTCTGAGGGGATCTCAAAGTGCCTTTTTGGGGCTCCCAGACAATGGATCCTGCTTGGCTTATCTGCTAATAGCTGAGGCAGACACAATAGTGGGCTGAACTCCTGGTAGCGGTGGCAGGATCAGTGATGCTACAGCAAGTCAAGACTATAAAGTGGATATCTAGGCCCCTGCTCCAAGGAACAAGCAGAAGGAACTTCAGCAGAGATGGCCTATTCCATTTTGAAGCAACTGATATAATACCCATTACCATCTAAGGAATTCCTAGCTCTCCAATGAGACCATCAACTCTCTTAAGAAATACCACAGAGTTGTGAAGTCCATATTTCAAAATTAGCTAATTGTACCATTGGCTGTGATCAGCACCTGGTTGATTAGAATTATCATTTTGGGAAGTGGCCAGAGAGGTTGTCACTGCAGTAATAGTCTCTGCTGGAGCAACATTTCTTGGAAGAGGCTATGTGCTGATCATAGGCTGGGATACGTGCTTTGCAATCAGATTCAATTACCTGTATCTCTGATTAAAAAATATTTGCTTGAGAACTTGGAGCAGCGTCCAAAGTCTGAGGCTCTGTGGTAAATTTAACATGGCACTTGTTTTGCCCAGCAACTGCCACCAGATAAGGCCACAGCTGGGAAAATGTGAGGGGAGAGAGTGAAGGCTTCCTGCAGGGAACCTCCAGAAGTGCCAAATCATGATGTCGGCCCTGACAGGAGGTTTTACCGAATGGACAAAGCTCAAGCTCAGCCTTCATGCTCAGCACTGCCTGTCTACTTTGGCCTGTTCTAATCCACTGCCACATAGAAATGAATGAAGAGATGCGTAATGCAGCTGGAGGTGGGGAGGTTAACTGGGTCACACAAGGCATGTTGTACCGCTTCAGCTGGGAGAGTTGGGGTCAGATTGTCTCCCAGCCAGTGTAGTGCAGTGGTTTGAGAGTTGGTCTGGGACTCTAGGAGACCAGGGTTCGAATCCTTGGACAGTCATGAATATCCACCGGGTGACCTTGGGCAAGTTGCATTCTTTCATTCAATGTTTTCTGGATTTGAGGATAATGAATTTAGCCACAACAGGGGAATTCTAAAGAAGAGGGAACCAAGAGACTAGGACTTAACTCTTTGAGGTTTCTGCTGCCAACACAGGCAAAATTTTCTTATTGGGACTACATTTGGCAAGTCTTATCTATACAGCACCCCAAAATTCTTCCAGATGCAGCAGTACAGAGGCTTCTTGAAAAATTCAATGTTCTCTAGCCTCACACTGGACAGAAACAGCTTGGATCTGAATGGTAGTTACTTTTCCTGTTGCTAAGGAAGTTGTAGTTTTCTTGTATGGACTTTATGGCTCTTTGTTTCCCAGTTCTCACATGGTCAATGAGCAGAGTGGTCTCTACCTGCATTGATATCCCTCTAGACCATCTTAACTGATAACAAAAGCAATATCATCAAACAAAATGTACACTTGTGACTCTAACATCATCATATGTTTTTCTTCTGTATGATTTTTAACCCCTTTGCCTGATGAAGAAGCCAGTGGAGTTTTAAAAGCTTCTATAATATATTTCGTGCTTTTAATCGGCCCAATGCAGGTATTGCTGTTGTTGTGGATTTTGGAATTTATTGTATTTTGCTGCATGTGCAACATGGCCACCTCTGAATATGTCATCCTAAGAGGAAGGCATTGGCAAACACCTTCTGAAGAAATCTCCCCAAGAAAATCCTAGGGTAGGGTCTCTGTAAGTTGGAGTCACCTTAAATGAACATAACACCACTACCAAAGTTATGCAGCATTCTGTGGGTGTGCAAGGGAGTGCACAAATAGGATTTCTTAGAGTAAAGAACAGGAGAAAGAAATTCTAGCAAATATGCCAATGGCATAAGATCAGGCTTCAGTCACAGCAGCTCAAAGCACCATTTACCCTACCTCAGCATCAGCCTATCTGCAGGACTGAAGCCATTGGATTTGTTCTATGCCCTTTTATGGTCAAACCTCATTGACTAAATTGCAACAAGGTCAAGCTCTTTAGATGTTGCCATTTAATAAGAGATGAAAATTTTACAGCTAAGTAATGAGTTCCCTGTAGAACTGCAGCTTTCCTCAAAATTACCTCCACATTTTCAAACTGGACATGATGGCCTTCTGCTATGTGGGGCACCTAGGACTTTTTGGGCAGGGAAGCTAATGGTTTAACCAATGGTTCACACTAAAATAAGCCTCAATTTCTGCATGATTTAAAAGCCCACTTCTGCTTCTCTGTCTATCTCCCCCTGAGCTGCAGTGTTGGTTAAAGAGTCTAGAAATATTTTTATTGTGAAAACAAACTAAATAGTGCCCTCTGTCAGAATCCAACCGGTACTGCTCTGGAGACTATTTTTTCTTTGTTTATAAGCCATCATCACAGCCTTTGAATGACTAGGGTGGGATTTAGACCCATTCTTTATCACCCATCTTGTCACATAGATTTCAACGTATACTAATCTCATTGGTTCCAGTTTGAGGTTGTGCTAAATTTTGATCCAAGTGTAGGGTTTTTTTTTTAAAGCAGGGCTTCAGGCAGGCTTAGTCAAGACTACAGCATGGTCAAGGTGTGTTACAATCTGCTGTTCCCCAATAATAATTTCCACATGGCTGGTGTTATGGGAGTCATAGTCTAACACATCTGGGGGATACCAGGTTGGGGAAGGTTGCTCTAGGTTAATATTATAAAGCATCAGGTATGTATGGGGTTGCCAGGTTAGTACCACTTATGGGCCAAAACCTGAGGTCCTGATAATCCTGATGATGTTATACGGAGTTGCCCCGGTGATGACCTACAGGGCTGGCCCTTGTGACATTATTAAGCATGTTACATTAGCTATCAACCATGGCTGCTCGGACTATGCCATTCAAATAAAAAACACCAAGTCTAAAGTAAATAATGAAAAGTAAATAATGAAAGAAATACACACACACACATACACAGTTTTCAAAGCAATGTTCTCACCCTGAGATTCCTCTGTGATACTCATGTATTCGGAGGATGTTGTCTCATTTATTAGATGAAGTATGGTAGTATATGCCATATATAGTATACGTAGTAATGTAAGAATCTGTTGGGAGAGGGTGAGAGCAGTGAATGCTGGCAGAGGCTAGTCGATGGCTGAATGTCTGAGGTTAGGAAAGTTAGCCAGGATCAGAGACAGAGATGAGTTAGAGTCAAGATCAGAGGCCATTTCCGCACTAGACTGTTAATAGCACTATGATTCCGCTTTCAACATCCTATGGAATCTTGGGGTTTGCAGTTTCGGGAGGGGCCAACCGGACATTTGGGTCCCTGAGGCAGATTAGCAAATGGCATGTTGATCCCAAACCACATGGAACTAGGAACACATGAGAAAAAACACAGGTCATGTTCTAACTGCCACCTAAAGATGGAGTTTGGAACGTCACTTTAAAAAATAGTGTTTCCACAGGGTTGCAGGGAGCTGTCAATGTTACCCTGTCACATAAAAAACAGTTATGAAACTCATGGCATTGTAAAGACTAACACACTTTATTGGACGTAAGTTTTGCAGACTTCAGCCACTTTATCAGATGTATCTACAACTGTCTGCTGTTCTTCAAAAGTAATTAGTCACAAATTTATTTCCAAACCACTCTAGTGAAGGTGCATGGTACCCAAAACTGGAATTTTGGTAATGTAGGCAGCCCCACAAGCATTTCTCTCAATTCCTGACTCTAAAAGTACAGTTGCTGTATACTGAGGGTATCAAGATATCTTAGAGCCACACATAGTGAAAACAGACATTGAATTAGATGGACAAATAGTAATCTGATCTGATACAAAGCAGTTACAAATGTCTCCCACACTGGAGTACACGCTTTACCTTAGGGCTTTACTTTTGGACAACCCCACACAGTACTTGTGGATATATGCCGTTATGGTGGGTGCAAAAATTGCTCCCCATTACTAATGCCACTGAGAAGATCAAGAGAATAGAGGCTTTGCTCACACACCAAGAACTTTGCCAGTTGTACCACAGCCTTCTTGGTGGCTGCTCACAAGCTCTGGAACTCTTTGCCTAAAACAGTCCTCTCCTTGCTGTTCTTCCATCAGCAGAATTTTTTTATCCCAAAAAGCTTTCAGGGACTGATTGTTTTAAATAAAAAAAGCTTTTAATGATATGCTGTCCTACCTTTCCTTCCTTTTTTTAAAAATGGGTATGTTTTAAATTATCTTTAATTTTATAAATAGTTTAATTATATTTTATCAACAACCTGGTATCTGCTTTTAGCTATTAACTTTAAATCTGTACCCATTTTTAATTTTTGTAAGTCATTATGATTCCCAATTCTGGGGAAAAAGGCAGATTATAAGTAAAACAATTGATAATAACTCCCAATCATACAGTTATTCTTTCTTTCATAGATATCAACGACTCCTGTTGAGTATTGTGAGGGAAAAATAAACAGTTACTTTTACTTTCTTAATAAAGAAAGCACAACTATAATCAGAACTGTATGTTTTGTGTTGAAAATCAAGTTAATACCACTAGATACGTTAAAACCATTCAAGCATGGGGCGGAGAGAGGATTTGACTTCTGTTGAGGGATTGCATTCTGTACTGATTGTTTTCCTTCTCATCCAGTAAACGAACACTGCAGATAATATGAGGAACTATTAACTTCCCTCTCATTGAGTCTGTCACTACCACAAATCACCACTTGCTTACTCTTCACCTCTGACTCCACATTTAACATCATCATGAGAGTGATTCATACTGCTCAGTAACAATTTCCGCTGTTCAGTTCAGTTTCTGCTGTTCATCTCTCTGGTCCTTCTCTGAACTCATCTCCTACTGACTTGGCTGCCAGGAGGAACTCAAATGAATAAATTCTTCAGTACCCCCTCAACACCTGCCTTGTTTTCGTTGAAAAGACCAAGTACCAGGTGAAACTCTCCCCCCACCCCTGCATCCCTCAGAAAATTGTGGAAGCAGCTCAGTTCATTCTGCATCCATTGATGAACCGAACCAGTTGATATTGCACTCCTGACAAAGTTGTTGGGAGCATAACAGGATCTAACCCCTGCTAAGTACGTTTGCAAGATCCCAGGGCTTGGTACTTCTCCTCCAGTCCTCAGGGCAAGGGAAAGGAATCACAAGGTGAGAGCACTGTCTTAAAAAGTGATAATGTGAGTATGTGTTTCCTTTGTTAGACTTTGTGCTTTTGCCCTAAATGACGTACTTTGTGCAAACCTGATTGATGTTTAATGACATAAACATGGGCTGTTCCTTATATGATCATTATTGCAATATTATCAAGGCCCTCCCCCTGTGAGATCACAAGGGGTCATCTCTGTGTCTCATGTTTGGCCCTGAAATCTTAGGGTTTGAGATAATCTCCATCTGCCAATCCTACTCCCGAGCAAGCCTCCAAATCCTTCTCCTGCACCTCAAACTCTCTTATCACTCTTTACCACTCAACCCTCAGCTTATGAACTTCCTTCCTCCTTCATTGACATCAGTACAAAAGCTCCCTCACCATCATATCTGGCTGCTTTCACTGGTGATGGTGGCAGCAGTTTGGGGTACACCAGCTAAAAACACACACAGGAAATATAATTTTCCAAAGAGATTCTGTAGATGCTAGAGTGGAAAGGTGATGGTGAATCCTTCTGCTACCACTGCCACCATCAGTAAAGCCCATCATTAAAGAAGAAAGGAAGACAGGAACCAGGAAGGTCTTGGAGAGGTGTGTGTACATGGAAAGCACACACCTTTCTGAAAGGAAACACCTTTCAGACTAAGGGCCAAACCGAGGGGCTCAAAGTTCTTTTGGGGTGTGTGTGGAATGCTAAAGCTAAAAGGTAGAACCAAAAATTCCTAGCATATTTTAGTTTAAAACTCTTACAGGCTGTAAGTAAAATTTAGGAGTAGTGTTTTCAGCTTTTCAGAAGGGGTGAAAACGCTGCATGAAAGATGTGTAGCCTCAACAAAGGTGACATGGGGGAGGGATCTGGTGATCTGAGGAGACTCAGAAGCCCAGATTAGGAACCAGGAAGGCCAGATTCAGCTCCAGGGCTGGAGGTTCCCTATCCCTGCTGTAGAGGGAAGGAGCTGAACTCAAATGTCAATCTTAACAAAATGATAGTTTGTGGCCCATAATACTCCCTTCATATCTGAGGGGAGCATGATGAACCCCAAGTTTCACATCTCTAAGCCATACATGTTTTGAATTCTGCACCAGAGAGCTCTGGTGCTGTAGTTGAGGAAAGTACAGTAGACACTTTTTGTTGTTGTTGTGTGCCTGCAATTTATTCAAGTTCTTTCCCTATGGTGAACCCATTAATGGAGTTTGCAACCCTCACATGCCTATACTCATTGGTAGTTAGTTTGCCTGTCATTCTCTAGGAGTTTAGGCACAGCATGTTTATGGTTACTTCCCGTTTGTTTGTGTGTTTGTTCACACTCATTCTCTTCCTGCATCATGTAGGCTTCCTTTTCTTCTCTGAGGTCTCATCTGCTCTCACACCTCTCTCTCTCTCCATGCCTGCCCTCCATGAAGCATGTGTTATGAGATCACTCTCTAGGTGAGATGCTCCAGCTCTTCTGATACTACGTAAATACTCTTTCTTTTCTTACTTTCCTCAAGAAGATGAACCTGTTTTGGTTGTGGTCAAGTATTCATGAGTAAATACCTTATGAAGAAGACTGGTTTGATTTCTTTGTCTCCTAGACTCAGGGTGTGGGGTGGAATGGGCTGGTGAGCTGTTCAGCTTCTGCATCGGGTGCTCTGCTTGAGAGATCCACTGCAACCTCCCATATTTCCTAATACCCAACATGGAATTTTCTTGGGAAGATTTATTCAGAAAGTGTTTGTGTTTGCCTCCGTAGAAGCTGTAAAAACCAAGATTGTGTAGAATGGAGCCATGGCAGTAAACGGCTATACTTCTGCAGTGTGGATTTACCGAAAGATAATGCCTTATGATGTTCAGGCCCATTGTTATAAAAGGGAGTGAGATATACAACTGTAATGAAAAGACAACTGAACCAGTGAGATCTTTCCAGGAGCGGTCTTGGTTGTTCCAGGGCAATACTTAGCACTGAGATATGAAAAGACGAAATTCTACTTTCAAAATTTTCGTAAAAGGCAGCAACTGCTAGGTGAGTGGAGGAGAAAGCTGATCTCAACTTCACTTGGAAAACGCAAGCAACCCACAAAGCTGAAGCAATTTTACTTTTCAGAAGACGATTGCTGCCTAAATGGTGTCGAAAGCTCCTCACAATTCATCAAATGAGTTTAATGTCTGCCATTAAGAACAAATGTGGTTGAAGAAGCAACTGATTCAGCTCAGTGTCCAATGAGCCCCTCAAATTACCGAAAAGCAAATCACCAGAGAAAATCTGCAGTAGTAATTAAGTGAGTGCAGTAATTAAAACTGTGTCCCAAGATAACCAAATACGTGATTTCTTCGCCAGGCTCTGCACTATTTTTCTCTTCCCCCACCCCGTTCCTTCTTCCAGTCCCAAGTAAATGGCATTTCCAGAGTTGCCATGGTTACAGATGCACCGAAAAAGGAAATCTGTGATGAGTCTTGTTGTTGCACAGTGACCTTGTGGCGTTATGGGTATAATTATTTAGTAATTTTTGCACTGAAAAGAGCATAAGATGTACTATTTACATACCAAGAAAAAATGGTAGAAAAACATTTTGATTTCAGGCTGTAGACACAGCACTTCATATCTAAAATGATACATTGTTGTGATTCAACTACAAATAAATGTCTGACCATCCTTTCAGGTTGTCCCTTCCCTAATCTCAGTTGTACAAATAGGGGAAGGCATCCTGCATATGCTATAAACAGATACTGTTTTCACCGAAGGTTGAATGTTGCCCGTTGTTGTTTCCTACTTCCTATTTCCAATCCTAAGGAGAATCTATCATGGGGTTTTCTTGGCAAGATTTGTTCATAGGGGGTATGCTTTTGCCTTCTGCTGAGGCTGAGAGAGTGTGACTTGGCCAGAGTCACCTACTCAGTTTCCCATGATTCCATAAAATGAACCTATGGTAGTTGAAGTGGGATTAAAGGGCAATAAGTGAGTAGTGTGAAAGAGACCTGTATAGATAAAATGGCACTATTAATGAACAAGAGAGAGGTATTCAGATACACTTGAGGAAAATTTGCCAAGGTTTGCAAAGGTACCAAAAAACTTTGGTGGGAGATACACAAAATAACCCAGTGGGGTCTGTGAGGGTCAATAGACATACTGCATTAACCATGTAGCATGCAGCTAAGCACCATTTCTTTCTTACTTTTTGGTAAGTGTACACAGTCCTGTTCCAATTGGGACCAATGTATACGTAGTTGGCAAAGGTTTAAAACCGGCAGTGGAGATCATGTGGCCTGCCATATGTTACTGGACTGCAATACCCAGTAGCCTTAAATGACAGTGAAAAACAACTGCAGTTCAACAACATCGAGAGGGCTGCAAGACTCCCATCCTGGTTTAAACAAATTGGTGCCAACTGAAATTTTCTTTTTAACATCTTCATGAAGAATGGATAAAAATCAGATGGGAGGGAATGTGTAAACATCCCCCATCTATGCTGTTGCAGATCTGTAGACTGAAGAAGCAAAGGAGTGGTGCTCTGGCTTTGAAGAGGCAGCATTCTGCAAAGAATAGCTTTTTGGCATAGAGACAGCTGCTGATAATTTCTGAAAAGCAAACAAAAAAAATATAACAAGAGCCTACCCTCTTAAACTTAATCATGCCACCAAGCCCAAAAGCAAAAAGAAAAACACAAATAAAATCTTCTCGCAGGGATTAACACTAGCTAGCTAATATCACTGTCATATTTTAGAGCTCAGTGTCACTGCATGTGCTTAGTTCAGACAATTCTAAGCTATGCAGCTGGAGAAATAAAGGATCTGCTTTGTCAAGGTGATCTCGTATCTTAAGGGGCTGGTTTTCATACACTGCCTGTTCTCTTGATTATGCAAGTCTGGACTCACAGCATTTTACTAGTTTTTATTTTGGAGATGTGCTATTATTGCTCAGCTTCTCTTACAAGTTGCATCTGAATCACTGATTTGTGTTAGGACTGCTCAGATACCAACAGGGGGCATCATTGCCTATATTTACTTTTCTGTTCTGGTTCGCTGGTCTGCTGCTAATATAAGCATATGAGATGCCTGCATAGAGATTTCAGGGTCCATTTCTGAAAACCTGGTACATGGAAGTAATGTTAAATCCCACAAATGGAATATTGCTTACTTAACTTACAGAAGGGTCTCAAAATGTGTGCTACCAATTGAAGGTACCACGCTGCCTGTCAGTATGCTTGCATATTTTGAAAAATAAAAGCCTTCCAAATAATCCCCTAGATGAAATATCTTGCTGTTAATGAAGCCTATGCACGTGTAATCAACATCATTGCACACACTTCTTCTGTTTTCCTTGCCATTCCTCTCCTAGTCCTCAATTGTCAGTGATGTATTTAAGTCTTTTACTCCAAGTTTCAAGTTAAGTCTCAAGTCTCTCCCTTCAAGTCTCAAGTCCTTAAAGATACTTTCAAGTCAAGTCTCAAGTCTGGAAGTCAACTTTATACCTCAACCAAAATTCCAGAATTATTGGATAGAATGAAATAAATTCAGTTTTAACAATTTAAGCAGAGTCGGCTCTCCACATTTGCAATTTTGCCATCTGCAGCTTCAGAAGTGGGGAATAGGATCCAATCTTATTCCCCATTACTGAAGATTCAAAAACTTTAGAAGGAAGGATTCTTCTTCCTCAAGCCCATTGCCTGAGACATTTGTTATTTCCTTCTGAGAAATGCACCCTGCATTCTGGGGGCAAGTCTTGCCTTCAGCTCTTAGGAAACGTTTTAGAAGATTCCTCCGATATGCAGCAGGGAGAGGCTGCTGAGCAGACCTCAAGCTTGCCTCAAGCCCATTGCCTAACCTGGTTTGCTGTTCCCCTCTGAGAAATGCACCCACACTTTGGGCTTGAGAGAGATTGTCATGTGACCAGTAGGCAAAAAGAGATGGAGGCATTGTTCAAAGTCGTAAGGTTTCTGGATGAATGCGTTATGTTACTGAATGAAGGGCATCAAGTCAGTCATTAAAAATATACAAGTCCCGAGTTGAGTCGAGTCAGTGTATCACTTATGGCCAAGTCGAGTCTGAGTCGAGTCACTGAAACCACTTAAGTCTGATTTGAGTCCAAGTCTATTGACTTGAGTCTACATCACTACCAATTGTTGAATTCTAGTAAGGTCCTTGAGGCAGATACCCCTCTTTATCTATTGTGTAAAGTGCCATATGGTTGGATAGCACTGCAGCAGTGGTAATAGTGGTAGCAACAGCAGTAAGAATGTAATATTAAACTGGTAGAACTACATTCTTTATGGTATCATAACAGGAAAGAGGAAGCCTTATCATGCCATCATAAAGAGTGTGATACTCTCCTTTCTTCTTAAGCACAAATTCTTTAGTAATCCAGTCCTAAGAAGGCTGGCTTTGATCTAGAGATGGAGCAATACAATCCTATTTAACCGTGGTCCTTTTCGCACAGCATTTTCAATAGAGGGCCTGGAGCATCGCGCGATTGTGAGGAGTGATCTGCACGACACACTCACAATTGCGTGATGCTCCAGGGACTGGCAGGCGCCGATCGCGCACCTTTTCATTTTCGGCTAGAAGCCGAAAATGGTGCGTGATCGCACATTGCTCCCGGGCCCCACGCGCACTTATCTGGCGTGCAGAGCCTCCGGAGCCGTGCTGGTTGTGCTTCCTGCCCCAGTGCAGCCTGGGAAAGGAAGAGGTGGGGCTCTCATGCAAGCAGGCAGCTCATGCGGAGCCGAAGGACCCCGGACATGAGAGCCTCTCGCTGGAGGCTGTTCACGTGATCCTTGCACCCTAGCGCCAGAAGAATGTAAGGTGTGGAAAGGGCCCAGGGGATGTAACTATGGGAGTCAGAGAGGGGGAATGAGAACATTGCCTCCCTGATAAGGATACTGCCTTGCTTTGAAATTTTCCTTCCATTTCCACATTTCTAGAACTGGCATAATCTAAAACTTCAGTGAGCATTTAGAAATACATCCAAAGCAAAGGGGCTGGCAAAATTATCAAGGGAATGAGAACACAGTAAATCAAAGAGTTCCAGGTGTGAATGCTAGAAATGTAGGGATGGAAGGAAAGTTTCATTTGGAGAGGTAGAATTCTTATTTTGAGAGCAATGCCCTCATTTTGTTTGCCCCCATAGCTACACCTCTGTACTCCAGTGCTCCTACTGTAGAAAGTTCTTTGACAGTTCACAGCTGATATATCCACCAAGAACAGACTCTTTTGCATGTAATACATCTAGATTTCATCCTTTATGTGAAGGTAGGCTCCACTGAAATCAGTCTAATACTAATACTTCATATCAAGTGTCTAGGTCAAAGTGTTGTAATTAGTAATTTATTGGGAAGTCAAACAGGTATCTGTGTGCTGTTGAGATAAAGGGAGAGGTGTGTCTTTTACTCCAAAACAGATTGACTTTGCTTTATACATTTGTTTATTGTACTACTTTTATATAGCTTGATATAACAAGATCTCTCAGCAGCTTACATTAAAACAAATGCAACTTAAAACCCTGTAAAAACAATAAACAGTTAAAACATTGATGTTAATTTCTGTGCTTGTCTCTTAAAGAAGTTAAAGACCATGAAACTTTGACACCTGAAGCCTGGTGTATATTTCAAAGGGACTTTGCAAGTATGAATAGTGTGCATCTTAGAGGTATTTTCTATTTTAAATAGATTAATTTCAATTAATTAAAAACCTATCTGTAGGCTGCAGGACCACACTGAGGCTGAGATCCTACATCACTGAGTGTAGCACAGATGTTCTACAGGTGGAGCTCTTCTCTAGCTCCCCTCTCATCACCTTCAGGGCTCATAATTTTGCTGCGACAGCTCCCCTCCACAGTTAGTCAGTGGCTGGGGAAGAGGAGGCGAATCAAAGAAGCATCCAACTGTGTCCCCATAGCCAGGTGCTGATGGATGACATCATTCACTGAGATTCACAGGGGTTCTCCAAAAATCTCTGTGGATGATAGTGGTCTTTCTCTGACTATGGAGACTTTGGTCTTTAGCATACCAGGCAAGTAAATTGCATTTACAGCAGGATAATAGCAACTTTGGCTGGGAGTTACCCAGCCATCTGGGTACCTCATCTGTTGTTCTCCTGGTGGGAGACCATAGAAATCGTTTCTTTTACAAAGGAGGTCATTAGCAGATTAATCCATTAATGACCTCCTTTGTAAAAGAAACACTTTCCAAACAATCTCTGGCTGGGAGAGCAACAGAAGAAGAATGATGTCATGTGAGAAGTCCTAGCCAAATCCTGCAGTAAGTACAATTTATCTCCCCTGTGTAATAAAGCTCTTCACTACACACTTTTCAAGCAGCCCCTCTGCTGTCCACCACCCACAAATGGTGTGGGGGGAGTGTATTGTAGCAAAATAGTGAGTTCTGAGGGGGGTTTGGTTGTTGCAGAGAGAGGAGGAGAATACCAACATTTGCAACAACCCTAAAAGACATGGATGAACATACACGCTTGTGTATATCAATATCAACCTGGCCTCTCCATTTCTGGTCCCTTCACTTTTGGACCAGTGCCATTCCTACTGCTGTGTAATCTAGCTACTTGATGAGTTTTGCCTCTCCTTGCTTCCAGATGTGTGTCAGTATCACTCAAAGCTGCTGAATGTTTTTGGACTACATCTCCCAGAATTCGCCAGCTAGGAAGATTAGATCGCACGCAAATTAGAGGAAATGTCATTCAAAAATGTAACTCTTCCCCATTTTGATGGGGCTGCTCAGATTATGGAACTAAAATATGGCACCCCAAGATTGTTAAGAATAACAAGAGATAAGAAGAGAATAAGAGTAAGACAGTTACAACATTGAAAAAGTTACAGTTGAGATAATGACCATTCTATTTTCATGTCTTCTGCTTTTTGCACCCTGCAGCCTTACAAAGAGTTCTGGCGAACTCAAAAGCAGAGCTAGTATTGGGAAAAATGGGGAAAGAGGATACATAGAAAGAGCAAATTATATTTCTAGGTAGGTAAGCTATGACCCACATTGATGGCAAACTACGATGTCAATTAAAAACAACAACAGGTGACTGCAGAAAATGTTTTGGTGATACACGTAGCCCATGGACTGTATTTTGTCCACTCCTGACATACCAAGCTGATAATATAAAAATGCATTTGTAAATATGAAAAGTGGCCCTCCTTTAATTAATACCTGAGGTCTCAGTATTGAGGGGGAGTAGGGGGAGCTCCTTATTTGGGGGATCATTTGCTGCCCTATCCTCCTAGCTCCTCCCTGTTCAAAAGCTTTCATACTTTGGTGGCATTTCACTCAGTCCGAATAACGGAATTCCCCAAATGTTGCCTAGGGAGGTTTGCCATCTTGGTTCTTCATCTGTGTATTTGTGTGTGTTTGTGTGTGTGGAGGAAGTGGGAGAAGACAATGAGGAGAGATCACGATCAAATATGTGCAAAACTGCAGTCCAAGACATCAGTTTGCAAGTGGTGGGGTGGGCCTACAGCCTTCCCCTATGAACCCCTTTTTCTTATCAAAAATTGCCAGTTCCACTTTTCTCTTCACAAGGCAAATGGAGCTTAGGCTAAATGAAGAAAGACATAAATATTCACCTTACTCCCTCACATGAGATTTCAATTCAGACTGTAACATCTGATTGTTGTTTAGTGTTTTTAAGAAATCCTAAATACACACACACACACACACACACACACACACCAGGGAAAGCATACATATAAATAAGGATTCCATGCCATCTCCCCAGCAGATTACATCAGATTATTAGAAATTTGGGGGATATTTTCCCAGCGTTATTCTCCCCTTTCTCAACTGTGTTCTTTAATACTCAATAGCAAAAATAAAATTGTAAGCATCCCTCAATAGTAAGCCAAGCTTAGATGTGGTTAAAGCATTTTAAGGTAATAATCAGGGGTGAAGTGAAGCAGGGAGGAAGCAAAATGAGGACATTACCCCCTCAAATAAGAATTCTACCAGCTCCGAGTTTCTACTACTGGAGTAACTACTGAGCATTTAGAAGCAGAGTTTAGCCATTCAAAGAATTCTAAGAAAGAAAAGGGGCAGGCAAAGTTACCAGAGGAAGCTGAACATAGCAGATGTAAAATTCTTGAGTGTGAACAGTTTTTAATGTCTCATTCTCTGCAGCGCTGGTTATAAAAATATACAGCAATATAAAAGGTTTTAAAAATTCTTGTAATAAATAGGACTAGCACACATCTCTTAAATTCCTACTGAGTCTTACATTCGGTCCTGAATCAAAGGAAAATGTCTCAGTATGCTATGTGCTTAACTAGTGAAACAACCTAGGGTGCTAACAAAATAATTTAACTCCTTTCAGCCACATTTTGTGCTACTGTTCCATGGCTTGTGGCCCTTTAGTATGTAGCAATATTTTGTTTTCCAAGATGTTTGTCTTCTTGATGCCTGCTGAAATCCGTCAAGGATAATCAAAGATTGGGGTGTGTGTTTCAAAAAGGCATATTCAGATTTCACTGTGGAATATGTCCTGACAATTTGAAACTTTCCTCTCCCAAGAAATTGCCTGCTTTTTCAGCATCAATGCCGCTCGACTAGTTTGAAATTGAATCGTGTGATGTCATGAAATTTTTATGGAAAATGTAGCTTCATGTACAGTAATAGTTATTATGTTAATAAGGTAAGGAGGTGGGGGATATTGGTGAGGGAATGTAATGCTGGAAGTGAATGGTGATTGGGGAAATGTCTGAGGGGATTTTTAAAAGGTTGTTGAATGACAGCTGATATACTTAACAATTAGAGTTGTTGAGTGAATGAAGTGTGGATTGAATGTGATGAAGCAACCCGAGGATGATGGGACTTTGAGTGTAGAATGGAGAGTCGGAATTCTTGAGAAAACAAAAGGTCTGCTTGCCTTACAAAGTGCTAGACCCCAGGAACAAAGGCCAAGGCAAGATCTCGCTAATAGCCTTGATTTGTAACATTCCTGACACGAGAAAGAAAGCTGATGGGAAGTGCCAGTTAGCTGGCAGAAAGTAATGCAACACAGATGTGATTTCTGCACTAGCCTGTTATAGTGGTGTTATCCCACTTTCAACATCCTGTGGAATCCTGGGGTTTGCAGTTTAGGGAGGGGCCAGCCGGCTAGCCTCTCCCTAAACTACAAACTCCAGGATTCCATAGGATGTTGAAAGTGGAATAATACCGCTATAACAGGCTAGTGTGGAAATGGCCATAGATAACAACCTGAAGACATTTAGGCACAGAGGAAGACCCATAAACTATCCCAGGTTGAAAGAAACTAACAAGATAGTGCTAACTTTCCAAACTTATTATGGGATCGAGATATGTGACCAGTAAAACATGCATGCTCTTAGATACCTGATCCTCATTGAGTGACATAATTATGATGTAATTTTAGAGTGTTGCCAATTATCATATAGAAATATCTGTTAATTCCTTTGTTTGGTGTGCCTGTTTTGTGAAACTTTATTCCTGGGCACCTCTTTGCTTAAGCAGACAAAGTGGTCTGGATCCTTCTTGCCTTGTATGGACATTCACTGGCTGCTACAAACTGGGAAAGAACCCAGTTTTTTGGGACAACAAATGGAGGGTTGGGGTTGAGAGGGTCAGTCAGTCAGGTATAGGAATTAATGGATGAGTTTAAGAGTCTGAGTTAGCTGGGAAAAAAGAAAGAATGAAATCTTTATTTTCAATGTAATAAATCATGCATCTGTTTTGTTATGTTAAACTTCTGTTAATAAGTTATTGTTTTTGATCACATATAATGATTGGGCTCAGATGCTGTTCTGGACCCTCATTAGCTTGTGAGTTTATCTTTGCAACAGCAGACATTACAGAGTCAGTGTCCACTGGGGACAGACCTTGCATAGTATCCTACACAGGAACCTTGAGAGCATCTCAAGTCCTCACTGTTGGTGGACACAGCAGTGGGACAGGAAGAGGTCTCCACATTGGTGTCAGAGGTGGGGATAAAGGGAAGCCCTCATTCTTTTTGGTTGCAGTTATATTTGTGGGAATCTTTGCATATGATGGCAGCAGAGATTTATGCATAACCTTACATTTTTGCAAAATTTTTCAATATAATTTTTGCCCTGAAATTCTCCCAAAGTCCACCGGGGGGCATGGGGATGTACTTCCACCATATTTTTTTCAGGCCCCCTAGGCTGATTGATGCCTAGAAGAGGCCTCTTTTGAAACTCAAAACATGGTGAAAATGCCCCCATACACTTTAAAGGTGTTTGGGGGCATTTTTAAAAATGTCTTAAATTTATTTATTTATTTATTTTGCTGATGCGGGTATAGCTCTCCAAGATCTCTCAAGGGGCTAATGCTGCCCACTAGCCTTCCCCAGTTGCCCATCTTTTGGATGGAAGATGCTCAATAACTACAGAACAAGAACTGGCCATTGGTTTTTAAAAAATGGAATATGGGGTGAGGAGAGTGGAATGTCCTGCTTGGATGGAATGACTTGGATCTTGACTGGCTGGGACCCAAGACGGCGACGAGGCAGCAGCTGCCATGAAGAGCTCTTTTGAAAATATTTTTCCTTTTGTTTATTCTTTTTATCTGCTGTTGCCTTCTTACTGATTTTGTTTTTACGTACTGCTTTTGATAAGAAGGTTGTACCTTGAGTTACCACATTAAGCTGATTTTTCTCTACGAATGAAGGTGGAGGATTCGTTTTGAGGATTTACAATCTCACTTTCTCTGGAAATTTATAAGGGAGGCCTGCATTTTCAATGGGGAGTAAAAAACGAGCCAGATCAAGTCCTGGGGCAGCAAAACATAATAAGGCCTCTAAACAGCTGAAGATTGACGAGCTGCTTATCTGTGAGGAAACTGTGAGTAATTCAAACTCTAATACAAACATAGTGTTTGCAGTTCCTACTGCCAACTGTTTTTCAGCCTTAGACACAGATAATGAGTCTGCTTCTGAGCTTCTGGAAAATCCGGACAATAGTCTGGACTCGCATCAAGTAGGAGTGTCCCCAGTAGTTAATGGGGTAGATGAATCAGTCCCCAAACATTCGTCCACTAATGGAAAGAAACAATTTACTAAGCAACAACTCTATCCCCCAGATTTTATAACAAAACAGTGTCTTTTAACAGCTCACACTGTTATTTCAATCTATGAACGACTAGAATTAATCGTTAAAGAACTTCACTTGGTCAAGCATTCCTTTGATACCTTCATACAGAGTTTTGCAGCACAGGAGGGGAGACCAGCTCAAGGTATCAATACAAGATCAAAAAAAGAGGAAAATCTGAGACACAACGAAAATATTACAAAGAATTATAGGGGCTGCTCAGTAGCAGCTGTAGAGGCCCTGGGGAAGGGTAGCTGCAATAGGATTCTGCAGGCAAATCAAATTACGCTGCAGATTGCCTTTAATAGAATAAACAATGGTAGATGGGGGTCATTCAAAGCTTCCAAGTACTCTTTGAGCCAACTGTTGCATATACATCCTCACCAAGTTGATTTGGCTGCTGTGGAATGGCTTCCTAGTACAGCAGCACACTTGAGAATTATGGTAACATTTGAGCAGCCCATAATTCCCTCCATGTTGTTGAAAATGAGGTCCTTCTTGTCTAGTTTTCAAATAACACCAATGCGCGTCTTTCGAGATACAGTCATTACCCCCTTAGTTACCTTCAAGCATAACAGTGGAACGCTTAAGGAGGAAAAGAGTTCCGGTTTGCCAGTCCCTACAGAAATATCCTCCAACACGGTCCCACAGCCTGGTACTGTAAAAACACCTGAGGCCAAGAAGCAGTACATAGATCTAAGAGAATTAACCTTTAATGATGAACAAAAAGATATCGCCAGTAGACTCGAGGACCTCAAGACTATGTTATTTACTATTAAAGACTTAGCTGAACCATTGGTAGACATAGTAGCCACAGATATATCTATTCAAGAGGAGAATGATCATGCTGGGGACTCCATTGACGCATTATTAGCCATGAACGAGGATGTGTTGATAACCACTATGCCTCTTCAACCTATGGTATCAAAGAGGATTAAAAACACACCCGTTCTGTCAAAAGAGCTCTCTACACAGAAAGCCCCGGCTCAGATTAAATCTCCACTACCTTTGGATTTTGAATCTCAACTACCCTTGGAATCTAAGAGGGCTAACAATATACTCGCTCCATCTGAAGAGCTTCCAGTACAAAAAACTCTTGCCCAAAATGAACCTCCGGATATTTGCGAAGTTACAAACCCTGCAATACCAGTCTGACAATTACAGTTACTCTCATGGAATGTTACAGGCTGGGCAAATAAATTTTATGATGCAGATTTTGCGACCTACCTACAAAAATTTAAAATTATTTGTCTTCAGGAAACATGGGCTACTGAAGCTAATTTACCAACACTTTATGGATTTCAAGCATTTTCTGTTCCAGCTATTAGAATAAGTTTTAAAGGTCGTGGCAGTGGCAGCCTTTCCATACTTGTTTCAGTGGACTTGCAAGCTGAAGTTGAACCACTGGCTAGTTCCAATCCGCATTATATTCAGGCACTTCTTATTAAGAGTAAAAATAGTGGCTCTCTCATTTGTATAAACGTTTACTTTCCTCCTAGTCTATCAAAAAATGTAGGACCCAACAGTATTTGGGATAGCCTATCTGAAACCCTTACAGTTTTAGAGGATAAGTATTCCCCCACAAGGCTTTTGCTCTGTGGAGACTTTAATGCTAGAATTGGGATTGGCCCAAAACAGGTGGTGTCTTCTAACTACGGTCAACATTTCCAAGCTACATCACCCATTAGGGTATCTCAGGATACTTGTATAAATAAGCCAGGCCTGAGACTTCTAGAAGTTTTGTCTCTGCATCATTTGCAATGTCTCCATGGATCTCAATGCGACACAACACTGGGTACTTATACCTATATTACTAACAGGGGAGCCAGCACAATAGACTATATAGCAGTCTCCGCTAATCTGTTGTCTAATATTTACAGGTTTGAAGTTGACTGCAGGGTCGAGAGTGATCATTTTCCTCTCTTATTGCATTTCCATCTCGAATCATCCTACTTTCCTCAGTTGCCTCAAAATACGAACATAAATGGGATGTATGTAGGGGAAAGGAGAATATGATGGTCAACCAACCTTGGGGCCTCAGTCTCCCATTTATTTGCAAGCCCCACTTTTAAATCTCTTTCCCGGGTCATTCTACACTCAGACTCAGACAGCCTACTTGCCTACCATAACATCATTCTGAATCTTAGACCCAATTTGGTTAGTGATAAGTATTTTAATCCCAACAGAACGGCACAAAATGGATGGTTCGATTCTGAGTGTAGAGTCGCCCGGAAAGCACTAATGACGTGTTCAAGCCAGGTGGCTAGAAATAGGGAGGCTGTCGCTCCCGGCACCCTAGCTTATATGAGAAGATCTTATAAGGCATTTTTAAAGCAAAAAAAAGATACGTATATTAGAACACAATGGAAACAATTGGCCCAAGCTATAACGGAAAAGAATGAGAAGTTGTTCTGGGATGTCATTTCTTCCGGCATGCGTACAGTTAGACCGGTAATAGTCGGACATATTCCATTATCTCAGTGGTTTAACCACTATAATAGGCTTTATGGAGCAACATCTTCAGGTCATCAATACATCCCGGTTATTAAATTCGACGAACTACCATGTTGGCCATCAGTATCAACAGCCGAGTTAAAGAAACTGATTGCATCACTCACTTTGAACAAGGCACCAGGAGAAAACATGATGCCCCCAGAAATATTCATACACTTCTCAGAGTGGTGGGCGCCAATACTGGCCAAAGTATTTACACAAATTAACGAAACAGGCAGGATGCCGGAAGGTTGGAAACAGAGTATAGTTGTCCCCATTTATAAGAAGGATGATAAGCAAGACCCTGGTAACTATCGACCAATTAGTCTTTTGGATATTGATTCCAAGTTATACAGCAAACACCTGTTAAATAAACTAGAGGAGTGGGAATCTATTAACCACATCATTTATCCCGAACAGGCTGGCTTTAGGAGAGGACAGTGTACCATCGACCATTGCTTGACTCTTTATTTTTTAGCTCAACAAGGAATTTTGGGTCCAACCAAACACTTATTTGTTGCCTTTGTCGACTTAGCAGCAGCTTTTGATTCAACTGACAGAAATTTGCTGTGGCATAAACTGAATAACATCAATATAGACAATCGCCTACTGCTGCTCATTAAGGAACTTTATTCTAATACATCAGCCAGAATAAGAGTGGGCATCTCTGGCTCACTAACTGACCCGATTCCCACTAATAGGGGAGTCAAACAGGGCTGCTTACTGGCACCAGCACTTTTCAACTTATACTTGAAGGATATAATTCCAGCATTATCCGGATCAGAATTTTTTCCGCCTTCTTTAGGGTCAAAGAAGGTTTCCATCCTTTTATATGCTGATGATATGGTTTTAATTTCTTTGACCCGTATAGGTCTGAAAAGGTTGCTGGCTAAGCTTAATGTATATTGTTCCAATGAAATGTTGAACATCAATTATACTAAAACAAAGGTGATGGTATTTGGTAAAAGGCACTGTTCCTTTCAATGGTCTATTAATGGTCAACAAATTGAGCAATGTCGGGAATTTAAGTACCTAGGAATTCATTTTACAGAAAATCTTTCCTGGAAGCCCCACACTGAAGCTATCAGAGCATCTGCTCTGAGATCAATTGGAGCAATCCTTAGATTCTATAACTCCGCAGGGGGTCATCAGATTGTCCCAGCCCTCAAAATTTTTCAGAGTAAAGTTATAGCCCAGATGCTGTATGGTGCCGCAGTTTGGGGATGGGCTAGTTCCTTGTTAGCCAAATTGGAAAATATCCAAAATGTTTTTCTTAAAAAACTATTAAGACTCCCACCTGGCAGCCCTGCGGTGCTGGTCCGAGCTGAGGTTGGTTTGCCTCCAATTAAATCGCGTGTGCATTATACCTTGTTTAATTATTGGAGAACCGTAAAAGACTCCGATGTTAGAGTCTTCCCCAAGTTTTGTTTTGAACAGTTAATACATTGTAAAACCTGGAGTGCAGGTTTTGATAGACTATTGAAAATGTACCCTACCCTTGGTGATAATTTATATACCCTGAATTCAAAAGAGAAACTTCGCAATTACTTCTTTGATTATGGTGTCCAATTTGACAGACAGGACATGAACTATTCTAAATTTTCAAAATGGTACAAATTATTTAAATTTGATCACCAAAGGGCTGTATACCTGACAAGGCTTACATATCCAAATCTTTGCCAGGCTTTTACAGCCCTTCGATTCCAAACTATGCCCACAGCCATGATTGATGGCAGATACTTGCACGTCCCATTGGCCCTTCGTACATGTATTTGCAGGGCCCCAGAAATAGAGGACCTGCCGCATTATCTGTTTTCTTGTTCTTTGTACAATGAACCAAGAACAAAGTTCTTGGGGGCTATTTTGTCTTCTTTACGTGCAAATACCATATCCGAAAAGATTTTTTACCTGCTGTCCGACACCGATTCGGCGGTAACTCGCAAGGTCTCTCTTTATGCGCTTGCAGCTATGAAAATCAGGGATAGTTTCATCAAGGATATGGCAGTTGACTGTGCTGGGGATGACCTCTACTGATTTTCATTGATTCTATTAATTTTAGCACTAATGTTTATTCTAATATATCTTATGGATTTATAGTTTTATATTTTATATATTATACAATCCTAAATGTCCATAATTTATTGTAGTAGGCATCTATGGTATTTTATATGTTTTAATAGATGATGTGTTGTAATATTTCAATGTTTTAAATCTACTTTATTTGTATTTGTAATTCTATTATTGATCTCGGTGATATGAATGTAAATGGCCTATGGCTAAAGCATTATATAATAAATATAAAAAAATAATAAATATAAAAGACTTGGATCTTTGTGGAAACACCTTTTAAAGAAGGGGAGGTACACTGCAAAATTTTGTTGCAGATCTCACTTGTTTTGTTATTTATAGTTGTGCAGCCAACATGTTCTCAAACTCCAAATCCAGCATTTGCTAAGATCAGATTTCACATTTTGTGGTCTTCAAGGAAGCTGACTTGGCATTGAAATTTTCGATATCTAGTTCATGGAAAAAAATGTCTTGATCTCTTTTTAAAAAAGTGGTCAATATCTTTCCCATCATTCAGGGTGAAGGGAAGAGGTAGAATGTGTGTGCAATGTTGTGGCACTAATGTCATGTAGGTTTTATAAGATTCATCTTGATCCACTGTCTTTTTAATGTGAGTTATTTATTATGTATGTAGAAATCAGACGAAATTTGTTTTCCCACAGGATTCTAGTATATATATGAACTCCTGTACCAAACTGCAGGTGTTCTTTTGATATAATCTTTTTTAAAAAAAATTGCACACAGTGGGAGACTGTGTGCATCCATGAAAAAACAGGAAAAAAAGACTCAGCTGGAGCTCTAAACACTGCGTGCTTCACGCTGTCTACCTCTCTCATTAAAAGAATATCAGGGAATATTTAAAGAGAAAAGTAATCAGAATTTGCTAAGTAGTGGAGCTATTTCTTGGAAACCAATGGAGGAACTAAAAAAAAAATGAAACACCATTTTATATGTAAACAAATCTGTCTTTATATATAGGCTAAGAAGATTGGCTATTTACTACTGGAATTATGATTTACTACAGGATAGAAACTGAGCAGGACTGGAAAAAAAAGGGTAGAATCTTCTTCTAGCCCGTAGTAATTTACCCCCTCATGATCAGATGACCTCCCTTTACTCTTAAGTTACAACCTAAATGTTGTCTTTATAGTTTGTATACAGGTATGCTTTATTGTTACTTAACCACACTGCCATAATTTAAAGAAGGAGTAATCCATTTGTGGCCCTTCAGATGTGACTAGATGGCATTTTCTACCTAGCCAATGGTGATGGATGCTGACAGTTGTAGGATCTTATCACACAAGGCAGGAAAATGGCAATCACAGCAGGATAATAGCCTGTTTGGGTGGGACTTATTACATGTAGTCATTCCTCTTCTGCTGTTCTCCCAGTGGGAGACTGTCTGCAAAGTGTTCTTTTCCAAAGGAAGTCATTGATGGATTTTTTTTTTCAATTTGCAAAAGAAATACTTTCCAAACAATTTCCCCCACCAGGAGTACAACAGAAGAGGAATGATATCAATTGAAAAATCCTAACCTATTGTCCTGCTGCAATAGCAATTTACCTGCCTCTTGTGATAAGTTCTGTAGTTCAACAACATCCAGGAGAACCTCTAGTCAACTTTTGTTGTTGCTTTTATTGTGTGTGCCTTCAAGTTGTTTACAACTTATGGTGACCTTAAGGGGAACCTATCATAGGGTTTTCTGGGGCTGAGTGAGGTATCGAACATCAGTCCCCAGGGTCATAGTCCAACATTCAGACGACTATACCACACAGGCTCTCAGTTAACTAACCTGGTTTAAACAAATTTAGAAAGGCAAAGATCCTGTTGTCCTTAAACTCTATTCAAAATCTGTGTAGGCTTGCTGGAACACCATCATTTGGTATAACAGTGATCCCAT
The DNA here is from genome assembly GCA_030412105.1 of Cyclura pinguis. Taxonomy (NCBI): domain Eukaryota; kingdom Metazoa; phylum Chordata; class Lepidosauria; order Squamata; family Iguanidae; genus Cyclura; species Cyclura pinguis. The sequence goes on from CM059604.1 coordinate 46,941,780, forward strand.
ACTTTCAGGTATCTCTCTCCAGCAAGATAATCAGGGCCCTCTTTGTTCCATACTTTCCCTCCATTCTATCTGCCCATCTGTCAACCTATCCATTTGCTTAAATGATTATTCCTTATGGTGTTTAAATTAAGGTTTCAATGTATCTTCTGTTTTTTTTAAAAAAGTAAAATGCAATTTAAATTTATAAAGCAAAATTGTAGATAAGTGTTAAAAACCAACACCACCAACTCAACAGCAGAAAAATTATAGATACAATCAAAGCTACCTTCTGAAATATTTACATAAAAAACTTCAAGTACTGCCTAAAAGTGCAAAGAGAGGGATTTTTTTTAAAAAATTGTGGTATCACTATGAAAAAGTCCTGCTTTTGGTACTCAAAAAGTAGAACGCCAGTTAATGATGGATCAGATTGAAAGATCTCTGACTTGGGCAGGTACATGAAACCAAATGTAGTCCTTAACATGATGTCTTTATAAACCATTTGGTAGTGATGTAGACTCGAGTTTGTCAAGAAAAGGTTGGACCAAACCTGTAGAAAATACTTTGTGATGTGGGTCATTAAGTGCACCTGTGGAGAGCCATGTGACTTTAGCTGAGTCATGCTGAGTCATGCTGATGAGCAACCAGGGGAGAAGGTTGCATCAGGTGTGGGGAGAATGCAAAGGCTGGCAGGATTGCATCAGCTAGTGTGAGTATAAATGTAGCTGAGAGCTAGCCAGCAAGTTGCACACAGTACCTGATGTTTCTGCCTGAGGCTCTGTCAGAAACAGTAAGTAGAGGGATGCCGGGATGCCTTCTGGAGATTCTTGTAAATATGTACACATTGTAACTGAAGAATAAATTGCCCCCTTGATGGAAGAAAACAATTGGTGTGGGTAAATTTTTCCAGGCTACAGTGCATTGCTGCTTAGATATTCTCTGCTGCTGGCACGCTTCCAAAGCTGTGGAAGCAATCTCTGCTATATTTCGGGTGTGACAGAGTTGACTGACTCAGACTCAAGTCAAGCTTAGCCCCTTCAGTGACTTGACTTGGCAATAAATGAGGCGCTGACTCGACTTGGGACTTGTATATTTTTAGTGACTGACCTGCTGTCCTTGATTCAGTAACACAACACATTCATCCAGAAACCTTACAACTTTGAACAACACTTCCATCTCTTTTTGCCTACTAATCATGTAACAATCTGTCTCAAAACCAAAGCATGGGTGCATTTCTTGGAAGGGAACAACAAACACATTAGGTAATGGGTGCGAGGCAGGGTTGAGGTCTGCTCAGCAGCCTGTCCCTGCTACATATCAGAGGAACCTTCTAAAACTTTTCCTAAGAGCAGAAGGCAAAACATGTCTCCAAAGTGCAGGGTCTGTTTCTCGGAGGGGAACAGCAAATGTGTTAAGTGAAGGGCTTGAGGAAGAAGGATCCTTCTTCTTCTAAAGCTTTTGGAGCTTCATAATGGGGAGTAAGAAGAATCCTGTTCTCCACTTCTGAAGCTGCAGATTCTTTTATGCCCATTGACACAAAAGCCTCCAGCTTCGGAAAGGGGGATTAAGAAGGATCATATTCCAGAGGCCCTTTCTGCACAGCATTTGCCATGTGAAAGGGCACCTGGAGCGTTGTGCAATTGTGAGGAGCGATCTGCATGACGCACTCACAATTGCGTGACACTCCAGGGGCCGGCAGGGGCCGATTGTGCACCTTTTCATTTTTGGCTGGAAGCTGAAAATGGTGAGCGATCACACATTGCTCTCGGGCCCTGCGTGCACTTACCTGGCGTGCAGAGCCTCCGGAGCTGCACCGGTCACACTTCCTGCCCTAGCGCAGCCTGGGAAACTCCCAGGCTGCACTGCAGAAGGACGAGGCAGTGCTCTTGAGTGAGCAGGCAGCTCGTGTGGAGCTGAAGCAGCAGGGATGTTAGAGCCTCTCGCCGGAGGCTGCTCGTGCAATCCCTGCACCCCAGTGCCAGAAAAAGGTAAGGTGCAGAAAGGGCCATGCTTCTGAAGCTGCAGATGGCAACATCACAAATGCAGAGGGCTGACTCAAATTGTTAAAAATGACTTTATTCAATTCTGTCCATAAATTCTGGAATATAGGTTGAGGTTACAGTTGGTTCCCAGACTTGAGACTTGACTTGGAAGCATCTTGCAAGGACTTGAGACTCAACTTGACACTTGAAGGTAGAGACTTGAAACTTGACTTGAGACTTTGAGTAAAAGACTTAAATACATCAAGGTTATTGTCAGCTATGTAACTGAGTCCAAAAATATACTGGTAACCAACACAATTAATGTAAGATAGGTGCAATATGATTGGTCTGCCTTGCTGCTATTAGCATTTTGATACATTCATTTTTAACTAGGGCCCAGTCACACCACACCACACAGTTATAATATTATTATTCCACTTTAACTACTAGGGTTCTATCCTATGGTATCCTGAGGCTTGTAGTTTGATGAGGCATTGAAGTGGCCTTGCTGAGAATTTTAAATGTCCCTCCTTAACCTGCAAATCCCAGGATTCTACAGGATGGAACTAAGACTCTTAAAGTGAAAAAAATGGCATTACAATTCAGTGGTGTGGATGGGTCCAAGGTTTAATTTTCATTCTATTTAAAGGTAGTCCCCACATAGAGATCACTACAACAGTCCAGTATAAATATAACTAGTGCATGAACAACAGAGGCTAAATCTGTTTTCTCTCAATGAAACCATGTAATAAACTAAGCAAAACTGTTAAAAAAGAGCTCATAGCTATCAACCCCATCTTGGCCTACAAAGAAAATGTTAGTCCCAAGAGAATCCCTAGTCTGTGAATTTGCTTCTCCAGAGGAAGAATTTGAAAATGTTTCTTTTTGGACTACAGCTTGCAAAATCTGAATAGACAGGCTTGTTTGGGGAGGAAAGTGTCTGAGAACTGGACACCCAAAAGGTAAGTTTTCAAGATCATCTAAGGGTAAAACAAACCCATTCAGAACAGGTAGATTATTGAAGCTTCCAAGCAACAGTGCTTCCGTCTTGTGAAGATGGAGGCCATTTCCGCACTGGACTGTTATAGCGCCATAGGATGTTGCAAGTGGAATAATAGCGCTATAACAGTCCAGTGCAGAAATGGCTTAAGTTCAGCTTGCCTGACCACCTCTACTGCATCCTTAGCTTCAAAACCTCCTGCAAACAAAAGAAAATGAGAGAGCTGAGTGTCTTCAACAGTGTGATGACATTTCAGTCTAAATCACTGGAGTAGAGGTAGGGACAAAATCAACCTTTACAGCATCCCATAAGTCAAAAGGTAATTTCTCAACACCGCATTCTTGACCCCAACTTGGAGATAGTGCTAGAGGAGATGGATTGCGAGAGATTATTACTGGGATGAAAGGCCTGTTAGACCCTTTATTCCAGTCACAACAGAGGTGCCCATCTTAGGATGGTGAGTTTGAAAGAACCAAATTGCCAGCAGAAAAATGAGTTTAGAATCCTTCACAGGAGGAATGTTTATTAAGAAAATACATTCTTGGATAGGAATAGCCTGATCTTTCTAAACTAATCTAAAAGAGAAAAGGATGTGAGGGAAACATGCTGTGGCATGTCCTCCCTCATCAAAAAGCAGATGGGAAGAAAAAGCAGAGGGGTTCAGTCTGGACGGGTTCTTTTTCTTTTCCAGCAGAAGGCAGTCATTTAATTAACACCAACTGAACCAGGGAATGGTATCTGCCTAAAATACTTTTGGGTTAGGTGGCTGACAGAAAAAGGAAAAGCAAGTAGGAAATGTAAACAAAAGATCCCAATCTCTCTCTTCTAAGCCATCTCATCCCTAATGGACAAGAGAACAGCAAGAACAAGTGCAGAAGCTGCTATTTCTTTCCAATAAGTAGGACGAGAAAAGTCCCAAAAGGCTAGCCCAACAGACATTTCATGGCCCAAGGTGTAGGACAAGATTGCATCCCCCTTTCATGTCCTAAACAAGATGGGCAATTTAATCTCTCTTCAACAGTGGTAATTCAACAACATCCCTGAATCGTATTTATGGGGCACACAACTCAATGTTCTCCAACATTGTGCTGCTGCTGACATCTAGCCTGTGTCTTACTTTGCCTCATGGAATGGTTGGTCTTGCATCTCAGAGAGACAATCTTCAGGGATACCATGGCACTGAAAGCCAGTGTGCATAGTATCAACTTCTTCCTGGTTGTCTCCTGAGATATGCAATGCATCAGAGCAACTAGACCTCAGTTTATCTGGGCAGATCAAACAGCATGATTCTAACTTGCCTTGTAGCCAACAACCAAGATCAAATCAATACAGTAGTGCATCAGGGCAGATTGGTTGCACTAAGGGGACACAGCTCACACATTAAGATGCATGGCTTGGGCCCACTCTGTTCCCACACTTGTGGAATTGGACTGCTACAGAGGTTTAAAAGAGGAAGAACGGGAAGCTTTACTTTACTTTACTTTATTGCTTTTGGCCAATGGCCGTTGCAAAAACAACAATAAAACAATTGAACAATGCAATAAAACAAAAAAACAACAATTACATTTAAAAATACAAAAATACAAGTTAACAAACGATAAAATTTTACAATTAAAAACCTTAACATAGGTGGTACACTTTGGATAAAATCACAAAAAGGGTCGGAAACTAAGCACTTTATATAAAATTGTCACCATTGCAAGATACAGCTATCTCTGCCAGATGTTTCTTTCTAATTTTTTTTGCGGCAGTGGCAAATAAAGCCACACACCAAGTCACATATTTGTCTGTGTCCATTAGAAGGTAAAGAACCATTTCTTGAAAGTTCAAAAAAAATCTATTCCGAATTAACGGTGAAATGAATCGTTCCCTTGGACCACTGTACAAAGGACAACAGACTAAATAGTGGATTAAGTCTTCTGAGTAAGGGCAGCCAGCTAAACATCTGCGGAGGTTTTTTGGTACGTTATTAAGCCTCCCATCTCTTTCAGATGACCCAAACATATTTAGCTTTAGTTCTGTGAACGCACGATGCAATTGAATAAAAGTTAAATTGTTAAAATAGTCAGGATGGTCACCAAATTGTCTAAGTCTATAATATAGAGGAGCACACAAGGAACCTTGGAGAGTGTGCAAATCTGCAAGCATAGCAACCTCCCGTATTGTATTATTAATTAATTTCTTCCTTGCAAACTGATCGAGTCCTTTTAAGTCTACAATTGAGAGCCCATATTTAATAATTAATTGGGCTACTGCATGTACCCAATTTTTGACAGGTAACCCATTATGGAGGTCCAGCAAACATTTTTTGGGGAGTCTGGAAAGCGGCATCTCTTGAGCCTTAAACCAGTAGCACAGAGACCTTTTATCTATTTGACTTTCTAAGGTCAGAACAGAGGTTTCTAAACGGATCATGGCAGTAGGGGTATCCCTAGGAAGACCTAATAAAGCCCTTAAAAAGTAGTTCTGAGCTGGTTCTAAGCCAGAAACCTTGGATGTGCCCCAAATCTCTGCTCCATAAAGGATATGTGACAACATTTTAGCTTTAAAAACTATTAGAGCTGGATTTACAAGATTCCCTCCCCTATTAGCAGCGAAGCTCAAAATTGCTTTGGCTGATCTATGCGCCTGCATTTTAATGTTTACCTGATGTTGTTTCCAAGAGGATGTCTCTGAGAAGGTCATGCCCAGATATTTAAAAGTCTTCACTTGTTTTATTATATACTCATCTAGGTGCCAGGTATGTATTTTAGGACGCTTACCAAACACCATGACCTGAGTTTTATTATAATTTACTGTTAAGGCATTTCTCTTACAGTATGACGAGAGCTTGGCAAGTAAGCGTCTCAGGCCCACCTGGGTTCTAGATGTAAGGATGATATCATCTGCATACATTAACAAAGAAAGTTTTTGATCAAGAATAGTAACTGGGGTGAACTGTAGGCCCTCTAACTCTTTTACTATGTCGTTGATGTAAAAATTAAACAAAAAGGGCATCAAAATATAGCCTTGTTTGACATCTGCAGAAGTATTTATCTTCTGAGTAAGGTGGCCTGCCAGGTCAACTCTGACCTGTATTGAGGTGTCAGTATACAGAGCCTTAACAAGATGTAAGAGATGACAATTAATGCCAGCGATTTCAAGTTTATGCCATAGCAAGTCCCTAGAAATTGAATCAAAAGCTGACTTTAGGTCTATAAAAGCAGCGTAAAGTTTTTGTTTCATATTTAGAGTATATTTACAAATCAAAAAAATAAGTTTAAAACACAGATCAATGGTAGATTTCCCTTTTTGAAAACCAGCCTGGGCTTCCGATATCAAATTTAACCTATCAGCCCAGTCCTCCAAATGTTCCAAAAGAAAACACGCATACAATTTGGAGGAAATATCTAAAAGGCTAATTGGCCTATAATTAGCGGGATCTGTTTTATCTCCCTTTTTATGTATAGGAGCAATGATACTCAATCTTCAACCCTCAGGTATACGTCCGGATTTATTTATATACGTAAACAACTTGGCCAAAATAGGGACCCAATATTCTTATTTTGCCTTGAATAGTTCCATGGGGATCATATCCTCCCCAGGAGCTTTATTAGACAGTTGTTTGGCCATAATTTTTTTAACCCAATCCAGAGTAATCTCTAACCAATCTGGAAGTTTAGATAAGTTAGAAAGGGGTATTTGAGGGAGTGAAATAAATTTACAACTATACATATTAGCAAAATACTTCTCCTATTCATTAGCTTGAATAACTGCTTCCAGGGAGTAATCTATCCTTCTGGTCGCTTGCACAATAATATGCCAGAATTTCTGTGAATCTTTTTGGGAGGCTGCATGGCCTAATTCTTTCCATTGCGTTACATAGTAATTATATCTCTTTTCCTTTAACAATATTTTATGATCACTTTTCAGCCGTGCTATATGTGACTGTATTTTCGTAGCTTCCTTTGTGGACTTTGCTTTTAAATTGCTTAACTCTTTAGCTAATGCTTTCTTGGATTTACGACAATCTTCGTCAAACCACGTCCGGGGTTTGAACCTAAGGATTTTAGGAATAGAGGATGATGTCAGAATTGGCTTTAAAGGGGATAATAAGGTTTCGTATGATTCAATGACATTATCAGAATTATAGAGTACATTCACTCTAAGATTAACAAATTCAGGAGATTCTAGGATATTAATAATGTTATCTTGAAGCTGTTCATTCCACCTCAATCGCCTGCTTCCCAGGACCAAATAATTAGACCCATCCACTCTACTGGGGGTGATTAAGGGACCAGATTTAACCAGAAGCAGTTCTAAGGGATGAAGATAGCTTTCAGCTCTAGGCGTTATTACAAATGAGTCACAAAATATAGGAACAGGGCTGGTGGCTAAAAAATAATCCACAGTACTAGCATGTCCTTTAGGAGAAATAAATATATAATAACCTTTTGGGTCTCCTAGGCCATGACCATTACAGAGTTGAAGGTTGTGTTTGATTATTATTTCACAAAAACGTTTCCCAGCGGTATTAACAGTTGTATCCAAGGCCACCCTGTGGGAAATTTCTGGCACGCTATCCAAACATAATCCAAAAGTTGTGTTATCAGGAGAAGCCAAGCCAATCCTGGCATTAAAATCTCCTCCTATAATCACCCAAGGATTAGGGGATAGAATATCTAGTTCCTCCAAAATTTGGCTCAGTTTAGCCCAGGGCGAATGTTCCTTAATGCCCGATTTACCTGGGGGGATATACACACAAATAATGTGCAATATTTCAGGGAGTATATTAAAGATTGGTAAGACTAAAAAATTAGAAGAACTTAATGAATGAGATTGAGAAATAACAGCATTAAGCGAGGTCAAAATCAAAATAGCAAGCCCTCCAGAGGGCCTTCCAAACTTCATAACCTTCCTAGCTGGAATGGTATAGGAAGTAAAACCTTGAAGGTTTATAATACGTCCATCTGGAACCCATGTTTCTTGGAGAAGGATAATGTCATGTGTCTGTAGATATTTTAGAAAATTCTCATCCTGTAACTTATTAAACCATTCTGCTGCATTCCAAGAAAGCATTTCAAGTGAGTCTATAAAAGGTCAAGATGGATCTATAGATATCGGGTTTGATTGGAGATAATTCCTTGATGTTTTAGTGATATCCGTCATTTTAAAGAAATTCCTAATATCACCTGTTTTAGGAATATCAGAGTTATTGGACAAGAAATTAGTATGTAAATTATCATCATTATCAAGCACCAGACGGTTAATAGGGGTAGTGACCGGCTCATCAACTTGTGTAATCATACTATCAGCTATATACTCAGATTCACATAATTTATTCAACCTGGCTTGAAGCGAGTTCAATCTACCTATGATGTATAATTTATCTAAAAGAGGAAGTCTTGTGAATGATTCTATTAAGCTGAATTCATGCGTTTCATCCGCTAGTATGTTATCTAAGGAATTCTGTATGTCGTGAGAGGTTTCAAAATTTGGCCGTATATCATCTAAACAGATTAAATCAACTTCCTCAACTGTCTGAGCAATCTTACCAGATTTCTCAGATGGTAACTTTTTTCTACAGGTTGATGTATTTACTAATAAAGGGTATGGTGCTACATGGGAGAAGACTCTTGTAACTTCTATATGTTGTCGAAGAAACGTTTTCTTTAGCTTATATAGCTTTAGAGCTGTAGTATCATCCTTAAAAGTTATTAAAGCTCTGGCCGTCAAATAATTATAAAATAAATATTGGATATTCTCTATGTCCTCTTCTTTTAGAAAAGATATCCCCAGGGCTTTAGCCTGTTGGAGGAAATGGAATTTTCTGTAAGATTGAGAAATAAAGCCATATGGCTTAGGATAATTGATAAAAGCCAGTTGAGATCTTTTAAGGACTAAAGGAGGAATATTGGGGTTTAATGGAGGGGCATATAAATTCTGCTTGTTTTCCCTTCTATTCGGCTGGGCCATATTATTGTTACCAATCTCCTCTGTTTTATCTGGTGACTTGCCCTTCATCAAACAACCTAAAGGGTTATTTGAGTCTGCCTGAATTGGGCTTGCTGGTTTTGCCAACTGCTTTCCTCTATGATCTTTCTTCACCGTATGTACTGTTACATCCCCTGTCCGTCCCGAATTTATATGAGACTTCGATGAGCTGTCTAAAAGGTTAAACAGTCTCTTAAAATTAAAGTTTACTTCCCTTCTAGTTTTAAATAGTTCCTTCTCCAAATTTGGGCAGACGACTTTCCTTTTAATTTTTTTCTTACTCTTTTTGCCCTTTTTCTTAGATCTTTTATCTGGCTGTAAAACAACTGGATCTAACTTAGTGTCATCTTGAAATAAAGGCTCATCAAGATGGCCTGTATCAATATTTATATTTAATGGATCTAGGGCTTTTGGAGGGGCAACCTGTAATATCCCTTCCCCTGTGGACTAGCATATTACATCAATGTTAGATTTAATAGTAGTTATTAAATCATACTGGTCTTTTAACATGTTGAATAAAGTTAAACAATGACCATTCTCACTCTCTTTTAGCACCTTTTAATCCTTATCAGGATATACTAAGGGGCACGGGTTCATTTGCTGGTTAAGAAAGTCAACTTCCATGGCACTAAGTTGTTCAAAGGTAGTTTCCCTACGCTTACGATAATCTGTCAGCACCCTCTTTTCCTTTTCTCGTAAAATTTCCAGGGATGGCATATTTTCAAAGAAGGATAAAAGATCGTCCTCATTATTTGGGGGGGGCACTTATCCGATCTGAAGATATAGAGACATCTATAGAGACCTTGTCAGAGTCTAATTCCACATTTTTGGATTCGAGAAGCAAATTCGAACTCGGATTGGGGGCCTGAACCATGCTCTTAAGTGGACTATGTGCTTCTAAAATTAAGTGGGGTTCAAAATTAGATGTAGTAACAGAATTATCAAAAATAGTATTCTCAGTGTAGTCTATGTCTAGAGACTTTCCTTGCAGACCCTGATGTTCTTTCTCTTTGTCTTGCAAGCCATTTAAACACCTGGCCACTTTGCCTCTATTCCCTCTCTTTATTTTAATAAAAGGCCAGATTGAATTAAGAGCAGTATTTTTGCTGAGTTTGGAGGATTTTCTAACTTTCTTTAAAAGACCTGATTGGCTCCTGGTTACAACCATAATTTCTTAAAACAATAAAATAAGACCCTTATACAAACGGATATGAACAACTAAATATAACATAAACTATACCCTATGAGTTAGGGCAAAAAGTGCACACTAACTATTAGAGCAAACTCAAAAATAGATAAATCTCTAAAAACATACCTCAGAGAACCTTTAAATAAATAAATTAGAAACTAAGTTAACAAGAATAATGCTAGCCCACAATAAAAAATAATTTGGGAATTAAGAAATGTAAATCCAGGCTATCATACAAATGAAATATAAAATATCACAAATGTAGCAAAACAAATGATATGAACTACAGTAATCTTCCAAAACTTTGTATTCTTCCCAGACACAAAAGGTAGTGCCAGGTGGGAAGAAAACCTCCTCAACAATAGTGTTCCATTAGATAATAAGCCAACAAAAAGAGAGTTACTTAAGAAGTTACAGCTTCAGAGGCTGAGGCTAAACTTGCCTATACAGACAAGATAATCTCTTCCACCCTGAGGGAGGCCGAGTTAACAACTGTTCAAAGCCAGGAAAGTCTAGGAAACGAAGCAAACTGATATTGATCCAAATGAATAATATCCAAGTGGTGGTTACAGCTGCTCCTCCATCCATTCATTATCCACACGACCTCTTCAGAGCTGAGTCCAGTCTGGTTTGGGGGTCGGACTTGGGCTGGGTTGGACTGTTCCTCCCTGCCATGTATGGGGCGGTGGCCACCTCTCATTCCTGTCCGTAGGGTCTGCAATCGTCCTGCTCCTGACCGAGGCCTGCACCAGTGAGACTTTATCTTTCCTCCCACCGGCTCTCAGGTCTCATAGCTCTGTCAATTGACAGCGTCTCTATAGATGACAACGGAAGACCAATCCAGGGCAGCTCTTCTGGAATCTTTATCTTTCCTCCCACCGGCTCTCAGGTCTCCTGGAAAGGGAAGAAATAACACCAGCCAGAAGGAGACCAAGAACGGGAAGCGATAAGGGTAATAAGGAAACATGTACATTGCAGAGCACAAGATAGAAGGCATACATAGAACACTCTGCTTTTCAGGACAAGAGAGTCCCCAGGAAAAGAAAGCAAGGCTGGTTTACGATGCTTATCTTCTAAAACTAATTGTTTTCAAGAAGGCAATAGTTGTTGTTCATTAGCCACCTACATTTTCTGAACGCACCAGATCCCATTTGATCTCAGAAGCTAAGCAGAGACAGGTCTGGTCAGTGGATGGAGGACTGCCAGGGAACGCCAGGAAAGTAATGGCAAACCATCTTGGAGTACTCCTTACCTAAGGAAACCTTGTGAAATTCATGGGATTGCCATATGTTGACAGACAATTTGAAAGCACATATATTACATTTTATGTAGATTGTTCTTCACAGAACAAATCGTTGCTGAGTGTCCTCATTTTTCTTTGTTCTGCAGATCAAGCCACATGTATAACTCATATTTAATACATTTAATTTAATGTTCTTTCAGTGCCAGCTCCATTGTGAAAACCGCAGTGCAGACCACTGGGAAAGTGTATTATACTCACTGTGTGAAACTTCTGCCACCTGGAAGCCTTTTCCTGTGGCAGCTCTTTGGTGGCAGGTAAAGACATTTTTATTCTTCTTGGCCTTTGAGAACTTGGGTTGTTTTTTCACAATGGCAATGGCTTTGGTTTTCAGTTAAGCTCTAGATTTTACATATTTGCTAACGGAGAGTTTGTTCTGCAAATGTGTAAACCACATGGACAACTTTTGTTGCTGAAAAGTAGCATAACGATATCATAAAGTAAGAACAATAATCATGATAGTGAAGAATGGCCTTAAGAGCAAAAATACACTGTTGTATTGGTGAATAAATAGATTTATGACAAAACTACCAGCAATCTTCAGTGTTTGTTCACTCACTGTCTCCCAAGTGACAAAGACTGTAAAAAGCCCTCAGGGCTAAGAGGAGCTGAAGGAGAAAATATAGAACAATCATGGTATCTGTTCTGATATTAGCAGAATGCCTATATTTTATGATTTGCTTTACTCCACAGAGAGTTGACACTAAGTAAGTTTTATGCTTTATATAGTTGCAGTCAGCCATAGTTAGCCACTTTCCAGTTTACGCTAGAATTCCCACAAAAACTCAAAAGTCAAAGTTGGTCAAAATCGCCTCCATGCAACCTGTGTTTCCAAAAATATACTCCACTAGCTTCTAGCCGTTCATCTCAGAGTAATTCGGCTGAATGGTCAGAAGCCTCAACACAGGCGAGACATTTCTATAGCAAGGAATTGAAAGAAAATCTATCCTAAAGTCCTGCTGTGTCTTAACAAAAAGCCAAGAAACTTTTGTTCAAATGTTCTGACATGAGACAGCAAACAGAATGGCAGATTTAAGAGTTTATTTGTACTGCACAGTTACATCGGTTTGATACCAGTTTCACTGTCATGTATCTCTTCTGTGATATATAATTTGTGGAAGTACTTAGATTTCTTTGCTGCAGTTCAGGGGCAGGAACTAGACCTCTCTAGCAGAGAATTCCAAATACCTCAGCAAACTACAGATCCCAGGATTCCATTAAGATGATGCCATGACAGTTAACTGCAATAACTGTGTAGTGTGGAGAAATTCTTGAATTCTAATAGGGATCAAAGGAATAAGACTATTCAGCACCAAAATTTCATTTCTCCAGCTTGGAAATTCATATATATACAGAAATGGAAATGTATGGCTATTCCTTCACACGAAGGCTGGCTGTTGAAGATGTTGGATTTGGCAGGAATGGATAAATTAACTATTTTCAGTAAGGAAGGATCTTTGGTTAAATTTAAAAATGATTGGGATAAATTGATTGTATATCTAAGAGTCTGTTGGGGGAGAAAGTCAATTATTGGTTTTGAAGGTTAAGCTTATATTTTTTTAAATGCTAGGCAGTAGTATGATAATGCTAGACACACTGCAAGAAGTGTGTCTACAAGAAGTATATTTAGTAGATTATCTTAGAACAAAAAGCTGATGAGTTAGAAGTCATTTATATGTGTTTTTGGCTCTCTTTTAGTTTGGTTGTAGTTTAGTTTGATTTAGTATTAGGCCATTTCTGCACTCGACTGTTATAATGGTATTATGCCACTTTCAACATCCTGTGGAATCCTGGAGTTTGCAGTTTAGGGAGAGGCCTCAAGAGGCCTCAAGACCCCTCCCTAAACTGCAAACCCCAGGATTCCACAGGATGTTGAAAGTGATATAACACCACTATAACAGTCAAGTGCAGAAATGGACTCAGATTATAGTTTGTTTGTTTATTTACTGTTTGTCTTGTTAATCCCTTATATATTGTTTTATATATTAAATATATGTTAATAATTTTTTTTTTAAAAAAGACACTAGAGGAGAGAATTTCAACAGCTATTGCTTGCATGAAAAGCACCATTTTTGGCCAACAATGGGTGGTCTTGTGGAATTGCATACTGTCCAACACTTCAGAGATGAAAACCAGGATATGCGTGGTCAAGCAACATCAGAATACGTCAAGATAGATACATAACAAACAAGGAGAAGCTGCAACACACTTTTTCTCAAGATTGCCAGGAATGGCAAGATTCTGCCCCTTTCTTTCCCTCTTGATGAGCTAATTGATTGCAACCTATTTTTGCAATTTAAACTCACGTTGTAGGAACTGAAGTATGCTGAGGACAAAGGTAAAAGTGGAAGGAGGAAAGAGAAATGGGACATTTTAAAAGCAGCTGAAAAAGTGAGGTGACAGAGGATTAATTGGGATTGTCCCTACCAAATTGGGACAGTTAGAGGGTTTAGAAATGGGGAAGGTGTTTCTATTGACAGAAATAGTGTCCAGGCCACATGCGGCCCCAAAGCTGCACTTTGTCCACTTGGTATTGATGGAGAATGACACAAGTAACTGAAATAGACAGTGAAACAAGTAACTGGTAAACAGATTGCTCCTAGATTATCATAATCCTATGAGAGATTTAACAGACGGAACAAAGTGGAGATTGCTTAATGGAATGACTGTCTTCTGAAATATTAGCAACTATGCAGAATCAGAAAAGTGTGAAAATCTGGTTGCTACATAAATTATCAAAAGCATTAATGTCAATTTGAGGCCGTGCTGTAAGGAGGAGATGGGGGATAATCATGACAATGAGCTATATTAACATCATGTGCATATTCAAATCAATCATTTCTGGTCTAGGTAAGAGGGAATTAGTGTCAGTGTGAAGAGATTATTCATCATCATTCCCAGAATTTCAAGCCATCAGGCGATTTAGATTATGTGGCTTTGTCTGGGTTTTGTGTGTATGTTTGGCAATCTGTTCATTTCACAAGATAAGAACAAGGTGAGCTCCCCAGGTGAACCCCAAATGCTACTCCATGGCACTGCCAGGCTGTCACAAAAATTAACCCCTCCCAAGTAGGGAAGAGTCTGATTTCCCACAAGATGAGTGGCGAATAAATATTAAGTCCCTCAGCAAGCTCCAAAATGCTCTTCCTGAAAACTGAATGGTTTGCTTTAATTAAGAAGAGGGAAGTTAACTGTCCTCTTGTAAGAATAGCTGTAGCAGAATACACAAAAAAGGATAATGTCAACGTTGCAGAGTAAACAGCTTTTATCTTAATTTCACCTGCTGCTAACCTTTGCATGGGACAAGGCCAGAGCCTAGATTTTCTGACAGAAGCAATATATCCTACTCAATCACCTAGAGCACCATAGAAGCTTTAAAGCGCAGGGATGGGGAATTTTGAAAAGTCTGGGAACAAAATTCTCCTCTAACTTAAAAGAATTTTTTAAAAGGATTTTTATTCAAATTTAATGCATAATAGAAATGTTCTCAGCTACATACCACAATAGTCCAGTATAACAAAAGCAGGGAAATAAAAACACAAGAACAGAAAAACAACCTGATTAGTCATAAGTTTCTACAAAGGCTGACCAAAGATCCAAATATAATCCCATTTGTAGATTTCATCTATACATCATTCTTTCAAGTGTTGCAAGTGTTGTTAGATCTTCTACAACAGATCACAGGTGGAGGGAAATTATTTTTCCAGTATGAAAGGATCAGTCTCTAAAGGGTATGGAAAATCCAGTTCCTCTGGCCCTTTGTTAATGTCCAAGAATTCTCACCCTACTAGAAGTATGTCATGCTCTCCCTTGAGGGGTTTTGACCAGATGAAGAGCCATACTTAACCTCACCAGTAAGAGAGGGAAGAGACCATGCAGACATCTGGTCATACAGGCAAGGACCTGTTACTGCCCTGGCTAGCCTGAGCTTTGGGAGATATAAAAAGATATCTTTTGATATCAATAATTCGGCTTCACATATCCCTTCCACGTGCTTGCGAGGCCCCCGGACAAGCACCCATACAGGCTCGGCCGATAATCGCCGTAATATTCCAAAACAATACAGGCAGGCCAGAAACAGCCGACTCGCAGCTTTAGGAAACCTCAAGGTAAGTACCTCCATTAGGTATGCACGCAGCTTTCAAAAGATCCTCTGCCTAGTGCTGGCAGCTTGATGATCTGCCTATACGACGCTCAAGTACTCAACGTTTGCATACCGGCTATCCTATTGACAATTTGGCGATAACTCAATCATTCAAATTCTGACCTTTCGGAGGCTTTGTCTCCAGCTCCAAATCTATTGTTTTCCCAAAGTCCGACCTAGCCTGTGGTCACAATTCTCCTTATAAAAACCCCTGATTTTGAGCGCTTCCTTGGATCGCTCCCGAGTTCCAGACCGCCTTGCTGCCGCATCGCTTTGCGAGCTTCCCCTCAGCTCCACGTGCTGAGATACATCGAACCTCAGCTTCGCTCTCCATTTTCCTCCGGACTTCAGGAACAGGTTTCGTATCACTCAAATCTACTATCCCTCTGAAAATCCTGCTATCTTACTCACACCTTTATTTTCCTTAGTTATCTGTGTGCGTGTGTTGCTTACATTGTGTGCCTGTATTTAATAAAGATCATTCATTATTTTCCAACCAGTCTGCTTCTTGACTTGGCCTGACCCCATAAACACTGGATTACAAGATCCCGCTGCGTTACCCAGCCTCTCGTTTTGCCAACCAGTGCTCTAGACTAATTTCCCCAATTTGTGTAATTGCAAGGTTATTTAGGTGTCCCTCCCGGGATCCCCAGAATACAGGGTAACAGACCAGCCAGGCCCCTCTTCTGTTAGGCAGGCCAGCTTAGGAAAGACCACCAAGACCACAGGAGACGTGGAAGCAGAAGCAGCTGGTCCAAACTCCCCTCCTCAGATGCAGAACATGGCAGCAGGCAAAGACTTTTCAGGGAGAACACACCTAAGAATCCCACAACTAAATACAGCCAAGAAGCTGGGTAAGGTTGAGAGCTTTCCTCATTATAACCTGCACCTATCTTGTCTAAACACTGTTTGAAGACTCTGCTAGACCCAGGCCATTTCTGCACTAGCCTGTTATAGCGCTATGATTCCACTTTCAACATCCTATGAAATCCTGGGGTTTGCAGTTTCGAGAGCGGCCGTCCGCTATGTTGAAAGTGGAATCATAGCGCTATAACAGGCTAGTGCGGAAATGGCCCCATCCTCGCCATGTTTTGTTTGACCAGTTTATGACTCTTGGCTCCTTTCCCCTGATAAGACTTCCCGACCTCCCAATAATAAACTTGGCTTTCTTTGTCTGTGGAATGCACACATCCAGACTCTGACCAGCTGAATCTCCATGGTGATTAAATTCAAAGCAGGACAAAATGTCTGGAAGTCTATTTCCAGACCTTTTTTTAAAAAACAATACTCCCCACACACTTTATTTTACAAAAACAAAGTGCATGGGGATTATGTGCCTTGGCGTAAAGGACAGCCATGTTTTACACAGCACAATTTTCCATATTTTAACAATGGGCACTACAAAATGAGTGGGCTGCCCATGGACATTATGTTGCCCACTCTATTCTAGATTTAGGGCCTTTTTGCACTATACTGTTATAGTGCTATTATTCCACTTTCAACATCCTATGGAATTCTGGGACTTGCGGTTTAGGGAGGGACATTTAGCATTCTTAGCCAGAGAGCTCTTTAGCCTCAGTAAACTGCAAACCCCAGAATTCCACAGGATGTTGAAAGTGGAATAATAGCACTATAATAATATAGTGTGGAAGGCCCTTACAAACACCACATGAGACATCATTTGCAACAATACCACTTTCACTTAGCTGTATGAGAGAACAGCCTGCACTCCACCTCAAACTGTTGAAACCATCCTGTCAGCTACCAAGCGTACCCAGTTCAATTCAGAGGAAGATTCCCCTAGCCATCCAGAAAGGGTCAGATGTTTCACAACACAATATAAGACTAGGGTATCCTCCTCTCTTTCCACATTGTCCTGGTCCTGCACTGCCTTATGAAGGATCTTTGCTGGTCCCAGACAGCCCACCCTCCTGTTCTACATGTGTGTTTACCAGTTTCTTGGAATATTGAATTTCATTCATTTTCAGGCCTTTTCTGCCTGTCCATTTACAGTGTTTGGGGGACCTGTTAAGGAGACAATGAGATGGGCTACCTGTCATCACCTTCTCTACCTGCTATTGCTTTTCTGGGCAGGAGCTAAGCATCTGCTCCTCTCATGGAAGCCATTAGAACAAAAGCTTAGAAAAGTTATTTTTATGGGCTATACAGAACTACAAGCAAAGAGAAATATGAGGAATCCTATCTTTATAATAATTGTGCAGCTTTATGAAATGTTGACTCAAAGGTAAGTCCCACGGTATTAAGTGAGTTTTGCTTTTAAGTAAGTTTGCATAAGTGCACACTGCAAAGGTTACTCTAAATCACCCTAGTTTGAATACTTAGAAGGCTTCAGGCTGGAGAAGTCTGTTCAAGGCCAGAGTTTGGAAAAGTGGCCATTTAGATTATAGCTGCCCCCCCTGGCTGGAGGATTCTGGGGGTAGTACTAAAAGATTACTTTCCAAAGCTCTGAGAGAACCAAATGTCCCATGTGCACGAAAGGAAGAAGAAGCAAAACTGTCACAATTGCCCTCTCTTTATATTGTTTATTGTTAACGACGTATTATTATTCTTACAAATCCTCTATAAGCTGTTTTGGGAGCCTTGTCAACTGAAGAGTGAGATCAAATGATGTGTGCATGCATGTGTAAGCAATTGTTCTCTGTCAGAAGCCTCAAGTACATACATTGTAGCAAACACACACACGAGCTATGGCAAGGGGGAAACGGGAGTGCTCTGCTATTAAAAACTTTTCCCCAGATGCACATCAACTTATCAGGACCAAACACTTCAGCAGTTAAAGCTTGACATTAATTTACTGGAAAGATGTTTAACTATCTTGCCTCCTTGGGAATATCTAATTATGCATACAAACACTGGCTAATATCTGACATAGTTTCAAGCCTCTGATTGTTATTCTTACGCTTTTACTGGGCAACAGACATGAAAACTGTGATTTCATGATAATGTCCGCCTTGCTATGAACCTAATATTTAGGATTGGTCAAACGAATTTCATTGCTTAAGGCAAAAGTTTGCTTCAAAGGTTTTCTAGAAAAAATCCAAGGGCATTTCAATGGAACTGGGCTAACAGAAAAGAGACCTTTGTGTAAGAACAGAAAACAAACAAACAAACAAACAAAAACCAGCAAAAATTTACAAGAGTAAGAGGAGGTTACAATCCTCATTCTGGCCTCTGAGGACCAAAGATTTTAATTTTAAAACCCATTCTACTTCTTTTCTTGTCAGAATTCTCTTACCAGTAATACCTTTTCTGTAACCCAAAATCTAAGTTCTGTTGCAGGATGGTGTGCCCCCCCCCCCAAAAAAGGACTAATTAGAAGAGCATCTGCTTTGTTATTTCTTATGTTACAAAGGAGTTTCCCTGTACAGTGGGTCTGGTTGTCTTCCTCATGTAAATCTTTAGGCATTTGCATTGAATGGCAAATGGGTACTGTGGTAGCAAGTGGTGAAGTGGTATAAAGTGAACCTCTGTTGGTTAACAGGGTGGGTAAATTCATTTATCTTGGAAGTACACTTGCAATAGACACAATATCCACAAAGATTGTGTCCTGTGAGTCTAGTTGCACCATGAAAATGTTATTTGATATGTGCTTCCATTCCTTGAAATTGCCGCTCACCAAAATATCCCTAATGTTTATTGTTTCTTTAAAGGAAATTTGGGGGTTTTCTTGACAGCCTGACATATGTTGAACTAAGTACCAATGTTCTTTGATAGCACCTGTAAACTATTTGTAACACAAGTGAAGGTGAGGTTACAATCAAGACATTTGGACTGTGGTCTGTTTTCCATTTTTTTTTTGGAGGCGGAGTTAACTATGTATGTATTTTTGCTAAAACATAAAATACAAGTACTCTAGCACTGGATTTTAATAGAAATTTATGTTCCGCTTCTGATATGTAGCTCAGACTAAGGCCTTATCCAAGGTGGTTTTGATGTTAGCCACTGTGGGGTTGGCCTTAAACGCATTGTACACTATCTATCTAAAAGTCAGTAAAGTACTTCATTTTTATAATCAACAGCATCCCAAACTATGACGACAACTCCAATGTCTGCTTACCTAACAATAGAAAAATCAAAAGGCTATTCTGAGGATGCAATAATTTAGCTTTGGGGATGTAATACAGCCTGTTTGCAATTCTGTCCTCCACCATCTTGCTGCCATTCTCCAGGACCTGTCACCTCAGACTACTTAATGGAAGGGCCAACCCTGTGACTATTCACCAATAACATTCAGCAGCAGACTGTGATATCTATATGACAGCACTGAGATGTTGGAGAGTTGTTTGAAGCAGTACAAAATGAAAAGGAAGTGGTGGGAATGCTGTATTCGTTTTTGGGAGCTGTAGGTTTCTGTAGACATCACCACTCTTTTGTTAAAAAAAAGTAGGTTTCAGAATGGGTCTCACACAGATGGTCTTTGAAGGCCTAATGGGGCCCATGGACCATGTGATTCCCATCAGTGGATTAAGGACTTTGGAGATTGAGGTTCTAGTTCCTACTGAATCATGAAAGTCATCCTAGGTTTGCTTGAGCCAGTTCCTTTCTCTTTCTTTCTTTGCTTCCTCTACCTTGCAGAGGTATCCTGTTTTGGGGATAATTTGAGGGAAAAGACAGCCACAGCTAAGATGCTATATTTTGCTGCATCTGTATTTGCCACGGGGAAGACAACCAGGCAGCACCTGCCCTGGATGGAGCTTGTGACATTTTTCTTCCCCCGGCTGCAGAACTGCAGGCCATGACAGTGCTCATGAGGGGGTAGATATAGTACAGGCAGCAAGTGAACAGCAATTTGTACAATGTCTAAAAACAGACATACATGCTCATAATCTTGAGGTATGCATGTGTATGTCACCAACAGAAGTCCAGGGGCTCTCTGACATCATAGTTACAGCAGTATGATTCCACTTTAACTGCCATGGCTGCATCCTCTAGAATCCTGGGGTTTCAAATGTCAGTTTTCTTGACCACTACAGGCATATAGAAAAACTGTTGTTGTTTTTCATTCCTGTCAAATCAGCTTCAACCTATGCAACCCTATGAAAGAAAGACCTCCAAGATACCTGTTTGAATGTGGTCTCCCTCTTTCCCCATTGCAGTCCACTTTACTGAACATTATCATCTTTTCTGATGTGTCACATTGTCTCATGATAAGTTCAAAGGACAACCGCCTTGGTTTGGTCATTTTGACTTCTAGTGAGAGTTTCAGCCTTATTTGCTCTAAGAACGATTGATTAGTCATTTTTGCAGTCCATGGTGTCTGCAGAACTCTCCTCCAGCTTCTTGATGTTGTATGCCTTCAAGTTATTTCTGACTTATGAGGAACCTAAGGCAAACCTATCGTGGGATCTTCTTGGTGACATTTGGTTCAGAATGGGTTTGCCTTTGCCATCCTCTAAGGCTGAGAGAGTAGGACTTGTCCAAGGTCACCCAGTGAGTGTCCATGGCTAAGCAGGGATTCAAACCCTGGTCTCCCAGTGTCTTAGTCCAGTGGTTTCTAAACTGGGGTCTGCAGAGCCTTCACAGAGGGCACAGATAGAGTTGCCATTCAGTGAGGGAAATCTCTGATTTAAGGGAATAAAAAATGTCCCAGCTGGTTGTGGCTGGTTGATGCAGCATGTCCCAGTTTCCTCAAAGGCAGTAGTGACAATGGAGATGCCAGCAGCATCAACATGCTAGCAGGTATGTCATCCTGCACTGGAGGCTCCGGGCATTACTGTGCAGGTGCACTAGAGAGCCCAGCAGGCAGGAAGGAGAGAGGAGAGCCCAGAAGACGAGGGAAGATGCTCAGCCCAGGCCTTGTGTGATGAATGTAGCAACACTGCTGGAGCCCAGGGCCAGGCAGCATGGCGGAGCTTTGCTTCCAAGCAGCCACGAGGATAGAGGAGAGTCCCTTTACTTGGGTGGCTGCTTTGAAACGAAGCACTTAGCCTCTGTACTCTCCCGGTGATCCTTCAGAAGGAAACAGCATTTCTTTTGTGCTTTCCCCCAAAGCAGCACCAAGATCCTTACTGTCCAGGCACTGCTTTGGGGGAAAGGATAAGAGAAATTATTCTTCAGGGTTGCTTCCCATTCGTAACCTTCCTTTAAGTAATTCCAGTTTGTTCTGCTCTCCTGGCACTTGAGGGATCTCAGCATGCTACCCCACAGACCATTAACAAGTCTTCTTTCCTTTGCATTGTCTACTGGAAGAATAAGGGGTAAGGATGACCCACTGATGAGCAACTTTCAACAAATATTTGAATAATTAAATTTAAATATTTAAATCGTCAATCTTGGGGTTCCCCAGCAACAAATTGTATCTACAGAATGTCAACAGTAAAGGACCACTGCCTTAGTCTAGTGTCCAAATCCCTACACCATGCTGGCACCTCATTTCAAATACATTGGTTTTCTTCCTATCAGCTTTCTTCACTGTCCATCTTTCAGAACCAAACATAGAACCTGGAAATGTGATGGCATGGACAATCCTGACTTTGGTATTCAGTGTTTTAGAGAGAAAGAGAAATATTTGTTGTTAACTGCCATCAAGTTGACTTTGGCATATGCGACCTGATAGACAAGAGACCTCTAAGTACCCTATCATCGACAGCTGTGCTCAGGTCTTGCAGATTCAAGGATGTGTCTTCCTTGATTGACTCTATCATCTGTAACGCAGCCTTCCTCTTTTCTTACTGCCTTCTACCTTACCGAGGCATTATTGGTTTTTTTCTAGTGGGTCATGTCTTTTCATGATGTATCCAAAGTACAACAGCCTCAGTTCAGGCTTGATTTCCGTCTTTTTAGCAGTCCAGGGTATCCGTAGAACTCTTCTCCAGCACCACATTTCAAAGGAGTTGATTTTCTTCCCTGTCCAGCTTTCATAACCACACATAGAAATGGGAAATATGATGGCATGGACAATCCTAACTTTAGTATTCAATGATAAATCTTTACACTTCAGGATCTTGTCTAGTTCCTTCATAGCTGCCCCTCCAAGTCCTACTCTTCTGATTGCTTGACTGCAGTCTCCATTCTGATTAATGACTGAGCCCAGGTATGGAAAATCCAGAAATATTTCAGTGTTTTCATCATCTACTTTAAGGTTATGTAAATCATCTGTGGTCATTATGTTTTCCTAATATTCAACTGTAAATCTGCCTTTGCATTTTCCGCCTTGACTTTCTTTGGTAATCGTTCCAAGTCTTTGTTGTTTTCTGCTAGTAGCATGGAGCCATCTGAGTTTCTGAAACCGCTGGTGTTCCTTCCTCCAGTTTTCAGGACTCCTTCCTCCGAGTCTAATTCTGCTTTAGGTATGATATATTCAGCATATAAGCTAAACAGATAAGGCGATAAAATAAAAAGTAAACAAGGGAGGCAACTGAGTACTTAACACACCATGGATCTCATATTCATAAGCTTTTGCCTGAAATTAAGAACCAACCTCCTCCTCTTCGTGGTCATAATTGCGAAATCCACACTATGGTAGCGCCTTTATTAAAATGATGAGGACGAGGGTCGACCTGGACACGCGTCCCCCTTTCCCTTCTTAGGCCATTTCCGCACTAGACTGTTATAGCACTATTATTGCACTTTCAACATCCTATGGAATCCAGCCGGCCCCTCCCTAAACTGCAAAACCCAGGATTCCATAGGATGTTGAAAATGGAATCATAGCGCTATAACAGTCTAGGGCAGAAATGGCTTTAGCGAGCCCGGGCAAACACAAAGCTACCACAAGGCGAGAAAACTACAACCCCCAGCATGCCTCTCGTCGTCGACTGACAGCCAGGACCGAGCGACCATGCCGGGACGGAGCTTGAGCATGCGTGTTGTCCTGCCTGGGAGCCGTGCCGGACGGCGAGACCTAGCCATAAACAAGAGCGCCGGGCAGGGTGACGGCGCCGCACCTGCTCTCGCGTCGGCACAGAGGCGGCTGGAGAGAACCAGTGGCGGCAGCACTCCCTCTTCCAGCGGTGCCGGGCCGGTGCCGCTGCTGCATGAGGCAAAGTTGTGCGTGGCCACGAGTGGGCGGAGACCGTGCAGCTGGAAGAGCGGCCGGGGAAGAGTGGGAGGGAGCGCAGCGGCGGCGCCTTGAGAACTGCTGCAGTGTCCTCGGAACAGCCGGCGGTACCATCCGCCTTGTCGCCCGCAGTACGAGGTGAGGACTGTTCTGCCGTCTGACCAGTAGGGGGCGCTGCCGGGAGAGGGGTGGGTATCTCTACATGGTAAATAGTAAACTGTACTTGCTTTGGACTTGGAGGATGAGCTGGATCTGTTTGCCGCGGAACGAGCTCGCCTGGCTCAGCCCCTGTTGCTGTGTCAAGAAGCACCAACCGATGAGTGACTCTCCTCTCCCTCCCCCCGCAACCAAAAAGAGCAAAACCTTCACTGGCGAGAGATCCGGCTCTGAATGGGGTGCTGGGTGCTCAGACGTGGCGGTGGCCAGCCTTAGGTTCTCGCGGGTGGGGGGCTCTTGGAGGCAGATGCCGGGGAAGAGTGTGAGGGAGCGAAGGCGCTTTCTGGTTACCGCAAGGGGAAAATGCAAACCTGGTAAGGTCGAGCCCTTGCAGTAAGTTTCACGGGGCGATTGTGTGCTGCCTTTTCTTTCTGTTTTGAGTGCAGAGGTGGTCTTCTTTTGGTTTTAAAATCGCAGTTCCACACGGGAAAGCTTGATAATTCAAAAGGAGAAGAATTGTTTTGGGGCTGATAGAGCTGGTTCTTTGCTTGAGTTGCATCTAAAAATACCCCACCTCCGCGCAAATGCACGCACCAGTCTCTCTCATATTTGCTGCCTGGCTGACACTGGAACCTTTAACATCCTGTGCTTTAAATCAGAGTAAACTGTCTGAGCAGCAACCTAAATCGCAGAGACAAAGCACAAGGGGCGAAGGTTATTGTACCCTGCCAGCTGGGGATGATGGGAGTTTGAATACAATCCACACTTGAAACCACCAGGTTGGGGAAGGAAGGGTCTATAGAAAATGTACTTCTCTTTTAATATTGTGTTCTCTGAATTTCCCAAGTCTGTAAAGTGACTTTTAAAAAAAGAAAGACACGTACCAACATGTAGGTAAAGCAGACCCTTTTGTTGTGCTTGTATATTTTGATAGGATTCGTGGATGGTTTCTGCCAATTTTATGGCTTGCCTTCATTGCCCATATGATGTAGGTTGAGTAGTAATACTTGCTTCGCACATGGGTGTACACAGCAGCAGCTAGTGGTTTCCATGTCAATGGACTGGTGAATCACTCTGGATATTAGTCTGAACTTCAAAGGAGCTGACTGTGTGCTGAATCCTGTCTCCAAAATAAGATTTGACATCTTGGATAGATTTTTAAAGTTTGACTAAAAGCTGGGGTGGATTCACTGCTCCAGGGACATAAAAGCCACTAGTCACTTATGGTACATTCCCATACTTGGAATTATGTCCTACTTATACTGGTAAGAGTGGAGATGCCCAGCCTGCAGTCGTTGACCTATGCATCTCTCAAAGTTGGAGGGAGTTTCACTCCGTTTTCTTCTACCACTGGTAAGCTGGGCTGTACTGGCAATGATCTGGGGGAAAGATGTTTCCTTGGCTTCTGAGATCTCTGGAAAAACCAAGATCATGGGGGAGAGGATAGGAAAGGCTGTCACCCATCCAGAACCACCAGTGTTCTCTTCATATCAGTAAGCATTGCTTTCAGATCCTCAGACGTTCCCCACGCTGTTTACCAAGGTTTGTGTGCAAGACTATGCGTTGCTATGCTTGCATATAAAGCTACTGTACTCCTGTCTCTCAGCTGACCGCTCATATAGTCCTCAGCCCTAAAGGCTCTGCACAGGACTATATAGGTTTGCAAGCTTCATCTCTCCTTGCTTGTTCTCTGTGCAACCTGATGTGTGAAATGCATCTTTAGGAGATTATGGTATCATATCTGAGGTGAAAGGAGGGGATATGAAAGATCTGTCTATATTGATCTTTGGAAGGCTTTTCAGAGTCAATATCATCTTTGGATGGTTTGGTCACAGAGTGATGTATGAGGACTTCTGAACTCACCTTTGGGATCATCACATCAGAAGAAACCTGCAGGAGCAACCTCTCACTATACTCAGAGTCCCCTGTACTCCTCCAGCATACTGACACAGATTTGTTTTCATCTGCACATCTCCTTGCTCGTGCATGCCAATGATGTGCTGGTTTCTCATGCTGGCTACTATGTGCTGGTTGTGTAGTTAGCAAATGGCTAAGTGCAAGTCTGAATTACACTCTCAGATGGGTTGTGTGAACGAACCTTATGATGAGGTATGCAGTTGTCCAGTGTTACAGGGGCAAAATGCTTAGTGCACAGGCCTTTGGGCCCACCCTTGAGAGTGTTCAGGCATTCAGTATCTGAATAAAGGATTCAGGGCTGGAGAGTAGTGGCAGTGGGGTGTGGTGAAAATAGTCTACAAAGCAAATAAAGGTTTTCCAAATGCTTTTAATCAGCTGCACTTGAAAAATCATAGGAAAAGTATTTGAACACTTGAAACTGCACATTGGTTTCCATGTGATCCATGTTCTCTAGTTCTTGGAGAGACAGTGGACCTTTTGGAGGAGAGATCACATTTGAATGCAGTAGGACTGATATCACAGAAAAAATTCATAAGGAGGGAGGGAGGGAAGCGAGAAAGAAGAAAATAGAAGCCAGCCATGCAAGTGGAGACCTGCTTCAGTGAGCTACTCTAGCAAAGAAGCCAACACTGCAAGCCGCAAAATCCTCAGTTTAAATAGGATCTCAGCCTCATGAAATCATGAGCTAGTCTTAAGAAATGTCTCTCTCTCAGCCCCAGGTTGGATTCCTTTACAGTAATGAAAAATGGAAGGAAGAGAGAAATAGTCCCACCCTCTTTGAGAAAGGCTTCTCCCTGAAGTTGAAAGCTGCACCAGGTGATATACACCTGTTGTCTCCTTCTTCAGTGTGATACCCTTGGGGGAGTTGTAGGCCAACCCACCTGAAGGGTGCCAAGCTTGGGAATGATGGTTTATGAGAAATAGGAAATGGGTGAGAAATGTTTTGTCCTTCAGTCTACAACTCCCACAGTCTGTTTATTGTTGGCCTTGCTTGCTGGGGCTGGTGGGAGCTGTAGACTAAAACATCTGGAGGATTGAAGTCTCTCTATTTTGGCTGAAGTGATATAGCTGGACCAACCTCTGCAGATGTGGAAATACTGAAGCTTTTGTATTACATAGGAATCTTTGTCAGGCAGAAAGAAGCTCAACTTCAGCTATATCAGGAGCAAAATATTACTTTCATACCTTCTCAGGCACAGTGCTTTTGCAGGCAAGAGACATTCCATTCTTCTCCCACTCATTTCCGTTTTTAAATATTGGTTTGGTGCCATTAAGCAGTTGGGCTAAAGTTGTGGAGCTAGAACCTCTGAGCTTGTGCAGTTATTACATAATCCCAGTTACTTTATCTCTTGGGGAGTGGGGTTCTTGTCTGCTTGCCACAAAGGTGTGAGCCCTTGTGCCTCATTCCAGTAAAAGGTTGGTAACATGTGGTCTGTGAGCTACGTGTTCTCCCTTCCGGCTATTTTTCAGTCCCTGCTGCTGAAATTGGCAACACTGCTATTGCTGCTTTTAGCAGCGAGTCCCCAAAATTTAGTAGTGATGTACTGTGTTTGCTGGCATATTAGATGCACCGGAGTATAAAATGCACCCCATTTTCAAAGGGGTATTTTTCTCCCCACCCAGGCAAAATGCATAGGAAAAGGAAGGGGAGCAGAAGGAGAGATTTGCAAGAGCTCCTTTTGTGCCGCCTCCCTTTCCTATGCATTTAGCTCCTATGGAAGTTATCCATATTTGCCAGTGTATAAGATGCACTGGCGTATAAGAAGCACACCATTTTCAGAGGGTATTTTTTAGGAGGAAAAAAGTGTATCTTATACATTGGCAAATACAGTATGTACAAATGTTCTTCCCTTCCAATATAGTAGGTCATTTTTATAGCTGTTTTCTGGACAGTTTCAGCCAGAATGGCTAAACGTACAGATA
Organism: Cyclura pinguis; assembly: GCA_030412105.1. Lineage (NCBI taxonomy): Eukaryota > Metazoa > Chordata > Lepidosauria > Squamata > Iguanidae > Cyclura > Cyclura pinguis. The sequence continues at coordinate 46,969,363 of CM059604.1, forward strand.
CTGAACCAGCTGACTGAATAATGGGCCCTCCTCTTTTGTAAGGGTTTGGGGTGCAAAACCTTGTGAAACTGGAAAAACTGTGAATAAGTCACCCTGGAGCTCCCTCTCCCATTCCTTTCCAGGGCTCCCCACTTCCTGTTACCATGCAAGGCAGAAGGGAAGGAGTATGGGGGAAGCCTCACGCGAGCCTTCCTTTTGCTCTCCGGAGCAACCCTGGGCCGTTCCCATGGAAAATGGAAGGGAATGAGGGTGTGGCAAGGCTTATGCGATCCTTCTTTTCCCCCTCTGGAGCTCCCCCTCCCATTCCTATGCATTTTGCCCTTGTGTGGAGAACTTATACTGAGACAAAGCGGAAGGGAAAGGGGATGCCTTGTGCAAGTTCTCCACGCCAGGGTAGAATGCATAGGAATGGCAGGGGGAGCTCTGGAGGGGGAGAGGAAAGCTCATGTGAGACTTCCCCCACCTCCTCATTCCCTTCTGTTTTGCATGGGAATGGGAAAGGGGAAACTCCAGAGGGGGAAATGAAGGCTCATGCAAGGCTTCCCTCACCCCCACATTCCCTTGTGTTTTGCCTTGGCGCAAGTTCTCCGCACCAGGGCAAAATGCATGGGAATGGGAGGAGGAGAATTGGCGGCGGGTGGGAAGCATACACATTTGCAAATAATCAAATTTGTGAAGGTCAAACCCACAAATGTGGAGGCGTATTGTATGTCAACATACACTTAGATCTCCTGTAGGCTTGTTAAGGGAAGCTGAACCCATGACAATCTATCTGTAGCAAGAACTTTTGTGTCTAGTTGAAAAAATGTTAAGTTCAGCCTGCTTGTCCAAAGTAGTCAGAAAGACAAAAGGCATTATTAATGAGTTCATCACCTGTTATTCTCAAATTCTGGTTGTGGTTGTTGTTATGATGGTGTGTTTACAAGTTGAATTCAACTTATGGCAACCTTGTCAGAGGAGTTTCTCCACAAGATTTCTTCAGAGGAGCTTTTGCCATTGACAGCCTCTTGAGACTGAGAGAGCATGGTTTGTCTGGAGTCAGTCAATGGGGTTTTGTGGCTGAATAGGAATTTGAACTCTGTATCCCAGACGCCTAGTTCAGCAGTCAGAACACTACTCTATGCTGGGTCAGTTCTCAAACACTTACTCTGAAGTTAAGTCACATTAGGACTTCTTAAAACTATGTTTTTACAAATGTAGAACAGTCTTCTGGGCAGCAGAGGTAGGGAATCTTTGGCCTTTCATAGTACATTATTGTTGGCCATGCTAATTCCTCCCAGAATTTCAATGAAAAGAAGTTCAATGAAAGGGATGCAAATTCCAATCAGAGAGGATTTGGCCTTCCAGATCTTCTTACATACCATCAGGCATATCTGCTTATCTTATACTAACTTTTGGACATATCCACTTAAAATAAGGAATCCACCATTGTCTACCTGGAGTCTCCATTTCTGGTACCGTTGTTCAAATAGACAGTACTTGATTCTCATTTTATAAAAAGGACAGTGTTTTGCCAACGATTTCAGCAGTCAGAACTGTGTGGTAAATATTGTCTCATCAGTTGGAGATATGCTCATGCCTGATTGACTTTACAGGGAAATCCAGATTTGAAAATTGGTAAGGAACAATTTTTATGGTAGATAAGGCTGACAACGGGATTGTTACCTTAAATCAAATACTTGATGTTGATGATGAGTTTTTGCCTTTTTCAGTTTTTCAAAAGCAATTTAAACTACCTCTAGAAGCTAAATGACAATATCTGCAATATTTGTTACAATCCAGATTTGGTCCTGCAGCTTGACGTGCATCCAGTGTTCTCTTAATATTCAAAGCATTAATTGAGGCCAACCAGGTATTCAAACCAACAATTATATATATACATTTCTGTTATCTATGAATAAATATGACATGTGAGGTATACAGCAAGAATGGAATGGCAAATTGGACTATCCCATGCTAACTAATCAGTGGCCATTAGTTTTAACATCTATAATTACTATGGCTGTAGAGCTCCGACTACATCTTACACAGCAGAAATTGTTCTTTTGCATGTATTGGTTGCAACAATGTCTATTCCAGAAAGGGCTTTCTGAATTGTTGGAGGCGTAATACTCTTAAGGCTTCCTCAACACATATGTTTTAGAGTTGTCCCATAGTAGCTACATTTTGACAGGAAGTACAGTTGGCCCATTATATCTGCAGATTCTGTATCCACAGATTCAACCAATCATGGCTTAAAAATATTTTTTAAAAAATCCAAAAAGCAAACTTTGATTTTTCCATTTTGTATAAAGGACAGCCTTCTATTACACCTTTGTACATAATGGGACTTGCATATCCACAAATTTTGGTATCCATGGGTGGCCCTGGAACCAGACCCTAGGGGATTCCAAGGGCCCATTGTAATCATACAAGTTTGGTTTGGAGAAGTTCATTGATATTCAGGGACATGCATGTTCTTTTGAATTATTTATTTCTAGGAAATTAACAAATGGCCAACAGAAGCGGATTTTTCACACCGTTTTGATTGTTAAAAGATTGATACTTCATTACTGGAAAGATCATTTTTCTTCCCCTGTGATCCAGTAGATAGAAGATTTAATAACACTTGCAACATCTGAAAGAATGATGTATAGACAACATTTACAAATGGACTTATATTTGAATATATTGTCAGCTTTTATAGAAATTTATGACTCAAGTTACTTTTTCTCTTTTTGTATTTTTATCTTATGCTTTTGTTATACTGGAACATTACAGTGCACCCTATTCTGGTGTGACCTCCACACACACAAATGAGAGGTCACATGAAGCATTCACATCCCATTATAGTCAATGGATGTGATGAGTGTGTGCCTGCACTGCTGTGGGGAACACATTGCATCCATTGACACCGGTGGGATGCGATACACATTTTTATACAGCAGTTGAATTGTATTGTAATGTAACGGAAATCTCTTTTGAATGTAAATTTAAAAAAAAAATTAAAATACTTTGGGCCATGCTGGCTGGGGTTGATGGGGACTGAAGGCCAAAGGTTCCTCAGCCGCGCCTGGCATTTGGCATTATGAGCAGTTGCAGTGGCAGGATCCTAGGCTTGCTTTTATGTGTGCCACGTGTGAACGTTTTTTTCTTCTGATTCACAGCAGTGGGTTGTCTCAGTATAGGAGATGTTGCTCCTTGAGTTGACTGATAGTCAATGGGCTGCTGCTCTGTCTTTTGCAAGCTTAATCTGCCCAGGAAGACTGCTCCAAGGTACTCAGCTGGGAGGCATTTTCCCAATACAAATGACTCCTTTGAAGAGGTATTAAGCATCACTTCCAGTAGGCTAAGTGACAGATGTTAAAATTATTTTATTGATCTTTCTTTCTTTTTTACCAGTCAAGGTTGGAAAATTACAGACGATAAAGAGGGAAAAACCCGATGAAAGATGTAGAAAGTCATATTGAATAATATTGTGATAAAATGATAAGTTCGGTTTTTATATTTGTATTTTATATTGCTTACTATCCTTAGGATAAAGCCATTGTTCAGTGGTAGAGTAGCTGCTTTATGTGCAAAAGATCCAGGTATAGTCCCAGGTGTTTCTAGGAACATAGGAAACTTCTGTATACCAAGTTAGCCCATTGGTCCACCTGGTCCAGTTTTGTCAACTCTGGCTGACAGGAGTCTTCCAAGGTTTCTGTCAGGATTATTCCCTAATCCTACCTGGATATCCCTGATATTCCTTGGTAGTCTCCAGTTTCAGGTGGGTTCCTATGCTTCTTATTGGTATAGATCACTGATGCTGCTAATGGCTCTGATTTTCCATGCTGGCTACAGATTGTTGAGGTCATGTTTCTTGTGATGCAACCAAGCACTAAGGAGGGTTGTCCTTCTAGACCATTCCTGAAGAACTCAGGTGTGGCTCACTTCTGCTGCTTTTTGTTTATCAGATCTCTGGTGGCTTTGCATTATGGAGAAAGAGACCATAGCTTAGAGCATGGGTGTGCAACTGCATGGGGGAGGAGGGCACAGTTTTCAAACACACCCTAAACTGCCCCACTGGAGTCCAAACCTGCTCACCCGGATCTAAAATTATATCATTTTTCTTGGCTTTTACACAACAGGGGGGGAAAGAAATATGGGGATTCTGGATAGCTGGGAGAGTGTTTTCACACGTGTATGTGTGGTTTGAAAAATCATGCCAAAAAATTAAATTGGGATGGGGGCTTTGGTGGACTGGCGGCGGGGGGGGGGAGGATTTGGGGCCACAAAAGTGAGGTTTGGTAGAACTTGTGGTCTAGAGGGCTAACTTTCCTCACCCTAGCCTCAAGCCAGAATGCATGTGGTCCTTGCTACAATCTTTGGCATCTCTGGGTAGAGTTGGCAAAGACTCATGGGGAGAAGCTCCTGTTTTCCCATCCTGGTGGCCCAGATGTGTTGCCTAGAGATGTATAGTCCAACATGACTGGAAGGTACCAGGTTGGGGGGTGATGGTGTAAACCAGGACTGTGGAACTTTTTTGGCTACCTAGATATTTCGCAGTTGAGTAGCTAGCATGGCCAGCACTGAGGGATTGTCGGAATTGTGGCCCAAAATAGCTTAAGGGCCAAATGTTTCCCTGTCTTGCTGTGTGTAGTGTTGACCTAAGGCAGAAGCCTGTGTTCCTCATGGCGTATTGTATCTCCTGAATGTAAACCTTCTCCTGGATGCTTTGTACAGAATGAGTGACTATGGCTGGAAAGAAAATAACTAACATGGTCAAAAAATTTTGAGTGACTGCAGAATCTTTATTTGCTGTGGAGTGGTAAGTCAGAATGCAGTCTGTTTCAGTTACTTTAGTTGTCTTTAGTGCGTGAGCTCAATGCAGAAGAAAACTAATACATTAAACTAGAACCTGCCAGTTTACCTGTATCAAATTCTACTTTTGGAAGGATTCCCAAATTCAGTATGGGCCTACTTGTATGTTTGCTCTTAGTAAGATAGTGCTTTCCCTGTCTTCTTCATCTGCCTGTATTTGCAGGTTTCACTTCTTCTGCCTACATCTGGAGATTTCTTTTTTTCTCTCTGCCTGCTTCATATTGTCCTGATATTTCCAGTAAGGTGGCTACTCCTTTCACTTGATAGCAATAACTCATTATTTCTGATAGCACTATCTGCTGTTTCGGCCATGCTCCTTGTTGTCTCTGAAGAAAGCTTTTTTTCTCTGGAGTGGAGAGCCAGTATGGTGTAGCAGCAAGAGCGTTGGGCTGGGATTCGAGAGATCCTGGTTTGGTCCTCGCTCAGCCATAAAGTTGAGCATTATCTTTGGCCAGCACTTTCTCAGTGTTTTTGTGAGGATTCAGTTGGGAGAAAGAGAGCCAGGCACTTAACTTCATTGAGGGAAAGTTGAGATACAAACGTAACAAATTAATATATGTGTGAGAGAGCATCCTGCCCATTTGCCTGTCCGAAATGACATGGCCACTAATGTAAAATATTCAACATTTCTCACCTTTGGGCTGAAACATGGCATTACTGAGCAATGTTCGGGATTTCCCATCTGCAGACTGGAGTATAGGCATCCCTCCACATTGGCAGGTTTGACTTCACTAGTTTGATTATTTGCCGATTATTTTTTTCCACCCCTGCTTCCCTTGAGCATTCAGTCACAGATGAGGGCAGGGGAGCGCTAAGAGGGAAGGTGCATATATGTATTCTCTTGCTCACTCGTGTGGATGTGGGGAAGGGGATGGGACAAGAGAGTGGCGGGGGGGAGTGTGCACGCATACATTCTTTCACTCATTCGCTCAGGTGGGATGGGGAAGATATACACAATTTCCCATTTTCGTGGAGATCCTGCACCCCTAACCTATATGAAAGTGCAGGGCCGACCATATTAGCGTTTATTACTGTTTTATATGGAGGTATGCAAGCTTGCTTGTTTCTAGGCATGGGAGGAGTCCCTCTCTTTCTCTCTTTTATGTTAATCTACAGACATAATCTCATTGTGCTATAAAAATATTTTGACTCACCTTTTCAAAAGATCCTCACAAATGTCTTCCTCTCCCCCTCCCCTTCATCTGGGTAATATTTCAGCTGTGGAATAGATTGTTGGTGACAGCTGAACTCATCTTAACCCAGGCAGAAATGCATAGCAGTTCTTCAGCTTTTAATACTGCAGTTCATTGGAAGCTGTTGAGTTACATCTTTGTAATAAAAGTTGGAGTTACTTGTTTCTGCATGATAAAACTATTTTCTATATTGATGTTAAAAGCTTGCCTGCTTAAGAGTTACGACTTTGTTATATCTTTTAAACTCTTAAATCATCACAGTGTCGTTGCTATTTTGATTGGGGAAAATGTAAGCATTTTTAAGTCCAGTTGTCTCAAAAAGGGAAAGTTAAAATGTTTATGTTTCTCCCATTAAAAGCAAGAGGTTGTATCTAGAATAAATCTTTCTCCTTTGAAATCATCCAAAAGATAAATCGTGATTAAACATTTCCACTGATTTTAGCAGTACAGTGCAGTTGTGCCTCTATATTCACTAGGGCTCAGGGTGCAGGACCCCCACAAAAATGAAAAAATCACAGATATCAAGTGTGTATGTGTCTGTGGGAAGGGGGCTGAAGCATGGTGGGGATAATGGGCACCCATTGCCCAAACCAGGCCAGGGAAAGGAGAGGGAAGGGGAGTGGGTCAACATGGTGTCCCTATAGTTCCTGTTTCTCAACCATCTCCTTCCTTGGGTTTGGGGTGAGCCTCTTGTCGCTGTTGGGGGGGGGGCATTGGGAGAGGATTTGTGGTGCTGAGAATTTGGGCTGTGTCTTTAGCTGGCCAGACAGTGGCTGGTGAAGGAGGGGGAAGATCAGAGGTGGGTTTTTAAAGGGTTGTACGGCCCTAATCAGAGCTGTCAAGAGGGAAGATTTCGCTGGAAAAGTGCCTGAGGTGTGGGGGCAGGAGTTGAAGAACCTTGTAAAGAATCAGATCCATGAAAGTCAACCTCACAAATGTGGAGGCCCAACTGTATTTTCAACACATGCTTGCAGTGCTCTTCTAAAGCGCATTGAATGTATCTCCAGAAAATGTCCCTCTTTTCCAGCCCAGGTTAAGTGGTGACTTTAAACTGGGGTAGTTGGCATGTGGCCATTGTTGCACTGCAATTCTCATCAGCCCAAGCCAGCATAGCCCTTGATGAGGAATGATTGGAGCTACAGACCAACATCACTGATGAGTTCTACAAGTTCCTCATGCTTGCTTTGGACCAGATTGAGGCAGCTTCAACAGGTCCAGCATTCCGCCCCGGGACCCTTTCACTTGACAGAAAATTAATGCTATGTTTATTTTTATTTACAGTATTTATAGATTATGCTTTTATTCAGATTCTTGAGGCAGTTTTACAGTTTCACAATTTAACTAAAATAGCTATAAAGCAGTTAAAGTGAGTAGCATTAAAATTAATGTAGCCTGAAATAGATTATGAGGCATGAGGTGGGGGATGAAAAGGTCTTTCTTTTACTGGTGCTGATGCAAGCCCAAAGATCATATAGAGAGTAAGCACAGAATTTTGGATGGATGGTTCATTTGGCTAATTTTTTCTTTCACTCACTGAAGGATTCTGACTTGAGTATTGCTTTTTCTTGCTCCCTGATTTTACTATTTGTCCTGCATGCCTTCGGCTTTTGCTTCAGGTTCACATGGAGAGCAGGAAGTAGTTAAGAGGTAAGAAAGACTACAGCTGTTCTCCATTCCTGTTTAATTTTTGGTCGGCACTGCCTCTCCCTCTCCCTCTCCCTCTCCCACACTGCCTACCTTCGCCTCCAGTTTATGACAGTAGCCCTGCTCAGAAACAGAAGTCTAAGCTGTAATCCATAAAACCCAGACTCCAGTTCACAAACCAGTAGAACTGATGATTGTCCATGCAACCTTCAGTGCAAACTTCTAGCTCAGGTTTGGCCTTCCCCTTAGGCTGGAGTGGGCAAAGAAGGGCCCTGGGGCTGCAGGTGACCCTCCAAGGATGTTGTTATGGTCCTCAACACCTCCAGAATCCCCAGAGTGAACTTTTTCTGGTCAGAGAGAGAGAGAGAGAGAGAAAGAATTGTTGCTCCTGGAAATCTCCAGGCACAACAAATTACCTTCTAAGTAGGTTGCAAGGCCTCCCTCTATTTTTTATCATTGACAGATACTCGTTTTTGAGAAGCAGAAGGGGACTTCTAGACATTTTGGATTTTTTTTTTTGTCACTTATGTGTCCTCCTGGAGGGTTCAGAGGCATAAAAGTCATCCATGGACCTGCCACAGTTGCCTCCTCCATCTTAACTAGAGTGAGACAATTGCTTCAAGCTAATTTGGGTGTCATGAGAGGGTAGCAGTTAGTTATTTGATGTACTGTTAAATAACGAACAAATAGTTAATTGTTAGAATCATAGAAACTTCAGATTGGAAGGGACCACACAGACCATCTAGTTCAATCTCATGCCATGTAGGAATATACAGTTATAGCACTCCTGAAGGATGCCCATCTCAACCTCTCCTTAAAGACCCCCAGGAATGGAGAGTCCATCGTACTCTGAGGGAGTCTATTCCAGTGATGAACGGTTCTCAGAATTAAAAAGTTCTTTGTAATTTTGAGGTGGAATCTCTTTCCTTGTAATTTGAAACCATTGGTTTATGTTCTAGTCTCTGGAGCAGTAGAAAAACAAGCTTACTCCAACATCTACATGATATCCATTCAGACATTTAAAGATAGTTATACCGTCATTTCTCAGTCTTCTCCAAGCTATATTTATCCAGCTCCCTAAATCATTGGAACTATCACTGCGTTCCCCCTCCCATGGATAGGCAGTTGTTGGACATTCTGGCCTAAATTCTAGTAGGTCTACTCCAGTACTGACTAGAGTAAACTTAATGAATCAGTGGGATTTATCTATATCAGGGCTTTCCAAATGGTGTGCTGCAACACGTTAGTGTGTCATCTGAAGTGTGTAGGTGTGTCGCCTACAATCTTGGAAATGTATGTTATTATTTGTAAATCATATATTTTTAAAAATATATGAAAGGTTTTCATGAGATATGTTGTGTCCCCATACATTTTGTTATTACAATTTATGTATGTGTCTGTATCTCTTAAAAGGGGTTAGTTTAACCTCTGGTTTGCTAGTAAAACTGAATTACTGTGTCATGAAATGATGCATGTCTAAAAAAGTATGTTCACCAACATGAAAAGTTTGGAAAGCGCTGATCTACATGTTCACTTAGCAGTTGATTTAATAGGTCTGCCCTTGTTGGGATTAACCAACAGAATGCTAGCCCCTGTCTTCCATGGCCAAATAACTTGACTAACCTTGAGCACTGTGCACATTGACTTGAGATGGTGGGCATTTGCCATTCTGCCTTAGACAGAATATACCAACTGGTTTGTGCCTCCTGCTGAAAGATTGCTGAATGTCAGTTTTATAATACTGCACAGCCTGTTGCCCTGGACAACAGTTATTAGTTATTGTACATCATGGCCACTTTGAGGAGTCAGCCTTTGTATTCTCAAGAATGGGTTATGAATGAATCCTGTGGCCACATCTCCGAGTTCCCCCGTGTACATCTTACATTTCTTTGTTGGCCATTGCTGTTTCTTGAGGGGTTAGCCCACTGTTTATTGACTGAGCTTCCTCTACGTGGTTCTTTGCCTTGCCTGGGTCTGTAGTTGTGGGGGAAGCATGGAAGCCTGGCTACTCCATACATCCCTTCCAGCCTCTCTCTCAGAATAGGGATATTTGTTGATGAATCTCACAGGCCACGCAAATACTGCCTGCATACATGCTTATGTCTCAGTGAAGAATGTAGAGCAGATTTAAAAATACAGTCAGCCACCCACATTTGCGGGTTCCACTTTTGCGGATTTGATTATTCACAGATTATTTGCTGTCACCTCTGCTGCCTCACTATGCCACTATGCCAATAGGGACTTCAAGCCTCGTGAGACTGAGAAACTGCGAACGAGGCTTGTTAAGTCCTTTTTAAAAATGGTGTGGGGCAGCAGTGGAGGTGGCAGTAAGCCCCACCAACCACCCACTTCTGTCTTGTGAAGGAGCCCTGATGCCTCAAAGGACTCCATGGTGGGTTGAATATGGTGATCATACTTTTTTGTGTGTTAAATACAGTTTGGGAGGGCCTGGAGTTATTCACGGTTTTTCCACTTTCACGGGGGTCCTGTGCTTCTAACCCAAACACACGTGGAGGGATGACTGTAATTCCCAAAGAAAAAAAGGTAAAGAACATGGTACAGAAGGAGGCAAATGATTCAGATACCCGATCCTCTTTTGGCTTTGAGCTAAAAGTGGAACTTTCATTGTGAGTAACAGATACAGAGATGACCGCATATTTAAATATTATCATGCCTCACCTATGTTATATTTAACTATGTTGTTATTATTTGTCTACAGGTCATTTCTCACTTATGGTGACCTTAAGGTGAACCTGTCATGGGATTTTCTGGGACTGAAAGTGTGTGACTTGTCCAAGGTCACCCAGTGAGTTTCCATGGGCGATTGGGGAATCAAGGATTGTATGGTCTCTAGGATTGTAGTCTAGTGCTCAAACCACTATACCATACTGGCTGTACATTAGCCACTGTCATTATACCCAGGCCTCCTCAACTCAAAATGTCTAGCTATGGGGTTTGATTCCTGTTTGATGTTGCAGCTTGTGGAAGAAGAAGCTGAATCTTAGATTTATAGATTGCAGAAACTGCTAATGTGTCTTCAGCCAGAGGTGTATTCAACATAGCCTGCTGAGAGTTTGTTAACTTGCATGAGATTTCTCATCAAGAATGTGAGAATGAGACAACAAACACCTTTTCTATTGAGATTTCTACAATTTGTGCTTTGCGTTTCTGTATTTTAAAAAAGCTGTCTTCTTCCTTCGTGAAGCAAAGCAAACCCATAGAAAGTGGAGGAGGATTTGCTGGTGGATGACAAGAGGTGCAGACAACACACACACAGTCCTTCTAATTTGTAAAAGTCCGTGCTACAATGCAGCAGCTATTGTCATTGAACTATATAATTTGTTCAAAAATTATTTGCATAAATGCAAAAACTCTCTTGGGACCATCAAAAAATATCTTGGCATTTTGTAAGAGAGGGGAAAAAAATTTGCAGTTTCTTGTTCACACACATGAGAACAAGACTAGCAAGAATTTACATCTATGATTTGTGCATGTATACAAGGTCTTCTAAAGCCATCAGAGCCTGTCTGATCTTGGAAGCTAAGCAGGATAAGCCCTAGTTAGTACTTGTGTAGGAGACACCAATGAATGCCATGTGCTCTAGGCTGTATTTCAGAGGAAGGAACTGGCAAAACCACCTCTGAGGATTTCGTGCCTAAGAAAACTCTGCAATAATTTTGGGGTCACCATAAGGCAACAGGCAACTTGAAGGTGTGTACCCAGTCTCTCTCTCTCTCTCTCTCACACACACACACACACACACACAGATCTCAGGCTGAAATGTGGTCCACAGATTTGGACTGAAAGCTGTTTTCTAAGATACAGCAAGGAAGTAAGCTCAGAACACAGAGAAATCTTAAACATACTACTGTATAAACAGTACTGGAATGTTCCAAAGTGTTGCAGAGGAATTATCTGCAGAGAAAAACATGTGTTTTCCACAAAAAAAACAAAAAACATTTTCTGTACTGAAAACACTGTTCCCTTTTCAGAAAGCAGGGTTTTGTGCAGAAAAATCCATGTGTTCTTCTCAGTGGAGTAATTCCTCTGCAACACTTTGGGATCTTTTGAGGATAAGGAGAATGCTGTAAATACTAGATCAGCAAGATCTAGTAAATACAAGGAGAATGCTCTAAAGAATTATTCAGTTTCTTCATCAGTGGAGAGAAAATTAATTATTTGTTCCCACCTGCAAGGATGAAGGTTGAAAATTCTCCTTTCTTGCTTGTTCCTAACAGGGAAGACTTGAATTTCAAGAGCGTCAGGCTGGCCATATGAGGGAAAGAATAGGCAGGTTCAGAGAAATACCAGGACAAATTGTAAGGTCATTTTATATATTTACCTGCTCTGGCAGGGGAAATATAAAAGCCAGAAGGTGTAAATATCTCTAGATATCTTTTAAAAATCTCAGAAAATTGCGGCCTATTATGTGTTATAATAACCTAGTTGGTGATTATTTCTAAAAGAGTCCGTATATTGAACTGAGTAGGATTCTACGGTGTATCTTGTGTAGGTGCTGGCCATTGACACAGTTCTTTGCAAGGTGAAACACAGGCATTGAACATCTCTGCTGTGATGTAGAAGCTCTGTTGCTGCCCCTGCTGTGGGTTAAAGTGACCCATGCTGGTGTCTCAGCAGAAGTAACTGAAGTGCATAGTAAAAAAGATCTTTGAATCGTGGGTGAATTGCAGACCAAATGAAACTGTGGGTTGCCAGTTTTCACAGGCAGAATTTTCTTCTGAAGGTTCTACATTTTCTAACTGTGGAGGAAGGGATGGCTTCCACATATTTTTGACCTGTAATTCCCATCATCTCTAGCCCCCATAGCCAATATGGGGAACGATGGGAGCTGCATTCCAACAACATCTGGAAGGTCACCCATTCTGCAACATTGCTTAAAAGATTCTCAAAGTCTTGATAACCTAGCCTCTTTAAAAAAAACCACTTTTTTCCCTCCTTTTTGGGGAGGGATGCTGTGTGGTATAACAAACATTGATTATTCAGGAAGGCCGTAATGATGGGACACAGGTGTGATTTTATTAAAGCAAAATAAAATTCAACATTGACTTTTCATTAAGCAGCAGTGACACAACCTTGTTCCAGGAACAGGAGGCTAGTGGCTTGATAGCAGTGGGCCTGCATTAGAAAATCAAATCTGGAGACACTGCAGAGGGAGCGTTTTTCCTAGCTTGAACCTCCTACAGCAGTATTATTGATGTTCTGCTGTGTTCTCCAAACCGCTTAAGGTAATGCGTCCCCCTTGACTTTGTCAGCTTCATCTCTGCTTTCATCCCGGCGTCTTTAATGATGAATAAAGCTACGCAAATAAAACAAGAAGCCCTTTCAAATAGGTCTGGCTTTATGGCTCCAGCCTTGATGAATAAACATGCCTCCAATAGCCCGAACCTGCAATTTTCTGCCTGTCAGAAGGTGTGAAAGGGCCCTCAGTAGCTGTGGGGCTGTCAGTTGTTGCATATGGTGTCTAATAGACTCAGCTCTGCTCACTTCCAAAGGTTTTGATTGCACTTGTTTCATTGTGAGTAGCAATTCATGTTGGCATTAGAAAATATATTTTGTGCAGCATGCTTCCTCTCACCTGCCCAGAGTGCAGAGTTTTGAAGTAACTTGTTACAGATAACAAATTTTCTGTAATTAATTCCTTTTTGCAGTAACCAGGACCATTTCCGCACTAGCCTGTTATAGCGCTTTCAACATCCTATGGAATCCTGGGGTTTGCAGTTTAGGGAGGGGCCAGTTGGATTCCATAGGATGTTGAAAGTGGAATCATAGCGCTATAACAGGCTAGTGCGGAAATGACTCAAAGCAACTCGGTTATATTGCAATTGTAACACAAGGAGTGCCTTTGCTCGTTTTGTGGTGTGACGGTTCTAGTGTTTATAGCTCCAGGGTACAGGGTATATATGACCTCATTACTTAGGTGTGCTTTGGACCACAGTGTGGTGGGTTGTAGCATTTTGACTTTTTTTTTTAAAAGGGTAATCCAAAATTTTCAATTCTGTTTACTTTTGAATAGCAAGAAAGTAAAAACTCAACAGATAGCTTTTGATCTTGGAACCTAAGGAAGCTCAGGCCTAGTTAGAACTTGGAAAGGAGGCTGTCAGGGAATATCAGGTGCTGTAGTCTATACAGTTGGCCCTCCACCTATGCGAATTTGACTTTCCCATATTTGACTATTTGTGAGTTTCTTCAATCCCTCCTATCCACCCCAGGCACTTCTTTTCTGGGAGAACCTTTCCTCTGAGTGGCTCCAATTAGGCCATGCAGTCTTTTAAAAACCCACCTCTGGTCTTTCTCTTCCCCCGCCAGCGACTAACTAACAGGGTAGAGATGACTTGCTGCTCTATTTATCAACACTACAAACCTTCTGATGCCTCCACACACATCCAAGAAAGAAATGGGAAATGGTAGTATAGGGCTACCATGCCTCTTTTTTCTCTGATCTGTCTTGGACCCTGGGTGCCCATTCTCTCCACCATGCTTCGGCCCATTCCCCGTTCCTCAATTTGGTAGTTGCAATTTTTCCACTTCTGCGAGGGTCCTGCATCTGTATCCCTAGCAAATGTAGAGGGCCAACTATATTTCAAAGGAAGGCAACGGCAAACTACCCGAGTCCTCCCTATCTATGAAAATTCAAGAGGTCACCAGAAATCAACAGATGACCTGAAGGCACATACTTTACCTTTGACAGCAATCATAACCACGATGGGATGAACCCATTAGTCCTACCTAGAGTAGATCTGTTTTGAAGAATAGTTAGTCAAAGCTAACTAAAGCTCTAGCAATTTTAGAAGATCTGCTCTAGATGAGAATAACTGCGTTTAACTGAGGAGGGAGGGCTTATAACTGTAGCTACAATTAAAAAATACTTTTAAAAAGTAACTTCTTAAGCTTTTCAGTATGTATCTCTAGCAATTGTTTTAGCTATGTTTGAGACAAACAGGGCAGTCTGTTGTGCTCCTTTGTTTGTGAGAAATATCCAAAGCCAACTTCTTTCTCCCTGGGTCTAAATATTCTAATTTGGCAGTGTCAGTTGCTCATATAAGATAGATGCTTTTCTCTTTGAGTGCCGATGATCATTGTCGGTATGGAGGTTCCATAACACCTGCAGCAAGTCAGACTACATATTGGCCAAACAGTGTCCACAGCACATCAATGACGTCAAACAAAACAGACGGAAGCTAAATCTACAGCTATAGCTATGTCTACAAACCAAACAGACAGGGTTAAATCTACAGTTCTGTTATAATTCTGGGTTCTTTAACTCTTTGGTCTTCCAGATGTTTTGGTCCACAACTTCCACAGTGCTTTACCATTGGCCATGTGGGATGTCGGGTGCAGCTGAGGGGAACTGTAGGACGAAATGTCCAAAGAGCCAAAGGTTCCCCACCACATCAGTTTCAGCTTATTTACATTTTGAAGTGGTGTGGGAGGGACCTGACAACACATGGGCAGGGTTTGTTTCCAACATCACATAGCCTTTGATACGAAGATTTCACAACTCACTGTTTAATGATAAAGAAATATTCTCTGGATGAGAGTGAAAGTGATGGCCCTACACACTTGTGAGTGTGTTCAGAAGAAAAGTTTCAGGTAGGGTATTAATCTTAGGTTGTTCTGTATTGTTTTGAAAAGAAGCGTGTCCCAGAAATGGTGAGTAGATCTCATTAATAGTCCATATAATAAATAAATCATCATCAGTGCTTTGTTATAGTGCCTGCATCTTTTAGAGGATGGATGATGTTTTATTATTCAGACTGCAAATGTAAGCAGTTAGAAAATTACAGTCTGCTGTCAGCTTTCCAGTTTAAAAACAAAGCATTTTTCCCTTTTTTCTTGCAGTATACCTTGAAATGTCTGCTTATCTTGGTTTCTAAAATACCAGAGTGTATACTGCTAAAAGTGTGTGCACATATGCACATTTGTATTCTGTGTCTAATTAATATAATATATGAAGGTATTGTTACATATGAGAAAATTATGAGTTAAATCCTGGCATCTCAAATTTAAAGGATGGGATCTTGGGTGCTAGTATTGGGAGAATATGCTGCCTGAAGGAAAGCTGGTGACAGTCAGAGATTCCGTTTTGCATGAAATCAAGTGTGGGCCACATGTCGTCCTCCAGTTGTTTCTAAATGGTAGCTTCTGTGATCCTGAGCCAGAGAAACCAATGGTGAGGACTGGTGAGAGCTTTTCATTCCAGTTACATCTGGAGGGTGGCAAGTTGTCCATCCATGGACTAGACAGATGAACTGTGGTTTCATGTTCTCATGTCGTTTGAGTATTTCCAATAACATTCCTCAGTGAATGTTATGCTTTAGTGCAGGTGTTCTTCCAAAAACTGATACCTGCTTAATTTTAGGTTTGTGAGCATGTCATACTGAGTTTACTTCCAACCCCCCCCCCCCCAGCCTCACTTCTACCCTTGAAAAGGAGCAGGAAATTCCCCAGCGTTCACTAATTTCGCATGAATTCTGAATGTACTTGTAACTGAACAGGACAGTGGGACCCTGTCAGTGAATTGCCAATCTCTATGCTTAAGGACCTTTCCTTTCCCTCCTCCTTCTGAGTGAGAGAAGTTCTATCTAAGCGTGTGCCGAAGAATGGCGTGGGAATGGAGAGGAAACTGAGGTTTTACAGAAAAGCATTTATTGTAAGGCATGCAAGTAAACAAGACAATAATACACATGAGAGGCTCCCCCCTCCCAGGTACGCTTAAGTTACAAGTAGTTACAACAACAGATACATTCTTAAGATCAGCCAACCTCCAAAATAATAAAAAGTCGTAACGCGACTAACTACCTTATTCTAGTTACTCACATTTGGGTTCACAGGCTTAGATGATCTAGGAGAGGAATGAGACCAGGAGGCGAGGCCTAGGGGCTGCAGCCTACTGCTGGCACAGATCCCATCTCCAGGAGGTTCCTTTGTTGACTCTCTGCCACATGGCCTCTCAAGGATTTTTTATAACTTCTCCTTCGAAGCATCTCGAAGATGCTCACCTCTTTCCCCTTGATTGGGCAATTCTCCCCCCCCCCCACCTGTGAGGCTGACCCGCAATAAAAAGTGTAACCTAATCCCAACACCTCATTAACCCTTGGTTTACCTGAAGCAGGAAGTATCCCCCTTCAGCCAAGTCTAGATAATGGGAATCCCCATTATCACAGAGCAGAGTTGTGCGGAAGAGCCAGCCAACATTTATTAGCAATTCTAGGTGGTATTGAAGAATCATAGCCATGATCTGAAGGCACTTGATGCGGGAACCTGGCTGAAACTAAGCAGGTCTGGGTCTGCTGAGTGCCTAGATGAGAGACTATAGGAAGAGCACGGGTAAATGCTAAAGGCCTATCTAGTCCAGTATTCTGTTGCCACAGCAGCCACCCAGATGCATCTTTGAGGAAGCCCACAAGCAGAACTTGAGTTTGAAAGCGCTGTCTTGCTCACATTCCTCTGCAGCTGGTATGCAGAGTCATACTGTTTCTGATACTGAAGATGACATAGAGTGACCATAACCAATAGCCATTGAGGCTCTCTGCCCTCTATGTGTTTATCTGTTTTAAAGCTGTCCAGGTTGGCAGCCATGAGCTCCTCTTTTGGTAGCAAACTCCACAGCTTCACTGTATATTCTGTGAAGAATTACTGTACTTTCCTTTACCTGTCCTAAAACCCTTCAGATTATAGCATTATGATTCCACTTATGGGATCCTGGGACTAGTGGTTTTGAGTAGGGTATTTAGAATTCTCAGCCAGAGAGCTTTATTGACTTATCAAACCACAGACTCCAGGATTCCATGATAGTTGAAATGATATAAAAGTGGAGTCATAGTGCTGTAGCTGTGTAGTGTGAAAGGATTCTATCACTTTATACATCTACTTGTTCTCCCAGTTTACCCTTAGCGTTCCATTTTTATTCTATTCATCCTGAATAATTTGGTGTCAGTTTTGCCAAATGTTCACTCACATTACTCATGAACTTTAGCAGAGAATTTACTAATACAATTGGAAGAAATGCAAATATTTCATGGATCTGACTCACTATTACTGACTTTTATTTTCAGCACAGCTTTTCTTCTACAACCATGGTCAGATAATGCAAGGATTGTGATGGCCAGTTGGATATTCAGGTCCTGAAGAGGAGTAAGAAAGCCAGCCTGTTTTGAATCTTCAAATATAGGCAGGTATGTTCAAGTCTTTTTGCTAGGAATGTGCATGATTTCATTGTCTAACAAGATTGCCTGTTCTAGGATAATTTAAAAATGCAAGAAGGTGCATCCCTTATCTTGGGTAAACCAGTTTCCTGATGATAACCCCTAAATTCAGAAGAAAAATGTTAATTTAATTTAATTTAATTTAATTTAATAATTATGTTAATTAATTGTGTTAATTTAATTTAATGCAATTATGTTAAACTGGTTTCATTCAGAATATATGCAATAGATTTTTGCTGACTCCAACATATAAGCAACTTGGTGGATATAGAGAGCTAGCATGTCATCAAGAATGAAAGGTTAGAGTTACCCTTCCAGGTGAAGAAATTTGTTGCCATTAGAAGCATTCAAACATGTAAACTTTCTGTCTCTGCCCTCCCTTTTGAATATTAACATCCTGAGAGGACTGTACCAGCTTTTAGAAAAAAGCCAAAGGAAGATGCTATTCCTTCCTCTCTGCTTCAGTGAACTGAATAAATTGCTGTTGCATCTCCACTCTTTTCCTTCTTTGGGGACTGACTGAATCTTTTGGGTTTTGGTTGTTTTTCAGGCTGTACTGTGCTGTGTTGTACTGACTTCATTCCTTGAAAGCATTTGAAGGGCTAGGGTTTGGTACATCTCATTACCAGCCATCTGAGAAACATGGACTATTTTCCTCCAGATCACAAATAAGTCAGGCCTACAGCTATAGGTGTTAGTAAAGGTTACAGAAAATAACAGAATGTGGAGGTACCCAGTTCCTAGCCCACCATTTCCCACCTTGGCACCCTCCAACTATTGTGAACTATAACCCCCATCATCCCAAACAACTACCCCAACATGTTGACTGGGGACAATGGGAGTTGCAGTCCAACACAGCTGGGTGTGTCATGATGGGGTAGTGTGCCATGTCCAACCACCTTCCTTAAGCAGTATTCTAAAACACAATCACTAGGACAGCCAGTTTGTCAAGTTCACTAGTCCTTAAAAACTTCCCTGGGAATAACTTCCTTGGGGAAGGAACCTTTCCCCAAGGCTCCTTCCTGCTTTGTTGAACTACTTCTTTAAAGTTCTGTGCAATTTACTGCTCTGCAGTCTGACTCCCCCCCCCCCCTTTCTCTCATCCTTCCCTCAGTTTTCTTCTTACTCTTCATTCCAGCAGCATTTTATGGCTGGA
Source organism: Cyclura pinguis (assembly GCA_030412105.1). Classification (NCBI taxonomy): domain Eukaryota; kingdom Metazoa; phylum Chordata; class Lepidosauria; order Squamata; family Iguanidae; genus Cyclura; species Cyclura pinguis. The sequence goes on from CM059604.1 coordinate 46,988,424, forward strand.
ATCCTGTTAGCAGGCACCATGCTAACAGCTGCACTTTTTCCAAGGCATGCAATACTGGCAAGGGAAGACAGACAAAATCTGCCATCTCTAAGCATTTCCTTAATGCCTTGCTGCCTTCTCAGCTGCATCACCTTCAACTTTTGCCTGCTTCCACCACCTCCTACACCACCACCGTTACACCAACATAATGTATCAGCAAGATTCTGGTCTACATAAGTAAGAACTGTGTAAACATCCTCCTGCTCTTTTCTGTTTCTGAAGAAAGCACTCTTTTCTTATACCTCAGTGTTTGCCTTCCTTGTAGCCTCTATCTAAATCGTGGCATGTTGCACACAAAACTGTGTGTTATTCTGAGCACATCTGTTGTTGCTGATATGCTATCAGCGTATTACTTGGAGAATATGGTTTAATTTTTTTGTGCACTCCTCTTAAAATAACATTCATTTCTGTTGAGACTTTCAGGTATTAAGACTCCTGTTCACTTGCTACTCATTTAATTCCTTTCTGTCAGCCTTGTAACTTGCCTCTGAAGTTGCGCCCAAGAGTGACAGTGTTTTCATGATAAGAATTAGTGCTTACTTTGCAGACTGTTGTCATATTTACAATTAGTTCTTGCTGAGGTAGTAGACAGTACCTTTTTAGACTGTGTTGGAGGCTCCTATTCTTCTGTATTACTATTACTATTGTCAATTCCATATAGCTGACTCAAATGCTGGCTGCCTATCTGTTTCCACAATTCTGTGGAAATGTCTAGCAACCGTATGAATGTGAGTTAGGGCCATGCATAGAGATACCTTGTTCTTTCTCCCTGTGAGCAAATCAGGTTGTCTCTGACAACTTCAGAGTTGGAACACTTTGAGAAATGGTAGTTAACAGTTTCAGAATATATTAAACAATGAGTTTTGAAATTGGCTCAATATCCTGGCTTGTTGCAAAACAGGTTGACTGTTTGGCTAGCTGGCTTGCTTTCTGACATTTGTGTGCTATTCCATAAATTTTTTGGGCAGTGGTACAATAGACCTTACCTTGAAGGTTTAGTGTTTCATCAGTGCCAGTAGTCTCTCTGCCAAGGTAGACTCCAACTTGTTCACACCATCATTGCGTTCATTGTTGCTGTGGGCAATATATCATCTGGTAGCAAACCTTCTGGTGACAAATTACATTAGGCAGGCGTAAAACATAATTTGCATACAAAATAGAATTGCAATGCCATAAAATCGAAAGCGGCATAAAGTTTGACAGTGATATGAAATTCGTACACACCCCTCCCCAAATTAAGCATACAAATTCTAAAACCAAGAGGCCCAGAATACAGGAATCATTTAAAAGACCTGAGTTGGATGGAAAGAACCAAAAATACCTCAGGGGTGGCATCAGGAAACTTTCTCTGGGAAGGTCCTTCTGTAACTGGGGAGCCAATACTGAAAAAGTGCAGGTATTAGTAGCCACCTGCTTCACTTTTCATTTGGTGGAGACTCTCAGATTAGGGGTCCTTGGGAAAATCTTGAGGTTAAGTATGGAAATTGGGTAGGTGTGTATGAAAGAAAAGCAGCCTTTCAGGATAATCTCAAGATTGTCCACTGGATCTGACCAGAGGGAACACACAGCATTCTTCTTGCAACAAGTTCCACTGGTTGCCAGTCTTTTTCCAGGCACAATTCAAAGTGCAGGTGATGACCTGTAAAGCCTGGTACAATTCATGTCCAGGTTATCTAAAGGACCATTTCCCTTCTATGAACCTGTCCATCTTTTGAGATCTTAAAATGAGGCCCTTCTCTCTGTCCCACCACCTTCACAATTACAACTAGTAGGAACACTGGAGAGGGCCTTCTCAGTAGCTGCTCCCAGGCTCTGGAACTGCCTTCCAGGAGAATTTAGACTAACGCCTTCCCTCCTATCCTTTTGCAGGCAGGTAAAGACCTGTTTCTTTTGGCAGGGTTGCGTGGGCTGATTGCTTGGCAGAAATGATCTTTCGGAATGCGCTGTATTGTTTATTTTTCCTTTTTTTAATGGTCTTTTTAAAAGCACTGCTTTTAATTCTATTGTTAGTTCAATTTTATTTTTAATTTTTTGTGTGATGAATTTTAAAACTATGTCTGTTTTAAATCTTTGTAAGGCACACTGAATCTGAGGGAAAGCTGGGATGTTTTTGTTGCTAAAGCCACCTGGCCTTAAGCTGTTTCATGCTTTTAACTGGGCCAGGAGAGCGATGAGGAGACCGTACATTAAGATACAATTATCCAAACATGATGTGTCTATGCACAGTATAGTGCTCAATCATGTCAGAGCTAATCTGTTGTCTGAAGTGGTACGGAAAGACTCAATTTTGCTACCTCAATGAGTACTAGATCTATTTTACTCTCAGATTCATTTTTTTCCTCATTTCTTTCTGTTCTCATATTGAATACTCCAGTCTTCCAGCCCTCCTGTGCAGGATCAAAGCAGCTTACTCCTAAGGAAGCATGTAGAAGATTGCCACCTAGAAAAATAGATTTTTTTTGCCAAGGAACAGCCCTGTCACTTAAAAATAAAATTCTTGAAGAAAATGTGCAGTATTTTGTCTGCAGTATTTTTGCCTGTCATAGGTAGAGTAGTTCTGACAAAAAGCTTTTTTTTTTTTGATAAATATTCATAAAGAGAGGGATACTCTTAGCTCCTTTTTCTTTTCCTCACAGTCAGGGCTATCTTGCTGTTAGTTTTTAATGTTGTTGCAGTTGTTCCTGTATATGCCCACATGCCTCTTTCCCCTCTCTCTTTCTCTTTCTCTCTCTCTTTCTAATTACCTAAAAGCATAACAAGCTTCCTGCCTGTCTCCGAGATGCATTTTAGCTTTGTTAAAATGGCACTAGGGCTATTTGTTTCAATCTCACTGCCCTTTGTGGGTTTTTCAGGAATACTGCAGCAAATCCTCCTGCGTGAGAGGCTGACCTCTGGGGAGCCTAGCAAATTGAGGGGAGCCAGCTGGAGCAATAGGACACCACTGACAGATGGAGCACGCTCAGAGGGTCTGCAAAGGCAGGATAAAATGAGGAGACAGTTTGGATTTCTAGGTGAAACACAAAACTCCTGCTTTGACAGCTGCTTTGTGTGGGGTAAATTGGGGACCTGGAAGAGAAGAAGGCCGAGTGTGTTTCCTTTGCCGGAAAATCTCTTCGCCCTCCATTTTTGTCAGATGGGTGATTGGGCATTGCTTTTCCTTTGCTGAAGAGGCCTCAGGTATATTCATACACGTTCTGAAACCTGAATTAGCCGGCAATTGTACTTCCATGGACTAAAAAAAAAAATGAAGTGGTGGATGCTGTAGCATGTTAATGTGCTTTCATGGTGAGTGTTAAATACAGGCATGCTCTTTCCTCATCACACCTACATTTCTTAATTTCTTACTGTGTATAATAGATAAGCCTGAAGCAGATGTCCTTTCAGATGTGTGGGACTATAGCTCCTGCCATGACCTGTCTCAGCTTGGGAAAATGGGAGTTATAGTCACCATGTTTGGAGAGCCTAAGTTGAGGAAGAGCGTGTATGTATATGTCTAGGAGTGGGTAGCTTCTGGGGGTGGAGAGCAATTTTTACCCCCTTATCCACCCCTGGTGAGATGCATGGATGTGTCCTATGTGACCAGAAGTAACACATCACTTGTGGTTCCCAGTTTGGGCTATAACTTGACCACCTTCAGAATAGCAAGACTGTTTTTAGGAGGCTGGAATTACACAATTATTGCCCAAACATCTGCATTTTGGAGTGGTTTTAAGTAGTTATAGGATTATTTTTGATTTTTTTTTTTTTTTAAAAAGGGGGCTCGAGGTGGTTGGAGCTTGGGAGGCTTTGAGGAGCCACAGAAAAGTGGTAGGGGCCTTTTGTGGTTTGCAGGCCACTTTTTCCCCATCCATGTAAGACTAATTGAAACCGATTGTTCTACATTTGCTTTCATTTTCTGTACTCTGTGTGTTGTAGCTGTATCATGCAGTGGTTGTGCTACTCAGGGTGGTGGTCCCAGGAATGGTGCCACCTCATGAGTAATTGACTATCAGTCACTGGTGAGGTTCCAGGAAAGGAAAAAAAAAGTAGTCATAGACAATGGGCACAGATATTGTTCTGATCCCTCATACAAAGCAAAAAATAATTGCCAATCTCTCACATTGGATAGTGCACTGGTTTATACCATCTTCTACCCTGTAGACTGAGGATATGAATAATAAAGACTCGATGAGGTCAGCTTTATATTTGTGTTACATTTTAGTTCTCACCAATATGTAATTACACTCAGTAAGTTAGAGATATCTTGTCTTCATATGTTGAGCTTGAATATACACACAGGGATGGAAAGCTATATAGGTTTTATGCACTGGGTTCCCCATCTCCATACCATTCTGTGGGGCAGATGATGTGAGGGCATGGCTTTGAAGTCATCCTCCTGGCCAAAATGCTAGGGAGAGATTTTCTGTGAGGAACCCAACTTGGCTTCTCTTCCCTTTTCTGTGTGTTCATAGCCCAGGGTTCCCAATTGCAGCAGCTGTATCAGTGTGTGTGCAACCTTCTAGGTTTCAAGGCTAGAGATAGGCAGACTGGAATCCATAAGCCAAATCTGGCTCCCCAAAGTGCTGTTTTGCCCCCCCCCATGCTCCCTGCAGCTTACCACTGAAATTCAGTGGAAAACTGCTAAGTGTGCTGTAGTCAATTGAAAGCAAAACTAAAAGTACTATAGTCAGTATCACCATTTAGTTTCATCTAGTTCATTAGTAGTGGTCTATATCATATTACCATATTTGCCAGCGGATAAGACGCACCCCATTTTGAAATAGTATTTTTCAGGAAAAAAAGTGAGTCATAAATGCCAGCAAATATAGTAATTAAAGTCAGTTTAACTGGATTTCAGATTCATTTACGTATAAATATGAACCTAATAATATTAATCAAGTATGAAGGAAAATATATTTTGTTAATGAGCGGGTGCAATTTTAATGAATCTTATAACTATTTAAGAATTAATTTTTAATTCATTTCAACTAGTCAGTTCTACATCTGCATGGCTATTTTTATGTACTTTTTAATTTTTTAAATTCAGAGAGAAGAGCAATCAGACACAGCTTCATCTTGTCTAGACAACAGCTAAGGTGCCCTCACTGCTGGTGTTTCAGAGGGAAAGAACAGTGGCTCGCATTTGCTGGACTTAATCACCTGCTCCACTGCCACTCCCTTTTCCTTGTGTGTCATATCTTTTTAGGTTATAAGCCCTCAGTCATGGAAACCCACTGGATGACTGTGAGCAAGTCACATTCTCTCAGCCTCAGAAGAAGGCAAAGGCAAACTCCCTCTGAACAAATCTTGCCAAGAAAGCCCCACGATAGGGTTGCCATAAGTCGGAAAAGACTTGAAGGCACACAACAAACAAAAAAGCTTGATGAGGGCAGGGTACAGGCACGTTAACAACTGGAAGCTACAGTGGGAGACTTTTTGACTGAAAGGTAGTGTATAAATGCTATAAATAAAATTAAGCAAACATGTATAAATTTGCAGCATACACATGTTCGATGTTGCAATCTCTTACATATTTGCTCAGAAGTTGGTTCCACCCCCTTTAGTGGGATTTACTTCCTGTTAATTGTGCATATCCTATAAATGCTTAAGTTACATTAAGCATATTAGGACTTAACTTTTGAGTAAATATACTTAGATTATGCTGTTACAGGGTTAGCTTTTGAAAGTGATCATGCTTCATTTAAGAGATATAGCTGCCTTTCTCTCTCAAATGCAAATGTAGATCAAAATACATTAAAAGTCATTTATTTCTATCCCACCTTTCTGCCTGTACAGGATTCAAGGCACCTTCCACATCTGAATAAGTTATGTTCCCAGTGAGATCAATGTTCAGAAACACACTTCTCCCCTTGGAGAATGACAGTCTTCTCAGAAGTTCCTAACAACACTTACTGGCTAGACATTTCAAGGAAAGAATTCTATTCTCAAGCAACATTATTAATTCTTTATTTTTATTTAAAAGATTCATAAGCTGCCTTTTAAGATAAACCCTCCCAAGATGGGGCATGAAATTTCAAACCACAGATCACAAAAAGTAATCGGTTTGATAACGATCAAAATTAACTGTTAAACAGCATAATGTACACTGTACGATTACAGCCAGTGAAGTTCTTCCTCAGTTAAATTAAGCCAGGGTACTTGTATGTGCGATTATAATTTGAATGTGTCCATATTTTGATGTGATAGTAGATAGATAATTTATACCATTAGTATTAACTCTTATCCTTCTGACCAAATCCCTCTTCTTTTTGTGCAATTAATTCTGTAGCTCACTAGGACTGAAACCTCTTGGAGTCAAAATAGATTTTTGCCTTAAAATATATATATAAAAAATCAATGTTCATTTATTGGACTTCTTCGAGTGTGTATGATTTTCCCTACCTCTCTAGGCAGCAAAATCAGTTTGTAATTGCTCTTTCTTTCGTCCTTCTCTACTGCCACTTAATCTGTCAGCTACAAAACCAATCAGATAATTTCTTTCCCATAATTCCCTATAGCCCTAATTGCAGTTATTTGCCACCTGATTAACAGTGCACTTGATGGAAATCTCAGCCTGCTACTACTGAACTGAAATCCTGGAGAATCTAATGCATTAGCTGCTCAAGCACAAAGGAAAGTGGAAGAAGCTGTGTGTTCTCCCAGATAGAAATAACAAACAACTTTACAGTTTCAAAAAGAAGAAGCCAGATCGTTTAACGTTGACTTGGAATTATAGATCAAGATTGCAAAAAAGGCTTCTATTGTTGACATAATGCCTGTTCAGTTGAACATACTGACAGTGAATTGGCCAGAAATATTGTTAGAATGATATTTGTCCTTGTCACCATATCTTCCACCTTACAACCGCTTGTGACCCTCTAGTTCCTATCTTTCCAGGCTGTATGGGCTTGAGCTGATGGGAGTTGGAGTCCCATGATATCTGGAGGGCCACTAGTTGGCCACCACTGCTCTGCCTAATATGAAGATTTCTCCCCCGGTATTGGTAAGCAGGAATGACTCCAAAATGCTTAACTTCTTTCTGTCACGCATTTGGCTCCTGCTCGCAGAAATTCTTCTTTCTTCTTCCATAGCTTATCTGTTACTGACGATAAAAGTTCCACTTTTAGCTCAAAGCCAAAAGAGGATCAGGTATCTGAATCATTTGCCTCCTTCTGTACCATGTTCTTTACCTTCTTCTCTTTGGTAATTACAGTCATCCCTCCACATGTGCTTGGGTTAGGGGCACAGGACCCCCATGAAAGTGGAAAAACCATGAATAACTCTAGACCCCCCAAACCATATTTAACACAAAAAAAGTATGATCACCATATTCAACCCACCATGGATTTCTTTGAAGCATCAGGGTTCCTTCACAAGGCGGAAGTGGGTGGCTGGTGGGGCTTGCTGCCACCTCCACTGCTGCCCCATACCATTTTCAAAAGGGACTAACGAGCCTCGTTTGCAATTTCTCAGTCTCATGGGGCATGCAGTCCCTATTCAAAATGGCATAGGGAGGTGACAGCAAATAGTCCATGAATAATCAAATCTGCAAAAGTGAAATCTGCAAGTGTTGAGGGCTGACTGTACACTCTTGGCACAGTTGGTGTGCAGATACTGTTATATGAACACCACTGTAGAATATATCAGAGCTGGAGAAAGATTACTTGTTTGGACTATGACACTCAGAATCCTCCAGTCAGAGTTTTGAAATCTGGTAAGTTTCCTCAGCTGTGAAATTTTCCTCTTAGTCGGTCCAACCATTGGAGCTGCAATCCAACATTTACGTGGAGGTAGCATGAAGTAGTGGTTTGAGCATTGGACTGTGACTCTGGAGACCAGGGTTCAGATTCCCCACTTGGCCATGAAAACCCCATGATAGGTTTGCCTTAGAGTTGCCATAAATTAGAAACAGCACACAATAACAACAAAGTTCAGTGAAACTCACTGTGGTTTACTTCTGAGTAGACGTATCTAGTATGATCGTGTTAACGAACCTTCAGGTTCATGCCCATTGTTGGATGATGTGAAATTTATCTTGAAATCCTGAGTACGCAGAATATGTTCTGCTTGCCATTCTAATCCAGTGTTTCTGGACAGTGTTGTTTCCTTGTTCGTTTTATTCAAATGCCTGTTCTTCTTGAAGAAGACAGAGGACAGAATTTAAAGTTCTCTCTCCCCCTTGTCCTGCCTCTGTGGTCTTTGGGAGGGAAATAAGCAGTCTCTTTTTGATTTGAATCAAAGAAATAACAGTTGAACTGTGACTGTACCTTCTTTGTGAAAACACACTCATAGCAGTGAATTCTGCATGATGGTTTTGCGTACAGAAAGTTATTTGCCTGTAGCACAGCCTCCCCCCCCCCCCGCAGGTTTTGTTCCAGAAGTGTTAGGAATCAATTTTTATAAATCCAAGCTAGGACGATGGTATCTGTAGTCCAGTTCACCTGTAGGACAACCTTCTTTGGATTGACTTTTGTAGCATCTGTGCCTCAGTCTGCAGTATTTATTTATTTTGGAGTTTTGCTTTGCAAGCAGCACCTCTAAAATTAGAGTGCAATCTGTTTGGGGCAGCTGTTCAAAGATTATTTTTAAATTTTAGCTTCACAGCTTCCTTCTTGTATGAAAGCTGAACAACTTATAAACCTGAACAGAGATGATGGGAGGGTACATTAATATTTACAGTGACATTATGAATCTTTGCAGCAGTTTGCGTAGAAGACGGATTAATTTCTATTGATATATTTCCAGGTGTATTAGATCACAGAGTGGTTTTGATTCTTAAGTTGTTGGGTTTTTTAAAACAGCATTTACAACAAAAAGTCTTTCTCCTGTTCTGATTTAGGCTGCAAAAATGGAATAAAGCTTGTGATGAAAACCAGGAGTGGATTTTTGTGCAATAGGATTGTGAGTTCAGTTCTTGTGCTGAAACTGAATTCCTGAGCTGAAGCAACATTGTACTTTAATTTGAAGAGTACATGCCCTTCCTGCATCCCACACCAGTCTTTTGTACCTGGCTCTGGTTTAGGGTTAGAAAGAATAGTTGAAAACATTTTGATAATAGATGAAAAATGAGTTTCCCAAGTGCCAGGAAACATTGATGGGGAAAATCTTGGACAGATGAGAATCTTTGCAGTTCAGGAGTTACTTTTTATGACAAGTGAATGGGGGTGGTTGCGTAGGCAATGGCATTTTCTGCACAGAAAATACCACTTTGTGTGCAAACCTTCAACTTGCAAAATAAATCTCTAATTGTGAATTTGTTGTTGTTAATTGCCATCAAGTCAACTTGGACTTATGGTGACCCTCTAAGTGAAGACCTCCAAGGCACTCTGCTATGCACAGCCTTGTTTAGGTCTTGCAAACTCAGGGCTGGGGCTTCCTTGACAGTGGCCCTTTTCACACCTTACCTTTTCCCGGTGCTGGGCTGCACGGCTCGCGCAGGAAGCCTTGGGAGGAATGCCGTCGCATCCGTCCTGCTTCGGCTCCGCAGCTGCTTCCTGGTCGTGCGAGCGCTCCGCCTCTTCCATTTGCAGTACAGCCTGGGACCTCCCAGGCTGCACTGAGGGGAGGACGCGTGACTGGCCAGGCTCCCGAGGCTCCACGCGCCAGGTAAGTGCGTGCAGGGCCCCGGAGTGATGTGTGACCACGCAGCATTTTTGGCTTTGAGCTGAAAATGAAAAAATGCATGCGTGGTCCACGTCAGGCCCTTGAGCGTCGCACAAATGTGAGTGCGTCATATGGGCCGCTCCTCACATTTACGCGACGCTCAAGGGGCCCTTTCACTTCAGAAATGCCGTGCAAAAAGGGCCAGTGTCTATCCACTTACAGTGCAGTCTCTCTCTTTTCCTACTGCTTTCTACTTTACCAAGCCTTATTATCTTTTCTAATGAGTCGTGCTCATCGTGATATGTCCAAGGACGACAGTTTCAGTTTAATCACCTTGGCTTCTAGGAAGAGTTCAGCTGTGATTTGCTCTTGAACCCATGTGTCTGTCATTTAGGCAGTCCATGGTATCTGTAGAATTCTTATCCAGGGTGACATTTCAAATGAGTTGATTTCCTTTAGCTTTCTTTCCTTTAGCTTTCTTCACTCTCCGTCTTTCCCAACCATACATAGAGCTCCTGATTTCAGTATTTAGTGACATATCTTTACACTTGAGGATCTTGCCTAGTTCCTTCATAGCTGCTCCTCCAAGTCCTAGTTTTCTTCTGATTTCCTGGCGGTAGTTTCCATTTTGATTTATGAATGAGCCAAAGAATGGAAAATTTTAACGATGTCTTCATTGTCTACTTTCAAGTTGTGCAAAACATCCATGGTCATTATTTTTTTTTTTCATGTTCAACTGTAACCCTGCCTTTACACTTTCTTCCTTGACTGTATTCAGTAATCACTTGATGTCTGCTGTTTTCTGTTAGCAGTATGGTATCATCTGCATATCTTAAATCATTGATGTTCCTTCCTTCAATTTTCATGCCTTCTTTCCCCAGCTCTAATCCTGTTCTATGTATGATATGTTCAGCATATAAATTAAACAGATAGGATGATAAAATGCAGTTTTGCCTAACATCCTTGCCAGTTGGAAACCATTTTGTTTCTCCATATTAAAAAAAAAAGTGCAGTTTTCAAAGATGCTCTGGCAGCAGAGATAAAATGGTAAAACTAGTCATTCTGGCCTATGAGAATGAAATTATAAGGATTTACATCCCTGCTCTGGTTGGTGGACCTTGAGGGTCTTAGTAAAAACAGGAAGCAGATTCCATAGACCTGAAGTCTGCTCATCAGTGCTTTTCTGTAATATTCCAAAAATTTGGCTTTATAATGCTCTAGAACTCTATTTTGCATTGCAAAAAAATTATTTTGAGTTTCTTTGTTTTTTAGGTCTCTGTTCCACCATGTTAAAGAGGATTGAAGATGCCTCCCTCCTCCTTTGTGTTCACCACCTGCCTTCTTGCTAGGACCTATATCCAGAATGAACATAGCGGCTGTGTTTAATGCCTTGCTAGTGTCTGTCCTTGCAGCTGTGCTGTGGAAGTATATCAAGCTGCGCGACCACGTCTTTGTTCTAGAAGAGGAGCTAGTCCTCACACGCCAATCTCAGGAACTCTCTCAAGTCCGCATTGACTACCATGCTGCTCTTCAAGCCTTGGTGGAAGATGGCACCAGGATGGTGTGCACTGGCAGGATGCACACAGACCGTATCTGCCGCTTCGAGTCCCTCTGTTATTCCACTGAGGCAGAAGAGTTTGTCTTCTTCCACAGCAACTCCTCCATTATGCTTCCTAACCTGGGTTCCCGAAGATTTCAACCTGCCCTCCTTGATCTCTCCTCAGTGGAGGACCACAATACACAGTATTTCAACTTTGTTGAATTGCCAGCTGCAGCACTGAAGTTCATGCCAAAGCCTGTTTTTGTCCCAGACGTGGCCCTGATTGTGAATAGGTTCAACCCAGACAACTTGATGCATGTCTTTCATGATGATCTCCTTCCAATCTTCTATACCATGCAGCAGTTTCCAGATTTGGACCTGGAGGCCAGGTTTTTTTTCATGGAAGGGTGGGGCGAAGGCCTTCATTTTGAGCTATACAAACTGCTGAGCAATAAGCAACCCCTCCTGCGAGAGCAGCTGAAGACCCTTGGCCGTCTCCTTTGCTTCACCAGGTCATATGTGGGGCTGTCAAAGATCACCACATGGTATCAGTATGGCTTTGTCCAGCCCCAGGGCCCAAAGGCGAACATCCTCGTCTCTGGCAATGAGATCCGACAGTTCACCAAGTTCATGATGGAAAAGCTGAATGTGAGCTTGGAAGGAATGCCTGGTGAGGAATATATTATTGTATTCAGTCGTACCATAAATAGACTCATCCTAAATGAGGCAGAACTCCTGTTGGCACTTGCCCAAGAATTTCAGATGAAAACCATCACGGTTTCCATTGAAGACCATACATTTTCAGATATTGTCCGCTTGATTAGCAATGCGTCCATGCTAGTCAGCATGCATGGAGCCCAGCTGATAATGTCTCTCTTCCTGCCAAGGGGAGCCACTGTTGTGGAACTCTTCCCTTATGCCATCAATCCTGAACATTACACGCCCTACAAAACACTGTCTACTCTTCCTGGCATGGATCTCCAGTATATTGCCTGGCAAAACATGGAGAAAGAAAACACCGTGACATACCCAGACAGGCCCTGGGATCAAGGAGGAATAGCCCACTTAGACAAGGCTGAACAAGATCGGATCATAAAAAGCAGTGAAGTTCCCCGCCACCTCTGTTGCCGTAACCCAGAGTGGCTTTTCCGTATCTACCAGGACACAAAAATTAACATTGCTTCCCTCATCCAGGTTATTAGGCACACGGTGAAAATTAAGCCTGGGCCTAAGAGGCAAAAATGGACCAGTGGTCTCTACCCAGGGAAGGTCAGAGATGCTAAATGCCAAACCTCTGTCCAGGGCACCACTGAAGCGAAACTCTCTGTGTCTTGGCAGATCCCGTGGAACCTTAAATATCTGAAGGTCCGAGAAGTGAAATATGAAGTTTGGATACAAGAGCAAGGGGAAAACACATACATGCCTTACATCTTGTCCCATCAGAACCATACGTTTTCAGACAACATCAAACCATTCACGAACTACCTGGTCTGGATTCGGTGCATTTTCAACAAAAATTTCCTCGGGCCCTTTGCGGACGTGCTGTTGTGCAGTACGTAACTGCTGCCAAGTTTTAGACATTCTGTTGTGGCAAGGGGCTTTACATAAGATGAGCCCAGTTTCATACCCTCATCATTTGTAAAAGACTGACAAGGACTTTCAGACCATGCTAGTGCCTGAGTGTTCATTTTACTGCCTTTGGTGTGTCTTTTCTTCTTGTGGCATTATTTCTGGTCAAGCTTGTAAAAAAGTTCTTGACCTTTGAAAGAAGCCCCCAGGCATGAGGCTCCAAATTGAAATGAAAATGGAAGGCAACGGTTGTACTTCAATAGTTAGATTAATCTCACTGTCTCCTGGTCTTGCTCTCTCCCTCTCTCCTTCCCTCCCTGCCTCTCTTTTTCTCTTTCTCATGGTGAATATTTTAAACTCAGTTTTATGCTGGAATTTGTTTATGTCACTGGATGGGAAATTTTTTTGTATTCCCCAGTGTTTAACCTTTTTTTTTTTTAATTTAATTTTTTGATTCCTGAAAACACTGGCATCCTAGACCAAAACATTTGGTAGCCGAATATTCATTAAATTGTTGAAAACTTACTGTGGCACTTTCTCTTCCTTTTTCTCTTAATTCTTATACAAATTACTATTTCACAGTGAATGCTGAGGTATGTATGGTTCCTTTCATTTAAAAAAAGCCCTATTGGTTTACTTACTTTTTTTTGGTTGGTTGTTTACAGTTGTGCCACGTTGTTCCTCCAATGCGTTTATGGTGGCATATATAGGCTTTCCTGAGAGAGAGTAATCCAGGGTCACCCAGTGAGTTTCATGGCTCACTGGGGACTAGAACCATGACCTCCAAAATCCCAGTCTAGTACCCTATGCAATTACATTGTATTGGATCTATTTATAATCCTTGTTCTATCCTCTGTAATGAGATAATGATGCTTATCCCCTGTCAGAACCCAATTCCTGATTGTCTTGGCCAAGTGATTTGGAATATAATGACTGAACCAATGTCGGCTACATAGGCCCTTGCTCATTACAGTACTGAGAAAGCGTCTCATAGATGAGAACCTTGTACACAACCATAGTAACATGAGACATTCTCAGTTTTTGAGTGGAACACAAATATAATTCTCCTTAACCTAATCCAGAACAGGCACTGGCCATGCTTGCTGAGGATAAAGAGAAGTATAATCTAATATGTCTCAAAGCCAAGAGGCTGGGAGGAAATTGGACTAGGGCATTCTTAAATATGATAGGGAATACTTGTAGGACAACAGACACACTCCTGCTTTTGGAAATGGATGGCTGTTTAAATGCTGGGGCTCAGCGGAGAAGAACCTGTATGGAAACAGATTTTAGGAGCCATTAAACAGTCACACTGGAGTGCGAACAAGGAAAAGCCTTCCTGAAGAATAATGGCATCTGGTGGGCTTTCATTTATCCATTAGCATCTGCCTACTATTTCAAGTCATATATTTTTATTAGTTTAATGAGACTGGACAAGACCCCTGTGAGCTGTATCTTCTTTCTCTTGTAAGGTTCAGGGGTTCTGCCTTGCACTAGAGCGATAGCCTCATTCCTACTGCCATGGCATACATGTGCTTGTACTACACTGTCGTACTTCAGTTATCAGAACTGAGTGATCCTCAGTACAGAAAACTCAGAAATTAAACCACTTCCTTCCATAGAGAAAAGCAAATTCAAGGACAAGAGTTCTGTCAGTAGCCTTTCCTTTGTCCCTTCAGAGAATTTTTCTGTAGAAGCAAAGGTGGGGATTTTATTTTTTAAAAGTAATTATTTACTTTTTAAAAAATGCAACATTGGCCCTTCTTATTACTTAAGTTTCAGTGGTAATTCATTACTTTGGAGTTACTTTTAAAGAGTTACTTTTAAACCTTTTTCTAAAGAATAAAATAAAATGTCCCCCAATTGCTTCCAACTCTGAAAATGTACCCTCCAAAAACTACATTTCAAGCAGGGGTCGGAAACATATAGCTCCCTCACCATGTTATTGGACTGTGAGGCCCATCAGCCCTAGCCTACCTAGCCAATGTTAAGCTATAATCAAGTTGCAGTCCAACAACGTCTGGAGGGTTGCACTATTCCTGTTGTTGAATTTAAGGCAGTATTGTTACTTACCAGCATATTGTTGGCAACCTTTGTGTGGAAGAGTACTCAGACCTATCCTCCTCTCTCCCTGTTTGCAGTGCTGCAACCCAGAAACAAATTTATCACTTCCATGGGTTCCAGGGCCCTATTTTAGGGCATTTTCCCTGCAATCCTGTGGATATTTACTTAGAATCAAATCTCAGACTTCTCAAGTTGCATGTTTGTTCCCAAGTAAGTTTTCGTAAGATTGCAGCCCTAAGCCTAAATACAATATTATGTCAGTTCCTTTTGCTGTGATCTTTATGGTATATTATATGAAAGTGGAGTTTGTTTTGGTTTTTTTCTTTCCCTTTCTTTTAGTATTTCTTTCTTTCATATTTGACATCTTTACATTTCTCATAATTTGTGAATGGTTTGTGAGCTACCATGAGTGACTACTGTTGAGACAAAAAAGCAACGCATATCTGTTTTTTAAAATAAATAAACTATGGGACCTTATTTTCAGCCACTGTAAACAACTGCAAAAGTAAATAGTGTAAATACAGTCCTTCCCTCCACATTTTCAGGTTTGCCCTTCGTGAATTTGATTATTTGCAAGGAGCATGCATGCCTCTCCCCACCTTCTTCTTCTCCCATTCCCTTGTGTTTTGCCAGGGCACGGAGAAGAAAGGCAAGCACCCAGGCAAAAGGCAAGGTAATGGGGGTGGGGAAGCACATGTGTGCCTTCCTTTCCGCCTCTGGAACTCCCCCTCCCATTCCCTTGCCTTTGGCCCCAGTGTAAGAAAGCACACCAAGACAAAAAGAAAGGGGAGATTTACACAAGCCTTCCTTTCCCCTTTTGGAGCTCCCCATTGCCATTGCCTTGCCTCTAGCCCTGGCATGCAAAAGGCAAGGGAATGGGAGAGGGGAACCCCAGAAGGGAATAGAGGGGGATTGTGGGGGAAGTTATTCGCGGTTTTTTGACTTTTGCGAAGCTTCTGCATCCTGGACCCTCACAAAAGTTCAGGGGCCACTGTCTCAACACTTTGACAATGTGTCAGCAATGTGCTAGCAGCTCTGCCACTGCTCCACTGGCAGCTGGGAGAACATTTACCCTGTTATTGCTGCTATGCCAGTTCTGATACTTGTGCATTCTGTGCAGTTCAGATACTGTACATTAGGGTGAGCAACTCTTTGCCTTCCGGACATTATAGGAGTGAAGCTCACCTTGGTTATATTCACTAGGGAATTGGAATCTAGCAACCATTGAAAGGCCAAAAATCACCAGTCGCTGTCATTTATACTCATGTACGTGGGTTGCCACGTACCGGTAGGGGAAAACTACTGTAAAATGCCAGAAAATTCACTTCTCTCCAAGGCATTCTCAGCTGGGGAACATTCTGTAGAGACATTCTATGCTGGAGTTTTCTATTCAGGTGGCTGAATGCAATGTGACTTACAAAGTTGTAAAAAGAAAAAAAAAATCCTCTCATTGACTTACCCAATATGAACTTGAAATGATTTCAAGTATAGCAGGAAGGAAAAATCAAGCTAAACTCCTGAGACGAAGAAATCAGCTTTGGTTAGGCAGGTACAGAGCTTACAGCTCCCAAAATCTGCCAGTGACAATGGTAGCGACAGGACCATGAGTCTTATATTCCAAAAAATGACTTTTCCAAGCATTGGGCAGGAAAGGCCTCCTGGTGATGGTACTACCACTCTCTAAACCCAGCAGCGAAGTTGGAACTAGCAGGGTTGCAAACCACACCACAACGCATGACTCTTCATTACTTTCCCAGCTTCCCGTGTTCTTTTCTGGCTTGGAGAACAATCTGAATCAAAGAGAAACAATAACACACTCTTCCCTTAGTGCTTTGGTAAGGACAAAGGGATGAAGGAAAGTCTTTCTGTTTCCTTTGTAGTGTAACTAAAGCCTCTTTCACATTACACAGTTATGGCACTGTGATCCCATTTAAATTACCATGGTGACATACTATGGAATCTTGGGTCTGCTAGTTTGGAGAGTGAATATAGGATTCTGATTGAGAATTCTAAGTACTCCTCCACAAACTACAAATCATAGGATTCCTTAGGACAGAACCATGAAGTTAAAGTAGAATCATTCTGCTACAATTGTGAAAGGCAAAATGGCCTGAGGATAAATATTTTTATGTCATCTCCTTATGGCTGTAGAATATGTGATTCTCCAAATGTCGCTGAACTCCAGTTCCCAACTCCTGCCAGCCTGGCCAGTGGTGGGGGATGTTGGGGTTTCATACCCATTTGGATGGCTGCAAGTTCTCCTTCCCTGCTAATCAAACAGTCTTAGGTCTTCAAAGCTGTGAGCCGTAGCTCTGCTATACCATTGCAATGCAATTTTTTTTTTTAAAAAAAAATTGGCATGCAAAGCATGTGCTCAACTGCTGAATGAGGAACTCTCTCCCTACTGCACCCACTTTTTTTTTTTTACAGATACTTCATTGCACAATTGTGTATTATTTTGGGGAAATTTTCAGTCATGGCAAATTGGCAAAGCAATACACCTTAGTGACACCTTGATACATTTATAGATACTATTTGTCCTCCCTGCAAAATTGTAGACATTGCAGTTTTTCTGGAAGCACAAAACAGTTATTCAGAACTAACTACAACAGTGTTGGTCTTTGAAAACGGCTGGTGAAACACAACAGCTAAACTCTATAAACATCGCAGATTTCGTTCTAAAAATATTTGTATTCCTTTGCATTGTAAAAGACTGTAGGATTACGGTATTTAAAAGAGCATGATTCTCCGCCCACCCACCGCTTGTGGCTTTGGATTAGAAATGTGTGCTTTTTAAGTATATTCAGCATTATGACTGAAAGCCCATCTGTGGTTAGGGAGGTATGGAAAGCAATCCCATCTGTGGAAAGAACAAAAACAGCTTTTGATACATCTCTGTCTTCAAACAGTATCCTGGAACAGACAAGAGCCAGATCCTCAGCTATGTGGCAAACTGCTGCAGCCACTCCATTAAAATTAACACGCTATGCTCAAGGTTGCCCTTTTTGTTATTAAATCCCTCCTGTATGATGGATAACAATGGACTGTACATAAAGTAGAGCTGGAGGGACCACATTTTATAAGATTTCAAATGCAGCAAGGTTAACCCTCCTGCAGGCAGCAGATGCTGAGAAGCAGCAAGAGCAGGCTCCTAGCTGTCCCTTCTCAGCCCCATCCTCCCCTGGCTGTGCAGTACAGAGTGATAATAAATACTCAGCTATAAAATTTACACAGTTGTGAGAGTGGGATGGAATGTAATAGGATACAGAAAGATGCAAATTATGACCTTTGCCTTAAACTTTCAAAGGGCCACTGTAAGGTGATACTAGTCTTTCTGATCTTCACACTGGTTAGTTAGTGTTGATTTGTGAAAGCAATAAATCTACTTGCCGAAAGTCAGTTTCCCTCAAAGTTCTCTGTGATAAAATTATTTTTGTGCAATAGCAAGGACTCTTGTGTTAATACATGTAGTATGCCATGAAGCCATTATCTTTGTTCATACCTCTGCTAATGGATTGTAATTTCATAGTATCATACAGTTGGAAGGGACCACAGGGGCCATCTAGTCCAACCCTCTGCTGTGCAAGAACACACATCAAAGTACTCTGAACAGATAACCATCCAGCCTCTGCTTAAAAACCTCCAAAGAAGGAGACTCCACCACACTCCCTTGAGGCAGCATATTTCACTGCTGGACAGCTCTGACCCTCAGGAAGTTCTTCCTGAGGTTCAGGTGGAATCTCCTTTCTTGCAGCTTGAATCCACTGCTCCTTGTCCTAGTCTCTGTAGCAGCAGAAAACAATTAAATTCAGCAGTTTCTCTTTCTGGTTTTCCTTCAAGGACTGCAATCTATAAATCACTCAACCAGGAAGGTTGAAGTGTTCTGCAACTGGTTTTTGGATATTCCCATTTCTAATGTCAGATTTATTTGCTCGTCCTCCAATGTGGTATCTCCCATTCTAAGCCAGCAATGTCCCTCTACAGTCTACACTGGACAGACAAAACAGTCCCTATGCAAGAAGTTGACTGACACCAATCTGTCATTAGAAAGGGCAATTTCTAATTTTCTTTTATTTCTTTTTCCACTTCCTCCTTCCTTCCTTCCCCCTTTTATGCTGCAAGAGACTAAAACAGCTGCTTCTTTGATGACAGAGCTATCTATCCCGTGCACTTTGTTCTTGCTGTTTTAACTTTGTATGGTTTTTAAACTATTTGCAAGTAATTGTTCTAATCTATTTTTAAACAATGTTTTTATCTGTTTCATCTGCATATATTTAAAGCTGGGGCAGACCGAGAGATAATAAATGCTACAAACAAACAGCAATAACTAGAGGCAGGAAACGGAGTACTTCCACTATCTAAAACACAGATTCATTAAGCAGAGAAATGAATAAGAAAAATAAACAGAAGATTAAGCTAGGTTATGCAATACGACAAAAGGAAATTAAGAAGAGAAAGACTCAACGAGGCCAACTCAAATGACAATCAACAACCACTCTCCCCTCACCAAATCTCTTTCATGGTTTGCTAATAACATAAAATGAAGAGATGCTGGAGAAGATAACTTCAGTGATGGCATATAATCCTCCCAATTTGCACCGTGATTGGGAATTGCTGTTAAGATTCTTACCCCTTAGTGCACATGTATCAAACACGAGGCCCACAGGCTGGATCTGGCCCACCAGGCTGCTTCACGTGGCCCTTGCGCCTCTCCTGCAGCTGTGGCACTCCCCTGCCTGGTGAGCCCAATCCCCAACTCTTGCCGTCAGAGCGTTGCTGCAGGTTACCATGGCAACACTCCGCATGGCTCATGGGAGTTAGACAGAAGAGCAGTCAGAAGTAGAAGTAGATCGCAAGTGCTGGCTGCTGTGCTCCTCTTCAGAATACCAACAACTGGGGGGCTGCAATGGGGGGATTGGGCTCACCAGGTACAGAGAGTGGCAGGGGGAAGAAAGAGGCACAGGGGAGGGGCTGGGGGCAGGAACAAGCACAGAGAGAAGCTGGGGGGCTGAAAGAGGCACAGAGAGGGGCTGGGGGTCAGAAATGTCCTTATTTAATATGATAAAAGAGTAAATATATTTATATAGTCTTACAGATACAACCAGTCCTTTGAGGGCAACCATAATACCGATGTGGCTCAAGATGAAATTGAGTTTGACACCCCTGACTTAGTGTATCCTAGAGCTATCAGTAGGCAAAGTCCATTTTCCTACTACATCATGCACCTTGGTGTTTTTCTCATACGGTCATATTGGAGATACGCTGCCTAACTTTTCCCCAGTTAATTTAAAGTCCAAGTCTCTAAGTGGATCTGAAGGGTTTCAGACTGTGCAGTTCCACTAATCCAATCTGGAGCCTGACTGATTTGTTATTCAGGATTCAGCCAAAGCAGTTCCTTTTGCTTTCATAGTTACATGGCTGTGATCTCACTAAATGATGGAGGAGAAATGTTGCATGCTGTGTTCATGTGAATGTGTGTTCATGCTGTGCCCCATACTCTGTTGTAGATATTGAGGCAGCAACAAGTTGGAAGAATGAGGGTTTTTTTCCAACCATAGTGGTTGCTTGTAGCATTCAGATGTAGTGTGCCCTTTAAGTAATTAAAAAGCAACTATTTTAGTCCCCAGAGATTTTAACATAATGCTAGCTACCTACTCTTTGGGGCTCTGAAATTGAAACTATAGCAAAACCCACTGGAAAAATAATATTAACACAGCCCAGCAAACACCAGGGCTTATGGACTACACATGTAGTAGATGCGTCCCTTTCCAGCAAACAGATGGGTTTGTGTTGCCCCCTTGGTAAACCCTGTCCCGGGGTCTACAACTTTGATATAAAATTAATCTAACCCACCAAAGAGGTCATCCAGATGAGCACGTAGGCAACAACGGTCATACGATCGAAAGAACCAGGTCAGGCCAGTAAACTCCCCAGTCAAGTAGCCACAGGAGACCTCAAGCTGTGCCAACCCATGGTGCACAAAAGGTCTTCAGCCTTTAAGGAGCCAACTTGAAGGGATTAAGAGTTTTCCCACAAAGTGGGGCACTGGAAGCAATAAACCTTATCAGGCAAAATCCATCTACATAAACTCACACTGCAACCCAAAGCGGCGGAAGATCCTGATACTTGGGTAACACCTTGTTATCTTCCAATATTAAAGAAGGTGCCGGTGTGAAGTTGTTTTCTGTTGCTGTCCCCTTTGTTCTCCTCAGGAGAGGATTTGTCCTCAAGGTAAATTTTTCCTACAAATAGTCCCCGTTTTTGACTAGTTCTTTGGATGCCTCCCGGTCATACCAACTGACCGTTCCCCCCTCCCGATAGCTGCGTGATCCCCTCAGCATCTCTTCGCTGAGTTCCTTTTCTTTCGCTGCTTTCCAGACCAAGGACTTCAGGAATAGGTGCAGTATCACCCAAACTATGAATCCTTCAACAATCCCTCTCTTATTTCCACTCTTTATTTTTCTTTAGCCCCTGGACGTGTGTGTGTGTGTGTGTGTGTGTGTGTGTTTGCGTTGATGAGTGCCGCTACTGTTTAATAAAGTCATTCATTGGACCTTTTTGTGTGATTTCTGACTGGGTCTGAACTCGTAAAAACTGGGTAAAAGATCTTGCTAGGTTACCCTGCCTCTTGCATTGCTATTGCTTGTGCTCCGTTGAGCTTACTTTCCCCATCAATTGGAGCATATCGAGGTATCCCTGTGGGACCCCCAGATTTTCAGGATAACATTTGAGAATCCCTGGCAGCATCATGGCCAAACCTAACAGCTGTCCAGTGCTATAAAAAGGGCTATTTTATTTCACTTGGCCTTTCTAGATAAGTTTTTGCTATAGCCTAGTAGCTGAAGGATATAGGAGTAAGTGGGAACAGAATAAGGGAGTAAACATTCCTCTTAGTTATATACAGTTCTCATATCTGTTAAAATGGGAGACATCATGATCACATAGTCTGTTTTCTTTGTTTACTTCTGCCCTATATAACCCAGGGAACAATCTTCCAGTTACCTAGCCATGGGAGAGGGTACAGCCCAGCCCAGATGACCCTCTGTCCATCTGTAAGGATCTGGAGTGTTGGCCTTGGAACAGTTTAGGTACCATTCAGTGTTTAAGGACTCAGTTCTACCGTTTGCTGTAAGGAGATGCTGGCACCATCAGCTCGAAGACTTTGAAGCTTTTCTCTGCTGTAGCCCTCTTGCTGCATTGTTCACTACGAATAAAACTTACCTTATAGCCGTGATGAGTATAGTTTCCAGTATTAGATGAATTCTTGAGAAGGCATGGAACTATAGCCAGTTCCAGGTCAGAACAGAACTCCCATTGTCCCTAGCAATGACTATGTACCTGGGATGACATAGGTTGTAGTCCAACACTTGAAACACGACGTTGAAAAAGGCTGAAGAACTAGCAAGGAACATTCCTTTGAAAACCTGCCTTTTGGATGCTTGTCTGCTGACAGCCAATGCATTTTATGCTTTATTTGCACAAAGAAGCAGCTGTGAAGGAAAACCATAATTCATCAAGTGGATGAGAATATCCTGAATAAGAAAACAATACTTCAAAGAATGGTAGAGTGAAAGTTGTTATTTTTAATTAACCAGACATTAATTACTAATGATCAAAGACTTGGGTAGAGGGACATGGAAAACAAGCCCACATTCTCTTTCAGTTACTTAAGTTCATGCCTACATCACCTTGTTTGATGCTCATCCTTCAATCCTTTAGCACTTCAGGCAATGAGGAATTCTTGTGTTTTTGAATCATCAACAGGAATTACAAAGGCATTTTGTTCTCATAGAGGAAACACAAAGAAGAGGAGTCTGTGCAGGCTTGAATCCAGATTTGAAGGCATCCTGGGCAAAATTCACAGGGAAGGAACCATCATAACTTGATAACCCCTCTCAGTGATGCAGTAGCAATGACAATCCAAAGATGATTGTGCCACTTGAATTCCTCACAACTTTCTGGAGTGGCCAGTTTACTGTCATTCTGGAGTACTGTGGAAAATAGAAATGGAGGCTTACAAACCCCAGCTGTCTGATGGAAGGGCCACAGGGTATGGGGCAGAATTAGTGGGCATTGTTGAACGCTGAGCCCTGGCATCTGTATGGAATGCCATTTACTGATGCTGAGGCTGCTCCTTCAGCATAAATAAATAATTTGTAGTGCAAATTCTTCTCAGCCTCCAGTATCAGGAATAAATCTGTAGTGATTCTGTGATCTTCCAGATGGGCCAATGGTGCCAATAAATGCTGGGGTATTCTTTTTTGGGGGGATTTCATGCCCTGTAACAACTGTTATTATTCCTGCATCTAGCCATGCCCTAAATATACCAAGGTTCTGTCCAGTCTTTTTCCTGCTTGAGGTGTGGTTAACTGTGATGCTGGTGAAGTTTCCTTCCCTTTCCATCATCCCCTCTCTGAACTCAACACGTCCTCTACATTCTCTTTCCCTGTATACACATTCCCTGTCTTGCACATTTCATTTTTTAAAGTCTTGGTTATAGTCACAGTGCTGAAGTGGTATACCACTTTAGCATGATAGTGGTGAGAGAAAGAGGGAAAAGAAGGAGAAATGCTCAGTTGGGTAACCAGAAATGTAATGAGAGAAGAAAGGTCCGAAGAATACTTCCATGGCAAAAGTCACATCCCATTCAACTGAAACAGTAGATACTGACATGAGAATTTACTCTTGCCTGTGTTGGCAACTGACGGGACAGGACGGGACGCGAAGCAAAGCCAAAGCCAAAGCCAAAGCCAAAGCCAAAGCCAAAGCCAAAGCCAAAGCCAAAGCCAAAGCCAAGCAAGCTCAACTCTGCTCTGGGTTTAAAGAGTCATAGCTAATCCCAGAAATTAAAGTGAAATAGATAGAAATGAGAAGTATGTTGTATGGACATTTTAAAAATTCCAGTAGGCACAGGTACAACTCTTACCAAAGTCTAAGGGCCATTTCTGCACTACAGTGTTATAATGCTATTAGTTCACTTTCAACATCCTATGGAATTCTGGGATTTGTAGTTTACTGATGCCAAAGAGCGCTTGGCTGAGAATTCTAAATGCCCCTCCCTAAACTGCAAACCCCAGGATTCCATAGGATGTTGAAAGTGAAATAATAGCACTATAATAGTGCAGAAAGACCTGAAGGCTTTTGGCCAGTCTGAATGAGCCCCTAGGTGATGATCATGTATATTTGGAATACTAAATACAAATAGCTGGAGATGGTAGTTGTCCAATTCACCAAGAAGGTGCTAGATTGCCCTTTGGCTGCAATGGAGGACATCAGCCCATGGAGCCAAATTTGGCCCTTCTGAGGTCTCAATCCAGTCGTTTGAACTTTCTCATTGCATGGGAATTTTCCAGCTGTCGCCTAGGGTATTCTTCATTCTTGGCAGTGAAAGTGCTTTTCTTAAAACTTGGTTACTGGCAATGAGGCACAGGTGGGACTTGTGTGATCCTCCAGATGTTGTTAGATTGCAAGTCTCCAGCAGCCAGAATCAGCATAGCTAATGGTGATGAACACTGTTGCAGTCTAACAACATCTGATTACTACTCCTGCAAGACTAAAATGTCTTGGTATTTTCCATCTCATCTTCTTTGGCCTTGCCCACTTCTGAAATGAGGCCCCTTTAGAATGTTTCTGAAACTTTCATGCATGTTGTAATTTGTACTGTTTTAATGTTGTTAGCCACCTTGAGTCCCAGTATTGGGGGAAAGGAAGAATATAAATAAAACAACAACAATAATAGCAATAACAATGAAATTGAACCCAGCCCTTGAGCTGTGAAACATGTTCCCTACCTTTGCCTTATGGCATTATTGATTTGTCTTTGACACTACACAATTACTAAATTTTGATTCTACCTTAACTGCCGTGGCTCTACCTTTTGGAATCCTGGGATTTGTGGTTTCATGAGGTATTTAGAACTTTCCTCCAGAGTACTCTACTCCTTTCCCAAATTCCAAGAATCTCTAATACTCAGCCAAGGCAGTTAAAAGTGCTATAATTGCATAGTGTGAAAAGGACACAGCAATTGGTGGAAATACAAATTCTTTTCGGCCTGCCCATTTAGTGGCTAGCATTTATCCATGTCAAAAAAATGTTGACACTTCCAACCAGTGATGTATTTAAAATGACAGAACCCATAAATGCATGGGAAAATACAAAAGAAATGTCTTTCCCTCATTTTTCAGTCTATGGCCCTAAAATAGCTGCTGAGAGCCAGAATCTGACCCTCAAAAAGTCCAGATGAGGCCTGCTACCTCCTTGTTGAGAAGGAAAATCCCTCACCACTCTACTCATGCTCCCCATTGGGAGGCTTGAATGGAGTTATTTTGTTTTGTGTCAGTAATCCTTGCTGTTTTTGACAAGCTTTATCACTCTGGGATAGCACACTTTTTGCTATTTCTTTAGTTAAAAAATATGAAGCTGTGCTAGGAGCAAGTTCATTTTTTGAACTACATTTCTCAGCATTTCTCAGTCAAGTGTTACTCTACTGGAAAAACCCTATCCCGGGGTCTATAATTTTGATTTTAAAATATGATTCAATGTGCCTGAGAGGTCACCCGGATGGGCACATAGGCAGCAATGGTCAAAGATCGAAAACCAGGTCAGGCCAGTAAAATCCCCAGTCACGTAGCCCCAGGAGACCTCAAGTTGTGCAAACCCGCAATAAACAAAGGGTCCTCAGTCCCGAGACGATGACTTGAGGGGACTAGCATGTCTGCCCCAAGTTGAGCAAATATTCCATCAGGCGAGGACCATTTACATGAAGTCACATCACAAGCTAACACAGCCGAAGATCCTGAGACTTTGGCAACACTTTGCAATCCCATCACACAAAAGGAATTACCATGGTGGAGCTTCGTTATTGCTCCAACACCCATTGTTCTCTCCGGGAAAGGATTAGTCCTCCAGGTACTTTTTCCCCTACAAATAGTCCCAGTTTCTGAGTGGCAATTTGGATCACTCCCAGTCATCCCAGCAGACTGTTTCTCTGTCTGTTGAGTCATCCCCTCAGACCTCTCCATGCTGAGCCCCACTTCTCCACTGTTTTTCCCAGACCAAGGACTTCAGGACAAAGGTGCACTATCACCCCAGCTATACCCCTTCAATATTCCCCTATGCAGTTCCCTCTCTTTTGCTTCTTAATAGGTCTCGAGTGAGTGTGTGAGTGATTGCGTTGCTGCGTGAGACTTTCCTTCAATAAAATCATTTATTGGACATTTTTGTTTGGTTTTTGGCTTGGCCTGACCCCATAAAAACTGGGTAAAAAGACCCCGCTAGGTTACCCTGCCTCTCGCGTTGCTATTGCTTGTGCTCTGGCTAGTTTCCATTCCCCATCGCATGGAGCACATTGAGGTGTCCCCCAAGGGACCCCAGAAATGAGGGTAACACAAGCTCTGGGAAAGGCATCTCCAATCTCTGATAAAGACCAAGTTTTCATTGACTGGTTGTTTTTACTACATCCATCTTGCTGTTTTTACTGTATTAATTGTCCGTTAAGGTCATCTTCACCCCTTGAACAATAATGCATTTATTCATTCATTCACTTATTTATTGGACTGGTTTTAAGAAGCAGGGTTCAAATAAAGCCCGCTTTTTTGCAATTATGCCACCATCATATTATACAAATAGCATGGTGCTTTGCATGTCACATTAGTAACAAATATATGGTAGTTCTGGATTAGAACAAAGTAGATAACAGACGGATGTTCCAACTGCCTAGCTGGAGCCTGGAGGCCTTCCAAAAGGAGCTTAATGAAATGCTTGTGTTTATGTGAGATTTTATTCTACAGATAAGAGGATGGAGAGACTGAAGAAAGGGATGGAGGTGAGAGCTGATCTGGGATGTATTACTGTTATCTCCCTGTTCTGGAGGCTCAACAGGGATGTTATATATGAGATTTAAGTCGGAAATACTTAATCCAGTATTAGTCAAACTTGTACAGGCATCAAGGTGTTGGAATTTTTAATTTAGTCATCTGGAAAAGCTTTCATTCAGTCTTTACTGTTTCTTACCTCACAATCTTGTTCAAAACTCTTCTGTCTGTGGCAGTCGAAGTACGTATTAATCCAATAGTATTTATGGATTATGATGCAGACAGGGCCAGCCCCAAACACTTGGCTGTCTGAAGTAGATTCCCTCACCCACCCATCAAAGTGAGGGAACACAGTATATAAAGCAAAGGTCCTTTCCCTCATCACAAAAATAAATAAATAAATAAATAAATAAATAAATAAATAAATAAATAAATCTAGCTCAGAATGGGCAACTGTACCTACAAAAGTCTCCAGAGAGTATGACTTTTTTTTTTTTTTTTAATATTTAGGCTATTTCAGAGGAGTGAACTGGGCTATTGCTACCCGGGGCAGGAGGCAAAATGAGAACATCGCCCCCAATAAAAATTCTGCTTCCCTCATTAAATTTTCCTTCATCTTTCCCCTGAACTTCTAGCTTTGCAATAAGTTAAAACTTCAGTTGAGCATTTAGAAACACAGTTTAGGCATCCAAAGCAATAGGGCAGGCAAAATGACCAAGCAAATAGAAGAGTTCTAGGAATGATTTTCAGTTTTGTACTATTTCCTATCCTTAGTCAGCTGAGCATGTTAGGCTGTCCTGATACGGAGCAAAGTTTGGAAAAATTACCTTTTTGACTTCAACTCTCAGAATTTTCAAGCCAGCATGGTTATTAGCAATGTTGGTATTATTTGCACTACATAATACACAATATTTGCACTATATAACTATAGCACCAGGACTCCTCTTTAATTGCCATGGCAACATCCTATGGAGTCCTGGGATATGCAGTTTAGGAGGAGTATTTAGAATTCTCAGCTATAGAGTTCTAGTGCCTAGGATTCCATAGGACACAACCATGACAGTTAAAGTGGAACCCCAGTGCTGTAATTGTGTACTGCAAGATAGACCATAGAGACATGGAGGCAAAGATTGATTTCATCAGGAGCCGCTTCTGTAGCAGGCTGTCTGTCATCCTTCCAACTCACCAGATTCCCTAATGTGTCAGCCACTACTTACTTTCTGCTTGGTTAACTTGGGAGAAAAAAATCCAGATGGCAGCTCCCACCACAGAGTAAATAACATTGTGTATTTTACGTGTTGGTTTCAGAGACATACCCTCCAACTGTCCCAATTTGGCAGGAATAATCCTGATTTAAGCCTCTGTCGTCCCACTGTTTCAGATGCTTTTAAAATATTCTAATTTCTTTCTCTTCTTCCTTTATCTATGTCCTTAGCTTACTTCAGTTGCTGCAAGCTCAATTCAAAGTGCAAAAGTAGTTTGCATCAATTAACTCAGCAAGTGGAGGGGTGAAAGATCTTGCTCTTCCCAGTGGGCTCAGGCAAAAAGCAGACTATTACATCCTCTCCTAGCTTGTGCGCTTTCCCGATTAATAACTTTTGCCACCTTGACCATGTTCTGATGTTGCTTGGTCACATATTTCCTGATTTTTATCTGTGAAATGTTGAGGGGTAGGTAAAGATAAAATTCACATATAGGTCCCCATCAGCACTCACCAGCTTTTTCAATCAGTCTGTCAGAAATAAGTGACAGAAGGAAAGAGCTTGAAAAGGTTGCTTTTTAATTACATCTTCCAGAATACCCAAGTCAGCATGGCCACTTGCTCTTCAAAGGAAGGAGAAGATGCCACACTTCTCCTCTATTCTCTGCCTAGCAAGGAATCTGTTTAGTTACAGGTGAAGAAAAATCCAGGTGATTGCTGAATGTCATATTTTAAAACAGAGGAATCAGCCACTTTGTTCTAGCAATCTAGAATGTTGACACCATTCTAACTGCCAGTAGACTTTGCTAACAGTTATGCAGGTGTCAAATTTGTACCTCTGCTAAGGGCTTAATATCACCTTCCATCCTGACTATGTTTGGAGTTCCAAACTACAGTGGGTTCAAAGCTGGTCATCAGAGTTCAGTGACTTACCGTGGGAAATTCACTCTATCTCAGCCAAACCCACTTCATATGACGATAAATGGGGGAGATCCATTAGTCCTTTAAGCCCTGTTTGACAAGAAGAAAAGAAACAATAGCAAAAGAGAAACATTTAGAATCACATAAAAGTGTGCATGTGTGTTTGCGTGTGAGAAGAAAGGAAGAGACAATTTTCTAGTTCAGCTCCTTTGCCCAGTCCTAATGCAATATATCTCACATAGAAAGCATCTGTATAAAATGGAGCTCTCTCTCTCTCTCTCTCTCTCTCTCTCTCTCTCTCTCATCTATATCTACCTGTAATGGATTTTTAAATAGTTCCCTTCAACAGAAGTTTCAAAGGTGGTGTACAATATGTAAACTGTAATAATAAACTGTTTGGGCAATCATAACTCATTGTGACATAGTACAGTATGCCTCTAAATCTAGCAAGTGTTGTTGTTGTTGTTGTTGTTGTTATTGTCTAAATTGCAATGCAGAGTTTCAACTCAAAGTTCCAAAGGGGGGACTGCTCACTAGAAGCAAAGAAGAAGGTTACCCGTAACTCACCAGACCACTATATGTGGTGGTCATGCCCAGATGCAGAAAGTATTGGAAACAGATACACATCCAAATATCCAAAACTCTTGGTATTCGATTTGAACTGAAACCAAACCAGAATTATATTCGTTAAGTATGATTGATAATCACTCAGCAGTAAAAAAGAATTCCAGATTGGTACTGTATCTATTCACTTCAGCAAGACTAAATTATGCACAAAAAGTGGAAGAAGAGAAACCTTCAGTAGATGACTGGCTGTTAAAAATTATGGACATGATGGAGATGGAAAAGCTAAAATCCAAGTGAAAAGGAGTAAAATGGAAGATAGGTAGAGGGAGGGAAAGCGAAAAACTATTTATGTATTTTAAAATGGGAATATTTGTTAAAAATCAAAATATACACATGTTGATATACATTTGGATATATTTGAATAATAATAATGAGAAAGACTGCTAACTTACAAAAAGCAATGTTAACACAGAGCCAGTGTGGTGTGGTGGCTTGAGCCTTGGACTATGACCCTGGAGACGAGGGATCGATTCCCTGTTTGGCCATGGAAATCCACTGGGTGACCTTGGGTGTGTCAGACACTCTCAGCCCCCCAAAATCCCCTATGTTCAGCTTTTAGGGTTGGCGTAAGTTGGGAACGACTTGAAGGCACACGACAACAACAAAATTTCCTTTATACCCAGCTCCCTGTGGTTGTATCCTGTATGTAAATCCCTTGTTTCATGTCCACTCCTACCCAAACATAGAGGGCATGCTTGCTCATCTTTGTCATTTGTTGGTGACTCCTTGCTCAGAGGAACCGAAAAGGCAATTTGCAAACCGGACAAGCTCAATCCAGAGGTCTGCTGTCTTCCTGGGGCCAAGATCAACCACATAACGGAGAGGCTAACCAGGCTGGTCAAGCCCACTGACCATAAGCCCCTCATTTTGGTTCATGTCGGAACCAATGACACTGGGAGGAGCAGCTTTTACCACATTGCAAAGTACTACAAGCTTATGGGGACGAAGCTTAAGGACCTTGACGCGCAGGTGGTTATTTTGTCTCTCCTCCCTGTTCAAGGATATGGCGCACGTAGGGAAAGGGCAATAGCAGAGGTCAACAACTGGCTCCGCACATGGTGCCACCGGCAACGGTTTGGGTTTTTGGAACACGGCCTGAATTTCCATGAATGTGGGCTTCTGGCAAGGGATGGGCTGCACCTCACAAAACTTGGCAGCAATGTTTTTGCAAACAATCTCGCAAGGAGGATTCAGAGGTCTTTAAACTAAGTTCCGCTGGGGAGGGAGACAATATTATTCAAGGCCAGAACTCAGCGAGCGCAGGGGGAAAAGGCCCAAATGATATTGGACAAGTAGTACAAGCTGCCAGTGGCGGGAGGAGTAGAAACTATAGTACAGGACTTGCAGGAAGGGCCCAGGGACTTAAGTGTCTCTACACTAATGCATGGAGTATGGGAAACAAGCAAGATGAATTTGAACTCCTAGTACAACAAAATAAATACGATTTGATAGGCATCACTGAGACCTGGTGGGATGAGTCTCATGATTGGAATGTAGGAATAGAGGGGTATAGCCTATTTTGTAAAAATAGACCAAACAAGAAAGGAGGAGGAGTAGCCTTGTTTGTCAAGGATGTTTTCACCTGTGAAAAGATCCGTGACTTAAACCCAGAAAACCAGGTTGAGAGCATCTGGGTAAGAATTAAGGGAGCGAGAAACAATAGGAATATTCTGGTGGGGGTTTACTACAGACCTCCAACCCAGACTGAGGACTTTGATGAGGCCTTCCTCAACCAAATGACCGCACATTCAAAAAGGAGAGATACAGTAATAATAGGAGATTTCAATTACCCGGATATATGTTGGCAGTCAAACTCTACCAAGACAGCAAGGTCCAGCAAGTTTCTTGCTTGTCTTGCAGACAATTTCATGGTCCAGAAGGTGGAAGAGGCCACAAGGGGATCAAATATTCTAGATCTGATCCTGACCAACAGGGATGACCTTGTTAATGAGGTAGAAGTGGTTGGATCTTTAGGGGGGAGTGACCATGCCCTATTGGAATTTGGCATTCAGTGGGAAGGAGAAGATAAGTGTAGCCAGACACTCATCTTAGATTTTAAAAAAGCGGACTTCTGTTAACTTAGGGAGCTGCTGGCTGGAATTCAGTGGTCAAGAATAGTGAAAGGGAAAGGAGTTCAGGAGGCATGGGAGTTCCTTAAAAGGGAGATACTGAAGGCACAGTCTAAAACTGTGCCAATAAGGAGGAAAAATGGAAGGCATCTGAAGAAACCAGAATAGTTGACTAAAGAACTCTCAGTTGAGCTAAGTGTTAAGAGAAACATGTACAGGAAATGGAAGAAGGGGGAAACCACCAAAGAAGAATTTAAGCAAGTATCTAGGAGATGTAGGGAGGAGGTCAGAAAGGCTAAAGCACAAAACGAACTTAGGCTGGCCAGAGACATCAAAAACAATAAAAAGGGCTTTTTTAAATATGTCCGTAGCAAAAGGAAAAAGAAGGAGACGATAGGGTCGCTGCGCAGAGAAGATGGCAAATTACTAACAGGGGGAAGAGAAAAGGCACAACTACTTAACACCTTCTTTGCCTCAGTTTTTTCCCAGAAGGATACAAGCACTCAACCTGGCGGTTGGGGAGCAGGTGAGGAAGCAGGGGAAATGAGGCACATAATAGGTAGAGGGGTGGTACAGGAATACCTGGCCACACTGGATGAATTCAAGTCTCCAGGGCCAGATGAATTGCATCCTAGGATATTAAAAGAACTGGCAGAGGTCATTTTGGAACCGCTTGCTATAATCTTTGAGAAATCTTGGAGGACAGGAGAAGTTCCAGCAGACTGGAAGAGGGCAAATGTTGTCCCCATCTTCAAGAAGGGAAAAAAAGAGGACCCAAATAATTATCGCCCAGTCAGCCTGACGTCAGTACCCGGAAAGATTCTGGAGCAGATCATTAAGCAGTCAGTTTCTAATCACTTAGAAAGCAACGCGGTAATCACGAGAAGTCAACATGGATTTCTCAAAAATGAGTCATGCCAGACTAATCTTATCTCTTTTTATGATAGAGTTACTAGCTTGATAGATGAAGGGAATGCTGTGGATGTAGCATATCTCGCTTTCAGTAAGGCCTTTGACAAAGTTCCCCATGACATTCTTACAAAGAAGCTAGTAAAATGCGGGCTGGACAGGGCTACTGTTAGTTGGCTTTGTAATTGGTTGACCGACCGAACCCAAAGGGTGATCACGAATGGCTGCTTTTCATCCTGGAGAGAAGTGACTAGCGGGGTGCCACAGGGTTCTGTCCTGGGCCCAGTGCTGTTCAATATCTTCATCAATGACTTGGATGAAGGAATAGAGGGCATGCTCGTCAAATTTGCAGATGACACCAAATAGGGAGGGGTTGCTAATACGTCAGAGGACAGGATCAAAATTCAAAATGATCTGGATAGATTGGAGAGCTGGGCCAAAGCTAACAAATTGAAATTCAACAGAGAGAAGTGTAAGGTCCTACACCTAGGTAGAAAAAATGGAATACAGAAATATAGGATGGGGGACACGTGGCTGGATAGCAGTACGTGTGAAAGGGATCTAGGAGTTTTAATAGACCACAAGCTGAACATGAGTCAGCAGTGTGATGCGGCAGCCAAGAAAGCCAATGCAATTCTCGGCTGTATCAATAGGAGTATGGTGTCTAGATCGAGGGAGGTACTGGTACCACTCTACTCTGCTTTGGTTAGACCTCATCTTGAATACTGTGTCCAGTTCTGGGCACCCCAATTCAAGAAGGACATGGTCAGGCTGGAGCAGGTCCAGAGGAGGGCAACCAAAATGGTGAGAGGCCTGGAAGCCATGCCCTATGAGCATAGACTTAGAGAGCTGGGTATGTTTAGTCTGCAGAAGAGAAGGTTAAGAGGGGACATGATAGCCATGTTTAAATATTTGAAGGGATGTCATGTAGAGGAAGGAGAGGGCTTGTTTTCTGCTGCTTCAGAGACCAGAACAAGGAGCAATGGATTCAAGCTGCAGGAAAGGAGATTCCACCTGAACCTCAGGAAGAACTTCCTGACAGTCAGGGCTGTCCGGCAGTGGAATATGCTGCCTCAGACTGTGGTGGAGTCTCCTTCTTTGGAGGTTTTTAAGCAGAGGCTGGATGGTCATCTGTCGGGAGTGCTTTGAGGGTGTTCCTGCATGGCAGGGGGTTGGACTGGATGGCCCGTGTGGTCTCTTCCAACTCTACATTTCTATGATTCTATGATTCTATTTGTTACAAATATTTACTCATTCCTGTCTTTGTAAGGCTAAGCACATTCAGTGCCTCTTACTTGTTTCCCATTGAGTTAAACCAACATTATCCTCATCGGTTTTCAAAATTCAGATCCTTGCAGGTTCATCAACATTTTCCTCAGCAGTAGCACCCAACATGTTATTCTAGTATCCTGTGTTTTGCTAGTGAGAGGAAGATGCTACTGTTACATTCTAAAGCCAGGATCCTGTTGGCATATTATTTCAGAAGATCTGCAGTAGTGGTAAAGGAAGGAAGACAACATCCCCAGCTACCATTCCCAGAGTCTCCCGGACAGAATTAACCCTACCCATGCTGGCTGGGGAATTCTAGGAGCTAGAGTAACTTTTCCAAACTGGTTCCACCTACAACATAAACTCCAGCAACTGACAACTCTTCTGTTGACTATGTTGGGACAAAAAGATTTTAAGAGATTGTCCTGAAACATCATCTTGTTGGGTTTGTTTTACTTGATGAATTTTCAGAAATGCAACCAAAGACATTTTGAAATTAATTTCAGTGAATCTAAATCCAGTGTAAGGAAACTGTGGCCCATAAACCACATGCGTCCCCCAGTGCTATTTTGTGGTCCCCTAGGACCTGTTTTTTTCAGAGAACTGGCAAGGTGTGACACTAAGGTCTCTTGGAAGCCAACACAGCCCCCTACCTCCCCAACACCTGGCTACATCAATCTACAAGTTAGTCAGTTACACAGAATTAGGGAACTTTCTATTCAAGTAGCTCTATAGACTTATATAAAGATACAAAAAGCATTGAAGCTGTTCTGAGCTAAAAGAATGAAAAGCTGGAAATAATTGAGAGTTGGGAGATCACCATCCCCAAAGAATTTTTTTTTTTGAACAAATCTACCTCGGTCTTCTGCCTGATTGATTTGGAATTCAATTTCATTGGTACACTGAGGGCTGCAGCAATGCAATTAATCTCAACTAGAGTTGGGCAGAAAAATGCATGCCAGAAATATTTTCCCACCTGTCAAACCTCCTGCTTCATGTTTGCACGTTTCTGACATTTGGATGGAGCAGTGGTAATTTTTATCTCAGGGGTGCATGAGATTTATTTATTAACAGGATTTGATTATTTAGTTTCCTTAGCTCTACAGCTTGAAAGAAAAGGAAGGGTGGAAACAATCTCATGAAATCTGTGAAATGTTAAGGATTTCTTTACATATCACTGAAGAAGTTTATCCCTAGCACGGTGTTGATCTTTCTTATGTGGAATATCATCTGTGCTCTCTTCTGTCATATTCCCTGACCAATATTAGTTCAGGCTTCAAGAGTCATCACTGTTTTTGATACAAAGGAAATATTCTCCAGGCAGAAGAGAAAATCAGTTTATCTTAAGTTATTGACCTTTCCCAAGCAGATTAGTTGCTGCAGGGAGGTAAATTTAAATAAGGATTGGTTATGTAAGCAAAATCCTGATTCATTTTTACAGGCATGTGGTTGCTATTAGCAGTAAGCTATGATAGGATCAGAAGAACTGCCCAAGCCAAGTCCCTGCATAGTTTCAGATTATTCTTAAGAACCAAATACACTCACAGTGGTGATGGGTTTGTGTGTGTGTGTGTATGTGTGTGTGATTTCATAGTCTACTTTCCTATAACATCTATAAAACCACTGAAACACCATCAAAGAGGGTAATAATGATAGCAAACCCACCCACAAAAAGTTGGAACAGTAATAATTCAGGTTCTTAATATATTTCCAGCTGACAAACAGTTCTGTTCTCAGAATCTAAGGGCCAAAGTTTGTCACGCACAGTCATGTGTAAGAAACCTCAGGAGATCCTAGGATGACTGCGTATCCTGATTTATAGATGGCAACCATGCATTTGATGACTGAGCAGAATTCTATGTTTGACTGTCTTTTCTTAGAATGAATTTACTAATTTGTATATTTGTACCCTCCCTTCCTCAAGTAAGTTCAAGATGGCATCCACGGCTCTCTTCATCACCACTTCATTTTCACCATAACCCTGTGAGATAGGTCAGACAGAAAAAGCATGACTGGGCCAGGATCATTTAGTAAGCTTAAAGGCTCAGTGTGGAATAGACATCCAAAATTCCAGTCCATCACTTTGACCACTACACAACAGGGCTGCCCAATCCAAGTAGACTACTACAATGTGTTCTACGTACAGCTGCTCTTGGAGAGTGTTTGAAAGCTACAGCTAGCACAAAATGTGGAAGACTGACTATTCCAGGGTGTCCACATCTCCGCTTCTACCAATTTTCTTCCAAACTCAGTTCAAAGATATTGGTTTCGACCTACAAAGCCCTGAACAGCTTGAGGCCACGATATTTAATACCTCAGAGGAGTAGCTAATACCCCAGAGGACAGGATCTGATTTCAGAATGACCTTAACAAATTAGAAAGCTGGGCCAAAACTAACAAAATGAATTTCAACAGGTAAAAATGTAAGGTATTACACTTGGGCAGAAAAAAATGAAATGCAAAGATATAAGACGGGTGAGACCTGGCTTGACCACAGTACATGTGAAAGGGATCTAGGAGTCTTAGTAGAACACAAGCTGAGCATGAGTCAGCAATGTGATGCGGCAGCTAAAGATGCCAATGCGATTCCAACTGCATCAATAGGAGTATAGCATTTAGGTCAAGGGAAATAATAGTACCACTCTATTCTACTTTGCTTAGACCCCATCTGGAATGTTGTGTCCAGGTCTGGGCACCACAATTCAAGGAGGATATTGACAAGCTGGAAATGTCTAGAGGAGGGCAACCAAAATGGTAAGGCCTGGAACCATGCCCCATGACGAGTGGCTGAGGGAGCTGGGTATGTTTAACCTGGAGAAGGGAAAGTTAAGAGGTGACACAATAGCTACATTTAAATATTTGAAGAGATGTTATATGCTTTCTGCTGCTCCAGAGACTAGGACATGGAGCAATGGCTTCAAACTGCAGGGAAAGAAGTTCCACCTAAACATAGGGAAGAATTTTCTGATGGTAAGAGCAGTTTGATGGTGGAATACACTGCCTCAGAGGGTGGTGGAATCTCCTTCTTTAGAGATTTTTAAACAGAGGCTGGATGGCCATCTGTTGAGAATGCTTTAATGGTACATTCCTGGAAGGCAGGAGGGTGGACTCAGTGTCCCTCTAGCTCCCTTCCAGCTCTATGATTTTATGATCTGAAATATCACTTCCCGCCATATGAACCTGCACAGAATCGGAGGTGTGGTTTAACGGTCGTCAATACCCTCCTCTAGATATACATTTGAGAAGCCTGGCACTCGTGGGAGCGGGATTGTTATCGTATTATCTGGGGAGAGCCAGCCTTCCACTCATGGAAATTAAGATGGCTTCAACTACAAGATTTTCCCAACTCCCAGACCTCTTCCCTCAGTCAGTATATTCATTGTTCATATTGGCTGAGAGACTGTTGGAAATATAGTCCAAAAATTGACTTTTCCTGAGTTCCAGCTTTCTGTCAGGTCTGTGTATTATGCATCAAGCTCCAGCACATATGTTGTAACATCATTTACATTTATTTGCTGCATCTTATCTTTGTGATGAGGGAGATCAGGAACGAGAGTGCTCTTTCATCCAGGTTTAAAATAAATAAATGAATACATCTGACAGCATTATAATATAATGTAGGAATGGTACCCACAGATAGAAAGGGTACTGATATCCCAAATCAAGAATATTGATTTAGTGGAAAGCTTTCTTTTATGTATTTAGGATGGAGATTATATTTTCTGTCTCTAAGAAGTAACATTGCTAATAAATGTAAAATCCATGAAAAAAACAAAACAGTCTGCTCTGTGTAGCCTCAAACTGTTTAATATAGTACATTACATTTTCAGATATGCCCTTTGATACAAGCCCAAGATTTCTGCATCAAAGCCTTTTATTAGTCTTAAACCTCCCCCATCTTTCTTAAAGCTCAGCAGAGGTATTTAAAAAATATATCACAAATGCAGCTTGACAAGTCTGCCTCTCATCCACACCTTCATAGGAAGCAGAAAAAAGTAATTGGGATCTGAAAGTGAAAACTGAGGGTGGGATTGCAGGGGAGGTTACCAAAATGAGCTGTGAAACAAAGCACACTCCGTTTGTGTGTTCTCTATCCCATGTTGTTAATTAAAATTTGGTCTGGCTTCAATTGTTACTGTGCTGCTGAGATGTGGGAATAGCAATTTCATGCAAAAGTAATATTGTAGATGGCCACATTTTCTGTCTTTACTGATATTTACTTGGGGAAATTATAAAGTGGCAGTCCCAGCAACATTTTTATCAGATTAAGACTCACAGAACTCAGTGGGACTTAACTCTCACACATGCAAAGTATTATTTCTAGCTCCAGATTTCTGTGCTGTTACAGTATGGATAGGGTCTCTTTGGTATGAACATCAAAGAGCAATTTGGAGGCTAATGTAGTGTAAAGGGGAGAAAACTAGATATATTGCAGGTGGTTCTCATACGGAACTTTTTTCTTTACTAAATACATTTACAGGCGTGGGTTGCTCACCCAGATTAAGGCCATTTCCACACTTCACTGTTATAGTGCTATCATTCTACTCTCGACATCCTATGAAATCCTGGGACTTGGAGTTTAGGGAGGGGCCTTTTACAATTCTCAGCCAGAGAGCTCTTTGGCCTCAGGAAATTACAAATCCCAGAATTCTACAGGATGTTGAAAGTGGAATAATAGCACTATAACAGTGTAGTGCAGAAATGGCCTGAGACTATAGTTGGGGCAATGAAGCGAAGATGCTTTGCTTCCCTGATGTAATATTAGTCAAGATTCCCTTCCCCTCATTGGTATAACTGCTATTTATTCAGAATTTGGAAACATTATTCTTAGTCTACAGCTCTCCAAATCCTCCACTGACCATGCTGCCTAGGAATTCTGGGAGTTAGAGTTCAAAAAGTAACATGTCCAGCCCCTGTACTTAGTGAAGAAAAGAACAAGGCCTCCAAGATATATTACATGATTAATGTCACTACTACTTTGCTCT
Organism: Cyclura pinguis; assembly: GCA_030412105.1. Lineage (NCBI taxonomy): Eukaryota > Metazoa > Chordata > Lepidosauria > Squamata > Iguanidae > Cyclura > Cyclura pinguis. Next base: position 47,027,012 of record CM059604.1, read on the forward strand.
GAAGGCTGCTGTATAAACCAGACTGCATTTTTTTTAATCGTATCATATTTTTATGAAAACTGACATAAAGAAAAAAGAATGACTATTCCATCAGGAAGTAAGAAAGAACACCTGCCGTTACATTGGAGAATTATCTGGCTGTTTGGATGCCAGGCTTTTCCCTCGAGGCTAACTGGCTGTTTATTAGATATGATTTGTGTCTGAAAACACAGCTCGCATGCTTCATAAACGGGGAAAGCAGAGGCCTTGAAGTTGTCCACAGTCAACTGCACAGATACAAAGCTCACTTGGTCAAAGTTTTCACTTCTATCCCATTCCATTTAAATCAGGGATGGGGCATGTTTGACCCACTAGATGTTTTGGGACTGCATTTCCCACAACCCCTCACCTTTGGCTCTTTTGCTTAGGCTTGCTGGGAACTGCGATCCAACTGTACCTGAAGGGTCACATGCTCCCGACACATCTGCTTTAAGTTATAAAAACACTAGAAAATTTAAGTGACATCACCCAGGCTGATTTCATGATGTTGCTTATAATGTGGATGAAACAAATGTTTGTTAACACTTCAAATACTTAAAATATATTTCATACTATGTTCCATGCAAAACAGACTCTATCCAGTTGTTTTCTGAACAAAGTAGCGTTTGCTGATCAATTCAGAATTTGCAGGAAAGTATTTGGAATATGTACTCAAGTCTAAATATGAAATTTTGGTCAATGTGGGCTCAAAAATGTATATATCCCAGAGGAAAAATTCAGAAAGTTCTCTGCAGGATTCTGTGAATTGTAGTGCAAAAGAGTTTCTTTTCAAAACTCTCTTTGTATTCTACAGTTTTTTTAAAAAAAAAAACTTTAGAGAATTATGTAACCTAATATATCAAATGTTATAACTACAAACTTTTTTCAGTCAAATACCTAACACATAAAAATATATACAAATAAAAATATTTATATAAATATGTGTGTGTGTGTATGTTTGTTCAGTTATATACAATTAAGCTGAAATATACAAAATATTTACAAAACATTTATATAAGGTCAGCGATATGCAATTAATACCAAATCCATTTCACACTAAGGCCATTTCTGCACTAGACAGTTATAGTGCTATTATTCCACTTTTAACATTCTATGGAATCCTGGGGTTTGCAGTTTAGGGAGGCGCCTCAAAGGCCAAATGGCCAAACATTGGTCTTTTAATTGGTATAATAGCGTATTAAAAATTCTCACATATAACTGAGAAGAAAGGAGGCGTGCTTCTCAGGCTAATGTGCCAAATATAATCATGTAGCAGTATTATCACTTATGTACAGAAAATGAAATAGTATATGAGAAAAGAAATAACAAATAACCATTCACATTATCTGACAAATAATTGCATAACTCTGTCATATACTTGAAGCAGCTTATTTTCACTGATTTATTCTCTACCTCTCTAAAGCATTTTTCCTAAGAGAAATGGTTCTATTATGTTTACTGTAATAATTGTTCCTGATTTCAGTCTGACAGATGTTATTTGTTTCCTGTTTCTAGAACATTACAGCCCTAAGGAATACAAGGCATATTTCAGAATCCCACATGGAATCGCACAACCGGATCATACAGTTCAGTTTGGCCCTTTTGCAAAGAGCATTTAAGGGTTTCTGCACAGGTTGAATTTTGAAAATTTCTCCTAGAGTTGAAAAAGAAAAGCAGGGTGGCAAAAGAATAGCCATGACGTTTAAAAACAGAAAAGCAGAAGAAAGACGACAGCTATTTCCTAGCATGTGTAATCCATGGTTTGCCTGTTACTAAGTTACTGTGACAGAAGAATACACTGTCATTTGGCCTTTGCAGATCTTCCTGCACTCTTTGTCCTTTGTTATGTGTCACAAAATGTCTGATCAGCTGAAGCAAAGACAGTCCTATGTTTATGCCATCACACTTGCTGGGTTTGCTGTTCTGTTCTGAGATGAGGAAAGAAAAAGCAGACACGGATTCTACAAACGCAGTGCTATATCTTGCTGTGAACTCCAAAGGCTATTCCGTCCCACCTCCTCTACCACTACTACTGCTTCCGTCTAGATTGCTGTAGTTTGGTTCAGAGATTGTCCTCTCTTTCTTAAATCATCTGACACCCAATCTCTTCCATTCTGTAATATTTGCCTCTCAAGTATCTTACCATAAGTGTACTTATTTAAGGGCTTCTGGAAAAGATCTACAGGGTCACATCAAAGACCAGTCTGTTCCAGAGCTTTGGAAAAGTCACCTCCTAGAATCTCCTAGAATTCTCCAGGAGATTCCAAAAAGTCAGTTTTTCGAGCTCTACTTCAGAAGGCCCATTAGTAGTCTTCTGTCAAAACTTCTTTTTATGAACAGGTACGGGAAGAAATTTACCAGCCAGGGGCTACATGAATTCAACTGAAATTTGTTGTGGTCTACATTCCAGCAATGAGCATAACCGGAGGCAAAAGAAGGAGCAGAGACAAGCATGGATTGGACTACAGACATGACTGTATGGCACTTTCTGCAGTATGGTGGCATCCCGGCATGGGGATGCAAGAGGAGCAGGACTGTGAGGACAATTCCACATGATGTCATCGTGGTCTCCCCCTTCTTATGTCAGCAACTGGCATGATCATGCAAGACTTCCGTTGCCACTGCCCATGCAGAAGGACTGGAAGCGCAATTATGTGCTTCCTTCCCCACTGCAGCATGGGAAGAAGGCCGGTCGCAGTGCAGAAGGAAGGGGTGTGTCCCTTGTGCTCCCTTCTGTGCTCCAATCGAGTGTGGAGGAGAGTGTTGGAAATCCACTCCCATCCCAGCAGAGGCACAGCCAGGATTGCGACAGGACAAAGTGTGAGATCGTCATCCTGCAGAAAGGGCCTATATCTTTGTACATCATGCAGTGGAAGGAGGAGGGCATTTGTATCCAGGCCTTCTTCTTTACTGTATTGTAATGGCTTCCTTCCATTAGCTTTCAAACTAAGAGACACATAGCATGGGAGAGGATGTGACCTGTGATGATCTGACAGTTTGGTTTCAGAGCCAGAAAGGGGTAGGGAACTGCAGCAATTTTATTTGACTTTGCCAGGCTTCATAATATGCTAAAAATGGCCTTCCAAAGGGTGAAAATAAAACAAAATAAAGTATCTGGAAGTCCAATTCTGCTTTGAAAAATAAGAGGTTTTTAAAAATGTTAAACAGCACAGGGAGAATGTGCAAAACTATTTAAAAGAAGAATCACTTCTCCTGGACACTTCCAGGGAGACAATTCACATTTATGGTCAGGGAGCCCAAGACTACATGCAGCCCCAAGGCTCTGATCTGCCCTCTCCAGAAGTAATAGTTCTCCATCCTGCTATAGGAGATTCCAGAACATGCATTGCATAAGGAATTGTATTATTTGCTATTAATTCTCATGGAGCAGTTGGCTTTAATCTAGTCAATTATTTAAACCCCGCAGGAGGAAATAACTAATGTTTCTCTTTCTAAACTAATGATACAAAATATAGTCTTACTATTCACCCAAGAGATGTCTTACTATTCATGCAAGAGATGTCTTACTCCCTAAAGTATCTACACTTGTTTATTTAGGCATACATTTTATTACTATTCTAACTTAGCCAGCACAGTGGGTGATTTACTGCAGATGCTTTTAAAGAAATCTGTGTCTTCAAAAGATTACATGTAGAGGAAACATTCTCACCGAATCAACTAGAATTATATTTCTAAACACGTATGCAAAACTCTGTTTTCTGAGTTGGAAGACAAATGTGTTTCTATTAAGCCAGAACGGGAAAAAATGTGATTTTTAGCTCTTTTCTCCTCACTTTGCAATGGATCATCTAGAAGGACAATAGAACATTGCATGCCATTCTAAAACATAGGAACACATGCCAACTTCAGCAAACCATATCCTTGGTGTTACCCTGACTTCTGGGGGTCCCTTAGGGGACACTTTGGTTTGCTCTAAAAATGCAAAGATTGGGGAAATTAGCGGAGCACTGGCTGTAGCCAAACGAGGGGCAGAGTAACCAGCAGGATCTTTTACCCAATGTTTACAGGGTCAAACCAAGTGAAAAGCCAGACAATCATACCAATAACTGGATTTTATTAATGTGTTCTCATGCACCAATGCACTCACTCACTCACGCACACAAGGCCTATTGCGAAAGGAAAGACGTGAAAATTGATAGGAGATTCAGCAGAGAGGGTGTAAAGGCAGTGATACTGCACCTATCCTGAAGTCTTCACTCTGGGAAGAGGCGAGAAGAATGGAGCTCAGCAAAGAGAAGCGGCTGAGGGGATCACTCAACTAACAGAGTGCCGGTCTGCTAGTGTGGCAGGGAGTTCTCCGAAGAGACCCTCAAAAACTGGAACTACTTATAGGGCAGAACGTACCTCAAGGGCAGGTCCTCTCAGGGGAAGAACAATGGCCATAATAGAGGGAGAAATGCTGCACAATAGCAATGCGGTAGTTTGCATAATTGATGTATGCAGATGGGCCTCGCAGTGTAGGACTTTTCTAAAGTCGGAATTGCTCAACCTGGGGAAAACCCAATAATCCCCTCAAGTTGGCTATTCTTGGCTGAGGACCCTTTGTCCATGTGGACGTGTTTAGCCTGAGGTCTCCTAGGGGAATGTGACTGGGGATTTTCCTGGCCTGACCTACTTTCAGTTGTTCAACCTCTTTGTCTACGTACGTACCCACTTGGGCAACCTGTCTGGCATGGCGGGCATATTTGATATCAAATGTATATTTCCCAGGATAGAGTCTGTCATTGGGGTAACATTGGTGTTATGAACCATGCAATGTGGATCAAAGAAATTACAATGTGAAGCTCAAGAAAAAGAATGGAAGAATCCCCACTTAGACTGAACAAATGGACATAGTCTCAAGAACAGTGGCAATACCAGGATAAAGGAAAGAGCAAGACCCAGCTCAACTGCTAATGAGGGCTAATTGCAGGAATCATACAACTCCCTTCTTCCAACAGCTCTACTGGCTTCTGGTCTCTTTTCAGACACAATTCAAATTGATGGTTATGACCAATAAAGCCCTACAGGGCTTAGATCTAGACTATGACCAAATGTATTTCCCCGTATGAGCCTGTCCTGGCCCTGAGATCCTCAAGAGAGGCTTTTTAAAAACTCCACTAACCAACACAGTCATGGATGATGGAAATGTAAGGGCTTTCTCAGTGGCTGCCTTTAGGCTCAGAATGCCCTCCCTAGGGAGGCTAGAATGTCCCGCCCCATCCTGCCCTTCTGCCAACAGATGAAGGCTTTGTATTCAGACAGGATTGTAGAACTGAAGTCTGTTAAGAAAAGAGATTGTCAGAGGATGCTGTATTGTTTTAAATTATACTTTAACTGTTTATTATCTTTTCCATTTCAGTGTATGTTTTAAATTGTTTTAATACTGTTAATACAGGTTGAGTATTCCCTTAGCCAAAAAGTCTGGGACAAAGGCTGCAGAGGCATATTTAGAAGGGGAGGCAACTGGGGCGCTTGCCATGGGTGCCAATGCCGGGGGGGGCACAAAAAAGAGGACCCCCCACCTGGCCCACCCACCACCACCTGGCCCCCGTTGAGGTCCTTTGTGGCCCAGGGCAGGGGCAGGGGGCATGAGAGAAATAACACATTTCAGCTTCTGCACTTGGTATACAGTGTTAATAGCATGTATTAGTAGCATATATTTTGGCTCATTTGTATGACACATATTTTAGATGTATATATACACATAGATTCCAGTATATTTTGTATTTTGTCCTCTGCAATACACTATGTGTAGAGAAACTGCTTTCCAGAAATTATAATAGGACAAAAGAGGACCTCTAAGCCTTGGCTCTTCGCAGTGAATGCCAGACTGATAAAACAGTCTGAGAGACAACAAGGCTGTCTGTAAGGACTAAACTGATCGATAAAGAAATACCAGAACACAAAGGGGTACTTTGAAACTGCTAATGAGACACCTTGAATGTAACATGAGAAATAAAGATACACAAGAGGAAGACATGGGCAGCTCGTGATCATTCGTTTTAAGGAAAACTGTAAATAAGAGTAGTGGGCACTAGATAGCGGGGATGAGGAAATGCAAACTGAGGCAGGACTTCTTAGGTGAACTTGATAGGCTGTGACCCTTGGGGTCCTATCCAATGGGATCCCAGGGGAGGGAAAATCTGCGACAGGGACAGGTAATAAAAACAATTTGTATTCAATTCTGAGGTGTGTCCTTCTCTCCAGGGAATACCCGCTTCTGCAGAAACGTACTTTTAATAAACATTAGTGCTTCAACCGATCCTGTACTAAATTTTTTCGTGAGTCTTTTCAGCTATTTCTCACAGGTGGCTGTAGCAGCAACAGCAGCCCCCCTGCCTTCTGCCCTGGCCACTGCTCTCCCTGCCCCCCCTTGCCATTGGTACTCGCCCTGCCCCCACCACTCACCCCAGTCCCTGCTGCCACTCACCCTGCCCCCTACTCACCACTGCCGCTTGCCCTTCCTCTCAGAGTCCAACTCCCTGCCTGTGCCTCTTTTTCAGCAAAGAAGGGGAGGCGGAGGTACTTGCCCTAGAAGGAAGAGGAGGCAGCGAGAAGTGTCCAACACAAACAACCAATGGAAACACTGAGCTAAGCTGAGCCAAGTCAAGGTCTAATCCAAAAGGTCCAGGAAGCCAAAACTCCATCCAGAGGGGTCGAGGGAGCCAGAGCACAAGGGTCGAGAGGCTTGTGTAGTAATTTGCTACAAGCAAACAGCAAGTCCCACTGACAGACTTAGATAGCCACTGAGAACAGGTGTTACTTGTCATTGTTTCCTTAATCTAGCCCATGCAGCTTCCCTCTGAGCTGTCCGTTTCCGCCTCCTCTGTGACTGGAGGCTGAAGGGCTCAGGTGACCGTAATTCCTCCAAATCACTGCTGGTTCCCCCTTCCTCTGGAGCTGGCTGGAGCAACTCTGCCTCCACTTGTCTTTCAACTGATGGGGATGTTTGCAAGGTGGTTTGGTCTGTCACTGGCTCTGTTCCTGGCACAATCAGTTGCTCATCGACCTCAGAGACATCATCTATCACATTGCCCCCCACCACCACCACTTGCCCTGCTCCTGCCAGGGTCCTTCCTGGCCCAGTATGGTGGGGAGGCAGTGGCAGCAACACCTAGGGGTGCAACTTCAGTGCTTGTCCTAGGTGCTGTTGAGCCTCGGTACGCCACTGCAAGGGTGTTTTGGATTTCAGATTTTTACAGATTTTAGAACATTTGCATATACATAATGATATTCTATGCTGTTCTTTCAATGTAGGGTCTGGTCTTTTGTCAGTTCTTCTCCTTTCGCTTTCTTCCTGTAGGGAACATGAGGGAATTATGGAGACTCTCTTGGGACTGTGCACACACTCTCCGTTGGCTTGGAGCCTTTTTCCTCCTCTTGCCTCTCTTTGGAGTGCGCACGCACACACACTACTTGTAAAGTGAGCTGAGAGTGGGGGGAAAGGTGCCAAGTCAACTGGGAGACTTCACAAGCAGTGTGTGTGTGGTCCCAAGCAAGCCTCCATAATTCTCTCATGTTTCCTACCGGAAGAAGACTGGGTTCACTCTTCAAAAGTTTTGGATTTTGGAGCATTTCAGATTTTTGGATAAGGGATGCTCAGCTTGCAGTTTAATTCTGTTTTAATGTTGACTTTTTGTATATTTTTAACTACATTGTAATCATTTTAATTTGTAAGCCTCCTTGACTCCTGATGCTGGAAAAAAGATGGGTATAAACAAAGTTGACAATTGTTGTGGTGGTGATATAGATATAGACCTATCTGGAAGAGCCAACAGTCCACATTATGAAAGATAGCCCACTTCCACACTAGACTGTTACAGCACTATTATTCCATTTGCAACATCCTATGAAATCCTGGGGTTTGCAGTTTTGGGAGGGGCCAGGTGGCCTCTCCTGAAACTGCAAACCCCAGGATTCCATAGGATATTGCAAGTAGAATAATAGCGCTATAATAGCCTAGTGCAGAAATGGCCACAATGAGAAACTATATTACTGTTTTAGGGTGGCCAGGGCTACTGTGTGACTGAGTTCTCTGTGTGAAAGATTTTTGGTGTCTTACTTTCTTCATTGCTAGGGATTTGAGGAGTGAAGGAAAATTTCCTTTAAAGGGGCAGAATTCTTATATGAGGGGCAATGGTCTCCTTTTGCCCCCTCCCACAGCTATACCCCGTGACAGATCTTTCTTTCCTTCTAAGCTACATTGTCCTTTATTTTGTTCTATCATTAACATCATTAATGAACACAACGACATTATGAGATGAGTCTAAAAGCAATTCCAAAGATGCATAATAAACCAATAGTAAAAAACTAACTTAGCCAATTTTTATAGAGAGAGAGGATTCTGTCTGAAGTGAGGAAAATAAGCAGCTAAAGCACATGTCTGCACTGATTTTATGTAACTGGCGAATCTCACATGGTTTGCTGGGGAAGGGAGGAGCGGGGCTTCTAAAATAGTTGCGTGCATTTAGCAAGAGACGGAGGTGAAATGACTGTGCCTCCCCTCCCAAAAATGTCACTAATAGCATTTAATACTGTGTGGATTGACAGCTTGGGATGCCTAGAGGCTTTTATTCATTCACCAGACAAGATATAACATGAAATGAGACAGGATAGCTTTCTTCCTCCTCTTGTCCCCAGTAGCATATATCTCATCATAACTAGAGAGGACATCTCAATCAACAGAAACTTTGCCCAAGCAAGGCATTTAATCTCCCAAGAGTTGCAGGCATTTTGATCGATTTGTTTGAAGCTTCTTTTTCTTTTTTTAAACCCTGTTTTTATATTTGTGGATGTGGGAAATGACTTACAAGACAGCCAGAGTGCTTCTATAGATGTTGTGGAGCACGAGGGAGAAAGGAAAGGTCATGGTGGGGGAGCCACCACTTCCTAAGCCCTGTCAGCCTTTTCTGTCTCTCTTTGTATATGTGTGAATGCATGCACGCCTTGAAGTCACCTGGCAACTTATGGTGCCCTCATGAATTTCATGGGGTTTTCTTAGGCAAGGAAAACTCAGAGATGGTTTGCCAGTTCTTTCTTCTGAAATATAGCATACAATACTAGGTATTCATTGGCAGTCTCCTATCCAAGTACTAACCAGGGCTGACCCTACTTAGCTTCCATGATCCAATAGGATCAGGTACCTTTAGGGTATTTAGACTTCACCAGGCTCACACTGTCATATTTTGTAGGCTGGCCATCTTTTAAAAAATAAAAATAAAATAAAATAGAAAATCTCACTGCTACTTTCAGTGAGTGGCAGGCAAACTATATGACCTATCTTTTCATCTCCCATTGCTGGGACAGATATAGATTAGTTTCAGTTCTCTTTGGCACAGTACCCATTCAAAACCACAGTACCCATTTCACACTATACAACTGTAGGGCTATGATTCCACTTTACCTGCCATGACTGTGAAAGGAAACAAACATAGCTTTGTATGAGCTAACCTGGCAAACTGTTTTTGTATTGCTTTGGTTTTCCTTCCGAAGAACAAGCTGACACTGCGAAGGTTACCTAGTATATTTTGTAGGCATTTCATTTATAACCATAGAATTGGAAGAGACCCCAGGGGCCATCCAGTCCAACCCCCTGCCATGCAGAACACCCATCAAAGCATTCCCAACAGATGCTATCCAGCCTCTGCTTAAAAACCTCCAAAGAAGGAGACTCTACCACACTCTGAGGCAGCATATTCCACTGCCAGACAGCTCTGACTGTCAGCAAGTTCTTCCTGAGGTTCAAGTGGAATCTCCTTTCCTGCAGCCTGAATCCATTGCTCCTTGTCCTAGTTTCTGGAGAGGCAGAAAACAAGTCTGCACCCTCCTCAACATGACATCCCTTCAAATATTTAAACATGGCTATCATGTCCCTTCTTAACCTTCTCTTCTGCAGACTAAACATGCCCAGTTCCCTAAGCCATTCTTCACAGGGCATGACTTCCAGACCCTTCATCATTTTGGTCGCCCTCCTCTGGACACGTTCCAGCTTGTCGATATCCTTCTTGGATATCTTGAATTGAGGTGCCCAGAACTGTACACAGTATTCCAAATGAGGCCTAATCAATGTAGAATAGAGTGGTACCATTACCTCTCTCAATCTGGACACCATACTCCTATTGATGCAACAAAGAATCGCATTGGCTTTCTTGGCTGCCCCATCACACTGCTGACTCATGTTCAGCTTGTGATCTACCAAGACTCCTAGATCCCTTTCACATGAACTGCTATCCAGCTATGTGTCCCCCATCCTGTATTCATTTCTGCCCTACACTGTTCTAGTGCTATTATTTTACATCCAACATCCTGTGGAATTATGGGGTTTGTATTTTACTGAGGTCAAAGAGCTCTCTGGCTGAGAATTCTAAATGCCCCTCCCTCAACTGCAGACCCTAGGATTCCGTAGGATGTTCAAAGTGGAATAATAGCACTATAATGGCATAGTGCAGAAATGTCCTAAGATTTGGAAGGGCAGCTATGAGGGAATTTGGTAAGATCGTGAAGGGTAAAGATGCATCATTAAATATCAAAGTTAGAATCATCTGTGCTATAGTATTTCCAGGTTCAATATATGGATGTGAAAACTAGAGAGTGAAAGACTTTGACGGGAAGAAAATAAGCTCAATTGAAATGTGGTGCTGGAAGAAAGTTCTACGGATACCATCGTCTGCCAAAAAGACAAATGAATGGATCCTAGAGCAAATCTGACATATGGCAAAGTGACATGACTTATTGGAAAAGATGATAATGCTTGGTAAAGTGCCAGGCAGTAGGAGAAGAGGAAGATTGCATTACAGGTGGATTGATTCAATCATGGAAGCCATGGCCGTGAGTCTGCAGGATCTGAGCAGAACAGTCGATGACTGGGGCTCTTAGAGGTCTGCCATCCAGAAAAGTGTGAATAAACAAATAACAAGCAAAACAACAACTCTCTGAGTTCATCAGTCCTTTCTCATAAAATATAGATGCTGTACGAATTCTTAATGGAAGGAAGATCAACTTCCAGCCTTAACAGTGAGCACAGTAGCCCCGGGGAAAGCTGGAAAAAGAGTGACGGTATCAGATCTTCTCACCACAATGGAGAAGCCTTTCTTCCTCAGTATCTAATGGCTCCTCGATCACTATCTCCAGAAGCTAAGACTTGCTCCTTTAAAGAGGTAAAACATGAATACAATCATAAATAAGAATCACTATTTCAACCCTGAGCCTGTAAAAGCTAATCTGTAGGATGACAACTCCCAAAATTTTCTGGCCAGTATGGACAGCTTTCCTGTAGTTTCTTCGACTTAAATAACACTGGCACAAATGAAGATACTGTTTTGCTAGCACTGTGTTACCGCTGTTTCTAGCCCAAGCTTATGGGATATTGAGATATCATTTGATATCAATAATTTGGCCTTCTTTACCCATTCCTCTCCACGTGCTTGCGAGGCCCCAACAGGCACGCACACAGACGCGGCCAACAATAGCCAAACCATTCAAATCTCAATCCAGGCAGGCCAGTCATTGCCGAATGCAGCTTCAGGAGATCTCAAGGCAAGTACCACATTATGTATGCACGCTACTTACAAAAGATCCCTTGCCCCAAGCAGGCAGCTCGATGAGTGGACTATACAACTCTCAAGCACTCCGCGTTTGCATACTGGCTACTCTGTTGACGATCTGGTCATAATTCAGTCATCTAAAGTACTGACCTTTTGGAGGCTTTGTCTCCAGCCCGAAACTCATTGTTATCCCCAAGTATGGACTAGCCAGCGGCCACAATTTCCCCTATAAGAACCCCTGACTTTGAGCGTCTCGTTGGATCGCTCGTGACTTGCCTCCCGAATTGCTGTCTCTCCATTTGACGAGCCTCCCCTCAGCCTCCACGTGCTGAGAATCCACGCTCCCCAGCTTCTTTGCTATTACCGGGCTTCAGGACAGATATAGTATTTCCCATACCAAACCTCCTCTCAAAATCCCTCTATCCAACTCCTACCTTTATTTCTATAGTTCTTCGTGTGAGCGTGTTGCGTACACGTGTTTGACTGTATCTCAATAAAACAATTCTTATTATTAACTTCCGCTTGATTATTGACTCGGCCTGACCCCGTAGACATAGGGTTCAAGATCTCGCTACGTTATCCTGCCTCTCGCATTGCTAACTAGTGCTCTTTGCTAATTTCCTCCCCATTGTTTGAGCACATTTAGGTGTCCCTCCCGGGACCTCCAGAAATCAGGGTAACAACTGACTTTTGCTGCAATAGAGACACACTTTTAAGAATATGAGCTAGAATCCTGTTGGTTATTTGCAACTAGAGTAGACCCATTCATATAACTGTTCAATGGTGAATCAACACATAGACAAATTCCAGTGATTCAATGAGGCTACTGTAGTTAGGATTAGCAGCAGAATTCATATCATGATCTATGCACCTGGGTTGTGGAGCTTCAGGCTGGCCCCACCCCTATCAAACCTCAATCAGGTAGCCAAGACAATACTGTTTAGCACAGCCTTTCATCCTTCAAACCCATTTTAGAGTTGGTTTGGATTGGGAGATTGTTTTAATCTGTTTCCAAATACCGTTGGGCTTTCTCAGACTATTTTTTAAAATGAGGAAAGAAACAAATATACTTAATAAATAACATAAAAATAAAACCATGTATTTTTCTCTCAAAAGACAGTTCTAAACCCATGCATCTTGACTGACTGACTGATTGATTGAACTGAGAACATCATAGCATTCAGGAAGTACAGAAGTTGGAATACAACTGTGTTCTGATTTGTCCATTAGTCCAAGAGCTGCAGATCACATCAGTGCATATTACAATTCATAAAGATCAAATTCCTCAAGCATCCCACTGCACAACATCTTGATTTTATGCTATACCTAAGAAAACCATATGAAATTCATGGGGTCACCATAAATCAACAGATTACTTGAAGGCCCAAGCACATTCGCAACAGTAATTTGAGGCAGCATGACATAGCTGTTTGAGTGTAGGGTTCTGGGAGACCAAAATTCAAATTCCCAGTTGGCCATGGATACCCACTGGGTGACCTTGGACAAATCACATTCTTTTAGCCTCAGAGGAAAACTGAACAAATCTTGCCAAGAAAACCCTGTGGTAGCCTTGCATTAGGGTCACCATATGGTGATGCTGGAAACAACTTAAAGGAACACAACAATAGTAATTTACCTCTAATCATTCAAAGTTACTTGCTGCTTTAAAAATGGACAATTGTTCTGCCTTTTCCCATGACTTCAAGCACTATAGACAAGAATCTAAAGAAAAAGATTTACACTTTGGGCTGGGGGAAAAATTGTTTTAACGCTTGAGAGTGGCTTGTCTCTTCAGTGATGCATCTACAAGCAATTCTTTGCTCATTCACAATTGCATTTTGCCTCTTGGGTTCTGGCCAACAAAGTTCTGTTGGAGGATGCATGACAACAACATTCAAAACTGGGAAAGAGATGCAGTTGAACACTGAGTGTAGCAGGGATTCATCTTGTGGTCATGAGTGCAAACCAAATGAGTTTGCATCTTTCATCTGAACTTGTGATAACTCTGGCTATGGATTTTTTGATATGTTAGCTTTAAACTGTACATAGCTCATTCTCAAGTTTAGAGGTAGCTGGCTTGTCCATTTTTGAAATTGTCACAGAGCTTATTTTACAGTCATTAAAATTCTCAGCATCAGTGGGACTTTTGAGAAAAAGAACAACTAAACAATCCTAGGGCCCAGCAGGGGTATAGCTATGGCAGGGGGCAAAATGAAAACATTGGAATATGCATTGTGAACAGAGGCAGGAGTATAGCTACAGGGGAGCAAAATGAGGGCATTGATCCCCAGATAAGAATTCTGCCCCCCCCTTCTCAATTTTCCTTCAGCTCTAGCATTGCAGTAACTTACAACTTCAGGCATTCAGAGCAAAGGCACAGACAAAATTTGCAAGGGAATGTGAAAATAGCAAATATAAGAGCTATAGATCAGCAGAACAGAGCTTACCCAAAAAGACAAGAGCAGTAGCAGTCCAAACAAATGTCAAGTTCCAAAGCAAACAAATCCACAAGGCAAATCCAAGTCATCATCAAACAAGCAGAGATCCAAAATAGTCAAGCAGAGACCACAGGACTTCAACTACCAGAAACATCAGTTGCTGACTCCAAAAGGGAAGGGCCAGCTGGCTGCCTTTTATCTTACTAATGATGTTGCCACAGGTGTTCCCTCATTAAAGCTCACTTGTTATTTAAATGAGCTGAGTGGCAAAGCCCTTCTTTCTGGCATTGTCCCTCTAGCACAGTAAGAGTCTGTGTTGTCTCATCTTCTGATGTTTGTTCCCTCTGCCCAGGCCCCTGCTGTTTGTTATCTTCCACTGAGCAAGCCTCTGGCAAACTTCTGTCTCAGATTGAGAATCTTCCTCCTCACTGTCAGGGTCTCCAAGGCAGGACATGACAGTTGGGGAACAAAGAAAAGTTTCATTGAGAGAGGCAGAATTACTATTTTGGGGGGCAATGCCCTCATCCTTCATCCCTCCTGTCTCCTCTGTTGCTACAATCCTGGGGCTGGTTACTTCAAGGCCTTATCTGTCCAGATACTAGATTGTTCAGTTTTCAAGATGACTTTTGTTGCCTTATCACATTACACTATTACAGTGCCATTATTCCACTTTAACTGCCATGTGGCAACAACCTATTGAATCATGAGATTTGCAGTTTAGGGAGGAGTATGTAGAAGTCTGAATCAAAGAGATCTTGGGCCTCACTAAACTACAAACCCCAGGATTCCATAGGATCTTGCCATGGCAGTTAAAGTGGAATAATAGTGCTATAACAGCACAGTGTGATAAGGACCCTAATGTCTCTGTTCTCAGTGCTTCTATCATGAATGGGGAAGTGAGTGAGCACAAAAGATAGACTTTGGAATGGCATTCCTGTGGAAATTCAGTTGGCTTCTGCCTCTCTTACAGAAATTGCAAACATTTTCCTCGAACAATTTTTTTAAAAATATTGAATTTTGTTGCTGTAATTAAATAAATTTAATTGCAGAGTCAAATGATTAGCTGTTTTTCATACCCGCAGTTCATTAGACCTATTAAAACTGCAAAGGTTTAAAATAATTTGTTTTTCTTTTTTGCAAACTGCTGTGGTTAATTATTGGTAGAAGACTGGGAGATGGCAACAACAGCAAAATAAAATAAAATATATTTAAAAAATAATAAAAAAATTAAAGAATTTAGAGCCCACCTGTCTTGCAAAGAATTGTACTGAAGGCAGCTAACAATGTTTTTAAAATCACATGAAAAATTAAAATATAGAATAGAGGCCATTTCTGCACCTTACCTCCGTCTAGCAATGTCTTGTCATGATCCCGGTAGCACTTTTGCCAGGATGGGAGCGTGCCCCCAATGTTCCCCTCTACACCTGGCTGCCTGCCTGCAGATGGGAGCATGAGCAACACATGGCTTCCTTCCACAGTGCAGCCGGTCTCTTTCCCATGCTGCCCTGGGGAAGGAACCACCTAGATAGCACTTCTGCCTGTTCTGCATGGCTGCCAGTGATGGGAGCATTGCATAATTGCAGGCCATTAACAATTTTTTTCCATTTAATTAATGAGTGGAGATATGTTAGTAGCAGGACTGTGACAACGTCATGTGAAATCATACTCGTGGACCATCCCAATGTGCCC
This sequence comes from Cyclura pinguis, assembly GCA_030412105.1. Lineage (NCBI taxonomy): Eukaryota > Metazoa > Chordata > Lepidosauria > Squamata > Iguanidae > Cyclura > Cyclura pinguis. The sequence continues at coordinate 47,042,703 of CM059604.1, forward strand.
CCATCGCAGGACAGCAGTGCCATGTGGAAATGGCCAGATTTAAAACACAATTAAAACCTGTAAGAGGAGGACCAGCTCCTACCCAGTTAAAAGTGATTTCTGTGGCAATTTTTAAGGGCAATTCTTTTTCTGCCTAAGTTCTTGTTCCTTTACCACCTGTCTGACAGACAGGAAAGTTGCATGTGAAGTTATCTCCTGCATGTTCAGAAAAATTTAATGTACAGTACTAACTTTCTGCCTCTCCAGCTCTCACAGTTTCTGTTTCATGTATAGCAAAATCTGCAGCAGATCTATATGTCCTACTTTATAAAGGTCAATCATCTCTTTCAAGGAAACTCAAGTCCAGGTCAGCTTAACAATAAAGAACCTCAAGATATGGTGATTTGTGAGTTGCTGCCATAAAAATAAACTGAGTCCTACTGATAGTATGCAACTGGATGAGGGCAAACAAACTGAATCTTAATCCTAGTCAGATGAAAAGCAGATCAGGGAGTAGGGGTTTAACCTGTGTTGGAAGGGGCTATACTCCCCTTGCAGACATGGATTCTGTGCCTTGAACCTGGTTGCTCAGCTTTTGACAGTGGCTAGGAGTGTATCTGCACAATTAAAACTCAAATATACCTGTTCCTAGTGACATCTGACTTGGTCGCAGTGACCCTTGCCTTGGTTAACATCCTGTTTGGATTACTGTAATGTAGGACTGTCCTTCAAGAAAGTCTGGAAACTTCAGGTGGTCCAAAGAGCAGCAGCCAGGTTGTTAATGGGGACTGGTTACAGAGAGCACATGACTCAATTGTTACAATAGCTCTACTGGCTGCCAGTCTATTTCGAAGCACAATTCAAAGCGCGGGTTACGATTTACAAAGAGTTCCCACCTCTCAGGACTTGGACCTTCGTCTCCAGTCCTTGGGGCAAAAGAGAAGAATCTCAGGGTGAGACTGTTACTCCGATTTCTGGGGTCCCGTGAGGGACACCTCAATGTGCTCAAAATACTGGGGAATGGGAATTGGCAAGAGCACAAGCTAAGTAATGCAAGAGGCAGGGCAACCTAGCGAGATCTTGAACCCAATGTTTACGGGGTCAGGCCGAGTCAATAATCAAACAGAAGTAAATAATAATTGTTTTCCTTTATTTTGAAACACAGTCAATACGTATCTTTGCAACCACTCACACAGACCTAATGAAAGAAAGGTAGGAGTTGGATAGACGATTTTAAGAGGGATTTTTCAGGGGAAGTACTACACCTGATCCTGAAGCCTGGTTTATCAGAAGAAAGGTCCGTTGTATCGGAGATTCTCAGCACTTGGGAGCTGAGGGGAAGGCTCGTCGAACGGAGCGACAGCAAGGCAGGATAGAAGTCTGAGCGATCCGAAGAGACGCTCAAAATCAGGGGGTCTTATAGGGGAAAATGTGCCTGTAGGCTAGTCTGTTCCCCTGGAAAACAATGGGTTTCGGGCTGGAGACAAAGCTTTTGAAAGGTCAGTACTTTAGATGATTGAATTATGACAGCATTGTCAATAGCGTAGACAGTATGCAAACGCAGAGTGCTTGACAGTTGGATATTTGGCTCGTCAAGCTGCCTGCTCGAGGTAGGGGATCTTTTGTAAACGGTGTGCATACATAATGTGATCTTAAGAGGGTACTTGCCTGGAGGTCTCCTGAAGCTGCAGTCCGGCAATTACTGGCCTGCCTGGATTTGTTTTGAATAGTTCAGCTATTTTCGGCCATGCCCGTGTGTGTGCTTGTCCGGGGGCCTCGCAAGCACATGGAGAGGAATGGGTAGTGAGGGCCAAATTCTTGATATCAAATCATATCTAATATACCACAAGTCCAGACTAGAAACTACAGTAACAAGACACTGGCTTCAAAAATGTGTGTGTGTGTGTTTTCCTCATTTGTTAGACTTCAGGGATTGCTTGAATGCCATTCTTTGTGCAAGTGTGTATCAATGCTTAGTGTACCATGCTTAATGATATTGCCATGGCCATCCCCATATGACATGATAAGGGGTCATCCCTAGATCTCAGGGCCTTAGTGCTGAAATCTCAGGGCCTGAGATAGTCCTGACCTAGCGATCCTACCTATATAGCTTGGGGCCAGGCTATATGAATGGGCACATCTTAGATAAACTGCATCTGTATGATACTAATTTGTTTCACCCTGAACCCTAAACATGCGCACACCGCAACCACTGTTACCCCTAGACACAAGAGCGCTGCAGACCGAACCTTCCCCAGGTGCAACCAGTGCTGTGCAATCAACAAGGGGCGAGTATCTGAGATATGAAGATATATAGAAAAAATATATTGCCCTTCCACTACAGGTCAATGGATTCAATCAATGACCACATATAGAGCTTGCCATAAATCTATGTATCTTCTGATTCTTCACGACCATCTCCTGTGATTTCATCATCACACAGTTTGTAGATGCTTACAACTAAGGCCTACTTTAAGAGTGGACAGTTTGTACGTATCCATGTATTGATGGATGGCAATCCCTATTAACTCTAGCTAACATAGCCAGTGGCCAAGGATTCAGTGAATTACAGTCCAAGAACATTTGAAAGCATTTTGCCCACCCATGGTTTACTTTTTAAAAGCAGTGTCTCTCAACCACATATCTCTTCAGGTATTTTGGATTTCAGCTCCCAGAATCTCTGAGAATAACTCCCTGTGTACGGGTTACAACATTGAAAAAGGTACCTTTTTTTAACAATTGTCAGTTTGGAAATGCTGAAAAGAGACATTCAGAAAGAGCTAACTTCATTTCAGCATTTCCCCCTTCTTTTTTTATCCTTTATATATTAGTTGTGTTGATAACTTCCCCTCATCTCATCCCTACAAGAACAAATTTTTCGGAATGGCAGCAGGACTGTTTTCTTCCCAGATGTTGCCTGTCAACATGCCCTATGATACTGCCAGCAGGCTAGCATTTCACTATGTGCCAACGCAGCCACAGTCCTGATAACTTCTTAGAGTTGTGCTGCTGTTGATGTGCCAAAGAAGCCAAGATTACAGACTCTGTCAGAAAACACCTCATTAATACCCTCTAATGGCTGGAGGAAGGTGATTTTTTAGTCCAGCTGACTGAATGCCCAGGATCTCCTACTGAGAATCCCTGGGCTTTGGCTATGTTTTGCTGTGTGCCTTCATGTTTTTTTTCCTGAGTTATCATGACTCTAAGGGAACCATTGGCAAGATTTGATCAGAGGGGGTTTGCTTTTGCTTTCCTCTGACGCTGAGAGAGATTTGCCCAAAGTGACTCACCCAGTGAATTTCCAAACCCTGGTCTCCCTGTGTCCCAGTCTGCCACTCAAATCACTAGACCACACTGGGCCTCTGCAGAAAAAGAAGTTGGAGTTGCAGTTTGGTGACCGGATAACTGTTGGCAATTCCTCGTCCCTCTTTTGGTCAGCATCCAGAATCACCCAGCCTAAGCCTCCCAGACAGATCAGATGATAAACCTGGGCCTTAACTGCACCACTTCCAAACTTGGGGTGACACTGGAAAAGTTACTTATTGGAAAAGAATTCTCCCAATCAGTATGGCCAGTGGCTTGGGGTTTCCAGGAGTTGTAGTCCAAACAAACAAACAAACAAACAAACAAACAAACTTTTCCAAGTTTTGGTGATACAACATTGTGTCTTTGGCCAGTGACGGGCCCTTTTTAATCATTTAACACAGTCCTAATTTCCCATTCCAAACAATAGCCTTAATGGGGTGGGAGCATTCCAACCCAAGAAAAAACATTCTGTCCAACTGTCCCACTTTGGCAGAGATGGTCCCAGTTAAACCTTTGCTGTCTTACTTTTTCAAGATTTTAAAATGTCCCAGTTCTTCTCTACCTCCTACTTTCCTTTCATTCTCAGCTTACTTCAATTGCTGCAAACTGAACCCAAAATAAAGAAGTATTTTGCTTTCAGTTAACTCAGTGGAAGGGAGATGAAAGGAAGAAGTGGAGACTTGGCCTTCTCGATAGAGTAATTTGGGTTTTCTTCTTTTTTTCCACACTTTTCTAAACTCAGTGCATAAGTTCTAGAGCTTCTCTACTTGGAATAGTAGTTTTGCCCTCTTGTTGCCTGGCCACAATCTTTTGGCCACACTCTGATGTTGTTTGGCCATGCATGTTCCTGTTTTCATCTGTGAAATGTTGGAGGGTATGGACAAGACCTTGGGTTCCAGCAGAACAAGGCAGGGTAACATAAGACAAAGGCCCTTTCTGCAGCTTACCTCATCCCGATGTGGGCACGTGGGAATCACGTGAGCAGCCTCTTGCGAGAGGCACTTGTGTCTCCTCTGCTTCTTCTCTGCAGCAGCTCCCTGCTGGCTGGCAGGAAGCGTGAAGGCTCCCCCTCTTCCTTGTGCAGCGCAGCCGGACACTTTCCCAGGCTGCGCTGGGGGAGGAAGTACAAGGGCCACATCTCCGGAGGCTCCGCATGCAAGGTAAGTGCGTGTGGGGCTCCGGAGCAATGCGCAATCACGCATCATTTTCGGCAAGAAGCCGAAAATGATATATTGCACGATCTCCGCTTACTGGCCCCGGCAGCATCATGCGATTGTGAGGACATCATGTGAAACGGTCCTCGCAATCACGCAACGCTCCGGAGGCCATTTCGCATGTGAAATGGCATGTGAAAAGGGCTGAAGTCTAGGTCCAAGCAAAGCAATTGCTGAGAATTCTCAACAAGTAGAATGGACAATCCTTTGTGCATTTCAGGCTAGAGCAGAGCTCATGTGTCATGTCAGCAGACTGACCCTAAAAGAAAACTAGATCCCTGTCTAAAAGGCTGGCTCCACCTCTTACTTTACCTCTTACTTTAAAGGACCTTGGTCTGTTTTTAATAGGCATTGTCTTTGAAACTCACTGGCAGAGCAGATCCTGGTTCTGCTACAGCTTCTGGGCTGATATTCTCAGAGCCAGAAAAGGGCAACAGGACCTTCTGGGGTAGAGAAGCATTGATATAACAAGCTCTTTTTGCACCATTCTGGGACAGCACGGTGAAGGCTGGAAAAAGTAAAAAAAAAAAATTGCATTAGAACTTGCCAATTTTCCAGCAAGCTTGGATACTTTTGTAGTCCAAAAAGTTATTTTTTGCACCATCACTTCCGAAGCAGTGTAACTGGAACTTGGAAAAACTGACTTCTTTACACCATTGCTGTTGTGTGCCTTCAAGTCATTTCTGACTTATGGGTACGCTAAAGCAAACCTGTCATGTTCTTGGGCTGTTCTTGGCAAGACTTTTTCGGAGGGAGTTTGCTGTTACCTTCCTCTGAGAGAGTGTGGCCCTTTCCACACTACACTTTCAACATCCTGTGGAATTCTGGGGTTTGTAGTTTACTGAGGCCAAAGAGCTCTCTGGCTGAGAATTCAAAATGCCCCTCCTTAAACTGCAGACCCCAGGATTCTGTAGGATATTGAAGAAGAATAGTAGCACTATAACACTGTAGTGTAGAAAGACCCTGCGACTTACTCAAAGTCATTCAGTGGGTTTCCATGACCAAGTGAGGACTCAGGCCATTTTCGCACGTTACCTTTTCGCGCTGCTGGGTTGGGGTCCTCACGCGAAAAGGCTTGGAAGGAATGCTGCCGCCTCCCTGCTCCTTCCCTGCTGCTTCGGCTCCGCAGCTCCTTCCTCCTCTCGCCTTTTCCGTTCGCAGTGCAGCCTGGGACCTCGCAGGCTGCACTGAGGAGAGAACGCGCAACCGGCCCAGCTCTTGAGGCACCGCACACCAGGTAAGTGCACGCAGGGCCCGGGAGCATTGCACGACGGCGCACCATTTTCGGCTTTAAGCTGAAAATGAAAAGATGCATGCCCGCTCTGCGTCCGGCCCTTGAGCGTCGCGTAAATGTGAGTGCGTTGTGTAGAGCGCTCCTCACATTTACGCGACGCTCAAGGGGCCCTCTCACTTCCAAAACACTGTGCAAAAAGGGCCTCAGACCCTGTTCTCCTAGAGCCCTAGTTCAGCCCTCAAACCACTACACCACACTGGCTCTCTTTTTTATACTAAATCTCTAAAAATTTCCTGAGTCATCTCAAGAGCCTCTGGAAGTCTCTGCAGATGACATCATTGCTTTGCATCAAGCTTATAGGGAAATAGCTGGAGACTTGTCTGCTGGTCTCCCTGCTCTCCACCAACCTGGAAGTGACAGGGTTTGGGGCAAGGGCTGCCACTGGGAACAAGTGGGTTAAGTGGGAGTTGGTTGTTGCACATTGGTAGAGAATTCTGACCTCTGCAGCAACAAAAAGTGAATTCCAACCACACATATAGGACGCCAGCCTATACTTTTTATTTTTATATTTAAATGTTACCATTAGCCAAAAAAAAAAAGTATATTCCTAACTCATAATAGATTATTTGTTATATGAAAAGATGATTTTCATTATTAGCAAATAACAGCTTCCCACTCATACATGATTAGTGCACTAATTACTACTAACAAATAAAATGTCTGACTCAGACGTGATTATTATTAAAAGCCTATTTATACATAAATGACTCGTGTGTATTTAAACTCACTGCAATGAATATAATATTAATTATGATGCTGACTTCGGACTATTGTGTTGATTTAGGATACTGACAATTCCACTGAGAGTCAAATGCACTAGAATCAATGGGATGGTCAATAGTAGTGTAGCATCTAGTTCCTTCTCCTGTTGGCTGTAGTCTTTCTTCGGGTTTGCAGCCAAACTTTATCAGCAAATCACAATATCAGTTCTGTTTGAAAAATAAAATTCTAGAAGCCACAAAAAAGGGCTTAGTCCTAGCCTCAAATTGTTATGCTAAAATATTTTTGTGCCTGCATTATTCTTAATACATTGGGCTGGTGCTAACAACACACACTCCAACTGGCCTGACTTAGCAGGGACAGTCCTGATTAATCCTCTGTCCTTCCATATTTCCAACTGGTTTTAAACTGTTCCAAGTTCTCTCTACTTCTCCCAGTTTCCTGCTTTGCCCTCAGCTTACTTCAATTGCTGCAAACTGAGCTCAAAGTGCAAAAGCAGTTTGTATTTAACTCGGCAGGGAGAAGGGGAGAGGAAAGAGCAGAATCTTGCCCTTTCCAGTAAGCTCAGGCAGAAGTAACCCTTGCCTTGGTTAACATCCTGTCAGGCAAACTGCTGCAACATATCTTCCTCATTAATAACTTTTCCCATCTTGACCGCACAACCATGTTGCTTGGCCACACTTGTCCTGGTTTTCGGCTGTGACATTTTGGAGGGTGGGTGTATAACAAATTTCAGAGGAACCAAAGGATAGCATTGTAGCTGTGAGTTCAGTGGAGATCAAATCATTCAAGGAGTCAAAAGAATCCCATCCATCAGAAGCCCTCTCACAATACATAATTATAGTAGCGTGATTCCATTTTAACTATCATGGTTACATCCTATGGAATCCTGGTGTTTATAGTTTAGAGAAGGGTATTTAGAAAACTGCCAAAAAGCTCTGGTGCCTCACCAAGCTACAAACCCCAGAATCCACGGAACATCAGCATGGCAGTCAAAATGGGATCATAGCAGTATAATGGTGTAGAGTGAAAAGAACCCTGAGTCCTCTAAAATTTGTGGTACAAGCAAGGCTCCCTGCCAATCTGAGCAGATGGTCTGTCCCTTCTGTCCACCTGTTTCCTGGTTTGACTATCTATTTCATTAGAATCTCTTTCCCTCTAGGTCACCAGCAGCCCCAACAGGAACAATGTGTGAGCCCCTTTGTTTACTACTCAGTATTTTGAAGCTCATTCATAGGGAACTGAAATAAGCCACCTTCCTATCTGTGGAAGGAAATTTCAGCTGGCATTCTGTCTTGCAGTTATGGATTCATAACGTAGAGTTACAAACCTGTGACTGCTCAGTCAGACTATGCAATTTCCCCACTCTAGCCCAGCTTAACAGCCAGCAGCCACATGAGGCAAACAAGGTCTTCTGTTCAGCTGCCAGTCAGGCACAAGGAAGAGAGTGTGTCCAGTCCTTCCTGCCAGTGAGTGAGGTTGTCACGATCAGAAGCAGGACCCCATCACAATTCCTTGTTATAGCATCACTCACTGGTGGAAGGGGGCTGGAAATGTCATCTTCCTTGTGCTTCAGTTGACAGATGAACAGATTTCCTTTCCCCAGTGTGGCTGCCAGCCATGAAGGCAGCCTTGGTGGCGGGTGGGTCAAGCCAGGACTGTTACCGATTTATACATACATAGCTAAGTAACCAATGCAGAATATCATCAATAATCTTTACAAACCATTTACTGCACCTCTCCATATTAGTTTTAACAGAGAAGATATGTAATGCTTGGATAATGCAGAATGATTAACATTGTCCACTAATTGTTTTAGATGTGTCAGAACCTGTAGTGTTTGACACATCCTGACCAAAAGTTTCCTAAAGATTTGAAAACCTGCAACTATTAATAATAGCTGTAGACAGAATAGGGTAACAGGCAGAAGAAAGGAAGAGAGAGAGAAGACATGCCTGTCTCATTAGGGAGAACTTATTCAAAGAAGTGTGCTTTCGCTAATAGGGTTCATCAGCTTGATTCATTGGCATAATTTATCTGAGCTGCTGAGAGATGACACGATGTATAAGTAATGCTGATCTACAGTTTAGGTTGTGACTTTCTAGTCTAACTCTTAAATGGTGTGAAGAGCAAGTAAGATCTGGGGAAAACTTAATGAGACACAGTTAACATATTCAGGTTAATATATTTCAAGGTACAACAAAATACTGCTTTACAAAATTCAAAGCCTGTTTATTACTGCTGTCCTACATGCATTTGCTTTAACAGGTGTCCCAACATTTGTTAATTTGTTGCAGCAAAAACAACAGAGTTCTGTGGCAATTTAAATACTAGTGATCTATTGTGGCATGAGCTTTTGCAAACTTGTTACCCTGTATGGGATCTGGTACCTCTTAGTTACCTGAGGATTCACTGAGTTGAACTCAGAGTCAGTCTTACTTAGACTGATTGAAATCAATGGGACAAAATAATATCAATTCTATTTAATTCACTGGCCAGCGTGATGTAGTGGCTTACAGGGTTTGAATTTTCACTTAGCTATGGAAGCCCACTGTGTGGCTTTGGGTGAGTCACAGTCTGTCAGCCTCAGAGAAAAGCACTGGCAAATCTCTTCTGAATAAATCTTGCCAAGAAAACTTTATGATAGTGTTGACTTGAAGGCATTTAACAGCAACTTAGAGAAGTTGACTAAATCTCATTCAACCTATCATGGTTTTTGTTACATTTATTAGCTGTAAGAATCTTAGAATTTTTAGGCCCCTTTCACATGGCATTTGCTATGCGAAAGGGCCTCCAGAGCATTGCGCAATTGCGAAGAGCGTTTCAGATGATGTCCTCGCAATCGCGTGATGCTGCCGGGGCCGGCAGGCACCGATTGTGCACTATTTCATTTTTGGCTTGTAGCCAAAAATGGTGCGAGATCACGCATCGCTCCAGGGCCCCGCGTGCACTTACTGTGCGTGTAGAGCCTCTGGAGCTGTGATGCTTGCGCTTCCTCCCCCAGTGCAGCCTGGGAAAATGCCCGGCTGTGCTGCGGAACGAAGAAGTGGAGCCCTCATGCTGCCTGCTGGCCGGTAGAGCTGAAGCGGCAGGGACGCGAGAACCTCTCGCAAGAGGCTGCTAGCGTGATCCCCACACCCCAGCGTCGATAAAAGGTAAGTTGAGGAAACAGCCTTGGACTTAAACTCCCCCTCACATTATTGTCAGATTCTTATCTTGGCAAACATTAACATGCTGGGCAGGTTTTGGTGCTCCAGATGTTTTGGATTCCATGTTGCTTGGTTTTACAGAAAGAAGGGAGATACACAGGGCAAATTCTCATGTGAGGAAGTATGAGGAATCATTCTCAGTTGGCAAATGCAAAGGGTGGTGACGTGCTCTCCCCTCCACACACTAGAAGGGCCTCTTGCCACCAATCTGAAAATGCTACAACTAGGAGGTAGATGGGTGTGCAAGCTCTCCAGAGGAGAGCATTAACATAGCAGAAAAAACATTAGGTCCCAGATATTTTGCTTTCAACAGTACTGAGGGCCACAGAGATTTCCTGTGCTATAATGGCATAGATGGTCTCTGTGGCTACCATATCCACAATGCCTCCTTCTGAGAAAGAATCCATCAGAGAAAGGCACTTGAGGTGAATTGAGTGATGGTTGGAGAAGGCTGGCAATTAGAATGGCAGGGCAGAAGTGGGAGGGGTGGAGTGACCTCATGTTTCCTCTTGTGCCACTCCTGTAGATCTCTGTTTCAGGAGAATATGCATCCTCTTGCCATTTGGAGGAGACCTGGAAAGCTGGAGAGAAGAAGCACACTGGGTCCTGATGGTGATTTGCACAAGTTCAGTGGCCAAATATATAAGCTAGCACAACTGCACAAACTGCTGGTGGGAGATAATTGCCAGGATCCCATTGGTGAAACACTAGGGTTGCCTTCTGGTAGTGCTAGTATATATAACTTGAGGGACAATATAGAAGGAGGTATTCAATACCTCCTTGCACAACACCTCCATCTGAACCCCAGATCAGGCCTGGCCAGTGCAGAATATAGGGGGACCACTTCTTTCAGCATTAATATGTTTCTATTAATACACGCTAAAACAGCATTTGTCTTGTATGTTGCAGAATCACACTGCTGGCTAAAGTTCAATTAAATAATAATCTCAAGGTCCTTTTTGCATGTAGTACTGCTGAGCCAGGTATCTGCCATCTTATACCTGTGCATTTGGTTTTGTGACCTGAATGTACAATTCTGAATTTGGCTCTTTTGAATTTCATTTTATTAATTTCTGTCCAATTTTCCAGTTTATCTAGATCCTTTTGAATACTGCTCCTCTCTTCCAATGAATTAGCTCCCCTTCACAGTTTTGTGTCATCTACAGACTTGATAAGGATCCCTTCCAACCTACTATCTATGTCATTTATAAAAAGGTTGAAGACTAATGGCCCCAGGATAGAGCCCTGTGGCACCCACTTGTGAGTTCTTTCCAGTTTTAAGTGCAGCCATTGATGATGACTCTTTGAGTATAGTTTTCTAACCAATTATGGATCTATCTGATAGTGTTCCCATCTAATCAACATTTAATCAGTTTGCTAATCAAAATATTATGGAGGAGCTTTGCTGAAATCAAGATAAATAACATCCACAGTATTCCCACCATCTGTTAGACTAGTAACCTGATTTTAAAAAAGATGAGGGATTAGTTTGGCAGGATTTGCTCTTGACAACCCCCTGCTGTCTCCTACTGATCCCTGCACTGTCCTCAAGATACTTGCAGACAGATCCTGTATAATCTGTTCTAATATTTTTCCTGGTAGTCAGGTCAGGCTGACTGTTTTGTAGTTTTCTGGATCTTGCTTTTTTGCCTTTTTTGACAAAAGGGACAGTGTATGTCCTTCTTCAGTCCTTTGGCACCTCACTTGTTCTCCAAGATTTCTCAGAAATGACGGCACATGACTCAGAGAGTATATCAGCAAGTTTCTTCAGTATTTTGAGATGCAGTTCATCTGGCCCTGTAGATTTGAGCTCCTTTAGGTTAGTTAGGTGATTTCTGACTAACTCCCTGTCAATCCTGATTTGCAATCTAGTTCTCTTGCTGAGGCCTCTGCTGCTGGATGGAAGTAAACAGTTCCCTTTGTGGGAAAAGTCTAAAGCAAAATATGTATTAAACAATTCTGCCTTTTTGTTGTGATCTGTTAGGATTTTACCATCTTTACTGAACAGCAGCCCCACTTGGTCATTCTCTTGCCTCAAATGCAACTCAACGCCCACCCCCCCACCTTTTTTGTTGCTCTTTGCTTGCTTAGCAGGTCTCATTTCATTCTGAGCTTTAACTTTCTTTATACTATTCTTGCAAGCTTGGGTTACACATCTGCACACTTTCTTGGTGATTCGTCCGTCCTTCCATTCTATATATATGTATACTCTTTTTTTTCTCTTCTCATTTCTTCTTAAGTTGGCTGTGCAGCCACATTGGCTTTTTCAAATGTTTCCCTTTTTCCTTCTCCCATGGGACTGTTTGTGATTGTGCTTTTTGCAATTCCTTCTTCAAAAATCCCATCCTTGCTGGATGTCTCTTTTGTTTATCATATCTAGCCATGGCATTTTACCCAGTAATATGCTGAACTTGTTAAAATCAGCTTTCCTGAAATCCAAGGTTTGTTTTTTTGTCTATATTCTTCTTTGCCCTGTCTCACAATTGAGAATTCTAGCATTACATGGTCACTCTCCTCTAAAGCAGGAACCACTTCAGTTCCAATTACCAGTTCCTCTATATAGGTTCAGATCAAGTCCCAAACTGCCAAACCTCGTGGGCCCTTTCCGCACCTTACCTTTTTCCAGCACTGGGGTGTGGGGATCGTGCGAGCAGCCTCTGGAGAGAGGCTCTTGCGTCCGGGGTTCTTTGGCTCCGCATGAGCTACCTGCTCACGTGAGAGCCCTGCCTCTTCCTTCCGCAGTGCAGCCTGGGACCTTCCCAGGCTGTGCTGTGGTAGGAAGTGCAACCAGCGCGGCTCCGGAGGCTCTGCACGCCAGGTAAGTGCATGCGGGGCCCGGGAGCAATGCATGATCGTGCACCATTTTCGGCTTCTAGCCAAAAATGAAAAGGTGCGCTATCAGCGCCTGCTCGCCCCTGGAGTGTCGTGCGATTGTGAGTGCGTTGTGCAGCTCGCTCCTCACAATCACACGACACTCCAGGCGCCCTTTCGCATGGAAAATGCCATGCGGAAAGGGCCGTGGTCCTTCCTCTGTTTTTTAAAATAGGAAATTATCTGCAAGGAACGTTATCTGCAAACAAATTTTACAGTGCTGGGCTTACAGCATACTGGGTTATTGGGGTTGTGTTGTTTGAATATGATTACCTCAATGGTAGGTTTCTCTAGGCACCCCTCCTTGTTCTAGATGAGCAGTGTCAATTAGGACAGTAAACCAAAAATTGCAGTAACAACTTTTCCCACAAGAGGCCACTGTCCGTACAGATGCGGGGATGTTTAATCAATGGTTCTTCACCAATTATCTTCCACTGAGACACTCTGCTGCAGTCCTTAGCATATTGTTCCTAGGTGGAATGCTTTTACCCCTAACACTTAAAACGTGTCCATTCTTTTTTTTATCCTTTTTTTCCTTTACCCATTGTTTGACGGGAAGTAAAAAGTTGGAAAAAGTGATGAGAAAATACAGTAGGGTAGTTAGTTGAAGACAACAATGTCTGCCCAGGAGACATTCTCCTTTATACCATGGCATCATCTGATTGCAGAGTAAAAGTCTCATCCATCTATAAGTACCATTAATGTATTAGTTTCAATTGTCCAAAGCTACTGCTTTTATGATCTTTGTGCATTTCTTTATCTTTGTTTGGGTTCCCAGGTCAGTTCTATCCCAGGCCCTAAGATTTTAAGGCCAAAACTTGAGAGTCAGGGACTTGTGACATCACAAGATGGGCCTTGATGATGTTATAAGGTTGATTACAAGGAATGGCCCCTAATGATGTCATTAAGCACAACAGCTTAAGCGTCCAGTACAGTTGCACAGAGTAAGCGATGCGAATCAAAAACATCATGTATAACAAATACATTAAATACATGCATACTCACTTTTCTAGGCAGTCTTCACATGCAGAGATTCCTTCCCCTTGCCTGTAGACTGAAGAAGAGGGGCCAGACCCTGAAATCTGGCAACATTATTTATCATTTTTATAAAAAACATAGTGCATCATCTGTCTGTAATAACTGTTGGACCTATTGTTACCATTTGGTTGGAAGACTCAGTGATTAATTTATATTTTTGTTTGTTTGTTTTTTCTACATTACCATAGATTTGGAAGAGGTAATGGGAACGTATAGAAGCTGTAATCTTGTTGAAACACTGTGTGTGTATGTGTGCCTTCGTGTTACCAGTCAGCTGATGACAAGTCCATGAATTTCATAGGGTTTTCTTTGGCAAAGGATACTCAGAGGAGTTTTGCCAGTAGCTTCCTCTGAAATATATCCTACAACACCTCATAGTTATTGGTGGTCTCCCATCCAAGTAGTAATCAGAGCTGATCCTGCTTAGCTTCCAAGGTCAGACAGAATCTGGTAACTAAGGTAAGGTAAGGTATTCAGGCCTTACACTGAGGTACTACACTGATGCAGATACAATATTCTGCAGTCTCCCCAATAAATAATGTCCCCAAACATTTAATGCTTTAAGGGGTGAACACTTCCAACACCTGTTAGCTGCTAAAAAGAACTTTGTGTGCTAATACGTTAGGAGGAAGTATTTCATACAGTTCCTCTTTTTTGGTATCTGGTGATAAGTATAATTGGGAAGGATATCAGCTGGAGAGCAGAGAAAATGAGTCCACACTGTATTCATCCTTAGCATGAACACAGGAGGCCTGTCAAAGAACAAATGCTTACGACAGAAAAAGATGCCTAGCAAAGAAAAGAGTGGTTCCTGAATTTGCAGGGCTATTTTATCTGCATAGTTGGAAAAGAATCTAAGAGCAGGAAGTGGTGGGAAACTTCAGCATATAGAAAACTAATTAATTTGAAATTGGAAGGAAAGTACAGGTATGTACTGTTCTTGTAATAAAGGCAGGTGTCCAAAATAAGGAAGGTGCAAGATATCTCTTACAGGAGAGGAACCCCTGGCCCTCCAGATGCTAAGGGATTCTATTCCCATCTGCCCCAGCAATTTTTTTTTTAAAATGGAAGTCTTGGGCTAGGCCTCACTTTCAACACAGGGATTGGGCGGTTCACTCTATGCAGAGTGCCATACCCTCCAACGTTTCACAGCCGAAAACTGGGACACATGTGAGAGTGTGGTGAAGATGACCAATGTTATTAATGAGGAAGAACACACAGACTAGGACGGACTGCAGCAGTTTGTTTTTGCCTGAGACTACTGTGAAAGGCAAAATTCAGCCCCTTCCTCTCTTCTCCCTCCAAGTTAACTGAGTGCAGGAAAAGGGGAAGAGAAACTGGGACATTTTAAAAGCAGCTGAAAAAATGGGATGTCAAGATTAATTGGGGCTGTCTCTGCCAAACTGGGATAATTAAAGAGTAAGGAAAGCAAAATAATGAGCAAGTAAATATAAGAGCAAGGAAATAAGAACAAGTAAATATAAGAATATTTATTAGTGATCCCACCTCCAGTTTTGTGTTCCTTGCTATTTTAGACTAACAGCTCCTTTAGAAACAATGACTAATCTGATTTGTAATTAGATGGATAATTCTTCTTCAAGGCTCCATATGCACACACTATTTCTTCTCTCTCTCTCTCTCTCTCTCTCTCTCTCTTTTTAGCTAGTTATTTATTTAAATAATGATAACAACTTTAGCATGACTAGAAAATGTAGCCTGCCTCTTTGGGGTAGTGTGCGTGTGTGCGTGTGTGTGCACGCGCGCGCATGATGTTACAAAATAAACACTCTCTTTAGCAGCAACTTCAGACATAGAATTCAGCAGCCTTCCCTTTGCTGATCATTAATCTATTTCGTTTCCTGACAATTTGGGACTCTTTTGATGAACTGTTTGCCTAACCATGTGAAGGCAAGGATGTCAGCCTTGCTACCTTAGGCATTCTCCTAACTAATGAAGAAAATCCATCACCGTGGGAGCTTTATCTCTTTCTTTGTTGGATGCAAATAAAACAGCTGATTAATTTACATCCATTCATCTCTAGGGCCACTGCTTCCATGCTATGCCATATTCATGAGAGGTTCTTTTAAGCATCATCTACCAATAGTATAAATTACCTCCAGAACGCCAGGCAATAACTGTTAGTGCCAGCTATTATCATCACTAATACAATCAAAAGCCTGAGAAAATCTATGGAACTATTGGCTAACACTAACCTTTAGTGCTAATGTAACACTAAAGGAGGCAGGTTTTCTAAATATAGCCCTTATTAGGTATATCTGTATGGTTTCTGGTCTTGCAACACTACTTTATGTCCTCCTGAGACACTTGTACCTATGCCAGGCATCAGGAGATGTTACACATGACCATAATAATATCATGTCCTTTAACTGTCCTAATTTGGCAGGGACAGTCCTGACTAATCCTCTGTCCTTCCATTTTTTCAATTGCTTTTAAAATGTCCCAGTTTCTGTCTCTCCTCCTCTCACTTTTCCCCTTTGTCCGCAGCTCACTTCAGTTACTGCAAACTGAGTTCAATGTGCAAAAATAGTTTCGATTCAACTCAGCAGGGGAAAGAGAAGAGGAGGGCTGGAGTAGGCTCAGGCATAAGCAAACTGCTGCAGCCTCTTCTAGCTTGTGTGTTCTTCCTCATTTATAACTTTTGCCATCTTGATCATGCTCTGATGTTGCATGGCCACATGCAGCCCAGTTTTCATCTGTTAAATCTTGGAGGGTATGTAACACACATATGAGAGAGCGAGGAGCACACTGGAAACCCAAGCCATTTCCGCACTAGACCGCTATGATCCCACTTTCAGCATCCTGTGGAATCCTGGAGTTTGCAGTTTCGGGAGGGGCCAGCTGGCCCCTCCCGAAACTGCAAACCCCAGGATTCCATAGGATGTTGAAAGTGGAATCATAGCGTTGTAACAGTCTAGTGTGGAAATAGTCCCAGTCTCACTCACTTCTTGTGTCCTTTCCCAGTACTGCACACTCCTATGCCCCGTGTGAAGTGTTTTCTTCCAAAACATTCTGTCACATCGTAACAGCTAAAACTATATGATTAGAAAACACGCGTAGCTAGGCAGTTTCTTAACCACATCTGTCTCTTCCTATTGCACCAATTTCTACTTCTCTTCACATTTGGTTTTCTCCAAGTGTCCTTAATTTGCCCCTTATGTTTCTTTCTTTCAAGCCCTGATTCTCATTTGTGGCTGGTTGCTGAACTCCTATATTATATTTCCTGGTATCTTTTAAAATAACGGTAATATTTAAAAGTCTATGAAAATGCAGGCATGGTATAGAAACAGTACGCATAAAGACTAATGGATGTAGATTAGTCTGATGTTTTCTTTACATCCATGAAAGATAAAAGCTCTGCTGTGATAAAACTCTACTGTCTTCTTGATAATAGATCAGCCATGGCAGAGCGCTTTTGTAGCAATAAATGTTATCTCCAAACTTACATATGAACATCTTTGGGAACCCATCAAGATCATGATCCACCCATAGTTAACAATTTTCCAACTCCATGTGTTTCAGTGGGAAAGCTACACCTTAAATCTCTATAACTCAAATTAAGGGCCTTGGAAGAACTTAATTTTGACCAGTTTGTACCACAAACTGAGTAATATTAAGTGTAAAGTTGGCCTGAGACATCACAGACATCACTGAGTGAACTGGCTCCAAGAATTTAGAGGCTGAGAATTTTGTTTCTCTTCTTCTCTTTTATTTTCTTCTCAATGACATTGAGCTTGATGAATGTTACTGACTTAGAATCATGTCCCTTGTGCGAAGAGCTGGGTATTGTTGAGAAATTCTATCACATTTTATTTCTTCTTATCTATAAACAGTTTCATAAACATTCCTGAATGACAGAAACAAATTATATTGGTATCATCAAAGAGAATTAGGATAAAACATTCCTCAGTATGGTGGCCAGTTACTTTTTAGTTATTTATTTATCTGTTCTTGTTGTAGTTGTTGTGGTTGTTGTTTTGTGCCTTCAGGTCGTTTCTGACTTATGGTGACCCTGAGCCAAACCTGAATCTTGGCAAGATTTGTTCAGAAAGGGTACGCCTTGCCTTCATCTGAGGATGAGAGATTGTGACTTGCCCTAGATCAACCTGTGGGTTTCCAGGGCTGAGCGGGAATTTGAACCCTGGTCTAAGTTACGAGAATGTATTCTTAATCCATTTAAGTTAATAATGGTAACGAAGGGTCAATGACTCACCCAGTAACCCCCACAGCCCTTTTTTGTGATCTGACTCATGAAGTGCCCTCTAATGAATAGCTAATAGTTCCTTCCACATTTCATAGTGTAGATTCCACTTGAGTGAACATGAAGGAGGCAAGTATGAAACGGAAACTGGAGTTTATTATTCCTTTTGCTTGAAGTCATTTGAACTTAATGAAGCTCTCAAAGGGTCAAATTACCGTGTGGAAAATTGGAGTGGCTGAAAAAAAATCTTAAAAATAGGAGTGGTTGGACAAATGAAAATAACTTTTTCCCCTTTCTTGCGTTTAATTTTTTTTTTCCAAAGAAATATTTTCTATAGTGGAATACTGATGCTGGAAAAAATAATTTACCCACCAATTGCCTAGCACTTGTCAGCAGCAGCATTGGACTTTTAATGGAATGTCAACACAAAATGGATAACATTGGCTGTCATTTGCAGTAGCAATCTTGTGTTGACAGTGTCAAGTTTGCTTTTCTCACCTTCTCCCCTGATTCATTATTATGACCAGAAATGATTTACATGAAAATAGGATATTTATTTTGTAAAGGTTCTTTAGCTCTCGATGGTTGCCTTCCAGGATAAGTCATCTTAATCATTTCCATGGCAACCAACAGTGATGAAGGAAAGGGAAAAGCAGTTTTAAGATGGGGTTTTCTAAAGCTGTTCCAAGATGAAGAGGGCAAACAAGGGAGATGCCAGTCTGCTGTATGAGATGACCTGATGTTGACACACTTTGGTGTGTGGACGAGCTCATGAACTGAGAAGGTAGAATAACAGAGAAGCATGGAACGGCCTGATAGGTCTGAGCTGCCAATACATTTCACTGTTACACTTACCCACACCTACACCTACTCTGTTAAAAGAGAATCACTAGCAATGAGATGGGGGGAAAAAAAGGAGTTTATAGGAAGATGTCTCATTTGAACTATGTGGTTAAAAACAGCAGAATCCATCATTTTGAAGCTTGCCAAAAGCATTTTCTCAGTGTGTGTGGAAGGTTCCAGCTGGAGCTATCTGCAAACGCTGCTGGCTAAGCTGCGGTAAAGGAAGATGCCTTTGGTTATCATAGAATCACAGAATGTGGAGTTGGAAGTGGCATCAGAAGACATCTAGTCCAATACCTCTGCCAGGTGGCCTTGAAACCTCTGCTTAAGATGGTCCAGTAAAGGAAAATTCATCACCTTCCAGGTCTATGCTACTGTTGAATGGGTCTTACCATCAGGAAGTTATTCCTAAATCTTCAATTGGAACTTTCTTCCTTGCAGTTTGAATCTGTTGAGTCAATGTCTTTTCCTCTGGAGCATCTGAAAACAAGCTGACTCCATCTTCCACATGACAGTCTTTCATCCTGATATTCACTTAGAGGATATTCAGTGGAAAGGGAATGACAAACCACCTCTGAGTACTTCTTCCCTAAGGCAATCTTATGAAATTCATGGGGTGACCGTAAGTTGACAGGTGATTTGAAGGTACATTTATTTATGACAATGGTGGCCTTTTGCCAATATAAATTACAAAGAAAACTGCTATAAGAGGTGAAAATCAGCATTTGGCAGAACTTTTACAAAGACCAGCTAAAATGTCACAAAAGTGTGTGATTCCTTTTGTGACATTTTGACTGGTTATACTAAAGGTATACTAAATACCTCACTGTTGATCTTGGAGCTTTTCTTCTCATGGACCAACATGGCTGTCTTTGCTTCTTTTTATAAGATGGCCACACAATGACATCTGAGAAATTGGAAAAGTCATAACAGTAATTACAAAGTAGGACACAGTAAGTTCTGGTTTAGTGGTGAGTTAAACGGTGACTTTCTCTATGGGAAAGCAATTACATTTTTGAAAATGGTGATGTGGATAACTAATGAAATGTTTAAATTAAATCTTATACAACAGCCCATTCTGTGTTCATTGAATTATGTCAAATTAGCCATCCCACTAGATAAACAAGAACCTGTTCTGTAATATAATCACATTCCCAAAAAATGTCTTTGCAAAGACTTGGAAGAGTATTTTTTTGAAAAAGAAACATCAGGGCAGAACTAATAAGAATGGGATAAACCAGTGATGATCAAAATAACATAATTACAAAAATCAATTTTGATCAATATAATTTCATATTAAGAAGATGGAATGGAAAGTGAAATTGTGTATGTGTGTATATCCAGTCACCATGATATTAGCAGGAGATGGAAGTAAAGGACTAGGCTCAATATGACAAGATTGGTGCTTTCCACATGACTCAGAAGAGAACAAATGTTAAAGCCCCTGTACTATCACCCCCACAGGCCACCAATCTTCACAGAAGCCAGGAAAAGGTCAACAACACAACATGTATTCATTATGAATCCTATAGTTGGCAAATGGTGCCTTTTTGAACTACACCTCCCAGAGAAATCATGCTGGCTGGGGGACTCTGGAAGTTGTAGTCCAAAAAAGTAACTGTTCAAGGCTTTGATGAATTACTACTAGGGATGGAAAGAACATTTGAAAAGTGGCCCAAAACACATTTCTCAAATATCAGGAAACACTGATGAGAAGAATCCTGGATGACTGGCAATAATCTTTGCAGTTCAGAACTTATTCTGCACAAAATCTGTATGTGTGCGTTTTTAAACAGAAAAAAAATTTCTATGCAGGAAATGCTGTTTTTATGCTGTGCATAAAATGCCAGTTTCTGTGCAAAAAGTCTGTATGCAAATTTTGCATAGAGTAAGACCTCAGATACTAATAGCCTTTGAAACTGCACAGTTTTCAAAGACTTTCTTGCAGCAGGAAAAAAATTGCTAAAATTACCCATTATTTCCATTAAGAACTAATCCAACAAAGAATTGCATCCCTAATTGCTAGTACCCATGGCTGGATCCACAGTAACTTACAGGACAATCTTATGTTCTCAGACAGCATGCTCCTGTGTTGGAGCCTCACATTTTTCTCACTGGGGTCTCAATGGTAAGGTGGAAGTAAGGATAGGGCCAATTACATTATCTGTTCCCTCTTCAGTAGTATTTTTCATTGCTTAGGGAGGTAGGGAATTCTTCCTATTGCAAGCAGTGGAAGGGAATTTATTTAAATCAGTACCAGGTATAGCGTGATGGACTAGAATAGCATCTGATTCATAGATTCTCTTTCCACTATTTAGTGGAAGAGAAGAGAACTACATCAACAAAACCTTGGGAATGTTTATTCTAGAATATTGATGTTAATGTGATGTGAATGACAGCCTTATCTATTTGAATACACATATAACAAACCCACAGGCACAGTCAGACCATTATTTTTCATGTTTATTTTTATTTCTGAATTCACATATGACAGAAGTCAAGTGCAGGTGTACTTGCTGGTATCTTAAGTGCTAAGGTACTTTTACCCACAGGGCTCACTGTTCCTTTTAGGCAAGGGATTCCATCACCTTTGCGGTCAAAATCTAAAGCAAGGAGTCTTTGATGACAGTCAGGTTGTGCTCTTGAATATACCGAAGCAAAATCTGCCCTCTCCTGTCAATGGTATGAAGCCAATGCTTAAGTCCTTCAGATCCACCCTGGTTTTCCCAGAATTCCTCATCAACATACAATGATTGTAAAAGCAGGTTTTGTAAACATCCTGACTTCAGCACAGTCACAGCTGTCTTGGGAAACCTGATGATGAGCATTAAAGAGGAAAGAAAGGGAGAATCATCACTCAAATACAGAAGCCATGGTGTTTAGGAGATACAAAGCTATCATACTTCTGATCTTTCAGATATTTAGATATCTAACATTTTAATATTCTATGCAATGAAGACAGGAGTGTAAGGTTATGCGATTTTGCTTTGTGTGGGGGGCATGATTTCTCTGATAAGAAAACAAATTCTGACTACATGCAGAATCCTCTTGATGAGTTACACTAGCTTAACTGGAGATTATGTCCCTTTTTGCACACCACCTCCAATGCGAAATGGCCACGGGATGGCCACGGGATGGCAACGACGGTTCTGCATGACGTTGCTGCGATCCCGTGGCCATCCCATAGCCATCCCGTTGCAATCACAGATTAAATCATGTTTGGGTTTCTCCCGAACATGACCCGTGATTGCGGAGTCCTCCCTCGTCCCTACCGCACTTATCTGTTGTGCAGAACATCAGGAAGTGCAATGGCTGTGCTCCCCCCCCCCGCGCAGCCTGGAAGACTGCCGGGCTGCGCTGTGGAAGGGAGGAGCTGAGCCATCACGCTTCCTCCCATCCAGCAGGCAGCCGGTGAGGAGGGAGAGCGCAGCAGACGCAATTCCATCCCAGGAGAGGCTTTCCCAGGATCACCATGCGATGGCTCCAGGAGAAAGGTAATGTGCGAAAAGGGCCTATGCTAGTTTAGGAACTTTACCTGATATTTCACAAGGTGTTATCCAGTACCTCCTTGTGCAATAGTTTTCCCAGTCTGATAGACCCTTTTTATGTATGAATAGGTCTGGTTTCAACCCAATATTATTATTATTATTATTATTATTATTATTATTATTATTATTATTATTTTGCAAGGTAGGAGGGAAATATTGTTAAGAACATTTAGGTCACAAAACTTGCAGACTTCTTCTCATTACATTTGCCTACCATACATCTTACCCATCTATGCCTTGCAGAAGCCTGAAATTAAGTTTAGTTTCCGGGTGGAGAGGCCTGCCTGCATTGTCAATAAACACCAAGTGAGAAGGTTTGCTCCTCCGGATCTGGAAAAGAAGAGTAAAACTTGGCAGTAAAATGAGAGCATGGGTGTGTATGTGATTTGGGTATTTTTGCTTTACTGTTCAACACATTCAGGGTTCTATGTTTCTCAGCAATGTCTCAGACTGTAGAAAAGCAAGAAAAATGAGATCATGGAGGATTAGGGAACATTGTTCAAGTCTGGTGAGAGTTTTCAGAAACACAGGTGAGGCTTTTAGCTAGGCATGAGGATGAATGGGACTTTCAGAGCTAGGATTATTTTGGGTGGGTTTTCTCAAATGTATTGTTCCCTGCATCATCTTCCTTTGAAAGAATCCTGTGTTGATACGGTTGAGATTTTGAGTGTTATTCAAACCTGTCAGAACCTACTCCATTCCACAAGTGCAGTTGTTGGTATAGAGAGTCAACTAATTGCCATTAACAGGGTTACAAAACTTGAATAAATATTATATTAACACTGGGCTCATCCAATGGGTGGATTTCTTTTTAATTCCAATACATAATGGATCAAAAAAGTCTAAGGCCATGATCCTGCATCAGAAGATGTAGTTACAAGACATAGGGCCTTTCTGCAGTACACTGTTGTAGTGTTATTATTCCACTTTCAACATCTGTGGAATTCTGAGGTTTATAGTTTATTGAGGCCAAAGAGTTCTCTGGCTGAGAATTGTAAATGCCCCTTCCTAAACTGCAAATCCCAGGATTCCATAGCATTCCCAGGATTCCCAGGACTTCACAAACATTTTTGCATTTGTGCGTGTGTGAAGAATAGCCTACTTTCCAGCTGTCCCAATTTGTCAGGGACCATCCCAATTAAACAAACTTCTGTCTTCCCCCTTTTCCGCTGCTTTTAAGATGCCCCAGTTTCTCTCTCCTCTTCCCACTTAGGCCATTCCTGTCCTATACTGTTATAGTGCTATTATTCCACTTTCAACATCCAGCGGAATTCTGGGGGTTGTAGTTTACTGAGGCCAAAGATTTCTCTGGCTGAGAATTGTAAATGCCCCTCCCTAAACTGCAAATCCCAGGATTCCACAGGATGTTGAAAGCGGAATAATAGCACTATAATCATGCATTGCAGAAAGGCCCATAGCTATGATAGCCTCATATTCCAACACTCACTACCACCACTTTTCTTAGTTGCAGGTCCTCCACCCCAGCTATTTCCTGATTAGTAAAGAGTAGAGAAAGCAGTAGACAAGAGTCTCGCTATTTTGCTGTGTTTGGATGCACAGTGACAGGCTTCTGTGGGACTTCTGGGATTCCTTGAGAGCTCCCTGCAGATAATGTCATTGCTCTCTATCAAGTTGGAAGGAAATGAGTGGAAAGTAGCCTGCTTCTTCCCTTGCTCTTCACCAACCAGCAAATGGGTTCAGAGGGCTGCAGCTGAAGAAAAATGGTTGTGGGGGGTTTTGGTCATCATGCGTAGAGCGTTTTGACTTCTGCAATGGTCAAACAAAAGGAACTTTTCCAAGATCTGGGCTCTTGAAATTATATACTGCCTTGAGTTTTACTGTACGGGAAACTGGCAGGATGCATGCTTTATTAAAATAAATTTACCCCAAGCACCATAGCTTATCCACTGTTACCCTGATTTCTGGGGGTCCCGGGAGGGACACCTAAATGTGCTCAAACAATGGGGAGGGAATTAGCACAGAGCACAAGTTTGCAAAGCGAGAGGCAGGGTAACATAGCGAGATCTTGAGCCCTATGTCTACGGGGTAAGGCCGAATCAATGATAAGGCAGATGTTGAAATAATAATAATTGTTTTATTGAAACACAATCAAACACGTGTATGCAACACACTCACACAAGGAACTATAGAAATAAAGTTAGGAGCGGATAGCGGGATTTTGAGAGGAGGTTTGGTATGGGAAATACTATACCTGTCCTGAAGCCTGGTTAGAAGCAAAGAAGCTGGGGAGCGTGGATTCTCAGCACGTGGGGCTGAGGGGAAGGCTCGCCGGACAAAGCGACAGCAAGGTGGGATGGAAGCCAAGAGCGATCCGAGGAAGCGCTCAAAGTCAGGGGTTCTTATAGGGAAAATTGTGGCTGCAGGCTAGTCCGTACTTGGGGAAAACAATGAATTTCGGACTGGAGACAAAGCCTTTGAAAGGTCAGTACTTTAGATGATTGAGTTATAGCCAGATTGTCAATAGAGTAGCCAGTATGCAAACGCGGAGTGCTTGAGAGTTGTATAGTCTGCTCATCAAGCTGCCTGTGCGGGGCAGGGGATCTTTTTGTAAGTTGCGTGCATACATAATGTGGTACTTGCCTTGAGGTCTCCTGAAGCTGCATTCGGCAGTGACTGGCCTGCCTAGATCGGGATGTGAATGGTTCGGCTATTGTCGGCCGCGCCTGTGTGCGTGCTTGTCGGGGCCTCGCAAGCACATGGAGAGGAATGGGTACAGAAGGCGAAATTATTGATATCTAATGATATCTTAATATCCCACAAGCTCGGGCTAGAAACAGCGGTAACACCACTCTTGTTGCAATCCACTGAAGAATTCCTTTCACCAGAATATTATGGGGTTTTTTGTGGGGAGGGTAGCAGGTTTTTTGGAAAAAGAACACTTAGGAAACCACCTAATAACATCCTTATGCCAGGATTAGGGAACCTGTGACCAGATTGATTGACTGATTAATTGATTGATTGAATTTTCACTCCTATTACCCTCAAAAGAGTGCTGAGAGATTATGAAAGTTGCAGGCCAGCTGTTTCCCATCCCTGCCCCTATGTGAATGTGTGCATCCCATTCTCTCCAAACACTGCCCTGTGCAAATTGATAAAATGGCTGAGATCCTACATGGACGAATATGGCATAAGAATTCTGCATGTGGAACTCTGCTATGGCTTCCCTGTCACTAGCCCCAGGACTCACTGTGTCACTGCAATAGCCCCACTCTCAGCCATTCTGTGGTCAGTGGAGAGTGGGAAGATCAGAGAAGCATCTCACTATGCCCCAGAGCCAGACACAGACTAATTACACTTTCTGTCAAGATTCAGAAGGGACTCAGTAGATGATGCCACTGGTCTACATCCAGGTATGAGTCACAGACAAGGAACTGACATGTAGGGGGGCTATTGCAGAAAAACTGTAGGTCTTAGGGGAGGCTTTTGTTGCCATCAAGGAAGAAAGGGAATACAAACTTCTGGAATGAGCAAAAAATACATATCTAAATGTAAGGTGGAATTATACTTGTATATGTTATTAACAGGTTGTCAGCCAATGTATTCAAACCTCAAAGCATGAGGCAGGATCAGAGCTTGGAACAATTTCTTTGGGGGAAATTACAACTTCCAGAACCCTCTAACTGGAGGATTCTGGGAGCTAAAATCCCCCCCCCCCAAAAATAATGTTTCCCATCTCAGGGCTGGATTCTTACTTCATTATATAATTATGCCTTACACTGCTAGCAGCAGGAGTCTCTTACACTCTCAGACAGACCTTAAATGTGTCTTTTTCAATTACTTTCTTTCATGTCAAACATTTCATTCTGACATGTTACCCTACTCACTAGCAGAGAAATACAGTGAAATGCAGGCAAGCATGAGCATGCCAGGTCATCAATCACTGAGGCTAGAACAGAAACAAAGTCAACCACTGGGAAACGGCATACCAAGATATGAACCAAGACCAGCTCTGCAGGATTTCGACATTTTTCGTGGAGCATTTCCTGAACACAGGGCTCAGAAGAGTCTGGCTGGAAGCCACAGCAATATCGATCCAGGCGGTCATGGACCTGTGGGGAACGTGGAGAATTCAGAAGCATCAGAATTTCATATCAGTAATGTCAGACAACTGGAGCTTGGAAATAGCTAATCAGAAACAAATTACCTGCAATTGATTCATTTTTGCAATATCTAAGGCACAATTAAGTTACATTACAGCCGTAATCAAAGAAGTCACCCGTTTACTTATGGTGACCCCATGAATTTCATAATTTCATGATTGCAGCTGAAATGTAATAAGGGAAAACTCAGAATCTGGGGGGAAAAACAGAGGGTTGGTAGGTGGGTGTGGTTTGGAGGGTTTTTGGTTGTTGCTGTTTTCTAATTATTATTATTATTGCTCCTAAAAACCAACAGCTATCATCAGTATTACTCATGCTGTTAGGGGCACTGTAATAAAAAATTAATTCCCTCTTTAGGGGATGTAATTATAACTGTGTTTTAGTTAATTTTATGTAATGGGGACATGGCCTCACAACATAAGTGTGTTTTGTAACACAGGCCAGAGACTTGTAGCATTCTGATGTTTCAAAAACTAGCAAGAAAGTAAATATTTTTTTTAAAAGTAAAGACTTTTTGAAAATTGTTGATAGTAACAAAATATGAGGAAGAGGGATCATGAATGCTGAAATGGTTACTATTTACTTTTTCAAAAATTTACCATTCATTGTGTGCAAGAAAAATACTGATCAGTGGACTCCGTACGGATCAAAGTGTGGAAGAAGAGGGAAAGTGTAGTTACTGATGGCTGTTCCAGGTTTGGTGCAGAGGCTGGCTTCCTGGAGATGCCTCTATGAACACTCTTCCCCGGGGAGAGAACCCAAGACTAGTAAGCTGGATATGTTTAGTCTGCAGAAGAGAAAGTTAAGAGGGGACACGATGGTCATGTTTAAATACTTGAAGGGATGTCATGTTGAGGAGGGAGCGGGCTTATTTTCTGCTGCTCCAGAGACTAGGACAAGGAGCAATGGATTCAAACTGCAGGAAAAGAGATTCCACTTAAACCTCAGAAAGAACTTCCTGACAGTCAGAGCTGTCCAGCAGTGGAATATGCTGCCTTGGAGTGTGGTGGAGTCTCCTTCTTTGGAGGCTTTTAAGCAGAGGCTGGATGGCCATCTGTTGGGAATACTTTGATGGTGTTCCTCCATGGCAGAGAGTTGGACTGGATGGCCCCGGGGTCTCTTCCAACTCTATGATTCCATGATTCTACTTTTGGACACTGTGTATACTTTTTGGGAATAAGAAATATACTATGCTTGGGAAGGAGGGGGGACATATGTGATATCATGGCTTTGTATTTAAAATTGTTGCCTGATTTATGGCATCAGATCCTGTCTGATTTTGGGGTCTATACAGAGGGCCAGTCCTGGTGAATACTTGGATGGGAAACCGCCAACGAATACCAGGTGCTATAGGCTACGTTTCAGAGGAAGGAACTGGCAAAACCACCTGAGCACAGTGAGCCTCCATATATGCAGGGGTTCTGTTCCAGGAACCCTCACGTAAAACAAGGAAAGGCAAATGTTCAATCCCTTTACTGTCAATGGATGCAACCTGCATGTGCTTACTGTGTCCACTGACGATAATGCGACACAAGGCTTTGCATGCGTCACATTTCTGCGTTCAGAGCTCGTACCAGCAGAGGGCGCACTGTACTCCTTGCCTAAGAAAACCTTATGAAATTCGTAGGATCTCCATAAGTAAACAGGCAACTTGAAAACACACACAGATACACACATAATAACGCACATAACACATAGGAATAATAATGAGGTAAGTAGCTATTGGGAGCAGGGAGAGAATGGAGTGTTGAAGCAGCTGCTAATTGGTAGAACATTTTAGGAAATTTTCATGGAACAGTGGGTGAATGACAATTAGAGTTTGAGTCTGAGGAGAGGTCAGTGTCGCCTGGTATTTGAGAAGAGTGCAGCTGGAAACGTGCTTAAGAGGATTTTGAGTGAGAGAAGAGCTGGAGGGAGAAAAAGAAGTTTGAGTTGTGTGTTAGCCTGAGAGGAGACAGCATGGTGCTTCAAATTAATTAATTAATTAATTAATTAATTAATTAATTTTCTATGCTTTCTCCTGGAGTGGGCCCCAAGGCAGCTTCCAACAAACACACACACACACACACACACACACACACACACACATTCATGTATTCATTCTGCTATTTTATGTTTAACTTCTGTAAATAAAGATATATATTTATACACTCACACACACATACATACTTTTGGCCTCTTGAATCACTATCATTCCGAGAAGTGTGTTTCAGACAAGGTATCTGTGGTAGCAGCATTAAAGATGGAAGGCTGGTGTCCTGTTGGGGATAATAGTGGTATAAGCCCTCATAACAACCTTAAGGGCTTTTAGACTGATCTCACAATTGGTGTCACAAAAGGGGGACAGAAGGAAGTCCTTACATATCGCAGAGGTGGGAATCTGGGAAAGCCCTCACAACGAATGTTTGCAGTGAACACTGTGCAGTCTTCCCCTTTGATGAGTTAAATGTAAACACCATCAAACTTGGTCAGAGTGGTGCAATTGCCTGAGAGAAATCCTCACAGTTGGTGGCACTGGTGTGATTGTCTGAGTGGAAAACTCCACACTTGAAATATATATAGTGGTGGGATACAAGGTGGAACCTTCATATAAAGGATGGAAACCCTATGTTTGATATAGGCAGCAGTGGGGTATAAGCAGAGATTCCCACATTTGGTGTTAGAGGTGGTAAATAAGCTAAAATCCCCACAAAAGACAGCTCTGGATTGTTCATACCATGGATTACACACTAATCTAGGAGCAGCATTCAAATCCCACATCAACCATAATAATGCATAGTAGTCACATCTTCAGCCTAGCCCATAAATTAAGAAGATGGAGCAGAGCATAGTGATAAAAAAATGATCAAATATTTTTCATACATGCAATCTATTGTTTGTGTGAGCTACTTTGCAGAAAGGTCCCCTATATTTCATGGAATTTACTCCAAAACAGTTGGTCAAATTGCAACCAGAGATATGTCTTGCACTTTTAAAATTATAAAGGAAATCAGACTTCAGATAGATTAATTTGGGGGCCACAGTTTGCAGAATCTCCAGCCATTGTTGGCTGGGGGATTCTAAGGCCATTTTTGCACGATGGGACTGTGCCACTGTGGGGCCAGAATGGCAGCGGTTGGCTGGTCATGCTTCTGCATGATGTTGTTGCCGGCCCACCACCGTCTTGTCCCCAAGCAATGCAGGTGCTCAGTATTTGCAAAATGGAAAAAATCTGTTTCGTGCCTGCCATTGCACAGCACTCTTGTCCTTCCTAGCCATGTGGAAGGGCCGGAAGCGTGCTGGCGGCATTTCCTTCCCCAGTGCAGAAATGGAAACTGCCCAGCTGTGCCACAGAAGGAAGAGGCGGGGCCACCATACTCCTTTCTGCCGGGAGCCGGTGAGGTGCAGAGGGGAGCCTTCTTGGTGCACTCCCTTCTCAGCAGGGGCGCTGCCAGGACTGCAACAGGATAACGTGTGGGAGCGTCGTCATGTGGAAATGGCCTAAGAGTTACTGTGAAAAAAAGAGCAGATTTTGAGCTTTCCCCTTTTTTACTCCTTCTTCCTTTCTCCTCTATTCTTGCAATTCAGTGCATCCTATTCCCAAGCATGGATTCTGTGGGCCTACTACAAACACGTAACATAGTTCCCCTCTCCACACAAAAGGCCTTGCTTGACTGAAGGAAAAGATACTGTCCCTTTTGGCTTTTGTGGATCCTTTGCCCTTAGGTTTCAGGCTGTCAGATTTGTATTGACAGCTAGATATGACAAGTCTTATTGGATGTTCACACTCATTCACTCACTCACCACTCTTCATATCTCATGAGTTGCTGCTGAGTAGTGCTGTTTGGTCTGAGAAATCCAGGTCAAGGTACCCAACATGTAGATACAGAAGGGGTAAAATTAGGGTTTTGCCCCTTGAAAATGAATTTGTCCTTCATTCCCTACAATTTCTTGCATTGCACTGAGACATTGCAAATCATTCACACCTAAAACTCTTATGTTTGCTGCATTTGCATTCCTTTGGTAACTTTGCCTCCCTTTTTCAGTGGACGCCTAACCTGTCTTTCTAAATATTCAGGTTTTAAATTATGACAATGCTACAAATTGACTGAAAGAAAATTTCACTGAGGGGCAGAATTGTCATTTGAAGGGAAATACCTTCATTCTCCCTGCCCTGAAGCTACATGCCTAGAGGAAGAGTACTTAGAATTCTCTGCTAGAGAGCTCTACTGCTGTTGTTCAGAAGATGGGATCTGGACTCTCTAGCAAAATATTCCAAGTTATCATATTACAAGCCTTAGGATTCAATAGGATGGTGCCATGACTGTTAAAGTGGGATCAACTGCAATAATTGTGCAGTGTGGATATGTCCCAAGAAGCACACCCTGTGTACTCTGAAGCACAATTTCTGTGACAAAAACGTTTAAACAGAGACTGGATTCTGCATAACTGTCATTTGGGGCTATGTGTAGTCCAGACCTATACCCACTGGGTTGGCTGTAACAGCAGCAATTGCTGCTGCGGTCATTCAGCCATCATCCACATATTGGTGGAGAGGAAGAAGGAAGGACTGAAGAAAGGAGTCTGCTCTGCAAGAGATTTAGATCCCTGAGAGGAAGATGAATGAGAAAACAGAACACCAAGAATTGCTTTTCCATATGCTAAATCTCTCTCTCTTTTGCATGTGGGGTACACCCACCCCACTGAATGAGTGCGTGGAGGGTGAACAGAGATGTGCCAGCTGGCTCTGCACCTTGCTTTTGTTGCACAATTCTGCCACACGTCCCAGACAAATGTCTCCTTGAGAGCCACTACATCTGAGCAGTGGAGCCATGTGTCATCCTACTTTATAGAGATTAATCCTCCATTTTAAGGGCAGTCAGAGCACAGCTCTTTATTTGAAGATGTCATCCATGTGAAGGGCACTCCAGCTGAAGCTCAAGTCAAAGGTAAAGAACTGTTTAAAAAGAGAATGGAGTCCATCAATAGCATCTGAACTGTAGACTTAGTAGAGCAGGCATATAGGTTACCTGGAGCCCCTTCACACTACAACATTATAGTGCTATGGTTCCACTTTAAAGGCCACAGTTCGATCCTGAGATTTGCAGTTAGGGGAGGGATATTTAGAATTCTCAGCTAGAAAGCTTGAGTATCCCCCCTAAACTATAAACCTCAGGATTTCAGAGGATGTTGTCATAGCAGTTAAAGTGAAAGTATGCTGTTATTATCATAAAGTGTGAAAGGGCCCCCGGTCAGACTATGTGGATGAAAGACTTCAACATGCCACCTTCAACTTTGGAGAAAGGTAACATCTGGTGAGGTTTTAACTGTGGATTTCTTAATTTCTTAGCAGCTCTTGCTGTTAAATGTTTCTCCATCTGATTTCATAACATGACAAAGTGCAGTTATTTCTCTAATAGAACTGAGCTGATATTCTCACCATTTCAGCAAAGAGCATGTTAACAGAATATTTGCAACTGTGAGAATTGGCAGTCATTCAAACCATCACTCTGCTTTCTCGCCTTCTGGGTTGCCAGGGGAAATATTGACACCTTCCAAAAAAATATCCTACAGCCTCCATGACACAGCTAGTAGCAGTGAAACTACTGCTCCCCAATCCATCCTTCCACAGATCTGAAAAGTTTTCACTCTTTAGATTGGCAAGAAAGGGATGAAAGCCATGTGTTTCTTTGATTTTAATCTTCTCCGTGGAGAGCAAGTAAAAGGTCACTGAAATTCCAGTCTTAGCAAACCAACCTACATATGTGTATCCTTGCAGAGCTGGGGAAAATTACTTTGGTGGGGACTACAATTCCCACAATTCAGAAATGGTAGTGGAAAAAGTAACTCTCTCTAGCTATAGCAGTTCATGGCTAGATGTTGTGCTATTTAGGGCATTCAGAAACTGATGGCATAAACTGAATTCCAAAAGAATGAGGCTTAATTTTTACAAACCACAAAGGTTCTAGCCCTCACTGCAAGGAAACATGTGGCCAGTGACTCCAGCAGAAGAAAACTGCACAAGTTCTTCAAAGCTTTTATCTTCTGCTTTGTTTTTGAAGGAATTCTCAGTGCGTTACTCACTTAGCAGAGCACTTCTGACAGCAGAGAGAGTTTCAAAACTAGTTTGAAATACGGCAAGTTGTATGTTAAATCCTACAGAGCACATGCAAACCTTTGCACATATCTGACATTGTTTTCTGGATCATGGCCAATCCAGCTCACAAAACTGGTAGGCAAAAGAATTCACGTGAGATTTTCATCTTTGAGGAAGAAAAATCTTGTTCCTCCTGGCCTCTTATTCCACAATGTCTCACATGCATCTCCTTCTCTTGATAAAACCCCCAGCTCCTGCCAAAGAAAATCCATGCTAAAGCACATATGGCAAGAGGGGAAACGTTTGGAACTGGAATCAACCAGGAAAAATGCAAGTTTTTAAAAAATTGCCATAATGCCAAATTACAATTGTTACATTTTAGGTTAGCCATGCAGCCTGGTCATAAGCGCGCTCACTTTAAAGCCAATCTGATTGCATTCAATGGTACTTGGGGAGGATAAACTAGCACCAGCCTTTCCCTACTTGTGATTTTAAAACCAAATGGAATCAAGGGAGGCTGCCAGATCGAACAGAAAAAACTGATGAATGGAGCTGCTTAACATTTATTCCTCTAACTGCTTTCGTGCTCAAAATCCACACATTCTCCACTACTTTTCCACCCATAAACTAGGTCCTTTTCAGCGGCTGCCACAAAACTCACTTGGTAGGGAGGGTAGAATGGTTCCCCCTTTGCTGTCCTTCTGTTGACATTCAAAGATCTTTTTATTCTGATAGGTTTCTAGAACTGAAGGTTTTATAAGGGAAAGACCTTTTTAAGAGGGTGCTACACTGTTTTAAATTGCACTGCTTTTAAACTGCTTGTTGTCCTTACTAAGTATATGTTTTAAGTTGTTTTAATTGTATCCAAGATTCTAGACCAGCTACTTACTTAAGTACTAAGTACATCTTCTGGCCCAACCCCTTCCCCCAATCCTGTTCTACTGGGCAGAAACCACTGTGAAGAATGGAGATCTGTTCTCCTGTTGACAGGGATGTAGGAGACTGATATTTTCACCTCTCTCCCATCAGTGATCTGCAACGTGACAATCAAAGTGAAGATCCCATGTCACAATTCCTTCTCAATCCAGAGACTGCTGGCAGGAAGGGGGTGGAAAACATCAGTCAACTGTGTCCTGGTCAACAGGAGAACAGAGCTCAGTTGCTCACAGCACCTACTGCACGAAAAAGGAGGACTGGAGGACCTTTTTGTACAATCCCTACATATTCCCTACCTTCTTGCCACAATTGTGAATATGTAGGGATCATGAATACAAAACAGTTAAGGATGTGTGACTCTATGTTACGCATTG
The DNA here is from genome assembly GCA_030412105.1 of Cyclura pinguis. Lineage (NCBI taxonomy): Eukaryota > Metazoa > Chordata > Lepidosauria > Squamata > Iguanidae > Cyclura > Cyclura pinguis. Next base: position 47,076,451 of record CM059604.1, read on the forward strand.
CACCTGCTATTGTGAATTCCAGCCATTGTTAATATGTATAGTTCTAATTTAATATTGGTGTTTTATATGTTTTTAACTGTATCATAATCATTTCAATTTGTATGCTGCCTTAAATTCCAATCTTGTGGGAAAGTTAAGGTGCAAATAGGGGCAGGAGGGAAAGAAAACTTCTCTGTATGTGTGCATGTGTGTTTATTTAATGGGACTGCTTTTTGTCCTCAACTGAAAATTGTAATGTGCTGGAATATGGAGATGCCCAGTTCAACTAGGCATTTTAATGGGATGTATTGTACTTTTATCTTTTTTTAGTATGTTTTAAATGTATTTTAATCTGTTTTAACTTCGTGTTTTAGATAGAATCATTGCTTAATTGTTTTTTTAAAAAAACTTTTGTACTAACACCCTTGGTATTTCCGGATTCCCATCCAAGTATTCACCATGCCTGTGATATTTATATTATATTAAAGCAGTGCAACAGTTTTAGTTAGTGCCTTGTTGGATTTTAAGCTGCTCTCAAACTGTAGAACCAAGGACATCACAAAATCTGTAACTGCTTCCAATTACCAATTCAGCCACCTTTTTTAACTTTTGAAAATAACAGAAATACATCCTTAACTTAATTTGAGTTTTGTAAAATACCCTTTATATATACCAAGTTACATGGTTTTGTCACAAGACTTCTTCCTCTTATCATGGTTTCAGCTACCACAAATTTAGAAAAAGAAAGAATAATGTGACTCTACCACTAGATCTACCTGTAGCAGAAAATCAAAGAGTGCCAGTTTGGCCCATTCTGAATGGAGGACAGTCAAACATGGAGGTTTCCCAAGAGATGTTCCAGAACCTTTCATGCCACATCGTTGCTTCAGTAATACCTGATACTGCTCCCATCCTAGAGCAAAGGAGTTCTGGTCATTATTGGAATCATTCAGATGTTGCATATCAGGTACCCACCATACAATGGGCCGAGGAGCACCATTGGTGTACTTGTAGGGTAGCAAAGGACTGCTGAATCTCCTGGCTACTACAGGTAGGCTCCGATGCAGCCCCAATACTCTATCCAAGTGAAAAGCCAGAACCTCATAGAGGTCAGTGGGTCTTTTGATTAAGCCACAGAGCCCCTTCAAACAGGGACTTTTCAAGTCATCTAAGTAGACATCTTGGTTGGATGAAAGGGCAACTCTAAGTATTTGTCCATGAGCAGGGATTCTCTCTTTGTTTACCACTGTACCATTGGCCAGAAACTTCATTTTACGCACATCATCCAGAGTAAACCATGGAAGCATCTTCTCACGAAACCTCAATCTGCCCTCTTGTTTCCCAAGGTGGCCATAGTCTTGAGGCTTTTTGCACCATTCTGACTTCTGCAGCCCTTCTACATCTCTGACCCAAATATGAGGGCTCTGTGGACCCCAAGAGTGAAATTTATCCACCCATCTCAAAGCACCTGTCATGCTCTGGAAGGATTGCTTGCCTGAGATAACAGCTTTGATCAGATCTGAGGGTTGTTGCTCAGCGCCAGCTGTCTGCACATCTGTTTTACATTGCTCCTGTGGTACAGTAAACTGGCCTGCAGAAGTATTCCGAAGCAACAAAAGAGATCCAAGCTTTCCATCTCTCAAAGGAGAAGAGAGGAAGGCCATAGGACTCTGTGGTTTCCAGTTCACTTCCTTCTCAGTTGTCCAGTGTGCGGAGAAGCTAATACCTTCCATAGGATTTTTTAGAGGAAAAGCCCCAAACTTTTTCTTTTTGTAGCTAGTCCGTGAGGAATAGTCTGTGTATTGGAATCTTTGGTTATGTTCAGAGCTTTTTGATGCAATGTTATGTTTTCTAAGTTGTCCCTTATCCTTCTTCCTTCCTTGTAAACCACTCTGATTTGGCCCACCCTGGTTGCTTGGCCTCCTCTTTTGTTTGCAGACAGAGCTAGGATTTGTTAGGGTTTGTCTTCCCAGAGGGTTGGTCCATTTTCTCTCACTGAAGCGCCATGCCTGCTGGGCAGTAGGGCGAGTAGAGTCTATCCACACACGCATGGAACGAGCAGCTCTCCCACGTGGCTCATCCCTAGGCAGAAACTGGAAATCAGACTCCTCGTAGTTGTTCAGGGATGCTGGAGAGAAACTAGTAAGAGCGATCACAGACAAGGCAAGCAAGACACAGCACCCAGCTGCAGGAGATCTCTTCAACCTCATTCTATACCATGTCCGCTGGACCTGTGAAATTAAAAAAAGGAGATCATGTTCACAGTGATGGTATTCTAGGGATATGGTTGAAATGCTGATATAAGGAAGCAAGAGATTAAATGCTATGGGTCTGCTGACAGCTGTAATGCTTCCATGTGACTTTGTGACAGACTGAATACATACCTGCATTTTCCCCGTTACAAATTGGCTTTATCACTCTATCTGTCTTCCCATCTGGCTTTAAGGTTGTCAGATCTCTGGGCCCAGCTCTGAGTCTCCAGTTTTCATGAGATCTCCAGGAAGGAGATGAGAGTGCAATTTTTCCAGTTTTGGTGGGCTCAGTTCCAGGAAAGAGGAAAGGGCTGCATGTAAATCTCTAACTCAGCTAATAGAGTAGCAGCTTGCTACAATTTGCAGGGCATAATTCATTCGTTGCAAAGACCTTCTAAAGGGTTTATGCATTGAGCTTCTGCTTTCCTTCCCAGTTGTTGTAGCATCAAGACTCACCCTCTGCTCTTCTCCATACTCACCTTCTGGCTAGAAACAAGTAGGCTAGGCTAGATATTCCTCATGCCACCACCTCTATAAGCAAGTGAGAAGGAATAATCCCTTCATTTCACCTTGACGCAGGAACATCTCCTTTAGCTAAGATTTCTGTCTTGATTTCCAAACAGGAATATATGTTCCTCGTGTGTGTGTGTGTGTGTGTGTGTGTGTCTGTCTGTCTGTCTGTCTGTCTGTCTGTGTGAAGTGGCAAGCTGTGAACAACTGTGGTTGGTACATCATGAGCAACATTTCAGGAAATCACCAGGAGCTGACCCAGGTCTCAGGTTTTGGTCTGGAAACCTTAGGGCATGGGACAATCCTAACCTAGCAATCTCATTTGGCATGCTTATCCTATCGAACATCCATCTATGCCAACAACAAATCATTGAATCTATGGGCATATGGTTTGACTAAAACAGTCACAGTAAAATCCAGCACATGCATACTCAGATCATATCAACATCCATTAGCACCAATGGTGAGATTGGCATGCAATGTGAGCAGGAGAGGAAAGCTGCCCCACATGCATAGAGGAGGGACACCAGCATGCACCATCCATTCTAGTTCTCTGGCTTTTCTTATAGGAAGCAAGATGCTTGTGGACTTCCCTGAAGCATCTGGTTGGCCACTGTGTAATATGAGATCTTGACTTTTGATCCATTCTTTTCATGGGTCTTGGTCTGAAACAAATGTGGCAGATTGTAGGTGGCACCATTCAAAAGTTTGTTTCATTTAAATCGTAAATGAAACCGCCAAGATCAACCTGGACAATAGCTGGTATATTTCCTACTTTTTTATATCACTGAAATTACACCATGGCCCACAGGCAGAAAGGCTTTATATCACACTGAAAACATCTCCCTTCTTTTGTAATTTTTGTTCACACAAGGAAGGGTAGAACAGAGAATCTGGAAATTCTATCTGTAGTACTGGCTTGGAACTGTCCCTGGACCAATGTTCTCTGATTATTATGGTGCTTTGTTCCTTCTTCATTATGTGCTCAAGGAATTCTGGACTGGCAGATCACACAGAGAAGGACAATTCTCTCTGGTCTGTCAAACAAGTTTTGATTCAACTAACCATACACATACTGCCTCTTCTGGAGACGGGCATGGATCTCTCTTCAGGATGTTGCTTCACTGCTCTAAAACCACTTATGGTTGGCTCTAGAAAATCTTACAAGTTCTAGACAACAGATATATAGAGACAGCAAAATACGTGTCCATACTTATCTTCAAAGGAGCCAGCATGGGGTAGTGATTTGGGTGTTGGACTAGGACACTGGGAGACCAGGGTTCAAATCCCTGCTTGGCCATGGAAAACCACTGGGTGACCCTGAGCAAGTCACACTCTTTCAGCCTCAGAGGAAGGCAAGGACAAACCCCATCTGAACAAATTCTGCCAAGAAATAAACATGATAGGTTCACCTTAAGGTCTCCATAAGTCAGAAATGATTTGAAGGCACACAACAAAGACAACATGTCTTCAAATTTGACTTAGAAATTTAGCCTTCCTTTTCTCCTTGCAGGAATGGTATTGCAGCCTGGGATGGTAGCATGTAAGCTGTCCCCTCCATCACCTACAGCATGGAGTCCGTAGCTCTGATTCACCCCTATTTTAAACTAGGTATGCTGCAGGGTTATTAAGTGAAGTACTGGGTGTTTGCAGTTATAGGAAGCCAAGAAAAAGGAATTAAGGACAGGACAGAATAATTGTTAAACCAGGGGTAGGCAATTTGAACTCTTCCAGATAGTGCTGGGGTAAAACTCCCACCAGCCCTAGCTTGGCCTTGCTGCTTAGACACAACGTGAGCTGGCATCCAACACATCTGGGAGGCACCAGGTAGGGTGTGACTAGATGCATATCTGCCTATGCAGGTATGTCTACTTAGAAAATTGGTTTTGTTTAACAGGAAAGTTAAGCAAAAGGTTTGATTCTTCAAGGGTAGTGCCATATAGAGTGCATTACCAGAGATTACAAAAGCATGGATTATACCTTCCCACATTTCAAGCAGCTCTTACATGGTTTCAGTATTCCTTATTCCTAATAGGCATATTGTGCAGGGTGAAGAGTTCCACAAATAATTCCTTATACGATCTGTGACAAGGCTCAACTGATTGCCATGGAGACAATCTCTCTTATCCTATTTATTGAAAAGCTAAGAAATACAATTTAAAGGAAAACCATATCCACTGGCATATTTGTATTCCTACACAATGGCCTTATGATACATTTTAAAGTACAGTGGGACCTTGGTATCTGCTAGGGTTTGGTTCCAGATTCTCTCTCTCACACACACTCACACACACACAACCACACACACACACACACACCGTGGATGCCAAAATTTGTGCATGCTCAAGTCCCATTATGTACAATGATGTAGTAAAATGGTGTTCCCTGTATACAATGGCAAAATCAAACTTTCCTTTTTCAATTTTTTTTGGGTGGGGGGACATTTTCAAGCTGTGGTTGGTTGAATCCATGGATACAGAATCCGCAGATAGGGAGGGCTGACTGTGCAGGAGTTGACTAGGACAGCCCCCAAAGCCATGCCCCTCAAGAGAGGAATCCAAAGGTATTCCTCCCCCCCCCCCGGCCACCTGGAGCAAACACTCCAATAAAAAACACACACAGATATCAGAAACCAACTAACCAATCAATCACTCGTAATTTCAAAATTGAGTTAACAGAGTATGACTATGTACAATTATGAGTGCCTAAAATTAAGCTTACAGAATATGGCCATACTCTCCAACTGTCCTGATGTGACACAAACAGTCCTGATTACTCTGTTGTCCCACTTTTTTCAGCTGCTTTTAAAATGTCCCAGTTTCTCTTTCTTCTTCCCACCTTTCCCCTTTGTCCCCAGCTTACTTCCATTGGCACAAACTGAGTTCAAAGTGCAAGTGTGGTTTACGCTCAATTATTTAATTCACCAAGGAACACGGGAGAGGAGCAGGTGGAATCTTGCCCTTCCCAGCAGGTTCAGGCAAAAGCAAACTGCTGGAGCCTCTCTTAGCTTGCCCATTCTTTCTCATTAATAACTTTTGCCATCTTGACCAGACTCTTATGTCGCTTAGCCACACATGTCCCAGCTTTCATCCATGATATGTTGGAGGGTACATATGACTAGATAAACTGCATAAACATGATGGGAGCTCATAATGCTTCCACATGATTTTGGGACAGCTTAGATAATGTATCTGGGTTTGCTCTGCTATAGGTTTGCTTTTTGACGTATTTGCTTCTGCGTTTCCTGGAAGTAAGCTCTACTGTACTCTGTGATGCTTACTTCTGACTCCATGATTTCAGCTTGTAAAGCACAGCCAAGGAGCTTTCATCAAGTAATTTTTTTTTAACTAAAAAATCCAAATAATCATGCAAAGAAGTGCTGCTGTTTAAAGCGGTAGCATGAAGCATGGGCCTGATAATAGAAGAGGAATGAAGTATCTGTCCCCTGCTTGATTATCTTTCTCATTTTCTAAATCAACATTTTACCAACAATTATAAATTATAAAACTTGAAGGACTTCATTCGCATGCCAGTACAAGGAGGACCCATAACTTCTACTGACACTTGAACACATCACACCATTGTTCCCATCTTGTTCTGGAACATGTTCTGGAACCGTGCCCTCCCCACACACATTCTCCCTCCACCACATCATTGCACATACAGCAATAATGATGTCAGAAAACATGACTAAGGTTGAAGAACAATACTGTCATCCATTTCTCCTGCAGGGCAACTCTCATTATCTCTAACTTTGTCCTGATTTAATCGCATAAGAAACTAGAGGGATTCAGGAAACCAACAGGGTAACACAAGAAAACAGGGTTTTTTTTAATCTTCCTGTACATGTGTTGGTGAACACAGTGGGCTACTTTTACAAAGGATTTATTTATGCTTATGGCAAGCAAGGAAGATGCATACTACCAACACTGCCTAGGAACACAGTCATTTTTAACATTTATAATTTAGATTGGGATGGGCAAACACAGCCCTCCAGATGTTTTCGGCTGCAATTCCCAGAGCCTTTAGGATCACAGTCAAAAGTATTATATAAAACAAGAGTGGGGCCTCTAGGCATACAACAACCTCCAAACAATAGCATATCAAATGGCTGCATCAAATAGCGTAGAGGTGGGAGCAGCATTGCATCTCCCAGTATAGGCAATGGTAAGGGATGCTGGAAGTTGTAGTCTAACAACATCTGGAAGGCTGCACAATTCTCACCCCTAGTGTAAGGTCTGAAATAGACCAAGTGCATACAGATGGTATACTTGTACTCTGATTATCTTAAAAATCAGACTTTACCCCAAACAAGAGTGGGGTGGACCAAGCAGGCACAAGAAGGGACTCCTGTTCCCACCTCTATACATATTCAGACTGACATCTTTACTATGCTTGTTGTTGTTGTAGCTGTTGATGATGATGTTGTGTGCCTTCAAGACAACTCTGATTTATGGCAACCCTATCAGAGGGTTTCCATGACAAGATTTTTTCACAGGAGGTTTGCCATTGCCTTCCTTTAAAGGTCAGGGTATAACTTGCCCAAGAGCATCCAGTGGATTTCCACAGTCAACTGAAGATTTGGATCCTGGTCTCCTGAAGTCTGAGTCCAGTGCTCATACCACTACATCATACTGGCTCTTATTTTTCTTTTTCACCCCAATTCTAAAAACCATCACATCTTAAAGAAGTACTCCGCTATGCACACATTTTCCAGTTATCTTGTGTAGCTACAGCTAAAAGCCTTATATAAAGCCTTGATAAAAGATCCCCCACCATCCCTATCTTGGTCTGCTTTTGAGAAACCTGGACCCCTGCCTTCCCATTACTAATTTTGGGGTCAGAATGTTTGCATGTGGTTATACAGCAGCAGTAGCTGTGTATGTGCTCAGCAAATAAAAACTTTGCCTAACATAACTTCCTTGTAAATTCTGCTAAGAGAGCATGGAGAAGGTATGCATTACATCCTTTGATGCTTAGACACAAACATGAATCTGTAGAAAGGGTTTCTCCTTTCCATAGTGGCTGTTACAGGCTCTTGCCATAAAAGTCTCCTTAATGAAACAGGCGAAACAACAGCTTCTTTTGGGTACTTTGGTTAGAAAGCTGTTAGTGGATTATACTAGCGTAACTCCCACTTATGGCAGCATAAATACTTTTGAAGACAACGTGCAAGGAGGTATCCAACACTTCCTTGTGTAATGCCTTCGGCCCAGATGTAACAGCAGCTCCAGGGAGCAGCTCCTTCCCCACCCCTACCACTGAATGGCTCAGCGGGGGGCTCTTCAGCTGTTGTTTCATTCCCACAAAAGATGCAACAGCTTTGTTTAGTGGGGGGGGGGGGGAGAAGTTGCTTCTTTGTCCTGCAGTGCATAAGGACATCCAGATAGTCCCTGGGTAAAGACCTGCAGACAATCAGTGTCTGGGCTAAGAGATCGACCCAAGATCCTGTAGCTGCCCTTGTGCACTTGGAGAAATATTAGCCATCATTTCCCAAGCACTGATCTATATAGCCAGCCAAACTAGTCGCCACCAGCACTTCCTGTGACAATGAGTTCCACACTTTTATCCATTCTGCCAATCAGTTTCACTGGATGACCCTAAGCCAGAAGCAAGTGGGGGAACTATATCTTAAGGCCCCTGATTATGAGGCATCCCTAAAGAAGGTAAATGTATAAAAATACTGATTTTTTTTTCTAGTTAGAACTGTACATATTGGAGGAGACACTATGGATGAATTAAATTAGTGGTTCCGGCATGCCTTGACGCAACTATGACTCCTCTCTATTCACTGTCTCCACAATATAGATAATTTTGTAAAATATGATCACATTCCTCACACCTTTTTTTCTATAACCATTATTGTTGTTGTTGTTGTATGCCTTCAAGTTGCTTCCGAATTATGACGACTGTATCTCAGGGTTTTCTTGGGCTGTGTAATGCACCCAAAATCAACCAGTGGGTTTCCATGGCCAAGCAGGAAATCAAACCCTGGGCTCCAGAGTTGAAGTGCAATGCTCAAACCACTAAACCATGCTTGCTCTTTCTATAACAGATATAGACATCCAATATAATAGTCTTTGTTTCTAGGGAAGGTATCTCATTTTGGTTGCCCGTTTCTGCATCTTTTCCCAGCCATGTGATACCCTTTACCAGGTGTGGGGGTAGGAATTGAACACAGTATTCCAAATGTTGTTGCATCCCAGGTTTGTATAATAGCCTTATATTGCTAACAAATTTATTTTCAACCCATTACATAATCATGCCTGGCAAAGAATTCACCATTTTTTCAAGGCTGCTGCAAGCCAGAAATATGTTTTCAATGAGCTATCACCAACATCCCGTGACTTCCAGGTCTCTTTCCTTGTCAGTCACAGGCCAGAACCCTCTTGGCGACTTACACCAGCATTTTGGCTTTCTGGAAAGCTGTATGAGGGTGTCATCTTGTGTAGGGCCGTGCAAATGCAGAGTTGATGCTGTTGCTCAATCTTGTGCTGCCTAGAAGATTTGGTAAGTGCTGTGGGTGCTGGTGTTGGAGTTAGTGTTGTGTAATGGGTGAGTGCAAGGCTGACCATTGACTGCACAATCAGTTATGCAGCAGTGTGATTTAGTATCCCCCATACAGCATAATTTGACACTACAGAACAGGTGAATAGGATCAGCTCAGACATCATCAATGTCTATGTGGGGTTGAGGCTTTGCCTCAATGCATATCACTTTCTGCATACCATCAAGCACATCTACGGGTGAAATGTAACACAAAAGTGACTTATTCAACTAAAAAAAGAAAACAGCTGTGGGATGTGCATGTGTCGCAGAGCCAGAGCTAGATTTCATAGTGGGCCTTTGTCATGCTCTTCCCCCTTGCAAGCATATACCCTCTAATTGTCCCAGTTTGGCGGGGGCAGCCCTAATTAATCCTCTGTCATCCAATTTTTCAGCTGCTTTTAAAATATCCCAGTTTCTCTCTGTCTCTCTTCATTTCTGCCTTTGTCCTCAGCTTACTTCAGTTGCTACACACTAAGTTCAGACTCAATTACCTCAGCAGGGAGAGAGGAGAGAAAGGGGACAGATTTATCCCTTCCCGTTAGGCTCAGCCAAAAGCAAACAGTTGCAGCCTCTCCTAGCTTGTCTGTTCTTTCTTATTAATAACTTTAGCCATCTTAACCACACTGTAATGTTGCTTGGCTACACATGTCCTAGTTTTCATCTGTGAAACAAAGACTATGCACACACCACCACTGAGACTCACATCCTACACTACATTACTAGTCCCTTCACTTGCTAGCCCCTTCACCCAACCTTCTGGATATGTTTACCTAGTAGTCTCTGCCCCATCTTAGATTTCTGCATTACTCCTTTCCACCTAACCCCCAGGAAGCAGTTTGTGTACTTAACCAGTGCTTGGAGGCTGTAGCGGACTGGATGAGGGTGAATAAATTAAACTTTGAACCAGACAAGACAGATCTGGTAATATGAATTCAGCCTGTGTTAGATGGGGTTACACACCTCCTGAAAATGCATGTTTGTAATTTGGGGGTACTCCTGGATTCTGCGCATTTCTGGCCACAGGGACACATACCTTGGTTACACCCTGTTTGGACTACTGCAATGCACTCTATGTGGGATTGCCTTTGAAAAGTTCTCAGAAATTTCAATTGGCCCAAAGAGCTGCAGCCAGAATGTTAACTCAGGCTGGCTATAGAGCACACAACTCTTTTGTTGCAACACCAATCCTGGCTGCCCATCTGTTTCCAGGTACAATTCAAAGTGTTCATGGTGACATATAAGGCCCTCTATGGCTTGGATCCTGGCTCTCTGAAGGATCATATCTCCCTTTTTGGAACCATTAAAGCTCTGAGACCTTTTGGACACGCTCTTCTCTCTGTCCCACGACGCTGTCAGGCTCATTGGTGGGAACAAGAGAGAGGGCCTTTTCAAGTCTCTGCTCTCAGATTTTGGACCTCCCTTCCTAGGAAAGCCCGGACGGCGCCATCCTTCCTGTCCTTCCATCAGCAAGTTAAAATGCGTTTATGCCATCAGACTTTTGGGAACTGACTGAGGTGGGCTTTCAATGCTGTGTGGTGCTGTTTTTAAGGTTTGTACTACAGTGCACTCTCTTCTGGTGTGACCTCTGCATGCATGAATCCAAAGTCATACAAGGTGTCATGCCCCATTATATAGTCAATGAATACAACAGGCATGCACCTGCATTGTCGCAGGTGCACACACGTTGCATCCATTGGCTACAAAGGGACGCAATGCTTGTGCTTTTTGTTTTATGTAGAGGTTCATGAAACAGAACCCTCACATATAGAGCAGGTTACACTGTAATCTTTTAATAAACTTTAATATTTTGAATGCTTAATGTTTTATAACTTTGTAATTTGTTTTATTGTTTTTTTAAACTAACTTTTATATTTACACTTTTTTTGCAGCTTTCTCATAGTTTTAATCTGTATTGTTTTGAAATATATTGTTAGCTGTCTTGAGTCTCATTATTGGGAGAAAGATGGAATATAGATGAATAAAACAATGACAGAAAATGCAATGACAAGTGCAGACTTCAGGCAGTGCCATTTGGAAAATTTAAGATGGCAGCTGCCTTCTGCAGACTAGAGCTGAGCTCATCTCAAAAGTGTCATGTGCCGGATCAGTCCTTCATAGAGAAGAGGTGAATGACTGGAAGTGGCAGCAACAGGGAGAGGGACTAGTGTCAGTGGTAGTGTCCAGCAGCGAGACTAGGTGATGTTCCATTAGGACAGACTGATATTACCAGTAGGAACTGCTGGAACATATGGGCCCTCCAGCATTTGCCTGACTGTACCCAGTGCTGATTTTGAGGCTTACATGTGGAACAGGGGCCTTGCTTGTTGCATTCTGAGAATTTTGGGGGGAATGAGTTCAAAATTATATGCAACAAAATGTTCAGGGTATATTTGTCTCCTTGTGTGCTGCCCAGCCGTTTGGTTACTTTACTGACCTTAGTAGCACTGTAAGGCTCACTTCCCTTAAGAGCTCTTTTTAAGCTGGTGTGGGGATATAAGACAGCAATCACTTTGGGAGGCTCTTAGAATCTTTGCCACTGTATCTTACAGAGACAAGTTCAGGTTACGCTGAAGCCATCCTTATAGCCCACTTTATAAGCGTATGTTCTTTGATTTTAATATTTAAGTAGATTTCAGCAAGTTTCCAGGAACTAGAGCTTTACAAATATGCTAGCTTAAGACTTATTTATGAGCACTGTACAGTGTTTTAGAGCTCCCACCTTTCTGACCTGAAGACTGAATCAAATTTCTCCACCTAAGACTTTTGCTAAGCACAGAAGACACTGCATTGCCAAAACACACAGACACAACGGAAGCCCTTGCACAGAGGGTTTAGGAGTTCACACTGCTGTCTTGAGTCATAGTCAAGTTATGTGAGGCTTGTGTTGTGGGACCCTGAATCTTATAATCCTACCTGCATGAACAACACGAGTATCTTATTTTCTCCATCTGTACCTTTTACTCCTCTAGGTCCCTCCTTACTATTATTATACATTCTGTCCTCGAATTCTGCTGTAAACTTGGTCTCACATCATGAAAAATAGAACTAACATAAATTATGGAAAAGGGGCCATGCCAAAAATCTGCTATTAATTTCCTTGTCTGCTTTTCCTTGCGTAGAGGCAAGGACATCCTTTTCTTTCTAAATCATATGTACATCACCAAAACTGTTCCCTGTTTCTTTCACAGGAGAGTGAAGGGAATGATCACACAAGCATGCGCTGGGAAATGCCATGCAGCAGAGCAAGGAGTGGTCCATTTACTCATGAGTAGAGCAGAGAAGGCATCCACCTACTGCTTCATGCTACAGATTACAGCTCTTCCCCCTCTACACAGCAGATTCCCTAGGATCGAGCAGATGTAGTTCATCTTCCTCAGCTGAACAGCAGGGGGGGGGGAGGGGGGACACACCAAAGCAAAATTGGCAAGGAGGCCCATTCAGCTTTTGCACAGATATAGATAAAAACACATAGAGGTAAAAACATGCACAACATTATTGTTAAAATGTGGTCACATTGACTGCAGAATTAAGAACCATTTAAAACTTATCCATTGAAAAGGCAAGAAATAAAAATAGTGCAAAATATTAAAAGCCCTTTCCTTAAAAAATAAGCGGTTCCTGAAAGCCTGCCTGAACAAAAAGGCTTCACCTGCCAGTAGCATTACAGCAAAGAGGGAGCCAGAATAACCTCCTTTGCAAGTGAGTTCCAGAGCCTGAGAACAGCCACCAAGAAGCCTCTCTCCTATGTTCCCACTAGATGTGTCTGTGAAAGTGGTGAGTGAGAGAGTGGTGGGTGAGAGAGGGAGACCTCCCACAGAGATCTCAAATCTAGGCTAGACTCATATTGGACAATACAGTCCTTTGTATACTATGGAGCCAAGCTGTATAGGGTCCCGCATATTAAGATCTCCCAACACCAAATCACAAAACACTCTAAGGGGTTTAATCTGGAACATTGTACATATAGATAGGCATCCATATCCCCTCTAGATCATGGCCACCAGCCTTTGTACTCAGCTTTCAGACCATCACACTTTGTACTCAAGTTTGTGAATATGTCTTGAAATGTGACAGTTTTGGAATCAACACCAAAATTCTCATTCATCAAATTCTGCATACAGTAACTGATTCCGCAAAACAGAATCAGCTGAAGTTTCGAAAATGAGTAAGAGAGACACCTCAGATGATCTGCAATGAAATTTGAATATTATTCATGTGGTCAAACTAAAAATGTTCCCTACAAGATTTAACTGCACGTGTTAAATCCTGATAGAAACACCCACCTAATGGGAGGGCAGAATGGCTATAGACAGTTACAGAATCCAACCCCTACTCTGCTCTCACTGTCACTCTTCTGTTGGTTGCTCTGTACTTTAGATAGCAACAGTACTGATTACAAAGCTGAAAGCAAAATAAAAACAAAAACTCTCCTCTAGATTTTAATATGGTATTCTAGTGATATCATTGTCCATACATACATCTCTCTTAAATACATAATGAAGACATTACCTATTAGTTAATAGTTAGTTAGTTAGTTAAATATTTTCTATACTGTGACCCAGTAATTAATTAGAATGGGGACTGTAGTCAAGAAATCAGAAGACTAAGACTTGGAAGGGCAGCTATGAAGGAACCGGGTGAGATCCTTGAGTGTAAAGATATATCAACCACAGTCAGGATCATCTATGCTATTCTATTTCTGATTTCAACATGTGGTTGTGACAGCTAGAGGATGAAGGAAGCTGACAGGAAGAAAATAAACTCATTTGAAATTGTGATGCTAGAGAAGAATTCTTTGGATATCATGGACCACTAAAAAGACAACTGAATGGGCCCTAGTCCAAATCAGGCTTAAACTCTCACTAGAAACCAAGATGATTAAATTGAGGCTATCACATTTTGAACATACCATGAGACAATGTGACTCCTCAGAAAAGACAATAATACTTGGTAAAGCAGCAGTCAGTAAGAGAAGAAGAAAACTGTGCTACAAGTGGATTGATTCAATCAAGGAAGCCATAGTCTTGAGTTTACAAGACCTCAGTGGGGCAGCTGATGGTGGAGATTTCTGGAGGTCTCTTATTGCTAGGATTGTCAAAGCCTGGTTGACAGCAAACAGCAACAACAACATGATTACACTAGAAAGAGGAGTGTAAAAGACTCCTTCTAGTGTAGAAAGACTGCTACTAGATACTCTGAAGAGCCACTTTATAAGACTAGACAATACTGGGTGAGATGGATATACAGTCTGACTTCACGCAAGGCAACTTCCTACATTACTTCGAACAATTCCTGCAAAAGAGACAGGGTTCTCACCTGAGTTCATCCTCAAATATCTTGGGTGTGGGTGGCTTCCATGTCAATTGAGTGGTGCATCTGCTGTGTGTTTTAGTATGAACCATATAGGAGCTGTCCAAGGTGTTGAATGTATTTAGCTTTCAGAAATATGGATAGTTCCTTTAAAATTCAGACTACACCCCTGAATGGATTCGCTGTGCTACTGACGTGGAAGCTACCAGCCGCCACTAATCTCAAGGTGTGCATGGCTGTGTAATTCTGGAGCCACTTCACAAGTTCAAAGTGCCATGACTTTTGGATTAGCAGGAACAATGCTATTGCCTACCATCCTATCTTCCATCTAAGCTTTCCTGTTTCCTCTGAGCTCAGCTGAAATCTTTGCCGGGTGAGGGCAAAGTGGATATTGACACAGACAATATAATGTTGTGAGCCATCCCTGTTGTCACAGAGTGGTGACAAATTATACTTTCATTTGTGATTTCTCTCAAAATATGCTGGTCCAACCAAACATCCGCACATATAAGTAACATCTGGATGGGACACATGCAATAAATCCAACACATGTATGTCTGAACAGCAGGTAATATTCCACTTATATTTACTCAACTGCAGCTTGGACTTTGGATCTCATCAAGCATAACCTTGGTGTATGGATATCCAGTGGTCTTTGTGGTAGGACATGTCCATCTTATAAAGAGGATGGGAAGGTTCTCACAACATACAAGGAACACAACATGCACTGTTGAAACTAGCCCAACATACAATTATAATGTTTTACAGATTTGACCTATGAGAAAAAGCTTCATTTCTTCTCTGCCATCTGCACCATTGACCAATAAATCTTTCAGCCTGTAGGGAGCTGAGATTCAAGGCAGCCTGTGATTCATGGAAAGAGTGCTTTTTCAGCCAGATGCACCACCGTCTGCTGCCTTTTCAAAACCACAGCTTTAATCCTAAAAGCCAATGTATCTCACTTCAAAAAATAAACAGCTTTCTGCAAGCCCTGCTTGCCTGATATTAACTGCTTTCAATTCCACCTATTCTCTCAACTCTTTCTCAAACACAAGGGCTGAGGGATTGCAAAAAATTCAGAAGTCTCGCTTGGTTTGCTTCTTAATGGAAAGAAATTCTCTCTCTCTTTCTCTGCTTCATTCTTTGTAAAAAGTTGGCACTGCAAACTTTTTGGCACTTACCTAGGCAACGAGAAAAGCAAGTGCTGGATAAGATCGGGGCAAATGTAGTTCTTTCAGAAGAGCACACTTACTCTATAGAGCAAAGATGCTTCAGGAATATTCATTTGCTGTATCTGGCCAATGTGTAATGGGCTATGCTTTCTCCAGAAAGTCTGTGGAAATTGCTTTCACTTGCCAAAGTAGTATATTACTTAGTCAGTGGAGAGAGCAAAATGAGGGCCTTTTCCACCCAAAATAAGAATTCTGCCCCAAATGAAATTTTCCTTCAGTCCCCAAATTTCTAGCATTGCAGCAACTTAAAACTTCAGCAGAGCATTTAAAGATACAGTTTAGGCATCCAAAGAAAAGGAGCAGGCAAAGTTACCAAAGGAATGGGAATACACAAATAGAGTTCTAGGTGTGAATAATTTTCATTGTCTCACTCCCTGCCATGCTAGAAATGTGCAGACTGAAGGAAATAACCATTCTGGAGGCATAATTATTACTGGCAGCCAAGCCCTCATTTTGCTCCTCCGCTAGCTAAATCCCTACCCAGGAGTCTGTTCAAGTCAATTTCAGTTCATAGTATTCTCATGATCTTTTCCTATCTCAGGGTTTTCTTGTGAAGTTAGGCAATAACTGACCTTGAGTGCCATTCTTTGGTAGAAGAACATGGTATGCATCCAACAATTAAACTGATAGAGGATACCAGTTTCCACTAAGATTGGTATACCATTTTCTCATGCAGATATTCATTAAATGAATGACTCAATGAATAAAAACATAAAACAACAAATAAACCAATAGCTATCACAGTGCACCAGCTCCTTGCCCAACTCATCATTGGAAAATTTTCTGAAGCATCCAAGCTGATACACAGTCTAATTTGCTATCTGGATTTCCTGGATGCTATTTACATTACATAGTTCAATACCAGTACAGCTTCCATGGCTACATTCTACAGAACCCTGAGAGCTGTAGTTTGGTGGAGTAATCAGAATTCTCTGCTAGGCAGCTCTAGTGCCCACACCGCTAATGCACAGCACCAAAGCTCTCCATGGGGCCTCTGGTACATATGAAGGGGGACACAGACTGAAAACTGTGAGAAGGGAAGCACCAGGGGTTTATGCGGGCCCTGAAAACTGAACCAATGAACTGATAACTGAACCAGTTGAACGCTGATTCAGCAAGGTAGTTTCCTTGGCAGAATCCAGGAATCCAGGAACAGAACTGACATTGTGACAACAGCCAATCTCCAACTGTCATTGTCCAATATGGAGCTAGATAACATGAAACTTGCAGAAACACACCAAGTTCAAGGATTGCATTAGGCCTGATAGATCTTTGTAAAAGTTTTGTCCAGTATATTAGAATGTTCAGGTTTTCTTGTGGTTCAATAAATTATTTTTTGTCTATCTGTTTGTGTCACATCCTTGTTTGATGGGGGCCCCTGTAACCTTAGGACTGCTCCTAAGGGGGCCGTGGCCAAAAAACAGTTGAGAATGTCTGCTCTAGCAGATAATTCTAACTACCTTACAAAATTGTAAATCCCAGGATATCAAAGGATGGGGTCATGGCAATTAAAGTGATAAAGATGGCTATAAATGTATGATGTTACAATCTCTCTTACAAGTAAGTAAATGAAGAATGACAGCTCTGGATGCATAGCAAAGGCCAATACATGTCTACTCAGAAGTAACCCACATAGGTTTCCATGGACTTATTCCAAGGTAAGACTACAACCTAAAATGTAGGGCTTGAGAAGGCCTAAATACCCTAAAGGTACCAGATCCTGCCTGATCTTGGAAACTAAACAGGGTCAGTCCTGGTTAGTACTTCGATGGAAGACTGTCAACAAATACCAGGTGCCGTAGGCTGTATTTCAGAAGAAGGACCTGGCAAAACCACCTCTGAGTGCTCCTTGCCTAAGAAAATCCTATGAAATTCATGGGATCACAATAAATCAACAGGTAATTGAAGCCATGTACACACACACACACACACACACGTTTAAACCATAAGCAATGAGGGTAGAAACAAATAATGGTCTTGTTTTATATTCTTCTTCCTTGATTGGATTACCAGCTATAACACCAGGTGCATCAAAAGCATCATTTGGATTTTTTTTTTAAGAAAAAAAGGTTTTCCTTTTTTTAATGGTCCATTTTCAAGAGGAGTTCAAGAAAACTAAATGCAGATTTTCAGTTCCCTTCCCCAAAAATCTGCATTGTACTAGTTTTAAAGCTTTTTTTTTTTTTTTTACATTATTCACAGGGGACAGCATCAGGTTCCGTCAAAGGCATTTTGGAAGAAAACGTACAAGTTGGCAGATCTGATTTCCATTTTTCCCTCCTGAGGAGTAGTAAAGTGCATTCCTTAGATTCCAAGATACCTTGATGAAAGAGATCTGAATTAACAGTGGAAACTTTCCTCAAAAGAAACAGAAAGGCTATCTCATTTCTGTACATCTGGGGTGGGCGAAATAACCTCCCAGTTATTTTTTGCTCTGCTGTGTTGCCCTGCTGCCACCAAGTTGGTGTTGGTGTTGCAGGGCAACAACACTGCATCTGCTACCACAACAGCTTTACCAGAACTGTGTCAAACATCTGCCTACCCACCCCGGAAACAAGCTCATCCCTGCTCCTTTTACCTTTTGCTTCCTCCTTCCTCTGTATAGTCACTGTATAGACTGCCAGCTCAAAGATGGCTCTTGTCTTCTGGCAAAAAAATAAAAAAGCAACAAATGCAGTGCTTGTACACCCTTGATGAAGTTCCAGGAAGCACATTGCAGCTTCCAGCCAGGTTAAGTTGCCCTTCTCTAAAAAACCAACTCTTGAGACTTTCTACAGAGGCCTGGCTGTCTCAGAAATATTCCACTGTCTGCTGAATTTTTCATTTGGAGGGGTAAAACAGCAAGGGATCCAACCCAGTTCTTCCAGAATAACATAAGAACTTATCTCTGGAAGTTTTGTGTAACAGTGTGAGCAGAACAGAAGGACAAGACATGGGACTGGATTGCCCCCAAGTCTCTATCTCTCTTATTGACTAAGACATATGAGGGAAATATATGCGCACTATATCAGTATCCAAATACCAATAGAGAAATAAGTCTTCTCCTGGCTTCCAGTGTTCTGGTGTGCCAAGACACAGGAGTGACTGACAGGGAGCTAGTATCTATTTCAGTTTAGAGATGATTCATATTACTCTATTTTTAAATTGTGTTTAATTAAACTGTTTAAACAAATTTTATTGGCTGTGTATTTAGACTTGGGGTCTACTTTGAAGGTCTCAACAATCTATCCTCTTGTTACTTTTCTCACAACTTTCTAATAATTGGTCAGTATCTTATTCTTGTTCCTGCCCCCAGTACTCCAGGGGGAAATAATAACCATTCTGCATTAATGCCTGGATTTCATGGCTTCCTTAGACCATTCCAAAATTTCCACAGAAATATCTTTGTGGGCAACACTATTGCTGTACACCTTCCCCTAATAAATCCCAGGGCGTAAACAATTCTGGCAGCAAACTCACTGACAGCCCTCCTGCATCGCTGCACACCACCAATGACACAGTGAATTCATTCTAACTTTTTGCTAGATTTAAAGGAGCTCTCCAAGGGGCTGAACAGATTTAGGAATAGTATTCAGTCCTTTGGAGAACTCCTTTAAAGGCTCAGTTAAAACCTGAATTCATCACCTTGCTGACTTGGGAGTCACCAGCCTTCAGGGCACTCAACGGAAGGCCAAAAGAAAACCACTTGCAAACCAGATTTACTGAGCTTTGACTCAAGGAAGAGAATGGTGAGAGGAATTTATGAAGGCACTTAGAGCTCCAAAGGGTATGAGGGGAAAAAAAAAGGACCAGCCAAACATTTGGTCCTATTTAGACTGCTGCCCATCTCTTAAGAGAAAAAGCAGAGATGCCTTGAAAATTAAAGGCCAGTTGATTTTTGAAAAACCAAAGAAAAGGAAATGTGGCCATGTGATTTGACCTGCCCAAAGGGGTAGCAGCATTTGTTATAGATGGTCTACTCTGTACTTTGTGGCTACAGAACATGCTGATTATGGATTAGATCCAGGCGAAGGTACACATGGCTATGTTTGTTGACAAAGGCTTCCTTTCTCCCTCCCTCCCCTATGAAAGGCCCTTTACTTCCTGCAAATACTATTCAGAGGGACAAGAGACCCTGATGGACTGTGGGGTTAGATTTTTTCAAATCAACCTGAGATACCTTCTATGCGCAAGAGCTTGCCATCTAGAGAAGACAGATGGTGGCTCCAGCCCTATGAACTCTTTGTTTGGATCTTTGCCGAGCTTGTGTGCCACCTTTAATCCTCTGCTAGAACCCAGCAGCCAAACACACATTTCCATATCACCATCCTCAGTGGGAAAAAAAACTGCGATGTAAACATTCAATTGTGTTTCTCAGATGTAGGTGAAATTGACTATTTGTGTACTGTTTGGGGCCAGGGGTGCATGTGGACATTTTTTAAGACTCAAAACAGCATATTATTTAAAAAGAAAACATTTTCTGGTCCTGCAAAAGTGTCAATGGGTGGGACAGAGAAGCAGGACCAAGAAGGTGTTATTCCCCATATTGACAAATTTAAGTCCCCAGAAACATTATGCAGAAAGGCTTACATCACCTTTGGCCTTCCAGATGCCTGGGGTGTTAGTTCTCAGACTCTCAAGCACAGCAACAGGGGTCCTTAGAAGGTCCCACAAGATTATGTCATTTCTATACATGCATTTATATGGACATAGTAGAGTGCTGCTCCATCCTGCCTCTGCACTCCACCAGCCAGTAAATGGTCATGTCGGGAGGGGGCCGTGGCAGCTAAAAGGGGGTGAGTAATTTGGTTACTGTGCAGTTAGTAGAGGATTTCACAATGACCAAAAAAAAAAAAAAAATTGAGTTACATAAACAGTTAGATTTATGTCTGTATAACTCACTAATAAGATGCTAGCTAATATGATATCTAATTTGGCCCATCCTAAATTGGCCTCAGAACCTTGGTTGAAGCCATTGCTCTAGAACAGTCTTTGCCAACTCAGCTGCCGTGGTCCCTATCCTATGGAATCCTAGCATTTGTCATTTGGATCAAGATTTTTCTGCTAAAGAGCTTTACTGCTGCAGTTCAGGAGAATGGATAAGAGAACTCTAGCAGAGAATTCTAAGTCCCTTGCCAGCCTACACCTCCCAACATTCCATAGGATGGGGCTATGGCTGTTGAAGTGGGATCAAACTGCTGTAAGCATGCAGTGTGGATATACCATTAGTGTGTCGGACTGCAACTCTGCATGGTTATAATCAGAGCTTTCAGGCAGTGCGATAAGTATTTCAATACTCCTTTTAAAAAAAAAAATAGTGAATGCCAGGATGGCCATTAAAATAATTAAAGGTAATAATGTTAACGACTTTATGTGTGTGCATTCATTGTTACTTTAAAATATTGTTTTGGGGCTCATTTGAATGTATCTTTGGCTTTTTCTTTTTTAATAATAATAATTTAAAATTAATGCATGAATAAGGTGTAATCAATGAGTAACATGATGCATTACTTTTGGAAACTGAGCAAGAAGGAAAAAAAGATTACTGTTTTTTTTTTCCTAGAAAAAGTTAATGGCCTAGTTTTTCCTGTTTTAAGAAAATATTGGCCTTTTTTTCCCCCTTTCTAACCTGATTCAGTGAATGGTTTCGAAGCTATATATAGCATACTGTCCAATTGTCCTGGCTTGTAGGGAAAGTCCTAATTAATCCTGTCATCCTACTTTTTCAGCTGCTTTCTGAGGGCCTTTCTGCACTACACTGCTATAGTGCTATTATTCCACTTTCAACATCCTATGGAATCCTGGGGTTTGCAGTTGAGGGAGGGGCATTTAGAATTCTCAGCCAGAGAGCTCTTTGGCCTCAGTAAACTACAGACCCCAGAATTCCACAGGAGGTTGAAAGTGGAATAATAGCACTATTAACAGCGTAGTGTGGAAAGGCCCTAAATGTCCAAGTTTCTCTCTCCAGTTTTCCCCTTTGTCTCTGGTTTCAGTTGGTGCAAAGTGATGTCAAAATGCAGAAGGAATTTGCCTTCAGTTAACTAGCAGGAAGAAGTGGGGAGGAAGGGTAAAGAATCTTGTCCTTCCCATTAAGCTCAGGCAAAAGCAAACTCCTGCAGCTTCTCCTAGCTTTTCTGTTCTGTCGCATTAATAACTTTCTCTGCCTTAACCACACTCTGAAGTTGCTTGGTCACATGCACCCTGGTTTTCATCTGAGAGTATGGTATAGCTGAGGATGCCAAGCTTGAAGTGGCAGAAGTCACTTGAATTATAATCACTTTGTGCCTGAAACCTTGACAACTCACCACAAAAACAAACAACAAAACCGCTCTTTTAAGAAGCATCACCTTTGAGGAGAAAGGTGGTCCCCTTAAAAACTATACACTGTAGTTTATCACAGATGGTCAATTCATACATTTGATTCAAGAGTTACCAAAGGATGGACATGCCTCTGTGGGAACCAACATGGATACATATGAGTCCACGTGGAGGGAGATGTTCTTGCTTCACCCTCTGTCTTTCTCAAGTCTTTCCACAGCTTGGTTCTCCATCTTGTCAGAATCTGTGAGTAGTACCTTTATAGCTACTCAAGATGATGTATGGTGGCCCAGTGATCCCCATAGAATATTTTTCTTTAAGTTCTGTTGAGCAAGCTTGCCTACCAGTCTCCACCGCCCATTGGTTCCTAGCACTTTCTTTTCTCAGATATTTTCTCCTACCACTCTAGCCCTGCAGTACTAGCAAAGGAACATATACCAGCATCTACTGCCAGTTATCACTCACAAGAGGAAGAAAACAGCAAAATCTAGCATCCAAATGCCCAAGAATGCAACCCATGAAAAGGCAGAGTCATCTTGCCTTTCATACAGATCATCTCAAAGGTAGTGGAATATTCTGGACTTGATCCCAAGGCCCACACAAACACACAGAGACTTTCTCCTGGGTCCTCCTTGGCTCGGCCCCAGCATGGCTTGTTCCTATAAGTCAACAAACCACTTTAAAATAAAATACCCAAAGAGATTAGCAAGTAGGTTGTGGGTTTCTGAGTTTGCTGGAGTGACCCAAATTGAGAGCTTCTATGCCAGGAAAACTAGAAGAAAAAGGCTTAAGTGTTCAAGCCAAACTGGGACCTCCACCATTGCCATTTTCACATTACAATTGCAAGGCTTTTTTTGTAGACATGGGACATTTCTGCACTGCACTGTTATAGTGCTATTATTCCACATTCAACAAACATCTCGTGGAATTCTGGGGTTTGTAGTTTACTGAGGCCAAAGAGCTCTCTGGCTGAGAATTCTAAATGCCTGCCCCTACACTACAAACCACAGGATTCCATAGGATGTTGAGAGTGGAATAATAGCACTATAACAGTGTAGTGCAGAAATAGCCTTAGGCACGAATTAGGGGCAGAATCAGCCTTCACATTTGAAACAGCAAACAATTGCTAAGAGTGGGATGTTGTAAGTGAGGGGTTGCTGCTGCATCAGAAGCAGGGACATTTCATTCCCTTCTTAGCCCTGGTACCTTTTCTTTTCCTGTCAGGCAATAATAAAGGGACTCCAGCCAGAGCTTAGAAAAGTTGCCTTGTGGACTACAGTCCCCAGGATCCTCTAGTCAGTCTGACTATGCTCTGGCTCCAGCTCGGGTTGTGTAAACAATCTTCTGACACACATTGGGACTTCCTCTCCTCTGTACTGAAACCCCTACACTCCTTGCATCTGTCCCAGAGGGTCCACTATCCCTGTGGGGAAGGTAGAGACCTGTAGGTTGGAGTAGAGATCCAGCCTACCAGTGGTGTTGAATCCCAGTTTTGGACAGACAATGGATTCAGCCCAGTGGAAACTGGGGAAGGAGATCTGTTCCATGCAAACTAGTAGTAACAGGGGCAGGCAAATATCCTTTGGTAGCAGCAGAGGGACAGTGTTTATTGTGTTTCTGGACAATACTCACCATATAGGTGAGCAGGAAGACTACTTTCACTGGGGGGGTCAGTAACAAAAATTGGAGAGGCAAGCCCAAAGGTTGGTTTGAGCGCTGATCACTGTAAAAGAGATTTCTGTAGCAAAACCCTTTTCATAGGTAATGACAAGAATAACCTCCAGTTTATGCCTTTGAATTAAAAAGTCTGCTGTGAAGCTTCCAACAAATAGAAATAAAAAAGTAAGTCAATTAAAAATGCAATATTTTCTACATGTAGAATAACTGTGTAATCTAAATGATAGTGATAAGGAAGTAAATATATATTGTGTAAATCATCTTACTATAATGATTGGAACTGTTTAAAAAGTCTAATGTGCTGTGATTTTTCTCCAGACTTGTGGAGAACTTATCAGCTTGAATTTCCACCAAATATGCTACCCTCAAAAGCCAAGATTACTTATATTATTTTTCTCTCTGATGAAATATTGAGGGTCAGCATATGTGTTAAGTTGGGAATGAATTTTCATGCACAGCTGTAGATGCACGAAAGATGGGACCTCCAGCATAGAAAGTATAATGCACGGAAAGGCTTCCTTGTACAGATACAATATTCTAGTAAGTTCATGAAGTGTTAGTGCTGGGGTTTTACAGGATTCTAGCATATCCTTTTATTTGGATGCTCAAACTATAAACATTCAACTGAAATTTGAGGATTGAAGAAAAATTTCATTCGGAAGCAGAATTCTTAAATGGGGGCATTTGTCTCCCTCCACACCACTACACCCCTACTGTCATATCATGATTGGTGAGCAATCTCCCACTTTGTGCTCTGGTCCATACAGGTGGCCCTGTGGAACTGACCAGGAACAAGACTGAAACTCAAAGACGCAGAGCTTGAAAAAGTACCCTTTTGATTACAGCTCCTAGAATCCTGCAGCCAGCATGACTGCTAGCCATGTTGGCTGGGGATTTGGGGAGCTGTAGTCCAAAAGAGTAACTTTTCCAAGGCAAGCACAGCATCTAATTCCCAAAACAGATGTTGTTTTGAGATGACAGATCCACATTTGGCAGTGCTTTTCTTAAGCAACCGAGAAGTATCAGTCATACAATTGTCTGTTCTGGGCTGGTGCCACTCTAGACTGAAAAATGCTAGGAACACTGTGGCTCCTTTTAATATGCAGGCTGCATGTTTACATCAGTGCTCAAAATGTGCAACCTTGCACATTTTTTTGAAAGCCCTACAATTCTTTCACTCCACAAAAAATCAGGCTCAGCACTCTTGTCTTCCAAGAGACATTCCTATATTTTCCATTGTTTAACAATTCCCTTCTCTAGCATGTCAGATATGGTTCAGCATCCTTGCCATGACTGCCACCCTCTGTTATATTACAGCACAGCATGGAAGAGTTACTGCACCTCCCAAAATCCCCCAGCCATTCATAACATTTCTAAATTCTGTGCTAAGCACTGGTAACTTTGAAATACAGTAGGACTATAGCCAACCGTTGAGGGAGGAAAAATGTTCGTTTCAAATATACATTCTGGTCAAAGATTCCTAGAAGTTTTCTGGAACTGATATGAATGGGAAGTTGAGCATATACAGTAAGCTTCAGAAAACTGTCCTATGTACTTTTGATTATAATGAAAATATACAGGGTGAAAAATGGAAGAGTAACAGGTAGCTTTACAGTCACACGAGGTCTTAAAAATCAAAACCACACTTATGTGATTACAAAGGTAAAGAATTGAATTTTTGACATGTGCGTGATCTTGCTATTGGCAAAGGCAGCACTCTATAACTATATTCAGAAGGTAGCTTCTCATACTGGTAGTTTAGCACCAGTATGGTATAATATGTAGAGTGTTAGATTAGGACTGGCAGGACTCAAGTTTTAATCTATGCTCACTCATGAATCTCACTGCAATGAAGGTAGGTATACATGAGCTCATTAGAGAAAATGTAGGATTAAATTTGTGTGTGAAAGAGAGAGATGAGCAATAAACACAAACATACAGAAAAGAACTGGTGATAGTAACCAAGTGATGCCATGCTTCAGAAGGCCCTTGGAACTACAACCATGTCACATTACATTTGCGTGGACATTTACAAGGGGTGAACATGACATGATGGCTTTTTTTTTTAAGCATTACCCCTCTCTGTCAACACATAGTTGAATGCTTCAGCATTTGCTTACAGAAAAGGAAACACTCCAAAACAACCTGGCCATTGGTGTAAAAAAAATTACTGGTGGCTGGTGACTCCCACGTCAGTGGGGTGGTATATCCACTCCAGGTTTTGGCTAGATTTAAAGGGACTCTCCATAATACTGAACCAATTTAGGAACAGAGTTCCCCACCTTGGAGAGCTCACTTAAAGCCTGCAATGAAATCTGGAATGGACTCACTGTCTCAATGACATGGGAGCCACCAGCTGCCACTGCCAAAATTCCTAGACAGTCTGCATCAAAGTTTGGAAAACTTACTTTTTGACTACTACCAACCCACCAGTCAGCATGGCCAGTGGCTGGGGTATTCTGAGAGGTGTAGTCCAAAAAATAACTTTTCCAAGTTCTGGTCCAAGCAATCCACTCTTCCCAAGCCTGAAACTGAAATGAAACCTCCATTATAAGTGGCAGATAGCATAAGCCACAGCCTTAATTACTGCCATGTGTAGGAAACTGCTGTCAGGTTTGGGTTTTTTTTTGCTTGCTGTAAAAGCAATTGTCTATTGCACTCATCCAATGGTTATATGGACACTACTGGGTCTAAAACTTTCATTGTCACTTAATGAGATTTTGCTAACCTGAGTCTCTTGCAGGGACTTTACTGCTCTGTGTTAATTAAACACAAGAATAACATGCCACAGTTGTATACCAGACATACTGGATTCAAAAAAGGAAACATATAGAGCTCTGGAGATCAAAGCAACTTTATTTCTCCTTTATCTCTCTTTGTAACACTAGAAACAGCAGATGCAGTCTTCACAAGCCTTCAGAATGGACATGGGAGTTTCCTTTACTCAGACTACAGGTCCATATATTTCATTTCTGTACCTATTGACTGGCAGTCTTCCTTGGCCCTAACAAAGGATGCTGGAATTGGACCCAGGGCCTTCTGTATTCCAAAGCTTGGAAAAATTAGCTATGCATCCTAAGAGATTCTGGGAACTGTGGTTTAGTAGCAAAACTTTTCCAAACAGCTGAGTTGCAGACCTTCCCCATAATCTACCTCTTTCCTGTGCAGAAAGTGCTACTATCTGTACAAAAGAAAAAGAACCCATATATTCTGTGTGCAAAGATTCTGTACTGCAAAGATTCCTACTAATCTAGGATTGTCTTCATCAGGGCTTCGTGAGACTTAAGAAAACCATTTTCAGACTTTTTAAAAAATATTTTTGAATATACTTTCTTTCCCTAACTTGAAGTCTTATCATTTTGATACAATCTGCCAGAACTTGCACTCTGCTGGTATAGACTTTGTAGGCCCCTTCCATGCCACAGTGAGGGGACAGATGGCCACACTTATGCATTATGTTCACTGCTGTCCTTGAAATTCACCTATTCAAAATCATTTGCTGACTCGCCAATTCAAATCCGTTCATCCTGATTACTCAGAGAGGGATGTGGTAGAAATGGAACATTTACGTCTTAGACTTTCCTCATCTCAAATGAGAACTCCATGCCCTCTGTGTAACTTATGTCGAATTCCAAGGCAACATTTCTGAAGCCAATGTGGAAGGGGGAACATGTGCTTATGGTTTCCATTGGGGAAAACCATGAAAGAGCTGCCAAGTGTACTGAGTGGAGAATAATTTTTTTAAAAAATAGTTATCTTTATATCTCGTCCTTCTAATTAGCTCAAGGCAACACACATGGCTCTCCTCCTCCCCACTTTCACCCTTAAAGCAACCCCATGAGGAGGGCAGACTTGAAAGAAAGTTATGGGGCCAGGCTCACTTAGTCAGCTTCATGATTCAAATCCCAGCCCAGCACTCTCATCATTTCAACAACGGCCTTTGGGAGTCAGTCCTCCTCTTCTACAACTTCTCACTATGGGTTGTATCTTTCCTAAATACAGTACCCACACAGATTTAAGCTGCAATCCTAAACATGCATTTCCTTGGGTGCAAACGTCAGGGGGTTCCATTGGACTTACTTCTGAGTAAATACATCAGTGGACTGGCACTGAGAGGAATGAAATACACACCCCAACAACATTCACACAAAAATTATACCTGTAAAATAAAGTACAAAACACATGTAAGTACTTTATGCTATTGCATACTTGTTACATGTGTAATTTGGGGCCGATTTTGTTTTTGTTTGAAGTGTATATTGTCTTCCTTTGTGTTCCTCTTCCTCATGGTGTCTTAGTTTTGGGGAAACTCTCTCTCTTTTTCTTATGGCTGGGAGGAAGAAAACATTCAAACCTTACCATGTTCCAGCTGATGGTTCTCATCTCTTCCTTTTGCCTGATTTCACTTCCAGCAGAAGACACCAATTACCTCCTTGCTTTTGTTCCCAAACACTGCCACCATCACTCTGCTGGATCCATCATCTCTTGAGTTTCCTCAGATGAGCCACTTGCTGGTTCCGAACTTCAGCCATTGCCACACTGTGTTTCTCGATGGCTCCCCACCACTGTGTGCCTTTGGGTAATGGCAACCAGATGTTACCTCAAGGTGATGCCATCCCAGCCATCACTACTCAGAAACTGGCTCATTCGCTCAGCCAGCTGAGCCTCTTCCTCCCCTTTCCAAAAGTGGGGCTGAATTCTCCCATCTTCAAAGTGTGGGATCTGTTGCTAAACTCTCTCCTGGCCCGTCCAAGGAGCGTGCTAGAACGATTTCCTCGGCAGACTTGTTCTGAAATGCCTGCTGCTGAGGACAGCGTGCAAGGAGTGGGGAGAAAGATGGGCAGACGGCACCAGGGCTCAACGCTTGTTAGCAGCCAGCAAACTTTCGAGTTGTTGAATGCTCAAAGTGTGCCAGCTTTCGAAGGCTTGAAGAGAGGAGGGGGGGAGCGGAGATCTGCTCACTTGTTGAGGCTCTTTTCACAATAAAAGCCCTTCTCTTGAAAAATTAAGAGCTGACTTGAGTTGCTGAAGAAGCTCTGATTTGGGGCAAGAGAGAGATGGGTTCTTTTTCTGCCAGGAGAGTAAAAGCAGAGTTGAAGCTGGGCAGTCCTTTGGGGGGGATATTCGGTCGTTCATTGAGGAATGCAAGGCTTAACAAAGTGCAGAAGGCTTCTGGAAGACCACTGGATAAGGGCAGAGGCAGTCCTTCTTAATGGTTAGAGTGCCAGCTGTAGATCCATTGGAACACTGGCC
Organism: Cyclura pinguis; assembly: GCA_030412105.1. NCBI lineage: Eukaryota > Metazoa > Chordata > Lepidosauria > Squamata > Iguanidae > Cyclura > Cyclura pinguis. Next base: position 47,105,510 of record CM059604.1, read on the forward strand.
CAGCTATGAAGCTCATTGGGCAATCCTGGGCCAACTGCATACACACATTCAGTGAAGAACACAAAGAACCATATACGGGCCCTGAGCTCCCTGGAGGAAGTCTGAGATCAAATGCATTATATAAAATTAGGTACAGCTTATCATCACAAAGAAGAATTTCCAAAGCAGAAGCTGCCAGGGACACATAGGAATTTGCAGGGCCTTGTTGTTGTTAACTGCATCAAATTTGATTTCAACTGATGGCAGCCCCTATGAATGAGGGGTCTCCAAGTCACTCTGTCATCAGAGCCATGGCTTCCTTGATTGATTCTCTCCATCTCTAATGCTGTCTCTTCTTTTCCTACTGCCTTCTGCTTTGTCAAGCATTATTGCCTTTTCTAGTCACTCATGTCTTCTCATATGTCCAGAATACAATAGTCTCAGTTTAGCTATCTTGGTTCACCATTTACTTGTCTTAGCTACCCATTTACTTGTCTTTTTTGTAGTCCACAGTATCTGTGAGAGTCAGCATTGAGCACTGAACTATGGCCATTTCCGCACGGGGGAATTAAAACAGCACAGTGCGTCCTCCACGGAGGACGTCTGCACCTTGCAGCGGACTAGGTTCGGACTACTTACCAGAGATCCGCACCTCAGTCCACTCCAAAATGCCCCCAACTGGTCCTCCAGAGTGCTTTTTAAAGACCGGAAAAAAGAGATTTCTCATTTTTCCGGAGCACGCCATTGCGTACCTGCTCCCTTGTGCAGATTTGCAGGCTCGCACCAATGCAAGCCTGCGATCTGCGGAGGGTGGGCTTTAGGCGTGGTGAGCTTCAGCGGTTGGTCGGGACTCACGACCAACTGGAAGCCGCCATTTTGTAAGCCGGAGCAGTGCAAACCTAAGACCTCGCACTGCTCCAATTCGCCCTGGACCAGACCGAGGAGCCAGAAGAGCCGGTGAGTAACGGCACGGAGTGATTCCCTCATTGACTCTGGAGGTCAGGGTTGATTCCTCACTCAGCCATGGAAACTCACTGGGTAACCTTGGGTGCATCACACACTCTCAGCCCCAGAAAACCCCATGATAGGTTCACCTTAGGCTCACCATAAGTTGGAAATTATTTGAAGGCAAACAACAACAGCATAGTATCTGTAGAACTCTTCCGTAGAACCACATATTAAATGAGTTGATTTTCTTCCTATCAGCTTTCTTCACTGTCCAGCTTTTTCAACCATACACAGAAATTGGAAATATGATGGCATGAACAATCCTAACTTTAGTATTCAATGAAATGTCTTTACATCTCAAGATCTTGGATAGTTTCTCCATACCTGGTCTTCTAAGTCCTAGTCTTCTGATTTCATGACTGCAGTTTCCATTTTGATTAATAACTGAGCCAAGGTATGGAAAATCTTGATCTACTTCAGTGTCTTCATCATCTACTTTTAAGTTATGTAAATCATCTGTAGTCATTATTTTTGTTTTCTTATTGTTCAGTTAACTTTCTTCCATAAATGTTCCATGTCTTTGCTATTTTCTGATAGCAGTATGGTGTCATCTGCATATCTTAAATAATTGATGTTCCTTCCTCCAATTTTCATGCCTCCTTCCTCTACATCTAATCCTGCTTTATGTCTAATATGCTCAACATACATTAAACAGATAGGGTGGTAAAATGCAGCCTTGCCTGACTCCGTTGTCAATTGGAAACCATTCCATTTCTCCATATTCTGTCCTAACGGTAGCTTTTTATCCTGAGTAGAGATTACAAGGACAATCAAATGTTGTGGCACACCCATTTCTTTAACAGCAGTCTATAGTTTTTAATGTTCTACACAATCAAAGACTTTGCTATAATCTATAAAGCAAAGGCTGATTTTCTTCTGAAATTCTTTGGTGCACTTTATTATCCAACATATGTTTGCAATTATGATCATTGTTTTGTTTTCCAAATTTTTGACAGATTTTAGTTAGAAGTAGAATAGATTCTGTCTCTGTAGCCTGAAGCAGTTCTATTGATATACTATCTTTTCCTGATTTATTTCTCCCAAGTACCCTGAGTACAGTTTCCATTTTACTTTCTAAAACTGGAGGTTCATCTTCATATGGTTCTTCTTTGAATCAATCTGTCATTATTTCATCTCTTTTATATCATTCTTCCATGTATTGTTTCCATCACCTTTTTTATTCCTACTTGGTTATGTAATATGTTCCCCTGCTGGTCACAGAGCAACCCCACTCTTGGTTTAAATTTCTCTTTGAATTCTTGAATCTTGTAGAGGAAGTCTCTTGTTCTTCCTTTCTTGTTGTCACCTTCTGTTTCTCTGCATGGATTACTATAATAGTTCTCTGTCTCTGCAGATAAGTTGCTGAACAGCTGCATTCAGGGTTTTGACTCTATTTCTGCCACCTTGATGAATTTGATCTGTCGTCCATTGAGGCTTCTCTGGCTCCCAGTCAATTTTTCCTATTTTTTACAGTGTCTTTAAATTCTACAGTGATGTTCTTCAGGTTGTGTTTTGGAACAGCATTTGGTTTAGTGTTACATCCACTTTTTGATCCCAAATAGGAAGATAGAACTCTTTGCTCCATGCTCTTACCTAGTAGAGCTGAAACTAGACTTTGGCCTTGTCCTAGGTTCTATCCTAAGAAGGGAGCAAACTGTGGCCATCCAGATGTTCCTAAACTGAAATAGTGAACGTTCCATTGGCTATGCTGGCTAAGGCTGCTGAGAGTTGCAATCCTCAGTGACCCTTCCATGACCATGTACCACTTTTACACATTCAAAGGGGAGACTATAGTTCAATGGCACAGCATAATCTTTGCATGCGAAGGTCCCAGTTTGTTTGACATCTCTAGATAGGCCATGGAAACCCAATACAGACAGTCCAGTAGGGCTTTGTGATCACAACTGAAGGCACACAGATTGCCCTTGGTTATCACTCATATTAGCAGCATTTAATTTGAATTTGCACAACCTATCATTTTTAAGTAGAGGTATAGTGGTTTGGGTGCTGGACTGAGACTCTGGAGTCCAAGGTTCAAATTCCTGCTGATAGGTAATCCACTGCATGACTCTGGGCAAGTCACTCTCTCTCAGCCCCAGAGGAAGCTTGTGGCAAACTTCCTCTGAACAAATGCTGCCAAGAAAACCCTGTGATAGGTTCACCTTAGGGTCACCATAAGTCAGAAACAATTTCAAGGTACATAACAACATTTTTTTTAAATTCATGGGTTTTAGATATTACCAGGTTAAGCTTCACACTATTTACAATGGTATCTTCCTCTACTTTCGGGTGGGAATTTTGTCCCCCTCACCCCAATGCTGTGGAATTGCAACTCCTGGCATTCCACACTGTTGGCTAGGCCAATGTGGGCTACTGGGAATTGCAGTTCAATGACTAGAAGGCCACATCATTCCTACCCTTGCTCTATTTAACGACAGAGACAATCTAAACAACAGAAGACAATTGCTCACCTTTGATGTGGCCACTCTGGTCTTTCCTATGCCTTTTGTTGGGGCTTCCTTTTTTGCCCAACCCATTCATCTTGAAAAGAACTTGTTCCTGTGTATGCACCTTGGTCAAAATGGCAGCTTCTGCTCATGGAAATTTTTTCAGACAATGGCCAAAATCCTGCATGGAGAGACATAGCTACGTCTCCCAATACTATCCCCCAAAACCTATCTTTTAAGCAGTGACCCCACCCTGCCTCACAACTATTTCCATGTTGCTGGAAAGCAGGGAGATGAGTGGAGATGTATCCAGCTATTTTCCAGTAGAGGTCTGTTGCGTGGTCAGAAAAGACTTCCAACCTATAACCATAAACGTGAATTGTTTGTTACAGTTTGGATCCCTTTCATCTCACTAATAAATGAGCAAGATTTATGATTAGCAATTATTACTGATTATTTTGGGTCTCATCTTTTTAAGTTGGCTATGTTACTGAAGTCATTTTGAGTAATTATTTTGTTTAGAGCTCTATTTAGAATTTTTTTTATTACTTAGCTACCTGTGTTGCTGCTTATCATCTTAATTTTTTAAATTTTAAAATTAAAATTTAATTAAATTAAACTTTCTTTTTTTTTAATGGGACACTAGCTTAATATACCAATAATTTTATTTTCCTTAGTGGTGAAATTGTGTGCAAAATGTGTATATGATTAAAATATTCCGCAACAGGCCCAAACCATACAAAGGCTTGTCAGCTGACACAAATAAAGAGATAGTTGGGACAACATCTGTATTGAATTTTTTCCTGTGGTAAAGAGGGAAAGAATTAGCAAAACCACCTCTGAGTATTCCTTGCCTATGAAACCCTATGAAATTCATGGGGTCACCATAAGTTGATGGGCAACCTTAAGGCACATGCATGTGCACACACAACATGCACACACATACACACACAGGACGTTATTATTACTTCACTCTATTTACCTCCACTGTCTATTTTTATAATTCTACCTCTATGGGGGAAGGGAATCTCTAGCCCTTCTAAAATAACTTTTCAAGTCATTGTTGTAAAAAATTAACAAATTTGGGCTAAAATAACTCTAAGCTTTGCTCAGTGCACACCTGAGGAAAAGATAACATATTTGTTTTGTTGTTGTTGTTGTTTTTAATTATGTCACAAGTGAATTTAGTTGAGCAGCAGCTGATTTACCTCATGGATTTTCATCTTCATTTTCTTTTGGAAGCATTTTTTTTCCTTTCTCTTTTCTTATTTTGCACAACTTCAATTTATAAGCAATTTCCTGTCAAACTCATTCCCGCTGGGAGAATCAAGCTGCTCTGTCTGCAAATGGTGAGTGACGTGACAGGTGATCTGTGTAGTCGCTTCACATTCCGTCCCTTCGTGCAAATAGGCGTTTAGAATGCATTCCTGACATTTTAAGAATTTGACCTCAGAAACTGAGAAAGGTCCTGTCAAAAGCCTTGAAAAATTGAAGGCTGGAGGAGTCTGGGGAGTGATTTCTGATGCCTCCCCTTTTAGGAGATATAAAAGACTTTTCCGTTACAACCTTTGTGGAATGGCATCATGTTTCAAAGCCTTCTACCAGGAGAGGGGAATATTCATTTGTTGTTATGTGCCTTCAGACTGACTCTGGCTTATGGTGACCCAAGATCCTCCAACATTTCGAAGATGAAAACCAGGACACATGTGGCCAAGAAACCTCAGAGTGTGGTCAAGATGTCAAAGCCATTAACAAGGAAGAACACACAAAATAAGAGGGGCTGCAGCAGCTTGCTTTTGTCTGAATCTACTGGGAAGATTCTGAGCTCTTCACCCCTCTGCTCACTGATGAGTTAATGGAGTGCCAACTACATTTGCACTTAAAATTCAGTTTACTGTGATTGAAGTAAGCCAAGGACAAAAGGAGATGTGGAAGGACGGAAGGGGAGGAAAGAGAAACTGGGACATTTTAAAAGCATCTGAAGAAGTGGGATGACAGAGGATTAATCAGAACTGACCCCACCAAATGAGGATAGTTGGAGAGTACACAACTCTATCTCCTTGGGGAGATTTCTTCAGAGGAGGTTTATCACTGCCTTCCTCCTAGGCTGAGAAAGGGTGACTTGCTCATGTGCTTCCATGGCTGAACCCTCCACATATTGCTGGACTTCAACTCCCAGAACCCCAGCTAGCATGACCAATGGTAAAAGATGGTAGGAGTTGTAATCCAAAGCATTTGGAAGGCTTCAGTTCTTTAGGCCTGTCTTATGGTTGTTGTTATCTGCCCTCAAGTCTGCTTCAGTTTGTTATGGCAACCATACAAATGAGATGCCTCCTGAGACCTGGTCATCAACAGTTTTGTTCAGGTCCTGAAAGCTCAGGGCCTTGGCTTCCTTTATTGAACCAATCCATCTGTCATGTGGTCTTCCTCTTTTCCTAATACCTTCTACTTTATCAAGCATTCTTGTCTTTTCTAATGAGTCATGTCGTCTCATGAGATGTCCACAGTAGGACTGCTTTGGTTATGTCATTTGGTTTCTGCCATGAGTTCCAGGCTTAACTTTCCAACCCGCTATCTAAAAAAAAACAAAATAAAAGCTACATGTAAGGGTAGGTGGGAGGGACACTTCTGGAGGCATAATACCCACACTCTAAATCTTCCTTAGCAATAGATTTTTACTTTATTTTTTCAGAGTTTTGTGATCACTCAAAACAGTTTTTGTGAACACTGCAACCCTCCAGGTAGAAATTAGGTATGCCAATATGCAAGCTGGGAATGGAGCCAGCTAGAAATGTCTGGCGGTTGTTACATTAAAGAGTTCTCTCCTGTCTGCCACAAATCCCATCAGTCTTTCTGAGCTCATGCGGGACAGACAAACAGGTGCAAGGCAAGCCAGGCAGAAAAAACAATCCCATTATCTCCCCCTCTGCTCCTCTGCTTGATAGATAACTACAGGTTTCCTGACACTTGCAGAACAGACTTTGCCTAGAAACAGGATGGTTTTTCTTAATCTTTGGAAGTCTCAGTATACCATGTTCTCTGCAGACTTTTTTAAAAAGGCAATATATCTTTCTGCTATTTTTGCTTTGGCAGCCATTTTATGATCTCAGTCTTTCCCAACCAGGTGCTCCCCAAATGTGTTCACCTTTGTGTCTCAGAAGCCCCAGCATGGGGAGGAGGGGTTAATAGCTAGAAAATTGTGGGCTAGCTTGTTTCTAGGTTGTCACTTTTAACAGTCGCATGCTATCTGAGGCTTCTGGGAGATGTAGGCAAATGGATCTAGCGGGCACCAGGCATTCATTATTTTTCCATGCAATGCTAACTGAGGACTAAAATCTTTAATCATTAAGTGAATGAACTGAAGCTTACATTATTTAATTGGCAAGGATCAGTTTTAATCCATGGGGCTTCCAGCTGAGGACACTCTTTTTGGATGAGGATAATGATGGGGGATGAGTAGCTGAGAAAGAGAGAGAGGTGTAGTACTTTGAGGGCTGGTCTAGGATTCCAGGAGACTGGGGTCTGAATCCCCACGCAGCCATGGAAACCCAGTGGGTGACTGCAACAGCCCTTTTCATCTCCCACAGACGAGTATGGCAGTTCCAGTCCAATAAGGCACCCTATCAATGACCATTTCCGTACAAAACTGTTACAGTGCTATTATTTCACTTTCAACATCCTGTAGAATTCAGGGCTTTGTAGTTTACTGATGCCAAAGAGTTCTCTGGCTGAGAATTCTAAATTCCTTTCCCTAAACTGCAAAACTCAGGATTCCATAGGATGCAGAAAGTGGAATAATAGGACTGTAACATTGGCCATTTCTGCACCACACTGCTATAGTGCTATTATTCCACCTTCAACATCCTATGGAATCCTGGGGTGTGCAGTTTAGGGAGGGGCTTTCAGAATTCTCAGCCAGAGAGCTCTTTGGCCTCAGGAAACTACAAGTCCCAGACCTCCACAGGGTGTTGAAAGTGGAATAATTGCACTATAGCATGTAGTATGGAAATGTGATAGATGAGAGGTTAGAGACTGAAGAGCAATCTATTTTGCCTCTGTCTCCACCATCTGAAAGACAAGCTGAAACAGGGACTTTACAGCTGGTGCCTCAAGGAGGAGTCAGTAATAATTTCCTCCTCCTCCTCCTCACAGAGCTTATCATGAAAACTGAGGTGCTTTACACTGTCTTACTTAACTTGTGTTTTAATAGCATGGCTAGTCTAGTTTGTATTTTTGTATGTATATTTCATTGTGCTTTTACTTGTTTTTAGAATTATTTTAGAAGCCACCCTAAAAGGCAAGATATAAGTCAAATACATACATACATACATACCCTTGCAAATGTTCCTTGTGTCATTTTGTTGTTATTGTACTGATTAGCATATCTGAGTCCTGATCAAAACATGTTGGAAATGCAATTAGAGAGACTCATAGTTTCAGACCCATTTTAAAAAGACTCAATGATGTTAAAAGTCTGATTATCCTTGTCCTGGGCAGGCTCACTGTCACAGTGAAATGAGAACTAATCCTTAATAAAAACTTAGCTTTAGTAAAGGTCTCTGTATCTAGATGCCTGTAAAAAAAATACCAAGGAAAGGCTTTGCAATATGCTAAGATCTCTCTTAAAATAAAATAAGACCTCCATTCTGTACAGTAACATCTGTGCTAAGGTTTTTGTTTTGTTTTTCGTTTTTTTGAGCTGGAGCATTTTTGCATTTCCCAAATATTTCTTTTGTCCCCTGTTTATGATTATGGCTCAGATAAGCACACGGCAGTAGGAAATATACAGCCATTATACCTTTCAGAGGTATTTACTCATTCCGACAGCTTAAGTCAACTGTGCATACTGAGAAACTCCAAATTGCTTTTCTCACCACAAAACAGCTTCTGCAGAATTCATGCTGTGATGATTTAAATGAGTACAACTTGCTTGAAAGTCTAAGAAATATGAGATTTTAAATGTCTCTCTGAACCACATTACAGAATTGTACTCATATAAATATATTTAGACAACATTCTGGTTCACCTCCAACCTGTGACTCTTACCTGCCAAAGCCACATTACTTTTTTGAAATACAACTCCCAGAATCTCCCACTGAGCATGGTCACTGCCTAGGGAGCTATCAACACTGCAACAATTTGTTGTGGAGCCACTATCTTTCCCCACCCTCCTAGAGGGAGCTGCATCTAACCACTGTGGAACACAAGTCACCAGTGCTAGTATTATTAGTGTGATAGATTACAGAACAGTTTTTTTCTCCAAGGCTTTTAATGGGGAATTTGTGGTTTAGCTGCTTCTATGTAATTGCTCGTTATTATTTTTTTTCTTTTTAAAGAGAAACACTCTGTCGACTCTGGCTTCCTTGCTTTGCTTGGTTTTGTTTTAAGTGGGTGATTTTTATTCGTATGTTCCTTTGAATATTTAATAAAAAGGAGGCATGTATTTATTAATGAAAAAAATTCAAAACACAGTCCTCTTTTAAACCATCTTTACATTACTGAGCAGTTGTAATAGTGGCATGGGTGTAACTCTTGCGGCGGGGGGGGGGAGAATGTGGTCATTACTCCCTTAGAATTCTGCTTCCGCAATGAAATTTTCCTTCAGTCCCCAAGTTCCTAGCATTGCAATAACTTAAAACGTCAGCTGTGCATTTAGAAATAAAGTTTAGGTACCCAAAGCAAAGGGGCAGGCAGAGTTACCAAGGGAATGGGAACACAGCCAATAGAAGAGTTTGAGGTGTGAACAGTTTTCAGGGTCTCCTTCTGCAATGCTAGAAATCTGGGATCTGACTGAAAAATTTCATTTTGGAGGGCAGAATTCTTGGGGGAGGCAATGCCCCCCCCCTTTTTTATCCCTTGTAGGTACACTTTCTTTGTAAATCATGCAACTGATGGCTTACACCATGAAAGATGTGTATCCAGTCTGCGAAGCTTACCTGACAGTATTATTGTTTGAAATGCTCCACATTCTAATGCTGAGTGGTTTCACAGCAGATACCTCAAGGTAAACTTTCTGGTGAAAAGATAATATTTGAACACCCTGCTGCAATAGAAACAATATTAGCTTTTCTGTTAAAGCTGAATTTCTCAGCCAGTCATTATTGCCCCAACACTGTGTCAATATCAAAGAGTAACAGATCAGCTTCCAGTTCTAATCCTGGCCTCAGAAGAGGATTTTCCAAGAAGAGGAAATAAAGTGATAGCTGGTTTAAAGGACTGGAAATAGAAGACATATAATGTAATTTTTTTCTCTGTTATTTTTGTAAATATGTATGTATAAATGTTTGGATTAGAATATAATTTGGCTACATTTATTATATTCAATTATCTTTATGTTGGTTGAGTCAGAATATGTCGATAACAGATTGTAGAAGAGATACAATGGTTAAAAAGTCTTGTCTTTTGATTATGTATGTTAAAATTAAAGGAAAATGTTTCAAAAAGACGGGAGGGGGGTCTGATGAGCTAAAAACAAGAAAATAATTACCTGTCATCACTTGGTAGGAGTGATATACCAGCAGCAATCACAACCGACACTTGGAGAGGGAGAAAGGAGAGGGTAGCAATATAAATCTTGTGTTCCTTGCCCTCACAAGCAGGAAGAACAAATTCCTTCACTATTCCATACCTTTGAACATTTCGCAGATGAAAACCAGGACACCTGTGGCCAGGGAACAGCAGAGCCTGGGCAGGATGATGAAACTATTCATGTAGCAGAACACATAAGCTAGGAAAGGCTGCAACAGTTTACTTTTGCCTGAGTCTACAGGTAGGATTCCCCCTTCTTCTCCTTTCTTTCCTCTCCAGTTAACTGAGTGCAAATGAGTTTTGCACTTTGAGCTCAGTTTGCAGTAATTGAAGTAAGGCCATTTCTGCACTAAACTGTTATAGTGTTATTATTCCACTTTCAACATCCTATGGAATTCTGGGGTTTGCAGTTTAGGGAGCGGCATTTAGAATTCTCAGCCAGAAAGCTCTTTGGCCTCATTAAATTGCAAACCTCAGAATTCCACAAGATGTTGAATGTGGAATAATAGCACTATAACAGTGTAGATGGGAATGGCCTATGTGGGAAGGGGAGAGAGCAACTGGGGCATCTTAAAAGCAGCTGAAAAAGTGGGAAGACAGAGGTTTGTTTAATTGGGATGGTTCCTGGCAAATTGGGACAGCTGGAAAGTAGGCTATTCTTCACACACGCACACAAATGCAAAAATGTTTGTGAAGTCTTTGAGCTCTACCCATGTTTCTGAAAATCTTCCAGAAAGTATTTTGCAAAGAGATACATGTAGTTTAGTATGGAGAAATTATGCTAATAGCAAGATAAGCTGTTGTGTGCACAGGAAACATGTTTTATTGCAAAATATGTTTTCTGGGCAGAAAACCACATGCATTTTTCCTCAAAGACCATACAAAGAATCCTGTGGCTGCAGTTATTCTATCTGCCAGTGATTTAAAGTGTCAAGAATGAACAGTTTCTTTTACACTACGTGATTGTAGCACTATGATTCCTCTTTAACTCCCATGGCTGCATAGAGAAAGAAGCAGGGCATCTAGGCAAATAGGGTGGGTGAGTGATCTTTTTCTGTAGAAACAATTACAGCTGCCACGTTATTAGAATTTATCAGAACAAGACTATAACTGTATTTTTTTAAAAAACAACAACAACAAAACTCTAGTATCTTAGTGCAAAAGCAGTAAGTCTCTGTACTGGAAAAAATCAACCTCCATGCACATACATTAGTCAACCTGAGAACTTAAGTGAAGGAAAATTTCCAACAATGTCCTCTCCCCACTTCTCTGGTTTTCTCAGTATTAAGTTGAAATTGACTAGTGGTGGTCAGGGTTGATCCATCCAAGCAGTGGAGCCTGCTGCTTTATTGCTAAGGCTCTGGAGACATTAAAAAAAGTTAAAAACAATAAAATAATGTGTGAGGTGGGGAGAGAGAAGGGATATAGGGAAGAAAATGTAAACATCCTGAAAAAGGGGAGGAGGTGAGGGATTGGAGACATCTACTGAGGGAGAATGTGAGAAAGAATGTGGAAAAGAAACAAAGTGAGGTAGAATTTCTACTTGCAACATTTAGAATGCGCAGTCACAGAACAAAATGGTCTATCGTCCATTGTAGTATGTAGTACATCTGGTGCCAAAACGTACATGATAATACTGTATCAAAGAATGTATAAATTGTTGTGAATTGGTGAAGGGAGGATGCTCGGTCTTTGGAAGCGATTCCACCGAGACCCAGCTGGCTGAATAAACTGCGAATTTCCTCTCCGTGGGTCTCGATCTCTATTGTTCTGCAACATTTCCTGGGGGCTTGTTCTAGGATCTGCGGGGCTTTTTGCCCACTTAAGCGGCCACCGCTTCCCGGGTACCCGTGCCCCACCGACAGGGACCTTGGGTGCCCCCGACATTTTGTTGGATGGTCTTCCTCGTGGGAAGGACCCAGGGATCGGTCTGCCAGCTTGGGAACCCAGGGCGGTTTGGAAATTCGCCACAGACATGGCCTTAGGTAAGTGCCTCCCCAAAAATTGTGTGAAAAAGGGGAGAAGAGGGGCACTATTGGGGGTGCCCTTAGGACCTGCCCTAGTAGAGTAGCCCCGGGGGGGGGCTACTGAAACCGCAGGACTCCGTAGGAGGATGGGAAAAGGAGGGTGGCTGTGTTGTTTGGGTGAGAGAGCATGTGAATGGCATCGCAGTTTCCAGTGCATACCGTTGAGAGTCCGGGTGCTTGGGTCGGTTTGTGTAATTGACTGTCTAAACCCTACTGTGTCGGACTGTCGGGACCCCTTACCCACAATCTAATTCCTTTGACCCATTGTGTGTTGTTACAATCGGGGAGGAAAATGGGTGGGGGTAACAGTCGACAAACGCCGCTCCAATGTATGTTGAAAAACTTCAAGAAAGGGTTTAGTAGAGACCTTACTTTTCGGAGGCGGCTTGCCTGCTCCCTTTGGGCTCCTTCCCGAGAAGCGGCAGTGGCACCGGCCAGCAGGCACCATGTCCGAGACAGCTCCCGAAACTCTGGCGGAGACGGCAACGGCTCCGGTGGCAGCCCCAGCGGCCAAGGCACCCGCCAAGAAGACAGCGGCGGGGGAGAGGTGGTGGCAGCTCGAAGCCCCACAAGGCCTCGGGCCCCAGCATGATGGAGCTGCTGACCAAGGCAGTGGCAGCGTCCAAGCAGCGCAGCGGGGTGTCGCTGGCCACCCTGAAGAAGGCGCTGGCAGCCACCGGCTACAACGTGGAGAAGAACAACAGCCGCATCAAGCTGGACCTCAAGAGCCTGGTGAGCGAAAGCACTCTGGTGCAGATGAAGGGCACGGGCACCTTGGGCTCCTTTAAGCTCAACAAGAAGCAACAGGAAGTCAGGGCCGGCGGCGGAGGCGGGGGCAGCGGCGAAGTAGAACAAGCAGCACCGAGAAGCAGTGAAGGAAGCCACCACCAGCACTGAGGCCGGTTTCTTTTCCAGACCCAAGTTGGTGGCAACAGAAACTGTGGCCGAGAAAACAGGGAGGCAAGGAGAAGGAACCTCCGTCCCTTCTCAGTGTTAAGAAGTCGCTTTGTGAGGGGAGGTCGGTCGCTCAGTCACTGCTTCGCCTCTTTTTCTTCACACGAGAGGGCCACAAGTTGGTCATCTCGGGATCCCACCATCTCTCCTTCTCCCCCGAAGAGGCTGAACTTCTTGTGGAGCTTCGGGACTTGCCACCCCCTCCCTCCATTTTATAAGCAGGAATTGAGGGAGAACTCGTTCTGGGGACTGCTTTTTGGGGGTTTTCCTGCCGGACTTCGGGACTGAGACTGCTTTGTTTTCTCTTATTTGCACCCCCCCCACGCCCGGTTTTTGACAGCCGCTCCTGAGAAGCAGGGAAGCGGCGCGAAGGCTCCAACAAGTGTGTTTGAAAAACTCGGCTAACGCTCCGGCGCAACGCAGGACACTCCCACAAGAGCGGTGGAAGGGGGTGGACTGGCCAGACAGAAGAGGATTTTATTTAAAGAAGGGAAAGAAAGAAAAAAGGGGGGGTTGCCGGACTTTCAAGTCTTCTCGCTGGGAGTGATAAGGGAGGCCAACCCTAAATAGGTGTCCGCACGCCTGGATTCCTGGGGCTGAGTGAGAGGCGGCAGTCCTTGAAACTTGTTGGCAGCGGAGGTTTTGCTCGCCTGCCTTGCTTGCTTGTTTTTTAAGCCCCCCCGACTTTGGAACTGATGATCTCCCTCGATCCTCGTTGCTGAAGGAAAAAAAAACTGGTAATGGACTGATCACCACCACGCCCACCCCTACCCCATTCCTGTGCCCCAAAAATGTCACAGATGTTGTTGAAGGCTTTGTCAGGGCTCTTACAGAGCTACACAATCAAAACGCCATGCCAAGTGTTACCTCTGCTGCCCAGCCTGTGAACACTGGCATAGCCCCTGTCTCTTCAATGGCTGATAACAATGGCCAAAGTGCCAATTTGCACAGCGAGCCTCCAGTCTATGCCAACTTCAGCAATTTCAACCCCAACACCCTCACTATGGCGCCTAACTACACCACAAACAACCTGGGCTACCCTCCGCAACATCATTTGAACCCTCAGATGCCAGTGCAGCATCCCCGCCTTCCAGCTCTGAAAGAAGAGCCTCAGACTGTCCCAGAAATGCCTGGGGAGACTCCTCACCTGTCGCCTATTGACTTGGGATCCTAGGAGAGGATCAAGGCGGAGAGGAAGTGTATGGAAAACCGAATTGCAGCCTCCAAGCGCCGGAAAATAAAGTTGGAGCGGATTGCCAGGTTGGAAGAAAAAGTGAAGACTTTGAAAGCCCAGAGCTCGGAACTTGCATCCACTGCCAACATGCTGCGAGAGCAGGTTGCGCAGCTGAAGCAGAAGGTCATGAATCATGTCAACAGTGGGTGCCAGCTCATGCTCACACAGCAGTTGCAAACTTTTTGAAAAGACTGAAAAGTAACTGTAATAGGGTAAAATTAAGCAAAAGAAAAAGAGTGGGGAATTGGAAGTGTGCGGGAGGAGAGCAGCAGAGGCGGCTTAAAGCGACAGTGTGGCAGGAGGCAGCAGGCAAGAAGAGGGTGGCCGGGGAGGGTGTGCTGTGAAGAGCAAGAAGGCGGCGGCTGTGGTCAAGAGCCTGGCCAAGCCCAAGAAGGTGGAAGTATTAGTGGCGGCTCTTGCCACCCAAGGGATAATTGAACCCAAGAGGCAGCAGAGGAGGAAGAGGACGGGTGACGAATGCCCCAATCGATCTGGACAAGGGCCGACCAGCCCCCAAAGGGGACGGGAAAGAGGCGGCAGAAGAGGAAGAGGACGAGTGATAGATGAACGATACGAGAGACAGAGGGGAGAAGAACCCTATGAGACCATAGGGATGGTGGAGATGGAACAGCGGGATTAGGACAGACCGGGCCCCCTATTGCTGGCCCCGGGGAGCCCATGGTCATGGCAAAGGTGAGGGGCCAGCCAATTTCCATGATGATCGATACTGGGGCCACCCGATCTGTTGTAACTACCCCTTTAGCCCCGAAGACAACCACCTGTATGAAGATAGTTGGTGCCACAGGGAAGACTGAAAAAGGCCATTGTTGGAAAAACGCCTTGTTGACCTGGGGTGGCATCAAGTCACACACCAGTTCCTCTACTTACCTGATTGTCCAGTGCTCCTGATGGGAAGAGACTTGCTGTCGAAACTACAGGCACAGATTACCTTTGAGGATGATGGATCAATGAAGGCGGAGTTCTGAGGACCACAGAGCTTGCTGATCTCATACTCCATGGAAGAAGAATGGAGGATTCATCAGACTCTAATGAGTCGGGCTGAGGATGACACTCCCTATGGGCCTCCTGGGGTATGGGCAGAAGACAATCCACCAGGATTAGCTCAATACATAGCCCCGGTTGTGGTAGAACTGAAGCAGGAGCCTCCCCAATACATGTCAAGCAGTACAATCTGCCTCGGGCAGCCATAGAGGGCGTACAGAGACACATAGATCGACTATTGAAGTATCAGATTCTTAGGGAATGCCAGTCTCCGTGGAACACCCCTCTTCTGTCTGTCCAGAAGCCGGGGACGAGTGATTACCGGCCTGTGCAAGATTTAAGAATGGTGAATCAAGTCACAGTGACCATCCATCCCGTGGTGCCCAATCCATATGTACTAATGGGGTTGATTCCCTTGGCGGCAACGCACTTCACAGTTTTAGACCTCGAGGATGCTTTCTTCTGTATACGGTTGGCCCCACAAAGCCAGCCTATTTTGCTCTTCAGTAGGAACCAGGACGAAGAGTCTTGTTGCAATATGTGGACAACCTCCTACTGGCAGCGACTCGCGAAGAAGAGTGCCTAAAGGGAACCGAAGAGTTACTCCACCTCCTGTGGGAAGCCGGATACAAAGTTTCAAGAAAGAAGGCTCAGCTCTGTCTAACTGAAGTGCGCTATTTGGGATACCAGGTTTCCCAGGGAAAGCGCGCCCTAGGGCCCAAAAGGAAAGAGACAGTGTGTGCTCTCCCAGAACCCCAGAACCGAAAGATGGTTCGTGAATTTTTAGGCGCGTCCAGGTTCTGTCGAATCTGGATCCCCAACTTTGCTGTGATAAGCAAGCCCTGTATGAGGCAATAAAAGGGCAGGAGACAGCAGAGTTCCACTGGGGGAAAGGAACAAAAGGTAGCATGGTTGCAGATAAAAAAAGCCTTGATGGAAGCCCCAGCTTTAGGCTTACCGGATGTGACCAAGCCATTCACCCTTTATGTGGACGAAAGGAAGAATGTGGCAGTAGGGGTTTCAACCCAGCAGTTGGGTTCCTGGCAGCGTGGCTTACCTCTCAAAACAGCTGGACCCCATGGCACGGGGGTGGCCGGGATGTCTTCGAGCCATTGCAGCTACGGCACTATTGGTTAAGGAAGCTGACAAGCTTACCCTGGGCCAGACGCTGACTGTCAGAGTCCCTCATGCCGTTACCACCCCGATGGAGTACAAAGGGAACTACTGGTTCACTAATAGTCGGATGCCGAAATACCAAGGAATTAGTGAATATGGCCCTACAGGAGAAGGTTAGCGCCTTAGGGAAAGCTCTGAGTAAGATGAGGGAGTACACATTAGAGCAGCATCTCCCCTTTCTACAGACTCAGGCACATCCTTTCCAACCAGGTGATGAGGTATGGGTGAAGGATTGGAAAGGAGAGCCACTCGGCCCCGGGTGGAGGGGGGCATACTAGGTTATATTGATAACTCCCACCGCAGTGAAGGTAGCAGGGTTGAAGCCTTGGGTGCATTACACTAGGATAAAGAGGGCCCATACTGACTGGACTGCCGCCCCAATTATAGGGCAACCTTTGAAGATGAAGATCACTAGAAAGCAGTAAGGAAAACAGGGACTAGGCCTTACCCTGTTCACATTCTGGGAAGCTGAACACCCGGCACACGGCCAGATCCCCATTTGGAGAGGAAAGAAGACTGGGACTAGGCCCTACTGCAGTTGCTACCAAGGACGTACTGCTCAACGTATGGCCAGATCCTGAATGTGGGAAACAATATTGTGGGTTGGAGGAGGTATAGGGGAGCAGCAGGACTTGGTTATCGATTGTATCCTTTCAGACGGTGGTTCTGTGGGTCTGGACAATATGTGGATATGGGGATTGTTGCTTATGATGGGAGTGATGTCAAGCGAGGAAGGCTGGGAAGTGAATTGGTTTCACCAGTTAGTCAATCAGATCTTGAGCATCCTGAATGTCAGTAATTGTTGGGTATGTTCTCACGGGCCAAGCTCTAACATGCAAGGGTGGCCTGTAATAATGGCCCAAACCAAGTAATTATGCTTAAATTGCTGTGTAGAATTTAGCATAAAAGGGGGGAATGTGAGAAAGAATGTGGAAAAGAAACAAAGTGAGGTAGAATTTCTACTTGCAACATTTAGAATGCGCAGTCACAGAACAGAATGGTCTATTGTCCATTGTAGTATGTAGTACATCTGGTGCCAAAACGTACATGATAACACTGTATCAAAGAATGTATAAATTGTTGTGAATTGGTCAAGGGAGGGCGCTCGGTCTTTGGAAGCGATTCCACCCAGACCCAGCCGGCTGAATAAACTGCGAATTTCCTCTCCGTGGGTCTTGATCTCTATTGTTCTGCAACACTACTTCAGTTGTCACAGTTCATATGACAACTAAATGTACCGATTGGGGGTAAAAAGTGATACTCGCCTTTTGGGTAATAGCAAAAATACTTCAAAATACCAAGGAAAAGCAGGGATAATGGACCAAATCATCATGGCTGGCAAAAAATCATTTGGCTTTTTTTTTTTTAAGGGGGATGTACAATAACAAATACAAACAGCTCCCTCTGCATTTGCCCCTTCTGGAATAGCCAATACATAGCTTCTGTCTGGCAGAGGTGGGAACATTTGGTCCTCCAAATATTTTGCCCTACAACTCCCAACACAGCCAGTGCTAAGGGATTATGACAATAACAGTTGGCCATAACTTTTGAAGAACCACCTCGGTTGTACAGTATTTGAAGAATTTTAGGAGTCATCTTTGTGATGTTAAAAACTGAAGTGTCTAAACATACAAACCAAATTTCCTATGGGCTTTTTTTTTTTTTTTTTTTCTGAGGTTCCTAGACAAAACCCAGAAACTGACATCTGTGAAGGGAATTGAATAGCACTAGGTAACAGGCTGTCAAGAGCCAGTGTGGTGTCATGGTCTGAGCACTGGACTATGATCCTGGAGACCAGGGTTTGATTCCCCACTCAGCTGTGGAAGCCCACTGGATGATCTTGGGCACATCACACACTCTCAGCCCCAGAAACCCAGGTGACAGTTTTGCTTTAGGGTCACCATAAGTTGGAAACAACTTGAAGGCACACAACAACAGCAAATAGAGTTGTCAGGTCAGAAGCATCCCAGGCACTGAGATTTAAAGGCCAACACATGTGAGCTAGGGACGATCTCTAGTTTAACAGCACTTACTATCTTGAAATGGTGAGACTCTAGTATACCCAAGTCATGGTTCCATGGTTTTCTTGGGGGAGTGGGGGAAGAGAAAGAAAGACACATGGGAAAGAGAAAGAAGATGATTACTGTAGTCATCCCTCCACATTCACTAGGGTTAGGGGCACAGGACCCCCGTGAATGTGCAAAAACTGTGAATAACTCTAGGCCCTCCCAAACCATATTTAACACACACAAAAGTATGATCACCATATCCAACCCACCATGGAGTCCTTTGAGGCATCAGGGCTCCTTCACAAGACAGAAGTGGGTGGCTGGTGGGGCTTACTGCCACCTTCACTGCTGCCCCACACCATTTTTAATAGGGACTTACAAGCCTTGTTCACAGTTTCTCACAAGGCTTGCAGTCCCTATTAAAAATGGCATAGGGAGGCAGCAGAGCTGATAGCAAATAATCTGTGAATAATCAACTCCACAGAAGTGAAGCCTTCAAATGTGGAGGGTTGACTGTATAGCTAGGAGGAGAGAGGGCAGAAGAAGAAAGAGGATCAGAGAGAGAGGAGTGAGAAAGCAGGGAGAAGACAAATGTAACTAGAAGTGGAAAAGGAACAAAACGGATGAGAAAGACGGAGGGGGACTAGAGAAGGAGAGAGAAGAAGAGTGCCACTAGGAAATGTGGAGAAGGAGAAACTTTTAGCCAAGAGTTGTGGGGGAAGAAGAGAAAGAGCAGGAGAGAGAAAAAAAGAGAAGGA
Organism: Cyclura pinguis; assembly: GCA_030412105.1. Taxonomy (NCBI): domain Eukaryota; kingdom Metazoa; phylum Chordata; class Lepidosauria; order Squamata; family Iguanidae; genus Cyclura; species Cyclura pinguis. Next base: position 47,124,632 of record CM059604.1, read on the forward strand.
AAGGAGAAGCCTTTTAACCAGGAGTTATGGGACTAAGAAGAGAAAGAGGACAGGGAAGAGAGGGACTGGAGAATCAGGAAGAATACGAATGTACACAGGAGGTGGTAGGGAGAAACAGGGCAACAGAAAGTGAGGAAGACATGTAGCCAGCTGTTGTGGCTGTGGGAAGAGAAAGAGAAAGAGAAGAAGAGACAGACAGAAAGAGATTTAATATAAATCCCTTCAGAATTATTATCAGTAGTATTTTCAATCCAATTTTAAAAAATTAAGTTAAAAATAGTGATCTCCAATTTGGCAGTGCGTTAGGAATTCCCTCCCCCATATTCAGACATTTTTTTATGAACTGACTCGTAACCCAAAACAGTTTCCATGTTCCTCTGCCTTACCCACTCCCCATTTGCATCCCTAATATAACTGATAATAATTAATGGGAAATTGGTAAGCAAAATTATCCCTAGCAGACACTGGTCTGTTGAAGTACAACACTTTCCTTGCAGTATATCTGCTTGTTGTAATCTTAGGACTATCATACTACAGATGTCATAGGCATCTAGTGAAGATGGGCATTTCTCATTTAGAAGTCATTTTCTTATTTTTGTACATGTTTGTGAGCAGGCAGAAAAACAGTTATTTCCAAATTGGTATATTTTTTTCTTTTGGCACAGGACTAACATTCCCTGTAAGTCCATAAGTGAAATGACAGAACTAAAAATAATTTTAGACAACATCCTTGGGGTTGAAGTAAATGATAATTGCACAGAAACAAATTTACAACACATTGAAAATACACTGGCTAGTTTAGTTAGGATTTTAAGAGGGAGACGCAGCACCATCTTGTGGCAGATTACCTCCATTTCTTTATGTCATCACACAGAGTTCATCGCTTACAGCAGGACTAGGCAAAGTTCAACCCCAAGCCCCATGTGTCTGAATTGCAACTCCTATATTCTCACCTCTACCCAGCATAGCCGAAGGTGAATTTTGGAAGTTTCAGGGGCTGCACTTTACCCACTCCTTACAGAAAATAGAGATAAGTCCTTAGTGTATATAGATTACAACTTATATTTAGGAAAACAAGAGAAACAAATTTGGCAGAAAGGGGAGATAGAGTGAACAAACACACACTCCTTAAGATGATGAAGAGGTTAATGTTAAAAAACTACTTGAAGCGAATAGGATTGATTCGGACATCAGTCTCACCTTGTACCAAGAACCATGCCAAAGCAGAGTACTATTGAAATTTCTAGAGGAGTGGCTATCTGAAACAAAAGCAACAGACAGCCCAATGGCACTGTAAAAACTTCATTACAGAATAAGCTTTCATGGGCTATACTCCACTTCATTAGATGCCATTATCCAGAATTTCAAATATGTAGATATTACACATGGTTGAAGATCTGACTGTAGTCAATGATGTCAGAGGTAGATGAAATGCAGGAAAATCCATCCACGAGAAATGCTCACAATTTTTCCTCTGGCTGGAAAAATTTGATAAAAATATTTCTTTACCACAGATTTCCTGCCTATAAACAGAGTGGAAAATTTCAGGAGGCCCTTCACTTACACACTAGTTGTTGCTATTTTTATCATGTATTTTTATTTGTAGATAGAATTGTTTTGAGATTGTAGGCTATCTTAATTAGCTTGTAATGAACAAATAAGATAGGTTCCCAGAAAGTATGTCTGAGCAGCTGTCTCATGAAACTACTAACAATTTCTTTTTTTGTGACATATTTCTGAAGTCAAGTCAGATAGCTATTCTAAATCCTTGCTCTGTTTATGACATTGTCTAGATTAATTTGATAAAAATGAACACTTCTGACCCATGCATATTATGGAAAAATGTGTTACCAGGATCTCAGATTGTCATGTTTTAAAGAGTAAGTTTATACATTTCTATGACTCAGGAAAAACAAAAGTACTGAAGAGTTCTGAAGAACCCAAAAGCTTACCTTTTTTGTGACATTTTGGTGACCCAAATAAAAGTGTTACCTAACTCTGATCTTTTTAATCATGGACCCACATAAGCTTTTTCTCACCTTATTCATAGGACTTACCCTAAAAAAAGATTCATTTTCTACAAGAGACTGTGAACAAAATGTCTACACGGCAAAATGTACACCTGTGACTCTAACATCTTTTCTTCTACTGTATGCTTATTAATGTCTTTGCCTAATGAAGCCAGTGAAGCTTCAAAAGCTTGCATGATATATTTTGTTTTTAAGTTGACCCAATAAAGGTATCACTGTTCTGTGGCTTTTGTTGCATTTTTTGCTGCATAGCCAACATGCTGCATAGCCAAATATGTTTACAGATTTGTGAGGCTAGAAAGCTCAGTTTCAGCAGTTGAAATTGACAAAGTACAAAGTAAGGTCATAAGGATCTGGTTATAACAATATACTATTTCACATACGGAGAATGGCATATGGTTGAAAATAATTTCCTCAAAGGAGCTTTCTATACTTTGCTACCACTTATAGGTCTCCATAGAACATTACCATCATCTCTCAAAGTATTTTTTTTCTTAAAACTAGGGCTGTAGTCTGAATTGTAGAGTCAGATGTAATTTTTAGGTGGTGCTGGGACTCAGTAGAAAACTCTTGACTCCAGCTTCAGAATAAAATTTGCAGATGTTACTGTGGTGTGCCTTCATTTGGGACTTACGGTGACCCTAATCACAGGTTTTTCTGGGGGCTGAGAGTATGTGACAAGCTCAAGGTCATCCAGTGGTTTCCGAGCAGGAAGGTGAACCCTAATCTCCAGGGTCATGGTCCATAACACCACTCTGGCTGTAAAACTTATCATATGGTAAATATCTAATTTTATACTTCTTTTTAAAAATCAAATATACGTTCTGTCAAAGTAGTCTGACAATTCATGTGGTGGTGGTGAACTGTTACTAAAGTTAGTTATTACTAATTAATATATATTTGCCATTTATGAAGGACTCAAGACAGTAAAAAATAGGAGTTGAAGGTTGTGTTGGCAGTATCTAGCAAAATGTGTTGGCAGTATCTAGTAACCAAGCAGCATCCAAGACCTCCAAGTTGGCAAGGGCAATATGATCAATGGGTAGCACAGAAAGAGGCATTTGGATCTTGAAACTGTTTGCCTTGCGCAAATATACAGCAGTATAACATTTCTGCCTTTCCACTTACTTACTCCTTAAGATGAAAAATAGCTGGAAAACGTTAACAGGTTATCCCCATCGCCTTCTGTCTGTATCCCCACTGGTGTAAGTTACTGTAACACCTCAAGTCAGGGAAGTCAATACCTCACACCCCCTCGAGTCAAGACAGACTCCTCAATGATACATTAATTTACAATAAGTGCTCACTGAGCAGACCACACACTGATGCATTAACACTATTGGCAGATGATGTTAGATGGTACCTTTAACTCCTAACTCACTGAAAACGTTATGAAGAAAAATATTCTAATACATACAGCATAAATACACTGACTCAGAAGATCAATACAGTATTTTAAATCTAGCTATCCTCCACTGGAAAGCATCTATGCTTTAGAAGCAGTGGGGTCAGCTGCTCTCATACGAAGTTCACCACTGGTCTGTCCAGTCTCATTTGAACTAGTTTCAAATCAACAATGGGCAACATATTAGCCAACTATTAACATCCAAAGAAGAGTAAATTAAGAATATAAGGAGCTGCCTTTTATGAAGTCAGACCATTTGTCCATCTATCTTGATACTGTGAAAATGAAACAGTATCTGGCAGTAGCTCTCCAGAGTTTCAATCAGGATCTTTCCAGCCTTCTCTGGAGATGTTAGGGAAGAAACCTGGGATATCTGCATCTAAATGATGTGCTGTTTCACTGAGTTAGGATTCTTCTCACATTTAATGCTAAGTTGCATTAACACCAACAGATGCAACATTACATTGATTCAATTTTAAAAGATGGATTAATATTCTAGAAACAAATCTAGATTTTATTTGGTATATTTAAAAAGCCTTGTTAAGTATCACATTTTTGTTCAAACAAGAGTTCCACTTTTATTAGATTTAGACAGCATGTCTTTCAGGCCAGAAGTGCACAGTGGGAATAAATCCCAACTAAGCTGTACATTCACAGCTCAACAATGCTTTTATTAGCCTATTAAGCAGAAAAGGATGTGTGCTTGTTTATTTTAATTTCAAACTGAAAATAGCAGAACGGGGAACTAAAGACATGTTAGCTATAATTGGCTAAACCTTAGTTGATAACTGTTATACCACTAACAGTTTTAGTCTATAATTAAAATAAGTACAAAACTGTCATCATTTGTTTTTAAAAAACCGAACAAATGTTCAATATTTTCTAGGTAAATATAGCGAGAGAGAAAAATCAGACAACTCGTGATGATATTAAATGTATATTAAACTGAAGTTTATTTTTTGACAGCTTATGCTTTCTTCGCAGAAGCAGCAGCCTTCTGGAGCTTCTTTACTTCATGCTTGATGATCCTGTTTCTCTGTAACAAAGAAAGTTATTGAATATTATAAGCAAGGAAGGCTCAATTTTCATCATCCTAATTATCTTACTAATTACTCACATATGGACAACTAAGAGTGCTGTGTTGCACTCTCACCTGGGGCTATTTTGTCTAAACTGTGGTCAAAAATTCCAACCTTCATTTTACAGAATTTTTTAGTTTTTGTTGCACAGTAAAGGAAGAATATAGTGAAAATACACACCAAATTAAAAAAAAACATTTATATAGTTAAAATATTGCTTCCTTGACTCTCAGGTAAAAATTAAAATATACAAATCTAGGATCAAGTTTAAAAAGAAACCCTGGAACACCAGAGTCTAAAAGACATTATTAAAATAGAACTAGCAGCTGAATTTTACAAAGTCTTGGCATGAGTATTGAAGCCTGGGGAAATATGATCTTGTCCAGGCACATAAAACTATTAAGTTCAGTATTAAAGAAATCTCCAGGGGGAAAGCACACTGTAACAGGGACAACACTTTCCCTGATAGTCAAACAGCTGAAATCTGAAAACACAGACTTGCAAAGTGCCTTAGATGATGACCTGAGGCCTCAAGACTGGGCATCAGAACAGAAATTCAAGATGATGTTGCCTAAAATATAAAGCTAGATTGCAGCAGCACAGCATCATTTTTGAAACCAGTGATTTTGAAAAACAAGGGTTGCACATGATTTACCTACCATTTTCTTGGCCTTCATAACCTTGTAACGATCAAAATCAGACATCTTGGCTTTCTGTGGAAATATTTCCCAGGAAGGACAACATTATTCTGGTGCCTTGTTCAAAGTCCCTGATTATTCTGAACTCAACCAAGTAAACATATGATAGCCACTCATTTAATATACTGGCATTCTTAAATAAATCATATATGCTTATTTCATTTATAACATACCAATGACTTAGGACTGTGCCACTATTACTCAAGATAGTCCTTCAGTTGGTTCATCTTTTACTAAAAGAATCAAAACCTGTGTGTGTGCACATGGGTCTTCAAGTCGCCTGTCAACTTATAGTGATCCCAAAAATTTCACAGGGTTTTCTTAGGCAAGGAATACTCAGAGATTGTTTTGTCAGTTCCTTCCTCTGAAATACAACCTTTTGCACTTGGTATTTGTAGCCTATTTTAACATGAATTCTTTATTTCTGATGTTCAGGAATGAATGTCATCCCCTATGTAACAAACACACCAGAGCCATCAGCAGAACTAAGAGAACTGGTATGATGACAAAAGTACAAAAAGGAAAAAGACTCTTAAGGGATGAACCCACCACAACAACCCACTGAGGAAAAAGCATGTTCAATCATAATAGAGATGTTGATGGGGGCGTAATCCTAAAGGGCACAGTTAACTGGAACCATGCAGTCCATGCTGCAAAAAATCAGTGACCACACTTATTTATAATGCAGATATCAGTATGGATTGCTGTGGGTGCGACTACACCTGTGCTACCCTCTGGTTTCTAAAGACAATATTGTGATACATACACAAGGTTTATGGGATATTTCAGGGGCAGAGGGAGGTTCTTAACAGCCTCATAAACTGGAACCAGAAGGACATCAAGGTAAGCCTTAAATATGTAGCAATGCTACAAAGAAGCACCTGAGAATTTCAACATCACAGAGCTAACATTTTAAAAAAACAAACAAGATAGTTTTATTGTTTTTATAGCCCTTTCACTCCACCTTCCAACCAAATTGTAATTGGTTCCAGGAAAAACATACATACTATGATTTGCGATCAGGAGACATCAAACCCTAGAAATTTCAGAGCCTGGGACAATTAGGAAGCATCCTCTATTTATAAAATCAGTTCAGTATTAGTCAGACCCTTCCAAAGAGAGCACTTCACAAGTGAGCCACCACTGCTGAATGAGTCATCTCCTTAAGTTTCTCAGATGACAAGGACTCCAAAAGGGGCACCTCTGCTGAAAATCTAAACCATACAGATAGGAAGCAGAGAAAGGCAGCACCTAAGCTGATCTGCTGCTGCTGAGAAGACATCATGTTTAGTTCTCTGGGGCCCAATTTAATTCAGCATGTTGCCCAGTTTATGTTATTTTGAAAACATACCTTTTCCCTGGCTTCAATTTTTTGTGCCCATCTGGTGGCCTTCCACTTCTCATTAACATTTGCCTTCTCCCAAGCAACCCGCACGTATTTTTGACGAGCACTAGATTTAAACACACACACAAATATTTATTACTGTAACGTAACTTGAGATTTCATTTATAAATGATTCCTGACTATCACTACCTACAAACATTCAAAAACTACATTTTTCAATCTCTAGAATTCTAAATTCCTTTTAAATTACTAGTAATGAGCAAAGGACAGATACCACATACATACACTTCCTTTAAAAACTTCTAGCGACAAAATTTAAAAGTTAAGAACCATATTAGCCATTGCACACAATTCTTCATATACACCCTAGAACCAGTGGTTGTTCCACACATCACATTAAGCTACAGTTTGGTGTAATGGGCCATAGGTACAAGTTTCACCCACCTACTCCATTGCAAGTTGGGGTAAAACTATGTCCTTGTACTGCAGCATGATCTGCTGTGTCATCCACTCAATTATAATTATTAATTATGGTAATAGGGGTTCATAAATTACGAAACAAGTCCATTCCAAAGTAAACCACAGCTAACATTAACAATTGTGCCAGCTTTGGATAAAATGACGAACAATAGATGACAAAAGCTTCCTGATTCTTCTCAGCTAATCAGGAAGAGAAGGTGGCAGTATAACAGCCTGGATCTCACTGCAGTTAATTCATTTTGCATAAAACCATGGTTTAGCACAATATTGAAACATGAGAAATAACTCTAAAAGAGGAGTCCTGCCAGCAGACCTAGAGACATCCATCAAGAGGTCATGAACACTGTAGTTACCACAAAAATTGATATCCATTTCAGCATATATTTAACATTTTAAGACTAGCTGTTAACATAAGGAGCCCAGTTCTAACATAATTATATATTTCAGGCAACATTCTATGGGCCCACATATGATGGCTCTGTATTGCTCCAGTTTCAATGATATGTTAATGACATTTTCCTATATAAGCTTTGTTTTAAGTCTGTGGTTGTTATTGTGTGCCTTCTAATTGTTTCTGTGACCCTAAAGCAACCTTATCATGGAGTTTTCTTGGCAAGATTTGTTCAGAGAAGGTTTGCCTTTGCCTTCTATATATACACAATACAGTAACTATGACAGAAGAGATTTCAGGTTTTGAGAATAATTTGCAGTTCAAGAGTTTTTTATGTCACTATTCCCGCAACTCTTTCAGCCAATTCAAAAGTGGATAAATCCTATGTTAACAACAATGCAACCTATTTCCACATTAATTCAACTCTGACAGTGATTTTGACCTACAAAGATGACCAACCTGTGGGGAAACTTGAGAACAAAGTCAGTCAGCTGCATGCACTTGAAAGGCATGGCCTGCCTTCTGACACCAGTGCAGGGACCATCCACAAGTGCCTGAAGGAAGGAAGAAAAGAATTGTTTTTTCACAAGTCTCAAGCATAAAAAGGTGAGCAGGGAATGCCAAATAACACTAGATCAACCTTCCATATCCACCTTCAGCTTTCTTGATTCTTACATATTGTACGATAATTATAGGAAAGCAAAATCTTTTTCCTGCTACCTGCCCACTCCTGGTAAGTCACAAAGTTTTTCCTGCTACCTGCCCACTCCTGGTAAGAAGCCCAGAGTCAGAAATCAATAACCAATGTTAACATTTTAGCACTAAGATAGTTACTTGGACTACAAAAGGATGTGCTTTCCAGTCACCTGTTGACTGATGGCAACCTCATGAATTTCACATGGGTTTCTCAAGACAATGAATATTCAGTGGTAGTTTGCCACGGTCTTCCTGTGAAATAAAGACTATAGTATTTGGTATTCTCTGCCTGTCTCCCTAGTACTAATCAGGTCTAACCCAACTTAACTTCCAAGATCAGACAGGATATGGTATCTTCAGGGTTTTTATATTATAAAGCTATCTACTTTTTTCCTCTTGGGGTGAGATATACACAATGTAGGGCTGTACTGCATGTATCTGATAAGGCAAATTCTCTGTATTCACTTTCTGATGCAAATAGGGAGGATCATAAGTTTAGAACTGCACAAGTACAGCTTTATAAACATGCCCATAAAAGTCTGAAAATTTTACTGACCAGTTTAAAAACTAGCAGTGCGTTTCCACATACGTGCAGGAAATGCATGATGCTGGCTTGCTGGATTTTTTTTTTATCTCTGTTTTCTACCAGACTGGAAAAAATGGATAAGGGGACATCTCTCTACCCCATATTTCTACGGAGGCTGCCGCAGAAGGCTTTCTTTTCTTTCAAAGTAGCAACGAAGCCAATCCAGCTAGCAAAGAAGCCTGTTTATTTTTCTTTATGGAGCTACTCCTAAACTCCTACAAAAATAGTTGCACACAGCAAACATTTAAACTTACCCTATTCTGATCAATAACATCTACAATTGCAACCAACTTGCCAGCATGTGGTCCATAGGAAATGTAGGCGACTCGGCCAATCTCAACGTAGCGCTTGAACACCTTAATGGGAAAAAAAATGTTACCGCTGTCATGTGCCTTCACATCATTTCTGACTTAGCTGACGCTAAGGTGAACTTATCACAACATTTTCTGGGGCCAAGACTACGTGACACACCTAAGCTTACCCAGTGGGTTTTCATGCTGAGAGAGGAATCAAACCATGCTCTCTAAGGTGGCAGCCCAACACTCAAGCCACTATATCACATTGGCTCTCAAAATCATTATAATATCTCACAAAGGCTCATTTAGGGATGTTCTCAACCTTAATCACAGTACCATTATGGAACAGCAAAACAGAAGACATTAAAACTCTGCAATTGGTTGGTATGGGGATATGCATACTGGAGATACTCAAGAAATTTAGCTTATGGTGGTTAAAGACTTGCAAGAAATTACATCCTATGAATTCCACTATAGCTAGAGCCACACAGCTAGCTGCTCATGATGCTAAATCTTTGCCATTTAATTAACAGGTGATCACAATAATGCCCTTAGGACAAACCAAGAACTTCCTACATGGGAAAGTGGTTCTCTAGATCCAACTCCTTATTTTTACTGAGCAAAATTTCACCAATAATTACCTTTTGTATTAGCAAATCAGTAACTGGGCAGAAAAACAGACCACTTAGGGAAAAGTCTGCCAGTACTTCTTTACCTTGCATCACCACTCATTATCCTTTCCACAGCACTTAAAAGTACACAACCCACAAACAGAAGTGCTTTCAACAGCTTTATAAATCAGCTTGTATAATATTTATGTAAGGTACTGCAATATATATAAACAGACCTTTCTAAAAGCAGGGGAAAAAAAACACCTCCAAGTCCTGATTTACAATCTTTTAAACCAACATACACACAAGAAAGGAAGACAGGGGAGGAGATGTCGGAGAAAAATGGAGATGGGTATTAGCTACATTTACCCATCTTAGACTTTGTTTTCAAGTGTGTATGCAGCTGGAGACAGCGGTAAAGGCGTCAGACAGAAAGAGGTTTTGAAAAGGGATTTCACGAAAATGAAAGACAGGGCATCAAAGGTGTGTTCCCTTTCACAGTCCTACGCACAGGAACCAGCAAAGGAGAAGGGATGGGGCTGTATCATACATAGGACATACAGAACGGGGAAGAAGAGATACAGAGACATGTGTAGGGAGGGAAGGATCTGTCTAAAGACGGCCATAGTGGAACTCTGCTGCCAGAACCAGGATTGGAATCCATTTCTTCCTACTCCAGGACCCACGTTTAACAGCCACCGCCCGAGCGCTCTCGCTGTCGGCTTGAGGACGTGACGATGTTGCTTCGAGCATCGCCCTCCTCTGAGGCCATTTCCGCAATAGACTGTTATAGCGCTATCATTCCACTTTCGACATCCTATGGAATCCTGGGGTTTGCAGTTCAGTGAGGGGCCGGCGCTATAACAGTCTAGTGCGGAAATATAGTGAGACGGGGCTCTCCCTAGCGAGGAACGGGGCCGATCGGCGACGACAGCAACTTCCCAAAACGCCCGTTCCCGCCAGCAGAGTTCAGAAAAGTTACTTGTTGTAGTGGGCCCTCTCCCCTGAATCCACCAGGAAGCATGACCAATTCAAAGGAAAAATTATTTTTTCCACGCTCTGGTCTTGAGGAAAATTTTCTCATTCTGGTATTATGTTGCAATTATTATCCGTGCTTCTAAAAAGCAAACTTTCTAATCTCTGACAGAGACGGGGCCCCTTTGCCTCTTTCTTTCCTTCTTCTCTTTCGAGTCTTGCCTCCTCCCCACCCTCCTGGCACCAGAAGCCCCGACCCGCGGCTGCCCCTCGCCTGTCCGGCCCTCTCCGCCGGTCACTCCGCGCCTGAAGTGGAGGCTCCCCCTCCCCAGCCCCACTGCTTTAATGATGACCCTCCCGCCTCGAAAAGTCTTTTAAGGCGACCCTCGCCAAAGAGGCCTCAGCCACGCTCTCCCGCTCACCATGATGGACGCCGCACGAGCCGACAAAAAAAGAGAAAGAGCTGCTTCCGGTTGCGTCCGGATCCCTCCTCCACTGACTCCATTGCGCACGCGCGGAGGTGCAAGAGGCGGACGAGGCCCTCTTTGTCACAGCAGTGATTCGTCGGCAAGCCGCATGCGTGGGAGTGCGCTTGGCGGTAGAAAAAGAACGCCAGCAGGTCTAATACGCATGCGTTCTACAATTGCGGCAGTCGAATAGGACTCAAGAGCGTCAGTTGTACGAAGCGCATGCGTAGAAAGTATTCCGCGAGTCGGTCGGGGTTTAATGAGCCTCACGAAAAATGCTTTGTCGGAATACAGCAGCGAGAATCTCTCTGACCAGCAGGCTGGCTGGGGGATTTTAGCAGTGGTAGTCCAAAAATAATATTTCCAGGCTGGCAGAATGGTAGCGCACTAATCTTAACACAGTTGTTAACTGCTGTCCAGTCGACTTTGACTTATGAGGACCCTATGCATGAGAGACCTCCAAGTCGCCCTCTCGTCAATTGCCCTGCTCAGGTCTTGCAGATTCAGGGCCATGGCTTCTTTGATCCAGTCCGTCCCTAATGCAGTCTTCCTCTTTTCCTTCTGCCTTACCAAGGAGTATTGCCTTTTCCAATGAGTCACGTCTTCTCATATGCTTTGAGGGTGTTCCTGCATGGCAGGGGGTTGGACTGGATGGCCCCTGCGGTCTCTTCCAACTCTACATTTCTATGATTCTATGATTCTATGATATGTCCAAAATAGGACGGCCTCAGTTTAGTAATCTCGGCTTCTAGGGACAGTTCAGATTTGATATGCTCTAGGGCCCATTTATTTACCTTTTGTCCAAGGCATCCATAGAATTCTTACCTAGCACCACATTTCAAACGAATAGATTTTCTTCCTATCAGCTTTCTTTACTGTCCAGCTTTCACAGCCGTACATAGAAACTGGAAATATGAGGGCATGGACAATCCTAACTTTAGCATTCAGTGATGTATCTTGACACTTCAAGTGTCAAACCTTGTCTGGTTTCTTCATAGCAGCCTTTCCCAGTCCTAGTCTTCTGATACCTTGACAAGAAAAATGGCAGCAACAATAGAGCATGATCTAAAGAGCTCTGGTGTTTTTTTTCCCCTTCTACTGAGGTTTTCCATGGCTGTTCTATTTGCCTACCCAGTTTTATTTGCCTACTCTGCCCAACCCAGAGTACTGGTTCCAGATATAATTTTAACAAGAACTATGAGAGCATTCCCGATTTGAGAAGATGGAACAGGTCTAGGGGAAATTCAAAATTCCCCTTTCAATATGAAGAGTCACTTTGTGCACTTTCGATGACTGGACAGCTCAGTTACAGTTTTCTCGTTCTGTGCTGGAATATTGCTGGGTGGCAGAATAAGATTGCAGACCACGAATCTGAGAAATTCCTCTCTCCATTTGTCATTGTTTATCTTCAGGACACCTGGATATCAGAAATTTGAATTTTTGTTGCAAGATTATAGTTCCTTCTTGCTTTCTGCAACAAAATGTATCAGAAGGGCTAGGACAGTGTAGTCACATTAGTTTCAGTAAAACTAGGTGTGTATCTGACCTAGTCTATCAGTCTAAAAGGAATTTAAATTTGTCTGTATTTTTAAGAGGTAACTGGGGGTCAAAGACCTATGATTTAATTTAATTTGTATGCTGGCTACCTAATAAATCTGGGAGTTCAAGGTAATATTGAGAAGAATTGGAAGAGGCTCTGAACCTATGTGAGGCACAGTATCCAAAAGCAACCATAGTGGCTTGTGGTAAGTTTAATACCTCTTGTTGGGTCTGGTCCTGATGGAAAGGAAAATGCATTTGCCTGAGGTCTTTCTACCTGATAGCTTTTCTTTGGGCAAAGTGGTAGACAAAGAAGGTAGAAAATTACTTGAGTTAATGTCCTGCCTTCAGTTGGGATAATTCTAATGGATATTTTACATTTCTTAATAGCAGAGTAGGTAGTATTATTGATTACATCTTCTATGTCTCAAAGTTATTAGGCTATAAGATGAGTTATATTATTTTAGACTGCCCAAGAAAGCGATAATCTACCTATCCTTTTGTCCATTTCTGTTAGCTCCTTAACTGTCCCCTCCACCTATTGATCTGGCTGAAGGAATAATAATTATGGGGAAATGCTTAAAGTGGTCTCCTTCTGTTGAACACTCAGTCAAGGATCATCTGAATAGTTCTTACCTTTTGAATGTGCACGCAAAGGATACATAGGTCCTGTAGAAGACATTATCACTATTTTTACAGCCCTGTGGCCACTTTTAACTAGAAGTCTATCTTTCTAGAATGGCCTCTGACAAAGTAGAATGGGATGATAATGAATGTAAACAAGCTAAAAAGAATCTGGCTCAGCAAACCAGGAGGGTAATGCAGATGCAGCTGAAAGATGATTTAGAAGCACTGGCTTCCTGCCACTCAGTTTATAAGCACCTATTAAGAAGGCAGGGAAAAGACAATTTTATGATTGCTAAGTGAACGGATTTAGGGTTAACAGCCCTGGAAAGAAATGAGAGAGAGTTTTAGAATTTGATCTCAATATCAGACAAGGGCTTTAATCCTACATTAGATGCTTGCATTCCAGATAATACCGGGTGTATTTATTTTAGCAATATTTTTGGAAGTGATATAGAGAGCTCTTCTAATGGCTCAATTACTAACGAGGCTTTGTTAATGGCATTACCCAAATGTTTCCCCAGTGTCAGAACAAGAAGTGAGCAAACTCATATGTGCTCTCATATGTGCTTTCTCTAGAGAAAGTATCTGGTGAGAATATGCTTCCATCAGAAGTCTACAAGAAAAATGCTGAATGATGAGCCCCTTTGCTAGCAAAACTATTTCCCTACGTAAACTCTATAGGCATTTTTCCTGAGGGCTAGAAGCATACCATAATGTCCCCAATTTCTAAGAAAGGAGATAAATTAAACCCTCAGAATTATGAGCCAATTAGTTTATTGGATATTAGCTCTAAAATGTACAACCACTTCCTTCTTCAGAAGTGGTTAAGATGGGGGAATGAAAATAATATTCTCCATCAGAAACAAGCTGGGTTTAAGAAAGGCCACCATATATGGACCAAAAATTGTGTGTTGTATCATTTAATTCATAAATATACTAGTGGCCTTTTCAAATGGCTTTTCGCTGCATTTATTGTCTTCTTCTCAGCCTTTGATCTAATTAATAGGAATCATTTGTGAGATAAGCTTGCCAAGACCAATATCGATAAGAGACTGTTTGACCTAATTCAGGAGTTGTACACTAATACAACTATGTGGATAAGGACTAGCACAGATGGAGGATTGATGGAGGAAATTCATACAACAAAAGGAGTCAGACACAATTGCTTGTTAGCATCCCCCCTGTTTAATGTTCATGTTAAAAATGTTGTTAACTATGTTAAATCACCCTGATCTTTTCCCTTCTTCAATGGGGAATCATCAAATGACAATCCCAATATATGCTGATATTGTATTATTATCTATGAATAAAATGAGGCTGAAAAAAAGTCTAAATAAACTTTATAAGTTCTATCAAACAGAACAACTTAGAATAAATTTGGCAAATGATCACCTAAATTTAATTGGAGTTTAGGTGGAAATAAGAACATTTCCCCTCTTTTAAATATCTGTGGGTATATTTTGATGCAAAAAATTCTTGGAAGACCCAGCTACAAAACATCAAAACAACAGCACAGAAGTCAGACCAGTCAGCAGCAGTCTGACAATTCCAGTACTGGAAGTGTTTTTAGAGGAAGTAGCTGCTCACATGCAATATAGTAGAAATCTGAGAGATAAATCTCAGTAACCAATGATCTGCAGGTCTGTCAAAAGAAGTTTTTGAGGTACTTTTTGGCAGCTGCATTCCTCAAGACAGAGACAGGCGTATCTGTAAAAGCTAGGGCTAAGAAGGCAGCCCTTTCATATTATAAGCGGGTCTTGGACATGTCAGAAGACCACCTCTCTTGTTTAGGTGAACAATGGAAGAAAAATGGCCAGGCTAAGCTATTTCAAGACTTATTAACCTCTGAAAACCTTTCAACAGATTTTTTTTTTATCATACCTGGAGTTAAAAGCAAGCTGTTGGACTCGATTTGTAAGTTGGATAGTAACCAGGATTTAGTAGCAATTAAATCTTCAAAAATTTCTTATTGGTATCATGTTGAAATCAAATCACATAACAGTTCAATACTTATACTTACCTTTGTCCCTCTGAAAACTGCATTTACATAATCACGTTTCTAAACTATGCCAACCTCTGTTTTAGAAGGCAGATATAGAACCATTCCAGGAAATTTAAGGCTCGGCATTTGTAGGGTGGGAGAGGTAGAGGATATTTCACACTACTTACCTACTGCCAGCTTTATCAAAACCTCAGGAAGAGATGCTTGGGACATCCTTCTTGGCTTCTTTATATGGTGAGAACTCTTACGTGAAACTATGCTCACTACTATCAGACTATGATCCACATGTCATACATTTAAAAAAATTATTTGCTAAGCCTGCTAAAAGTATTTGTGCTAGTTATTTGAAAGATATTTCTGTTGACTGTGTGGGAGATTTATTAATCTGAGGTTTTTGTATAGATATATATGTATGTTATTGTTTTATTGGATCTGTAATAGCTTTTAGTCAAATACAATAAATGACTGACTTCTTTGCCAGTCTCCATTCTGATTAATGATTAATGTTGTCATCTGTTTTGCCTTCCTTTGGTCTCAACCTGCAAAGGATCCATCCTACATTCTTTTCATACCACTTGTGGGTAGCCCCA
Organism: Cyclura pinguis; assembly: GCA_030412105.1. Taxonomy (NCBI): domain Eukaryota; kingdom Metazoa; phylum Chordata; class Lepidosauria; order Squamata; family Iguanidae; genus Cyclura; species Cyclura pinguis. The sequence continues at coordinate 47,140,449 of CM059604.1, forward strand.
TCACAGGACTAGCAACAGTGATCTAGCTATTTTGCTTTCTCCATTGTTAAGTCTTTCCTTCAGTGCACAAGTCTTAACTTTTTGCCCCGCAAGGCTTGCGTGTGTTTTCTACAGGTAGACTCTTCAGTGACTTTAGAGGTGTTGCGTTATTTGGCCTTTCCTCTTCCTGCTCTGTCCATGATGCTTCAAAACTGTGTTTCTGGGAAGCACCTGAGGACTCTCCTCCCATGTAACATGATGCACATGGGCTGGTGATAGCACTCTCTGACTGTGCTGCTGGTGTTGATGGTCTTTGTGGGGCAGTGACCCTGTGTGTTGTCACACAAGGGATGTCATGCATGCTTTTATGTATGACGGATTCACTTGGAGTCACTGTATGGTGGGCACTGGCAGTATTTCCAGGCACGTCTCCTGTTTTTCTGCAATATTTATTATTTTGGAGCAGTATATTTTTCACCTCTCTGGCACATGCATACAGTATGGCAGCCATTCTGCTAATGAAGTGGTAGGGTTCTCCCCCAGCATAGCTCTGCCCAACACACATTCACCATAACAGGGCCTCACAGTCTCCCAATATCTACATAAGATAACATTGTTGGCATTGCATATTAACTAATCTGAAATAACTGATTCTTCACTCTTAATCACTACACCGGCTTAAAAATGTCCATTTCATGCATGCACTGAAAGATCAATTTTTTAGTCCTTCTTTTGGTAACCTGTCAATAAAGCAAGTTATCAGGTATGGAAGGTTAACTAATCTGCCTTAGGGGTTTTGGATTATTAGGAGACAGCTTGCTGAGGTATTGGATGATCAGAACAAAAACTCAGCATTTATGAAATCTAGCGAAAGGCAGAAATGTGTGATATTGCCACACTGTGTTGCATTGTGCTTTTTATTATAAATATTTCCTACAGAATGAAGAAGAGGAGATGATGCTTTTAAAAATATGTACAAGTTGAGATCTCCTCCATGAGACTGGTTTATTCTGCAAATACATGTTCAACATGACAGGCATTCTTTTGCATGCGTGACACAACACATGAGTACACAAGGAAGATTAGGCACAGCAATGCCACTGCTGTGAAGAAGAGAAGCAGTCCAGCAAACAGAGAGGGATTCATAGGGAACCAGATCCTATTGCTCTCTGCAGGAATCATGTTCGTGAGGCTAAGCATGTAGCCTAGTGACCAGGCTATGCTGCTGTTACCAACCTAAAACATAGAAAAAGATCATACGTGAATCAGTAGCCATTAAAAATGTGGTCTTTTCAGATTCTATATATTGCAGCACTGCTTTCAATAATTCACATCTATTAAATGGGATGTGCTAGCAGGAGTATAGCTATTTGCTTCTTTTTTGAAAAAAAAGTTTCCACTTACAATAGGAATGCAGAATGTGTGATGTTGTTAGACTGCAACTCCCATTATCCCAACTGGCCATGCTGGCTAGAGCTGATGGGATTTGCAATCCACCACTATCTAAAGAGTCCCACAGTCTCCACTTCTGTGTTATAAGAATAAGCCTGCACAACACTTGGGTTCCTGCATCCCTTTATTCTTTTCTTGTACACAGGAGAGGTGATTGAAAGGTTTCATACTGGGACTTACAATTCCTTGTTATATTAGAATTTAAAAGACTGTACTTTTTTTTGTAATATGATTATTGAAAAACACATCAGGCTAGCTAACCACAATTAGATTAAACTGTGTCACTCAAGTTCAGATGCAAGGAGGAATGGTGGTTCTAAAACAAATGCTTTCAAACTCTTTTCTTCCTATATAGGATATGCAGGCCATACATGCCAATCTTCCTCATACTGGGAAATCAGGACTTCTGAACTAGACAGTTGCAGTGGTGACTGGTAGCTGTAGTATCAGTGGGGTGGTAAATTCATTTTGGATTTTAGTCTGAATTTTAAAGGAATTTTCCAAGGTGCAGAACCCTGCTTCCAAAACAGGGTCACTACTTTGGATGGCTCCTTTAAAATTCAAACTAAAACTAGGAATGGATTCACTATCCCAGTGATACCACAGCCAGTGCTGTTGTCTGACAATGGAGAAAGGGCCTATTCCCTTGAAAAAGCTGGATTTGTTTGTAAATCTGTTCTTTAATATTATTTTTTTCTTTAAAAAAATTCCTTTTAATTTTCTACCATCCATAATGACTAGGGTCTCTGTACAAAACAAATGACTAACAACTGCAAATGTTCATTTATTATTTCAAGAGTCCCACATTTGGAAACAGCCTTCCAAAGTAATGTTTCAGCCAAACACACATAAATACAGTTTATGTACTTACAGTCCTTGTTTAGCTTCTAATCAGTACACGCCTTAAGGCAAGTTCTGATGGCACAGAAGCCAATGTAGTAGCATGAAAGAATCACATGAAGACCCATAAAAGAACTACAGGACTACATGGGAAGAGTCCACAGTGCAGTTTCATTCCCATGCCAACACTGTTCTCCCTGGAACAAGGGCAAGACTTCTGCAGGAAGGAGTCATGTGATGAATGACTTTGCTGTGGCCTGACCTTACCTTCACAGATCAGAAAGGGTTTCCCACGTCATGAAAATAATACCAGAATGGGCTCTTAGGCACTTCTAAAGTTACAATGAAAAGTCAAAATGATATCCTTCTGGATCATTTTCAAAACGATCCACAGAGGGAAGCTGGAGACAGGCAAATGGCATCCTAGATCTGCCACCTTAAATGACTGCTTGCCTTCACTTCATGGTCAAGACCTTCTCCATAAGATACGATGGTTTGAGACTGAAAATCCAAATGGCAAGCACACATGAATTAAATGGGGTCACATGTGAAAAGGAAATTCCTTTCAATCACCATTAAAATTAATGGGAGTTGTGATTTGTCACCTCACTTCATTTTGAGCTGAACCATCTCTGTTCAGAGTCGAGTCAATCTTTTCACAATTATTTATTACAGCTCTAAGAAAGTGGTTCTAACTCTAACTTCCCCAGGGTTAGGGTGTCTTGATTTTTAAAGACTTCAGTTTATAAGGTGGGTGGGACTAAACTTACTTCCTTCTGAAAGTGTATCAGAGGCCAATTGTCTGCATTGAACTTATACCCATGTATAAGTAGGTGGTAGATGTAGTTTGCCGAAAAGCAGTACGATCTTGCATATGTTTCATCAAATTTAGGTAACATAAATGGAAGCTGTAAATACAAAAATAGTTCAGAATCCAACAACATCCTTAATATTCAGAAACAAATCAACTTTAATATTTATTTTTACCCTGCTCTTCCATTGTGATCAGAAGGATTGAGAATTTCATAAAATGCCTCAATGAAATCCCAAGATGAAATGTTTGGTACAATTAGGTCAGAAAGTTCAAAAATATCTCAAGGAAAGGAAATATAGTAGGCAGAGAAAATCAGTATGGAGGGTTTTTGTTGTTGTTGTTTGAAGCAACTGTGCCTTTGATTCTCAGGTGTCAGACAAATTCCAAAGAAAATAAGTTTGCCAGAGCAAGGTACAACATTTTCTTTTTTAAGCTGTGTTGGCCGTAAGAAAAATATTAAGGTCCATATTAAGTAATACAGTAAGTCCCCCATAGCCATGTGACCAGTATCCACAGTTTTACCTACCTGTGACCCACTCCAGGGCCATGGTTGCCGCTGCCAGCCTGGGTCCTTGCTCTGTGCAGCTGGCTGAGAGAAGCACATGGCAAGACACAGCTGGGCTTCCAGCACCTCTCTTGGCCAAGGAATAGATAAACACTCTTTCTTTGGCCGAAAGAAGCATGTGAAGCCTGGCTGCCTAAAACCATGTGCCTCTCTCTGCCAAGTAAGAAGACTGATGCTCCTTCCTTGGCAGACAGAGACATGCAAAGCCTGGCATGGCTCCCCCCGCCCTTCTCTCTGCCGAGAAAGAAGATGGACACTCCTTTCTCAGTGGACAGAGGTACGCAAAGCCTGGTACAGCTCCTTCTGAGCCTCTCTCGATCATGGAAGGGGAGACACGCTCCTTCCTGGGCACACAGAGGCACATGAAGCCTGACACAGCTCCCCCCACCCCTTTCTCTGCTGAGAAAGGCAGATGCTCCTTCCACAGCAGAGAGAGGCACACATAGTCCAGCATGGCTTCACTTTTCCAAACTTAGCGTTTACCTAGGCCCTTTCTGCACGAGGCGAGGGAATCGCTCCGTGCTGTTACCTACCGCTTTTTCTGGGGTCCAAAGCAACGCGGACTGTCCCTGAAGCCCTTCTGCAGGGCTCCTCCTTGGTCCAGGGTGAATCGGAGCAGTGCGAGGTCTGTAGATCCGCACTGCTCCGGCTTTCAAAATAGCGGCTTCCGGCTTCCAAAATGGCGGCTTCCGGTTGGTTGTGGGTCCCGACCAACCGCTGAAGCTCACCACGCCTAAAGCCCGCCCTCCGCAGATCTCAGGCTCGCATTGGTGCGAGCCTGCGAATCTGCACAAGGGAGCAGGAACGCAATGGTGCATTCCAGGAAAATAAAGTCCTGTTTTTTCTGGTCTTTCAAAAACACACTGGAGGACCACCTGGGGTTGTCTTGGAGTGGACTGAGGTGCAGATCTCCAGTAAGTAGTCCGCTTCTAGTCCGCTCCAAGGTGCAGACAATCTCCCTGCGAGGATGCACTGCCCCGTTCTAATTGCCTGGTGCGGAAAGGGCCCTAGAGTAACCCCTCTGAAGAAAAGTTTTGTTCTCCATTTTTTAAAATACCCCAGCTAAAAATCCTGATTTGTTTCCACTGTGGGAAAAGTGTCTCTAGCAATCTTTAGTACAGAGTACAATATTGAATATTCTATTTGCTAATAGTATGCATAAGCGGCACAGTCCACCAAGCGCTAACCACTGTTATGTCCTATTGATTTAAGTAAGCAAATTGAACACTTTGGCCCTTTCCGCATGGCATTTTCCATGTGAAAGGGCGCCTGGAGCATCGCGCAATTGTGAGGAGTGATCTGCACGATGCACTCACAATCACGTGATGTTCCGGTGGCCGGCAGGCACCAATTGCGCACCTTTTCATTTTTGGCTGGGAGCCAAAAATGGTGCGCGATCGCGCATTGCTCCTGGGCCCTGCATGCACTTGCCTAGCGTGTGGCACCTCCGAAGCCACGCCGGTCGCACTTCCTGCCCCGGCACAGCCTGGGAAACTCCCAGCCTGCGCTGCAGAAGGAAGAGGCGGGGCCCTCACGCGAGCAGGCAGCTCGTGTGGAGCTGAAGCAGCGGGGATGCGAGAGCCTCTTGCCAGAGGCTGCTCGCGCGATCCCCGCACCCCAGCACTGGAAAAAGGTAAGGTTTAAGTTTACCTGGATGACAACTGGCAACAGGAAATGGCATAGTACCACAGGCTTTCTGCTACAAAGTTTTAGAGCGAACATAATCTTTTACTTTTCACGGGTAAATCTGTGTAATATATTCTGAAACATGTTAATGAACAAAGGCTGAGGACATTGTTTCGGATGGATTTTTTATCAATACAATTTTTTTTGCTAATTTGGGAAATTGATACAGACCTGGTTCCAACTCTGTGCGCAGAAGGTCCACATGCTTGAATTGAATTCAGCCAGGGAAAATTGTCCAGTTAAATTCAAAGCATTGACGGTGTAGTAAAATCCAGAGAAGGCCTATGGATAAACCCAGATGAAAGATATTTCACAAATATGTTTCCAATGGTAGATTAATGTCAGCTACAGGGAAAATGAGGCCTGTATATTTATTTTGTTATTTTTTAACAAAAATGTTATGTCCTGTCTTTCTATCCAGTGGTCCCAAGGTGGCTTCCTAACAAATAGTGGAACGTACAAAAGGCAATGCAATACAGTACTATTATAGCCAGCAATAAAAACTACCATTCCCCCTTGTCTGGAAAAACAACAAAAGGCGTAGCACAATAAGCAGCAGATAAATAGTACTCACCACAAAATTCCCTTTGATCTTTGGCTGGTAAATCCCATTGAATGAGCAGTCTTCCCTGTCTCTGCAAGATGTAAAATCAAATAGCAGAGACACTACCTCTCTGCAGACAGCTGGATTGCCAGTTCCTATGACATTTACAGAATGGCTTAGATTGTAGCTCTCCGGTCTCAGATGTGCAGTGCAGAGGCTTCCATACAAATGCTTCATTGTTAAAACAGTTTTGTAATTCTCAGGATAGCATGGATTCTCAATTCTGGCTTTATCATTTGATTTCTGATAGTTAGCAAACAGGAAAGTTTTCATTAGGAGAAACATTTAGACCGATATTACAGTAGCAGTCAGAGAATCATAGATGTTAGATGTTAAAAGTGCTTCCCAACTTGCTGAAGTTCCTTACTCCTGCTGTGGACCTAGTCTGCCATTTAAATCATGAACCAATGCTGTGAGTTTGATATTCCCTGAAGCTGTGACATAAGAATGAATGCTTGCAAAATGTCACAGATAGCTTCTGGGAAATGCCCCAGACATCTGGGCCAAGGGTTGAGAACCACTGTTTTACAGAACCCAAGTAGAAAACAAGATGTTCCAGCTCTAGAGAGAAGCATCAACAAGATGTGGAGCAGGGACACGACCAAGTCAGTGAGGAAAGGGGGGTCAAAAACTCCGGTGTTAGATAAAAAGGATTTAACCATTTCTCTTGGAAGAGGAAACACATTTTAGAGTGAAATACTTTTCCTTCATGAACTGAGATTATTAAAAAACACAACACTAAATATGTAGAAAATTCCTGCTATCTTATGATAAAAATCTCTCAATCAGACCAGCATACACAAAACTACTTTGTTTATCATGCTTACAATATATAGTCAAATTTTATCAGAATATAGGAAGCTGCTTTATACCAGGCCAGACTATTTATCCATTTAGCCCAATATGATGAGGTTTGACTGGCAGCATCTCTCCAGCCTGTCCACCACCTGTCTTTCACAGAATCAAAGAATCACAGAAATGTAGAGTTGGAAGAGACCACACGGGCCATCCAGTCCAACCCCCTGCCATGCCATTCTCATTACCTGTTATCTGATCCTTTTTAAGTGGAAATAACAGGGATTGAACCTCAGACCTTCTGCATGTGAAACACATGCTCTATCCCTGAACTATTATAACCCTCTCTATGACCAGTTAGGTGACTTCTGGGATCATACCTGTAGTATGGATGCCAGCATTTTTTTCTCTGCTTCATCTCTTCCATAACACTGGAAACTCTGTGTATACACACTATATGAATAGCCATACAGCTGCACCTGTAGTGTGTTGTTGGATGTTTCAGAAGTTTCCTCAGGGATAAATGATATCTGGGTGGAAGCACCTCCTAGATCAAGAGCCCCTGTAGTCTCTGCTCCATGTGGATGGACCCAGTCATTCAAAATGTTTCTCTAGAAATAAAGAGGGGAAATCTGACATTTCATCTGCTATTCTCTGAATGTTTTCAGCTCATGAAATAATGCTAAAATCAATCACTATTTTAGATTAGCACTGAAAAAGTACTGAGGCACTATAGCAGGGCTGGCAAAAATGTAACTCTCCAGATGTTGCTGGACTGTAACTCCCAGCATTTGTTTTTTATCATTGGCTTTAATGGCTAGGGCTGTTGGAAGCTGCAATCCTACAACATCTGAAGGGCTGCATTATTCCTACTTCTGCAACAAGCATATGAGATAAATAACATTTTGGATAGGTTTGATCAGAGTGGTTAGATATTCAGTAAGCCACATGACATCTTTGCTGTGATGGGTGACAAGCCAAATATGGCTCTGCATTTATTATATGAATAGTACCATTTAGTACCATTATATTCCACCTTTATTACATTATGGAGCTCAGGGGAACCTTTGTTTCCCATGTTTAGAACCAGCCAAGACCACAAATTACAGTATGAAATTAGTTCAAGATTCAGATTAGTTCTGAATCTTATAACCATAGTTTCTCAGTTTGGAGAAAACAGGAAACAATGGCTAATTAGACAGATTTTCTAGCTTAACTGAGGTGTTCCATAACAGATAGAGTGAAGGGAATGACAGTGCAGGCAAAAGACTGGCCAGCATTATTAAACCAAGAAAGGAATGTCTAACCTGATCAACCGTCTCCTCACCCGAGCAACTATCTCTTCATCAGCTTACCTCACATAAACAAGAAAAAATTTGCACTCTAAATTTCTCTGTCACAGAGGGTTTATTTTAACTCTAATAGGTTTATCACCAATTTCACACTGTGATTATGTGAATTACTACAGCTCAAATGGGATATGTTAAGAAGGTAAAATGGCAAGATTACCATGGATTTTATCTTCACATCTGTCTATCTCTCCCTGCTTAGCAGGGAAGTAGGGAAGGATGAGTGCTACTAGTTTCCCAAGGAAGTCTCCTGTGAACTTCATGGGAATGAAAAAAGTTTAACATGTATTAAATCCAAATTAGATTTTTTCAGGTTTTTTTTTCATTTTATTAGGAAATGTGCTGTTTTAAATGATCTGAAAGTGAACTTTCGCTTTCTAGACTGCATGAGGAGGCTTATACAAAAGATCTTGTTGCATTTTTAGGGTTTTTAAAGTCTGTCGTGTTCTTTTTATTTATGCCACCTTGTGTACTTTGATATAAAGATGTGATATAAATAGATTTAACAACAATATCCCACAACCTCATGTTACGCTAAACTGGCTCATCTAGTTGGAAATATTTTATAAGAGTGGGAGATATTCAGCTTCCTCGTTTAACCTGAGATAGCTCTACATACCCTTGAACATTATGACTGTTTTCCTACCATCTGTTCAGACCTTAGCCTTTATTCACATACTTTCAATCTACCTGAAGCTGGTTATGGGGCTTCTGGCTCAGAAATTTCTGGAGCTTTAGTTTTAAGTGGATATATAGATGCCATAAGTGACATATACAATATAAGAATGTTTCTATGTAATTGGACATCATATATTGATGTGTTTTTCTCTTGAGGCCCTTGCTTTCTATATAGCCTCCTGAAGAAAGCCTGAAGAGAATCTACAGGCTGAAACACATCAAGTTTTTTAGCTAATAAAAGACCATTTTTTCAGCATTGCAAGACATGTGGGTTTTAATAGACCCCACCATTTTTTTCTTTTTCTTTTTATTGGTCAGCAACTGACTTAGAAATGGTTATGAAAACATGGGAATATCATGGAATTCTTCCACAATTTAGGTCCTATAATTGGTTTGACCAATATCAAGTTACTTACACCAATGGTTCCCAACCTGTAGATCCCTAGATGCTGGACTGCAAATCCTAGAATGCCCCATGGGTGAACCTGGTGGCAGTAGCTTCTGAAAGATGAAGTCCAACATCACCTGTGGGTCCAAACTATTGACTTCACTTGTCTTGTTTGTCCCAGGCATCATTTATAATATAATAAAAGTAGTTAAAATAACCAGAAGGGGTGCTATGTTCGGAAATATTTGGGAAGTATATATGAATTCTGTCCAAAAAAATTGAAAGTCCTCTTTTAGCATTTTTCCCTGTTTTTACTAAGAGCTGAGCCAGCAAATATTTCAACAATTTTCCTCTGAAAAACACTTACACAAAGAAGACTCTCTTGACAGTGTGAGCTGAGCTGCTGTTAGAGTGGATGTTACAGGAATGCACAAGCCACATGTATTTTCCCATATTAATATTACTTAGGTGGAGCCAGATCCTGAAGCTTAAAAGTATTAAATCTACAACATGGGTCAAAGGTTTGACTTTGAGATATTTTCCACTGATTTTTAAATGGAATTTTGAAAGTAGATCACACATTCTGGCTTCCTTCAAATAAACACCAAAGAGTGTAGGAGGAATAACGTTTACTGTGATACAAATTTATAGACAGTTATTTTTAGCCTATGCATTTTCACATCCCTACACAGTGTCACTATACAGAAATCAACCATTAGCAGCGCTCTCAGCATAGAGTTGCAGTAGTAGGGAAAGAGTCAACAGCAGAATTTTGCCACAGAACTGTGAAACCAAAAGAGCTGCTGTCCATAGACATAGTGACAGCACTATCACACCTCTGCTCCCGCTTTGCTTTTAGCACAAAACAAGAAGACTCTTTTGACAAGAGGCCAAGAAATCCTGTGAAAGAACTGTTGGAAACTGCAGGGGCCATTCTTTATTAACCTGTGTACTCTGTAAGTCTAATGGGATCTACAACTTCACCCAGTTTTTTGTGCAGAAAATCTATGTACCCTGAGATCCTCTGGTTTCAGTCCATCACATGAAATTGGACAGTCTAATTGGCTGCCCCCAAGCCCTGAAACTCCTTCCCTAGGTAAGCTAGAGTGGCTTCCTTCTTTGTTTGCCAACAGGACAGGAAAGACTTCTTTTAATTTGACAAGACTTTTTGAATGGAAAGGTTTAAAGGAAAAGTCTTTTAAAAGCATGCTGTATTGTTTTAAACTGTACTGTTTTTAACTGCTTTTTATCTTGTTCCATGTATGCTTTAAAATGTTTTAATACTGTTAATAATTTGATTCTATTTAAAGGCTCTTTTTGGTATGTTTAACTATACTGTAATCACTTTAATTTGTAAGCTGCTTTGAGTCTTAAACTTGGAGAAAATGTGGGATATACATAAAGCTAATAAACAGTAATAATAGCAACAGTAGTAGGGGCAATATAATCATAATAGACAAGAAGTTGGATATAGATTATGGAGTCTGTGATTGGGATCAAAATATTTAAGGTTTTTGTTTTTTATCCCATGTTTAATCTGAAGATTACTTACAGTGAAATTAAAAGAATGTCCATTTTTCTTGACAAGATGAATAGTCCTCTTAAAGGAATGTTTTTCAGAACACATATCAACAGTATAGCCAGATATCATTTCATAGGACCATTTCAATGGAATACAATAGAACAATTTACTAGCTAAAATATAATTTTAGGAATTTTTGCTCTCAGTACATTCTTCAATTTATTACTATAGTTTTAGCTTTGAAATACACACTGTATGACAGTGCTATCAAGACTGCAATGCAATCTTCCCTTTCATAAAATGTAGGAGTTTATATTAATCCTGGCGAAATCCATTCCATCACTAGTGAACTGTCAGACAATAGTATGTAATAAAACATGCAGATGTTTCCACACACCTCCAAGAAATTGCCCTTTAAATAGTTGGCTGTAATCCATCCATACACCCCTTCCTCTTGCCCAGTTATGATTTGAGCACCCCTAAATTCAAAGGGCTGGGATGTGAAGTAGTTTTGAATGCTCTCAAGGACTTCACTGGCTGCTGATTCATTTTGCAACCTAAGCAATTCACAGAACACAAAATGCTGAGTGTCTGACAGGAGAAATTTACCCTTACAATATTTGTCGGATCTAGTAACTAGAGGAAACGCTTACGATTTTTCTACTTTGAACATGAAGGGCGGCCTTTAATAGATAATCAAAACTTGGTTCTCACATGCATGCACATCACCTGATTTCTCAGCATTTCTCAGCATGAAGTTATTTGTTGAACTAAAACTCCCAGAATCCCCCAGTTGGCATTTTCACTGGTTTTAGAGAACTGTGGTCAAAAAGTAATTTTCTTCCATTCTAGGCTTTCACCACTGAAAAAATGTTCAGTTGATCTGATTTAGGTGCTTGCAAATGGGCGTGCAAAAGAAGAGTTCCCCACCTGCTCCTTCACCTGATCACACCCTTTTCAAATGTGCCTTTGTCAAATTTTAAAGACCCACTCTTTCTCCCAGCAGCCCAATCCACTTCATCCCCCAGGGTCCTTTGACCACTGATGGTGGATTTAGAGGGGCTGCCAAAGGAAAGCAGGAGCAGGCAGTAAAGTCTGGTTTTGCCCACTCATTGTGTATACCTAAATTTGGATCCAGCCTAATGGCCTGAATTCTATTGGTAATCCCAACTAGAGTAGAACAATTGAATCAATGGGATTTATATCAATTAATAATTGATTCAGTGGGTCAGTGCTAGTTGGGACTACCAATACGATCTGGGTCATGATGAAATATATTAATGCTTTTTCAGCTGTAATGAAGCTGTGCTAGCTCTTTCAAACAAAACTGATGGGTAACATACATGCATGAGTGAACAAGCCCTGAGATGCACACTTAGCTAAACCAACCGCACAGTCCTATGCATGCTTACTTGGACAGACATATCACTGTGTTTAGTGGTACCAAATATGTGCATACAGGATTGCAGTCTTGGTAATAAGACCCACTGAACACGGTGGGACTTATTCCTGAACAATCATATATAAGAACTGCACTGTATACCAATTCCAGAAACAATAAACAGAGATATATTAAAGCAATCAATTTTTCCCCTGCTTCATGTGTCTTCACATTTATAGATACTAGCTTGTTCTGTTTGTCCAAATAACACATATAGCATATATTATGCCAAAATGCTGACTGAGTAGAAACAGAGAACAGTTTCCGTGGAAAAAAACCAGCAACAATGAAAGCATAAACAAAGTAAAATGCTTTGGATTATATTTATATATACACACTATATGTTTTTAAAAGACTCGAGTGTGGTACCATCTATGAACCATATTTATATGCCATCAATTACCATTGTGTGGGACACAGTTTTCCACAAGTGCCCACATAACAATTCTATGGTGGCAAATTGATCCTTGTCTGTGTGTGTATGCACAATTTTTTGATCCCACAGCCACAAAGGCTGATATTATTTACATACACAACAGCGATCAGATTCATCTCTCCTCTGCTTTGGTTGCCATACACTTGTGACAACAGATAGTACCAAATGAAGCCATCAGGCCTTTATTTCCCCAAAGCCATTCAAGGAAATCAGCACATTTATTGTGAAATACTCAGGAACACGCAGACCTAGAATCTGCTTTCCTGAAACTCATCAATAATCACAACCAGTTTAATATAAGATAAAATTTATCTTCCCAATGATGCCCCCCAGCGAAGATCAGGTATAAGCGTTGCCTTATATCTATTGTCTCCACAGACTGATAAATAAGGAGAGAAAGAAAAAAAATTCATCATGACTTATTATTTTGCTTGACTGCGTCTGATATTGCAACAACAGGTAAAGAATTACTTGCAGTAGTTCAGTTTCACTGATCCATGTCAAAATTAACTGTGACTTTCCCACCATACCTCAGAAGTCTCATGCCAGCTGTGGCTCCCAGATACACGGGTGTGCTTCCATGTAAATGAAAAGGAATTTTTTCCTTGACTTTATTAATACAGTCATTGATGGGGTTAGCAATTTCTTGAGGGTTACTTCCATAACTAGATATCCCTGGGCCTGAGAGAAAATAAAGGGCTCAGTTTTAATCTGCCAATAATACTTTAAAACATAAATACAAAGATCAATGTAATAAAACTTTTAGACCAATACTGTTTTGATTTTTTTAAAAAAGCAAGCAAAAAACTTCTGCTGTTAATGGCACTGCATTTCATGTAAAATCTCTTTTTGGAATCTTGCCTCTTGTATATACTCTTGGCTGACAATAATGCGGCATAAATATTCTACAGGTGGTCTTGTATTCCAGACAAATCAATACACATACCACCAAGAGAAGACTGTTTCTTCTAGGTCTCATCACAGTCAATCAAACTATATCACTTAAATATACGACAGTCTAGATTGACTGATGGAGCGAGGATTAAATCCACCAGGGCAGCTGGCATCTGTGCAACAGATGGTTTGCATATAGTCAGTGCTTGAAGACTGAAAATTGCAATACACATGTAAAACACCACCACAAGTACAGGCTGTTAGACTTCTTCTTATGTGCCTTTAACTTAAGTGCCATTTACAGCAACCCTATCATAGAGTTTTCTGTGGAAGACTTGTTCCAAGGAGTTTCAGCCATTACCTTCCTCTAAGACTGAGAGAGACTGACTTGCTTCAGGCCACCCAGTGGTTTTCCATGGCTGAGCAGTGGGGCTGCCAAAGTGAAAACTGGAGATGGTTCCTGTACTTTGTAGTAACTGTGTAGAAAAGGGAATTTCAACAGGTATTTCTTTGTTACCTGGTTGCCTGACAAGCAACAGCTATTGAAATTCATTCTTTAACACAACCATTAAAGGTACAAGAGTCCCAGTTTTCACTCCGGCAGCCCTGCTGAACAGAAATTCAGTCACTGGACTCCCCGACTCCTCATCCAACACTCTAACCACCTAACCATTCTGTAAGGCAGTATGACATACAGGCCATTAAGAAAAGTGGTATGGCTATGAAGAGAACATTGATTATTGAGAGATTTCAGTGAGTGATAAAGAAGCATACAAAGGTTTCATACTTTAAAAAAATCACAACAGCAACAATAAATGAAGCTTAATTCATAAACTAATGACAGGAGGTGAATGAATGAGTTGGAATGGAAAACGAAAGGTTAAAGGAATAAAAGTTTGAAGAATGAAGATCAGTTGGAAGGAAGAGAGTTAAAGAAAGTACAGAAGCCACATGCAAAACTCTTCTCTGCTGACTGTAGCAAAGCTCTTCAAGCATTTCTGCTCAAAGAATAGAGAACTAGAAAGAGCACAGAACAATCTTTAGCACCCATTATACAAAATTCATCATCTTCATAGGACTGTGACTGCAGAGCCCTTGATGAACAAGAGCCCTGTGATTAGAAAACAGATATATCAGCCATTCACCTCCTCTATCTTCTTCACTCACTCTCTCTCTCCCTGTTGTTGCTCCAAGTCGTTTCCGACTTATGGTTAGCTACCCTAAGGTGAACCTATCATGGGGTTGACGTGCCCAAGGTCACCCAATAGGTTTCCATGGCCAAGCAAGGAATCAAACCATGGTCTCCAGGATCATAGTCCAATGCTCAAACCACTATAGCCGCTGGTGCATACTCTCTCTCTCCCTACTGTAGTGTTTTTCATATATGGAAAAACACCGCTACTTTTTTTCCAGACTGCCAGCTTTTCATCTGGCTTCCAAAATGCCGGAGTGCTCACAAAAGTTTAAGAAGGTCCAGACTGTGTTCTGGTTGCTTTAGAAAGAATCCTGTTTCACCTCAGAGAGAATCTCACTGCAGTGGCCAATTCTGACTTGGAACTTGGCCAAATCCAGTGCAATTCCCCACCAATCACTATGGTTTATTTATTTTATTCACTGAAACACTTCTGTCTCGCCATTCACCATGGGATCGCAGGGCAGCATCCAATATAAACAATTTAAAATACATATTAGAACCATAAACAACTTACACAAGAAAAAATATGTTAAACAAAGCAACTATTAAAAACACTTTAAAAGCTACAAGAATTAAAAATACTGATGATGGTGATGGAGGGGACAGACACCTAGTATAATCCAGAACAGCTTACAACATCAAAACAAAAAAGCCTACCATATTTTGTGTGGCTATTACTTTTAACCTCTAAACTGGTAGGGCCGAGTCTGTCTCACTTCAAAATAAGGTCTTCTTTCTTTTGCCTGGATCATTGCAAAATAAATCCCCCCCGCCAAAAAAAGAAAAATCACTTGGCTTGGAATTAAGCTCCTTGTTTGCTGTCCATCTCTGCCTTTCCCCTCCAACTGAGATGAAATGAGTGATAATTCTTTCCATTGTGGAATCAATTTTAACTTTTATAATGTTCTCAAAACTGAATCTGCTGGGGTTTTTTGATGTAAGGGAAATAATACCTTTTATTTGTCCAAACTTTTAATTAGTAATTGTTCTCATTTTATCCTGATTTTACTTTTTCTTTATGTTATGTCTCTTTTTTAAAAAAATGATATCAGTTTTAAATATTTCCAGGTGAACCCATTTATGAAGATTCCACCTGCATGAGTGGTATATAAATGCTTAAAATATTTTTTTTTAAAAAAGGAGTTGTATCTATGCCTAGAACTACTTTTGCTTTGACTCCACTTCTGTTTTACAGCAGCATATAAACCTTGCAATAAACTAGTCTACCTATAATCTGAGACAACACATATACTGTAAAATTAAAAGAAAACTGAAAAAAAAAACACAACCCTCAAAAAACAAACAAAAAAATCCCTAGAGCTCAGAAAATTTACTTTTTATGCTATAGCTCCCAGAACCCTCAAACCAGCCTGACCATGATAATGTACATTAAAGTAAAATATGTGCCTTCAAGTCACCTGCTGATTTAGGGTGACCCCATGAATTTCACAGGGTTTCTTAAGCAATACTCAGAAATGGTTTGCTATTACCTTTCTCTAAAATACAGCCTATTGCACTTGGTACTCCCCAGTGAGCTCCCTTACGTTACCTATATATAAAATAAGAGAAGATGGACGGCAAAATAGCTTCCCAGTCTTGATTTGCATTCATAAATCTGGTTGGCTGACTGCCTTCTAAAGAGTAGCATATAAATTTGCTTATATACCTTATCCTTCACTTTATATACCTTATCACCCACACCCATAATCACAACTATTCAAAACAATTCTTACCAACCTGTTTGAGAGATTAACAAGAAAAGACAAATGGCAAGTTAGCTTCTCAGTCTTGTTCTCCATTAATACATCGGGCTAGCTGGGTGCCTTTTTAAAGAGTAGGACATAAATTCACTTCTATATTTCATCCTTCACTTTAACATCTTCAGTACCCAAAATCATAATCATTCAAAGAAAAAAAGTTGCTAGAGGCCTGCTTCAGGGAACTGGAGCAGAAAGAGATGATTTTCCAGGGACTGACTGATAGATAGTCTCTGTAACAGCCTTTCCTCTAGTTAAAACTGCCCAGACTGCCAAACTGTAGAATGTGTGGATGAAGGGAGGAAGACATTTTAAGAAAATACATTTGGATTTAACAGAGTAAACGTCTCTTCACACAGCCACCTCTGGCTGAAAAACAATGAGTCCTTCTGATTAAAAAAAAAAAAGGTGCCACTGTCCTTTCTAACATGGAGAATATCCAAATGTGTGGTCTTCTGCTTTTTAAAAAAAGTTTCACATTCCATGGGGCAAGCAGGGTGAGAACTTGCTTCAGGTTACAGCAGGCTATGGCATGAGTGCCCTTTCATTAGTCACAAAACTCTACCCAATGAAACCAGTAATTTTTAGACCTGATTCTATTTGCAGACTCCAATGCCTACATAACTATTCCTATTATACAATGAGCTTGGAGAGAACATCAAATGCTGCCACAGAAATCCCTAATTGCATGTATGAGATAGTCATGAATTAGTACCCAGCAACTGAAAATCTCACTTCACTATACAGCACCCTTGGATTAAAGAGGACATGTTACCACCACCGCCACAAAAAAACAAAACAAAAAACCCACCATGAACAGAAGTTTAAAGCCTAGTTTAAACAGATACTGCCTTAAAGGAATTCATGAGAACATTCCTCCAAGAGAACCAGTAAGTATGTGGTCAGAATGTTGGACTAAGATTCAATCTCCATTCAGACCTGAAGGTCTGCGGGTGGCCTTAAGCCAGCCACCCTCCCTCAGAATAGTCTACCCTACAGGGCTCCTGCAAGCGTGAAAAGAAAAACAGGAGAACCTTGGAGCTCAAGAAAGAAAAAAATGTAGCAGCAGCAGCAGCAGCAGCAGCAGCCACCACCACCTTTTTTATTTTCCTCTATTTTACAAGAACCATTTTCCTTCCCATGCATACAGATGCAGAAGGACAGCAGGTTGCTATCAGACTTGTGATGTCCAGAACAGACCCCAAGTAATCATGGCTCTACTCTAAACATGACTAAGCCTGCATCCAACCTGGGTATATTCTACACCAAGACAAATGGCTGCCACAATTTCTATTATACTGGGCAGCAGAACGTTTAACAATCTTGATCTGTCAGTGTCCTCCCTGCCTGACAATCTATCATGACTTAAAATCCTACAGACACACAGATGGCAACTCTGGTGTGATTTCTGCCACAGCAAGATGGAAGAACCTCCCACACATTTCAAACTGCCAGACTTGTCCCTGCATTGCAGCTGTTAAATGCGGAGGAGATCACTTTGGATCAAGATTGGCAATCCTTTTTTATAATGTGCCAGACATGTGCTCAACATGGCTCAGGCATGAAAGTTGTCAGTTCCGCTTGACTCATCCACAGGAGTGTTCAGTTCTGGTTATTTATTTTTATGTCACTCTGTTATTTCAAAATCCCCATTCCTCCTCACCTTTAACATTGCACTTGAAGGTCTGACTTACTACACCGGTATTATTTTCTTTTTCTGCTGGCCATTCATACACGTAGACTGTTGTCCGAGATGACCCAGCATCAAGCACTATTCCATACTGTGGGAGGGGAAAGGTTAAACAGGTTAGAATCCAGGAGTCATTTCTTTCAAAAAAAGATAAAAGAAAAGACAGATTTTAGAAAAATATCCTGGGATCTTGTGAACTTCTTAGCTCCATGTACTAACCCAGTGTAATTTTTTGCCTCTTTTTCTTTGAATACTGAATACCTGGGATCCATTCACATAACATTGTTACAGGGCTGCGATACCACTTTAACAGCCATGGCATCATTCTGTGGATTCCTGAGGTCTGATGCATATAATGTTCCTTGAGACTGTGGCAAAAGAACTAACACTTGTGCTGTCATAGGTTCTTTGCAAAGTGTCACAGTTATGCAATGATGAATTCCTTGTCACCTCTTTCAAGAATACTTCCCAGTTCATATCAGAATCTCCCATCTAACACAGCCATTAGCCAAACTGACTGGAGGACTATCAGAGTTACAGACCTTTCATAATCCACAGTTATAGTAATGTGATTCCACTTTAACTGTCTTGGCTCCATCCTAGAAAATCCTGGGATTTGCAGTTTGGTTGGGCACTACAGCTCTCTAGCAGAGAATCCTGAATATCCTGAAACTTCAGATTCCAAAATTCCATGGGATGGAACCATGGCAGTTAAAGTGGAGTCACAGTGCTATAATTGTAATGTAAATGAGTCCACAGATAACTCTATCATTAGGCAGAGTGGGGCAGCTACAGTGGATGCCTAGAAGAAGCTGCAGCTACATCCTGGCCTTTCCCCCTCAGCCCACTCCTAAACCACTCCCATCCTCCTGAATCAATTTTGGCAGTGTTTACTGACATCTTGCTTTGCTGTCAGGGTCAGCCTTCCTATTAGGAATATGAGATGTCCACCTGAGGTTGCCAAACACAAGAGCTGGCAGGCTACACAATCACCAACCCCTCAGGGGCACAGGAAATATCTCAGAGTGCTCTGTCCTCAGTGCCTGGCTCCCAGGAAGACCCCCTCAGAGCCAAAGATCTGGGTCTGACCAGCACTGCAAAGAGACGCATTCTGCAGCTGGCACAGATCTCTATAGAAGTCGGCTAGCAGTGGCGATGGGGATGGGGCAGGGACACCTGCTGCCTCATATTGTGGGAGAGCTCATGTTGCCACAGTACTTATCACCCTCTCCCATTGCACCAGAGACTGCACCACTAGGAAAGGCCCTTAATGATGTGGCCAGGCAAAACGCAGACAGCCCAGGCCACACATTTCAGCAGGCACAGCTCATGAATACAAGTTCTGCTAGTGTGACGTATGCTGCTTCCACTACGAGTACTGCATTGCAGTATGTGTTTGAGTGAGCTGAGAACAGGCAACCAGGTGGAGTCATAAGAAGCAGCTAGGTGATGGAAGAAAGAGGCGTGAGTGCTATGTCTCCCTCCCCATGCCTCCATGAACTGACCTACTGCCTCCAGTGGAGGGCACGGTCTCAATGATATTGTTGACGAATGAGCCAATTGTCCATCCAGTTGGATTGTGGTGGGGAGGAACAGAGAGATTCTGCTGCTTCAGGCAGCAAAATTTATTTGGCCAGCATTATGCTCCTATATCACAAATTATTTTTTAAAGCTCATCATTTACCATGTGTGGGAGGGAGGACATGGCCACTTAAGAAAACCAAGTCTGATGTTTATTTGCCCTCACTGAACAAATTTAATAGTTCTCCCGGGTCTTGGCCATAGATATCACCTTCGATGAAAACAGAATGCTCTGTGAGCTTCCATTGCTTATTCTGCGGAAAGATGTTCAGCAGAATTCTCTATACTCAAGCTTGTGACAAACAGAGGGGGATGAATTATTCTATTTTTCACTAAGTAAACAGGAACTGGAGAAAATATTATTTTTTCAAACAATACCATCTATCTCCTAAATCTCCTCTGTCAACACTGTTATTTATTCAATTTGTTGTTATTGTACAAACATGTTGAAAAATGGTGCCTTGTTTTATGGGAAGTAAAGGATTTAGGCTGCACTCCTATGCATGTTTAGTAAAGAGTAAAAACTCCACAGGACTGTTATGTAAAATTGCTTAGTTCCACAATGCTAAAGATTTTAGTCTCTGTCCTTTCAACCTTTTAGTTGAGGTTTTCAGATTCTAATTTCAGATTTTTTAAAAAGTACATAGCAGCCATGAGGGAGGTCTAAATCAGCTTTGTGGTACCTGGACTTAACCTCTTGTTTCTGCCAAAGTCTTGATCCACATTTGCATCACTGACTGCTGTTTACATTGGGAGGAAAATTCATTTTGGTATATCTACCATTTCCACTAACAGCTAAAGCAACAGGAAGATTTCAAAGAGTTACAGCAAGCCTGAAAAACTATCAGCATCATTTCACTGGTCACACACTATATAGTATGGTTGATAAATGCAACACAAGTCCCTTATGGGAAAAAAACAGCCTGGTTTCAGCAAGTACATCATGTGTGAAGATGTTCGCACCACTACACAGCAAAATAAAGCAGTCAGAGGCTGTACCAGAAGGTCAATCTAAGGGCATAATTGTTGGTAAACTATCCCCAAAGAATGGGCCAGGGATGAGCTCCCTTTCGGTTTCCTTTTTGATATGAATTTACCAGAATTTGTAAATTTCTTCAAATCTGCAGTGGAAAGAATTTGAAGTTTAAAAAATCTGAATGTGGGAGAAACTGAAACTAACAAATTCATCCATTCAGGTCCAAGGCTCTGAGTGCTTAATTCTGAAAGGTCGTGCTTTGAATTCTTTTATAACCATATTAGTAATCAGCTAGGATTCTGTCTGTTGGTACCTTCAAGTCACCTGTCAACTCACGGCAACCCATTAATTTCACAGGGTTTTAAGTGGTTCTGCCAATTCCCTCCTCTGATATATAGCCTACAACACCTAGCATGTTAGTGGTCTCTTGTCCAAGGGCTAACCAGGACTAACCCTGCTTAGCTTCCAAGATCAAACAGGATTTGGTGCCTTTAAAGTTACTACCTCTTCCCCCACCCCCCGAGAAGCTCTTCATCTTTTACGCTTGCATTCCCAGCAGGCAAAACATGGTCCTCTCAGTTCTGGGGACAGTTGTACCTATTGAATTTGGCCAGTACAAATAGGAGAAAATTTTGTTATCACTTTATGTTTGAAGAATTTACCCAGATTTTCTATGGGATGGAAACAACTGAAGTTTAAAAAATTAAAAGGTAGGGAAAAGGGAAACAGACTTTCTTTGCCATAGCTTGTGACTCCGGAGTCTTTTCAGGCAATCTTCATCTGCTGTTTTGGTGTTAAAAGCTATTATTTCAATAGATTTACACCTAATTTTATCTGTAGCATATCTCAGCTGCTCAACATATTCAAAAACTGAGTTCTCTTACGTGTCTTTTCCACATAAGAGACAGAAGGATAATAGCACTGACATGTTCTAACCAGTGGGACAAGTAGACAGTTGCACCCATCAAGTTCAAATCCTGCCTTGAGGAAAACATGCACAGTTAAGAAAGATTTCTTTCAAGAGGACCTATAAGCCCTTTCAGGTGGATAGATTTCAATCTTTAGGCATGTAATTGTCCAGAGATCTTCTCAATGATGATCTAACCATTTATGTAACTACTTCCCTTCCAGAATTGCCCTGGGTTAACAGTTTTTGCTTAGAACTCTAACACATGGACACCAATTATTTTTGGCAGCTGCTTCCCTGTAGTGGGACAACAGCAAGCCATCACCACAGCTTACACAATATATTCTTCCCAGCCAACGATAATCATCTCTGGTTCTTCACCTTCCCTCTTAAAGGAAGGAAATAAGGTGCGGATATATTTTAATTTAATGTAATTAAATTCAGCAACAAGGCCGGTGTGATTGCCGGCTATTATATATTCTTTGTCCCTGGACTAAGCTCAGACGAAACCAGTTCTTCTGGTTTCTAGCAGATTTGCAGAAGTCCTGTTTTCAGAGTGCCAATTGGTTATTCCGTGTCAGCCACAAAGCCACACTCTCCCTTTGGAGCAGGGCTGTGAGCAGCACTGCCACTGACTGGATGGTCCTTGTGTCTATTATGCAGCCCCTTCCCCCTCCTATTCTCAGAACAATTTTTAAAGGATAAAGTAAGAATTTGTGTGTGCGAGATAGAAAGAGAGATATTGGCCATGTCCGCACTACAAAGTCATAGTGCCATTATTCCACTTTCAACATCCCGTGGAATTCTGGGGTTTGTAGTTTACTGAGGCCAAAGAGCTCTCTGCGTGAGAATTTTAAATGCCCCTCCCTGAACTACAAACCCCAGAATTCCACAGAATGTTGAAAGTATAATAATAACACTATAACAGCATAGTGTGGAAATGGTCTATGATGGAGCAAACAAGCATTTGTTCAAATAAATTTGCAAGTTGTTTACATGGGGGTGGGGGGAGTAAATAGCCCATTTGTACTATCGAGGTTGTGAGGGGTAACATTGGCTCTAGAGGTTGTGCATGTATCTTTGAGGAACAAAGATGGACTGGATAGATCAACCACAACTGACCTCATCCTGCAACAGAAAAATCTGCCCTCACTCCTATTTGAAAGGCCATACAATGCCTGGCCAAAAAAATATCTGACAATCAGATGGCCTTTTCAGAGTGTCTTTTACAGAGACCTTTGTCCCATACATATTTTAATTTTATCCAGAGCTTGGATGTAATAACTCACTAGTAACATAATTACATTTTTTTGTTTTTGATAATGAGGTAGGAAATAAATTACACTTCAAAAGCAGTGTAACAAGAATGAAGTTCCTTCATTGTTGTTAATAATGATTTGTAGTTACTTTCACACATTATGGTTTAGAGGCATTTTGACAGGACTTTTTCCACTTGTTCATCTAAAGGGTTTTGTTTTTTTTAAAAAAATAATATGAAGTAATAGAAAAGCAACAAGCAACACTACAAGTTTTCCAATAGTGCAGTGAATAGTGGCAAGGGATTACTTTTCAAACACAGCAGTGGGAATGAAATACTTGTAACAATTAATTCCTCAAGCTCTGATTTTTATCATGAGATGAGCTGTAAGCAATATAAGGTACTAATTTGTTGCTGTTCTTTATCTTTGTTGTTGTTCTTTGATTTGAGTCATAGGGAGAGGCAGGTAACAAATAAATATTGCTGTTGTTGTTGTTGTTGTTACTACTACTATTGCTACTACTAAAAACCCTACCTTCTAATATTCTCGTCCGCCACCTTAACAGCTTCTGTACTTCAAATAAAGCATTGCTCATAAGGTAGCCATAAGGACTAGAACCTTGCATTTTCTTTCTTTCCCTTTTTTAAAAGCAGTTGTCTTAAAACACTCTGTCCCATGGAGGTATAGGCAGTAATATTTTTAGAATATATGTCGCCCTGCCTGCTAGGTCCTCTCAGAGAGGGACTGGAACACAGTCCTGACAGAGAACAGCCAGTTATGCTCCGCCAAAATATGTCACCAGAAAAAGTAGAAAATATGATGCATAAAAATTTTGCATTCTAATTTATTTGTATAGCTTCAGGTTTTAAAGTAATGACCATAATTTAAATACTGATACAGAGTAGGGAAGAATCATAGAATCATAGAAATGTAGAGTTGGAAGAGACCACACGGGCCATCCAGTCCAACCCCCTGCCATGCAGAAACACCCTCAAAGTACTCCCGACAGATGGCCATCCAGCCTCTGCTTAAAAACCTCCAAAGAAGGAGACTCCACCACACTCCGAGGCAGCATATTCCACTGCCGGACAGCCCTGACCGTCAGGAAGTTCTTCCTGAGGTTCAGGTGGAATCTCCTTTCCTGCAGCTTGAATCCATTGCTCCTTGTCCTGGTCTCTGGAGCAGCAGAAAACAAGCCCTCTCCCTCCAATACATGGCATCCCTTCAAATATTTAAACATAGCTATCATGTCCCCTCTTAACCTTCTCTTCTGCAGACTAAACATACCCAGCTCTCTAAGTCTATCCTCACAGGGCATGGCTTCCAGGCCTCTCACCATTTTGGTCGCCCTCCTCTGGACCTGCTCCAGCTTGACCATGTCCTTCTTGAACTGGGGTGCCCAGCACTTGACACAGTATTCAAGATGAGGTCTAACCAAAGCAGAGTAGAGTGGTACCAGTACCTCCCTCGATCTAGACACCATACTCCTATTTATGCAGCCCAGAATTGCATTGGCTTTCTTGGCTGCTGCAGCACACTGCTGACTGATGTTCAGCTTGTGATCTACCAAGACTCCTAGATCCCTTTCACACGTACCGCTATCTGATGAGGTGACTTTCGTATCTATTCATACTGCTGTTCAGGTGCTAACCAGGCAACTAATTTTTAGTTTGCTCTTAACTGCAATTAACTCTTCCATTGGAAAATAAATAGCAAATGAATATATCAAGAAAGGAACTATAGAAAAAGGGCATGAAGTATTTTCGCTAGCTTTCTCCTCCATAAGAGTAAATAATGAAGAAGCAATAGATGGCATGTTGTAGTAACACACCAATTACTATATTCAGTGATGACTGTAGACTGGGGATAAATGAGCTAAGTAAGTAAAGGAGACCTGAGGCCCTTTCAGACTACATAGTTATAGCAGTACGGTTCTACTTTAATTGCCATGGTCTGCTCCTATGGAATCTTGGGATTTTCAGCTTAGCGAGGGAGATTTAGAAATCTCTGCAAGAAATTTCTGCCTCACCAAACCGCAAACCCAATTAAGTGAAATCACAGTGCTATAATTGTGTACTGTGAAAGACCCACTGACTTTGATGATAATCTGCCACTCTGTATGAGGAAGAAGTGAGAGGAAGCCTTTTCTTCTTGCCCACATAGCATACCTTTACCACTTTCAGTACCTGATATGCTGGTGTAATGAACCAAAAAGTGGACACAGATAAAATCTGTGCTTTGGGGTTATCAGCCTCACTATTCAGGTATACATGCTGGCCTAGAGTGTTGTACACATCCTCCATATTAAAATGCTGCCTTCCCACAGAGATGTCTACTGTTCTTGAAGGTAGCTCAGGCATGCCAGGTGGCTGACACAATCTCACACCCTGCCATCACATGCACAGAGGGAGACAGTATTGTCCAAACCAGTCCATAATGGTTGGGAAATACTGCTCTAATTCATAAGTCTGAGCTGCCGAGGTTTGGATGATTGTACGGAATCTACTTGAACAGGTTTTTCCGTATTAATGTTGGTGGTTAACTTTTAGAAAGGGCATTGCTGAGGCCGAAATTATTATTAATATGCTACTAAATCAGCAGCTGAGCTCTCACTCAAAGTAAGCAATTAATGCTATCAACACTTGCTGCGGTCTGATACAAAAGAGTAAATGAGTCCCATACCACTAAAAATTGCAAAGGAGAGAATTTCAGCAAGTGTAACTTACAAGACAAGCTATACCTGCTGAAAATGACTCTACTATACAGCTATTGAAAGGTGCAGGATCCCTGTTCTCTTCTGACACTGTCCTTGTATTTCCACATTTTTTAAAAAATTTACCTTCACACCTGGAGAAATGACTTCTTTCTGTTTCCACTGGACAAGAGTAACAGTAACAATAACTGCAATACTTAATAGAAGAAAGATGAAAGTGACAATGGTGGGCATTTTGTACAGGACTCGGAAACCTAAAAATAAGAAAGGAGAAAACACCTTGTTATGCATTCATAAGGGTTAATTGCACTACTAATTTTCTATTTCCCCTCTCTTTTCTGACTGCTAACCCATTAAGTCCTGGGTCCAATTTGCTTGGGATGAAGAAGATCAGGTCTTATAGGTAGCTTGAGTAAATCTAGGCCAGGGCAGGAGCCATACAGTCCTTCTGATGTTGTTGGATTGGCAGCTCAAGCATATATAGCTAATAGGAAGAATGCAGTTGTAGTCTCAACACTTTCCCCATCCCTAATTTAGATGATAACAGAGAGATGAACAACTTTGGGAGGTCTGGGAACAATTTTGCACTGCAGTGACTTGCTATAGGTGGTAGATACACACATCCAGCTGAAATTTGGCAGCAAACTATGCTGCCATATTTCAGTGCCAAGCATTGAAAGCTATCAACACAAAAAGGGAATTCTTGTTTTAATGGCTTTTTCCCCTGATCTGATGCCAACTTTCAGTGGCAAACCACAAAAGCACATTTAAAATAAGCATATTCTGCTTGTGCTTTAATGGTTTTTGGCAGTTTACCATCAAAACTTGATGGTACATTTCCTGGACAAACTTTGGTGGTACGTCTTTTTAGAGAGGCTGGGAGTGTCTTTCACTGCACCTGTACAACGGGGTAGCTTGGGGTACACAGAGCAGGCTGTAAGTGACACAGGTCTCTCCTCCATTTTGCTATCACTTCCAAGGTTTTCTATGTGACATTACTTCCTTTCTATGCCTATGGCTTGGGTCCTGTGCTGGAAGAAGGGTGGGATATAAAATAAATAACTTAAAAAATAGATAGATAAAGCACTGCTAGGGTTAGCAATCCTGAACATTCAGAGCAAGGGGGTTTGTTTCTGTGAGCCTATCTGGTGAATTTGAGCCATGTACCCTCATTATTTGTATCACTGAGATGTAAGTCACATAAGACTTCTTTCTCAAAATAAGTACAGCGCCTTGGACAGCTCCTTAAAAGGTATCCAAAAACCAAGAGCAGATACACCACACTTCTGACATGGGAACTACTAGACTCCTCTGCTTAAGCCTATTATTACTATTTTAAAAGAAAAAGTATGGCTTGCCCAACTGATAAATTTAAACAAGTTATCAGGAAAGTAAACAAGATTTTGTATTCAAAAAGCAGATTGTGAGGGGACTGGCAGAGTACTGGTAAAAGACTTTAGTGACTGACAGTTTTGGGCTGGAGATACTCATTCATCCACTTATGACATAATTTTACACACACACACACACACACACACACACACACAAAATAAATGGTGTGTATAGAATACAGGTTTTACTATGACATTTTAGGACACGGGAAGTTCAGTTTCAGTTCCCTGTTCTGCTTATGATGATTCATCACCTCATCAAGATTAACTAGAAACAAAATTAGTATTACTTCCTTACCTTAAAGCCTTCTTGCATAAGTGAATCTATTAAAAGTATGGGAGGTACTTGATTACTATAACAACATTATCTTTAATTAACAAAATGGGGATTCTTCATGCATTCATCAATTGCTTAGTTATTTTCATTGGATATATTCTGGAGTAACCTTCAGGCTTTGTTTTGCTTTTAATTCCAGCTCCCAGTATAAGTAAGCTGACAAAGAGGGCCAACCCTACCATTTGGCAGAGTGAAGCAACCACTTCAGGTGGCAACCACTGGAAGGCAACAATGGTAGTTCTCTAGCTAGACAACAGTGGCAGTTCTCAGTACGTCATGAAATCCTGGCTATTTCCCTCTCATGAGGACAGAGCTGTGTGTGCCATACAGCTCACCCTGCACCCCTTAAATTAAATTGTTGCTTTTGGAAATGGTAGAAGATCCTATTGTGTTGCCATTGTTGAAGTAAGACTGAACTGCTAGCCTAACTGGCTTCTGTATATACAACAGAGGGTGCCATATTGGTGGGTGCACCTATAAAATAACTCGAGCAAATCCAACTGAAGTCTTATTCTCCTAAAACAGACAACTGTGAACATGCTGCTTGAACTGTTTTCCTGCCTTTCCTTTGTATTATTCCAGAAAATCCTACTCATGTGTGCCTTTAAGTCGTTTCTTGCTTACAGTGGCCCTAAGGCGAACCCATCACGGGGTTTTCCTGGCATAATTTGTTCATAAGGGGTTTGCCTTTGCCTTTCTCTGAGGTTGAAAGAGTGTGACTTACCCAAGATCAACCAGTGGATTTCCATGGTTGACCTACCATTCAAACCCTGGTTTCACTGTGTTCTAGCCCAACACTCAAACTGCTACACTACACTAGCTCTTACACCCATAATGCTCATTATAATATTAAAAGCTACTAAAAGTAAAGTGAGGATGGATCCCGAAGTGTCAAAGTCCTTTCATAACAGAAGGGCAAACTTTAAAGTTGTCTTTTACTTAGGAGTTGTATAGCATGCAAACAAATCTTCCTTATTCCATTCATCACTGAATTCAGCACCTGTCAGCTGGAATTTTGTCCAAGCAGACTTTATAAATCTACAGCCAACCTATGAACCTTTTGGCCTAAACACACCTTATGCCCTCGTGTCAGTAGAATGTTTTAATTACAAGGTAATTCAGTCACAGAAGGTACATGACACTGAAGTTAATGCAAGGTAATGACTCCTAAATGAACCTAACCTTCCAAACAAGATCTCTGGTTTCTACCCTTACTAGAAAGGACAGCATTTATTCCATCCACAGTGCAAATCTAGTTTAAAAGTAATAATTAGTGTAATAAGTATTATACTGAGTCTAAAATGGTTTACATTGTAATTATAATTTTTACATTTTTTAAAAATTTTCTCTTTATTCAAAAATAGCTAATATTATTACCTTTTTAATTACTCTTTAAAAACATTTGAATGCCTAAGTCCCTGGCCTATGGTACAATATACACCTGACTACTAAGGATATATCCTTACTGCAACTAAAAACAGTACACTATAAAAGGAATTAGGTTATTCCTCATTATATTGCAATTGTAATGTAATTTAGTGATGCCTTAGTTATATTTATAAAATTATCAAATATGACCTTGAGTTTTAAAAATTCTGTGCCAAGGTAGCCTCGGCCCAAAGTCTGAAAATAATTTTTTGAACTACACCTCCCAGAATCTCCTTAATGGAGCATTCTGGAATTGGAGTCCAAAATGCTACCCTTTCCAAGCTCTTCCCTGGTCAGTAAAATGTAATCAAAACATAGAGGTGACCAAATGTAGTTTTGTCCATAATCAATATAATACCTTAGGAAACAATATAATATAATACCTAACTAAACATTAGGAAGAGCTTCCTGTTTGTAAGAGCTGTTTGGCAATGGAACTTACTGCCATGAAGGTTGGCAGTCTCTTCTTCCCTGCAGAATTTTAAGCAGAGGTTAAACGACCACATCTCAGGAATGCTTTAGCTGTGGATTCCTGCATTGGCTGGAATCCTTTCCAATGCTCTGGTTCTAAAAAGACCTTTGTAAACTGGAAGAGAATTGGTTATTTTTTGCTGT
Source organism: Cyclura pinguis (assembly GCA_030412105.1). Classification (NCBI taxonomy): domain Eukaryota; kingdom Metazoa; phylum Chordata; class Lepidosauria; order Squamata; family Iguanidae; genus Cyclura; species Cyclura pinguis. The sequence goes on from CM059604.1 coordinate 47,169,741, forward strand.
TGGTAAAAAAATGGCTATCATATAATGAGCTAGTACCAAAAACAAAACACAACAAAACACTGGGCTAATAAGTTTGGGAGGTCTTCTTTTTAAGGCTTTTCAAGTACAGAGCAAAGTACTGTACTTGAAACTTTAGCAGATAGGAACTGAATTCTTAGAACATTTCCCTGCTAATTCTCCTTGCAGGAACAGCAATGTAAGAATTAAGGGCACAGTTGGCAGATCTAAGAATGTAAGAGGACAAGGAAGAGGTGGTGGACTTTAGAACAGTTAATGTTATTAGCCATCTGTCTTCATGGAAGCAAGATAAAAAGTCCACCACACATACCCTCATCCCTTAATAACATCTCAAACTGGAGCCATATTTCATTATTAGAATAGGACCATACTGGCGCAAGAGAAAAAATAAATACAGTAAATTCTTAAGTCCTAATTCGGTTGCATGTTGGACCACACAGGAACATTTGTCTTTGACAGCTTACTGAAGTTGAAAAGAGACATTTCCCACAAAGAAGTTGGCTCAGAAACCACACTTCTCTGTAACACCAAAACATGCATTCAGTGAGCCATGTTAAATATATGTCTCCTTAGAGAAAAATGTGTAACATCAACTGTTACACATTCTCATGCCAATCCATTGTAAATATTACTAACCTGTTTGTTCACAGGGCTGACGGGATAGTGCAGTAAACATCTCTTTTTATTCAAACTACACAGTAAGAGAAACACATGTTCAGCATGAGAGCTGTTTATGAAAAACAATGCAAACAAGCAAGCTAAACTTTAAAACATTTTAGACCTACAGAAGGCTAGAGGATGAACAAAAACTTCCCTGAAACGGCAAGGGCAAGAAAGCACTGACTTCACAAATGGTTTGAAATGGAAGAGAGGCATAGCTTTGATAGTTTCCACAATGCAGCACAGCACCATTTAAATAGGTGAGATACTTAACCAGGTATTCCTGAGATCAAAGATGAGGTGGTTGAATGGACAATCTCTAGCACTTCAGATTATGGGTAAAGGATAATATATGAAGGGATATTCAGAAATGACAACTCCCTCAAGTAAAATATTAGTTCCTCATGGGGAACAGTTCTCTGCTGTACTGGTTTTCTCCTTGCAGGGAGGTGAGGTTTTGCTTCATTTTACTTCAAGAAGCAAAATCTGTGGTTCCCCATTTGCAGTCTGAGTTCCCACTCTAGTGTACTCCACCCCAGAATTTTCTCCAGTCTCAGCTCAAGGTCCTTTGATATGCACAGTGGAGTACCAATATATGTCACTGTTATTAATAATGATGTGAAGCCATATCCATGTAAATTCTTGCAAAAGCCACTTCAAAATATTAAGAAGCACAGATGCAATGCTTTTCCATTCAAGGTACTGCTAAAGAACCCTTTTAAAATATTCAAAATGTTGCTTTATGATTAAGCAGAAGTGTAGTTGTAAAAGGATAAAAAAGCCAAGAATATGAAATAATGTGAGACTTTTGCCTTTATTTTTTAAGAGGCAGGGAAACAGAACAGACAAGAAACAAACAGTGGCATGAAGATGGCAATTGTACTCTGTGTGGTGTGTGTGTGTGTGTGTGTGTGTGTGTGTGTTTAAGAGAAAGAGCACAAAGAATATATACAGTATCTATCTGAAGCCGAGGTCCTAGAGAAGTACCTCAGTTGTGTGTTTATTCACGTGGATGCAAGTTTGTGTATTTGAGTTAAATGCCATGTTTGTTTAACGCACACATGAACAAGTCCTAATTGTGCCTAGCATGAGAACTCTTTAGATGAAGGGAATAGCACATTGAAGAGCATGTGACAGGTGAGGAAGCCTACCAGAAGAGTCTATGTGCCTGGAAAAGCAAGAGGACATATCTGCAGAGACTGTGTGTGCACTCTAAATAAAAGAATGGACACAGAAAGACATCCAGGTTCTGTGCAAGTGAGTGAGAATACGCAACCACAGGGCAATAAATACATGATTGCTTCTATGCACACTGGGACAACAGCCACAGCCTGCAGTAGTTTCTTGTGTGAGATGTCAGATCCTGAACACCCTTCTTAGCAGTAAAGGCACCACAAGGCCTGAATGCTCTTAAGCAGCAAAAGCAAAACAAATCAAAAATGTAAAAATCTGATTTACTTTTTACAAAAATACTTAACTGTCTCCCAGTGTCATCTCTTGGTATAATTTCTAAAATATAACAGACTGCTAAAGACATTTAATAAAAGATGTCATTTGTCTCAACCCAAAGACAATAAAGCTAAAAAAATAGCAGGTTGCACTAGGGGGAAAAAAAAGTATGAAAATGAACCACAGTGCACATATATATTTAAAATGTTTTAAATATCTTGATGCTGCCTGATATATTTTTGTTTAAAAATAACTAACCAATAATTATCCTTTCCCACTGACCTGAATCTTAGAGGGCTGCTTTCTGTCTGTACATCCTTCAGCAACATCCCCTAACACTTGAGTACGAACCACTCTTCTGGAGAGGGAGGCTTTTCCTAGGGCTACAAATCCTGCAACACTCTGGGTTCATACATTCAGAGATCAGCATGGAGACAGCCTACGAGCCCTTCAGCCGTCCCTGTCCATCCAAATTTCTCTGCTGAATCTGCTGCACCGGTTAAACAAACCCACGTCTTCCCCCTCCAGCCTCACAGGCAAGGTACAACACCTTAAATATTCCTCCGGATATTTGAAATTACGGCGTCCAGCATGCTGAAGGCGTACATACGTCTGATAGTCTAAGGGAGCCCGTCTAACCTGACATACATGGCATGGCATGATTACCCGGGGAATGGAAGACAGACCGGGGAGGCTCACAAACAGCCCGAAGGACCTCTTACCACCACTACCACCTTCTCCTCCTCCTGCTGCTGCTTCAGCCCCTTGCCAAGATGCTCATGCTGTCGCTGCGCGGTGAGCAAGGGAAGCCTCCTTCCTTGGACTCTGGATCATATCCTGCGTGGAGGTGGGAGGGAAACGGTGCTGCTGGTGCTGCTGTCTCTCCTCAGACCTGGGACTCATCATTCCCCACGCCAGGAATGCACTGGAGAGGTGGGGGAGAAACAAAACCGGGGATGACGAAGCTGTCCCCCCTCCCGGAGCGAGCAACAGCGTGTGCGCGCACACACACCACGACCCAGCAGCTTTTCGCCTTGCCGGCCGTCTCGCCTATAAATTCGCTCTGGGCTGCCGCCGGCTCCTCCTTCCGCCGCTTCCCGAAGTTGCTGTAGCCGGCAGAGGGAGGGAGGGAGGCGGGGAGGCGGGGGTGGAGGAGCTCCTGCGCTTCTCGAGCCTCCTGAGCGGGCACGAAAAGAGGAGAGAGAGCGGGGAGCTCTCAGCTCCCTTCCCCACCGCAGCCTATCCCTCTCCCCTCCCCTCTTTTCCCGCAACCTCCCTTCTTCTCGCAAGGCGGCAGGCCTCCAAAAGGGGCTGTCCTTGGGGTCCGCTGCGGGGACTCTAGGGTGTTCTCCTCAAATCTGCCCCTTCTCCTTTCCCGCTGGTAGAGTCTGCCTTATCTTTGCTGCCCGTTTCCCGTTGAAGCGGCCGACCTTTGGCTTCTTTGCTGAAGTGGCTTGTTCTCTGATTTGGCTTTACTCACCAGGGGAGGCCAACTCGGGGCCTGTCTGCACTATACTGTTACAGTGCTATTCTTCCAGTTTCAACATTCTGTGCAATTCTGGGGTTTGTGGTTTACGGAGGCCAAAGAGCTCTCCCCTTGAGAATACTAAATGCCTGTCCCTAAACTGGAAACCCCAGGATTCCCTAGGATGTTGAAAGTGGAATAGTAGCACTATAAGAGTGTAGTGCCCAAAGGCCCTCAGTTTGGTTTGCAACCTGATGCAGATAAATCTGTTGAAAGCAGCAGAACTTTGTTCAAGGTAAGCACGCAGGGAAGTCGGCTGATAGACAGACAGACAGACAGACAGACACATACTCCCTCCTTCCTTTCTTTGACTTTCCCCCCAAGCTATTTTGTCAGTGGTGTAACTGGAGCAAATGCTCCAGCCCTTTGTGGCAGTGCCCCATACTGGTGCTGGGTCCCCATGTGCTTCTTGTTCTGAGATGGTGCCGAGACAGCAACGGGTAGATCTCCTCTTCCATAAGGATGGTAGCATTCCCCACCAATCCTAACCCCATTTCCCAGATGTACAGCAAGTGAAATGGTGGGTAAATGTGTTAGGTTACTGTTTCTCAGCTGTGTAGCTTCAGAAGGGCCAAAATGAAAGCATTGCTCCCCCATAAGAATTCAGCCTCACCCTGTGAAATTTGCCTTGAGTCCCCAAATTTCTAGCACTGTGGTAACTTACAGCTTCAATCAAACATTCAAAAATTGAGTCTAGGCATTCCTCAGAAGAGCAGCAGGTAAAGTTATTACGGGAATGTGAACACAGCAAATAACGGAGTTCAAGGTGCAAATGATTTGGAATGCTAGAAACTTGGGGACAGAAGGAAAACTTCAGCTTGGCAGAATTCTTATTTGGAGGCAATGACTTTAATCTCCCCATTCTACTGTACCCACATCCCTGTTGCATTTGAGACTCCAGCATCAGTCATGCCAACTGGGACAGAGGGCAGATGTCCAGAGCCACTGCTTTCCAGGGGCATGGAAGAGACTATCTCACACATATGCTTCCCAGAGCCTCTGTTCCTGAAACTGCTCCCAGGCCCCAACTACCTTAATCCAGCTTTGCTTTTCCCCTATATGAGCATATCATGTCAATGTCAAGAGAGTACACTATAGTGTACTCCTGATAAGAATGGGCGTCTTTTAGAATGCAGGTAATGTCGCCTATCTCAAAGTCTACTCGAATGTGGAACACGTAGCAAGGCTTAATTTATGAGTTTGTCTTCCAGACAAATAGCTTTAGGGATTACTGGTCAAAAGATATTGTGCGGCTATTTCTGATGGTTCAAAAAGAGATTTTTATAGCCCTGTTTCATTCACGGAATTTTACCACTATCAGTAGTATGTTCAGATGATTTCTTCCAGTTGTAACTCTTTGGTGTTTTCCCATGGTTTCTTCTGTGACATCCTGTCAGGAAGATTTTGGGAGCTGTAATCTTAAACATAACTTTTCCAAACTTTGCGGATTTGTCACAGAAATTGGCAGGGTCGCTAGTGGAAAATGACTTCATCTGGACCCCCTGTAAAATTTCATGAATATGGCAAAAGAAATTATGCAATAAATGCCTCCACTGGAAGAACTTGTGTTTTATTTATTTATACATGTGTGTGCATGCACATGCAGTTGCATCATATACATGGATATATATGTTGTGTGTTTGTGCGTGTTAAGCATGTAAATCTTTGGCTCCTTCATCCTCACATGCAAGGATGAATCATTATTATAAAATTCTCTGTTATATGGGAGAAAACAAATATTTCTGAATGGTTTTCTTCCTGTATTTGAAAATCCCAAATCCTTCCAGAGGATTTGTCTGTATGGGAAAAAAAAAACATTTTTGTGCATCTGCAAAAAGGTATTTTCTATGAAGTTGTCTGTCTACACAGAAAAATCCTCTTTGGGTTGTTTAAATACAGGAAGAAAACTGTGCAAAAATCTCACTGCTCTATTATTCTTCCTAACAGTCTTCCTCAACTGTCAGGAAATTCATTTTTCAAGTAGGAATGAATAAAAGAAAATATTCTTTCCATCACTTGTATTTGTTTGTGTGCCACATGTTGGCCAAATTAAACTTCATCAGGCAGCTTACAGAAAAGAATAAACGTGATCAAAACAATGTAAGAGCAAGGTTAAGTAACATCATAAATAAAATATATTGTAGGAATGTTTAGAGAGAACAAATTAAAAATATTTTTTCTGTTTTTTGACTGGCATTCTGAATTTGAGTAGGTTACACTGGCCATGTCTACATTGTGTGTCCTTTTGCCAGCTCTGGTGGCAATGTTGCTTAGCCCCATTTGAATTTGGCATTTTAAAAAGGGTGTCTCTGGGGGATCACACAGAAAGGAAGGAATGATAATGGAGTGAGTATAACCCAAGTTGTTTGGGACATGCAGGTGTCAGTGGATGGGCATGTTGGGGATGACAGGAGTTTCAGCCCCACGGAAACGCAGTGGAAAAATCAGAGTTCAGCGAGCCAACAGCAGCAGCCTTATTCCCCAGTAAGGATACTCACACACGGAGGAGTTTCTTCCAAAATAGGAGGCACTTGATCTTGCAGCAAAGTTCTGTTATATACAAAACATAGGACAGACGGACAAAAGCTTGCATCAGGCACCAGGTTTGGTCAACAGACAAATACATACTGGCGTTGCTTTGTTATATACATATCTACAACCAATCAGGTAGAGGTTTGCGCACCTCCCTCTACCATCTGCACACGACCCCAGTTTCTTATGTAATCTTGCAATTATCCACAGCTGGGGCATGATGCAACATCTTTGCAGTGGGCTGATCATTTTCCCAGGGTTCCCTGCCTGGAATCCCTGACAATGCAATCTTTTATGTTCAGGCATTAACTCAATTTAATCCAGTAAGACTTAACTCCCAAATAAACAAGCAGAGTCTTGCAACTGGAAGGTTTCCAAAACCTCAAGCTCCACAACACTGTGGAACTGTACACCAAAACTGAGTGATAACCAAAAGAGAACATTCAAAAAATATGGCTCAACACCTCTATTCCAGTTTTTTTTTTTTGACAACTCCTAGAATTCACCCAATCAATGATGATTCTATGCACTGCAATCCAGGAAGTAAGTTCCTCAAGATCTGCTTTTCTCTAGGTCCATAGATTTTTGGCATGGAACCTTCTCACATGCATAGGATTTCTGGCAAAGTACTTTCAAATGTGCAGATCTCTACAACTGGGGTAAAGTGATTCTGCTAACATCAGTAGGAATCAATTGCTCTTTTATCTTTGTTCTCTATTGTGTATCTCTTAGGTCTTCTTTTCTACATGCCAGTTATGCAGCATTTCTTTGCCACCAACCATCTTGGTCCCAAATTCCTGGAAAATGCAAAATTCCTCAAGCTGGGCAGTTCATGTTCCAGCTGCTGATGTCATGCCCCCTGCTTTCCAAAATCCATATAACATTAGCATGTGGCGGTTGCCACAATTAAAACCGAAATGCGTATTTGTAGAATATAGAGCAATAGGCAGCTTCTGGAGACCTGCATACCAAGGGCCTGGGAATTTGTAGTTTAGAGAGAAGTGTTTAGAATTATCAGCCAGAGAGTTCTAGTGCCTCACTGAATTACAAATATCAGGATTCCACAGGAGGTAGCCATGGCAGTTAAAGTGGAATCATAGTGCTATAACTGTGTAGTGTGAAAGGGCTTTAAATTCCAGCTGCAGACTAGCTTTTTATTGCCCGTTTATCTGTCTTTCTTTGAAGAGTCCTCTCCTGTTTCATCCCTGTCCTTTTCCTGGGGAAGGCAAGGGTGAATTGAAGGTCACCCCTAGGCAAGCTTCTGTATCCTTTCTGGGTTATCCAGAAGGAATGGTGTTGGAGGGGGAGTAGAATGGTTGCTAGGCAACAGTTCTTTGCATATTCTCCACTTTCCCACACACTGTATAAATACAAGTATGTGGGGGAACAGTCACAGGGTCAAGAGAACAGAATGGGAAGCATAGATAGACAGATATGCTTGACTGCTGCAGCATCAGTGGTAGCCAATTATGTTGCCATAGTCATAGAACTAATGTTCTTATAACAATGCTAGCGTACATAGCCGGCGTTGCCCAGGATTTTATTTTCTCATGGATAATACTTGTTAGAAAGATTTGCGATCCTGTGTCTTTAATTCCCCAAACTGTCTTGTCCAGTACCTGTAACTTTTCCCCATATTCCCCAATCCAATTCAGAGTTATTAACATGCAGAAGTTGGGTTCCTGAGGGAATACGCTGCCCTCCTCCTTGCTGCTAGGCTTCACAGGCCTATTCCCAAAAGCTCTCTGGCTGAGAATTCTAAAAGCCCCTCCCTAAACTGCAAACCCCAAGAATCTTCTCAGGCAGCCAATCATATGACCTGCGTGACACAGACAAGCAAACAAACTTTGATTTTTATATATTAGTAAAGATAAGAATAGGCCTGGTGCCAGTACTGGATATTTTTGGACATCTAGTGAGGTCCTGCCACTGTGCTGATGCCTGCCTTACCACAAGTGCTCCAATTTAAACCCTAGTTTAGATTTCCCACAATACCCTGGAGAAACACTAGGTTGGAAATACTGTGAGGGAAGTAGCTGTTTTATGTTGCCTAGCACTGATTGCAGTGTTGCTGCTGCATGCTGGTTGTCATTGCCATGGAAGTTTGGTGAAATAGGCATAAAAATAAAAGGGCCCATCAAAAATGGTTTTACCCTGGGCTCCCTCAAAACATGAAGCTGGCTTTGAGAAAAATCATGGTTGGAAACGGGCATAAGTAGTTATAAAAATAAACAATTGGGTAGGCTAAATGAAAAGTGAACAGTGAAATTATTCCTTACCACAAAATAAATTCCTGAAGTTAATTCGTTAAACCACCAAATTCCTGACATAAATACCTTAAACCAGCCATTTTGTACTTACCACTCCTTCATACACACTCTCCGCCTCTTTTTGCTAACTGCCATTCAAGTAGTTCTCCTTGGGTCGTCTTTAATTGTAGGCTCTCCATCATATTGGTTACATTTGATTTATTTTAAACAAAGTTGACATAATTTTTTGGAGAAAAAAAAAGGCCAGCTGTTCTTAAATTGGAGTTTTGCTGCCTAAGGCACAAAAATGCTTATTTCACCTGAATTTCTTGCATGTAAGCCTTGTTTTTTTTTTTTTTTAAACTGTTTTGGTAGTATGAAAACTATGAACAAATTGCTGGAACCAATATGTGAACTAAGTGACAAGAGATGTATCACGTGAACATGTTGTACATTATGGAACATTATGGCTTACATTCCATTACATTCAAAAGGAATACCATAGTAAGTGGTGAGCCAGAGTGGTTTAGTGGCTTTAGTGTTGGACTATGATTCTGGAAACCAGGGTTTTAGTCCCCCACCAGCCATGGAAACTGACAGAGGGCCACTGCTGCTCCTCTGCAATGTACCCATGCTTAGCTATACCATAGCCATATTGCTGTATTCACTTTGATGTTTTGGTAAGGGGAGGGAAAGCCTGGCTGGAGCATGGGAACCAAGGTCATTTTAACAGACTGGTAAAATCTGATGTTGTGTGGGAATGGAATGTGAACTGGAAAGAGCTGAGAAAGACACGAGGGATTCTTAAAATCGAAACTTGTATTTATTTATTTTTTCAGTTCTAGCAAGAACATTGCCTGTGTGCTGAACCTACTCTGTAATAAAGCCTTTCTGGATATACCCATGAAGTCTAGTTATTGAGTTAGGGTAAGACAAGATGTTACAGAAACCTATTGGGTGACCTTGGGCAAGTCACACTCTCTCAGCCTCAGAGGGAGCCAAAGGAAAACCCTCTCTGAACAAAGCTTGCCAAGAAAAACACATGACCATAATGTGGAACCTTGAAGGCACACAACAACTGCAATAGGTAGAGAGAATATCAAATATCCAGGTCAGTTATATTGAGTTTACTCCCTATCTAGAATCGTAACCCATAGCTGGAATCCCATAGATTTACCTGAGAGCAGGACCCATTCACTGAATTGGGGCTCACTTCTGAGTACACATGAGTGGGATCTGATTTTTAATATTTGTGAGATAGAACATTATATATGGGTTATATATAAGACTGTGTGTAATTCTGGGTCTGTGCTCTGCACATCTATTAAAACCTAGATTATGTATCAAAGTAACCCAAGCTGCTTCCTGTAACCTGTATAAATTACATGAACTGAGCAAATTTGCAGACATTTGCCTATTAGGAGTAATAAATTCTGTTTCTGCTTATAAACAGATATGTAAGGAGTAAGAGAAGGCAGTGAAACTCTGGTCACTAAAACCCATCTCTCTCATCACTTGTCTTCCAAAATTCTGTAGTCATTGAACAAATACTTAAGGGTCATGAGAGCCAGAAACTTGAGGAAACAAACAGCCAGTACCAGGGGCTTTTGTTTTCCATGAAACTTAGTTATATTTGCACCTGCTGTGCACATATGCAACAACTTTCTTTCTGGAATGTTTTCACAGGCTATATCCTATAAATAAGGGAAATGTAGTTTATCATCTAATTAAAAGAGTCCTTTCTTTAGTTTCTTTAGTCTTTATTCTTCAAAAAAAAAGAGTCAGCAAGGCCACATAGATACACATACACAATGGTAAATTTCTAGCAACAAAAAGACCTTTAATAAATAGCAGTGCTGATTAACTGTGATGAATGAAACGCAGATCAAAAAACAGAAAATAAGCAGAAATGCACACACAAAAAATAGCAGCTGTTTTTGTGTTCCTTCATGTGATCATTTTTCCAATGTGGAATTTCTGTTGAGGGCAGAGCCTTGAAAAGTTACTTTTTCACGGCTGATCACAGCTCCCAGAATCCTCCTGCCAGCTTGGCCAGTGGCCACCAGGCTCAAGCCTTCTGAATGTTAAGGTCTGAAAAAACTACCTCTTCCCAGTTCTGTCTCTGAGGTAACTTGTTGACTGCATGCCCTCACTGGGTGGAACTGGATCCAAAAGTGAGCAGTGTCAGAGCCAAATTATACATGGGGTAATCCCCTTTCCCTCTTCCTCTAGCAGTTTCTGCCGGCTGTTTTGTCTCCTTGCCTGACACATTGCTCTTCACAAATTGTTCTTCCCATATGTCTGATCAGTTATATACGGGACTTCATTCCTTTCCGTTGCTTCATCCATTTTGGCTCCCCCTTTTCTTTTCCTCTTCCTGCTATGGGTGTGAATCATTTATTTACACGGCTTCTCTGTTTCTTCTGTTCTGCCATCATTTTCACCTCTCCCCCAAGTATTTTTTTCCCTTTCACCTCTGCATTAGAGAGAGAGAACGAGAGAGAGACCAAGAACTGCATAAAATCAGGCAAAGAGCTGTGAAGATCCCTTAAACCACAGAATAGCCACCCCTGCACTAGATTGTTATAATGCTGAGGCTTTTGACAGCACTGATACTGAAGTGGAACCCGACCCATTACAAAATGGCATGACTTGGGGGCTGTAATCTTAGCAGCAGCAGAAGTAGCACTAGCAGTGGGAGAGTGGAATCCACCACAAGTTTTTGTCCAAACTTTAAAGAAGCTATCATTCAGCACCTTGGATAGCTCCATTAAATTCTGGGCTAAAATCTGTAGTGGTTTTACCACTATCACCCCACCATGGAAGGCACCAACTGCCCAGAAGACAGCAGAGTTTAATGTTTCAGATCCACTGGTATGGTCAGATTTGTACTTTTTTTTTGTTCAGACAGAATTTCAGCTGAGATGCTAAAAATATATGTGGGGGTGGGAAGGACTGGTCACGATGAAAACAAGATTCTCTAGGAGGCATGAAGGAGGGAATTTCAGTCATAATGACACACTGCTTATATTTCATCAAGATAATTGACAAAAATCACTGCAATTCATTTTTTGGCAGGTTTTGTAAGCAGATGGCCCTCCCATTTCTAAAACACTTTTCCTGCTTTTCCAGCTAATTATGTTGATTTCCATCAAACTGTGACATTCTTTCATTGGCAATTTTAGTACCTCTCCTATTATTTCCCTAGAGCAATCTTAGCTGTAGTAGAGTAACAATGTCCCCAAAAAGGCCACTATTGAAATGTATACAATGTCTTTGATTTGTCTAGCTGTTTGTCCAAAAATAACAGCCAAGTTCCCATTAGCTTTCTCTCCTCAGCATCCTCCTCTGCTGAAATCTCCAGAGGATTAAGATAGCACAGTGATGAGTGGAACTTAAAATAAATAGCTAGATAGAAGGAAGAAGCGGGTGCTCATATCTCGGGTTTGAATGTCTGCAGATTACAAACAATATATCAACCAGATTTCATGAAGACATCCTCAAGGGGGAAAAATAGCCTTTGGTTAGGTGCCCAATTGGGATGCCATACTTTTTTTTCTGTCAGAGTTCTTTTGACTTTGCCTGCTGCAAAACAGACAAAAATTCAGCAGGTGAGGAGCTATTTGGAAACAGCAGAAAAAGGAGACTGGGCTCCACATGCTTTTTGGTGGTCAGAATTTATTCTTTTAAAAAGCCCAACACATTTCAACCTGTACATAAACTGATTGGCCTTCTGAAGAAAGTAAAACTATAAAAAATAAATACATATGCATTTGTGTTTATTTTTTAAGGCAGTTCGTGAAGAAGGCCAGTGAGTTTATGTACAGGCTGAAGCTCACTGGCCCACTTAAAAGAATAAATTCTGATCATCGATAAGCACATGAAGCCCAGTCTCCCTTTCCTGCTGATTCAGAATACTAGCTTTACAGTATATATTCCTGCTTCAGGAGCTAATTGTGTCACCCAGCTTCCATGATGGAAAAGATGCCCTATTGTATTTATGCCTGTTGTGAGGTTGTTACTCTTGGAAGGGGAAAGCAGCAAATGCCCACACCAAAGTATGTGTACTTGCAGAGGCAGTAGTGGAAGAGACTGATAGGGCCACCTGAGTTTTGCCTTCTTTGTTCCAGCTCAAGGGTGGGAGTTATGCAGACCTTCAGATATGGCTGAACTGCAACCAAAGTGAACTGCAACTCCCAGCATTCCTCAGAATTGGTTATGCTGGTCAGGGCCACCAGGAGTTGCACTTCAACAATATCTAGAAGCTCCCATGATTCCCACTGCTATTCTAGACTAATATTTTTAGGGTGATTTCATTTATATCCCCTTCCCACAGACATCTTCCAGCTACCTCTCAAATACGTACATTAATACATACGCTTCATTTATATCCCTTTCCCATGGACCTCTTCCACTACCTCACAAATAGATAGCTACTTATCAGATATGGAATTCCTACATGGAATAAAGCCTATTTTCTTTTGTTTCTTTTAAATTGGTCCTTGCTGCAGCTTACTCAAACTCTTGTGTATCACATCTGTCTGTCAATGATGGTGCAGAAGCAGCTCTGGAAATAAGCAGAATTTTAATATCCGTCCCAGCTTCTTGTCTTGTTGCAAGACTCCTCGTGGAATCACTTCTCAAACAGGTTGCTTTTGAATTCTTCATCTGCTTCCAAAATGTCATGCTTCTCATGCCTTGTTTACAGATTCTTCTCTCTAGTGCAAGGACACACTTGCCTGTCTTATCTGCTTAATCCTAAGTAGGGAAGCTGAATAGATGAGACTGATAGTTGAGTCTTATTTCCCTAGTTGCATAGGATAGCATTCTGCACTGCACCTAACTTAGCACAGGACAAAACTGAGTTAACATACTGTACAGAATTCTCACAGTCCTCAACCCTGCAGTCTGAGGCAACTGCTTCTTTTATTTTATTATTTCAGTAGAGTAGGACCCCCCATATCCACGGGGAATTGGTTCCAGCCCCCCTGCGGATACGGAAATCCACAGATAGTATTGAACGCCCTGTCCCGCCCGCCACCTGCCCTGGGCCTGATTGCAGCAGCAGCAGGTGGGAAAACAGGGGGGAGCACAGGATCCCGTGCTCTCAGCTGTTTTCCTGCTGGCCACTGCTGCGATCGGCCCGGGGCTGGAGGCAGGAGGTGGGAAAACAGCAAGGAGCACAATCTCACAATCCCCACTGTTTTCTCACCAGCCGCCACCATGATCGGCCCAGGGCCAAAAGCAGGAGGTGGGAAAACAGCAAGGAGCGCAATTCCGTGATCCAGCATGGTGTGATGGCTTGAGCATTGGACTATGACCCTGGAGACTAGGATTCAATTTATCGCTCGGCCATGAAAACCCACTGGGTGACGTTGGGCATATCACTCACTCTCAGCCCCAGAAAACCCTATGATAGGGTCACCTTAGGGTCGTTATAAGTCAAAAATGACTTGAAGGCACATAACAACAACAAAACCAACAACACTAATAAAAAGCTAATTTTGCCAGCATATAAGATGCACTGGCGTTTAAGAAGCACTCCATTTATATGCCAGCAAATACTATTTGCTGATGTATAAGATACACCAGCATATAAGATGCACCCCATTTTCAAACAGTATTTTTCGGGGGGAAAGTGAGCCTTATACGCCAGTGAATGCAGTCCACCTTGTTCTGTTATAGATCAGGCAGTACTGAAAATGAGGTGGAAGGGTTAAGAAAAAGGCCAACGTAAATTCAGATTTACTGTAGATGGGCCATAAGACAGGATAAGGTGGTTGTGCGTGAGAGAAGCTCTGTGTCTGTTGGATAAACTGAACTGGTGGTCTGCTTCATGTGAGAATATGGTGGAAAATACAGCATGTCTTATAGACTCCAGCTCACAATAAACAGTTCTGTTCTGTATCACAGTGGAAGCTGAATTTGCTTGATAGTGTCACAGGTATTCGGCTCGCTTTTAGCTTGACATATTTCCACAAACAATACAAGGACTGTGGTTTTGGACTATAACACACTGAATTACCTAGTTTGGGCTGCAAACCCATACACAAAGGATGATCAAAGCTTTTCGTAACACCTCTAGAAAAATTAATTTTAAAAAATTCTGCCAAATATGGCAGAGTGGAATGGTTGCCACTGAAGTTCAGCAGCAAACTGCTCAATGCAGTAACACAGTGCAATTGACAAACATGGTTAACTACATTTTCAATTAAGCAAAGTGCAGTAACACAGTGCAACTGACTAACACAATCCATTACCAGTCAAGCAGGAACGCATGGTTATTTTGGTTTTGCAAACATTTCAAAGTGTTTCCCCAGTCTACTGGAACAGGAAGCCCTCAATTTGCTGTGTCTGCTACCACTGCTACTATGTATACTACTCTACCATAGTAGTTACTTTAAAATTAATGGTTTCTCATGAAATTAACATTCATGTGTAAGATTAAAAATCAGTCTATAAAATTAAAATAACTGTACAATAAATTTAATTAAATGAATAATGAATTGGTTTTAGTCTCAAATGAACTGTAATTAAGAATATTTAATGCATTAAAATAAATTAATATTTTGAAATAATAATTAATGCTCAGAGGGCTGGGGGATTTTATTTCTTAAAACTAACAAAAACAAATGCAAATATATTTTATATATTTACAGAGACTGCTTTCATGTCATTTCATGTTGCCTCAAACACAATGCTGGTTCCAAGGGTGTAACTTGAGGGGGAGGTGACGGCATTACCCCTTCACACAAGGAGCCTGCCTCCCAATGAAAATTTCCTTCCATCCCCAAATTTCTAGCATTCTATAAAATGAGGCGTTGGAATTCACACCTAGAATTCTTACATTTGCTGTGTTCACATTCCCTTGGGAATGTTTCCTGCCTCTTTGCTTTGGATATATAAATTCTATTTCTAAATGTTTAACTGAAGTTTTAAGTTACTGCAATTAAATTTGGGGACTGAGGGAACATTTCAATGGAGGCAGAATTCTTATTGGAGGGCTCTGCTCTCATTTTGGCCCCATCTGTAGTTGCACCCCGAGAAACAGCAATCCTAACATTACGCATCATTTCACTTGTCCTACATCTGGGAAATAGGGTCAGGATAGGTGAGAAATGGTAGCTGTAGCTAGAAATTTTGTAGCTGTAGTTAAACCAGTGGGTGAATCACTTGTTCAGGTACAAATTATCAAGTGTACAGTAATCAAATAAAGAGATAGCAGTTGGCAACCTGTTCATTACTCCCAATTAGAGTAAATCCATTCAATCGCTGAACTGAGAGTCAACACATAAGAAACCCCATTAGTTCAATGGATTTATTCTAATCGGGACTAACAACAGGATTTAGGCTAGCAAGTGTTATATGTGTGCAAACCAATACTGAATGTATTGGGATATTCATCCCAAATTACAAATATGCATACAATTAACCATCCCTACATATTTGTTATACTTATATCCCATCTTTCCTCTAATGAATTCAAGGAGATGTACATAGGGCTCCTCTTCCACATTTTATCCTTGTGACAAGCCTGTGATGTAAGTCAGATTCAGAGTGTGTGACTGGCCCGAGGTAACCTTGTAAGTTCCTTGCTTGCACAGGGACCAGAACCTTGATGCCTCAAGTCCCAGTCCAAGTGATCAGTAAGGAGATGCCCTTGCTACAGGTGGCATATGATGGGTGGTAAGGACAGGTTGCAGTCATTCCACTCTGCAGGAGAACAGAGCTGTGTGTTACATGTGATCTGCTCTGCAACTGCTAATGCCTCTAGAAGAGGATACGGTCCCATCACTATCATCAAAGTAAGATTCAGCAATAATATTCTATAGGTAGATTGGGGTACAATCAAGTCTCTGGTTTCAGGCAGCAAAATGCTGTCAGAGGTAGCGAACATAGAAGAGGATCCTTGGAACTACTTGTAGAGAAGTCCATTTTGTAGAGAAGTCCATGTTGCCCAGTCTCAGTCACATATGGTTTAACTACCTTCAGTGTAGATAGCTTTGACATCCTCTATATGAGGTTGTCCCTCAAAGATTCATTCACTGCAGATGCAAATGGGACCTTGTTTTCTTTGGTCATGTAACATTGGCCTTCCACCATATTCCTTGACTTCCAGATTCTTTCTGAGCCTAACTCCCACTCCTGGTCTTGAAAGCCTTTGCTGGCCTGTATATCAGAAGAATGCCCCCTCCCTCATGTAAAACTACCCAAAAGTCCTCAGGCAGGGCCAACAGAAGACATATTGCCCATCTGAGGTGTAAAAGATAATGGCACCTCACATCTTTGAGTCAAGGTGCATATACCCAAGATTTCCCAGTACCCAAGAAGTTAGTTTGGCACCCAAAACAGAAAACCTAAGCCCCTCTTCCTATTCCTGTCAATAAAAAATACAACAATAAATTAATTTTAAAAATCATTTCCTGCAGTTTCAAACATTTTCTGCCTTAATCAGCCCCTTTAGCCTGTCTAATGGCTGGGCCAGCCATGTTTTCCCAGAAGCCTAATTCCTAATAGATGTGAGCAGATTCACATTGATGGATTTTTTTCCAGTAGCAAAATTTCAGGATGCATTGTCTCAAGGGTCTATCCAGGTTCTCTCCTGACCTGTTTTTAGGTGCTGGGTCATGACATTCTTATTTCCCCCAAGCACGTATAAGATTAGTCATGCCAGAAAATCTTTTGGTTTTTATTTGTTGTTTGCTCCTGCTATTGTAGTCCAAGCTGCTGGTATTTGATTGATGGTGTTGTTAATGCTATTGTTGGCTAATGTGCTGTATCAATGCATTTATGTCTGGTTTTATTATGAGCACTGTGAACCATCTCAAAAGCTCTCTATGGACAGAACGATAGTAGTGTTTCATATATTTTTTACAATATACAGCATAGTATAACAAATAAGACCTGCAACAAAATGTCACAATGCATCCACATACAGCTTCAGACTGTATTCCTATAGTTATTTTGCTAAAAATAAGTCAAAATTTAAGTCAGTGGAACCTACTTCTGAATGCCTATATATGAAATTGTGCTGTCAGCCAGCTTGCCAGTCAGCTAGTCAATTTATTTTCTAGGATGCACCACTGTTTTTAATTTCCCATCAGGTTTTCCTCCCCTACTCCTGTCAGTTAGCCTACTCAGTCTTCCTTTGGTTGTTTTGAGTGTTTCCCCACCACCACATTTCTTTCCCTCTTTTATTTATTTTTTACACCATCTGCAAGCTTGCAATCCCTGTCTTGCTAGTAGATGGTGCCATTTTCGCTTGACATTCAGAGAAACGAGATTGCTATTCAAGGCTTCAAGTAGCCTGCCAACTTATGGTGAACCTATGAATTTCATAGGGTTTTCTTAGGCAAGGAATAATCAGTTCCTCCCTCTGAAATATAGCTTACAGCACCTGGGACTTGTTGATGGTTTCCCATCCAAGTACTAACCAAGGCTGACCCTGCTTAGTTTCCAGGATCCAACAGCTTCTGGTGCCCTCAGAGTATTTATATGATATATAATATTAATCAGTGAGTTGTGTCTTCTCTAGACCTAAAAATGCTTTTCAAGGTAGGTGATACCCTTTTTTGCTATTTAATTTTTGCACACATAAAGATATTACATCTGCCATTCTGCACAAGTAGCAGAAACAATCTGTTGTAACGTCTCACAGGAGAAACCTGACACAAATTAATCTGCATAGTACTGATGTTTGTTGCACATCACTACTGGCACACTCTTGAAGGACAGGAGGACATTTATTTTCCATATCTATGGCCGGCAGATTATAATTCTGGAATGTACAATGTTAAATGGCCACAAACAACAACTATTTCACATGGGAAATAGACATGTGAGAGAGGACTTGGGTAAATGCCTATTAAAGCCAAAGGCTATTTTCTCAGGCTGACAGAATAAATACCCTTGTTGAAGAAATGAATGAGGTGGGAGATGTGGTGCTGTGCACTTTGGTGTGGGGAAAAATGTGTCTTTGAGCTCTGCACACGGAAGAACTTGTTTTAGTTTATGTGTGTGAAAGAGAGAGCAAGAGAGAAACACAGAGAGAGGGAGAATGTGACCCTGGTAAAGTTGCCAAGAATGCTGGAGTGTGATGATTTAAGGGAACAGCATCCAGTTAGCCACCTAACATTTGATTTAAGAGTCAGAGGAATCATTTGTAATTAGCATGGGGATCAAGTTACTTCTGGAACACTGGAAAGAACCTATCCTGGGGTCTACAATTTTGATATTAAATATGATTCCGTGTGCCTGAGAGGTCGCCTGGATGAGCATGTAGGCAGCAACGGTCAAACGATCAAAAACCAGATCAGGCCAGTAAAATCCCCAGTCACGTAGCCCCAGGAGACCTCAAGCTGTGCAAACCCACAGTAGACAAAGGGTCCTCAGCCGCTGAGAAGCCGACTTGAGGGGATTAGCATGTTTGCCCCAAGTTGTGCAAATATCCTATCAGGCGAGGACCATTTACATGAAGTCACACCACAACCAAATACAACCGAAGATCCTGAGATTTTGGCAACACCTTGTAATCTCATCACACAAAGGAAGTTACCATTGTGGAGCTTCTTTCTCATTGCAACACCCATTGTTCTCCTGGGGAAAGGATTAGCCCTCCAGGTACTTTCCCCCCTACAAATAGTCCCAGTTTTTGAGCATTTCTTTGGATCACTCCCGGTCATCCCAGCAGACTGTTGCTCCATCCGTTGAGTAATCCCCTCAGTCCTCTCCATGCTGATTCCCACTTCTCCGCTGTTTTTCCAGGACCAAGGACTTCAGGAAAAGGTGCAGTATTACCCCAGCTACAACCTCTTCAATATTCCCCTATCCAGTTTCCTCTCTTTTGCTTCTTAATAGATCTTGAGTGAGTGCGTGAGTGATTGCGTTGGTGCGTGAGACTTTCATTCAATAAAATCATTTATTAGACATTTTTGTTTGGTTTTTGGCTTGGCCTGACCCCATAAAAACTGGGTAAAAAGACCCTGCTAGGTTACCCTGCCTCTCGCATTGCTATTGCTCATGCTCTGGCTAGTTTCCATTCCTCATCCCGTGGAGCACATTGAGGTGTCCCCCAAGCGACCCCAGAAATCAGGGGAACAGCATAACTCTGTCCAGTTCCTTGGCTTTATACTTGGAAGAATTCCAATCTGCTTACAAAATTGTACTGAGGAAGAACAGCAATTGTGCAGCTGCTTTGAAGAAAACTCTATAGTTCTATTATTTCTTCTTTGCGGCCATGTTAAAAAAACAACAACAACATCCAAGGTAAGCTCAAGTTTTCTACTGTTTTCATGATATCAATTTTATTACAGTATAGACATTTCACACAGACACCTCTCTTCATACTCTCGGATGCTGTAGCATTGTTGTTTTTAGCAGCAATTTCCACTTTTTAAAAACCACTTAAAAACAACAAGAAGAAGATTACATTTTGGTGCATGTGTGTGTCTGCATATTTCAACATTCCTCTTAAGGATCAAAATGTTCAAAAATAAAGAACAATACTAGACAAGGTGGAATTATATTATGCGTATTGTTCTGGCGATGTGTAATGACAAGACATTTTGTTGCCCAAGGGCTCCTCCAGATAAGGTAAATATATTAGGAAATTGTGATATTTCTTGCTGTAATTTTCTGGGTTTTTCAAATTACCTAAATGATGTTTCTCTTCTCTGGCACTATTTTTTGGCAATTCCTAGCACCAGCTGAAACATTTTGCTCCCACCCTCAAGTGGGTTTCTTTTTAATTCTGAAAAAATGGGAGCAATAAATTTCCTTCTCTTCTCGTCTTTAAATTTTTTTTAGTCATAGCATTATAACACATTACTGAAATACCACTTTAGCGCTATAACTATGAAAAAAATCAGGGAGAAGAACGTTTGTCCTTTAAACCACAGGACTATCTCAGTAAAAACAGCCCCATTAAAAAAAAAAAAAAGCTTTGGACTCAATTTCTGGCAGGACAGCCAGGCAGATGCTCCAGCTGCAACTCTGCTATGAGGAGAGATTTCACGGTAAAAGTGCCAGTCAGGGAAATCTCCAGCTGCAGAAATTCCCCCTGGATCAAAGGGGAGAGGAGGATTTCTCATTAGGGTATGGCATTGCTATTACTTGCATTTATTTATGAGTAAATGTCAATAATCCTGATTAAAATAGAACACAGAGCCTCCACACCTATCTTCTTTCTGCAATCAAGAGCTGAGTAAGTTGTCTATCCCACAAGACTAGGACAAATAAATCAGAAAATTGGTGGCTGATGTCCTTAAAAGAGAATAATTAAGCATTTAAGTACATACATTTTGTGAATAGACTGAACTGCATTTTATTTGCAAGACAGAATTGGATTTTAACAGAGAGAAATTACAATGTGATAAAGTACAGAAATTATCTATTTGATGTTGATAAAACTGGCTTGCCAGCAGCTTTTAGCTAGACACTAGAGAAATGAGTTGTTAACTCTGAACCTACTGTATGTAATGAAAGATGGAAACTTCCCATGAATGCTCTCAGGACTTTTTTTACAATGGATGATGGAGAAGCTACATGTGGAACTCCTAAACTTGGAGAGGAATATGATAGAGGCCCTGAGGAATGAGATCTGTGAGATCAGGGAACTGTGAGGTGATGTAAGACAAGAGGGGAACACAGATGTTAGCAATACGGAAGTGAAAGAGGATAAAAATCATATAGAGAGACAAATTCAAGTTGAGCTAATGTGTTGGGAGAGATGTACGACCAAGCAGCTTTGATTTGTATAAGAATGATTATAGCCAAGGGTGGGGGAAGAAGGGGGATGGTAATCTAAAAGTTATTTGTAATCAAATTACTTTGATAGTCGTATGAAACCAAATTGATTTAGCCTGTATAACTGAAAAGGTTGAAAAGAAGATGATAAAAAGAGGGCTGTTTCAGGACAATTATTCTAAAATACAAAGTGGGAAGGAACTCAAAATAATAGTAAAGGGCAAGGATGGGAATTGGAGAAATTGAGGTGGGCAAAGTGCATTGATAGGATGGTTACAAGGGAAGAGGGGAGTTAAATTCAAAATAAATAAATTTTGAATTTTGGCCAAAATTAGGTTATGAAATGGTTACGGATATAAGAAAATGAAAATTAAACAGGTTTAATGGATGCTGTAAAGAATTCTACAATATAATATGATATAGAAATATTGGATTTGGAGGTGCCATATGACATACAATAGATCCACAGTTTTGACTAGTGAAAATATTATGTAATCAAGTCAGCAAATAGCACTTAGTATTAATGTCACTTCTCATGTAACGTCATTTATCATGTAAATGGCATGTAATAGAAAACAATACTGAGATACTATGATAGATATGCTAATCTTTAGCATAAGAAAGTTCATCTTCCTCTTTGGAGGGGGGAGCATGAATTTGAGGAGCGAAAGAAGAGAAATGTTGGAGATAATCTTTGAGAGGCTTGACTCAATTAGTCTACTATAATCCAGTTAAAGGATAGAAGTTGATTTTTTTTACTTTTCCTCTACTTTTTAATTTCTAATTCATGTGTTTCATGTATTCTTTATGTTGTTTTTCTTTTCTTTTATGTACTTGCAGAGTTTTAGTGTTTTTGAAAATGTTTAATAAAGATATCATTCAAAAAAACTTTGGAAGGCCCTTCGTACAGATCCAAGAAATCATGAGAAACCAACCCCCAAAAGAATGGAAATAGCAGAAGTTGAGGTGACAACAACTGGCAAAACCCAAGGGGCTATATCACAAAAACTCAGGCTTCTTTAGACCAGTCTGGTTTGAACTGCCAGCCTGGCTGGTTCTGTATATGAGATGGGGAGGTGATGCCATTTTTTCCCCTTCACTCAAGGGACAGCTGTGCACGGAAATCATGATCAAATCCCTATTTAGTCATGAAGTTTCTTGGCTGGCCTTGGGTAGGCCATTTTTATAGCACTCTCATGAGAATAAATGCAATGCATCTGCTCTTTGGTTTAACTGTGTTGTGGTTTGAAAACCTATTTGCAACATGATGGCATAGTAACTTCCTCATGAAGAAATTTGCTTAGCATTATTTTACTAAATTGTCTGATGGACATTTCTGGGTAATATTTATTTTAGCTTTTGGCTGTTGGGTTTGGCCGTACTTCAGTACGAATGTATAGGTTTAGCACTGGAATTTAAGACAGATGTATGAGAACAGACCCATGAGGAGAATTCAGTCTCAGCTGTTGTTGCCTTGTGAGGTGTTTCTTGTGTAACTCATTCCTATTGTGACACCCTAGGGAAGAAACTCATTCCTTAGCAGAACCAGGACAAGATGGCACCTGTTCTTCCTTCCCAGTTCCCCCAGTTCCATGGACAAAAGCTGACCAGATTGGCAGCTGAATCTTATTTCAATACCAGGAACAGCATTCTTCATTACATTTGAATGCATCAGGGTTCTTTATAGAGTGCACAACAAGTCATGTAGTACATAGAATCATAGAAATGTAGAGTTGGAAGAGACCACACGGGCCATCCAGTCCAACCCCCTGCCATGCAGGAACACCCTCAAAGCACTACCGACAGATGGCCATCCAGCCTCTGCTTAAAAACTTCCAAGGAAGGAGACTCCACTACACTCTGAGGCAGCATATTGCACTGCCGGACAGCCCTGACCGTCAGGAAGTTCTTCCTGAGGTTCAGGTGGAATCTCCTTTCCTGCAGCTTGAATCCATTGCTCCTTGTTCTGGTCTCTGGAGCAGCAGAAAACAAGCCCTCTCCCTCCTCTACATGGCATCCCTTCAAATATTTAAACGTAGCTATCATGTCCTCTCTTAACCTTCTCTTCTGCAGACTAAACATACCCAGCTCTCTAAGTCTATCCTCACAGGGCATGGCTTCCAGGCCTCTCACCATTTTGGTCGCCCTCCTCTGGACCTGCTCCAGCTTGACCATGTCCTTCTTGAATTGGGGTGCCCAGAACTGGACACAGTATTCAAGATGAGGTCTAACCAAAGAAGAGTAGAGTGGTACCAGTACCTCCCTCGATCTAGACACCATACTCCTATTGATGCAGCCGAGAATTGCGTTGGCTTTCTTGGCGGTCGCATCACACTGCTGACTCATGTTCAGCTTGTGGTCTATTAAGACTCCTAGATCCCTTTCACACATACTGCTATCCAGCCACGTGTCCCCCATCCTATATTTCTGCATTCCATTTTTTCTACCAAAGTGTAGGACCTTACAATTCTCTCTGTTGAATTTCATTTTGTTAGCCTTGGCCCAGCTCTCCAATCTGTCCAGGTCATTTTGAATTTTGATCCTGTCCTCTGGTGTATTAGCAACCCCTCCCTATTTGGTGTCATCTGCAAATTTGACGAGCATGCTCTCTATTCCTTCATCCAAGTCGTTGATGAAGATATTGAACAGCACTGGGCCCAGGGCAGAACCCTGTGGCACCCCGCTAGTCACTTCTCTCCAGGATGAAAAGCAGCCATTGGTGAGCACCCTTTGGGAACGGTCAGTCAACCAGTTACAGATCCACCTGACAGTCACCCTGTCCAGCCCGCATTTTACTAGCTTCTTTGCAAGAATGTCATGGGGAACTTTGTCAAAGGCCTTACTGAAAGCGAGATATGCTACATCCACAGCATTCCCTTCATCTATCAAGCTAGTAACTCTATCATAAAAAGAGGTAAGATTAGTCTGGCATGACTTATTCTTGAGAAATCCATGTTGACTTCTCGTGATTACTGCACTGCTTTCTAAGTGATTAGAAACTGACTGCTTAATAATCTGTTCCAGGATCTTTCCGGGTACTGAAGTCAGGCTGACTGGGCAATAATTATTTGGGTCCTCTTCTTGAAGATGGGGACAACATTTGCCCTCTTCCAGTCTGCTGGAACTTCTCCTGTCCTCCAAGATTTCTCAAAGATTATAGCAAGTGGTTCCGAAATGACCTCTGTCATATCCTAGGATGCAAGTCATCTGGCCCTGGAGACTTGAATTCATCCAGTGTGGCCAGGTATTCCTGTACCACCTCTCTACCTATTATGTGCCACATTTCCCCCTGCTTCCTCCCCTGCTCCCCAACCACCAGGTTGAGTGCTTGTATCCTTCTGGGAAAAAACGGAGGCAAAGAAGGTGTTAAGTAATTCTGCCTTTTCTCTTCCCCCTGTTAGTAATTCGCCATCTTCTCTGCGCAGCGACCCTATTGCCTCCTTCTTTTTCCTTTTGCTACGGACATATTTAAAAAAGCCTTTTTTATTGTTTTTAATGTCTCTGGCCAGCCTAAGTTCGTTCTGTGCTTTAGCCTTTCTGAGCTTCTCCCTACATCTCATGGCTACTTGCTTGAATTCTTCTTTGGTGGTTTCCCCCTTCTTCCATTTCCTGTACATGTTTCTCTTAACACTTAGCTCAGCTGAGAGTTCCTTAGAAACCATTCTGGTTTCTTCAGATGCCTTCCATTTTTCCTCCTTATTGGCACAGTTTTAGACTGTGCCTTCAGTATCTCCCTTTTAAGGAACTTTCATGCCTCCTGAACTCCTTTCCCTTTCACTATTCTTGACCATGGAATTTCAGCCAGCAACTCCTTAAGTTTACAGAAGTCCACTTTTTTAAATCTAAGATGAGTGTCTGGCTACACTAACATATAGTGGTATTCATCTTCTGAGTCCCTTCAACATATACTGCCTCAAGTGGCTATTTCGTTTTGTCTAGTATTAAGGCCCACCCTCTTCCCTAGTGAAATTTGGGGATGCTAGACTCTCATATTCCTTCCCTCTAATTCTTTTATTAGACAAGTTTAAACTTAGCTTCTGATTAATTCTATTTTAATTATCCATGATTTGTATGTTTCTAATTGTATTGCTTTTTAAGTTGTGAGATGTTTTAAGTCCCAATTTTGGGGGAAAAGTGAGATATAAATAAATATAAATATTATAGTTTGATAATAATAATTTGACTTGATCCAATCTGAACTTTGAACTGGAAGTGTGTGTATGTGTGTATATTCACTCACTATGGAGAGGGGCAAGGTGGAAGTATGACATGAGAAAACAAACGAATAAACAAACATCACAACTCCCTCTTTCTTCCTATCTGTGTAGTTCTGAGCATAGATGCTGCAAAAGCACACAGTTCTTCCTTACATAATACTAGCAACAGAAATTCTTTCTAGAGGAGTTCAGAGGAAGGTTGTTGCAGAGGAAGGGACGGCCTGGTGTTCTATATTTGTTCTTTTTACATCTTGTTCTGCAGTACACATCACAGGTTTTGTGATCATATCTGTACAGTGACCTCTGGTTCACATAATACCATATTTAGGAAGGAAATAATCTTAAGAAGCCTTTCTCAGAAGCTCCCAAGGGCTTCTGCTAACCTCAGTTCCAGTTGTAAAATCTATTAGATTTAAAAGCATTGACACACCAAAACATCAGAAATTAGGCAGACTGAAGGCCAAAGGCAGGCTCCAACTCTACGCCAACTTACTTGAAAGTAAGCCCTACTGAATGCTATTTGTCTTACTTCTGAGTAGGTGTTTATAGGATGGCAGCATATATATTCATATGCTTAAACTCAGATCTCTGTGGATCATGTTGAAAGAGCGAGAACTGAACAGCAAAGGGGAGAATGTGGGAAGTAGGTGTTAAAGCTCATCCCATCTGCAATTTCACTCCCCAGTATTTGTCCCCCAGGTGCAATTCTCCCCAGGAAAGAAAAAGCAAGAAAACAACAAATGCAGAAAAAGAAGGGAAGACATTTTCAAGCACATAAAATTCAGTTCAACTGAGCCCCAGACATTATAATTATGGAGAACAAAGACAGAAGGTAGTTATACCCAAGTGTTTCCCTACTGTGAACAGTAGGGAAAGTAAGTCCAACTAACGTCAATTTAAGTGTAAGTAACTTAGGGTGCTTCTGGATGAGACTTTCACTTTGCAATCACTCTGCCTCATTCATGAAATTTTAGGGAGAATTCAGATCATGTTGTTTTCCACTTGTAACCCCCCCCCCCGCCTTGTATCTTCCCACGGTTTCTTCCATTTTTTTCTGACCACCAGAAACTGAAGAGAAAGCAAGACAGAATATCTGTATGATGTCTTTTGACTGGCAGCACTATGAGTTGTTTTCCTGGAAGCATCTTTACAACATTTCTACACAGAAAGTTTCCAACACTAGCAATACAAAGGCATGAGAAAGTTTATTCTTTTCCCCCTTGACAGATTTTCAGTAGAAAAAGGCAGAAGAACCAAGGAAAACAAGGGAGGGTTCCACTTGGAGAACAAGTCAGCATTGTCTGAAACTACTGTGAAATTCAATGAATGTGGTAGGGCAAGGGTTTCATAAAAGCCTTGTCTAAAATTGCTCTTAGTATGGATCCAGTCCAATGTGAAACAGAGAGATCATCCTGGTTAGATCAGATGACAAGAGTCCTTTAGACTACAAGTGGGGAAGCTTTGATCTTCCAGATCAGTGGGAGCTCAAGCTCTCCCACAATGTGAGGTGGGAAGAAAAGCACTGGTCCTCCCACCCCCATCATCATAGCTGTTTTCCCTTACCCGTTCCTCCTTTGGCTGCTCCTCTTCCCTCACATGTCATCCATCCATCCATCCATCTATCCATCCATCCATCCATCCATCCACCCATCCACCTCTATACTTGCTTGCCTCACCTTTTGTCAGGGATTCCAGGCAGGGAATCGCTACGGAAACGCAGCGGAAAAGCCAGAGTTCAGCGAGCCAACAGCAGCAGCCTTATTCACCAGTAAGGATACTCACACACAGAGGAGTTTCTTCCAAAATAGGAGGCACTTTATCTTGCAGCAAAGTTCCGTTATGTACAAAACATGGAACAGACGGACAAAGGCTTGCACCAGGCACTGCTTTGGTCAACAGACAAATACATACTGGCGTTGCTTTGTTATATACATATCTACAACCAATCAGGTAGAGGTTTGCACACCTCCCTCTACCATCTGCACACGACCCCAGTTTCTTATGTAACCTTGCAATTACCCACAGCTGGGGCATGATGCAACATCTTTGCAGTGGGCTGATCATTTTCCCAGGGTTCCCTGCCTGGAATCCCTGACACCTTTCTCTTCTGTGCCCCTACCCTGCCTCGCGTTGCCAGTTCAAGATTTTTCCAGGTCCTGAAATTTCAGACTCAAAACCTGAGACCTAGGTGATGTAGAGGGTGGGTCCTAGAAATGTTACAAGCCTGATATTATAAGAAGAAGCCCCTAGTGATGTCATTAAACATGATACAGTAAGCACCACCCACAGAAATATGGAATATGCTGTTCATACAAAAAACACCAAGTCTAACAAATGAGGAATACATACCCATGCGCGCGCGCGTGCACACACACACACACACACACACACACACACACACACACTTTTCAAGGCAATGCTCTCACCCTGAGATTCCTTACCCTTGCCTTGAGAAGAGAAGAGAGCCCAGCCCCTGAGATCTGGAAACCCCGCTCTGCAATACCCTGCTTTGCTTGATGCCTTTATCATGTCAACTGCTCCCTACCCACTGTGAAAGCAACATCAGCAGCAAATTCAGTCTCCAGAGGCCTGACTCTGAGGATACTTCAGAGCCTGGTATTTGATGCTTGCTTCTCTGGAGTTCTGACAGCAGCGGGGACCCTCTGGGATGGGGGAGGAATACAGTTGGTTTTCTGTTGCCTGGGACAATTGCCTCACATTGCCAAACATACTGGCTTACTCTATGCTAGATATTTTTAGACTTCAACTCCCACAGCTTCTTATTCTCAAGGTATGCTGGTTGGGACTTCTGGAAGATGAAGTACGAAACATCTGGCAGACCAAATATTACCCATCCCCAGTCGGAAAGAGGTTTCAAGCAATTAATGAGGATGAGCTCATTATCGGATAGCTGAAACAGCTGCCATTTACGTGGCTTGAGATAGAAATAGAGGGAGAAATGTCAACACGTTAGTAAACTGTCAGATAAGACATCTTGATCTTTCTGACACAGTTTGTGAGGGAGTCACCATAGCATAGTCAGTGAATTGTCTGAAGCTCTGCTACGTAACCAAAAACTATTTCAAGACTGAAATTCTTAAGAGTGTTTCCACACAGAGGGAGCATCTTTGAAGATTTAATGCAGGTAGTTCATAATTTTCTCCTTAACAGATTTTCCACATGAAGAAAGAAAGAAAAAAAAATCCTAGAAGCCATGGAAACACATGAGAGGCTTATGCTTGCAAGACTAAAATTAAGCAACTGAGGATGGGCACTGACTTGATAAAATCCTGGACTGGAACTATCCCACATGCCATCATGGAGAAAAGGAAGTAATGAAACAATGACTGTGCAGGTCTCAAAGGGAATATGGCCTTGAGTAAAAGACCACCCAGCCATTAGTTCACATATGAATGCCAAATAGTGGATCATGGGTTCTACTAAAAAATCACTACAGGTCCCACAAACCTGAATCTCCCTCTGCCTGCACTAGAGTCCTTTCAAATGGAGGTAGTCATATGGATGGGACCACATAATACAACTAACTACAATAAACCAAAGCACTGAACATAAATTAATATGTTGAAATATATAATTATATTGAAATATATTGAAATAAAAACTTGTTACTTGAAACTGATGAAAAATTTTCTTTTGGACTTCTCATTGGACTGACACTTCATACCTTTCAGCAGAAACATCTTTGTTTTGGTTTGCTTTTTTTACCAGCATGATAAAAATAACTGGTAGACACCATAAAAAGTTCTCTCTCACTCTGAACAGTGAGTCAATTATAACAAAATTATACATATATTATAATAGAATTTACCATTATGCATCTCAGCAAAAGCCTTAAAAGAGAATCAATGTGTAACAAATTTCACTATCCAATTCATTTAAACCATATAATGGATCCTGCATTCTAGTAATTTTATCCTAGTTATTTTAAAGTACTGTAGCCAGAGGAAATGCAGGATTCCAAGAGAATTGCATCTTCAGTGAACAAGAATCAATACTAAAGTTCTCATGGTCTTTTAAAACTTTGTTAAGCTTGCCACACAGGTTCTTAAAATATGAGAATGAGGAAATATTTTTCCATACACGTTTCTTTTGCCTTTGAAACACAGCCTGGGAGGTGAGTATAGAACGCTTCTTCTGTTCAGGACCCCGTTTCCTTGGTGCTTATCTTCTGATCCAAGCCATCACAGGTATTCTGATGCACACATACACCAAACTGTACATATGTTTCTTCAGTCATTTTCATAGGAGAGGTAGCTTCTTCAATATATGCATGGAACTGTCTCCTCTGTCAAACAACTAAGGCCACACAAAGCCATTAAAGTTATTCAAAGCTTCTGTGCCACTAAAGATAGCTGAACTTGTGATCAGCAAATCAGTCCAATGTAGTTTCTGTAGGATCAAAGGGTATGAATCCAAGTGCTCTGGGCTGTGGATCAGACTACTTGCTGCTGCAATAATAACTTATAATAATAATAATAATAATATTATAACTTATTATAATAACTAACTCAGTTACAAACACATGGCTGGCTGAAACTTTCAAGTTTCAATCTTAGCTACATGTTCAGAGAAATGCCTTGTTTACATATTACAGGTCAGTCTCCAGGTAGGTAGAGCTTTGCCATAATGTCTGAAGAAAGCAGTAAACGTTGGGTAAATGCTAACAAAGAATGTTTGCTAACAAAGAATGATAGCCACCAAGTTGATATATTTCTGAGTTCTGGAGGGGAAACTATTTCATTACACACCTTCTTGCAAACAGTTCACATTTTCCTTTTTTTTTTTTTAAAGAAGCAGATGAGTTCACTTGTTAATTGCAGTACACTCATGCCCAATTTAATTTGTCAATAGTAGAAAGTACAGATTAGCTCCCAAATTTCCTGTATGATCTGATATTAATGCAGAGGTTTTTTTATGGACCAGTAACTATGCAGGGTTACATCTCTTTCGTTTATGTATTTAGCTTAAGGGGAGTGAATGGCAAGGATCATGTTCTTTACCACACCCATGTTTACATTTTCAACATACGCAAGTAGCTGGAGCAAGACTCAATTGCTGGGAGTGGTTACAATCTTAATTGTGTGCTTTGGTGGTCCCACTATAAAAGCAATTGCCATAGTAGGGGTGATGCCAGCACACTGTCATTGCACTTCTATGCTTAGGCAACAAGAAACACAACACTAGCTGGAGAAACAAAGGCCAGAGTAATGACATCAGCTGATATTCCTGACAACGTCTTGCCTCTAATTCCTCACTAATCAAGATGTTCACTGATAATTC
This sequence comes from Cyclura pinguis, assembly GCA_030412105.1. Lineage (NCBI taxonomy): Eukaryota > Metazoa > Chordata > Lepidosauria > Squamata > Iguanidae > Cyclura > Cyclura pinguis. The sequence continues at coordinate 47,200,436 of CM059604.1, forward strand.
TCTTATATTTGATAATAAGACTAAATATAGTCAATGCATGGCAATGGCCAAATAACCCTGTGACATCATACAACCTGATATATGCATGCCTGTGCCTGCACACCACATCCTCCACACGCTTGTTTTTCAAAAGCAATGTGCCTAGCTTTACCTGCCTGTATGACAGACAGCAAAGTAACAGGTACAGCTAGTTCCCTACTTGACACTGCTGCTATAGGCCTTGCTGCTGGTCTGAATGATATATGGGTGGGTAACACCCCCACTTCAATGAATATTGGATAGCCACTTGTTGGCTGCAGGGACATAAGGAAAAAATGGGATGTGGGGTGGGTAAAAGATAGCAACAAGGATTGTGCTTTTGACTGGGTAACTGAGAATGGATGCTATCATAGGTTGAGTCTACAAGAGGACTACATCCCAGCTCCACTGCATAGTATCCCTGCTCCAATTTGACCCCTTCACTGCCACACACTCCTCTTTTAATCCAAACTGAAATCAGTTTGGAAAGCCACATGGGACCCCATTATGTAGCCACACATGTGCAGGAGGATGTTTCTTCTGTGTGCACATGTTCATCATAGTTGTTTAAGTCTGGTCACATGACCACAGCAGCTGCAAGGTTTGTGGGGGAGGGGATTCCTACCACATACACATATATTTGTTTAAATAGCTTTTCTTGGTTTTCCCATCATTCTGATTGCCCACCTGTGCTTGTATAAAATGAAGCTGGGAGAGCAGGTGGAGATGGAATGCTGACCTATTAATGCGTGGAACACTATGTATGCAAAGGTTCACATACAAACATACATCCCCAAAAAGGGGCACTGCCTTTTCTGGATGTTGACGGGAATGATCAACTGATGACCCACCAACCTGGCCTCATACATTTTTTAAAAAAATTATTCTTCCCAAACAGCAGAGTAAACCCTTTTGAAATCACCTTAAAGCCCTCAGATATCAAAAAGAAGTATCTTCACATCGGGATGAGAAACATTGTGCATTCCAACAGGACTGAGACTGAAGTAAAGACACATTATTTGGCCTCTGTAGATTCAGCCTAGATCATTATGGGCACCTATCTGAAGTACAACAGTTCACGTGCCTTCAGAACGTCCTGACGTCTAGGATTTGAGTGGGGAGAATTTAATCATTTTCTCACTCTCTCTGGAGTGTTTTAGGCCTTGGAAAGGCTCCTCTTAAAATCAGAAAATGAACTTTCAGTTTTGAAAAACAGCATCTCAGTCTAAAGACATGACAAAATTTGTCTCATGCTCCCTAGATGGTGTGTGGAACATTTTGAGTTTATGGAGACGGTCAAAAGAAAATCAGGATGGGATGTCCTTGTGGTTTGGAAGCTGCATATGACCTGCTATACTGTCCCCTCCCTTGGTATAGATCAAGTGTGGGGCCCTATTTCAGCCTCAGGACTGGATTCAATTTTCAAAAGTTATTGGGAGCCACATTTTACCCTTGGGCAGGACCAAGGTAAGGTAGGATCAAAAATACCAACATACTTTAGCTTGAAAGCCTTACTGCCAATAACTAAACATTAGGAAATGCATTTCAACCATTTAAAATGTGGGGCGGGGGATCCTGTATGAAAGGTAAGCTATCATAGGAAAGTGACTGTGGCCAATACAAAATCTCAAGAGGGCCAGAGTAGGATCCCAGAAGAGTCAGGTTAGACCCCAGGCCTTCAGCTTTCCTACGCCTACTCTGTAAGTTCTTCCATTCCACATACCTGAATGAGGCTCCTCACTGATAATGTTGTGAGATGTTCCATTTCAGAATTCACTTGCTGGGAAAGATAATATGTTAAATAGTACAATACATGCCCGTCCTATGTATGGAGCTACAGTGGACTTCTGATTTCACTGACCCTTTGCCTTCAGTTATATTCCTCAAAGAAAAATAACAGCAAGTGAAATGGCAGTGCTTCCTTTTAACTTTGACAGTGCATGATGGGGCCTTAATTTCCAACTAAGAATTTATGGTAAATATGGTTGCTATTTACTGAAAATTATATACTTACACTTTTACCACTACATGGCATTAACAGCCATATCAGAAGAAAAACAAGACCTTGAAAAGCAGGGAACTGTAGGGTTAATCTTAAAGGCCTATATTTACAGAAAGTCAAACCTCCTGGATTTAATGATTGCTTGGTTGGCCAGTCTCCTAAGTGAAATATAATTACATAAAGTAATGATTCCTTGAAACTGCTAGGAGCTCTGGCAGCAACAGCAGTCCAATAATAATGCTCACTGTCATTTTTATTAGTGATCTGGGGAAAAGATAAACAGGAGATTGATTAAAGTGACAAATAATCAGGTCTCTTATCCATTTATGGAAAGACTTTCAAGGATGGAACACTCATCTGAATCCACTGTATAAGAAACTATTAATAATGTATATGATGTTGTTGCTCTTAATTAAGGAGACTGGAATGTAAAATGTCTAGAAGGCTCCTTTCAAGACTATATGGAGGGGAACTCACCAAAACACCCTCCTGCTCTTCCTTGCTTAGGAAAAGAGGAATTTACAGCCTTTTTCGGCCTGGTGCCCGCAAGAAATTTTTGACTATAACCATCAACTGTACCAGAGCTGTATCAGAGAATGACTAATCTTTACCATTCCTTTATTATTTGTTAATGATTTGTTACACCAATCTCCCACCTTTCCCCAATGAGCTTAAAGTGGCTTACATGGTACTGTTCCTTTCCACTTTACCATCACAAGAATCTTTCAAGCTAAATTAGCTGTGAGAGAGTAACTGTTCCAATGATCATCCAAGAAATCTCATGACTCAGTGGGGACCAAACTTGGTTCTTCCGTACTCCCATCCAACACTCTAATGCAGAGTTTCTCTACCAGGATTCCCTGGAATCTTAGGTTCCTCGAGAGGTTGCTAGGGTTCCTCAAGAGATAGGGATATTTAAAAAAAACCCATATATTGAGCTATAATTTTTATGCAGGGGTTCCCTATATTTTTTATATATAGTTCCCTGAGATCTATAATTATATTTCAAGGGTTCCTCCAGGATGAAAAGGTTGGGAATAGGCTGCTCTAACCACTACACCATTGCTGGATCTGACCTAACAATATGGCACCTGTTCTATATTTTTGTATCGCATCATCCTTCCAGTCAAAATGATGGGAGAAAAGAAACAGATCCTGCCAGGAAAGGAAAGGAAAATTGTTCAGAAGAAAATTCTCCTAAAAATATACAAATGTTATTAAATCAATGTTGCAGGACAGCCTCAGGATTAAAAGGGAAGAAAATACCTCTTCTTCTCAGCTCTAGTATATATATATTCTACATCGGTATGGGTTTTTTCTCCTAAAATTTAATTGGGAGAAAGAAGCTGCGCAGTTATCCTCTGTAATTTTGTTTTTGCAGAGTCAGAGTGGCACCTAATGGTTATAAAGGCTCATTACATTGCACATTGTGCAGTACATTGCTTTTGACATAACCCTTGCCCAGTGACTGGCATCAATATGGCACTTACAGAGCCAAACAATACATATCTAAACACTGAAAATAAAGTTGCAGATGCTCTATTTGCAAGAAAATGGAATCACACAGAAAAAAAAAAAGGCTTCCTTCACTGAGGTAGCATTTTTTTCTTCCATACAATTCTAGGAGGAATATCATATCATTGTAAACTGTAACTTCCTGGGGATGTTTGCAGTCCCATTTTCACTATACAAATCAATGGTCATGCTTTCTAGATGCTTTCAAATATTCCCCAAACACTTCTTTCACAGCCAAGTCCCAACTATATTTCAAACCATTTTGTGCAATCCAGGTGGAAGAAACCAGAAGGGAAAGCATTAAACATCCCTCATCTTTTTTCTATTTCTGTGCTCCAATTCTATATTCAAAGCAGAGGCACTGTTTGGACGGGACTCCTGGATGCTGCCCCCAAGCCACAGCCTGGAGTCCACCAAATGGCATCAGCGCATCTCCTTTTTTTTTTTTTAAAGGAAAATACAGATGATATCCATACACTGGAGAGCAAGACTGGGGTTACATCCAGCATCTTCATTTCTACAGAGGGTCTCTAGGCCTCATGTGAGCCCAAAGGCATTCTGGGAAAATCAAGATGCCATCGCTAACTGTAGGAAAAAAAGACATACAGACATAATCTGTTGTTGCTTGATATGAAGGACACTGTCCTGCAAATGTTGAGGTAAATCCAGCTTTTGTACGTAGAATGGAGAAAGAGGGTGCCACATTGTCTTTAGCTTTGGACAATGCCTGTATATAGACAGGGATGCCTAATTTAGTCCCCATGCTGCCAACTCATTTGGCCTTTTGCGCCTCTGTCGACATTCCTCAAGAATGCTTAATTCATCTGTTACAAGATCCTACTTCCCTTAGAAAAATTGTTCCCAGGGCAAAGGAAATACAGTGAGAGATACATTCCCAGACTTAATGCAAATGGTGACAAATGCGGGTGGAGGGGAGCTGTGCTGGGCTTTACATGACTCTCTTCACTTAAGGAGGAGTGTCTGTCTCCTTCCTCAACAGAGAGAGTCATGAGAGGAGCCATGTCAGGCTTTGTGTGCCTCTCTCCGCTGAGGAAGGAGCAGGTGTCTCCTTGTACTGCTGAGAGAGGCACCTTGTTTCGCAGAGTGGGGCTTTCCATGGTTCTCTTGGCTGAGGAAAAAGCGTCTCTCTCCTTCCTTGGCCAAGAGAGGTGCATGGCTTCACGAAGCTGGTCCTCACATGCCTCTCTCAGCCAGAAAATAGTTCTGTCTCTTCCTCAGCTGAGAGAGGTGGGGGAAGCTTAGCTGTCCTTCGTGGTACACTTCTGTCAGCTAGGTGCACAGAGCAAAGACCCTGACCAGCAGCAGCAATGCCCCTAGAGCAGATTGCAAGTCAGTGAAACTGTGGATACTGGTCACACAGTTATGGGAAATCAACTCTATTGCTAATTGCTTGAAGTCCATAGTATAGATCACACGTGTCAAACACAAGGCCCGTGGGCCAAATCCGGCCCACCAGGCCATTTCATGTGGCCCTCGCACCTCTCTTGCATCTGCGGCTCTCCCCACCACCACCTGGCAAGCCTGGGGGCAGAAAGGCATAGAGAGGGACTAGGGAGCAGAAAGTGCCACACTTTGGATATACTGACCAATTCTATTGGTACAGGGACAATAAACTACAATCAAATAGCCCCAAAATGTCCAAGAAAAAAAAGTTGATGCAGAGGGAAGGCAATTTAAAAACCAGTAATATTTGAATGCAGAGGCAATTATTTAATATGATAAAAGAGTAGATACATTTAGATAGCCTTACAGATACAACCGGCCCTTTGAGGGCAACCGTCATGCTGATGTGGCCCAATGTGAAATTCAGTTTGACACCCCTGGTATAGATAGACCAGTGGACAGAGTGGCAAGACTGAATTTGCTTCAGTGGGTGGAAAAAAATTCAGAGCAAAACCAGAAATGAACATAAAAGATGTCTGAATTCAATGGTATCTAAAACAAATATACAAATGAGGTTAATTGGAATTACTAAGAGTATATTAGGCAACTCTTTCTTCCAACTACCTCTATAGGAGGTTCTGAAGAACAATCTAGCCCTGATGAAAGGAGAGAAAGAAGCAGATGCAGTTTCTTCAAGACAAATTCTTTTGCCCTTTGGCTAAAAAGGATGTTTGTTGCTTTAATAATTTTTAGCAGCCCACTTTGAGAGAAGACATATGATATATATTTGTAGAAGTAGAATATAGATTTGATACACATTTGTTAAATAATATTGCAATTAATTAATAATCACTAGGCCTCCTTGTGATATTCCAGCATCAATCATACTACGGTCCCTTCATAAGGATGCTGGGAATTTTGCTTCTTTCTAACACTGCTCCTCCCAATTCTTGTCCTGTTGGTCAGAGCATGGGTTTACATAAACTGGCCAAGCTCCTTGCATATTTTGCTTTAGCTTGTGAGACAGCAATTATCAGGATGCCTCACAAGCTAAAGAATAATATTTTTCTTTCATATTTTAAAATTTTGACACTAGCATGCTGGTACTATCTCAACTGATGTAGTAGGGAAAAGCAGTTTTTTAAAAAAAAATAAAAAAAATATGTTCCTCTCAAGGGAGGATGCACCTAATGACTTATTCCTACTATAGACTTAAACTTTGCCTAAGCAGACTGTAACCTTAGCTCTGTTGTAAATTCAAATTAAGAAAGAACGAAGGAATGCAGCTTGGAAATAATTCATTAAAAATTACTTTGCTACCCCATTTTTTTTAAAAAAATACAATTAATTTTGACAATTTAACAGCAAAGTTAATAGGCTAATGTTAATTTTATTACTTTTTAAAAGTAAATGAAAAGAGGTTAGCTATTTTGTTATTAACACAAATTTAACATATCTAGCACAACAAATTAATTTGATCATTTCCATCATAATGATTACTGTTAATGGATTAATACTGACTTTATTGGTAACACATTAATGAAATCACTAATGTTTCTAAGCACTGGAAACACATGGTGGCAGAATTCTAGCAAGGCTTATCATACTGAAAGTAGTATGCTAACAAGTTCTTCCGCTATTTCCAGCACTGGCAGTTCTTTGTCTGGATGCAGCGGATACTCCAAAATCCTTGTTAACCCTATAAAAGTCTTAGGATATTACACATAAGGCCAGGCATTCTGGAAACTCTTGAGGCTTGGTTCTTGTGACACTCCCAGCATTGTCTGCTGCATGGACAGGTCTGTCCTCGAACACTTGAGTTTTACAGAGAAGCAAGAAAAGAAGAGCCATACATGACAAAAGTATTACCATGTTAGCTAGCACTGTGTGAGCATCTGTTACCCTGACTTCTGGGGGTCCCTGGGGGACACCCAGATTTGCTCCAAAAATACAAAGATTGGGGAAATTAGCAGAGCGCTGCTTAGCAAAGTGGAGGGCAGGGCAACACAGCTCGGACCCTATGTCTATGGAGCCAGACCACACGAGAGCCTGGCCAAATGTCCAATTATTAGCAGTTTATTTAGCAGAATTGGCAAAATGTCCACACACGGACACATAACAAAGTGGTCACTCACACAAGCACACAAGGACAAATAAGTCAGAAAGATAAGATCAGGAAAAGCCAAGGGAAAGACAGCAATTTATACTGCACCTGATCCTGTAATCTTCGGCTCTGGAAGAAGCAAGGCAAAAGTGGCTCAGCAGAGGAAGAATGCTGAGGGGAGCTCTTGGCTAGCAGAATGCTGGGGCACTAGTCAAGTGTGGGAGTTCTGCAAAAGAGTCCCAAAATGGGACTCGACTATAGGGCAAAACATGCCTCGGGGGCAGACCCTTTCCTGGAAAAGGACAATGGCCGAATCATGCAAATGGACCTCATCTTTGTATTTCTCGCCGTTGGAAGCATTAATCTCGTCAGGAGGACATGGAATCCCCTCAAGGTGCCATTGTTGTTGATGGTCCATTGTGTGTGTGCATGCCTTTCGAGGTTTCCCCTTTGGAGACGTGACGGGGAGTGCGTTGATCTGACCTCTGCTAATGAGGTTCTGGTTTTAGACCTGAGTGTCTATGTTTCCGTCCGGTGAACCTCTGGCTTAATAACTTTGGATATTAAATATTATACTCCGCCGGGACTAGGTCTGCCAGCAGGGATTACAAATCCATCAAATTTGCACAGGTACTGGAATACCTCTTCCAGTATCGTTTCCAATGTGCAAAACTGAAGCAAGTAAAACCTAACCAAGGGTTTGTTTAGAGACTAGAGACTATCTTTCTCTCTGATGATGACAAAGCATTTCCCACTTGATTCAAGTACTCTTTCCTTTCTGGAAACTAGGGAAATGCCCGTATTCATTTTGGAGAACCTCGATTCTCAGCTCATCAATTCTGCTGTGAAATCTGCTGTATGTTTGCTTATGTATTTATGGTTCTATTAGCTGTTCAGAATTAAGTATTTTTGTAATTTAGCTAGACAATGTAGGTATCTGCTTAATGTTATTTTGACAGTGTTCCTTCATTATGCAGGCAAAGTGTTTCACTGAATAAGAGACTAGAACTAGTATTTTATTTCATGTTTTCTACATACTTGGTAAACATGTATTTTGGGGAAATGGTGCCATTCTATGTTGCACTTCTAGTAATAGTATGTTTCACAACTGTTTTTTGTCACTACCTATTATGTATTTGTTGTTGCAGGTGCCTTCAAGTCATTTCCAACTTATGGTGACCCTAAAGCAAACCTGTGATGGGATTTTCTTGGCAATATTTGTTCAGAGGGGATTTTCCATTGCCTTCCTCTGGGTTTTCATGGCTGAACAAGAATTCAAACACTGGCATCCTGGAGTCCTGGACAAACACTCAAACCACTATAGCATACTGGCTTTCTACCAGTACATATACATGGTATCATTTAGCTTTTTGAGATTAAAAACTTTTTAAAAATGAGGTCAATGGGTGTGTTCTTATGCAGGCAAAGATGTTTACCAAGTAAAACACCAAATGTAACCATATCTTATTGTAGGTTTTCTGCATATCTGGTAAATACATGCATTTTGGAGGACTTAGATCAGAGCTTTCCAAACTTTTCATATTGGTGACACACTTTTTAGACATGTATCATTTCATGACACAGTAATTCAGTTTTACTAGTGAAACCGGAGGTTAAACTAACCCCTTATAAGAGATACAGACACCTACATAAATTGTAATAACAAAAGGTATGGGGACACAACATCTCATGAAAACCTTTCACATATTTTAAAAAATATATGATTTATAAATAAAAGCACACATTTCCAAAATTGTAGGCAAAACACCTACACACTATAGGCAACACACTAATGTGTCGCAGCACACCATTTGGAAAGCCCTGACTTAGATTCTCAGCCCATCTCTGCCTTGATAGTTTAGCTCCAAATTATCTTTACAGTTAGGATTTGCTATGATCCGTCCAAAATAAACTAAGTGTTATGGCACTGGATTATCTTAACAATCTCATGTTATCCTCATATGCCTTGTAGAAAATGTGTTAAGTTCAAGAACAAGAAAGTCCATTTGTATCCAGGCTGAAAAGGATTTTTCATTTATTAGGACAAGGATATTCAGTATATTAATCAGCTGGGCAGTTACATAGCAGAAGAAAGGGCAGTTATGTAGGGATGGGGGGGCAAGTGGGGCGGTGCGCCCTAGGTGGCATTTTTTGGGGACGCTGCATGCCTCCCTGCGCACTGTAGCCCCGCCCCCACGTGCTGTAGCTCTTCCCCACGCACCATAGCCATGCCCATGCACACTTAGCCCCACCCACACATGCCATAGCCCTGCTCCCACGTCTCTGCCCCACCCCTACCCCGCTTGCACCAAGCTATGCCACTGAGAAAGGGTGTGTATTTGGAGGTCCAAAGCAGAAATGGGAAAAGAGGAAAGAGGTCTGATGAACACCCTGTGGGTGTCAGTAGTGGGTGGACTGAGGACACTTCCTCAGACCTGTCCTTCAGGATGATAGGGACTGAACAAAGAGGGCGCAGAGCTCCTCTTGAGATCTGTATATTTGATCCACTCAGAACCATAGGCCAAAGTTTGGTTTGTTTGATGTAACAGACTCTTGAACATCATTGCATATGTATACTATGAGGCTCATGAATACGGAAATAGCTGTTTATGGGCTTCAAGACAGTGGACTTAATAAAAATAAAAGCCTGAAGTAGAAGGAGAATGACACCACTCTCTGCTCATTGGATCATATGGGAAGAGGAAAGCCATGACATGTGTTACTGCCCTGGCTAGTCCGAGCTTTGGGGATATTAAAAGATATCCCTTGATATCACAATTCGGCTTCACTTCTCTATTCCTCTACACGTGCTTGCGACGCCACCGGACAAGCATGTAAACAAGCTCGGCCGTTAATAGCCGTAATATTCAAACTACAATACAGGCAGGCCAGAAATAGCTGACTCACTGCTTTAGGGGACCTCCAGGCAAGTACTCTAATTAAATATGCACGCTACTTACAAAAGAGCCTCTGCCCCACGATGGCAGCTTGATGGGCAAACTATGCAATACCCAAGTACTCTGCGTTTGCATACTGGCTACTCTATTGAAAACTGCTACGATAACTCAATCATTCAGATTCTGACCTTTCAGAGGCTTTGTCTCCGACTCCAAATCTATTGTTTTCCCCCAAGTACGGCATAGCCTGCAGTCACAATTCTCCTTATAAAAACCCTTGATTCCGAGACCTTCCTCGGAACGCTCCCGAGTTTCATCCCGCCTTGCTGCCGCTTTGCTTGGCGAGCTTCCCCTCAGCTCCACGTGCTGAGCTACATCGCACCCCAGCTTCGCTCTCTATTTTTCCTGGGCTTCAGGACAGGTGAAGTATCACCCAAACCAGCAATCCCTCTACAAATCCTTCTATACCACTCCAACCTTTATTTTCTTTAGTTATCTTGTATGAGTGTGTCACATACACTGTTTTGCTTGTATTTAATAAACATCATTTATTATTTCAACTTCTGTGTTCTCTTTGACTCGACCCGACCCCGTAGACATAGGGTTCAAGATCTCGCTAAGTTACCCTGCCTCTTGTAACGCTAAGCAGCACTCTGAGCTAATTTTCCCCACCTTTAGTTGAGCACATTTTGGTGTCCCTCCCGGGACCCCCAGTTCACAAGGTAACACATGGCTGGTCCTGCACTGTTTAGGGCTTTATAGGCAAGATCAACCAGCACTTTGATCTGTGCTCACAACATAAGCATAGAGAATTTGAGTGATATGTAGTATTATAGTGGAGTAACGATTCAAAACACAGAAACACCAGCTCTTTTTGATTAGTGAGGACAATTATGTCATTAGCCATACCCTTCATGCTTTTTGCCCCGAGTTGAAATAAACATACTTTGGAGTGGCTTAATCTTGAGCAGGTAGTTAAAATACATTGGATTTACAAGGGTGGGTTCTTGGAGAGATATGAAAACTGGTAAGTGACTTCTTGATATAATCAATAGAACTGTCTGCAATTTTTACTCTCCTACCTGGCTATGCAGACTGTTATGATGAGCACTTACAGTTCAAATTGTATTATTACATCATGGATGATATGATTGGTGAAGCGAACTACAGAAATGAGAGTATGTAAAACATACAAGCGAGACTGACATTTCTCAAGATTTTGTAAAGGCATCTCTGCAGAACACATTTGTTGTTGTTATGCGCCTTCAGTTTCAGTTAGGCTTTCTTGGCAAGATTTATTCAGACAAGGTTTGCCACTGTCTCCCTCTAAAGCAGAAAGAATATGACTTGCCCAAGGAACAGATGATAGCAGTTAAATTGGGACGTCTGCATAAGGCTTGTGTAACAGAGCCAGGTCTCAGGTGTTTCAAGAAATGGACATAGCTAGTTCTCCAGTCCAAACAGCTGAATTTACTTATTTGGGAGAAAATCTCACAGATTTCATTGGGACCGATTTCTGAATAGATATACTAAATATCGTTTTATATATGAAGTGGCAGAGGCGTCAAAAATTAAAAGGCTGCAATAATCTAAATATGAGCAAATTAATTCTGAACCAGGAGGCATTACTCTCCTCAACTGCTGAAATAAATCATGAAAGAATTATCACTTGCATAAGGAAGCTGGCTTAATAAGTGAACAGGTGCTTGTGGCAGCTGGTTACTTAGCTAACTGTCCATGCATGAAGACTTTCTCTTAATTGGGCATATGACAATTTTTAACAAAAACCTTCTCAAGCTAATTGCTCCTCTCTACTTGGAAAAAAAATGTCATTCTGTAAAGATGTTTTCAAAAAGTCAATATGATGCCAGTGTAAAGGGTAAATTGCTGATGCCAGAATTTAATCCTGTACAATGAGTACAAATTGAGTACAAATTAATGCAGAGAGTAATGATTAATATGGGTGTATACAATAATGTGTGAAATTCAGAGCAATTTTTCAGAAGTATAGCTGCCAAGTTAAATCTGCAATGTACAGCAAATGCACATGTACTTCTAATATTTCTAATATTCCTTACTCATGTCCTGGTTTAAAATTGGTTTAAAACTGGCTCCTGCAAGGTTTGGCGAATAATGGATCAGTCATTCCCTTGGCCTTGAATGGGTCACAGAAATATTTTAGAGGTTTATAAATACAGCCTGAGGAAACTCAGAATCTTGCTTTGGAAGAACATACTCTGAATACCTCAGCTAATTGAGGGCTAAACACCTTGGTTTTAAAGAGATGCTTTGTTCTTGTCACCTTCCTTCTCTCTTGCTACCACCACAGTACATTCAACTGAGATGGTGTTATCTCAAAACTGAAAGGAGTTAGATGTTTCCAACTTCTGCTTTAAGCAACAGATCTCAAAGTGTGTATTATATAACCATGGATGCACACAATGCTGATATAGTAACCAATAATCAGTTTCTCATTTGTCAACATCAAGACTTCCTTTTCTTTATTTATCCATTACTAACCACACATGCACCCAACAGCTTCTTTTGCTGTATTTTGCTACTCATTTGAACTTTGGTTGACACAACACATAAAACTGTCTAGCTGTCTGTATGTTAATAGAATGTTCTGTGCTTATTTTTAAAAGCATACAAATGATCAGCAATTGTTTGCGACTTCAAACAACTCAAAAGGCTATAGCACTGCCAGTTGCTTTGGAGACACCCAGAAAAAGGCATGTGATTTGTACTTAAAATCAGGTTTCATGCATCAGTAAGGTAAGCCAATTGTCAACTTGAAATTACTGGAATACCCACTGTGGTATAGTGGTTTGAGCATTAAGACTACGACCCTGAAGACCAGGCTTCAATTCTTCACTCAGCCATGAAAACCCACTGAGTGCCCTTGGGTGTGTCACACACTCTCAGCCCCAGACCCCCCCCCACCTCTGTGATAGGTTCACCTGAGGGTCACCGTAAGTTAGAAATGATCTAAAGGCAGACAACAATAGTAAGGGGACAAACTGCAGGTCACAATGGTGCAGATTTACAATTAAGTTGTCAATTACCTCCTAAATGTATCACATCCACAAGAAATTAAGATTCAGATATGGTGTTCAGTGGACCAGCATTCCTCAAACTGCTGCTCTCCAGGCAGTTCTTTCTCTGAATCAATTGATTTTTTTGATAAATTCCTGCTAACTGCAGGATTGATTTTTGATGATAAGTTTCTCCTAACTGCAGGATTAAGGGTAACATACATTCTGCAAGTTTATGCAATATAGCAATATTTTCAATCACAACACATTTTGGTATCTCAGTATAGCCCTGCAGCTTTGGCTCTACAGCTTTGAGTGCCCCAGTCTCTTTCACTTTTAGAAATGCTCAGTCCATGCAGGAAAGAAAAAAAGAAACATTTGTTTTTGCCTGTGATATGTCCATTTTCAGCAGTGAAAGGTGAACATCCTGAGATGCGTTGTTCCTTCCTCTCAGCCTGAATGTAGGAATGATATAGACCTTTGAGAAGCACACTGTAGTGAAAGCAACCTTTGGTAAGGTCACTCAAATTATCAGTCAAGATTCCTAAAAACTCAGTACTCAAAAAAAGGAAGATCAAGGAGAAGGCATCCCACGAGAAGAAAAGAGCTTTTCCAGGCTGACAACTAATAGCATATGAATGAATGAACAATAACAACAAAATAATCTCTCCTCCAGCTGTGGAGGATGTTTTATTTTTCACTGATAGAAATGGACACATCACAGGTAAGAACCCAACATTTCTTTTCCCAGCAGTGAAAGGCTAAACTAGCTGAGATGGGACAAATTAGAGCTCCCCAAATTAAGGGTAGGAAAATAAACTGCTGGTGTCTTAGGCATAAACTATTGCTTAACTGCCCATTGGAGTTCCCTCCTATCAAATGCAGTTTCAGCAGAGACAAAGGCATCCAGTTTTAAGTACCTCACAATGGTTGGGTTGACTTCCAGGTGGTTGTCTGGCAGATGTTGACCCGACGAGCCTTACTGGCAAGATCTGCTTATATAATAGTACTTCCAGTGAGACAAGTGACAATATTCCCAGAATTCCTCTGTGTCTTGACAATTCTTTCTTCCAGCTCTCCATCCCAACAGGCAGAGGGACCAACTCTGCAAAAACCCAAGCTAGAGAAAGGGGTGGCAGCAGCATTGAGAGCACCAGCAGGGCCAGAGGGAAGGCACTAGGCTGGGTAGGCTGAGAGTTGTCAGGGCACCATAGCAATGGATGGAGTACCAGGACCACATTCCTTCCCAGAGCATCATGGGAAACTTAACACCATAGGTGGTTGGGGGGGGGGCGTCAACTGATCTCTCTGGAACTGAGAAAGCCCCATTAATCTGAGGCACCACTTTGGAGCAAGTGGCAGTGGTGGCACTTGTACAGGCATCCCCCACTTTTAGAGTTCAGCTTTTTGACAGGACTCTGGTTCTTAACGTGTTGAATAAGCTGTGAAAGCTGTATACAACCAGGTACTTTTTTTAATAAGCTGTTGGGAAATTTGATTCATGGGTACAAGGCTGAAATTAAAGAGGATGTAATAAATTTAGTTATGCTGAAATAGTTTTATATCATTGTTACACCAAAATGTAGGTGACTCAGAGGTCCACCCATGATGCCAGTGCCTCCATGAGAAGGTGGGGAATATTAGTGTTACTGCAAAACATAGGTGACCCAGGGGTCTGCTCGCGATGCCAGTACCTCCACGTGACAAAGGGGAATTAATTAGCTCAAATTAGGAGGCCTGCAAGAAGGGAGCAACTTACTTAATGAGATCTTTAACACCAATTTTTACAATCTCCTAGCAGGAAATAATCAAACAGAGATTCAAAAATAAACAAAAAAAGTGTTTTATTGAGGGAATTCACTCATGTGTGCACACAAGATACAAACAGTCACACATTCACATAAGAGCTAAGCGAAGAATAAAGGGAAGAAAAATCATGGATAGCAAGGCTGAGGTTTTTGAGATTATAATTACCAATCCAAAAGAGTAGTGAAAAAGTAGCGGAGTGGCTTTCAGCCATAAGTGTGTATAATTTATATTTTAGGCCAATTAAACATATCTGCCAATTAATATATTTTGCCAGTTAAATCATATCAAAGTGTGGGGGTGTACAGCCTGGTAGCATTAGCTCAAAGAGGACACCTACAAGAGGGAGGGTTATGAGATATTTTACACCTATGTCTATTGGTACTAATGCAGGGAAGAACCAGCCGGAGAACCAAAAATAAGCTTATTTGTTTTATTGGGGAATTAACAATCACACACACACAAGATCCAAGTGGTCCCGCAATCACACAAGGTTAACTGAAGGAAAGAGGAGGAAAAGTTTTGTTCGAGAGATTTTTAGGGCAAAGTGGGTGATATTTATGTGGCTTAGAGTCAAAAGTCTAAGGACAGTACACAAAAGCAATTAGAGTGGCAGAGTGGTGACCAGCAACCCGTGTATGGTGAGTTGACTTACCCAAGACTGGGGTTTAAATACCCTTTTTCTGCCAGGAGGGCGAAGGTGTTAGGGGTTCTTCAGCAGAGTAAGCAATGGAGTCCAGAGAGTGGACAATGAAATCTGGAATGACCTAATGGTCTCAGCATTAGGTGACAAAAGGGCTAATGATAGTCTTGATAGCCCCTTGATTGCTGGACAGGTGTGGGGACAAAAGGGAAGTTTGTTGGTCAGAAGAAGAGGGGCTAAGACAACCAGCCATCCTGTGGGAACATTGCAGATGCTATTCTTAATGGTTGAGTCATTATTGCTGGAGTTTCTTGGTGATTTCCTGACTATGACCTGGCTATGCCTCAAGTTCTTTCCTGATTTGATTTTGTGATGCACATGTTCAGCCAGCCTTTCCTCTTAGCCAGCGTGGCCATGCACTCATAGCAGAGTACAATTTATATTTATGCCAATTAATATTTGCCAATTAAACAATATCAAAGTGTGTGGGTGTATGGCCTATTATTAACATCTCACTTCAAGACTTCAGGTGGCTACTCCAGGACAAACAACCAAAAACTGTCCAGTGGTATGTAAGCAGTGCAGATCAAACTGAGCTAAAAGTGGAGGAAGGGAAAATTTCCCTCCTTGGTTGGCTCAGAGATGAACTTCCTCACTCATGAGGCTTTAATCAAAAGTGAACTCTCACACCAAAAGCTGTGGCTCATGCCCTAATATTGCAACTGAGAGGCTTAAGGATTGGCACCAGCCATAAAAGTGGGAACTTCCAACAATCTGTGGATCCCCTGCCTTAAGTTGGCATTGCTACTTGACATTTCCTTTAGCAACCTCTTTACCTAGAGGAAAGAAGTCCTGACCATAATAGAGAGAGCAGTGGGATCCTTTGGAGAAGGAGAAGCAGCTTCCTGAGCCTTTTAAGTGCAGTTTCTGCTTTCCTATCCTCCTATTTCAATCCGCTGGGACTGTTTTGCTTTTTCTCTACCTGTGTGACCAAAGGAGCCTTCTTTGTGCAGTCGCTTGCGTCAGCCAGGTATAAGACCCACCACTAGGCAAACTATAAGGCCACAACAAAACATGATTTCTACTTTTACATGATCAAAACAATACCTCCACTTAGTCACTGTATTTTATCTCTAAAAATTCCAGTCTAACTAGAGCAGAATCCTTTGCTCTATCACTTATTCAAGAAATACACAGCAGGATGGTGGTTATAAAACTATTTCTGGGGTTCCTATATTCACGGGCTGCATGTTACTGACAGCCACTGTAGGACAGGAGCTAAAAAGCATGTGGCATCCATCTGGAGGTCCCTTGCTTCTGCCACAAACTCACTGGCAATATAGTTCATCCTTACTATGAAAACAGCCTGTATTTGTAAACCATTTCCAACACACTAAGCTCTATCAACCTTAGTGGAACATATTTCTGATTATTACCCTGTACCTGTGCAATCTGTACACATCTGCCTGATCAGAAGTAAATACCTTTGAATTCATTAGAAAACCACTGTGGTGAATAGCTAACAGCGCTGTGCTGGGAGCTCCAGATTCAAGTCTACACTGAGCCATGGAACTCACTGGGTGTCCTTAAGCGCGGTAAAATCTCTTTCAGCCTGTCCTACTTTACATGGTTGTTGCGAGGATAAATGTGCAGAGGAGAGCTATCCTGACCTCATTTGAAGAAAAGTGGAATATAATTATAATTAACTAAGATCATTTCCGCACTAAACTATTATAGTGCTTTTATTCCACTTTCAACATCCTAAGGAATCCTGGGGTTTGCAGTTTAGGGAGGGGCCTTTGAATTTAAATGAGTCTCCTTTTCTGTTGAGCACAAAGAGAATATCATCACCATTATGAGCTTCTCTGGAAATTTTTGAGCCTTTCATGAGAGCAATTGGTCTTTCTGACGATTGAAAAAAGCAAGAATGTGAAAACCATCTCCGAAATTGTGCAAAATGGAAAGAAGTTCAAGGTCACCGTGTCAACTGGAACCCAAGTACTGGTTAATGAGTTTACAATTGGAGAGGAGACTGAGGTGAACACTCCAACAGGGGAGAAGATCAAAGCTGTTTTTCAAATGGAAGGAGAAAAGAAGATGGTGGTAAAGCTGAAGGACATCACATCTGTGACTGAACTAAGTGGAGACACCATCATTAATACATTGAGTGTGGGTGACATTCATTACAGGAGGATCAGTAAAAGAATTTAAATAACCTAGACATTTCCACGCTTTTACTGTGTAAAAGTGACGCGATAAAGAGCAATTTATTAAAAAAAAAGAAAAGAAAAGAAAGTGGAATAATAGCGCTATAAGAGTCAAGTGCGGAAATGGCCTAACAGTGGGACTTACTGCCAGGGAAATGGGTACAGGAGAGCAATATAAATGGCCTTCAAATGAGACGTCTCAATACCACCTTCTTGCAATAACGGGCAAAAAACAGCTTTAAAGCCATTTTACCCACTTTACAACGTTTCTCCACACAGAGGCTTCTGAGCACACACGGCCCGATGAAAATGGCAAACAAATGCCAGACCGTAGGCTTAATGGTGTTCTTGTTCAACCTTTACTCACTGCCGGAGACGCGCGCAGGCGGAACGCAAAATAAGCACCCCCCCCCCCCCCAGCGTCATGGAACGAAATCGTTTCGACAGCGCCTGCGCCCGCCTTCACCTGACCCCTCGCCACCAGAACGGGGAAGTGGTAAAGGACGCTCTGGCTCTTTGGAGCCAATCAGAAGCGGCTGCAGCTCCAATTACGGAGCTCTCAGCCAATTGGGTGGCGCCGTCGGAAATATTGCCGGTAGAGCTTTACCGCTGAGGTGCTGGAAAGTCGGAACTGGAAGCTGAGGTGAGGAAGAAGGAAGCGACGACGGGTCTGAGGGAGGTGGGGATGTTAGAGATAATAGGTCGAACGGTGTCGGTTTTGGCCCAGAAAAAGGACCAAGGCCAGGGGAAGGGAAGGGAGGATGTTTCTGGTGTAGTAAAGCGGCTTGCGTGGGGAGGAGAATGGAATGGTCAGTGCCTAGGAAGGATCTTTGCTGCAGAACTGAGAAGTCGTGGAGCAAGAGATAGCCCTCGAAACGAAGGGCATGTGGTAGGCGGGGGCAGAGGAGGGGGAAAAGAGTGCCTTAAATCCGTTTAATAGAAGCTTATAGGCTCGGATTATGTGTGCGCCCAGGGACAATGACTGAGAAAAAAGCAGCACTTAGGCAATAGGGTCTGCAGGTTCAGAAATCTAAAATGTAAGATATGTGGCAGAGCTGAAGGAGGATGTGTGTGCATGTGTATTGTATTTTCTGAGGCACCAAGTAAACCTTAGGAACAGAATTATTGGTCTCATGTCTTGGGCGGTTTCTGCACTAGACTGTTTGAGGCCCAGGATTCCGTAGGATGTTGAAAGTGGAATAATAGTACTATAACAGTCTAGTGTGGAAATGGCCTTGGTTGTGAAGCATCCTGCCACCACCATGGGAAAACAGGATTGTGGACTAAATAGGCCTGTGCTCTGGTCCTACGTAGCTGTTGTGTTTCTTGAAAGTAAAGGACATGAGATGCATTGGACAAAGTGCTCTTTCTCCTCCATTCTTCCAGGGCCAGGACCTCTGAGAAGATACAGATGAACATGGTGTGATGTACATAGGGCACCTGTAAAGCAGAAAGCTGAAACTGGGTGTCTAACCTCACATCACATGTCTTTCCCAAAAGGAAATACAGGAAATATAGTTTGATATAGGAAGTAATGTTCAGGTAGATGTTGGGGTGTAGTGATTTGAGTGTTGGACTAAAACTCTAGAAGACTTGGATCTGAATCCTGACTCAGTCATAGAAATCCATTGGGGCAAGTCACACACTCTCAGCCCTAGAAGGCAGCAGTGGAAAACCTCCTCTGAATAAATCTTGCCAAGAAAACTGTATAATAAGGTTGCTGCAAGTTGAAGTCAGATTGAAGGTGCATAACAACAAGACACTGAGGATTCTTCATTAGGTGTTCATAGTTTTTGTATATGCCTTAAAATCAACTCTGACTTATGGCGATCTTGTCACAGGATTTTCTTGTCAAGATTTATTAGAGATGGTTTGGAAGTAACATTGCATGTAAACATTGCAGAGATAATTGTTTGTTCTATTTGCTGAAACTTTAATAAAATTATAAAAAAAAAAAGATTTATTAGAGATGGTTTGCTACTGGCTTCCTTGTAGGCTGAGGGGATGTGACTTGCCTGAATATGATTAAACTATGTGCTTCATTACAACAATTTAAATTATTATATTTGTATTCTGCCTTCCTCCCAAAATTGCGACTCAAAGCAGCTTACAATTTAAAAGAGCAATACAGTGAAATATGTACAAAAAGTGACCATTAAATAGAATTAGTAGAAAATAGAAAAATAGAAATAGAAAAATAGAATTAAATTAACATAATATTAAAACATTTCAGATCTCCATTTAAAAGAATAAAATGCATTTTAAAAGATTAAAAAGTCATTAAAATGGTACAATTTAAAACAATACAACTTTCCCAGCCTGTTCTTTAAAAACTTTCTGTAGTAACAATACAGAATAAAACAATGTCAGAATAAAAAGGGTTTTACCTGCTGTTGGAAGAACAGCAGGGAGGGGGCCATTCTGACTCCATGGGAAGAGAGTTCTAGAATCTAGGGGCGACTGCTGAGAAGGGTCTTTCATGTTTCCGCCAGCCATGTTTCCAAAGATGGGACAGAGAAGGGCCTCTCCTGATCATCTCAGGACTAGGCACATGCAGGGAGATCTGCTCTATCTGATAGCCTGGCACTGAACCATATAGGGCTAAATAGGTCATAACCAACACTTTGAATTGTGCCCAGAAACAAACTGACCATAAGAGAAGTTGTTTTAACAGGGAAGTAATGTGATCACTGTAACATGCCCCAGTTAGCACTCTGGCTGCAGATGTTTGAACTAGCTGAAATTTCAAAGCACTCTTCAAAGGCAGCTCCATGTAGAGTGTGTTACAGTCTAAACAGGATATAACTAAGGTACATACCATCATGAACAGATCCAGCGGTTCAAGGAACAGGCACAGTTGGTGTACCGGCTTTAAGTATACAAAAACACTCCTGGCCACTGCAGAAACCAGGGCTTCCAGGTTCAAAACAGAGTCCAGGAGTACACCCAAACTGCAAATTTGTGTCTTCAGACAGAGCGCAAGCCCATCCAACACAGATTGAATCCCTCTTCCCTGATCTGCCTTTCAACTGACTGAAAGCACCTGTGTCTTGTCTGGATTAAGTTTCAGTTTATTTGCCCTCATCCAGTCCATTACTGATGACAAGCACCAGCTTAAAACCAAGAAGCTTCCTTGGACTGGAGTGGAAAAATGTGGTAGATCTGGGTGTCATCTGCATATTGATGGCATTGAATCCTAAAACTCCAGACAACCTCTTTCAGTGATTTCATGTGTGTGCATATTATGTATGTATGGTGTGTGTGTGTGTATTTTAGAGAGAGAAAGAGAGAGCATAGTGGACAACACAGACCCCTGAGGAACACCACAGGCCAGTGGCTAG
Organism: Cyclura pinguis; assembly: GCA_030412105.1. Classification (NCBI taxonomy): domain Eukaryota; kingdom Metazoa; phylum Chordata; class Lepidosauria; order Squamata; family Iguanidae; genus Cyclura; species Cyclura pinguis. Next base: position 47,221,408 of record CM059604.1, read on the forward strand.
GGAAAAAGTCCTCCAGCACCACTCTCTGAGTTTATCCATCCAGGAAGGAAAGGAGCCACTGTAAAACAATGCATCTAAGTTCCATCCAAGGGAGATGATCCAGAAGATAATCATAGTCGATGGTATCAAAAGCCACTGAGAGGTTCAGCGGAGTCAATAGGGACACACTCCCCCTGTCCTGTTCCCTACATAGGTAATGCTCCAAAGTGACCAATGCTGGCTCTGTCCCATAACCAGATCTGAATCCAGGAGTCTTGGAGCTGGGAGGCCACCACAAACTCCAGTACTGTGCCCCGACTGATTAAAAATAATGAAACAATGCATTAGTAAAAGCCCATGCAGTCAGCTTACTTTAAAATGCCTTTTTGTTTAGTATTGAGGGTGAGGTATGAAAATAGGTCACAGATGTTTGCTCTTGTCTTAGTCAAACTGTATCATATCTGCACTGGAAGCAGTTTTTGGGCTTCTCTGTTAGCTAGTGGCTGTTCTCTCTTTAGCACCGATATGTGTAGAAGTCTGGGGAAGTATCCTTGGAAAAGGCAGGTAGTACTAGTTCAAGAAACTTCTCACTATATCAGTAGCAAGAGATTCTGTTGTGCAGTCTGTATGGGTTGATTGTAAAAGAACCTTTGTCCTGTTTCATAGAGATAACTTCCAATATCAAAGGCAACATTATCTGGACAGTATACAGTTGTCGAGCAAGTATTCTACCCTTAAGATGAAGAGTTTCTTTGAATCTGGAATTGAACTTAAGACTTTCTAGTTTTGCAGAGCCTAGTTCTTTTTCTCTGTTCATTGGTCTGGGGAGAAAAATTGTCATTTGCTTCCTTTTCACTTTGTTTTAGATCTGCAAAAAAGTATTCCCTAAATTCCTACTCAGAGACACTTCCTTGTCCATGAATTGTTTTTGCAGGAGGGATTCTGCAAGTAGGTTGCTGCCTTTAACCTAAAATGTATGCACCTTGTAAATAATTTGGAGAGAACAATTGGCCAAAATGCCCCCTAAGTATATGCAGATGTGGTAGTTTAGGCTGACCACATTCCTAAAACTTGCCCCAAAACACAGGCAGAAAATTATCCAAAGTGGAACTGCAAGTGATACAGCATCACTTCCAGTCTGTGTGAATACATCCCTGTGGGTTGTCATTTGAAAATTACCCCCTTCTTGCATGCAGTTATGTGCATCTTGCCATAGGGACCACTACAACAATGGAAAAAGGAAATACATTATTTTTCTCTTTGTGAGGTCTGGGTGGGAGTAAATGCTATGTCACACAAGTTTATCAGCTCCATTCATTTTATTTTCTAAATCCTCTACTGATAAATGTTCCACTCCTGTTTTCTTTGAACAGAACTCCTTCCTAATAAATGGAAACCTTACAGACCTGTTCCTGTACTGGACTGGGTAGAGATTTGGATGTCCAAAATTGCCTAAATGGAACCTTCCTCTATTTTGCCTATGGTAGTAACTTGTTACGGGAGAGGATAATGTTAAGAAACCCATCTGTGGTTTTTCTCACACTGGCACATCTTCTGGTTGGTATTGCATTTGATTAATTTTTTAAAAATATGCCGAAGACATTTATTGTGTTAAGTTGAGACTCTTGATGTCAGAGATGTGTTGTATGACAACTCTTTGCTTCTATTGCATTTTCTTCTGGGTTTTCTTTTCTACAAGGTAGTCATTAACAAGCTATAGCTTTTTCCACTTGGTCTTTGGGCACCAATACCACTGAAAAAATTTGCTTTGATGTAAACATTAAAAATATGGGGCTTGCGTGAGCTCTTGGATCTTAGAATTACGGCTCATCTCAGCTTGCAGTCTGTTTCTTTTCATGCTCTTAATTCATTTTTTTTCTACTTGAAGTTTCTATGTAAATGAATTTTAAATTAGGCATATGGCTAAAGAATAACATTTCTTTCTCTAGTTTTGTGGATTTAGCAAGCAATCGTTTAAATTAATTGCATGATGTTAGAGCTAGAAATGTATAAATGGAGATAAATCACTTTTCTGTTTTAATTCATAGGATTATAAGCTTGCTTTTGGCTCTTCTCAAGGCACACCAAGTTCAGCCTGGCATGGAAGTACAGCAACCATTGTTTATTCCCCTGGTGATGAAGTGTGGGGAGTAGTTTGGAAAATGAACACTACTGACTTATGTTCTCTTGATAGGTGAGTGACTTTGTTCTGCAACATTTTCTCAATTTATTGAGGAGCTGTTTGGCTTTTGTTCTGAAAGTTTCTTTGTGTGCTGTCAATACTTTGCCAAAGCCATTACCAAACTGAAAGTGAAGATCAAACTACTTCTGTGTAATATTGTTGCTGTGTGCCTTCAAGTCAATTCTGACTTATGGTGACCTATGGTAAACCTACTGCAGTGTTTTCTTGGCAAGATATGTTCAAAGCCTTTGCCTTTCTCTGAAGCAGACAGACTGTGACTTGCCCAAGGTCACCCAGTGGGTTTCCATGGCCAAGCGCGGATTTGAAGACTGTCCAAAAGTCTGACATCCGAACCACTACACCACACTGCCTCTGTGTGTACTATGTGGCATTGCACTAACACATTGCACTAAATTAACAAAGTAGAAGTTATATGGTATTCTAATAAATCATGCCATTCATACTATTCAACAAAGTCCACAATTTCTCTCTTATTGTTGAAACAACTGCTTAATTGGCATTCCACTTTTGTGATAAAGTCTCATTTAATTGGAATTGGGCTTCATTTTTGATCCTACCTGCAGGAGGAACTGACATAGAACAAGAGAGAGAGGGAAATATGAAGAAATTGACCATTCTAATAAGTATGCAGCATTAATGTTTGTTGTTGCTGTACCTTCAAGTCATTTCCAGCTTACAGTGACCATAAGGCAAATCTTTCACAGAGTTTTCCTGGCGTGATTTGTTCGGAGGGTATTTGTCTTTGCTTTCCTCTGAGGCTGAGAGAGTGCAAGTTGTCATAGAATCATAGAGATGTAGAGTTGGAAGAGACCACACGGGCCATCCAGTCCAACCCCCTACCATGCAGGAATACCCTCAAAGCACTCCCGACAGATGGCCATCCAGCCTCTGCTTAAAAACTTCCAAGGAAGGAGACTCCACTACACTCTGAGGCAGCATATTCCACTGCCGGACAGCCCTGACTGTCAGGAAGTTCTTCCTGAGGTTAGGTGGAATCTCCTTTCCTGCAGCTTGTATCCATTGCTCCTTGTTCTGGTCTCTGGAGCGGCAGAAAACAAGCCCTCTCCCTCCTCTACATGGCATCCCTTCAAATATTTAAACATAGCTATCATGTCCCCCCTTAACCTTCTCTTCTGCAGACTAAACATACCCAGCTCTCTCAGTCTATCCTCATAGGGCATGGCTTCCAGGCCCTTCACCATTTTGGTTGCCCTCCTCTGGACCTGCTCCAGCTTGACCATGTCCTTCTTGAATTGGGGTGCCCAGAACTGGACACAGTATTCAAGATGGGGTCAAGATGAGAGAGTGCAAGTTGTCCAAGCTACCCAGTGGGTTTCCATGGCTGAGCAGGAATTTGAACCTCATCTTCAGAGTCATAGTCCTTTGCCCAGATCACTGTACCACACTGGTTCCAATGCAATGTTTGTTTGCTCAGATGTAAATTCTACTGAATAAACTGGAGTAAAGGTAGTTTTATGTCAGGTTGTGGCACTATACATTTAGAAGGCTTCTGGTTGGAGAACTCTGGCCCAGACCAGAATTTGGAAAAGTTACTTTTTGCATTATGGCTGGCTGGGAGATTCTGAGAGATTTAGTCCAAAACCGTAGTTTCCAAGCTCTGGTCCAAACCTATTCATAGGCTAGTAGTTGCTGTCCTTGCCCCAGACAAATAGAATGTTAGGGAAACGGAAAAGACACAAAACAAAAAAAGCAACAGGAATAACACTTGAAAGGGGCACTTCACATAGCAGGAATTTAGATTTGTCATCGCTACTTGACATATTGTCACTGCTTTTTAAAAATGCTAGTATTGCCAGTATGTGCCCAGTAGTGGCAGTCAGAACAGTGATCTTGTCCTCATTTGGAATTGGGGGCAGGTGAGAGCTGCTTATTTATGTGTTTTTTTTCTTCATTATTGCAAGTATGAAGCAGGTTTATGAAGAGTGCAGTTCAATCCAAAATGTGTAGCTAGAAAAAGAAATTTAGAATAGCCTGTTGGGGAAAATGAGAAGGAAAAAATTGCCAGGTTATGTATATGCATAACTTAAGTAACAGGCAATGTCAAAGAAGGCATGTAACACAAATCGTATAAAGAGGTACAGCACATATAGTTGTTGCATTTAAAGCAAATTGCCTAAATTAGATTGAAGCAATCATATTTCCTTTGCCTTCATCATCAGGCAGAGTAAAACTTTATTGCTTTCCTGTAAATACACTTACAGCACTCCTGCAAGAGTGCCTTTCTTGCACTCTCTGTCATGTCTTCTGCAGCCAATGCAGAACAGCTGGTGTGAGGTCTAAGTCAGCCAGTGTTGAGAGCTCAAGTCTGATGAGGCAGCAGGAATAGATGTCTTTGTTACTGAACTCAGTCAGGGGTCATTACTGTATTCCCACTGTACAGAACTAAACTACTGACTCCTGTGGAGGAACTGATGTGTGTAGGCAAAAACAAAGCATGCTTTGTGTTGGGCTTTTTTAAAAGATATGGTTCTCTGGCAGAACATTTGTATGGTGCTTAAATAAACCCTGCTATTAAGACTTGGGTAATTTTTGCAAATTAGTGTACACTGTATTTGCAAGCGCTATCAGAGTACTTACCACATATTCTGAGAATTCTCCCAGGGCATGCACACATAATTTCAAAGGTCTTGAAAGCATGTTGACATATAAGCCCGGAGACAACGTAGCATTTACTTGCTTGGGCAAGAAAAGACTTGAAAAGAATGGAAAGGAATTGAAAGGAATTGAAGCGGTGGCAGTTCTTCCTTACAGACAAGGGTGATGCTGTTAATGGCTATGTCTTATGACTTACATCTATAAGTGACTAGCTGTATTGATCAACCTACTTCTCTGTATGTGTTTTTCTCTTTAGCTGGGATTATATTGTGTATGATACACTTATGCTTTTAAACAGCATTAGTTATGCAGAAATGGTGCTGATCCTAATGCCATTCAAGCAGGAAGCTAGGGAATTAGCAGGACCATTATGCGTCTTAGACGTAATGTGGTCTAAACTAACGAACAATTCTCAGGGAATGCTGTGTAAAATACCACATTTATTTTATACCTCCCTTTTATGGCTCTGTCTAGTCTAGCACCAAATGTTTGCAACCAGCCACTCAGAAAGCTCTTAATCTGCATGTAACCACAGCTGTACAAAAATGAACATTGCCTACATTCTGATTTCCAGAACTACTAAAAAATGATATTTCTTTATTTTATTAGATCCAATATTTTATGATGCCTTACGTTTAAAAAGTATCTTTAAGAAGTAAACTGTTCAACTAATTTGATTTGAAAGGCATCTCTTATTCTGTTTCAGACAAGAGGGAGTTGAAAGTGGTATTTACGTCCCAATAGAAGTTAGTGTTCAGTCTCAAGAAGGGAAAGTATTTAAGTGTCGAAGTTACCAAATGGATAATTACGTCTACGGGCTTCCTTCTCCACAGTACAAAAAGGTAAAGTTTCTTTGTGATTCTAATGAGATTGTTATAAGTAAAGGACTCAGGTCCCTCATCAACTCACAAAGTTATAACACTATATAAATTCAGTGAAAAGGAAACAAGAGTGTCAGGCATGCTGATTCAAACAAGCAGTTTGTAACATGTCTGGCTAGTGGCTTGCCTGCAGCCTCTTCCCCTTGTACATAACCATGATATCATGAATGTAGACAGAGGTCTCTTCTGAAAACTTGTGTTTCCTATAGGATTCTCAACCTAGCTTTCAGCATAGTTCTGCCCTTGCCTGGTTATACCATCATGGGCTGACTTCATATAAACCTTCACATAAGAGGTTTATTTTATCAAGCCAACCTTCTTGGCTTGAACCTAGATCCAGCTCACATTGTGAACTCTTTTGTAGGATCTATCTTAAATTCATATCTTTGTCCAACACCTTGCTGATAAGTGCTTTGTGAGTAATAAGTAGCTCAGCTTCTATAGGAGTTTGACATAAGGGCTGCTGGAGGTTCTCTTGCCCATGTAACTGGAGGAACTAGGAAGAGGGTGCACAATATTTGGGACCTCCAAATACCTCTTGGTTGTCTCCTGTAGCTCCTGCCTGCTTACAGGGAGTATTATTATTGTCAGTTGTGCAAGGAATGGTGAATTTTCCAGTGTTGAGCAGGGTCTAGTCTGAAATGAAGAAAACAGAAGCATAGCTACTTCTCTTCTTTTTGCCTTTCGCTATATACAGCTGGCTTTCTGTCCAGGGGAATAGAGGTGAGGAAGTTGCACCCAAGCACTTCTGGAAGCAGATATTAATACACTCTGTATATGTTTGATGTATAGAACAAGCTGAACCTGCATAGCCAGCAAGATGCGTTAAGGCTCCAAATTTCAGAAGCGTTCCTGCTTGTCTGGAATAGTTATGTAGATACCTAATTGCACATAACAGCCTGCAGCATAGCAGTAGTTTGCAGGTAGTGCATGATGCCAAGACTGAATAACTGAATATTTCCTGATTAATGCATTTAAATTTTCCCAGTTTTACATATCAAACAGGTGGGTCTAGTATTCTGAAGTGTCAACAGTAGTCAGGGTTAAGTTTTCAGTTGCCTTTCCTCAGTTGCCTATTACGTATTATTGGGTTAACAGAAACATGATTCTATTAGTCACTGTGTCATGAAATGTGAATCCCTGTACAAATAACAGCCCTCATCATGCACCCCTCTTTGTATAATCTGCCATTCTTTTTAAAGTCAAAGACCACAGGTGATTGTCTTGCCATGTTGAGGACAAAACTTTTTATTTTTAAGTAAATGAGGTCATAAAATAATCACTTCTGGGTTTTTTGTTGCTTATGAGGACTCCAGATTTTGATTGTGCATGTGACCCTCTTTCCTCCCAAAAGTTAATGGTTGTGGATATTGCATTTTGCAGCTTTGCTAGTGTAGGATAGAGCCGGGTACAAAATTATGAAAGCAGTCGTATTCATAAGGTGGAGCTTTCTTGTTCCCTTGGCATTCCTTGTGTTCACTTCAAAGTCTCTCCTATGGTTTCCGGGCCTTCAGGAAATGCCAGGGATGCAGGAGATTACAGTGGGAAAATAGATTAGCAAAATCAGTCAGAAACACCTTCTAAAAAGCCTTTCCTAAGACTCCTGTGATTTGACTATTGTGGAAATCCAGCATTAATGTCTAAAAGCTGGTTTGCTTGTAACACAGCAATGGAGAATAGGCTAGAAATTATACCAGAACAGCAGATTCTATAATGTCTTCTCAGTTGAGTCAGTTCACACAACTCATTATCAGACATCCAGGATCCAGAAATCAAGTTGCTGCTGTTGTTATTATTGTTGTTATTCTCTTTATTTATACCCCCCTTTTCTCCTCAAAAGGACTCAAAGCGGCTTACAATAGTTTAAAAATAGTTTTTAAAAGTTGTGTGTGTGAACCAACTCATGTGTATTCCAATTATTTGTATACATAATTGTAACCTAAGCATGGCATTTTAAATCCGTATGCTGTTATTGTTCCTTTTAGGTCATCTGTATGGGTGCCAAGCAGAATGGTTTGCCAATGGATTATCAGAAGAAACTGGACTCTATAGAGACAAACAACTATGAAGGACCTGTGCCACTGTTTGATGAAATTGAAGCTGCTCTCAGTGCATCTGAGGCAACAGAATAATAATAAAAATGTTTTAGAATGTAACATTTTTGTTTCTTTTGATCATTTTCTCTGAGCATGTGTTTTGTAATGTTTCTAAGCATGTTTTTTGACCTCTTGTAAGGTCAAGAATATGAGGTCATATTCTTGTAAGGTCATATTCTTGTAAGGTCAAGAATTTAATATGAGGACAAAACTATCCCTTTTAGTAGTACTACTTAGTAATACTATTTTATTATGATTGTGTTCCTGATAACATTCTACAAAATGTATTGTATTTATTCAACAGTTGGCTTCTGTCTCTTCCTCCACAATTTATACAACAAAACCAAAGTGGTAATAGCTCACACATGTTGTTAATTTATGAGTGTGTCTACACCAACTCAGTCTGTTGTTGAATATAGCAAACCAAGCTGGTTTTGTCTTCCTTCTGGATTCTGGTATGACTTTTATTTCAGTTGGCAGCTGTCTTCTGTTTCCTTTGTCATGGCTAGAATGTTTAGCTTCTGTTTTCATCACTGTATCTCCCTTCCCTGCTTTCTGTTTAAAAATAGTTAAAAATAAATTTGTTTTAACTATAAATATTTCAGGTTCTATTTTTATTGTAATTTCCTGTGTGTGGAGTGGAATTGTGCTTGACCTTTTAAAACAATTCCAACTACTTTATGATCCCAAGATTTTTGTGGCTCTCATCATTATTCAGTACCCCCACGCTCTAGGAAATTACTTTTTGGGGCTAAAACACCCTGGGCCTTTCTGCCCTCCGCTGTTATAGTGCTATTATTCCATATTCAACATCCTGTGCAATTCTGGGATTTGTAGTTTACTGAGGCCAATGAACTCTCCCGCTGAGAATTCTAAATGCCCTTCCCTAAACTGCAAAACCCAGGATTCCATAGGATGTTGGAAGTGGAATAATAGCATTATAACAATGTAGTGCAGAAAGGCTCCCAGAGTCTCTCAGTCAGCACAGAAGTAACACTCCAAAGTAACACAGTGAGGGTGCTTAGGTTTCTGAGAAAAGAGATGTCCAAAAAGTTAGGAAGACCACTACGACAACTCTGTTGGATCAGTCAGATTAATTGATTAAAACTTCCCTACAGTTCAGATTGCCCCTTGATTACTTGCTTTTCTTTAAGAGCTGCAGAAGAGTGCCTTCCAACCCTGCCAGGTGCAAAAGGCTACGTCCTTTCTAAGAGAAGATGATGCATGTTAGGATACATGGGTGTCCTTTGTTTAAAAAGCATGCTTTCTTACTACAGCCTTCGTCATTTTACAGTTAGGCACGTTTAGCTCTGTGCAATTGATAGGAACCAAAATTTAGAGGAAAAAATGTTCTCTCTCTCTCTCTCTGTCATATACACACACACACAATACAGTCAGCCCTCTATTTGCAGGTTTCACTTTTCCAGATTTGATTATTCACGGATTATTTGCTGTCACCTCTGCTGCCTCTCTATGCCACTTTTCATAGGGGCTGCAAGCCTGGTGAGACTGAGAAACTGCGACCCAGGCTTGTAAGTCCCTATTAAAAATGGTGTGGCGCAGCAGTGGAGCCGCAGTAACCCTCCCACCAGCCCCCCACTCCTGCCTTGCGAAGCAACCCTGGTGCCTCAAAGGAATCCGGGGTGGGTTGAATATGGTGATCATACTGTTTTGTGTGTTAAATACGGTTTGGGAGGGCCTGGAGCTTTCCACTTTCACGGGGCTCCTGTGTCCCTAACCCCAGGGAATGTGGAGCGATGACTGTATATTTAGGGAGGGGTCACTTCTGTCCCCTCACCAACGAGGGCACCGACTTGGTCCCCTCCTTGCGGCTTCTCTGCAGAGGGCGCTGCGAGCCTGGGGCTCCGCTCCCCTCGGCAGGATGGCAGCACCGCGTCTCGGCGTGTTCTGCGCGGGATTCCGGGGGCGGAGGCTCCGGGAGATGCGAGGCAGGGCGTGGAGTAAAACGAGAAGTGACCCGAGTTTTCCCTCCTGAGAGGCCGGAGCCGGGTGGGCGCCCTGGCGCAGCCCCTTTCACTTTTCTTTTCCTCCGTCTGCCTTCGACGCAGCGGCGGGTAAGTGGGGTGGCTCTCCTCGGGGGACTGGAAGGCGAGGAAGCCCTCGGGGACGGCGGTGGGCGGAGAGCATCCAAACTTTGGAAATAGTTACCTTTTTGGACTACAGCTCCCGCAAGACCTCAGCCGGCTTCCGGAAAGTAAAATTTTCCAAGCTGTAAATCCGTCTCGGGAGTAATAGCGAAGGCAGCGGGAGAGGAGAACTAAATATTTACCTCAGTATTTATTTGTGCTCAACGAGGGGGAAAGTTGCCTTTCGCTGCCTTCGAGGCGGGACGACCGGTCGGCTTTCTTCGCCGCGAAGGCAACGGCAACAGGCTGGTCGGCTCCTCGTGAGGGAAGAAAGCGAGGGGCCGAGAAGCGTTCACGCGGCTCGTCGGTGAGCTGGGGGGTTAAAATGGCCTTTGGGAATTGAAGGCAGGACTTGGAGAAACGGGTGTGTGTGGGTGCGCGGGCACCTGCGGGACACGCGGGCTTCGGCGAAGTGGATAGTTTCCAGTCTGGCCTGTGGTTGTGTCGGCTTCTTCTGAGGCGAAGGACGTTCCGTCGGGCTTGGAAGAACAGACAGGAGTTGGAGGGAACGGGGCGTGCCTTGGAGATACAGGCCGCACAAAAAAGGGGTGTGTCCGTCGTGGGGAACCGAGTTGGCGATAGGTAGGCCTTGACCATTTCCGCACTAGACTGTTATAGCGCTATTATTCCGCTTTCAACGTCCTACGGGATCCTGGGGTTGGCAGTTTAGGGCGGGGCCTTTAGAAAAAGTTCTCAGCCAGAGAGCTCTTGGGCCTCAGTAAACTGCAAACCCCAGAATTTCACAGGATGTTGAAAGTGGGATAATAGCATTATAACAGTGTAATGCAGAAATGACCTCAGATGGACCATGGGGTCCCTTCCAACTCTGTGAGTCTATGCGTGTGAGTCTATATCTATGTTGGTGTGATGTAGTGGCTGTAGAACAAAGGTTGGAAATGTGTGGCCCTTCAGATTTACAACTGCAAATCCCAGCAGTTCTAATCAGCATAGCCAACAATGAGGAATGCTGGGAGTTCCAGTCCAGCAGCAGCTGGAGAGCCACCAAGTCACTCCTCCCCCTTGCTGTGGAATATTTTGATACAGATTGTAAGAGCATGGAAACTCTCTTTTATTGAGCGAGTCAGTACTATCTACATTTGATGGACAGTGACTCCCTATGGTTTCATAAAGGTTCCTTCCAGCCCAAGCCCTACTTTACAATGCCGGGGATTGGACTTGCTGTCTTTTGCATCCAAAGTATGCACTTTGCCACAGAGTTGTTGTTGTTCCTGTTCACTCTGGGAAGTTAAATTCTCCATTCAGCTATGGAAGTTCTCTGGACTTTGCCACCTCTCAGCCGGAGAGACTGGGAATTCAGTGCTGGGGCCATGAAAGTGGGAGTTGTGAGCAGGAAAAGGAACTGGTGGGCATATTTAGCTTTTGATGTGGTTAAAACACAGAACCTGATGTTGAATCAATTATTTTTCATCAGGCTCACCACAGCTTGGAAAAGTTACTTTTTAGACTATGGGTCTGATACCTGCCAGCCTACAGATTCTAGGAGTTGTAGTCTAGAGAGTAACATTTCCAGGCTTTGGTTCTGTCTTCATGCTGACTCTTGACAAATCAGTACTGCTTATGGACACAGTTTTATCCCAAAGGGTGATGTCCAGATCATTATTCCATATCATTAATGTCTGCTTTCTTGGATATTTGTTCTCATGCTTCTAGTATATTGGAAGAGAAGAGCTTTCCTTGGAGGTGTAGCCTAAATGTCTAACACATGCCTAACTTTTCTGAGGCTATTTTGAGGAGCAACTGTGTACTGATGCCCCAGGACTTGCCCCCCTACATTGATGGGCTTTAAGAAAAAACATCTTATTTCCATTTTTCTTTTCCTTGAAGGTTGGTGGGGGCTGTTGGTGACTCTCCAGGGGCCAGGCCTGGCTTGAAATCTTACCAGTTGCTGATTATTTTCTAAGGTTGGGGTGCACAATGTGTTTTGGCCGCTGTACAACCACGGGAGAGGAGGGTCGTTAACCTCACTATATTCCCAGTGGTCCTGCTCAAGACCACTGGAATGCTTGCTCAGGGAGGAGAAGACTAAAGCACCCCCTCTTTGAATCTAGCTAGGATTGCTGCTTCCTTATGCCATGATTATTGGCATGGAAACAGTCATCTTGGCCACTTCCAGGAGCGGGTCAGTCCCAGTAATAGCAGGAGGCTTTTATGAAGGGTATGCACTAGGATGTTCTGGCAGTTGTACCAGAATCTGAAATGGGAATTATTATTTCCCAGGCAACTAGTACAGCTAATGTGCCTAATGCTGACTCTCCTCAGTTGCCCATAAACAACTGATTGGCCGTTATGTGAACTTAACATTGAACTATGTAGGCCATTGTTTCTAGTTTCTCTTTTTATCCACAGCTAAGTACTGTACAAAGAAATAAGGTCCTGTTTGTGACTCAGATATGAGAGAACCTATCACCTTCAGATATTTTGGCCTACAATTCCAAATCGTTTCCCCTGTAGCGGCCATTTAAAAAGGATTATGAGAGCTGTAGTCCACAATGTCTGCAAGGCCAACAAATTCCCAGTCTAGTCCGCTTCCCCTCCTTACTATGGCAGATCTAACCTTGTATCTGCAGGCCCATGCTTTGCTTTTGGAGGGGGGGGGCGGGGGCGGGGCTAACCACAGATCTTACAAAAGTTACTTTTGCACTGCAACTTCCATAATCCACTGGTCAGGCTGGTACAAGAAACTGGATCTGAAGTGCAAGTAGTAGCTTTTGAACTTTGAATTAAGATAAACTGTAAGCAGGCTGAATTGATTAGTGTCGATTTCAGTAAACTGGCTAACTGAAAGGGAAGGCATTGCTGAGATAAGGAAAGACATTTTCTGTAGGCTAGGCTTCAGTTTGTTAAGTGGGAGCCAACCTGCCTGTTGACTAGGGAAACTAGAGTTCCAGTCTCCAATCTGTCAGGGAAACACACTGGCTGACCTTGGCTGACTCACACTGTCTGAGCCTCAGAAGAGGGGAAATGGGAAATCTCTTCTAAATAAATGATATGCAACGTATGATACGTTGCTTATTGACTTGCAGATACATGACAGCAAGATGTTGAGGATTTTTCATTGAGTGTTCATAATTATTGTTGTTATGTGCCTTGAAGCTGACTTTCACTTAGGATGCTTTTATCACAGGGTTTTCTTCGTAGAATTTATTAGAGATTTGCCACTGGCTTCCTTTTAGGTTGAGACAGAGTGTCTTGCCTAAGGTCACTCAGTGCATTCCTAGACAGTTGACAAAAAGTCTACTTTCAGTTATTGCTTGATTAGACATGATGATAGCTGAGTGTAAATAGCTTGGAAACATTTAAAAATGTAATGAGGGTGGGGAGTACAACACTCCATGTTAAAAGACTCTTCTTCAACATCCAGTTGATGGCCAAAAGCTAGTCTGAATAAAAGGTCTCTGTTGGCAGGAGAGCAGTGAGGTGGTGAGCCAGATCTCCTGCAGAAGAGAATTCTACAGGCAGTAGCAGCCACTGGTAAGACCCCCTGTCAAACATTTCAAATATTCAGATTTCTTAGGCATTCACATCCTGTTTTGAAGAATCAGTTCTACACACAGCTGGGGAAATATTTCAGATTGTAAAGTCCCACCAGTGATTTTTAATGGTCTCTGTGCCTTGCCCCAAATTCTGTTGTAGAGTTAATCTTGTACCTTCATCTGTATTTTAATGAATGTTGTTATATATGAGAAAGTGAACCTCTAAACCTTAATTGGTCCAGTCGTGTGCCCATATTGTAGCTCCTTGTGGAGCTTTTTCTTCTCTGCTTCTTTTGTTTTATTGTGTGTTTACTTTGGATTCAACCTGTGCTTCTGCATTGCATTCCTGGTATTTTGAGTTTCTTCTTCAGGAGAAGGCACTCCCTTATCTTAGGAATTTGTGGCACATTTATGTTAGGCAATTCTTGGAAATAAAATGTGTTAGCTCAAGCCTAGCAGGCAGAGGCTAACATAGAAAGATTCCATTGATGAATTCTGCAATGACAGAGAAATACAAGTGGAATGCTGCTGCCTAAGATGTCATGTCCTCCATTTTGTCACTTGCAAGGGACTCTCCCCCTAGCAATGGTCAGCATTCTTTGGACACTGAACACACTTAGTCTTTATTAGTGGATTCCATCCTCTTGGGCTTTTCCTCATTTCTGAATATTTTTTATTATTGTTGTTACTTCTGTAATCTTTCTCCATGTTTTTTAAATTGTTTTTGCACATCTGCTTCTTAGTTCTGCCAACCTTGTTCATATCTCCCTTGTGTGTGTGTGTGTGTGTGTGTGTGTGTGTGTAGTGCTGTTTTAACTGCGCACCTGATAGCACTCCAAGCCTGAATTCTGGAATTAGAAGGAATAAAATGGAAACAGCAACGAAGTATGGAGTATCTGTGCTCAGGATTCTCATCAGGCTGTTCGATTGCCATCATTAATAGCAATACATTAATAATTGCCAGGATGTCTTGAAGGTCTCTCATTTCTGAAGTTGCCATCAGGTAAAGCCAAGTTAGTGGCAGTTAACAGCAAAACTTAACAATTAGCAGCCTTTTCATCATATTGAAATCTGCTGCTTAAGACAGCTTCCTCATTTTCACTAATAGTAGGGCCAGTACTCAAACTTTGTTGTTATTTGCTGTCAAGTGGAATTCAGCTTGTGGTGACTCTATGAATGAGAGATCTCCAAGAACCCTAGTCATCAGCTGCTGTGCTTAGGTCTTGTAAACTCAGGGCCGTGGCTTCCTTTACTGCATCAATCCACATGTAATATGTTCTCCCTCTTTCCCTACTGTCTTCCACTTTACTAAGCATCATTGACTTTTCCAATGGGTATGTCTTAAAATGCTGAACCTAGGTGAACTTTGATAGAGAGTGGTAGTTACTGGGTTTGACTAGAACAGGGGATGCCAATCTTCAAATTTTCATTGTGGGCATGAGCCAATCATTCTCTCAAATTACCCCTTCATCACAGGCTCCTTATGAGGATGGGGGTAGAAGAAAGAAGGGACAGTCAGTGGTGTTGCTAAGGTTGGTGTCAGCCAGTGCAGTAACTCTGTACGGTATCCTTAGTTGTGTTTTTTGTATCAGTGTTAATCAAATTGTAATTCACTGACTGTAATGACAATAGTAGTGATGTAAGCAACTAGTAAAATTAAAATTACTCCTTTAAATTACAATATATGCACAACCTAAATGTATTTACATTTACTTATTGAGCTCTGTGATTAAAGTGAAACTTTGATAAGAAAACAATAGAATTTGAAGTAAAAATGTTTAATTACATTAAAATTATGTTTATTTTAATTAACATCCACAAGGGATCAGAAGGAAGTACATACCACCTTTTAAAATAACATCCACCATGCACCATTACAAACTAGAAAGCCTAAAAACTTTTCAGTAAAGAAGCTAACAAATGAACCATTTTTAAAATCAACAATCCAATGTAGATTTTTTTTAAATCAAGCTAAAATTAAAATGCTGACAGAGAAAAACAAAATCAGAAGTAAAGCAAGGTTGGCACCAATTGTTAGTTGCCTTTGGGAGACCATGCCAGAGGCAGAGTGCTACTGCCAAGAAGGCTTCTTGGTAAACACACAATGTGTTTTTCCCACAGGTGGTATTCAGAGGAGGGCCTCCTCCAGATATCTCAACACACAAGCAGGGTGATATGGAGGGAAGTGCTCCTTCATGTATACAAAGTCAGCTTGAAGTTCTGGCACTGTTCCATGAGGAAGCAAAGCAGTAGGTAAAGACCTCCATGTCCTCAGTGGGGCTGATGGGGAAGACTCCCCAGGTGGGCTGTGGAGCCATAGGAAGTGGAAGAAGGGCGCCTGTGAGACCACCTCTTGCTTCTGCACATGGACCCAGTGCTGGATGCCAGGTGTCAAGAGGGAGCTGCAGACGTAGCAGGTGGCTTCTCCTGTTCACATCAGTGGCAGCGGTTCAGTTTCCCAAGGAGGAGGAAGCCTCGACCCCACCAGGGCTTGGCTGTTCATCTGCTTGTGCTCTTCATCACTAGTGAGGTTGATCTTGTTCTCCTTTGAGAAGACCCTGTAAGCCTGGGTGCTGCCACTGTATTCCCTCATGGCTTCCTTGCTGGCTAAGCCTTTGCTGACCCTGGCACCAACTTCTGCCTAGGCCCACCCCCTTGCCACTCACTGTCTCTATGGCCCCCTCTGCAGCTCTCCAAAGAGATGCAGCATTGGGTCCCCAAAAGAGCACTGGCCACAGCCTCTTCTTCCAGAGCTTCTCTACCAGTAGCAGCCGATTCACCAGGCACAAGGGCAGTGGCATTACTAAGAAGGGTATCACCCCTCTCTGATGATACCATC
Source organism: Cyclura pinguis (assembly GCA_030412105.1). Taxonomy (NCBI): domain Eukaryota; kingdom Metazoa; phylum Chordata; class Lepidosauria; order Squamata; family Iguanidae; genus Cyclura; species Cyclura pinguis. The sequence continues at coordinate 47,237,663 of CM059604.1, forward strand.
AGTGCCATCAGAGAGGGGTCTCTCCTCTACCTGCACTGCCCTAGTGATGCCATTAGGGACAGCGAATGCTTCTTGGAAGACATGTGAATGCAAATGAAATGAGTAGATCAAACTGTTATCAATTAATCCTGCTCCATGGCTAGACGATGAAAGGCCATTGTGAGCTCCTTTCAACCCTCTCTGATCTTTATAAAGAAAGAATGGAGTGTATATTAAATATAGATTATATTTTGTATTTCTTCTTCAGGCTTCAGTCATAAGGACAGGGAACCTATTTCTTTTTTAAAAAAGAAGAAATGAGAGTTTGCCCAGTTCTTTGAAACCATGTCAGAGGGCATGTTTTGGTTAAGGCAGTGCTTTGTTAATCCCTGAATCTGAATGGCATTTCCCTTTTAAAAGTGTGTATTTTTAAAGAATCTTACATGTGTAGAATTGTTTCTTTGTGTATGATTTATGCATTGTGACTTCCTGCAGGTTGGCAACAGGGGAGGCCTAAGAAGGTTTTTAGCTTTACTTACATCTTCATTATCACTAAATTAACTGAGCCATCTTTAGACCTTCCTCTTTTCTCTTCCTGCTTTGCTCACAAAGTGGGTGGCAAACAGTAACAGGGAAGACAGGATGTAAGTGAAATAGATTTCATGAATGTCCTCAAGTTTTTAGGGCAGGATCAGCAGTTTCTTTCTTGAGAATACTGTAAAGGGAAATTACTGTCGCAATAAAACTGTAATATACACATTCATTGCTTGTAGAATGTTGAGATTTAATACTTGGTCTCCTTATAATCTAGTTTTCCTTTTCAAGATTTTCCTTATTGCAGTGTTAGAATGACACAGTGTTTTAGAAGATTCTAAAAGCTGTTAGTATTGAGTTTGCAATACTGCATAATGAGTTTCCCCCAATGAGTGAATCAGCGTCAACTATGTACCCAAGCTGTGTGGTTATATCTGGGTAAACATCAGGAGAGTGACTGTGTCAGACTTGCATCATGAAACTGTTTCTGAAATCATTTGGCTGAGTTATATTTTAGGATGAAAGGATTCTGCACATCTTTCTCTGTTATTTCTAGAGTTTCTGAGAATGTGAAGATCCTTATGTATGCAAAATAACACTAGCCACACATGAGAGGAATACTTGGAGGAAATGCAAGATTTGCTGGAGTAGATTTTAAAAATTTAGGAAAACCAGGGTCAGGGAAGAGGAATATACTCCAGATGGGGAGGATACACAGTAATTGTGAACATGCATGGAAATGTGCCAAAGAAACATGAGGAAGAGCATGGAGAGAACACAGGCAGTGTCACAGACAGCCACTGTGGATGCATAAGGTTCACAAGAAACTTTTCCTGATCTGTTGTGTCATATTACTTTGCCCTAATCTAAGGTTGCTGAATCTCTTCCCTCTGTTTCCTGTGTTCAGATAGAAGTGCTATTATGTAGCCAAAATAGAGCTGTCTGCTCCCAGTTGGGAACTATGAGCTGATCTGGAATAACTCCAAGGTTTGCAGTAGTACAAAAAATCTTCAGGGGAAAAAAACTCATGGGGGAGGTGGAACAAAATTGCTCAATAAGACTGAGTATACACAAAGGCCACAAAATGCCGACTGATGTGGAATGTGGGAACTCAAGGAAGAAGGGCTATTCATCATGAAAGAGAGAATAGCTGGCTAGAACGGTGAAGAGGAACTATCCACACTGAAACATTTTGTTGCACTTTTTGCTGGTCTGTACCATATTATTTTTGTTGACTTCTTACCACATAAAATATCACATTAAGAATGTATCTTACAATATTCTGGCTGTAATTAATCATTAATGATTGTAGAATGACTTCTTATAATTCTCCCATGCTTTCATTTTTAATTATTAATATTTCTACTTTATAGAAATGTCAGAGCGCTTCTTTAATTATCTGAAAAATTATAACTATAGAAATATAAATCTTAACAACAAGCTTCTACATGTTTTCCAACTTTTGAATCTAAAGCAACCAATTTTTTTTTAAAAGAGCAGCAACAAATTGTAATTCTTAAAAATTGTAAGGAAACTTGATTTGGATGTGATTTACAAATAGATGAAGTTCTTCTTCATAGTCTATGTGACTCACAGAAATGGGTCATCCGTGCCTGCACCGCGCATCTCTTGGAAATTTCTAGAGCTGTATGTCATGTATTTTGGTGGTAGCCCTTCCCACCTCTTGCGTGCCTATGTAGTGCATTTCCCACCAGAACCCTCGAGCCTGTCCCCTTCTCTCTTCTTCATTGGGGGTTCTTCTACTACTACTTCCTTGTGTCCAAGAAGGATGGAAGATTGGGGCCCACCCTGGACCTTTGAGGTGCAAAAGTTTATGTGCAATCAAGAGGTTTCAGAATGATCACTTTCAGTTCCATCCTCTCCCTGTTGCAAAAGGGCTATTGGTTTGCCACTTTAGACTGAAAGATTGTTATTTTCACACTGTGATCAGGCTGTCCTACAAGCTCTTCCTTTGCTTCATGGTGAGAAGAAAAGTATACCATGTCCATGTCCTTCCTTTTGGCCTTTTCACTGTTCCAACTTATAAACTCATAGCCTGATGGTGCGAAAGCTGTTCCTGTAGATATTTAGTCTGACCTGGTCAGACATATACTTGAGGCTGCACATTAGCTGCACATCAGTTTTCTACTTGATGGTTCCATTGTTATAAATGGAACAAGTTCCTGGAATTCATGACTTGCTGGATCATCTCTCTGGATAGAATGTTAGTGAGCCATGTTCCAGACTTCTTAATTCCCTGTCTGACAGGAGCTTATTCTTGTCTTCTATCAGGTGCTGTCTGGCAGCAATATCTTGAATTTCCAGACTCTTGGTAAACCATCTTGCTTTCTGGATCCAGCAGTTAAAAGATTCCTGAGAGGCTATAAGAATATGCATCCACCTGTCACTGGCTGAAGCCCTGAATTGGTCCTTTCTCAGCTGCCCAAGAAATTTTCAGCCTATGGCTTTCTGCAATGTTAGACTGCTCACTTGGAAAGAGCATTTTTGGTTGCCATCACCTCTGCCAGGAGAGCAAATGAGCTCTGTGCCTTAAGAATGGATCTGCCTTACCTGCGCTTCCATAAAGACAGAGTAAACCTTAAACCGGATATTCATTTCTGCCCAAGGAAGCAATAGCTCTGGTCATTCTGGCTTTCAAATGAATCAGGACGTCATCCTCCCAGCATATATGCAGAGTCTTTCCTCAGACCTAGAACACTCTTTGCACTGTCTGAATGTGTATAGAGCCCTAACCTATGTCAACTGCACAACATCATTTTGCCGTTTCCAGAGACTGTTTGTTACTTCAGCAGTAAGAAAGGTCTTCCTGACTTCACTCAGTGCTTCTCCAAATGGGTTGTAGCTACCATCCATCTGCTTATGAACTTGCTAGGAAGCAAACTGTTGCCCGGGTGAAGAACCATATGACCAAAGCTATTGCACTATCAGTGGTTTGCCTGGAAAGTGTACCACTTCATGACATCTTGTAGGGCTGTTACCTCGTCACAGCTGTCAACATTTATCTCACATCACAGACTGGACACAAGGTCTCAAGTGGAGGCTGCTTTTGGGAGGGCTGTTCTCTTCTCTTGTGTGGCATGATGCTCCCTCCTTCTTTGATTAGTAGTTTTCTAGTCTTTCATTTGTGTGAGTCACAGAGACCACAAAGAAGAGGTTACCTATAAGTGTGGTTCTTCGAGTGGTCATCTGTGAACACACAACACCCTCATCCTCCCCATGTAGTGTCCTGTCTCTCTTTAGGCGCTTGGGCTGCTGCTTCAGCGTCCAGCAGACTTAGGGTTTTGACAGGAATTTTGCTACAGGTGAGAGGGACTATTGCTATTGCCAAAATGCATGCCACAAAGCTCTAGCAGTTTCCAAGACTTTGTGCAGGCAAACATGACCCATTTGTGTGAGTTCACACATGACACTTGAAGAACCACAGTTACAGATAAGCAACTGGTTCTTCTCCGAAGTGTATATGTAAGGATCTGATTTGTTTGTCTGGAAGAATAATTCTAAAATCATTAAGTTATAAATTTAGTACTAGGCTTATATAGTAGTTAAATGAGCTTCATGCTGTCATACTATTATTTAAGGATATTGCAGTGATGTTAATTTACACATTTGCAAGTTACATATTAAGGACAGTGTTATTGTGTGGTCTTCTAGTCATTTCCGACTTACCGTGACCGTAAGGCGAACTTATTGGGGTTTTCTGGGTTTGAGAGTGAGTGACGCACCCAACGTCACCCAGTGGGTTGCCATGGCCATGGCCAAGAGGGGAATCGAACCCTGGCCTCCAGGATCATAGTCTAACACTCAAACCACTACACAATTCTGGCTTTCTTTAAGGACATTAACTAGCGTTTAGTGCTGAATTGTACCTCTAGCCTCAGAGGATGATTTTGCGTCCTTCAGGGCTGAGTCATCCTAGTCATTTCCAGATGACGCAGTTTTAATTGTATGTATGTGATAGTTCTGGATGTTTTGTGTTACTTTCAGATGTTGTAAGCATATATTTTGTCTATATGCTTGTCTGTTGGGGATTCTTCTTTCTTATTTATCAGCTTTTTATGTTGAATTGCTGAGGGTTTTTTTTTATCTCTTTTGCTCTCTCCTGCCACATTTTAGTGGTTGATTTGTGGGAGGTGTCAAGGCTACAGAGCTGGTGGTGCAGAAGGGTTATAGTTGAAGAGCAACAAAATTGCATCCTTCAACCATCTGGCCATCCACCATTGTGTCATAATTACTGTATACCATTCCCACTCTCATAAGTTGTGGTCACAGCACCTCTCAGCAAAAAGCACTGTCAGTAATACTTATATATGCCCCGTCCAAATAGCTTAGTTTAACTTAACTTAGCTTTGCTTTCTTATGTATCCTTTGTATACTGGGACTTAAGACAGCTAATAATATGATTTAACTAAACAGATAACTAAAATCACAGTGAGTTATAATAGTAAAACACAAGCAGGTTATCGTATTAAAACAAACACTAAGTTAAAAAAATTCAAATGCACATGGGAAGGAAGGAAAAAGTACAGCTTCTCCCATTAAAAACCACCTCTTCAGTAGTCTGTCCACTGCAGAAAACCTCCCTGAACAAAGGCTCATGTATCTCTTACTTAATTCAGTAACATCTTATTACAAATGAATATTTGAAAAAACAAAAATGGATGAAACAGCCAGAAACAAACATGTAACAAGTGTATGCACAGTGTGTGTAACAAATAAAATAAAACATAAAAAAAAATGTACATTCAATTTGCAGTGACTTTCTGAATAAACTTTAATGTTAATATACCAAACATGATAATTTTATATCAAATCAAATTATGCATAATGCATTTTATGTTCCTAAATTAACTTTCAATCTTTAAAGGATGCTAATATAGCATTTTTAAAATTTTTCTGAATTTTTTTTTCCTGGAAAAAAAATCATAGTTTTTTTTTCCTCGGATGATTCAACACTCGTAGAAATTTTATACATGCCTGGGGTTGGAAGTCTTCATCTGTGCCCCTGTTTACCAGAATCTCTTTCTTCATAAAAGTATTAATAGCAATGGAAAATAAAGATTGGTTTCATTGGTGTTTGGAGGAACCATCCTTGAATGATTGTTTTAATAAGTAGCAAAGCTATTACTCTCTCTGTTATTTCTTTATGGTACATAATGTGGCTCTGGTAGTTCCTAGCAACTGTATTATGTTCTATTGCCAGGTTATTTCACACAGGACAATGATCAGTATTTGAACAACTTAAAAGTTTACAAAATAATGGTCTGACCCAGAGATTTTCACTTACAAAGGGGCATCCAAAAGACGTTTACCACACTATTTACAAGAGCTTTATTTACAGAAGCTTTGTCTAACCGTTGCAAAAAAGTATTTGCAACTGAGTAGATGTGGCCTTGAGATACTTTAAAGTGCTTTCAGCCTGGCTGTTGTGCCTTTAATATAGCCTTCTCTAATATAGCCTTCTGGTTATGGATGACAGGAGTGATAGTTCAACACATTTGGAGGGTCCCAGTTTAAATAAGCATGTTTTGATGGATGTTGCTTGCTATTTCCTTCATAGATCCAAAAGACAGGAACTAAATCTTATTCCACATCAACACTTGGTGTGTGATCCTTCTGCTACCCCTCTGCAGCTTCCTAGAGATGAATTTGGAAGGCACAGCCTCTTACAGTTATTGCAATGGAAGATCAGCCTGGTGGTGAGACAGAGGCTATACAGCAAACAGCTACAGCAGCCTGTCCACCATCCTTTGTCAACCTGCTGAAAGTCCATAGAGAGCTGTTAGTTGGCAAAGTTCGTAATACCCAGTGTTTGATTGACAACTTGCTCAAGAATGAGTATTTCTCAACTGAAGATGCAGAGATTGCTGCACAGTATCCAACCCAAGCTGACAAGGTATTTGCTTCTCTTTTTGATTTAAGGCCTGCCTTCAAAAGTGTGCTGTCAAAAAACCCAAAGTGGATGACTTAATGAGATCTGGTGCAGTTGCTTAAGGACTGAACTGTATTTACAAGAAGTGTGTTTGTTCAAATCTTGCTTCAGCAGTGAATTCACTTGGTGACCTTAGGCAGATGACTGTCCTCTCTGTGATCTCTTCCATATTTTGCAATTATAGCGGTTCTATACCACTTTAACTGCCATTTCTGCATTCAGCGGAGTCCCAGGATTGGTAGTTTGGGGAGGCAGAAAGCAAAAGCAAAAACAGTTACCTTTGACTATATAGGAAAAAAAAAAACAGCCACAGAAAATTTAAATGACTTTAAAGTGGATGATGAAGATATCAAAATTATGAAAAAAAATCTGATTTTTGCATCCATCATTTAACCAAATTGATATGAAGAAATCAGAAAAATACTGAGACATGGAAGGACAGCTATGAAAGAACTAGGTAAGATCCTGAATTGTAGCATAATGATACATAGAGGACAAAAGTCAGGATTATCCATACCATTTTGATTTCTTTGCACGAATCTGAAAGGTGAACAGTGAAAAAAGCTGATAGGAGAAAAAAAATCAACCTATTTGTAATGTGGTGTTAGAGGAGAGTTTTACAAATACTATGGTCTACCAAAAACGGATATAAATGGGCCTAAAAGCAAAATCAATATGAATTCTCGCTAGAAGCCAAAATATCTTAAAATGAGATTATTGTCCTTTGGAGGTATCATGACATGGCATGACTCATTAGAAAAGTAGAAGGCAGTAGGAAAACTAGAAGGCTACATTAGAAGTGGAGAAAAGTCAGTCAAAGAAGCCATGGCCCTGAGTTTGCAAGACCTTAACAAGGATATTAATAACATGTCTTGGAAATCTCTCACTCATATGTTTCCCATAAGCAAAAGCTGATATGACAACACATGACAACAATAACAATATATATTTGTGTGTGCATGTGTATAAACATACACACACTTCAAACAGTGGGTGGAAAGGCCAGATGTCTATAGACAACTGGCTGTTAGAAACCTTCTAGCCTTGGGGGTTATTTCTTTCACAAGCTGAAATGTTAGTTTCGAGCAAGACTGATCTTCTTGATGAACCAGTTAAGCAGCATTTGGAGTTTCAGTCCACCATGATTTTCATTCAAGAACTTGGTGCACTGAGGAATTCTTTAGGGTACAGATCCTGCAGATTCTGAATGACTTGTACTGTTTTTGTGGAAATGTATTTGTATTCTTTAAGCACTGGTCAGAAAGCTGCAAAATAAAGAGTGCGTGATGGCCAATCTAACCGTGGCTTCACTGAAAGTCTGTGGGGCTGAGCAGCTTAATTTAACTTTATTTATTTATTCATTCTTAATTAGATTCATATTCTTCCTTTCCTCCACTGAGTGCAATGCAATATACATAGTTCTTCCTTCCTCACTTTATTGTCTTCACAACAATGAATATTGTGTATCAGGTTGGCAGGGTCAAGGTCACCTGCTAAATTTAAAGGTTTGGTGGGTATTTGTGACAAGGCCTACTTTTCTTCTCACAAACTGGTATGGCAGCTTCCCTCTCCCCAATCTGCGAAAGCACCTTGCCACTTTATACAGGTCTGGCCTCCCCTTGAAAACACCACCTTCATGTAGAAAGGATAAAGCCTTTCAGTTGCTATTTAGAATGGTTTACTGATGTATGGTAGCATGCTTGTGTTTGTTTAGAACTACTAAAAATCATTCAGTTGAATCAAAATATATAAAAATATACTGTAATCTTTATTAAAATGACAAGCAGAATAAAGTATTGGTTTTGTATATATGTCCAAGCTTAAACAGATCTTCAGAATGTGTGTAGACAGTTCCTTATGTCTTTACATCTGCATAAAGGCACAGGTCTCTCACATGCACAGCCCTCTGGCTACCCTGTTGCCACAGGTTCAGTTTTCAAATCTAGGTCACTCTCTCTGATCAGATTCAAAAGTGGGTTGATTTCTCTTCTGCCCCTCTCTCTAGGCTTTCTCTGGGAAAACACCCCTTTCATTCAATACCCTCCCCCCTTGGTTGAATGAGAACTTCTCTAGCTGATGAATTCACCCTTAGCCCTTGCTCCCTGAAGTCTGGTTTCTAAACCAAATCAGAATGCCTGCTATTTATGCATTTTTTTCTGAGGTCTCCATCCCCCCCTTCACATTAAAGGGCCTAGGTTTCTTTCTGGAGGGCCATTATGGTTGCCTAACAACCTGTTGCTAGGCTGCTTCTTTGACACCCACTCTGACTCCCCTAGAGTCCATCACAGTATTTGACCGTCTCATGTCTTGATCCAGCAGTGTACCACTATACCACACAGGTGCTCAATAGAATAATCATATAACAGGGCATAATTGTCTTTAACCATGCTTATATTGTAGAGCCTTCTGATATGTTTCTTGTTTGGAGAAATAAAATGCATAGAAAGTTCAGGGGATCTGTTTGTAGCCCTATACTTGGTAACTTTTCCCATTGCTGCTGTCTGCAGTTCTGTGGACATCTTGATCACAGAGGTCTTCCCATGTTGGCCTCCATGTTCAATGTATTCCCCTGCTGCACAATTATGATTCCATAAACCTGGGGGCTTCTGGGTATAGTGGCCTACACAAGAAAATTTCTCCATCTCAGACATCTACACCTCAGACATCCACACAAAAAGGTGGACAGTGAGGGCCAGAGAACCCACTGGAAACAGTACTGAGGTGAGAGTCACCAATCCTTTTTGACACAGTTTTCACCTTCACACAAAACATGTGAGAAAGGGGCTGAATGGGTGTTGAGGGGTCATGCGCAGACTTCCTGGATGTGGCTTCATGTCACTTGAACCATGGCCGGTATAACATTTAAAGAAGATGTATTTAAACATTGTGTTCATTTTGTTACCAGCAAAAGACAAAGCGATCACAGAGATGGACAGCTCCCCATGAGGAAGTTTTTTTTGTCTATTGGGCTTAGAAAAAAAAGCAATTTGATTTTGAAAAATCAGATTATGCATGTGGTATAGCCTAGTTTAATTATCTTTCCAGCTAAGGAGAAATAGCAAGCATTTTATAGAAAACTGGAGAGTATTCTATGTATTAAACCATTCACAGCCTGAATCTTCCTGTGACATTTTGTGTGACCTTTTCTCAGGTTCGTAAAATTTTGGATCTAGCTCAGAGCAAAGGAGAAGAGGTTGCAGAATATTGCATCTATGTCCTGCAGCAAGTTGCTGATGCTTACTATGAGCTGCATCCATGGCTGGAAGAGATTGGATTTCAGCCTTCGGAGGGCATTAGTAATAAACCTGTGGAAAATACTGACCCAGGTAGGATATCCAGCTTTGAAATTTCATTGTTCTTTATGGAAAACAATGTTCCTTCCTTTAATGTCAGTGAAAACCATTTCCAGGAGAAATTACCAATGAAGGCTCACAGTGTGCTTTCCTTACAACATATCCAAAGCTTGGAAAAATTAATTTATTAGACTATAGCTTCTGGAATACCTGAGCCAACATGGCCTATTATTATCAGCAGACGAGCTATCATAAGAAGTAAAGTGATATGTACACATGCCATAAATAGAGTAACATCGTCTGTGATATCCAAATATATTACTTTTTCATTGCCAGTGGTGCTTTGGTTTTTTTTTTTTTTTCCCTGTAGTCACAGGTAAACAGTAAAACAGTCTTTCCTAATGTGATGCCCTTAAAATGTTTTGGGCTTGCAGGTCCCAGAATTCTTGATTGTTGATCCATCTGGCTGAGGCTGATGAGGATTACAAGTCCAGAACATAAGGAGGGCACCAGGCTGGGAAGGACATCAGTAAAAGGACAGTGCTGTGATGAAAGGTGTAAATGAAGTATCTGCATCTTGCATCATATATAATTATTGTACCTGCTCTATGTTTAGGGCAGTTCCATATAATTTCCAATTCCAATGAATTTAGGATGCTTCACAGGTGTCGGTTTGAAGATGTGATAATTCTCATAATACTTAAATTGCTGCAGGTGAAACCACATAGTGGAGAGCAATAACTGATGTCAGCTTTCCATTTGCTTTACAGAATCATGAATGTGTGTGCATAGGATTAGTACATATTGCAGTCTATGTGTGTGAAACACATTTGCCAGCATCCTGTTAGGCACATCTACATTTTCCTTACTCATGCAGAAGTCTTCTGGGTGCTGTAGAGGTTGGTATTTCCTTCCTTCCTCTGCAGCACCTGAAGCCCCCACTCCCACATGCTGAAAAACCTACGGTTCTCTGGCAGTTTCAGTTCTGATGTCATCATTTCACCAGACATTTCTGTGATGCTCCCTGCAACCTTGGAGCAGGGAACACCTGTGCGTGGTGGCTTCGGGGACTAAGGCTGTATAGCTCAGCCTAGTATAGATCCGTATGCAGATCTTTGCATTACACTGAGGAAGTGTTGGATTGCAGCCAGTATTTGAGATCTAGAGGTCTACTTTAGACATATCAATGAACTTCCATCTTAAAAAACTTTTTGGGTTTCTTTGAACAAAAGGTGCACATGAAATAGCCAATTTCCTTTAAAGTTTCTCTGAGGAATGAAAATAACATTTCTGTTTGAGAAATGCAAACCTAAAGCTCCCTTTGGGTGCCATCTATTAATTCCGTAGTAATTTTGTGGCACAGTAGCCCTTTGTAGTCTTTTTGTTGGCTCTACTATAATGTTGTGGTTACTTAATTAAGCTTATATCCTGCCTTTTCTTCAGTGAACTCAAACTGGAATATATAGTTTTCCTGTTTCCTATTTTATCCTCACCAAAATCCCTATGAGGTAGCTGACGCTGAGAAAGAGTTACTGGCCCATGATCACCCACTGAATTTCATGGCTCAGTGGGGATTTAATCCTGGATCTTCCAGATTCCAGTCAGCACTCTGACCACCAAGCTATATTGGCTGCTTGCATTTTAATTTTACATTAAAATTTCTTTTAGTAATACCAAATGTTATCTTAGTCAGCAGGTATCAGCAGAAACTTAAAGATGAATTGGGCCGAGATACAAAGTTCATTTTGTCATATACACAAAAGGAAGACATGTTGCTTGAAGAAACTTATTCTTCCAACATTATGGAGTTTGTCAAGCACAACAATGAGAAACTTGGTGATGTGAATGCCCTAGAAGACCTGCTTAGTGACAGTATTGGCCTAATTAATGAAAATGGAGAGACCATCTTTGTCTTTGGGGATGCAGGAATTGGGAAATCTTTGTTGTTACAAAAGATGCAAAACCTCTGGTCCAAGAATGAATTCAACATTGGGGCCAAATTCTTTTTCCGGTTCCGATGCCGAATGTTCAGCTGTTTTAAGCAAGATGAAGCCATCTGTTTGAAAGACCTTCTGTTTAAATACAACTGTTTTCCTGATCAGGATCCAGAGGAGGTCTTTGACTTTATTGTGAAATTCCCTCACACAGTTCTGTTTACTTTTGATGGCTTTGACGAGATCCATTCTGACTTTGATCTTAGTAGCATTCCTGAGATCTGTTCACCCAGTGAATCCATCCACCCACTTGCTTTGCTGGTGAGCCTTCTCACTGGGAAGCTTCTGAAGGGTTCCAGGAAAGTTCTGACAGCAAGAACAGGGACCGAGATTGACAAAAACATTATCAGGAAGAAGGTGTATCTCCGAGGGTTTTCCGTCAGTAATCTGAAAGAGTATACCAGAATGGTCTTCAAAGATGAAGGGTGCCGGGCCTTGGTTCTCAACCAGCTGGAAGCAAACCCAAATCTCTGCACTTTATGCTCTGTACCTTTATTTTGCTGGATTATCTTCAAATGCTTTGATCATTTTTACTCCACATTTGATAGCCATGAACTCCCGGACATCACAGTCACCTTAACGGATATTTTCTTGCTCATGACTGAAGTCCACTTGAACCGGACTCAGAAAACAAATTTGCTGAAGAAGAACACAAGAAGCCAAGTGGAGACATACAGGACCAACAAAAACATTTTGTTTGCTCTGAGTAAAATAGCACACAGAGGAATGCAGAAGTCTCTTTTTGTCTTTGATCAAGATGAAGTTCTTCGTGACCTCTCTGAGCAAGACTTACACTTGGGTTTCCTCCGGGCGGTTCCTGACTATGGAAGCTGCAGTGACCAATATTCCTATGAATTCCTGCACTTGACTTTGCAGTCCTTTTTTACTGCTTTATTCCTGGTAATGGAGGAGAAAGTGGGTACAAAGGAATTGCTGCATTTCTTTGTGGAATGCTCTACTCTTGATACCCCACTATTTGATTGCTTGCCAATCACCTGGTTGAAAAATCGCCGTGCAACAGGAGAAGATCCTTTCAGGAATAATGAGCACTTTCATTTCACCAACCTCTTCCTCTGTGGCTTGCTTTCCAAAGCAAATCACAAACTGATTAGACATCTGGTTCCGTCAGCCTGCGTTAAAAAGAAAAGGAAAATGCTCCTTGCTTATTTTTCTGAAAGCATGAGGTCCCATCTCAAGAGCCTCATCCGAGCGAGGCTAAAGGAATACAAGCAGCTTCAAGTCAGGCCCAATTTTGTGTGGATGCTGAGGTGCATCTATGAGACTCAGAGTGAGAAGGTTGGCAAAGGGGTTGCCAAGAACATGCGGGCCAATTATCTCAAGCTGACCTACTGCAATGCCTATTCTGCTGACTGCACAGCTATCTCTTTCATCCTGCATCATTTCCACAAGCACCTGGCCCTTGATTTGGACAACAACAATATCAATGATTATGGAATAAAGCAACTTTTCCCTTGTTTTAGCAAGTTGGCAGTACTACGGTAAGCTCTTGGACTTTGTCCTTGCTTCTTGTTTTTATGCAGCCAGTTTACTATGCTTTGTTAAAGTGGGAGAGGGCTTGAGTTCTTCCTCTTCTTTTCTTCTTCCCCTCATGTACAGAAAATGGAAGAAGGGGGAAACCACCAAAGAAGAATTTAAGCAAGTAGCTAGGAGATGTAGGGAGGAGGTCAGAAAGGCTAAAGCACAGAACGAACTTAGGCTGGCCAGAGACATCAAAAACAATAAAAAGGGCTTTTTTAAATATGTCCATAGCAAAAGGGAAAAGAAGGAGGCAGTAGGGTCGCTGCGCAGAGAAGATGGCGAATTACTAACAGGAGGAAGAGAAAAGGCAGAACTACTTAACACCTTCTTTGCCTCCGTTTTTTCCCAGAAGGATACAAGCACTCAACCTGGTGGTTGGGGAGCAGGGGAGGAAGCAGAGGAAATGAGGCACATAATAGGTAGAGAGGTGGTACAGGAATACCTGGCCACACTGGATGATTTCAAGTCTCCAGGGCCAGATGACTTGCATCCTAGGATATTAAAAGAACTGGCAGAGGTCATTTCGGAACCGCTTGCTATAATCTTTGAAAAATCTCAGAGGACAGGAGAAGTTCCAGCAGACTGGAAGAGGGCAAATGTTGTCCCCATCTTCAAGAAGGGAAAAAAAAGAGGACCCAAATAATTATCGCCCAGTCAGCCTGACATCAGTACCCGGAAAGATTCTGGAGCAGATCATTAAGCAGTCAGTTTCTAATCACTTAGAAAGCAACGCGGTAATCACGAGAAGTCAACATGGATTTCTCAAAAATAAGTCATGCCAGACTAATCTTATCTCTTTTTATGATAGAGTTACTAGCTTGATAGATGAAGGGAATGCTGTGGATGTAGCATTTCTCGATTTCAGTAAGGCCTTTGACAAAGTTCCCCATGACATTCTTGCAAAGAAGCTAGTAAAATGCGGGCTGGACAGGGCTACTGTTAGTTGGATTTGTAATTGGTTGACCGACCGAACCCAAAGGGTGATCACGAATGGCTGCTTTTCATCCTGGAGAGAAGTGACTAGCGGGGTGCCACAGGTTCTGTCCTGGGCCCAGTGCTGTTCAATATCTTCATCAACGACTTGGATGAAGGAATAGAGGGCATGCTGATCAAATTTGCCGATGACACCAAATAGGAAGGGGTTGCTAATACGCCAGAAGACAGGATCAAAATTCAAAATGACCTGGACAGATTGGAGAGCTGGGCCAAAGCTAACAAAATGAAATTCAACAGAGAGAAATGTAAGGTCCTACACTTAGATAGAAAAAATGGAATGCAAAAATATAGGATGGGGGACACGTGGCTGGATAGCAGTACGTGTGAAAGGGATCTAGGAGTCTTAATAGACCACAAGCTGAACATGAGTCAGCAGTGTGATGCAACCGCCAAGAAAGCCAACGCAATTCTCGGCTGCATCAATAGGAGTATGGTGTCTAGATCGAGAGAGGTACTGGTACCACTCTACTCTGCTTTGGTTAGCCCTCATCTTGAATACTGTGTCCAGTTCTGGGCACCCCAATTCAAGAAGGATATGGTCAGGCTGGAGCAGGTCCAGAGGAGGGCAACCAAAATGGTGAGAGGCCTGGAAGCCATGCCCTATGAGGATAGACTTAGAGAGCTGGGTATGTTTAGTCTGCAGAAGAGAAGGTTAAGAGGGGACATGATAGCCATGTTTAAATATTTGAAGGGATGCCATGTAGAGGAAGGAGAGGGCTTGTTTTCTGCTGCTCCAGAGACCAGAACAAGGAGCAATGGATTCAAGCTGCAGGAAAGGAGATTCCACCTGAACCTCAGGAAGAACTTCCTGACAGTCAGGGCTGTTCTGTTGGGGTTCTGGAATCCCTGACATGTTCGGCAGTGGAATATGCTGCCTCGGAGTGTGGTGGAGTCTCCTTCTTTGGAGGTTTTTAAGCAGAGGCTGGATGGCCATCTGTTGGTAGTGCTTTGAGGGTGTTCCTGCATGGCAGGGGGTTGGACTGGATGGCCCGTGTGGTTTCTTCCAACTCTACATTTCTATGATTCTATGATTCTATGTGTGCCTGCCCTGAGAAGAGACTTCCTGATTTGTGAAGTCACACTTTGTTCCAATAACCAAACCAGGAACTTTAGTTTAAGCATAATCCACTATCCTGGTTTGCAAGCCACAGTTTGGACATCACTGGGAACTGTGCTTTAGCAAGCTGGACTTCAGCTAGGAGCATGTGCTCAAACTCATTGTTTGTGCCTGCTCCAGGAAAGCACTGAGATTATTTTTTGGAGTGGCACCATTAAATGTGAATTGGGCCACTGTGTGACCTGACTGTTGTGATTGTAAATAGGGATGTGAGTACTCTGCACTTGAAAAAATACTGCATTCAACCTAAAATGTGTGCCAAGGACTGCTGAATCCTGTCACTATAGATCCCCCCCACTGTTTTTTGGAGGGGGAGGGGGAGAATATGTTTTGCCTGTTTTATAGAGAGGAATGAGGAGCTGTATAGGGCACTAAGGTCCCAGCCTCATGTAGGTGAATATATAATTGAGCCTGACTGTCTTCATAACTGAGATTTCAGTTGCTGTTTGCACACATGTGAGCCTATCTTTCCAGCCTTAAGAACTAGACAAGTTTCTTTCCTTCTTTGTATGTTATGTCAAAGCTAAGGTTCTCAGGATGCTGCTGAATTCTGAAAGTACCAGATGTTGACACTTGTGTGGCACTTGCATAGAATGTCAGGTTATTTATAGTCTCAGTCATTTAAAAACTTTCTAAGGCTATATTCACACCAGAATTCTTTTCTGTAGCTCAGGCAAAGTCATTCAAACTAATCTTTGGAAAAATTGAGGATATCTTCCTACTTGCTGGGTTTATATATTGCCTGGATTTACCTTCTTAGCTGCTGTATTTAAAAAAAAACTGTGTGGAAGGTGCCTGTTGTTCAGACACTAAGCAACAGTGCCACAAAGAAATGTAAAGGAAATATACTGCTTCTTATTAAAATGAGGATCATCTTTTTTCTAACATATATATTGGCAAGTCATCCTGTTTCTTTCATGTCTGCTTTGTTTTGGTTTTAGTGTGAGTGTTAACCAGATAACAGATCAAGGAATAAGAGTGCTTTATGAAGAAATGTCCAAATACAAAATTGTGACTTATTTGGGGTATGTATGAGCAATGAGTTATAGCTACTAAAAGGAAGCCTGTTCTGTTCACTAAAGCAAATGTTGTAAATGGGAATTGACTTTGGTATGTGCTTGAGTAATCACTGCTGTTCAATTTATATGCAGTGCACACCTGCAAAGTTACTGATTGTGGTTGGACTGAACGATGGCATGACAAATGGGTATTCAGTTGGGCAAATGCTGAAGCATCACCACATGCTGATAGAGCCACTCAGCTACATATTTACAATCCCCAGTTGTTTATACCTGTTTATCTGTAAATAAGAGCTTTCTTCTTTTATCCTAGTGTGGAAATAGGACTTAATAGTACAAGAACAGGGAACCTCTTTCAGAACAAGGGCCAAATTACTGATTTACCTATTTCAGGCAGATTCTCAGGGACTATGTCGTAGCAGTGGATGATGCCAAAGGCAAAAAGTGTGAGGACAAAAGACCAGCATATTTGAGCTTAAACCTCTTCCTCCCAGGAACTCATAAGAGATGCATTTCATACTTGTGAAATTGGAGGGATGTGGGGGCGGGATTTCAAAAGATGAAAAATTACCACATGATGGTGTCATGGGCAAGAAAGTATGGTCTTGTGGGTCCAGATTGAGACCTGAGGGGGGCAGATTTGGCCCCAGGCTCTTAGTTCCCACACTTGTCCTAGTGTGTATGGCTGATGGTGAAGTGTTGACAGTCCGATCTTTTCTATCTGTCTGTATAAAGGAAGACTAAATTGACTTTTTAAAAGAAAGTTTTGCAGCACCACTTGCCAACTATTGTTCAGTGGCTGAGCAAAGGTTTGCATGCAGCAAGTCAGTTCCTGGTATCTCCAGATTCAAAAGAAGCTAACAAACTGTGCAAAGAGCAGGGGAAGAACAAGCACTCCCCATGAGAACTGGAAGAACCATGGCCAATCAAAATAGACAGTACTGGACTAAATGGATGAAATATATTGTCTGACCTGATACAAGACAGCTTCCTGTGTTTAATGGCCTTGACACCCTGATTCAGCCCCCACCCTCCCAGCCTGATGCCCTCCAGATTTATAGTGGGCATCAGAGTGTTTTTTACATGGGGCATTACAGTATGCAAGCTGTGGAATGTAAACATCTGCTGTCACCAGATCAAAGAGTATATTTTGTCCATATACAACACACCCATCATTATTTGCCAGTCTTAACACAGACTTATTTGTGTCTATCCAGAAGTGATGTCTCCAGAATTTAGCAAGACTTATACCCTGATCTATAGGATTGTAGGCTTAAAAAAAAAGTTCTTTTTTGTTTTTGTTTTTATCTTTTCCTTCCAAGGTTCCCATAGTCCAGGTCTGCATAAGCAAATGGGTTGTGTATAAGTAAGAGGTTATCTTTTGATTAAGCACACAAGAATGGAGAGGGAGATGTGTCCTTGATTGCTCATTGCTACACATGTCTCCTTTAAAGCTGTGAAGTGCTGACAGGCTAAATCCTTCCTTAGATGTATGACCTGCTCTGTGATTGTACTTTCCAATCCAGTGAGTAACAGATTCTCAGAAAATTGCTTAATGTGCAGAGCTCCTTCACTGAGTTGGGGTTGCTGAGTTCTGAGTTCTCTGTGTTGTCATGGAGAGTTACATATTTAACTTGCATTGAGCCTGAAAGTATGTTTATCAAGTTTTTGTACAACTGTGGTAGACAGTGTGTGGATAGATAGACACTTGTTTAAGAACACATTCACACTCCCTGAAGCATTTCAGAAAAACAATTGTGCTTAAAATCAAGATGCATGATCCCCACACCTCCTATTTTTTATGGGAATTTATGACAAATTTGTAGCATGGCAGGCATGTAGTCCGTGGTGTGTTCTGAAGGTGTGGATGAACTTTGGCCCCTTTACTTACAGAGCTTGCTCACCCCTGTTGTGCAAAGCGAACAGGCTTCTGTGCCAATTGACTTTCAAATAGGTAAAAAGAGGACCTATATATTTGATAGTAATAAGCCTATTCAGTTTGTTCAAAAAGTGTAAAATGTATAAACCTTTGTTCAGTGATTTCTCTTTTCTCTTTAAAGCTTGTATAACAACCAGATTACTGATGTTGGAGCCAAATATGTTGCAAGACTCATTGAGGAATGTCCAAGCCTCATTTATGTTAAGTATGTATCTTCCCCTCCCCATCGCATTATTATGTTTCTTGGAGCAACAAAAGCATGCAAAACATGGAGAAGTGTTTCGTTTGTCATAAAAGGAATGACACTTCTGTGTAGTTAACTATAGTGTCTGCTAAGTTAAAATGACTCTAATTTTGACAGTATGCATCCTCCTTTGAATATTAGCTTCGCTGCAGATTATACTGGGTAATATCATGGGTGATACACAGAAGACTTAGGCCTAACCTCAGAGCCATCCCCTGTGTCCGAGATGAGGTAGGTGGGCCTCCTTGCTTGTGGCCCCTTCCTTATTAAATTTACTTCCCTGAGGCTCACATAGTACTTTTGTTGTTATAAAAATTTTGTTGCAAAAAACTTCTTTTTATATACCCAAGGGTTTTTAATTACTTTTGTTTTTATTTCTGTTGGATAGTTTTAATGCTACCTTAATACTTTAATGCTACCTTTTATTTGTCTTGTTTTCCATTGGTTTCCTCACTTTTTGTTCTGAACTGTCCTGAGCACTTTTTAACAGAAGGGCAGTATGAATACTTTTAAAGGTTTTCCGATTGAAGGATGGTATAAAATATTTTTAATAGCATCAGCAATGGTGGTGGTGGTGATCTAATAGTAGCTGTAGCAATAGTAATAGTACTTCAAAGAGGGACAGTTCTCCTTATGGGGAGATACTGAGATGTAATTGACATTAAGAGGCTAGCATAAACTCTTTTTTCCCAGTAGGCTAGATTTTTTTACGTGTATGCAAAAAATGCTGTGCCCCCAACTGCAGCCTGAAATGATACATTGCATGCTACCACTTCATACTGCAGCATGTGTAGATCAGGCCTGTCTGATCCTTTGTGGACCAGATAAGAACTTCAGTGCTCTACGTTCCAATCAGTCTTCCTAAGCACGGTTGTACCAGCAGTTTCCCTAGTAGAACAGGAGAATGTTAGGATTCTGTAGCAACTGCTTGTGCAGAAAAAGCTGTCCTGAGTTGAATGGATTAGCTTGAGATGGAGTTAATTATGCTGGATCAAGACAAAGTGAATGATGCTTTGGTCTTAAAGACCTTATTAGGGCAGGTTTGTTCAGACTTAGCTTTGGTAGGCATTGTGTCTGGCTGTAAAGATTAGGATGGGATAGATAGGCTCCTCCACTGGCAGAGAGAAGTTCTGCTGTGGGGTTGGAGGGCAGTGTGTCTGCCCAAGAAGGCACCACTATATTGTTAGAAAGGTCAATGAACATAGATCTGCCAGTGGTGGTGTTTCCATTGGTGGTAGGCCCTGGAAGTAGAATGTTTCCTGAGTTGGCTGGAAGTGACTTTAGATTGGCTGTATTCAACACCCCCATGTTTTCACCCCAAAGGTCTTAGAACTGGAGCCATTATCAATCAGGAGCTGGAGGCCTTGATATCCTGGTGATTCATATCAATTTGAGGTGGATGGGGGCAACCACTGGAGAATACAGCAGTAAAAAGTGCCATTTCCCACTTCTTGACCTGCCAGTACAGATTTGACTTCCCACAGAGGATTGCTCTGCCTGTCTGGATCCAGAGCTTAGACGATAACTTTTGAAAAGTAATTCTTTGAGTTAATCACAATGACATCACCCCAAGTAACTTGTCAGCTTTATAGGGTGTGTTCTGTAGTGACTTATCTAGTGTTCTTTTGGTTCTTTTTAAAAGAAAGTAGAAAATCTGAAGAATATGGAGGGGGAAAAAGAATCCCCTCAAAATGGCCCCCCAAAGCATTTTTTGCCTCCCAAATACTAAAAAAATAAGCAAGCAATACTCATTCCTCCAGTTACAGCTGAGTGCAACTCTAGTTCCAACTAGAATAGCCCTACTGGATCATTAGAATGTAAATGCTGACTTGCCAAGTTTCCATTAATTCAGTGGGTCTCCTATAGTTGAGCCAATAATTGGATTTAGGCCAGTGGCATTATATCCCAAAAGGAATGTGTTATGAACATTTTTGTTACTTGTATACATTACACCCAAGCTGTCTCTGAATCTAATATATATATTATTATGATTAAAGCTTAAAGATTAAAGTTTGGAAAAAGTTATATGGTACCTTTAAGATCATATTTCCAATGTTGCAATATGAGAAAGAATATATTAAAGAAAATATTGAAGGTCTGCTTTCCTTTCTAAGATTGTGTAGTAGCTTCTGGGTTAAAACTTATCTTATGCTTTCTTTGAAATATCTGGAAAAGACAACTTCATGGAGGCTCCAGTAAAATGCATATTTATTTAAATTTAATGAATCATTTAAAAGCAGATAGTGAGACATTTAAAACATATTTTAATCAGTTGGCAGCCCCACTTAGCATGTTGCTTTATAAAGCAGCCTGCAACTACTCCTTTGTGGGATTTATGCTGTATTTTATTAAATGTGGAAATTGTCAACATTGGTGTAGTGAAATGATTCACTAATAATTACTCCAGAGAGATTTTCTAATCACAGAACCGAAAGTATCATGATATATGAACTTCTAGCTTCCATTCAGAGGGCTGAATTCAACAGTGATCTTATCTAGAGAAGACTTCTTGAATTGAATGGGTAATCACACTAACTTAAGACTCATTGGTTTCAACAAGTTTATTGTAGGTAGGTATAATATTGGATTTAGCCCAGAAAGTACCGGCATATTACTATATATTTTTAGAAACTGTAGAGTCTGTTTAAGAAGCAGAGAGTAGTACTTGGATGAGGGACTGCCAATGAATACCAAATGATGTAGGCTATATTTAGAGGAAAGAACTGGCAAAACCATCACTGAGGCCGTTTTCGCACAGCATTTGCCATGCAAAAGGGCACCTGGAGCATTGCACGATTGTGAGGAGCGATCTGCACAATACACTCACAATCGTGCGACGCTCCAGGGCCTGGCAGGCACCATTCATGCATTTTTTCATTTTCGGCTTTCAGCTGAAAATGGTGCGTGATCATGCATTGCTCCAGGGCCCCGTGCGCACTTGTGCGTGCGGAGCCTCCAGAGCCGTGGCAGTCGTGCTTCTTGCCCCAGTGCAGCCTGGGAAACTCCCAGGCAGCACTGCGGAAGGAAGAGGCGGGGCTCTCGCGCTACCTGCTCGCAAGCAGGCAGCTCATGCAGAACTGAGGCAGCGGGGCCGCGAGAGCTTCTCGCTGGAGGCTGCTCGCGCGATCCCCACATCCCAGTGCCGAAAAAAGGTAAGGTGCGGAAAGGGCCTGAGTGTTCCTTGCCTAAGAAGATCCTATGGAACTCATGGGATCAATCATAGTTAACAAGTGACTTGAAGGCTAACACACACACACACATTAAAAGGAGCAGATCATGTGAGATTTCCATTCAGAAACAGAATGTGCAAACTGTTAGCTATCTGCTGAGGCATAAGACCTTCTGAGGTCAACAGGATTCACTCCTGGGTAAGTATATATAGGCTAGAAATATTGTCATTCCATGTTATATATCTCCCTGTGTGAACCTGCCAGAGTTTTAAGATCTGCAGGGAAGGGTTTTCTCTGAGTCCCTCTGCCATCCCGGGCTTGCTTGGTGAGGACATGGGAGAGAGCCTTCTCAGTGGCTACTCCTTTCATCTGGAATTCCGTTCTGCAGGAGGCTAGACTGGCTCCCTCCCTGCTTTCCTTTTGCCAGGAGGCAAAACCATTTTTGTCCAAGCAGGCTTTCAGTGTGAGGGCAGGAGAGCTTTTTATTTTTATTAGGAAGCTCTAGTTTTTCATTTTTGTAAGGTACTATAATGTTTCATGCTGTTTTATATGGTTAATTTCAATTGTCTTAGATTTAATTGTAAATTGTTTATAATGGTTTTGGAAGCCACTTTGGGTCCCACTCTGGCTCAAAGGCAGCATTTAAATGCAGTAAATAGAATAATAAATAATAAGTTGTGATACATGTCTGGTGAGAGCTAGCGTGGTATAGTGGTTAGTGTGTTGCACTAGGACTCTGGGAGACAAGGGTTCTCATCTCTACGCAGCCATGGGAACCCTCTGGGTGAGCTTGGGCATGTCACACTCTCTGTGCCTCAGAAGAAGACAATATCAAATCCTTTCTGAATAAATCCTTGCCAAGAAAAACCCGTGATAGGTTTTCTGTAAGGAAAAAAAATGACCTGAAGTCATACATATGTGTGTATGCATATACACACAGACACATATGCCTGCTTTTCATTGCTACCGAGAGTGGACAGGCTGTTGTGGCAAAAAATTTCTAACGCCTGGGCTATGCTGCTTCTCAGGCCTATGATGAAGAGTCACAAAGGAGAGTAAGTGAGTGGTTTTTCTGTTCTTTAACTTCCTGAATATGGAGCAAGACAGTTTAAAAAAAATCAGTCCCTTTGTTAGGATATAGCACTAAAAAATGGTTAGTGTTATTAAAGGAAATATAGACCAAAATCCCACTCCTGACTAGAGCAAACCCAATCAGTCAATTGGATTTATAAATATGTAGAGTCACTGTTCAGTAGTTTATTCAGCAACCAACAGGATGCTAGCCACAGTCTCCCTCTTCACTCTATCTGCATATATCTTGTCTACCAGTCAATGAATTGTGGCACAGCTTTGACTATTGAAAACACACTAAAATAGTCAACAGCAATTAAACAGCAATTAAAGTTGTATGTTAGCTTGATTTCTAGTGCTGTTCCTTTCTTTGCAGAATAGGAGCAAACAAAATAACAACAGAAGGAGGGAAATGCCTTGCCCATGCTATTCAGCAGAGTAAAACAATGTATGAAATTGGGTAGGTGGATTCACATTTTTTCCTTTTCTTTTTTTTGTTTGCTTTTCGTACCTGATTTTGATTTTTAATTGTCTGGACAATGCTGAGTTAGGATTTTGAATGTTGAAATCCAACACATCTGGAATGCAGTAGGCTGAGGAAGGTTGGTCAAGATGGAAATAATTATAAGCACCTAATCCATGTTACCTGTTAGTTTGTCCATACTAACCCTATCTTCACTTGTAACACTGTTTGCCCCTCACTTTTTGTAGCTCCTTACTACTGGTTCCTTTCTAATATTCTTTACAAGATCATTTTTTGACCCATGAATGTGAGAAATATTTCTTTGAAATTTATCACAGTTTATTTGTGAGAGACAAATTTCTGAAAATGATAAAAAAAAATGGATTGGATTCAGACTTACTATGTTTGATCCATTAGAATAAAGCCATTGAAAGCAATGGGACCTCCCTTCACTTTAATCCCATTGATTTCAATCTTTTCTAAATATCATGAAATCTGAATCCAACTGAACTATTTTTAGTGTGTTATTTGATGACACAAACATTAACAGTGTGAAACCATTGTATTTGTTTACCAGTCACAATATTTTCATTTGGTGTTTAAGACCCCCATGTTTCCTCAAGTAATTTCTGATCTCTAAGTAACGCTTTTTCAGGAAATGCAAAGAAATTGAGATTTTTGTGGTGAGCCATAAGTATTTTCCAGATATTAATACACAAAAGCTTTAGTTTCATCATTGTTACTATCATTTTATTGTTTCATTTTCTCAGCAGATTGTTTAAAAATAATTCTACTATATGCCTCAGCATTACAGTTTTAGCATTTGCATTTTTTTTTTAACAGCGTGGAATGTTTGCTCTCCACACCAGTTTCTTAGAATATCTGTCCAGTTCTGGTGAACGGTTTGTCCTCCAAAAAGTTATATGGATAGTTGGGTCTGATGTAACTTTTCCCATAGGTTGGATCTCTCAGAAGGCTCTCCAAATCCTCTGAAAAATGCTATTTAGACTGTCAGAGGATCCTGCTGAATTTAGGGTAGAAGGAAGAGAAGGTCCCCAAATATTGAGCAGAGCATATGTGTAGGAATGACATTCAGTATTTTTTTGCTCTCACATATCCACATTGCTGCTGCTCAGTTTACCTGTAGAACAAGATGGGGAGCATGATTCAGCTTTAAAGTTTACTCCCCTTCTTCCTTAAAGTAAATTGTGAGGTGGAGTCTTTGTTTGAAATTTGGCTGTGACTGCAGTGGGGTGGGGTGCCCTGCTGTGTGAGGGAGCAGTACAACCTGACTACTAGAAACTCCTTTTTTCGTGTGCCAGTATGAAGCAAATCTTGGACCAAACCCTTTATGTATGATGTATGTGCTTATAGGACCCAAATGGAAGTCCTATTTGAGTATTCAAATCCCCCACATGGTTGGTGCCACATGAGGGAGCAAAAGAATGGGCACACTGATGCTGCCTCTCGGTTGCTTCCTCAGTCTCTGCCCTGCCACTCCCCACATATTTCAGAGTTACCATCACACTGGAAGCCTGTACTCATGGAGGCTCCCCAAAATATTTAGAAACCTGAATAATTAGGGTTCTAAATCATGTAGTCAATCTACTTGAATAGTACAGGCTCCCTGTTACAAATGTTTATCCTCTCATCTTGTAGAGAATGATAAGGCTGGGAATGCAAGGGCAGAGCTGGGCTACTTTCATCTTTATTCTCCTGTGTATGACTCATAGCTTGGGAGATTTGACCATCAGACTTCAAAAAGTTATTCAACAGGTATTGCTACAGAATTGGCTTTTCATTCATAACCACAGCCTTTTTCCCCTTTAACAGAATGTGGGGTAATCAAGTTGGGGATGAAGGAGCCAAAGCGTTTGCAGACGCATTGAGGAATCACCCCACCTTAACAAACATCAGGTAAGCGTTTATGTGGGGAGAAGATTGTTGCTTGGCTCTCCAGGTTGACCATATTTTGAAGAAATATGACAGAAGATTTCAGTTGCACGTGACATTGCAGGCACCTCTAATTTCAGAGCACCTGGACATTTTTAAATGGATCATCCAGAATTAGAGTAACTCCCTGATATCTTCGAGCTACTACCAGGTCATCATATGTGTGTGTGTTTACGGGTGTGTAATATGCCTTCAAGTCATCTACCTACTAACAGTGACCACATGAATTTTGTAGGTGTTTCTTAGGCAAGGAATACTCTGAGGTAATTTGCCATTGCCTTCCTCTGAAATTTAGCATACAACATCTGATGCTCTTTGGTGGTCCCCAATCCAAGTATTAATCAGAGCTGTGCCTGCTTAGTGTCTAAGATCAAATGGGTTGTTGTATTTTCTAAGCTGCTCAGCATCACAGAGCCTGCTATCAATGTGTGCCTGGTCTTTTTTTTCCTATCTTACCCGCACCTCCAACCTGGCACTTGCAAGCAGTGCATATGGGCTGGATATAGCTACCCTTTTAATTTTGCACAGTATCCCTTAGCAAATACTGCTGTAGTGCATTGCAGGAGATTAAAAGGACAGTTAGAAGTCAGCTGTTCTGTGGTGTTTAGAGCACTGCCACTGTAAGCAAAAATGCCCACCAGAACCCATAAAAAGAAGAAGAGTTCTAACAAAGCACACTGTGCTCAGAACCCTGTCAAATATGGGGACAGCCTTAGGGCAGTGGTGTAAGTTAATGGGAGTGGATTTTTTTTAGAGACTTGCTTTGAGCAGGAACTATATTCTTGTCACAACACAGAAAAATTACTTTTTGGACAAGTTCCAGAATCACCAACCAACATAGCCACTGGTCATGCTAGCCAGGAGATTCTGGGACTTATAGTCTAAAAATAACATTTTCCAAGCTCTAGTGACTGTCTTCTCAAAGTCTGCAGTACTGGTACATTCTTGGCAGAGAAACTTGGAGCCTAATTTAGAGGAAGGATCTTTTAAAAATCGAACATGATTGATGTTTTAAAATGTGGTGCCCTGGTAAGAAAATGACACTGTCAGTCCACATTTGGCTGTGAAAACTACTAAAGAATAAAATCGGCATTGGCAGCCACTCAGAATTGAGAGCAAAGCTTTTAAGAAACAATATTTCCTTTGGGGAGGAGTAAAGAAAGATTGTCAGTCACTTTTCATTCATCCCATAAATCCCTATTGTTTGCCAGTATCCTTGTTTAAGAAGAACAGACATTTCAGTTCCTCCACAAGATGGCATGCGTTCTTGGATTTGATCAAGATAAACTATCAAAATTCTGTTCAGAACTTTGTGGAAGTGGGGAAAGAGAGCTGTTTTTAGAGCATGGAATTAATGAGTTACAAATAACAACATTAACTGTAATGTTCTAGTTTTGGGAGTGATGATGAGATGAGTTTTCCAGCATTCCAGAACAATGTAATGACAACTGGTAATGTTATTTTCCCCATGTAATAAACAGTGTGTATTTGTTACTTTTTTTCACTACCTTTTCAGGGACTTAAAATGCTTGGGAGGGGCAGATTTTTTAAAAAAGAAATTAGGCTAGTTTCTTACTTTCTAAAGACTGATTCCTTGCCCACACATGCTCATATACAAAATTAGTGAGTTTGGTAATGAGCCTTTCAACATTCTCTGTAATATTAAAAGTGATACATTACTTTTTTGGTTTTTGCTACAAATTTCTTTGAGAGCAAGTAATTTCCCAACTCTGGCCATTTCACGTTGTATTTTTTGGAGTCCACGACAACCAAAAATGGAAAGTGTCTAACAAAAACAGAAACACAAAACAAAAACAAAAAAACCCACTCTAGATCATATTTGTGGGGAAGCAATAATTCACTGTTTCTCATTTTCACTGCATGTGCAGTGAGACACCCACTTCCACCTGGGTAGAGCAAGACAACCACCTCAGGTAGCAGATTCTGGGAAGCAGTAATGACAGTCCATCAGCCCTTCCTTCTGTAAAGAAAAATGCTGGGTGGAAACTAGCCTGCTGCTATCAGGTATGATGCAGAATGCTATTTCTTGGCCAGTATTGAACTGACAGTATAGTCAGCTTGTGAATGTTGAATGTGAGAAGGAGGGAATGCCATCTTGTATTTTATCTCAGATAACAAAATATCTAAAAATAGTCCTGATCTCTGAAGTTTCTTTATGCACTACTAGATGTATCCAAAACTACTCCTGAAACTCATCTTGGTTGCAAAAGTGGATACCTCCATGAGAAAAGCATCTTTAGATATGCAGAAGTAGTTCCTTAATTCATGACCGGAAGGAGTTGTCTGTACAATTGGCTTAACTATAAAAGCTCCACCAAAAGTATCCCTTCAAAATCCTAATCTCTATGGTGCATATTTTGCTTGAAAAGTTCCTGATGAGACTTCATGTTTCTTGACTGGAATATTGTGTGAGATGTGTCCATTTGAGGAAGAAAAGAACAATGAGGAAGGTAGAAATCTAGGGAATGCAAGTCTACATTTTGAACACTTTCTCCATTTATATAGTTGCCTCATTGCTAATCTCCTAGTTTATTTTTTCTTTTTTTTCCTTTTCAGAGATAAAAATAACCATTAAAAGGCAATGTGAGTGTTCTTCAAGAATCTAGGACAGGGCTTTCCAAATGGTGTGTCGCGACACATTAGTGTGTTGCCTGTAGTGTGTTGGTGTGTTGCCTCCCCGGCAGAGAAGGCCCCCCCCCCCCCACAAGCCTGGCCTGCCGCCGCCGCTCTCACTGCAACCTTTCCCTGGCAAGAGCGATGGCAGCGGGCAAGGATCAGGTGGAGGGGGCTGCTTTTCTCCCTGCCGTCGCTGTTCCTGGGCCCTTTCTTGGAGACGGCGAAGGCAGCAGGCCAGGATTGGGGGGCTGCATTTCCCCACCCTAGATGCCCCTCTGGGTATCTCTGGTTTGCTAGTGAAGTTGAATTACTGTGCCATGAAATGATGCATGTAGAAAAAGTGTGTCACCAACATGAAAAGTTTGGAAAGCTCTGCTCTAGGGTACTTTAATGTAGTAATAAAACGCATAATACAGGAGGGCTGTTAATGAATTTCATTAGAACAGCTGCTATCGTTGGCAATTGAGGGTGATCAATGTATTTGTGTATAATGTCTGTGCGCCAGTGTTGCATGGGCAAATAGGATTTTCTCCTTGTTGGCAATGGCAGCATGAAGAATATATTGTGTTTGAAAATGTCATTCAGATTGGGCTTGTTTGTCAAAAGGGTATTTGTGATTCAGGCTATGGCATAAGCAGTCACTGAGGCCATTTCTGCACTAGCCTGTTACAGTGCGATTATTCCACTTACAACATCCTATGGAATCCTGGGGTTTGCAGTTTAGGGAGGGGCCAGGATTCCATAGAACGTTGAAAGTGGAGTAATCGCACTATAACAGGCTAATGCAGAAATAGCCTGAGAGTAGAGCTGGGCAATCTTTTTCCCAGGGCTGAGGATAGTTAACCTTTTCTTGGACTACAGCTCCCAGAATCCCCCAGCTAACCTGTCCAATGAATGACTTGTGACTTGCCCAAAGCTGCGCAAGTGGGTTTCCATGGCTGAATGAGGATTTCAGCCTGGTCTCCCAGAACCCATGTCCAACACTCAAAGCACTGCCCTACATTCAACAGTAAAGGATATAAGATTTAAATAGGCCCAGGATTTTCCTGGCATCTGAGGAAGTGATGCAAACCCCAACTTTTCCTACTGGCTTCCACCCCAAAATGAAAAGCAGCCCCGTCTGTTGTTCCCACAAGGTCTACTAGCACTGACCCCTTCAGGGCATGTCACTTAAAGAGCCAGCACACAGTAGAGTACATCACTCTCCAGCTAGTCAACTTTGGGGGAAAGGATGGGCATCACAGAGATGCTGACCTGATCACTTGCCTAGGGCTTTGGAACTGAAATCAGGGATCACTGTTTCCCCACCCTGGTTTAGAGGAAAGCTGTCAACATTTTGCAACTTATGCAACCCTACATCTTGTGGGTGTCCTGCCACTGTGGTTCAAAAAGTTTAACTCTTCTGAGCTCTGCAAAAGACAAGGAAAAAGCATATTATTGATTGTTCTTTCGTTTCTGTTGTTGTTTCTAACTACCTTATCATTCGCTTCACAGTCTTGCATTTAATGGCATCACCACAGAAGGAGGTAAATGCATTGCAGAAGCCATGAAACACAACAACACTGTAAACATATTTTGGTAAGGAACAGATTTTGAAGAAACCTTCGTGTAGTGGAGGGGCAATTTCTGGCTCCAGAGTTCCCACTTCACCTCAGTCCAATGGGAATTGTAATCCAAAAAAGTAACTTGCCAGTTAGGTAGGAAGAGGTAGAGACCCAGCAAGTTTTTACTTTGTAATAGACAAGCCCAAACAGTGTTCCCAGGCCTCTGAAATAAGAGCTCACTGTATGAACCTGAAATCCAAGAGACAAACAGTGTTCTCAGTGCAAACAGTAACTGTCTAAGGTCCTGTCCTAGTAGGTCTGGCAGCTGTGTTTCCACCCATCCTTGTCAAGACAGGCAAATCTGTAAAGAAGGGAAGTAGCTTAGGGGCTTTGAAAGGGGAAATGTGTTTTTTAAAAATACCCTGCTTTCAGCTGCAAGCGGTTAGGGACAGACAGAGGCAATCTTTCCTATGTGGACACAGAGTTAGTTTGAATATATATTGAGGAAATTGCTCCTTATCAGTTACCTCAGAGGGTTTGTGCTGAAGCTGTCCTAAGACCTGTGCTGTCTGAAGCAGATGAGCCAGTTGCACACCCCACTGCCCGTTTAGCCAACTCTAGGTACCCAAAGCCAGCCAAGTTATATTTGCACATGTAGCAGAAAATCTCACAAGCACCTCCCTCTCTCTGGCCATGAAAACAACTTAGCAATTGCTGGCCTTTAATTACAGCAAAAATGTGCAGTTGCCTCACTCTGTCTAGTGGTGGATCTGGCCCTGGTTTGCACTCATATCTTGGATTTGTAGAAAACTATCGAAATATACCCAATCCTCTACTTGTCCAGTCCATATGAGATATGTAAGAATACTGTAAGAAGTTGTTGCCATTTGTTTCTTCCTTCTCTGCACATTCCAAGTGGGAGTGTGAAATGCTCCATCTGACGTATGGAAGGCCAGACTTTTCCCAATCTTTTATTCCATTGTAGTTCTAACAATGCATGATTGATCATGACCAAATTTCAAGATACAGAAAATGACTGTATTCTGAGAACAACTTGTCCTGGCACTGACAAAAAGGGAAACGGCCTTGGATTCTGTCCCAGGTGGTGCCCAGGGTCTGGCATAAGATGCTTGGAAACTCCAGCCACAATGCTATCAGTGCCTTGAACAATACTAAACTGAACAAACAGTGCCAGAGTGCATTTGTTCCAGGCTGCATTGCCCTTCGTGCATGAACACCTACTACACAGTTAGCATCTGGACAAATATTCCTTACACTGGAACAATTACAAAGGAAGGAAGGAAGCTAGGAAGAAATTGACGTGCCACTCCATCCTTAAACCAACTCAGTGATGACTTGAAAATGCTCAGTAGCCATGGAATGTTGAATGTTTGGAGGAGGAAAAAAAATGAACACCTGAGAGAGGAGACATAGAAAATAATAGCCTGCTAGAATGGAGTTTGCTGGCTCACATCTCTCTTTTTAGGAAATGAAAATACATAGATTTTTAAAAAGAATTTATTTTACTTTTTAAAAAAAGACTGGTCTCATTTGTTTTTCCTAATATTATTGTCCTGCAAAGAAACAGTGACTAGCATTCTCATAGTCAGTTATGATGTCATAAAGATTTAAAACCTTGTAACCAGTTCTGTTCACATTCATAATTATGGTACTATTTCCATAAGCATAAATGCTTCCCTAAGACCCACCTTATGCTCCAGCCAGCTGCATCAAGGGATGGAGTTCTGTGGTGCTGGTGAGTGGGGCACTGAAGGTTGACACATGTAGCCCCCCCCCCCCCGCAGCAGTGATCAGTGGTGCAAGAAGCAGCAACATGGACCCTTGCAGGTTCCTGTTGCAACTCCTCAGTACACTACTGATTACTGGGGGTGGGGGGAGCTGGATGTGTCATCCTTCAGGGTCCTGCTCACCAGCTCCATAGAACACTGTCTGTTGATGCAGCTGGCTGGATTTTAAGGTGGGTTTGGGAAGACAGATTGTGGCCATGACATCGTGCCTGTGTCTGATGCAGAATTTTGGCCAACAATTGAAGCTAATCTGCTCAAAATATCTCATCTTCCTTTAGATTGCTTTGCTTTGATCTTTTATTTTCTTTAACAGATCTGGAATCATTAAGTTCTTAGGTTTCCATGTGATACTGTGGAGTATAGTATTTTTTCTGTCGAGAAATTTTCCCGATCAGCCAATGTGAGGAATGGTGGAATAAAGTGTAGTCCAGGGTGGGCAGAAGGTAGATCTCGCTCTCTGAAAGATCTCTCCATGATTTGCAGTACTCATCAAGGACTTCTGTCTCCCAGTTATTTTAAGTATAGAAGCAACAAAAATGATCCCTCCTCTCAGTTTGATTCCCCAACATACTATTGAAATGAAAACTTGGGGTAACTAAGAATAGATTTGTGTGTGTATGTGTGTGTGGAAAGTACTCAATCCTCTTGAGATTGTGAGAGGAGGAATCCACACAACTTGCATTTCTCCCATCATCACCCCAAAAGAAGCAGGAAGAACAAAAGTCTTGCAATAGCCTGTGAAAAGCTGAGTTGTTTCCTCCCCAGTCAGCCATTTTAGAGACCAGTTCTTTATGCTGGTGCCCAGAACAGAGCTCTCTTTCCCATTTCTGCTTCAGGTCACCTTTCTGACTCCTTCCAGTTTGATTTCTCCTCTCTCTCTCATTTGTATTCCTGATTCCTTCCCTCTTGGATTTCATCTCTTTTTCTCTTGCTTTAGCTCCTGTTCTCATTTAAAAAAAAAACAAAAAAACCCTCTCTTCTCTTTACTTGCCTTGCTTGCTTTCTCCACTACCTTTTTTCATCTTTCCCCTCTGGTTCCTCCTTGTGATGGCTCTGGTGGGCAAGAAGAGTGAGTTGGCCACCAAAGATAAGAAGATGCCCACCCCAAACCATGCTTCTCCTTGTTGCAGAAGTATATTAGTCGATCAGACTGGGCTAGTACAGTTGGATGGTGCAAAAGGTGTGACTCTTGATGGGGCACTTCCACTGTTGAAGCTACTTTAGCAGGCACTGATGGATGCCATAGCCCGCTCCTTTCCTTGAATAATTGCCTCAGCACCCAAGGAGGAGATAAAGGAAGCGGTGTTGGAGGAGGAAGAGGACGCCCCTAGATAGAGGAACAACATCAGCAGCCATGGCTGCACCTCTCTGTGTGTGGGATCTCACGAGAGAAGAGAAACATATGCAGATTTCTTTTTATTCTCCCTGGGGATCTCACTGTTTAGCAAAGGGTCTCCTTCCCAATTGCCCCCCACAGATACTGTGACATGTTCTACAGGCCTCATCCACCATTAGCACTTTGGAATTCTTCCGCCTTGGAGCCCACTGGTGATGATGGCCGCAATTTTGTTTGCAGCTGCGGCACCTACCATTTTGAGCCTTCTGAACAGCACAGCCTCCCTGCCCCTGTTTATTTGATTCTCAAGTACGCAGCCAAGCCCTGATGGCAGAATTTTCAGCCCACTCTCAAGTAACTTCAGGTGATTGGGCAGGCCCTTCTCCCAGCAGGAAGAAGCATGGCATCCAGTATCAACATTTCACTCTCAGTACCTGCTTTTCCTCAGTCAAATGATGAAATTCAACTGCAGTTGATTAAGTCCTTAATGCATATGTGCTTAATTCCTTTCTCCACAAAGCAGAAAGCCTCTAGGGAAACTACAGTAAAGAAGATACACGAAGTTTCTCAAGATGTAGTATGTTTGCCAGTCTGGCCACAAGAGAGCTCCCCAGAGTAGTTCTAAGAGTCACCAGGCAGCTTCTTATGCAAACCAAGGTTTTTCACAAAAGCATGTTCAGGCCCAGTTTATTGCTTCCTAATCCTCCAGGGAGAATTCTGGAAAGAGCGTCTCTGTCTAGGGCCTGCCAGCGGAAAAAAAGGCCATATTTCCTATCCTTTCTTCTGAGGATTCAGATTGTGATTCCAATGCCAAGTTCCTAGGGAAATACCACTGTTTCTGACAAGGAGAAAGGAAAATGGTCAAACTTGGGTTCCAGTCAGGAGCCTCCGTCTAAACCATTTATTTCATTCAGAGAATTTTGTTCTCTTGCTGTTCAAGGTCTTTGCGATGTTGGGATTTTCTTCATCCAAGTCTGATTTGAAGACCCAACATGAGCAGACTTTCTGAATTGAGTAAAGGGGTGATTCCATCTTGTGCCAACCAAAATCTTCAATGAGAGAAATACCCTTCCCATTGGTTTTTCTCCAGCTGGTAAGATCTGAATGGCTACTCCATTGCCAGCAAGAAAGGAACCTTGCTGGCACAAAGGTTCTATTTGCCAGATAAACAAATTTTAGAGGAATTCAGGGTTCCTGTGGTAGATTCTTCTATCACCGCCTTGGTTTCAGAGGCCTTTGCCCTGAAAGAAGAAGAGAGCTTTTTTAGAGTCTCAGAGGAAAAGTGTATCAGGGGCTCCTTGAAGAAAGCCCATAAGGAAGCAATCTTGACAATCAGGGCTTCCACCACTCACCCACTTATCACACATGCCTCCCTCTTATGGATGGAAGATATGTTACAGGAGGAGGAGTTAGGCAGGTCTTTATATAGATGTTCCCTTAAAATTTACAAGAACCCGGTTTGTAGCAGATCCTTCCTACCTTTCTTCTCATTGCCAGGGCAATCAGAAAAATGAGGTAGGAGAAAGCCCATATGGTATTCATTGCTCCATATTGGCCCAGGATGTGTTGGTTTTTGAACCTTATGAGCTGTCCCCGATGGTCCCATGGAGTCTCACCAACAGCAGGGCTTGTTGATTCAGGCTCCCCCTCAACATCCAGATGTGTTTTGGCTCCAGGTAGCTGCCTGGAGTTTGAATGAAGAGCTTTAAAGGAGTACAGATATGCGGACTCCATTGTTGCCATGCTTCTGTTTCCTCACAGGTGGTCTACTGCTAAAATTTACGAGGCCATGTGGAAAGCTTTCACTAGGTCGTGTAAATCAAATTCCCTATAATAGGGTTTCTGTTTTGCACCTACAATCCTGCTTGCAGAAAGGAGGCAGGCAGCTGCTTTGTCCTGAGTCTTGCCTAATGTCCATGGGGTCCCACTTTTTTCTCACTCTCACATAAGGAATTTCCTTAGCAGGAGACTAACATCTCTCTTCTCACATATGGTTTCCTGTCATAGAACCTTTCATTAGCATTGAAGCAACTAACAAAACATCTATTTGAGCTGCTTTAGAGAGTTCCCTTGGGGCTTCTGTCCCTGAAAGTAAACTTTTTGGTAGCCATCACTTCTGCTCGCCATGAATCAGAGCTCATGCTTCTCTTAGTTAGGAAATACCTTTACTCCTTTAACAAAGGCTATGTTTCTCTATATCCAGACTCTTCCTTTAGGACTGGAGTACTCCTTTTGTTTGTCTTTATGATTGACAAGCTCAGCGTGGTAGATGCCACCTTCGCGAGAAGGGTACCACAGAAGGTGATTAGAGACTAGGATACAGTTAGTATGCTTCCTTACAGTTTTTCCAGGGTGAGGGCTTCAACATGCCCCAAGTTGTGTAGATTCCTCTTCTCATCAGCCCAGAGAATGCCACACTGGGTACTTACCATGAAGATATGTTCTGGGTTTTTGAGAGGAGGAATCCACCCCACTCATCCCATCATGACTGCTGAAGTTGTTTGCTCTAGACTGCAATGGATTTCATTCTTCCTTCCTTTTTCCCTGCTATGCTGCTTTTTCTTCTGAATTCTCTGTACCTAGGCTTGGTTAGTAAGTGGCCAAGGAGGGAGGAGTCAACTTAGTTTTTCATCAGCTGTCACAAGATTTTTATTTTTCCTGCCTGTCTCTAGGCAGTGATAGGCAAAAGCCAAGTTGTATGGATTCCTACTCTCAGCAACCCAGAATGCATCTTCACAGTAAGTAAGTAATGTAGCATTCTTCAATTAACTCTATGCTTTTTTACCTATACCTCCCCCTGTTGAATCTTGAGGTTTTAGTAAAGCCAAAAGCAGATCCTGCAAACTTAAAAAGTTCGCTCACACCTTCTTTAAGGGTTTCAGACCTCTTCACCCTCACTTTTCACTTCAGGCGCCTCTCAAAATTTGTGAAACTCAGAAGGGGCCTTCCAAAAATGGATTATTGTTTTTTTTAAAACAACTCTTCTTTGTGCATGTTGAAGTGCCTTAGGCATGCAGGTGGGGTTCTTTGGATCTCAGCTGCAATAGATAACATCTTATTTTCTCAACTGAACTCTGAGATTTCAGCAAAACTTGCTTTAATGATAACAATGATTATGGCCACTCTGCACAATGGAAACTGCAAACACTGCCAGCAGTTGGTAGGCCCAAGAGGCATATGCATCTTGTGGGGGTGTTGTTGTTTTTTAAAAAAGTTGTCTTTTAGACAGAATAATTAACAAAGCTGCACCAAAGTTGGCAAATAAAATGTTAAGTAATCCAAAAGAGAACAGCCTATACCTTTGAGTGGCAGAACTGTCATTCATTCCTGTGATGAAAAACCTTTTTGTTTCCCTAACTAGGCTCACAAAGAATGACTTGGATGATGAAGCGGCAGAGTGCTTTGCCGAAATGCTAAAGGTCAACAAGAGATTGGGCCATCTGTGGTGAGTTACGATAGCTCCTGAAGTCAGAGCTCTTAGTCATTCCCTTGGGCTGTGAATCCTATTCTGGGCATTGTAAACTTTCTGCACAAGGACCCAAAGCTAGGCATTTGCCTCATTTTGACAGAAGGTCATCTGAAACACTGAATTGTCTGATTCAGGCTGACACAATATTTGGAATATATGAAGGGGTGAGCAAGCTCCATAGGACAATTCACCCCCCACAGGCTGCTCTACCTTTTAAGAATGTGGTTTTCCTGCAGTTTTTTGAAACTCATTGAGTCTATTTATGGTCTTCAATCAAAACTCCCCCACATGCATACACACATACTAAGGCGAGGACTTTAGTGAAGAATTCCCACTTCCAGATACTTCCAGGAGCATCAAGTTTCTATTTTTGAACATAACTTCTCCAAATTCCATTTTGAAATGGGGAAGGAGTACAGAGGAGGCCAGAACCCACAGATATGGGCTTGGAATTGACTATAACCTGTGAGCTGCTTGCTCTCCTTGAACTATGGCTCTGAATGAGTGGTTGTACTGGCTGCTGTATGTGAGATTGAGTGAGATGTGGCAATGAGGAAATTCAGATACACCTTGCTTTTACTTCTGCATACAGAATTTCTGTCAGATGATTATATTGTTACCATGCCTTACTCCCCTATCACATGGCATAGCATGATTGGCAAGAAATGTAATTTAATTGGCATGAAATATTATATAAAAATAGGACACTTATGGCTGGGAAACATGCAGCAAGCAGGACTCTGGCTGGACGCCTGGGCTAGGTCACCATGGCCTCAGCATGGCCAGGTCATAAGGTCAAGAAATTAAGCATGAAAGGCCAGAATAAAAAGATTCTCAGTAATCCTGTCAATGAACTGACATCTAAATACAATAGTTAACTAAACTACTCAGGTGTGGTAGCAAGCATCCTTGCCATGCACATTTCCTACTGAAACCTTCCCCATTCACTTTACCCAACCAAGTCATTAAGAGGCTGTCAAGACTCCCATCTATGCTTTGTCACCCAAAGTAAGACAATCAGTCTGTTCTGGACCCCCTTTTTTTATTCTGCCAGAGAGCAGTTAACACTTGCCCCTTCAGGGTAGAAGGAACGGTATTTAAACCCTATCTCCAAACCTGGCATTTTGGTAGCACTTTGAGTGTCACACTGCACTCCAGACTGTCATTGCTAGCAAAATGCTAGCCCTCTGACTCTCGTGTGAGAGCCACCTCTCTTTGATCCTCCACTCCAGGACTGGTTAATGTCAACAGAAATCTCTCTCTATCCGGCCTTTCTCTCCTTTCCCTTCACTGGCCTTATCACTCAAGCAGTGAGACTGCTTGATTTCTTGTATGTGTCTGTGAATTACCCCAACAAAACATTCTTTTGACTCTCTACTGGTGTCCTACAGTTAGTACTGGTATATCCAAGTGAAAAGTTCCCATAGTTACCCCCCTCTCACAGGCCTCTTTTTGAGCTATAATTCCCCACCTTCTTAAGGAGATGCTGGCATTGCTGGTGGACCTCAGCCCCCCCTCCCCCATTTGGAGTAACAAGATGACCAAAGGGATCCTTTTTGCTATGTTGTTATCTGTCTTTAAGTCAATTCAGACTTACAGTAACCCTATTACAGGCCTTTCTGAGCGAGAAATATTCAAAGGAAGATTGCCATTGCCTTCCTTTGAGGCTGAGAGAATGTGACTTGCCTAAGGTCACTCAGATTCAAACCCTGGACTCCCAGAATTCAAACCACTATACCACACTGGCTCTTAAAAGGGATATTTCACTCTTTTTGTATGTGTTGATACTTGACAGTTTTGAACCCATAATTTCTGGGCAATCTTCTTTTCTGCCAAGAACTACATTCAGTCACCGTCAATCTGCCAGAGAGGCCACCTGATCACTTGCAGAAGCCTTCTGAAATTAGGCTGAGGGTCACATGAGCTCAATCAAGGATGCAGATAAAGATAGACTACGGGGTACACCTTCCCATCTGCATCATGTTATAGATCCAGATTATGAATAAACTGGGTGAATCTCACAGCAGTGATATACACTTCTAAACAGAGCATTAGTTCTTCCAGCAATCCTAAGCTGCCTGTCTCCTTGCTGCAGATTGCTCAGCCATGGTGGAAAATATGTTCTTAGTTCAGCTATGAGGCAGATACTTCTGCCTCATATCTCTATCTGTCCTTGTGTTGTTTGTTTTTATTTATTTTTAGCCTACCGTTTAATCTAAGCAGGGCCCTCAAAGCAGCTTATAAAAACAAATACAATAATAAAAATGTGAAAACTATGTAAAAATCAATTATAATAAAAACAAGCATTAAGAGAATGGTAAACACAGCAAGTAAAGCAGAAAAGAATACAAAAACATTCATTTGCTACAGGTTGGAATTAGACTTGGTCACATTTATAGTAGACGCAAGAGGCAGGCTCCTTTCCTATACCAGTGGAGTGTAAAGTTCTGCCAGCATACTTGTATGAACAAACAGGAACTGTGAATGAAGGGGGCCTGCTCACATACAGGTGTGTTGGGCATCTCCTTATGCAAGCCTGTAGAAGGTAGAACTGCCAGTGTAATCCAGCGTTACGCTGACATAATGCCCCAGTGGTCTACTTTAAGTGTGACTGAACCTGGCTGCAGCCTTGTATACATGGGCTGCCTTTCTGCCAGAGCAATCAAGCAAGTGATGCATTGCATCAGGATGCACAGTGGGAGTGGGAAAAGGAAAAAAAACCAATTCTGAGGTACTAGTTTTTAGGATGTTAAATAATGAAGTTAGCTGACAAGAAGAAAATCAATTCAGTTGAAATATGGTTTTGAAGACACATCATGGATTGCAAAAAAGACCCAACCCCCCCCCCACCAGTTAAAGATTCCAAGGGCAAATCAGCTCTGAACCTTCATGAAAGGACTGAACTGAGGCTATTGAACTTGAGACAGACACATCATGAGATTACATGACTCAATGGGAAGAACAATAACGTCTGGTAAAATGGAAGACAGTAGGAAAAGGAGAAGAACACGTGGAGATTCGGGGGAAAGGGGGCCCTCTACCCTCTCAATGCTGAGTTCTGCCTTGAATAGGAGCTAGGAATTTCCCCCAAATTCTCTTAATTCCGAGCTGCTGCCACCCACTGATTTAGCCCATTCTACGGCAGTGCAGTGGGACATTGCATGGGAATTCACAATCTTTGTGTTCAAAGATCCTTTCCCTTCCCTCACCTTCCCCTTCTGAGAGAGAGGAATCCTACCCATGTGTGCGCCGAGGAATGTGTGGAAGTGGAGAGGGAACAGTGTCTTTACAGAAAAGTATTTATTTTAAACACACAAGGTAAATAAGAAAATAATACTCATGAAAGGGCTTCTCCCCCTCAGGTACGCTTGATAGTTACCAGTAGTTATAAGCACAGATAGATTCTCAAGATCAGCCAAACTGTCCAAAATAACAAAGTTCTAATGCTGCTAACTAGACACATTCTAAGCTACTCACAGCAGTTGTTCATTTCTGAGATGGTATTTCGAGGAGAGCCAGGAGGCAGCCTTGTCTGCTTCTGCTAGCATCCCTCACCCTCCTCGTGGTCTCTTGAGGATTTTTTTTTCTTCTCATTGAAGCATCTGGAAGATTCTCTCCTTTCTTCCTCCTGATTGGAGATTGAACTATCTCATGTGACCTCCAATCAATGTAACCTAACTCTAGTAGTCCATTAACCCTTTGTATGCCTGAGGGAGAACTATCTCCCTTAAGCTCTGTTACCTAGATAATGGGGAAACCCCATTATCAAAACACACTGCAGGTGTTTCAATCATAGAGGCCACAACTCTTGAGTTTGGAAGCTAGAGCATAGCTCAGGATGGTCTCTCACTTATAAGACTGTCATAAGTCAAAGCCAGCTTGACAACAAGTCACAAGTCACACACTGACAGCTTGCCCAATGGATTACTATTTATTGAAGGCATCTCCTGAGAAGATTGTGCTCTCTACTAAACATATTACGCATTAACATGGTGTCCAGCTGTACCCCCACTTCCCACCTGTTCAAATGCAGTGGGAATGAGGCCTGGTGGGGAAGTGGTTAAATGCTGGTACTGCAGCCACAATGTTGTGAGTTCGATCCTGCAGGGCTCCAGGTTGACTCAGCCTTCCATCCTTCTGTAGGTCGGCAAAATTAGTACCCAGCTTGTTGAGGGCAATTAGCTAACAAACATTGTAAACCGCTTTGGGAGTGCTTTGGACTGATAAGCAGTATAGAAATGTAACTATTACTATTGCTATAGAGTTGTATGTGCTTAGAGCTCCTCTCTGAAGGTGAGGCCCTCGGATAATCAGACCGCCGTTCCTCACTTGAGAGATTGCTATGTATGTACTCATGCAAATATATGCATATGAATGTGTGGTTAGCTGGAGCTTGGCTAGCATATGTAATAGTGATGCATCCACACAGCACAACCACTTCATGTGTTCTTTAACGGTGTGTGAACGGGGAGGCTAATGGTCCTGCAAAATATATTTCTGAAGAGGAAGAGCTAAGCCAATAGTGGAAAGTTTTGTTATTTCACCTCTGCCCCTAAGGCAGTCCAAAAATTCTATGTGATGAACAATTGGGGCATTTTTTAGTAGCAAAAGAACTTGACTTCCCCTGAGGGGAAGAATTCAGCAGTGAGGGACAGCCTGCTCCTTGTCCACAGACTGACCTCAAACAACAACTATGGAATTTCATCTATGCACTGAAGCAAATGAACATAAGAAGAGACCTGCTGAATCAGACTAACCTAGTCTAGCAACATGTTTCCCACAGAGGCCTGAGCCCAGTCAGTGTTACATCATAACCTGCTTTAAAGTTCCAAAAACTGTTCACTGTGTGGAACTGGGTTGCCATATTGAAAGCCTTTTATGTCTAAAAAGTTGTCCAGAAAATATATTTCCTGCTTACCTAAAGTGTCCTGTTATTGCAGTTGATGCCTCTTGTCTCCTGAGGGGACAAAACCCTTGAAGGCCAGCAGTGTTTGCTGATGTGCATTTTATATTTTTAAACTTCATATTTTAAGGTGGCTTTGTGTCCAGCAAAAAAGGATTAAAAAGATAGCTCTTTTACACATACAGCCCCTCATTCTTAAATAGGAGAAGGTATAGAATTATAATAGGATTAGAATTAGATGAAAGACTTCCATGCAAGCAACAAGGGAGACATTGCTATCTCTCAGCTGAGCTGACTGGGCCTATTTTCAACCATTATGTCAACAATGATAATTCTCTTAACTGGAGAGTGCATTTGCTTACCTCAGATTCTAGGTTGGCTTGGTTTCCACATAAGGGCTTCTCTGCCTTTGCTAGTCTAATGAGAACAATTCTGTTTTGTTCTTTTCCTTGAAGCACACAGCACACCCATGCAAATTGGCTCTTGTCTGTTTCCAGCAGGTGCTGGTCCTCATTTGAGGTCTCAAAACTAAGGTGATATAAAAGCACCATATTTAGGGCTTCCTGCAGTTTTTTTATTCTACTAATTTGGCATGTATGTGCCTTGAAGCGTGGCAAACTGGGACTGAGGGAAAGCATCACTAACTAATTTCTTCCATGTCTTTTTTTAAATGTCTCCCTTCCCCTCTTGTAGCTGCTGTCAGTATGGTGAAACATGCAGGTGCCATGTGGCTTAGTAACATGCAAAAGCTTTTGTTGTGGAGGGGGTGAGGAAGAATTAGAGAGATGACCAAGCTATGCTGAGGTGAGAGCAATTGCCCAGCATACGTTGGTTTTTTGTAGAGGCTCAGAAAGTGCAGAGGTCAGAGATGTCTAGGAATAATTACGCCATGAATTTCTGAGTTAAGTTGGTGTCACTGTGGTGAAGTGGTTTGAGAGCTGGATTAGGACTATAGGACTCAAATCACTGCTCAGTTATGGAAGCCCACTGAGTGATCTTGGACAAGTTGCACTCTGTCATAAAAGAAGGCAAAGGGAAACCTCCTCTGGATAAATCTTACCAAGAAAACCCTACCATTGGGTCTCCATTAGTCATAGTCAATTTGAAGGCATGTAACAGCAAAAAGTATGTGGCAAAATGACATCTGTTTGGGGTTGGATAGGAATCACGTGACTCTCTAGACGCTGTTGGACTGCAGCTCGCAGTGGTTTTCATTATTGGCTATGCTGGCTAAGGCTGATGGAAGTTAGAGTCCAACAATATCTGGAGAGTCATACAATTCCTACTTAGTTTAGGATAAAGACGGCTATCATGTGGTCCATGTATCACATGTAGTGCCTATCCTGTTTTTGAGGCCCTCAGACCAGCAGTCTCTCTCTCTTTCTCTTTCTCTCCCTCTCTCTTTTTTTTCCATTTGGAAAGGAGAATTGTTGCTCTTAAAAGACTCCAAAACAGTGGTTCTCCTCTAACGCAAGGTGTGGGGGAATGTGTGTGTGTGTGTGCGCGCGCGCGCATGCGCGCGTGCAGGATGGCTTTTCTGTCCCACTCTCAATACAATGGAAGTGAACTATTTCTGGGGTTTTTTTTGTTTGGGAGGAAATGCAAACCCACCTCACATTTGGAAGAGGTACAGCATCTGATAGGTCTGGAGGTGGGAAAAATTGGCCTCCAGATCTGCTGGAAATGCCTCTGGCTTGGGGGAATCAGCTATTCCACTGAAATATCTACAGTGTTTCAGAAGCAGGCAAAGGAAAGATCAGACCACTTGACACTGAGCTGATGATTTCACTCCTTGCAGTATTTGCTTCCATTAAGTAGGTCCCTTCATGTCCTCTCTCAGTGTAACTGTGCCATTTGAAAGTGGTGAGCAGATTTATGGATACACCATGCCACTCTGAACATGCTTGATTTTGTCTGCTTTTGGGAGCTATGCAGGGTGGGCCTGGTTAGTATTTGGATTGAAGACCACCAGGGAATACCCAGGGTCTCCCAAGTACAGCTAGGAAAGAATACTGCACAAAACCTCGAAGATCTGTTACCAGGCTTAGTACAAGGATAGATGGAACAGTCATCTGGCCAAATATTAAGACAGTTCCTAATTCCCTGCTTCAAGCAGTAGCCAGGATCAAGCCCCCAGGCAGCTGCTCTCCTCAGATAGAGACCAGCTGTGTGGTCAATTGTACCATTCAGCTCAGTAACCCTGAAAGATGCCCATGCACTTTAGAGTGAAGAGCCTTGGAGCCTCTTGGCTGCTCTACTATAGGGCAGATTGTCTGATGCCAAAGAGGGCAGTCATGCAGATGGAAATCGAAAACCACTAGTTCCTGGCCAGCTGCCAGCCTTGTTCAGCAAAAGAAGTGTTGATTTTCCGTCTCAGACACACTGAGCTCAAGCCAAGTGCGTGACAGACAGGATGCTGCAAAGCAGGCGTAAACATGAGAATTTGTCCAGTTGCGAATTGCTTTTCTTTTTCTACACTATTCTTCTTTTTTTTAAAGGCTTATCCAGAATCAGATTACTGCTAGAGGAGCCAAGTGTCTAGCTGATGCTCTCCAAGACAATACAGCTATTAAAGAAGTCTGGTAAGGATAGCCTGGTAGCTTTCCAACATGTGACAACCACATTCTGAGAGCATGCTGAGCTTTTAGCCATTTACTTGCATGCAGAATCTCAACACATGGAACAGATCTCCTGGAAGGGTGTGAAGAAGAAGATATACACCAGTACTTTCAGGGCCATCTCGCCTGTTGGATCAGCCTACCCTGACTGGTTGCCTTCCAGATGAATCTGATTATCATTCCCATCATCCTGTACTAGCATGGCCAGGGATGCTGTGTGGTAGTGTACCAGTGCATCTGGAAGGAAGCAAGTCAGGCTGT
The DNA here is from genome assembly GCA_030412105.1 of Cyclura pinguis. Classification (NCBI taxonomy): domain Eukaryota; kingdom Metazoa; phylum Chordata; class Lepidosauria; order Squamata; family Iguanidae; genus Cyclura; species Cyclura pinguis. The sequence goes on from CM059604.1 coordinate 47,281,500, forward strand.
GTTAATTGAAGGCAAAGGTGTACATGCTGTCATCTGAGCAGCTGTGCTTGTAGCAGAGGGAGGAATCAAGCAGCCTTTCAAATGGTGTTTGACTACATTTCCCAGCATTCCTCAGCATTGCTTATGCTGGATAGAGCAGCTGCAGCTTTCAGCCCAATAACCTCTAGAATGCCAGATGATTCCCACTGCTGACTTACAGGATAAATACACTTCCATGTCTTGGGAAGAAGTCTGTTCATGGGTCCCATGGAGTGTGGTCTTGCAGCCTCACTCTTCATCACCCTTACTTAGAGACACCATAGTTTAAAGTCACAATCCCGAGCCAAACTGCAGAGATCCAGAAGACAGCTAAAATGAGCAGCATCTACCATTTAGTTGATGGTAATGGTGGCAGAAGCTACCTGGATGTTCAAGGAGGAAAATGGTTATGGCAGTGGTAGTCATAGTGCCAGAACTAAAGTTTATGCTGATTGTGCATGGCAGAAGGGTTGGACTGGATGCCGCTTGTGATCCCTTCCAACTCTTTGATTCTACTCAGGACCAAACACTATTTCCTTACTTTCATCAGAATTATACATTTAAAAAAAAAACACCACCACACCCTACATGTTCATACCAGGCATAAATAACTAGATTTTTTTTTTTTACTTGCAGCTCCTACCAGTCCAAGGCAATATGTATTTATTTGCTTTTCTGCTTAATTTATTTCTGTTGAGCCCAAGTCATAGCAACCCAATTAAGTCCCTGGGCAAAGAAAGGTCTAACAAGACCATCAAACTTGAAGGAACACCGATTTCAATATTTTTAGCATTAGCCTGGTATTGGGTCAGCAGCTAGTTATGTCCCAAATGTTTTGGACTGCAGATCCATTTAGACTTAGCCAGCATTTTATTTATTCCTTTCCACATATTCCATCTACTCTTCACTACAAAGGCTCCCAGAATGGCTTACAAATACTAGAAACAAGCAGTCCCTGTCCACAGGCTTACAGTCTAGACAATGCAAAGGGGAAATGAATTGGGGGAGAGGAGCAAAAATGCAAACTCCAGGGTTAGATTCTAGGTTATAAAGTTCTGCAAAGAGTAAATTCATTAGGATATAGAGTTGGATTTAAGTATAATGGAAGGACTGGTGCTTCCTCTCTTTCTGATGACCACAGTTATAGCTGGAGGAGGTGTGGAGGCTTGGATGGTGTTGGATCCAAACACAGTGCTGCCTCCTTTCTCTCTGTGTATGCCTCAGCACTGCATAGCTAGTCATTAGGATTTATGGGAATCCAGAACATCCAGGGAGTTGCAGCTAGTCTTCCACAAAGAATGGATGAAAGTTCTAAGATTTCTGCACAGTCCTTAGATTTCTCACAGACTACCTTGGCCTCTCCTTCTGAAAACAAACATGCAGTGGGTGTCACTCCCAAAAAGGAAAAACACACAACCCACCCTGCAGAAAACAGTTCACTTCATTTTTAATTTCTTTTTCCCCTTCTCACCTCCCAACAGCTTAAACGGAAACCCAATAAGCCAAGAGGATGCAAAAGCCTTTGAAAACGAAAAGAGGCTCATTTGCTTTTGAGAAACTTCTTTCCGGGTTGGACAGCTGTCAGAATGCCAAGGCTTATTTCAGCAGCGGCTGGAGCCAGAACAACTCCCAAAATCTGAACGGGATGTGCGCTTGGCTACAGAGTGGTAGAAGCGTGCCTTTATTGTTTATTTGAACAATACAATCTCTCTTGGCTGCTGCCGTTACGTTTTGGAACACAAGTGCAAAAGAGGACATTGACTTAGCCAATATACGTAGTCTGACTTAAATCAGGGGGAGTGACATCATCCAGCATGGGTGGGCTGATCTCAAGCTTTTGGAATCTTTTTTTTTTTTAATGGAACTATTATAATATTTTTTAAAAATCCTGGCCCAAGGAATTCACTTTGTGATACCCGTTCAGTTACAGTATTCAGCCTTTCCACCCCAAATCTATTCCTGGTTATTTCTCTCCTCTTCCCCTATCTCCTTTATTCATTTCAGCACTCTAGTTTGGGGATTGCTTTATTGTTGCCACTGTTAAAAATTTAGGAGCTAGACATCCTTTCTAATCTACTGAAAATCACCCACAGGTCTCCCAGTAGATCCAAAATGACCTTATACCTATCCAAAGATAATGAAAAGTTTATTGGCCCATCTAGCACAGTATTGTTTTCATTTCTCAACAGCAAAGGTAGAAGGTTGCAGATAGGAGTTTTCTTCTCCAGCACTGCCTGGCATTGACTGGAATTGAACCTCAGGTTTTAAATGTACAAAGCAGGTCTGCTACTGATATGTTGGAGCCCTGAATGAGCACACCACTTCTTTGTTCTTGTATATGTACATAGATGTAAATCAGTTGCCCTTTATTTTCTGTGGACAAGCCAGGTTATAGTGGTTGGTTAAACATTCACAAGGCAACAGTGGTGCTACCTGCTGTTTTATTAAGAGAACCAGCTTTGCCTAGGCAGACACCACCTGTTTCCAATCCTTCTTTCTATCTCTTGCCATCAGCAGCGATACCTTGATTTGATTTGCACAGAGGAATATGTCAACACTCAATTTCTCTGTGAGCTCCTGTTGACTTTTGCATGAGATGGGGGCAAAGTCTGAACTAGTGAGCATTCGATAGAAAAACATAGTGTGGTTGCTATTTGAAAATTGTGTTTAAAGTGGCTGGGTTGATGCAGAAAAGTTTGCAATTCTAGGTACATGTATGTGCAAAGCACACAGAGGAAAATTTTGTGCAACCAGGGATGAAGACTCAAATACTTAAGAAAGGAGACTGCTAGAGCCTTTGCAGCACATTAAATGTGCCCTTGGCGATAGCATTGTGGCTGCTCTGCTTAGGGCTGTTGATTACAATGGGTCTCTTGTTCTGTTGACTGCTGTAAAGATCTATCTTTCTATAGCAGATGGGCTCCTGTACTTGTTATACCTGTTCTAATTTCCACAGACTGGAGCCAAGGACATTGCACTGTTGTGTCAAAAAATAAGAGACACATGGAACTTCTTCCTTGTCCTGAGCTTATAGTGTAGACTTAGGTTGTGGCCCTCCAAATGTTTAGAATTTCAAGTTCCAGCCAGCATAGCCACTGATAAGGGATTGTGAAAGTATCAAAAACACCTGGAGGGCCAAAGGCAGTTCTGTTCTAAGTTCAGGAAGAAGAAGGTTTTGGCCTTCCCAGTATTGGTAGACAACTCCTTCCATCTAGTTTGACTTAGCAACAGATGCTAGGACAAAGAAGCAGGAGCCAGTCTCCATTTCTGGGAACAATAACCTGCTGGCACTCTCACGCTGAGTGAAATGCATAGGTTTCTGAGCTAACACTGGGAAGAATATCAGAAGAATTATAGCCCTTATATATGCAAAACTGGAGATAATATGTGATAACACACTGGATTAACAAGTCAATTGAAGTCAAATTGTGAGTATCACCCAGCAGTTGACAGAAAATCTTCCTCAGATGGTAGTTGGAAATGTATTTTCCAAAGCCAAAAAAAAAAAAAAAGATAACTATGTTGATCCATAAGAGAGAGAATTCAAAATATACTCAAACTGCTCAATATCTTAATTTTGTTATTGTTCTGTGCTTTTAAATTGACTGGCTTATGGTGCTGCTATCATAAGATTTTTCTTGGCAAGATTTGATGAGAGAACTAATTAGGATTTAAAAAAAAACAAAGAGGGAGCATCTCTCAAGGACCCAGCATCTTATCTTTTTATTCTGCTGATGTATTCACCCTATGGTTTTTGTGAGGAGAGCAAATTTCATGTATGATTTCATGCTCATAGCACTAAAGAACCACAAGATATGGGAAGATCAGTATGAAGAACAACACAGCAATGATGAACATGATAAAGGGTTGTGTCATTCTATTTTTGGCAGCCAAAATTTAAAAGCAGCCACTAAGAATGACAGTGTAGTTAAACATCTCAAGACAGGATCTAAGGCCTATCTAACAAATAAGGGAGTTTTCATAAGGGTGGCATTTACTTTGAAAAGGCCCTGTCTTTCAAGCCAAGCAATGTTCCAGCTTGCAATGTGGTCACCATCAACCTAACCCTTCTTCTGACTGAGCGCAAATAGGGTTGATGTGATCTCCGTCAATATTCTGACAGATTTCTGTGGGCATAGCTGCCAGTAACTTGGCCCCAAGCATTATGGAAAAAAGACTGCCACAAACTGATATCTTGCTTGGCTTCTTTCACAGCAAGATGAAACATGTAGGAAGATTTCCAATGACTATAGCTCGCATCACCTACAAACAGTCAGACCAGTGAGAACCTGGGGATCTAGCAAGTAGAGCTTCAAATTTTGAACTACTGCTCTCAGAATCCATCAGTTGGCCTGTCCACTGACCGTGTAAGCTTTGCATTCTCGGAATTGTCCCAATTTTACTTCAGGCTCCATAAGGCAGCAGTTAAAGGGCCAAATGGGCCAAGAGTATGGGAAGTGGTGGGGGGATATATCTAACTTTGCGCTTTCTGCCAAGCACCAAGGCCAATCAGTTTTCCCACCTTCTTAGGGCCCTTTCATCTCCAGTTTTCAACCACCAGTCTCTTTGTTACTACTAAGAAAAGAAAGACTACTGTGGTGGACCAAAATAACAATTTCACTCATGAGACTGCTTACCAAAATAACAGCCTCTGCCCTTGTTTGGTAATTGCAAGAACTTTGTACACAGAGTTGGTGCTTAACACCTCCTGGTAGCCACATAACTTAAGAGCTGATACTCTGACAATCAAAAAATAGGAGATACCTGTGGCTACTCTTGTGAGGCATCTAGTCAGACATTGGCTGATGTGCTTATGTTTGCCAGAATAAGGGGTCTTGCCATCTTTCCCAGCTACTCACACTTCTTATACCTAACAAGATCCTTAGTCTTTGTCCTACTGGTTACAGCATTCATTTCAATCAAGTGTAAGATAGCCTCGGAGGCATGGTGATGTGCCTAGGTTACATGGAAACATGGCTGATGCCATTTGCTGGTGCTTTCAGTGTGGACTTCTTGTATCAAAGTCCAGTTCCAGACCAGAGTTAAATCCATCAGGAGTTAAAAACACATTTTGTTGAGAGTTACTAAGCGAAAGGAGTCATGTTGATGGTAAAAGCAACTCCAGTGATCAGTTTAGAAATCCTGTGGTCATCTAAGTACTGGGCTTCTTGGAAAACAGGCTGTAGCTCTTGAATAATTTTGAACTCCCTGGTATCTTGGCATAACATCACTGGGGAATAGGCTCTTTCCAATGAACTAAGCTTGGCAGCTTACAATAGAGGCCTTGTTCCCTAAAATTCAGGTCCCTGGAAATAAAAATAGGGTTATGTTCCAAGTTAAAATAGACCAGTGCATTGCAGAGTCCAGTCACTTGCTAAAAACACTTTTTGTGGAAGTGAACAGCTTCGTTTGAGCCATGTCCATCCCCCTCTTCATAAATTCATCTTCTGAGAACTTAACGAAGCTAATGGATTTGTTTAGATTTGTACTATGCCAAAAAATGAATCAGACTAGAGCAGAGCTAACCGACATAATTCAAGTGATTTGTTGGCTGGTTTTCCTGTTGCCCTTCAGTTCCAGGATGTGCCAGTTATGAGATGAAGTGCCAGTGAATATATTCTGTAAATGGGTAGAAGAGGTGCTCAAAAGACTTTTCCCTGGTACATTTGAAGCAGAACAGTAAAGCTCTAATACCTCCTCTGATCTTTAATGCTAGCACACAGAGAGACTGTGGCAAAGATGTAGTGATGGGCCACCAATGTAGAGTACTTTAGTAGAAGATTAGGCAAACTCACAGAGGATTAGACAACCAAGGGCTGTAGTTGTAGCAATAGATGGCTATATACTATTCAGAATCATAGGCAGTATGTCTGAATAGAAGTTGCTGGGAAACAACCAGGGGAAAGAGAAGTTGACTTCAGCCTGAACCCTAGTGGTTAGTCCCAGCTGGAATAGGGTCACTGAATCAATTGTTTAATGGTGAGTCAACAAATACAATTTTTTATATCCTGCTTTGGAACCTGTATTGGGGAAAAGGCAGGATATTAAATAAATAAGTAAATTGCACTAATACAGTGGCTCTACTTTGGCAGCATTAACTATGTTAATCATGTTTTTGTGTTATTATTTGACTTTTAACATGTGGTGGCAATGTAAATGAGACAGTTCCTAGAGCCTTGGTCATCAATGGTCCTGCTCAGGTCTTCCAAACTCAGGATTATGGCTTTCTTGATTGAATAAATCCACCTAAGTGCAATATCCCTGTTTTTCTACTACCTTACACTTTAACAAGCATTATCTTTCCTGTGACTCATGTCTCATGACATGTCAAAGTACAAAAGCCTCAGTTTAATCTTCTTGATGTCTAGTGAGAGTTCAGGGCTATTGTTATCACTATTATCATCATGATCATCACCATCATTTATTTATATAGTGCCATCACTGTACATGGTGTTTTACAAATAAAAGAACAAAACAGTTCCCTGCCCTCAGGCTACAATCTAGTTACAACATGACGCAAAAAGAAGAGAGGATGGCAGTGTGGGAGGGGATGAAGTCCAGTAGATATTGCCTCTTCTTGTATCCCTCCAGGGCCAGGGCAGTGGGATGGAGGGAGGGCCTTTCCTCTGCTTCTGGGCCAAGGCATGAAGGGGCTGTAACTGCCTTTTCTCTTTGATTTGCTCTAAGATTCATTCATTGTCTTTCTAGCAGTCCATCATATTCATAGATCTTTGCTGCAGCACCACATTTCAAATGATCTTATGTCATACTTCAGGTTTCTTGCAGGAGGCCTATGGCCCTCTAGATGTTTGGGGCTGCAAATTCCTTCTTGTTGACCAGGCTAGCTGGGTATTCTGAGAGTTGGAGTTCAAAACATCTTGTGCTTAAAGACATTAACGCAAATGTTTTAGCATTATAATATTAATGAAAATTATCAAGAGAAATTTGTACCATTAATTCATTGTTGTTGTGTGCCTTCAAGTTGTTTCTGATCTTATGGCGACTCTAAGGCAAACCTATCATGGCGTTTTCTGTGACTGCATGTGTAATGTGCCCAAGGTCACTCAGTTGGTTTCCATGGCTGACCCGGGAATCAAACTGTGCCTGCAATGCTCGAATCACACGATGTTGGCTCAACAATTATAAAATATTAAATTAAAAAATATATTTGCAAATCAAACTAAAAATGGCCAGCCTTCCCCAAATTACCCCCAGGAACAAGAAATGTTAATCATCACTTTTAAAAAAAATTAAGCTTGGCATTGGAGGAGAAGAAGGAGAGTGTTACTCTGATTCTGGGGGTCCCCTGGGGGACACGTTGATTTGCTCCAAAAATGCAAAGACTGGGGGGATTAACAGAGCACTGGCCTTGGCAGAATGAAGGGCGGGGTAACCCAGTGAGATCTTTAACCCAATTTTTACGGAGTCAGACCACACAAAAACCAGCCAAAGATTAAAAAGTAAGCTAAAAATGTGTTTTTATTGGGGGAATTCACTCATGCATGCACACAAGATACATGCAGTCAAGCATTCACACAAGAGCTAACTGAAGGAGAAAGGAAGAAAAAAAAATATGGATAGAGAGGCTGAGGGTTTTTGGGGTTATATAGTTACCATTCCAGAAGAGTAGTGAAGAGCTTGAAATGTGACTTAGACTTGTGTCTAAGGGCAGACAGATCAGGATTCAGAGCGACACAGTGGAGTCTTGCACTTCATCTGACTGCAATGGACTTCTCAAAACCAAGGGTTTATATACACTCTTTTCTGCCCTGCAGGGGTGTGAGTTGATTGCTGTCTTAGCCTAGTGAACAATGGGAGTTGCAACACATACAATGGGGTCTGGAATGGACTGATTGGTTTCAATGTCTTGGTTGAGAGGGGTTTTTTGGGCCAGCTGCAGTAGAATATGGACACAGTAGGGGTCCTGGCCTCTGCATCTGGGCACCTTATTGTTTTCTGATGTTGGCAGTTGATAGAAGTAGCTCAGAGCCATTAAATTAGGCTTTCTCGGCTAATGTCAGCGAACTTTTGACCTGGCCATGCTGAGGTCATCTCTGACCTACTCCTAGCCAGTGTCCCTTTCCACATGGCCTTGCCAGCCATAAGTATAATTTATATTTTATGCCAACACATCTGCCAATTAATATATTTTGCCAATTAGACCATATCAAAGCATGGAGGTGTACGGTCTGGTAACAAGAGATAGTAATAAAAAATTAGTAAAGTTGACATTTAATAATCAGATTGTTTTTGAAAATGTTGATGAATTACATGCAACAAATTATTTAACAATAGATTTCTGGTTGGCCATTGTGAAAACAGAATGCTGGCCTAGGTAGTCCTTCAGTAGTCCTTGGGGCTTTACAGTGGCTCAACTCTGCAATAGGTAAAGAACTGTGAAAGTAAATAAAACGTCACCACTTTTCACAACTCCAGAAGGTTCCCCAAGCATCAGACCAGGTTCTTAGATGGCACCAAACAGCACTAAACTGTGTAACCTTCTCACAAGAGACATCTAAATTAGATGTGTTTTCCACATGAGTGTAGTGTCTTCATTTTGATAAATGTGCTTTACGCTCGTCCAGCAGGGTGAGTGCATTTTTAAGTATCTCCACCACAATTTCCTGGTGTAGGAAAGTCTAAGAAAGAACCTTGAAGTTAAGCTGCCATTTGTTGTGGCAGAAATGGGCAACTGGGAGCCAGTATGGAGCATATTGGTTTACAGCTGACAAAGATGCAGAGAAAATGGCAACCAAGATCATTGAGGTTGTTAGGAAAGGCTAAAGCGGACAGGAATTTTAATTTTTTTCCTACTTAAAAAGGTAAGTTCAGGGGAGGCATGACAAGGTGATAATATGTATGATGTAGACAAAGTAGAGATCAGGGTTAATTGGTAGTCTCCCACCCAGCTAGCAACCAGGGCTGACCCTGCTTAGCTTCCAAGATCAGATAGGACCTGGTGCTCTATTTAAGCCATCTAAATTACCCATCACACATGGTGAAATGTTACAAAGCCCACAATGCACCCTTCTGGCTTGCAGATCACGCTTAGGAGGGCCAATTTCTGTGGGAGGGAAAGGGAAGAGCGAGAGGTTTAATTTTTTCCTATCACTTCCCCCTGAAAGCTTTCTGTTTGCTAATTTTGCCTCCACCACCACCAGCTACATTTGCCTCACACACTGGTCTGGAATCAAAAACAGGAAAAAGTTGTAGAAAGTGAGTTTCAAGGGGAAAGCAACTGGCAAGGAGGTGGGGTTAAAGCCATCCCTTGAATGCCCCCAAAGCAAACCATACCCTCCCAATGGCAAAATGGCCCAAGACATTTTGCTTTCTGAGGCAAAGGCGGCATGACTGGCCACTGAACCTTCCTTCAGTGTTGGCAAATGAGAAGGGATCCTCCACCTCCCCTCAGTAGCCAATTCAGGACTGAAAGAGTTACTCTGTGACACCTGTACCTCCACCCACCCTCCAAGAGAGAGGAATGGCTGGGAAGGTACTCAGACCCAAGGTATGCCGGGATCTACCACCTGATAGGCTTTCCCATGCTTGACTGAAAGGTACGGTTGGCCCCGACTGAAAGCTTTTTGTGAGCGCAAAAGTGAGAAGCTGCTTTACTTCAGCCTGTGCCTTGCCCTTTTAGACACAACAAAAGCTTGTTCACAAGACCCTTCATTCTTCTGCATTTTAGCCCAGCCAGAGCCGAATGTTTGCTATAGGGAACAAAGACTTCCTGAGGGCTATTTTGATAACATTAATTAGCTCACCAACCAGCATCACCCGACCGCTGAGTCAGAGGTTAAAAAATAGCCTGGTGTACAAAGGCACCAGGGGTTAAGAGAGACAGAAGATGAGCTAAGGATTACGAGTGAATTAGTGTCTCAGTCAGTCGGTAAGAGCAAAGGCAGAAAGGCCCTCGATGCAGAGAAATGCTCTTGCAGGAACTTATAGGGAAGGGAATAGTTCTGCCACTCAGGCTCTTCACAGGTGCCCTGTTCCCTTTTTGACATTTTGATTTGAACCCTCTCCTGCAGCAGCAGCGAAAAGCACGAAGGAAGTGATCAGAATGGTGGACAACTTAATTTGCTAGCACCATGTCCTTTTAAAACAGACACACCAGACAGCATGATACTTAGCTCAAGGCAGAGGTAAGACAGCCTGCATGGTGTAGTTGGTTTAGGACTCTGGGAGGCCAGGGTTCCAATCCCCATTCAGCCAGGGAAACCCACCGAGTGACCTTGGGCACGTCATACCGAGAGAAAGGCAGTGGCAAACCTCCACGAACTGATCTTGCCAAGAAAACCCTATGATAGAGTTGCCATATGTCAGAGGTGACTTACGGGCACACAGCAACAACAAGAGCTAATAAAACCTGAGGCCTTGCTTGCATATCAGTTTGTCCTTGTAGGGAGTTGCAGTCAGAGATTAGAAAAGTTGCTTTTTTAAAATTACAACTCGCACAGATGCTAGCTGGAAGATTCTGGGCTTCTGGGTTGTAGTCCAGAAGGTCATTTGTCCATGTTTTGCCCACCAAAGACCTGTGGCTTTTGACAACCATACACACACCTTCTCTGCCCTGGTAGTAATATCCAGCATATCTGCAAACTGAGATGCAATTCATTGCAGAGAGTTTCCAAACCAGCGAAACAGATCCCTCCAGCCAACATCCAGCACTGGAGTGGAAACTTTCTGAGGCTGTGTATCTCAAAGTAGATTGCCCCTGGGAATTGGGAAGAGATAAAAGCAATATACTCCAACAAATGTAGGAAAGGGTAGCACATAGTGTGTGGCCTATCAGTGCCCTTCACCTGGTTTGTTTTGGAATGCAACTCTCAGACGCTAAGCCTGCCTGCTCAATTTTTATTGACTTTATATTTCACCTTTTCCTGACTGGGACTCAAGGAGGCTCACAGTATGAATTAAAATAAGGTACATGAATTCAAAAATCCATTAAAAATGTAAAAAGGAAAAAAATGAGCTACCATGTTAAACCATCAATACTTAAAAACACTATAAAATTATTTAAAACCATGACGGGAGCAATAAAAATGCGGAACGAATACCTAATTAAAAATCTTTCTGCATAACCACTTAGTCATTGAAATCCACGTTCAAATAAAAAGGCCTTTACCTGCGGATGGAAGGAGAACAGAGAGGGAGTCTTCCTAGTCTCCCATGGAAGAGAGTTCCATAGGCTGAGAGCAGCCACTGAGAAGGCATATCAAACGTACCTGTGAAAGTGGTGGGACCAAAAGAAAGCTCTCCCCAGAGGATCTTAAACTGCAGGCAGGTTGATATGGTCTTTTAGATCAATGGCAAGAGACGGTGGGAGTTGTGTGTTCAAAACAGCTGGAGGGTCAGAGGCTCTACCCTGTAACTTTAAAAAAAGGCAGACAGGAAGAAGACATCTTGTGTTCACACTGAATCACAGACTCAGAAGCCTCCTGGAAGTGCAGTTGACTTCAGTGCAACATGCAGACTCTCATATGCCTCAGGATTTCAACAGACAGTGTGCGGAAGAGTAGGGGAGTATTGCTGCTGCCATCACAAGATACTCAGTAACATGCTCAGCAAGACGACATTGTAGCATTACATACACCCCTCAGTGGCCCTGGTGGCAGAATCAAATTATCTCTCCCACACTCCCAAAGGAAGACGTCACCCCTTTCAATTTTCTCTCCATATATTTACCCTGAAAATCTGGGGGTCCCAGAGGGACACCTCGATATGCTCCAAGTGATGGGGAAAGTAAGCTCAACGGAGCACAAGCAATAGCAATGTGAGAGGCAGAGTAACCTAGCGAGATCTTTTACCCAGTTTTTACGGGATCAGGCCCAGTCAGATATCACATAAAAAGGTCCAGTGAATGACTTTATTAAACAGTAGTGGCACTCATCAACGCAAACACACACACATCCAAGGGCTAAAGAAAAATAGAGTGGAAATAAGATAGAGGAATTGTTGAAGGATTCGTAGTTTGGGTGATACTGCACCTTTTCCTGAAGTCCTTGGTCCGGAAAGCAGCGAAAGAAAAGGAACTCAGCGAAGAGACGCTGAAGGGATCACGCAGCTATCGGGAGGGGGGAACGGTAAGTTGGTATGACTGGGAGGCATCCAAAAAACTATTCAAAAACGGGGACTATTTGTAGGAAAAATTAACCTTGAGGGCAAATCCTCTCCTGGGGAGAACAAAGGGGACAGCAACGGAAAGCAACTTCACACTGGTACCTTCTTTGATATTGGAAGATAACAAGGTGCTACACAAGTATCAGGATCTTCCACTGCTTTGGGTTGCAGTGTAAGTTTATGCAGATGGTCCTTGCCTGATAAGATTTTATTGCTTCCAATGCCCAACTTTGTGGGAAAAAACTCTTAATCCCTTCAAGTTGGCTCCTTAAAGGCTGAGGATCTTTTGTCCACCGTGGGTTGGCACAGCTTGAGGTCTCCTGTGGCTACGTGACTGGGGAGTTTACTGGCCTGACCTGGTTCTTTCGATCATACGACCTTTGTTGCCTACGCACTCATCCGGGTGACCTCTCTGGTGGGTTAGATTAATTTTATATCAAAGTTGTAGACCCTGGGACAGGGTTTACCAAGGGAGCAACAATATGCTCCAGTACCAAAGGCATTTGCTTACCTGAATGTAGTTAACACACAGTGGCTGAAACCCTAGTCAGAGTGCAGCTCCATCTATACAATTCTGTGTTCTCCTGCTCCCCGGCAGCTGTCAAGCCCACCCTGGGAGGTGTGCTCCTGTGTACTGGTGGGGAGGGAATGGAGGGGGAATTCAGACCACGAAGTACCAGCTAGACTCAGTTCATGTGGAAGTGACCGAGGGTGCCCTCGCAGGTGCGGGATAACCTCATTTTCCTTCCCCTAGAAGCCTAGATCAGCTGTATCTTCATCATCTGAATTGCCTACCCTCTCCCTTTAGTTCTCACCAGCAGGAAGCAGCAGCAACACTTCCTTGGGCTTGGGCTTCCCAGGGGGAAGGTTTGGGAATGGAGCACAAGAAACCCCATCCAAAAAGGGGCATATGTGAACATAAGCTGCATGTACATGGACACATGTCACTAACAGGATGCCAGCCGGAAAATAATTTAGGCTTGTAAAGAACTACTCATGTTGCTGCCTATGGCAAGTGAGGATTGCCTTCAAGCAGAAAGTTTTGAGAAAATAGGAACAGAGATGGTTCTTTACTTCACTTCACTTTTCTTTTTTCCCTTCCACACCATGTTAGCATCCTGGATTCAATTTGTGACCTCATTGTCTTGGACAAAGGAAGATCATCATATGATTTATTTCCCCACAAGGGAAATTTACTGATGTCAGGACCATACTGCCTTACACATCCAAGGTCCGTTAATTGACTTCAACATTCTGCTGTGTGCCGGAGTCCTCAAGTGTACTAGGAATTAATCTGGACATTCTGTGCGTGTCTCTCTCTGTAGAAAAAGACCTATCCTCTCACTACATTATTCACTGAAAAGGCAATGATGAAGTACCACTTTGAAGACCGACTGCTAAAGCACCTAATCTAGAAGCTGTCAGGATGGCTTGCCTGTACAGTGAGATTCCTGTGCTTCACCCTGACAAGATTTACCACTCTGGCTTCTTCCTGCATTGAATCAAGCAACTGAAGCTGCAGGTTAGCTGACAAGTTTTAGTCCTCGATGACAGCTTGGCACTGTGGTGTAAGTGGTAAATTTTGAAACACTGGCATTCATCAGGACAATTCCCATAGCTTTGCCTCAAGGAGAACTCCCCCACCACCCCAAATGCAAGTAGCTGCTTTGACTCCTGTGCCACTTCCGCACTAGACTGTTATAGTGCTATTATTCCACTTTCAGCATCCTATGGAATCCTGGGGCCTGCAGTTTAGGAACTGCAAACCCCAAGATTCCATAAGATGTTGAAAGTGGAATAATAACACTGTAACAGTCTAGTGCAGAAATGGCCCTAATAACAAGTGCCAGTTATGACAGTTTCATCTCCACCAAGAGTAGGTCTTTTGCAGAACTAATGAGTCATAATTGCCCATTCAAGACAATCCATACATTACTTTACAAAGGGGATGAAGATAATCCTTTGCAACAATATGTTGTTGTTGGGAAAGCCATTTTCTTCTCAATTTCTGTGAGAATTTCAGCTAAGCTCCAAGGAAACACACAAGGGTGAGCCTAGTGGTAGCAGCAGCATCCCTGTTAAAGTACTTCAATCTCTGGAAGAATGGCTCTTTGGGATACAACTCCCAGAATCCCCCAGCTAGCATGATCACTGATTATCCACACTCCGACCTTTTCTAAGCTATGCCCCACTACACCATGCCATTGTCTGGCACACATCTCTAGCTGTGGACAAGAAGCTTTAACTGAACATTTTGAGTTTACAGATTCAATATCAAACATTAATCCAGCATAAATGAATGAAAATGTGCAGAAATCCAAGATGGGTGGTAATCACTCAAAATGCATTGCAGGTGTCACAGTACAGAGGTTCAACAAATATGAAAAGCAAGCTGAATAACTCTGCCATCAACAGAAGCCATGTCCCTGTACCCAGACTGGATCCAATGCATTCCAAACAGCACTCAGACCTTTGCTGGTTTACATTCAGCCTGGTAGGTCTCCCTCGTCATATCCACCCAAACTGGGGGACAGACATCCCATACTGCTAAATCTGAACCACATTTGAAAATGGCTCTGAAGAATTAAGTAACGTGGTAAGATGACCAAAGAAGCCCTGCACCCCAAAACAGAATGAAAAACTTGGTGGTAGCATTTGGTCTTTGTGCTGATTCTGTTGAGAGGCTGCCACACCATTCATACAGGCAGTGCAAGTGCCAAATTAGATCAACTGTGTCATGTTTGCAGCCACACGAGAGTCTTCGGCAAAGAGTAGTTTGCCATGAATTCCAACCGTTCCATTCTCAGACACTGCTTGTCATAGAGGGTGTGCAGCAATGACCTGAGTTTTTTTAAAAAAGAGATATATGAAATTCACCTTTTAAAAAAGAAAGCAAAGGAAAACAGAAGAAAAATCAAAACAAACCACCTACCTACAACTTGTACTCAAGCAGATTTGTGCAGTAGCTAAGTAAACTACAGGTTAGGGCCTAAATTGTGAGGGTCATCTAAATAATGTTTAACTATAGATAGAGTTTTACATAATTTATTAAAAAACAGTAAAAGAGGGTTGGCAACTGCTTGGGGGCCAGGGGCCAATTACCCCTCCCAGACTAGCCTGTAGGCTACACACACTCCACAGCAAGCCCAAACACCTCCATTTTTCCTCTTCAGGGCCTCTCAAAATGGTGATAGAAAGTGACGTCACTTCCTATCAGTATTTTGAGGGGACTGTAGAGGAACGTGAAGGTGTTTGAAGCAGTACAATGCTCTTTACTGAACAAAGGAAACACGGAAGTCAGACTCTAAAATAGACATTACAGTTCAGACATGACAAAACACAGGAAAACTATTATGTATTCTTGCAGTACAAGTCTTCTGGAAAATATGTTTGACCCTTAATAAGGGTATTTTATTCTTTTGTACCACTGCATTTTCCAGTATTATTTTGAGATTTTGTCTTTCTTTTGTATTCTGCCCCCTTTCTGTAAGATCCAGACTAGTTAAGAAAAAGGAAGCAGGACGGGATACTCTCTTTCTCATATATGTTCACATCACAGCATACTCCATGCCCCTGCTCATCAAAAATTATTCCATTTCATCATTCTGTATCAAACTGCAAAATTGATTGTAAAATTCAAAGTTGTCCATGGAGTCTTTTAGAATTCTCTCCTCCTGATGTCACTTTCTTCTTGAGACCTGCATCCTTCAGGGCAGACAATTCTTCAGTGAATCAGATGCATAAACTGTACTGTCACATCTGGATCCTTAAAACACTACCATTCAAACATAAGGGACTGCCCCAAAGAACAGCTGAAAGAAAAAAACCAAGAAAGAGAACAAGGCCTAGATCCTGACACATCTGGCATGGAGTGGGCTTTGTAAGTTAAGTTGACTTGCACTTTGCAAATTGAACATCAGTCCATTCAGCCAAAGACAGACAAGTGACATACATGCCATGCAAGAAAGAACCAGCTCAATGCATAAAAGCTCTTCAAAAGTTGTACTGCAGGAGAACACATGATGTTCTTTGCATTTCTTAGTAGTGAAAGTAGTTGGCTTAGCAAAGGTTGGCATAGTTTTATAAGGCTTTAAGCCGAGTGACACAGCTCTCACAGCTAGGCCCCCATATACCTACCTTGTCTGGGTGAATCCACAGTTACAGGGAGCCCCAGTAATCCCTCTTGCCCTAGTATAAGCTTACAGAGGGAGGTATCTTCTCAGTCCATGTCTTTGAGGGATGCACCTCCATGACCGCAGCAAGGGAGGGGAAGGGGTGCCTCTTGTCTATTCCCTCAGCTTGAAACTGGATCATCTGCAAACCTATGCACTGCTTAGGGAAGTCTGCCACTTAGTGACTGAAAATGTTACTGCAGGCTACAAATACATATACATATTTAATTTAAATATTAAATGTATGTTTTCAAAATGAAACACTCCATGGGTACACACCCTTAATATGCTTGCCAAGTATTAGCTGTCTAGGTTTCAAGATCAGAGAGTTATGGCTTTTGACAGACACACCTTTTATGATCACACAGCAGAATGATCCCTTTCTGTACCAAAAAACCCCCACCCCTTTATAAATGAAGAGGCAAGAATATCCTGAGCCATGGAAATATGACATCAGGACCATTGAGGAAGGAATCCAATAATGCAACAGCCTCCTGCTGGCATTCACATGTCTTTTCATTGGCACATGATATATAAACCTTTATACTGAGCCAGGCACAGATGCTGGGCCCAGCAAGATTAAAATATATGTATGTTAGAGCAAAGCTGCTGTTATTTTCTTACACTCCAGGGGTAAGCTGTCAGTAATTATTGAATCAGTTAAATTTTGTAAAATATTGAAAACAGGGCTTGGCATGCATGTTGACCGGCACACTTCTTTCAGACTGTGAAATATTTGTTTCATCCAGATACAGACGATTCTAAAAGGCTGGTGTCAAACTTCTCTTCGCTCTGCATTTGTTTAAAAGACCATGAAAAATATTTATTTGGAATAAATTATACCCCTTGTAAAAGGTCAAATCTTGACATTAACACACAATCAACATACCTGAGTTATCTGGATAGTGTACTTTGTCTTTCAGAGTAGCTATGATTCAACTGAGGAGGAGTTAATGAAACCTTAGAATGTATTTACCCAGACAGATTTTTGTTGAATCTCACTGACAGTATTCAAGCATCACACTGAGCCAGTCATCCTGGCTTAGTAAACCAGAACAGAAAACAGCAGCATTCTCGTACATGCAGCCCATCTGCTCCTGCATCATTCCTCCTTTGACACAGGCTAGGTAATTGAGGAAAGGATAGCTCTGTGTAATGCCCAGGGTATAGGATTATGGTAATTTGCCCTCAAATAAGACAGGATCAGAAGCCAGCTTTAAATCAGGATTTAATGTTGATTTATGAATGTTAGACTATTTGGACCCACTTATCAGTAATCCAAGAGCAGCTGTTCAGACTTCGCTGGTCTACAGCTCTCATCATCTATGAACTTTGGCCATGCTGCTTGGGCTGATGGGAGCTGAAGTGACAGACAGAGGTCCACAGGATTCCTTACCCCTTCCATAATCCCAGGGCTGAACACAATGCAAAGTCTTCCCTTCCTGGCTTGCTTATTCCCTTGGATGAAGTCAGGCAAATGGCTGCATGAAGTAGCTGGTGTCTTGTTGGCATTCCATGCTTATCACAATGTCCCCAAACAGCCCTTTCTTGATATTTTAAGTTTAAATTGTACCGGAATATAATGGATACACCAACCAAGAAATGTCATAACTAAAGATGGCGTGGCCTGGGTGGAGAGGTAGGCACTCCAGATGTTATTAGACCACAGTTCCTACAATCCTTTACCTTTGGCTATGCTGGCTTAGAGAGGAGATTAAATACTCTAAAGGCACCAGATCCCATCTGATTTTGGAATCTAAGCGGGATCAGCCCCGGCTAGTATTTGGATGGGAGACTGCCAATGAGTACGAGATACAGGCTGTATTTTAGAGGAAGGAGCTGGCAAAAGAGTCAGCATGGTGTAGTGGTTTGAACATTGGACTATGACCCTGGAGATACCAGGGTTTGACTCCCCACTCAGCCTGAAAACCAACTGGGCAACCTTGGGCACCACGTACATTCTTAGCCCCAGAAAAGCCCACCTTAATTTCTCTATAAGTTGGCCATGACTTGATGGCACACAACAACAACAACAACAACAACAACAAATTGGTAAAACCACCCCTGAGTATTACTTGCTTAAGAAAACCCTATGAGATCCATGAGGTCACCTTAAATCAGCAAGTGAATTGTAGGCACATTCTCTCTCTCTCTCTTACATACACACACACACACACACACACACACACCACAAACCACACATATGCTTGGGCTAATGGCAACTACAAGCCCACTTGTGGAGATCCGCAGTTGCCCACCCCTGCCTCAGCAGCAAATGCTTCCATTCACAGAAGTTCAGGAACTCAGTTTTCATCATTCCTCTCCTAATGACTGAAGACAGAAACTTCCCCTGCGGAACGGATATGGCACGGAGCACAGAGGAAGTCAGCCTATATCAAGTGCCTCAGCCTTCACCAGAGGATGCACTTTTGGCAAAGGCAATGGTGGGAAACCTCTTCTGGCTGAAAGGCTAGAATCTGTTTCAGAAAGATCATGGAGGCACTTTTTAATTTGGGACAGGGCCACAGAAAATGGGTGGGGCCCCAAGCACTAGCTTATTTTATCCTGGAGTTCTTAGTGTACCAGTAATTAGGGCTTGAGAGCTAGCAAGGTGTAGCAGTTTGAACGCTGGACTACAACTCTATAAAGACCAGGATTCCAATCCCCACTTAACAATGGGAACCCGCTAGGTGACCTTGGGCAAGTCATATTCTCTCAGTCTTAGAAGATGGCAAATAAATCTTGCCAAGAAAACCCCATGATAGCATTGCCTTAGCATTGCCATAAGTTGAAACTGACTTCAACATACACAACAACAAAAATTAAGCTTTAGAAAAGGCATTTGAACCTTAAACTGGGTTTTAAAAAAACTATATAAAAGCTGGGAAACCATCAAATAATGGTGTCATGGGGAAAGAGGTGTGGACATCTGGGAAACTTCAGCTCTTAAGAGTTGGACAGGTCATATGGGGAGATATGGTTTGTCAGATAGTCTGGACTTTATGATCTTTCAGATAATCTGGACCTAAGCCGTAAAGAGCTTTATAGGTTATAACCAGCACTTTGAATTCTGCCCAGAAGTGAACCAAAGCCATGTCAACAACCCTTTAACTAGCATGTATTTAATCAATGTATTTAAAATTAATAATTTAATCTGATAAAGGAAATTCACTCTTGCTGGAGTCTTCGTGAGGCATCAGAGGGTAGATCATAAAAAACTCCTTCGAAGTTTTACACCTTTGTTCCTGCTCAGTGTTGAAGGCTGAAAAAGGAAAAAAAAAAGCCTTGCCAGTAGCTTCATACATACCAACTAATCTGTCCTTCACACTTGCTTGCGGGGGTTTTGCTTTTGTAAAATGATGCATGAATAATAAGAGACATTGTCACATTTTTATTGGCGGTTGCCAAGTCACGGGTGAATTACATTAAACAGAATATTTCCAATTGTATTACAGACATCTGGATGCATTTACAGCTGCCTATCTTTTGATTTTCATTTCAATTCTTCGTAATGCCCAAAATAATAAAAACTGAACTGTAACAGAACTAGTTTTAAAAGCAGAGAGATTTTCTAAGGGCCAGCTTTTGCATTTAGCTAGGCACAGTGGATACAAAGCCTGAAAAAACAATTTCTCTATGCAACTAGTGTGGTCTAAGCCATTGGCATGTTGTATTCTGAGAGTGGAGATGCAAACTGAAATGCCTATTCAGCCACGATGCTCCCTGGATAACTTTGGGCCAAAAAGTCTCTCTCATCCTAACCTACCTCAAAGAATTGTCATGAAGATCAACTGTGAGAGGTTCATGTACTTCAGCTACTTGGAGGAAAGTAGTATATAAATTAAATAATTCCTGCTTCTTTTGAAATCATGAGTTCTTGGAATATAATTCCTTTTCACAACCTAAATTCCTTGCTTCTGCCCCAATTCACTACATTACCAGAGTCCATAGAGCAGTTTTATGGAGAAACCATGCCCCCAGACAATCAGCGTGATTCAAAGTGCTAGCTATGGCCTTCAAAGCCCTGCATAGCTTAGTTCCAACCTGAAAGACAATGGCTGAAATCCTGCATTATCAGACAGCTGTGGTGACAAATCTCCATCGTCAAAGCTACTCCTCCTGATGCCACTTCCCAAACACTTACTTCTGAATTGAGGCAGCACCCTAACTGAAGGGCTTCCAAGGTGTTGCAGATTGTGATGCTGGGAAATTGTGGTTGTTGTGTTCTTCTGCATGCAGGGCAAGTTGAAACAGGCAGCTGAAGAGACCCCCTGGGGTTCTGCCACAGCTGCCTGTCTCAACACGCCCAGCTATTGGGAGAGTGCTGCAGTCATCATTTCCCAGAGCTCTAATCTGCAGTGCCTTGGAAATCCTTTGGTTGAGGTGCTGCCTGGCTTAAGAGGTAAGTTTGGGGGTGAGCATATTTGGTCATTAATAATTGTAAACGTGGATTCCAAAAGATTGTTAAATCCAGTTTATGATCTCATAAATATTGAACGGGATGCCAGCCCATATCTCCCTCGAGGAGACTGCCTGACTTGAAAGATCTGTAGGGGAGGGTTTTCCTTCTGTCCTGCTACTGTCACATCATGCATTTGGTGAAGACGTGGGAGAGAGCCTTCTGAATGGCTGCTCCCAAGCTGTGGAACTCCCTTACACAAGAGGCTTGGTAAGTCTCCTGTCTGTTCTCTTTCTGAGAGTAAACAAACTTTTTTAAAATGTAAGGGTTTTTTTGGCTCTTAATGAATTGTGGTGGAAACATCTATTAGTGGGGTTTATCATGTTTTTACTATATTTTAACAGTAGCTTAGGGGCTTAACAGAATTGTTTATTTAATGGTTTTTAAACTTTTGTACCAAATAGATTTTAGCTGTACTTTTTAAATTTTGTTGTCAGCTGTCTTGGTTCCTGTACCAAGAGAAAGGTGGGACAGAAATAAAATAAAATAATAAAATAAATAGTTAATGTGGAGTTATCTGTGGGGGCTTCTACTTATCCCTCAGCTGCCACCAACTGTGGGAGCTTCCACTTATCCTTACCTTTGTCACCAATCTGAGGACCTCCTCCTGCCTCAGCACTATGGCATCCAATGGTGGAGACCTTCAAGATGCCTTTGAGGTTCCTTTGTGAGACTTTATTCATCTAATCTCCTCACTGGACACTACCACCCTTGATAAACTGTTGCTACCACAAGTACCACATGTCTGAAATCAAGCTTTCCAGTATCCCTTATAGTATATAGTATTCTCAGAGGCAGAAAAACAATCTTTTAAACAGAAATTGAACATAACATCAAAGATGACTTACTTAATATATCTAAATCCTTCCTGACACTTGACTCTAACTCACATCTCCAGCTCACATTCTTAACAGTGATACTGATATTTCTCACTTTCTTTCACTCATATACTAACTAGCTCTCCTGACATCTCTAACTCATATTCCTAATTCTGACAGACTCCTAATCCTGACACTCAGCTCTCACTCAAACTGAAATCCACCTAGCCTTTTTAACATTCCTTCCAGCACTCAGCCAACTGCCAGTCACTCCCAAAATCCCATACTCTCACCCCTCCCTACATATCCTGGTAAAAAGCTTGCACAAAAATAAATGTACCTTTTGAAAAATCATCATACAGAGGGAAGACAAAGAAGTCTCACAAACCTGAGAATGAACTAGGATGGGTCAAAGAGGCTGGTGGGATTCTGTGAAACCAAGCCTTTGAGGATCGACTTAGGGAACTGAGTGTGTTTAGCCTGAAGAAGAGAAGACTGAGAGGTGACTGGACAGCCATGTTTAAATATCTGAAATGATGAAATGCAGAAGATGGAGCGAGCTTGTTTTTTACTGCTACAGAAACAATGGGAACCAATGGATTCACATTACAAGAAGAAAGATTCCATGTAAAAATTGGAAGAACTTCTTGGCAGTAAGACCTGTTTGAGAGTGGGACAGAGTACAGCAGAAGGTGGAAGGTCTTTAAACAGAGGTTGGATGGGTGTCTTTCAGGAGTTCTGTAGCTGTGTATGGCAGAGGTTTGGCCTAGATGGCCCTTCCAAATCTAAAATCCTATGATTCTATTAAATGAGATGGGATAGATTTTCATGTCCCAAATTCAAATGTCACAGTTTCAGCAAAGCAGGCACTGCAGCAGCAAATACTACAAATTCTCCACATTTTGGAGTGCCAGAGGTCTCAACAGTTCTCACAGAGGCAGATTGTGTGGCTTCTGATATTCTGCTTTGGCAGGAAATGTCAAGAGCCACATTTCTTTGTTGTACTGCTAAGTTGCTTGCTTGTGTATCGCCCAGAACGGAGCCATGACGTCATGAGCGATACATTTTGAGTTTGATCTCAGTGGCAGAGGGAGGGAGTCATTTTGAAATACCATATTAAAAGAAATGTATCTAGCATATCCTAAAAATGACAACCACACAGCTCTAGGGCTGACAGAAGGAGATACAAATCTCATGAGAAACAGCTGCAGGATAAGGGGGCAGGACTTCAAAAGCACCAGTGGGAGAACAGAAAAGAGATAGAATTTGACTAGAGCTTCCCTTGGGCACCTATGCAAGACAGAACTTATTTCTGCCAGACTTGCCAAGAAAGGGCAGCATTAGAGAGAAGCGACCAATACTCCACTTGTCACTGGGAAGATGACATGATGCTTGGCTTCAGACAGAATGAAAAGGAACAAAAATGGAAGCTATCAGTCTCTGCATCAAGGCATGGCTTTACAGCTGGCAGCTGCACCTAGTCAAAACAAGGAAGTACTAAATGCACTATATTATGGCCATGCACAGAGCAGCATATTGCACAGTGTCCTGCAAAGGCAATCACAGATACTGTGTTTGTGTATATGTACCTTCAAGTTGCCTGTCAACTTAACAGTGTTTTCTTAAGCAAGGATTATTCAGAGGTGGTTTTGCTAGTTCCTTCCTCTGAAATATAGCTTACAGGATCTGGTATTCGTTGGCGGTTTCCTAATCAAGTAGTAAGCAGGACTGATCCTGCTTAGATTCCAGGATCAGAAGGGATCTGGTGCCTTTACAAGACTGGTTCTCAAATTGTAGGATGGGACCCTAACAGAGGGAGCAATAGTTGTTCAAAGGGGGAGGGTGCAAGAAAAGTCAACCTGCAAATACAACAAATGTTGTAAAGCAGGGTACATCTATGTGTGTGTGTGTGTGTGTGCACGCGCATGCACACACTATTGAGAACTGACTGGTTTCTGCAGATGCGCAACACAAAGAATCTTCCCTGTTATGCCTTCCTCCAACTTCAGACATAGCAAAACTCAGCTTCCCTTTTGCAAGTTTTTCACACTCAGCTTCTCCAAACGTTCTGCTATTGATGCAGCAGGCACACACACACACCCCTTAGTGTGTGCCATGTGTTCTTGGTTGGGAGGGGGAAGAGAAGACTCAGTGTTAAGATAGAGGGCATGGGCAGCACAAAGGGTTGCGACAGGGAGGGCAAAAGAGGCATACAGGACATAGAACATGTAACAGAACATGTTCAGGGCACAACATCCATAGGACATGTAACAGGAAACAGAGGGGCACAACATCCATACATAAATCTAAAGTGGGTCATGGGGTAAACAGTTTGAGAACCACTGTTTTAGAATATTTAAGCCAGTGCATCATATACATGACTCAGTAACAAACCGAAGGATTAGGACACATTCATAGCCGCTTGATACAAGCCTTAGTTACTTAACTTGTTCTAACCACCCTGCCATTGTAACTGGTCAGGTAATGGAAAGATAGTCGTCGTCCCATCTTTAGATGCCTGGTTATAGTAGTAATCCTAATTCATGGAGAGGATGACTTTGCAACCACAGGATGGTTATTGTGGTTTGCAACCAGATTAATTAGCACAGATAGCAAAGGCTTGCAAACTCAGGGGGTGGGGGAACGGGGCCTTTGTCCCTCAAATAAGAATCCTCATCCTCAAGGAAATTTTCCTTTAGTCCCCGAACTTCTAACATTGCAGAGAAACACCGAAAAACATTCACACCTAGACCTCTTATATTTGCTCTGTGCACATCCCTTTGATAACTTTGCTGGCCTACTGTTTTGGACGCCTAAATTTTATTTCCAAATGCTCTGTAGCTTTAAATGACTGCAATGCTAGACATCTGGGGACAGAAGGAAAATTTGGGCAGGAAACAGAATTAATATTTTTGGGAACAGTCCTTTCATTTCACCTCCCACTTTGTACTTGCCCCTTTGGTACAAGCTGAAATAAAATGATTTTATTCACGTAGATACTCCATGTGTATCTTGATCCTAGTGGCTTGCCTTGTACCCTCTCTCACCTAAAAGGTATGAGGTAGACATAAGGTCTAAATAGACAGGTGGCTGGGCTTCCCTTTCTAGTGCTTGGAATGAAAGGAAGGAAGCTGCTTCTCTGCGGCACCTTTAGCATAATGATTAATCCTGCCTTGCTTTATACCCAGAGCCTGCAGTCTTCCCATTCCATACAGATTGCATCCAGCCAATAGGCTGCACTCCATCACTGGGATTAGGAATGTAATGTCCCTGCAAGTACAGTGCAGGCACGTACACTACATTAACTCAAAGCCAATGAAGCACAACTCTTGTAATTGAAGGCAGAGCCAATACATAGCAGTGAGATGGAGTCAGGCTCAGAACAAAGCCAACAGGTGTTCATTTAAATTCCGCACATGAACTTCTGCACCTTCTAGACTGGAATAATTTCCATCTGATTTCCTGCTGCACAGTCAAAAATGTGGCTGTTTTAATAAACCAAGAATGCCCATAGTAAAGCTTTGATTTCATTGCACTCATAACAAGTTTGGAAACATAACTGGCCTTGGACAGCAGAAGACCTCTCATAACAGGAGTCACTGGGCGAAAGTATCTTCCAAAGACTGGGCAGATGTCAGAATCAACATCAAAGGTGGGAATCATGTGACTCTCCAGATGTCACTGGACTGCAAGCCCCAACTACCTTATCTAGGACAGTCAGTGGTAAGGAATGTTTGAAGCTGCAGTTCAAGAACATCTGGAGAGCTGCATGACTCTCCTGCCTGATCTAAGGAAAACCTTTTTGTTCTGAAGAACTGGGTCTGAAAACAATCTGCAGCCATTCATTCTAGAGGGTCATGAGTTTCAATAGCTTTTCCTGCAACATTATCTGAAAACAGGTGACCAGAACAGAGGCAGGAATTGTACAACCCTCCTGATTTCTTAGAATTGCAAGTCTCAGCACTCCTCACCACCAACTGTGCTGGCTAGAGCTAGGGCTCTAAAAATTCTACAGAGAAATTATCGCACACATATTAAACAACTATGAAGCTATGAAAAAGGGGCTTCACCTCAGTGTCATATAAAAACTAGTATCTAATTTCACTTAGTTTTGCTGAGGCAGTTGTTATCTTTATCCCAAGGTGGTGAAGCTGAATGTTTTCAAACTTCTCTGTTTTCTTACATTTAGACCCCTGCTTTTTCCTCCATGAAGCTTAAAACTTAATACGATTCTTCTCCTCCATTTTTAACTGCTCCTAACAACCCTGTAAGGTAGTGCTTCGTGAGCTTCATGTCTGAGTGGTGATTTGAACCCAAGCCTCCCCCAGTGTTTTCCCAAACTTAAAAGGAATATAAGTGCATCCTGAGAATTAGCTTTGTTCCTGCAGAAGGCTCTTCAAGAGACTGTCTTCTTTATGCAAACAACAGGAAAAGAAGATCAGAGGTAAAGATGATCCAATTTGACTAGAGATGACAGAACAGAAATCACAAGTCCCCATTCTTCAATATGATTTCCTACAGGTGTAATCACACTGCCCTCGCTCCTTGACAATAGAAGCTGAGTCAAGAAGTTAAGGTCAGCACAAACTGGAAAAGAATTAAGAGTAGATTTTAAGACGGTAGGTATTGCGTGATTTACTGATGCATTTAAGGTGCTTTTCTTTACAGTTTAATTGATGTGTTATGTTTAATTTGTCTTCCAACTTTTATTGGTAGCCATCTTCAGTACTATATTATTTTATCAGTAAGTGAAACACAATTTTTCTTCTTGTTTGGAACAGATTCAAGAGGAAAGAATAAGAAGATAGGACCTGCCTCATACAGACCGAACATTGATCTATATAGTCCACCTCTGTATGTTCTAAATAGAATCAGCTCTATGTTCCCACCTCTATTAAGATCCAGAGATGCTGGGAATCAAATATCAGGCCTCAGTTCCAAATTGGGCTCCACTCTGAAGCACACTTACTCAAGGGGGTAAGCTCAACCGAAGAGAGTGAGACTTACTATTGAGCAGATAATCACCATGGTGTAGTCGTTTGAGCACTGGACTAGGACTATGGGAAAACAGGGTTCAAGTCCCAGGCAGCCATGGAAAACCACTGGGTGGTCTTGGGAAAGTCACACTCTCTCAGCCTCAGAAGGCAATGGCAACATCGCTCTGAACTAATCATGCCAAGAAAACCCTTTGATATGGTGATCCTACATCAGAAACAACTTGAAAGCCACAACACCACCACCACAACAGATACATGTAGGGTTGCAATGTTGAACCTATGCTTTAGTTCTGAATCCAAGAACTCATCTCCAGAAGGTGGCAGGGTTTTCTGACTTTGACATGGAAGAAGTCAGGATTCAAAGCTTGGAAGTCATCATTTTTGAAAACAAATCCTGACTCCCATGGCCACTGACCATCTAGCTGGGGAATTCTGAGTTATAATCCAAAAAAGTAACCTTTTCAAGCTCTGGTAGTATTTGAATGCCTGAACCTGATGGCACAAATTGAGGACAGTTGTAACTAAGTCATGGTGCCAGAGCAGCCAGTGGGCAGGGAATCAATGCAGCAATATACCTTTGACAACAATCACATATTTCCTTCCCTAAAATATTTTCTAACACGGTGAAAACAGATAAGCACAAGAGAAAAGCCAACTCATTCTCTCATTACTGTATTAAGCTAACACTCTGACCAAGTTCAGTTTCCTGTTTGTGTCTCGAAAGCTGAGAAGACACTCAGTCATAATCAGAAGTGTGCTTCAAAAGATTTATTAACATGTCATTGTACATATTTTACACAAATGGAATGTTAAAACATACAACCTAGATCAGTAAAAAAAGAAAGAAAGAAAGAAATCATACAATTATATACTAGCAGACCAAGTACAAGATGTACCTTTCAAAATATGAAACAGACCTCAAGTAATTTTCCCACTCACACAGCTCAATTTTTTAAAAAATTACAAACATTTTTTTATATTAGACATAGCTAATTACATTCTTTTTTTATCAGCAGGGAAATCAAGGAAGACTTCTCATCTGCTGCTGCTACAAAATGTTCATAGCCTGGAAAGGTTATTTTTTTGAAGACGACAATTCCCAGACCCCACTATTGGGTGCTGTAATACAAAAACATAACCTTTCCAAGCCTTGCAAATTTTACAGCATTTCTTGCTAAACTGTCTCATGCTCAGAGTTTGATCTAACATGTGGAAATGGTCGGTGTGAACAGGCAAGTGACAGTGGGCACTTCCCTCCAGTAGAAGGGCTTCAGTGCTTTGAAAAGTTCACTCTCTGGGGCAGTAGTCCTGAGCCACTGCTTCTTTATACAGGCAGGGCTGGCAACTTAGTTTCATTCAGATGGGCCCTCTACCATCTTAGTTCCCCTCTCCTCATTAATCTAATTAGTCTTCTGGATGTATGTGGGTAGTAAACTAAAATAAATATGTCAACCATGTTGCAATACCAGCATATGTAGACAGTAGTTTTCACACTGTTCCAGAAAATCCCAGAAGACCAGTAAGGACAGACAAGATTTCTGTTAAGACAGCTTGCCCACCTCAGTTCTGGCCTTCCAATACAAAGCTTTAGGAAAATGTTTGAATGTGCCATAGGGCTCACCTGATCAGCCATGGGGAGCCCGAAACAGAGTGGTCAGTGATTCATGTGAACAGAGAGAATGCATGTGAGAACATCCTGCAATACAATGCTGCTGTGGCAGAAGCATCAACATAGACAAAATTTCCTGAAGGTTTGCAAGCAAGTTGCTTGGGGTGGAGGAATCTGAGAGCTATAATCCAAAAAAGGAACTGGTCTAAGCTCTGGTGAAGTTTAAAAACTGCAAACCAGATCAAGAAACTACCTTGGCAGCCAGCACAGACATTACCATGCCACTGCCAAAGCTTAATAGGGAAGGTAAGGGAAGCTTTAACAGTTCAGCAAAAATTCACTCACAGATTTGGGGCCTTTCTCTAACCAGGCAGTTGGTATAGTCTGACTGATCTGGAACTTAAATACATGTTAGTATAGACTCAATATTATTGCCTTTATAAATACTGAAGGAAAATATCACAGTTTAATGAAGTAAATGATCGGTTATTCAAAGGGCCATGTTTAAATGATTTAAGACATTCTAGAATGAAAAGGACAAATGGACACTCTACACTAAAAATAGTTTCAAAAATAAAGTGTTTAAATGTCTGCACCGATTAAAATTTGCTTTAACTCATTACAGTTGCCCCCTCATTTGAATTGATTGATCTAGAATTCCAAGTATAATTACGTCAAAAGAAATATTCTAAATATGCAAAAATTACATTTTTAAAAAAATTGGACTGCTGCTTGTCATAAGCAGATGCTATAAACCACTTGCAGTACACATCTTTACCACAGGTAAGAAGCTACCATTTTCTGGCAACTGAACTTTTGACAAATAAAAGGGCCATTAAAGTCAAGTCAGTTTTCCATACAAATATTGGTCATGCTGGCAGCTTGAACTAGTATTGCTTTATGTTACCTTACAGTTTTTATTACCATGGCACTAAATCAGTGATGGGCAAACCATGTCTCGAATGTTCCTTTCTGCCTCTCTCTGCTCTGTAGTACCTTTTGGACATTCCTGTAACTGCCGCAGAAAAAGAGCCGACCATGTGACTTTAGCCACATAACGTGATGGCTAGAGTAATATTTAGAACAATGTTCTATGGTTCATTCTTCCAACACCACCTCAACCTTGCTATGTCACCATTTCATGAACTATTCTTGCCATCAAAATAGAAGAACCACCAGGAGACAGTCAGATCCAGGACCTCACTGCTGTTGTTCCCAAAGCCTCTTGGAGAAGACCTTCAAGCCATCTCCCAGATCACTGAGGGGATGGAGGGATGGGGAGAAAGACAAGTGTCTGAGAAAGAAAGGACAGATGGCGTGCTGTATGTGTGAGAAAGTGGATGAACGGAAGAGATAATGGATGAATGCGTCAATGGATAAGTGCAGTTGCATGCTTGTAATGTAAATAAAGGTTGGTTTGAATAGTTGGATGATGAAGGGGGGAATGGATGAATGGGGGAGGGGAGATGAACACCAGGAAATAGGAGATACTGGTGGGAAGAAAGGAAAGATACTTCCACCTGCTTTTGGATTTGTCCTGACCCACTGCCTGTACATGACCTTCCAACCCCACCTGCATAACAGAATCTATTGGTTAAATTCAAAATGTTTGCCCATCCCCACAGGAGTAGGCAAAACACAGCAGAAGGGTGACATGTACAGCCCAAGGCCATTTCTGTGGATCATGCTGAACCCACTGCTACTGTTGCCAGTGCAGCCACATCACCCAAACTGGTAGCAATATAACCACCTTTCCCCCCAAAAAAACCCCTCAATGGCTTTGTCTTTGCTTCTGAAAGAAACAATCTGAACCTTTAGACTAATGGGGCTTTGCAGTGCAACAGGTGCTCTAGCAGCTTTCTGTACCATAGAGAGTTGGTGCAGCTGCCACCAAATTTCAGTAGTAATTCAGACAGCAGTGGAAACTGAATTTTGGAGGTCACAGCAATCATGCAACAACCAGTAGATCTTCTATGCATGTTGTCCAAGCCTGAGAAGTTTCCCATCCCTACTGCAGAGAATGCCTTCCAGGAGCCTGAGTATTTTCCAGGGGGAACTAGTTCCATCATTTCATTGCTTAACTATAACCACTGAGCTAAATCAGAGCAACAGACTTCCATCTTTTCATCATATCCAACAAAACACATC
This sequence comes from Cyclura pinguis, assembly GCA_030412105.1. Lineage (NCBI taxonomy): Eukaryota > Metazoa > Chordata > Lepidosauria > Squamata > Iguanidae > Cyclura > Cyclura pinguis. The sequence goes on from CM059604.1 coordinate 47,311,844, forward strand.
ACAGACATAGTACCATTTAGCTATAGCTTTATGTTTTTAATTTTCACTGCACAGGGGAAGATCGAAAGCCACCTTAGGAAATCGGCTCCCATTGGAAACAATGAAGTGCTTGTAGCCAGTGCTACCATGGCCCCCTGCCCCTAGGCAGGCCTGACTAGTCAAGTGGTAATTGGGATCAGTAAGAGAGCAACTCAACTCAAAGAGGGAGAGTAGCATAAGACTCGGCTGCAGTGTGTGTGCTGGCTTAGGAGGAGGAAGTAAGGAGGAAAGAGATCTGAAGCTTAAAGTCTGAGACAAAGAAGTATAAATAGCAAGTTATTCTATCAAGAAGATGAGCACTGAGATGAACTCACTGGCAATGGTGAAGTGGGGACTTTCCGTAAGCATATCTGCACTACAACACAAGGTGCAGTATCATGTCAGGAAAATCCCACTGTAACTCAGAAACAGGAGAGGGAACAAACTACAGGTGGTAAAAAATGGAAAACAGAAAGTTTCTGTATATTAAGAAGTGCACTGGAGGAAACCAGTAATATAAACATGCCTTATCGGATCTATCTGATTTTGATAGGAGTTTGGAACAAATAGAATAAAAGGTTGAGACCTGAAATGAACACAGGGGTATTTCCCAATTCCTTGGAAGAGAATGGATGGATGCAAAGAACAGACTTATCTGACAAATCCATAAAGTATAAATACTCATATTTCTGAACCATTTATTGATTGCATGGCAACAAAAATACTTGAGGAGCTGCAGCTGAAATCCTGGTTCCCAGATACGTTTATATCCTCTTTTTCCTAAGAACTTCAGTATAGCCATTTATGTAAAAATGTCCAACAGAATTTTGGAAGGGTGACTTCTGAGAAGGTAGTACAGGTTTCAGCTACATACACTGACATTTAAATTACCTGTTTGCTTCCTTATATCAACCTCACCATCTAGTTTCAGCCCTAATGCTCCTTTTAAAATAGTATCAATTCCCACCTATTGCAGCAGAGGTTCCAGTTTCAGCTGAAGGGAAGGATTGTCTCTGAATAGTATGATGCACTGCTGTTACAACCTACAGCTATAAGATTTAAAGCTAGCAATAGGCTTGTCAACAGATAAACAGAATTTAAAACACAAGGAAAGAGAACAATAGGCTCCTGCAGTTTGCTACAAGCTGATAAGATTTCTCACCATGTTTTTTCCCCTTCTCTCCTGTTCAAAATACTATAGCCATACCAGAAAACACTGTATTGCTTCCCTGCAAAATGACAGAAGCAGATTTTTGGCAATAAACATAGGACACTTTCAAAGTGCAAAATGGGGCAAGGGAAACATTCTTGCATGGCCCGCAGAGCAGAATGTGAATAACTCTTAACTCTTCCCTGCCCTGCTTACTGTGTTTCCTTTGCAAACTTTTCCCGGCTGGTTTTATTGAGCTTTGCTCTGAGGCCAGATTTCCCAAGAAAAGAGGCAAAACCAGACTGGGCAGCAAGGGTTGTTGTGTTGATAAACTTGAAAAACTTTTAAAGCCATGGGGGGGGGGGGGAGAATGTGGGAAAATTTGAAATAAGCAATAATTGCTTTCCTTTAAACTTATACAATTCTTTTATTTGGCATTATTTATGAATTTTACTGAGCAATATTATGGATGTTTGCTCAAAAGTATGGCCAAATTAGTAGCACTCACTTCCAGGTCAGCATATATAGGACTGCAACCTCAAAAGGCCTGGCAGTTCAATTCTATATACACCTAATCAGAAGCAAACCCTAATACATTCAGCAGGACTTGCTCGCAAGTAAGCAAGTGTGCATATTCAAACTAGGGCAAAATTCACAAAAGAAGGCAAGCAACAATTTTTAAAAATTGAAGACTGTAGGTTTCTTTCATTAAAATGGGACCACCATCAATATGCAGAAATGCATCTTTCATTTGAGTGGCACTTATGTCTAGCAATCACAGAAGTTCCTTACTGTTCTACATTGTCTTATAGAAATACGTATATACATTTTTAGAAAAATCTTGCCTTAAAAATCCACAATTTTTTTTTGTCCCCCAGGGTTTTCTCAAAGAGGGAAAAAATGTCTTTTTTCAAAAGTGTTACTGCCTGGGGAAAGACAACCAGTATGGGAGAAACTCATGGACTGCTTACACCTGCCCACCGCTTCTCATCTGCAAACGCTCCAACTTGTCCATTTCACACACTGGAGACAAACACAGGATTGACCATTGTATGATTGCTAAACATCTAGTTCTGTGTACTATGAGAGTGGTTCTCAACTTTTGGTGCTCCAGATATTCTGGACTTCTTGTTGTGTGCCTGGAAGTCACTACCAACTTATGATGATCCTAAGACAAAACTATCACAGGGTTTTCTGCGCCTGTGTGTGTGTGTGTGATGCACCCAAGATTACCCAGTGGGTTTCCATGACCAAGTGGGGAATTGAATCCTGGTCTCCGGAGTCGTAGTTCAACGCTCAAACCACTGCACTACACTGGTTCTCATTCATGACTTTGCATCCCAGAATTCTTGCCCATTAGCAATGTAGGCTTAAGCTTCAGGTACCTGAAGTCCAAAACATCTGGAGTACCAAAGGTTGACAGCTATTGCACTATAGCTTGGTACTGTGATCAGAATAATGAAGCATTACGCCTATTCTCCTCCTGAAGTCGGAGGTGATTGCTTGTTACATCACTAAAGACATATCTATACTGCAAGACACATCAGTGGAGTGTATACTTGGTTTGTGGTTTTGAGAAATGTGGATGAGAAGCAAGATACCAAGTATGTCCACATATGTATGCATTTATACAAGGTATCAGCAGCAGTTCCTAAACTTGCCTCTTCATAAGTAACAACCAACAGATTTTTAAAGTGTTCTTAAGGGAAGTAGAATTAAAACCTTAGGAAAAATGAAATAATGTAATACAAGTCTTAACTTTTGCTCCTTAAACATGTTAAAAGTTTCCATCACCTTTATTCAACACTCTTCCATCTTTTTACAAAAGTCACAGATACTTTAATCACTTTCCAGAATAGGTCCCTGGGTTTTTTGTTTTTGTGGAAACAAATATATTATTAACAACTTATCATTTTATTTAGTGAGCTTCTTGTCTACCCTACCTGGGAACTTCATTTTACAATGCAGAGTAACCCAGAGATGTGTAGTAAATTATTAACTATTCAAGAATACAGGTGCTTCTTCAATCCTATGCCCACAATTATACATCTTTAAGACCATTTATGTATCAGTGGAATGGTAAAAAAATACACACAAAGAAAATACAGTCCAGGCCCCATCATGAAATGTCTCACGTTATCTGTTTTAGAGACTAAACAGCAAAAGACAGGCATCCTGGATATTGAAATAGTAGAAGAAATTAACTACCTGAAACATTAAAAAAATACCCGTTAAATTACCTTAACTGGCAGCACTTTGAAAGATGGTAATTTTTGTTTCCCTAGATTTTTTTTTAAAAAATATTGCATAGCTGCTAGATTATGCTTTTTCATTTTGCTGTTGCTGCACTGATACCCACAAGCAGTAAAAGTGAATTTTAGTATACTTATACAGAAATAAACACAGTATGCGGACTTCAATAACTATAGCCTGATCAACAATGTCAATTAACAATCAGCCTTGATTACATTTGCTCTTTGGGCTGCACTCTGACAAAGCTTTACTTAGCAAAAATTTCCTAAGTCAAGGAATGTTGCATTCTTTCACAGAAAAAAATGTGAACAGCATACAGGGTGGGGAAATTTCATGACTATGTTCACAATGTTTAACTGTATGTAATAATCTGCCTTCCCTGCCAGCCCACAGGAGCAAAGGAGTGGGGGATTCCAACCCAAGAATGGCATCTTCCTTTCATTATGTCCCAGAGTGATCTAGAGCACACAGTTTCCATTCAAGAAAGGATGTGAGAACAATCCTGCTTCTGTAGACAGCTTAAAAAAATTAAACTGAAAGTTATTAACTTTGGCCTGAAGATACAAAATAATGTCCATAAAGTCTGTGGAAAGAGGATTTTTCCAGGATGTGCAGCATATTCAGAATCCCTGCTTCTCCTTTAGGTGAGTGTTGGTACACTGAGTTTCCAACTTTGCATCATGTTCCATCTCTTGTCTTCGCCAGTCCAAAATGAACACAATTCCACTCTCATGTTAGCTTCTGAAGATGGAACTTCAAATCTTTTATATCTGATGATCAGTGTAAGAGACTACAAGGAAATTCACAGAAAAGATAATGGTATTTCTTAGAAGGAGAATATATTCTGTAAACCACAGCAGCTTCACTTCTAGGGATAGAAGGCAGGGAGATTTGTGCTTCTCTGGGCAACATTTATTCTATGATTCAGAAAACAAGTGTCACGCCATGGGCAATAAAAAAACACAGTTTTGTTGTTTACTTTCCACTGGCAACTTAAACTGAACATTTTATGAAGGAAGCACTTTCAACCTGTAATCTCCTAAAATGTCTTTCATTTAGTTATTTACATTAACAGGTGCTACCCCAACACTACATATCGAGCAAAAGGGAAACAAGGCCTTCTGTATTTTCCATGACAGCAAAAGGAAAGAGAAGAGAAGAGAGAGAGGCAACAATATGGGGGCTCTCCATTACAGCCATTTTTTCAGAAAATATATGCCTCTGATGGACAACACTGCTTTGCACAGCGAGCTCCAACTTAACTAGCCAAAAAGTAATCACAACTATGCTGGGCATGAAAGCTTCTTTTGCTCATGGACTATGTGATACAGGAAGGAGAATCAGAGACACTGGTGATTTACATACATGAATAAAATGTACATGATTTGAGCATGGAACAGATAGGAGCATGGGTAAAGCTTTTATATTGCATTATATGCCTCTGCCACAATGTTTTGTTAACACATTCTTGTAATACAGAATTGTACCAACTTATCAAGGACAGAAACATCTTCAAGCCCAGATGTATTTTGTAGTGGCAGCACCATCATCTTCCCTGCCTCTACCTACTGCAGCCATTCCTTACTGCACATTCTAAAAACAACTGCAAGAATACTGTAATGGCAAATGAAACCAGAGAGACAGGGTCCCTTATTGAGCTAGAACAGCAATAGGAAGTTTGCTTTGATCCAGTTTGAGGCCATAACAATCCAGAGAGCCACATGAGTAATTGCACAGAATAAGTAATCTCTTTTTCTACCCTCTGCTGCACACTATGCACCTTTTAGAAGCAATATGAGGAGTCCTCGTCCAAAAAGAAAAAACAATCTTTAAAAAAATTTTTTTTTAAAGTTACTTCAATTCTATTCCAACTCACGGAATGTTGCATGATTCTACAACATACAGCCAGCAAGTGCTTAAAAATGGGAAGTTTCTGTTTCAAAAGTATCCCCCCCAACACACAAAAACCCACCATAGTTTTACATGTTTATTGCATATGAGTACACAGAAAGAAAAAAGAAAAGCCTCAGAAAAGTTACGGGTTGATAACAATCTACTTCTAGCCAGAAATGAACATGCTAAGTAATAGTTTTCAAATAGTGCCTCTACTGGCACAGAAGCACAGGTTGCTTACTTAGTTCTTCAAGTGGTCATCTGTGAACTCACACAGATGGGTCATATGCATCTTTCTCCCACTTTCCATGGACCTGAGTAGTGAGCTCCTTACTTACACTAAGCTTCCTTATTTATATTAAAAAAGCAGTCACAGTTACCTTCAGAAACAGGAATCTTTGCCATTAATCTGAGGGATGTTCAGGACAAGATCGGTTTACTTCAAACCATTCATCTATGCATCTGTGAAAAGTAAAGAAAGGAAAAATAACTAGGGTAGAAAAACAAAGGTAGAACTAGGAAGCTACTTCTCAGATAGCTCCAATGAAACCAAGTAAACATTTTTGCTCTCAGAATGCAAATATCATGATAAGAGGGGCTGCTGATAATAATTTTTCCATCAGTTTATTTTAAATAATTAATAAATTGAATTTATATATTGAATTTAAATATGACCAAACTACAGAGAAGGCACCTTCTCTGAAGCTCTTGTGAAAAGGAGCCAAGTTTTCTTCAACACAATATAATTTTTTTTAAAAAAATCACTAACAAAAATAAAGACTGTCTTTTATGCTGTTCATAATATATAAAGGAATACACAACACTCTCAACTATCTAATGTACCAAAATAAAAATGGCTTCAAAAATAAATAATTCCAAGGCTTCCTGTTTAAAGCAAACAGAGAAAATGTAAACGCTTGTTGTAGGGAAAGACTACAGAAAATGCACCTTGAGGTGCTAATAGATGGACTGATTGGGAAACACTTGCTTTATTCCTCAAGCCATATCATACAGATTTTTAAAAATGGAGTACAGCAGAGAGAGGGTGGACACCCACTGGTTAGAGTACTAGAATATTCCCAGAATGTACGAACAGAAATAGAATATTTTATGTGAGAACACAATTGTATTCCACAGAAGGGGCGGGAGATGACAGTGAGATTTGTCCTTTTTTTTTTTTAACTGCAGGAGAAGACACACACACACACACACACATACACTCTGACTGGATGGTAGTACAGGTAAGAAGAAAGGAAGGAAAAGTCCTGTTGCATCACTGGAAGTTTTCTTATGTGACTGGGAATGTAGCCTAACAGTAACAACAAGTTCAGCTACTGAAAGACATTCCACATATACTTACCCTTTATGATATATGCATAGACAAGGCAATCGTGCTATTGTATCCCCTTGCTGCAGCTCTTCCAGGCATATTGCACACTCCCCAGCATCTTTATTCAGCACATCCTCTACAGAAGCAGGCAAAAATGAATAAACAGAGACAAGTAAGTGTGTGTGGTTTTATATGAGTATATAATATATTTTCTTAGTATTAACAATTTGAAAGAAAACAGAAAGATAAAGGCCACTTTGTTTAACATCTAATCAAGTTAAGACACTAACAAAAGCAAGTCATTTTAATGGAAGTCTCTCACGAAACTAGTTACTGAGATATAGGGTGAACGTATATAATACCTCACATGACCTCTTCTAGGATGCTTCACCATTATTTCCACCTTCAACAGTAAGTGTACATTTTGTGGCCACTGAACATGTTCAGACTTCATTGAGCTGTTTTAAATTCTACAACCCAAACTCCTTAAGGTTTCTCACCTGTGCGGTCCCCCGCTACTGTTCCTGAAAACCTTGAGTTTTCCCCAAGCCCTCCTATATATCTTATTGTGTACTAAGGATCTACATCTAGAGAAGTGAGTGAGTGGTTAGTATATGATGACATAATTAGCAGTTCAAGTCAGATACAGAAGAGGAAAAAACCTCCCTGCAGTTTTGATATGTGTGCCCATGGGGGAAAAAAGGGACATTTTCTTACTAGTACCTGAACATGGAAAAGCAGCATGCCTGAAATAGCAGTTATCATCATTCATAAACAGTATTTGGTTTTGTAACACACTACTGTTATTGTTGAAAGTATCACCAGAACCTTATTTCAAAATAAACTGAAATACAGGCACTGGAATACTCACTTCCTTGCTGACTGAGAATTGTGCCTTATGGTTTTCAGACTACATAAGGTTGGGGAAACTTAAGAGGAAGTTCTGCAAAATAAATCTGTGTGCCTGAATACATGTGCTAGAATTTTGCAGCACATCTGGATGCCCTTCCCTCCACCAGCCTTTGCTCAAACTGCAGAGGGGACAGCAGGGAAGGCAACACTTACCAGATTCAGCCTCTCTTCATGGGCTGGACCTGGACAATGTTGGGCATCATTATCAGAAATGAAAGCATGGAAATCTTTTCCTATCAACTTCTGATTCTGATTAAATTTCAGCAAATGACTGCAGGGGTTATGGTCAGGTTGTTCTAGCACTTGCAGTCCTCTGGTAAAATACAACTAGAGGCTAGATACTCAAAATCATCTACAGATTCCACAACTGGCAAAATTTGTCTGTCTGTAGAGTACAAACAGGTTTAAAACAGAAAACATGTGGCAACATGTCACAAAAGAACTTCAAACCAAATCACATGATAGAACACATACATCTTAAACTTTAAAACTTAACTTTTTATTCTTTCCTGGTATTTTCTCACTGTTCCACTGAGGGGAAAAGAACTACACAATGCCTACGAAAATGATTACCTGTATTAGATATTATGCTATAAAGGATATTTGGAAAAGTGGCCAACTTTTATAAAAAACCTTATGATAATAACTCCAGTAACAAATCCACTGAAATCACTGAAAGAGGTTCTGTAATTCAATCTACTCAGGTTTATTAATAAGGAAAATCAAAATTAATTCTCTCCAGGTGAAACAATTGAATTTTGAAGAAAGAGAAAGAAGAGAGAGCATGCCCCCTTCAACTCACCTATCAACTTATGGTTGAACTCATGAATTTCACAGGGTTTTTTTTTAGGGATGGAATAGTCAGAGGTCACTTTGCCAGTTCCTTCCTCTGATATATAGCCCACAGCACCTGGTATCATTAGCGTTCTCCCATCCAAGCACTAATCATACATGACCCTGCTTAACGTCCAAGATCAGACAAGATCTGGCACCTTCAGAGTATTTACGCTCCTGAAGTACTACAGCTGGTATTAAATTTCCACAAAGCCTTTATAAATTCATTCTCAGGTAATTTCAGTATATTAAGCCAAGGATTCATTACTTTGCAATGGCAATAATTTACATATTTAAATTTATAATATCCTTGGTTTGCATGACAAGAAGTGTTTTTAACCCCTTCCATTTTTACAAATCTTTAGTTTCCAGTCAATCATAAAAAAACTGGCAAAGTTTAATCTCCAGGTCTTTGCTGGATAGTGAAGAACTAAGGGAAACATTTCTTGTTATAGCCCACAGACTTCTGGTTTTGACAATGATAACTAGAGTCTTATGTTGAATAAAGCAAATACATCAAGAAAAAAAGCAGTTGCATCTTCACTATCTTCCATACCTCAACAGGCAATTTCATATGAAAAAAGGGATGCAGTCTATTCAATATTTGTGGTAATCTAAAAGCCTGGATAATAAGCTTATAATTTAACAATAAATTATGCTTTTTATCTTAACTATAAAAAGTCTTTTTCAATTGTTATGGACAAAACCTTCCTACAAATATTACCATCATACGAAACTGTAATACAGAGAGAAGCTGCAACTCAAGCAGCAGGACACAGACTTTTGTAAGATATAGCTTTGTATCAGAAAAAAAGTTTCCATTCAGTACACAAAAGCCTATGGTGAACACAGAGAGAACCTTCTCAGTGGCTTCTCCCAAGCTGGGGAAATCCCTTACACTGGAGATCTGATTGGACTCCTCCCTGCTGTCTTTCTCCTGGCAGACAAAGACCTTTAGGAGTATTTGTCTTTCAGTTTGTTGCTGCAGATGCAGCTTTTAATTGTGTGTGTGTGTGTGTGTGTGTGTGTGTGTGATGTTTCTATTTTATTATGCTTTAAATATTATTTTAAAACTATTTTATATTGTACGTTTTAACCAGAACTCTGGTTTAATTCTCTTTAAATGTTGTATTAATTTTTAAACTGTAAATGGTTGCAAAGACCATGCCATGAAAAAAGCAGGATATAAACAATTATCTATACCACTTCAGAGCTGCGCAATCTACTTAAAGGGAGAGAGAACAACATCACTCATGGCTCAAAGGCATGCCTCCTTAATGTTCCTTGGGAACTACTATCCAGAATACAGTAGAGGCAGCGCTGCTAATTTCTAGACATTTGTGTGTTCTGGAACCTTTGCAGGCTGAAGAATCAGAGAAAGGTAAATGTTTATCAGTGCATTTATGTCGGAGAACTCTGTTATAAAACAACCAACGTCGTGCTGATCAGGGGTGGTCGATATATATAGCAAGAGAGCATGGGCATTCAGTAATATTTCTCAAGCTTATTGTTTTTCAGCTATAAAAGTGATACATAAGTAGTGATAATAAGTGACAATTGGGGTGGTTGGGGCATATACAGTCAGCCCTCCACATCTGTGGGTTTGACTTTCATGGATTTGATTATTTGGAAATTTCTTCAACTCCTCCCCCATCTCAGGCGCTTCTTTGCCAGGGGAACCTTCCTTCTTGGCAGCTCTGATCAGGTCACAGGTGGCATCTGCATAACCCACTGCGTGGTACCCATTGCTTTGAAGAGGAGAATCCAGATCTATTCTTCCTCATTTAACCTTACTCCACTTAACCCAACTTCAGATGTCAGATACCTGCAGAAGAGGTTATCTGAACACAAGTTAGGCATTTTTTTTTGTATTCTTACATATAAAGATGTTTGTACTGGTAAGGATGGCTACTTAAAGGCCAATCAAATGTCACTTCCTTCTTTAAATGAGCCATCCTGAATAACTCACTACACTAGATGCTTCCACCAACAGCTTCTCAAGTATTTAAGTATCTGCCTTCATACACCCAAAATTCAAAACAAAAAGTCAACTTTCTAAGAAAATGCCTATGCTTTTAATGAAGATCAAGACAGCATGAGTAAAGCAGACAGGAATACAAAAATCTGTATCTTCAACAAATACTGGATTTATGAAAGCATCTAATAAGACTCCATGCTCTGCTTCATAATATAAATATTTGTCATTCAAATGAAGCATCCAAAACAAATCTGTTTCAGTAGAAACAGGGGCAGACAGAAAGGGGAAGGACACAAAGAAAAGCACTACACCTGATTAAAAAGAAGCACTGCTGATCTGATTAAAGATCAGGCATGTTACCTGAACAATTTTTTTGTTCTTGAACCCACCATGACAGCAGCCCACCATAAAAGCAGCACTTAGAGTGCACATGCCTAGAAAATCAAGAGCATAACTGATTGTTTCATCAACACTATAGAAATACCTAAGCATAAAATGCTATTCTCTGTCCATTGATAATTGCTCAGTGCTCAATTGCGCCAGGCTGGCTCTCTGGTAAATTCTACTCTTTCTATAATATACCCATTCAACACTATATCCATGGTTTTGGTGGAGGAGACTAAAGCCTATAGTCAGCTGTATTTCCTCTGGACATACTGCTTGGAATACACAAATCGAGAGAGTCCTGTTATCTTTAGCGTGGCATAAACTCAGTGATCCGTGTACACAGATAAAGACATCCATCCACATCAGTGGTCATAAACCTGCAGCCTTCTAAATGTTACTGGACTGTAATTTCCATCAAATTTGACCTGGTTAGGGCTGATGAAATCCAACAATATCTGGTTGGGAGCTTGTGCACACTCTACAAATGATTTACAGTTGAATTGGAATGGCACTCTGGTGGCAGACGATTTACTAATGATACTAAGAAACTTAAACCAGACAATATAATTGTGTCAATTAATTTTCACAACCATCTTTGTTACATATCTTACACCAAGCTATGACTTTCCAGGGCTACTTCCCAGGGCTATTGAGATTCAATCTGCATTGTCCATCTGTAAACTTTTGATTTTTAAATAGGTTTACAGATAGTGTTCATGAGATAAAATATTAGTTCACATTAGAGAATGTTACATACGTGATCCGTATTTCCAGCCACTTGATTTTCTAATAATCTAAGGTTCACACTACACAGATAACAATAAATCTCCCTATAGGTGTACTATCATTTTTAAAAATACATTAACCAGGTAAGTCTTAGTACATGAATAGATTGGGATGTTTGGTATCTTTTTCAAAAACAGTTTTAATAATTGGATAACTTTTGTGCTAGTAATGTCTAGAAAATAAAATACATCAACTTTTCAAGAACATTTCCAATAAAGTGGATCTTACTTGACTTATAGACAATATTAGCACTGGAAATACTGTATACAATTTAAGCAGTGCTAAATGCAAAAATATCACCATCTGATGATACCTTAAGGACTAAACAGATTTATTATTGCAAAAGCTTTTGTGGAGTCGAGCCTACTTCAACATCAGCTACTTGCAGTATATCTGGAATTGAGCCAGAAGGCCATTAAAAGCAAAAATTACAGCTTGTGACATTTCTATGAGAAGCTCAGATGAATACAAGATAAGCAAAGTGAATACAAAGAATACAGGATTAGACATTCGGCCATAAGATAATATGTATCAAATAGCTAGTCAAAATAATCAACTTTCCTGAACTTTTAAAAAAACAATTACATGGTTAAATACACTTTATGTGAAATTCAATAAAAATTATTGTTGAAGAAAAAATAAATACATGGTTTGGGCTCCTCTACTTATCCATAATGCAATGAATCAGTGGCAACCGTATATATCCTGCTTTACTTTGACCAGTATTTTCAGTTTTTTCAACTGCTCCTATTCTATACACAAATCCAATCCATTGCAGCAGCTTATACAAATACTCAGATACACTAGAGCAATCATCTCTGGTTCCTACAGAAAGCAAGATGGAAGTAGTCCTCTGGAAATGCCTATAGTTATAGCAAATAGCAGACAGGAGAAAGTTTGCTATGTTGCTGGTATTTGTTCCAGTCAGCTATAAAAAATTGTCCCTGACCAGTATTGGACAAGAAAGGTACATAGCCCTCACTCCCATCCTTGTTTAAAAAAAGAAAAGAAAAGAAAAGAAAAGAAATAATAAGTATAAAATGACACGCACACAGTGATATATAAATATTAACAGAACATAAGAGAATATTAGACTAATATTAAACTAAGGCCACTCAGGTTCACCAACATTAGAAAATATTTCACCATGACAATGACAGATAAATTGATTACTCTGCCAAACACTATCCACAAAAGCAGTAATTGTGCTATTGCTATTCTTCTAAGTTTGTTGTATAAATTTAACAGCTGTAGTGGAAAAAAAAAATGATTTCCCCAATCTCTATGTTAAAAGCAGTAAATAGTAAAAAGCTATAAATACACATATCACTAGGGGTCTTGTTTTTATTGAAACATGGGACTTACTAAAGTGAGTATAATCCTATTGGGCTTGAAGTCATTTGGTGCTGATTGTATGATAAAAACAGCACAATAACAATCTTAAAACAGTTACTCCAGTTTATTCTCTTTTTAGACAAGCTTTTTATTACTGTGGGTGCCATGGACTGTATTTTACTATTTTTCTTTATGTTGGTAGAATGCTGCCAAAATAAATAATATGCATTTCAAAGGTAAGTTTTACATATTAAATTAAACCTCTAACTGTGTCACTGTATATCAGGCATTAATATGGTAATATTTATGGTAGCACTGAGTTTCACAGTTTAAGTGTGGGCTGTCATGCTGTATGCAATTGACTATAACTTGCTTTAACAGAGACATGTATTACATGAAAGGCTAACATTTCTTATGGCATACATTTTATGCACTAGATTCCACCATCAAATGCATGAAGTATAATCTTAATGTAGGAGAGGCTGTAAGATTAAAAGGAACCAAAATGCAACAAAAAGGAGCAACAAGTGTGTTTAACAAGTTTAAAAAGTATGGGTAATTGTTCCAATGAATATTCATACAGTAGCTTTAATAGGATAAACATCCTGGCATTTGTAGGCTAAATAATCCCTATAGTGAGATAAAAATCAATTATTTTGAGAGATAATTTTAAGTTGTAATTCAATTCCTTCACACTAGACTCTTTAAAATTCTTTTTGTTCAAGAACAGCTATCTTAAGGTTATCACCAAATATCTTGGAAGGCTGTCATATTATTACATTGGATTCTGAATATTGCTCTTTCTGATGTTTGTGTCCATTTGTTCTTTTTGGAGAAAATGGCCCTATTGTTCCATACAGAATGAAAAATGGCACTATTCTTGGTTGTGGCACAGCAGACAGTTGTAAATTTTCATAATCAAAGCACTCAGAACAAAACAGTACGATATACATATCTCCTCTTGCAGTACAAAATCACATGGCTTCTTTTTGAGATTAAGAAGAAAAACTAGAAATAATAAATTTTCATTTGAGGCATGGAAAAATTCTCATACCAGTGTAAGTAATTCTGTCACAGAGTCACTATCCTGAAGGAAATCTAAAGCATACACAAACTGCAGTTGTATCTGTATCTAAGATGCTGGAAAAAATGCTACCCAGATTTTTTATTATTGGCCATTTCTGCACTGGACTGTTATAGCACTATGATTCCACTTTCAACATCCTATGGAATCCTGGGGTTTGCAGTTTCGGGAGGGGCCAGGCAGCCCCTCCCAAAACTGCAAGCCCAAGGATTCCATAGGATGTAGAAAGTGGAATCATAGCGCTATAACAGTCTAGTGCGGAAATGGCCATTGTTTTGCTACTGACACATGCAAGCTGACTCACTTTCCAAAGAAAATCCACACTCCAAAAGATCAAATATAGATTTAAGATTTGACACTCAAAAAAAAAAACTTCCCTTTTTACATGTATTTTTAAAAACATAATTTGAAAGGTACAGTTGCAATACACAATCTTGTAAAAAAAAAAAGAGCACTCTGGGGGAAAAGCCTGTTTTACTGGATCACAGAGCTAATCTACACTTTTCTTAATGGGAGGTTTATGGATTATCAAAGGTAAACCACACAAAAGAACACACTGAAAGATAAACTCAGTGTTCGCCCTGAAGTGCAATTCTCAATAGTCACAAGACTGCAGCAGTTGCAGACGTGATTTAAGACATCCTCTAAATGACCTCTTAAAGTTAAGAACTAATTCAGGATGTTTTAGGTAATACTGTCCAGCAATATCATTTGACGCCAAGAGCATTCAGTGTAGTCTTATACCAAATACGCAAGTATTTCAGGCACTTCTTGCTTACAAATATTAAATGAAATCATCTACAGATAGAAAAGCACTGTTAGTCTTAACTAGACAGGGGCCCTGAATCAATGGAACTTAATGTATCCTGTATTTTGACTTAATGTAATCCTAACTTGTCAAACTCACAATGATTCAACTGAGCTTGTTTCAGCTGGGACTTAAAATTAATTTTGGATCTTAGTACTTAGTTCCCTTCTTATTAGATTCAGGAAACAAAACTAACGCAACAGAAAATTTTACAATAGAGGCAAGGAGGTGTATCAGTTGGCAGCAAAGGGTGAGTGGGTGGTTGCATGGGTCCCAGTAATAGACAGAACCAAACTAGGATACCAGCTGATGTCAAGGACCAGGACCCTCATGAGAAGCCCCACACATCTCATGCATGTAACCAGCCCACCTCCTAATATCCATTTCATTTTCTCCTGTAAAGAGAGATTACAATGTGCTCCTGCTATCTGCAGTCTAAAATTAGATTTAACAAAGATATTCTATGCTTCCCCAATGGAATCTCCAGTGAGGAACATTTGTGGACCACAGACAGGAAATCCCACTGTTATTCACACACACACACACACACCCCTTCCCACATTTTACACCAGCAAGGAGTATTCCATCCTTATCTCTAGTCTCAGAATGGAAGTGCAGCTTGAGTATCTCTTATCCAAAAATCTGAAATGTTCCAAAGTACAAAACTTCTAAAAAGAAAAGCCAGTCTTCTTCCTATAGGCAGCATGAGGGAATTATGGAGCCTTGCTTGGGATCACACACACTGCTTGCAAATTCTCTCAGTCAGCTTGGCACCTTTTCTACACCCTCTTAGCTTGTTTTGGACCATGTGCACAAATGTGTACTGCCTGCGAAGTCTCCTAGTCAGCTCTGCATCCTTTTCCCCCCCTCGGCTTGCTTTGTAAGCAGCTCATGCTTGATCCAAAGCAAGAAGAGGGGGGCAAAAAGGCATCAAACTGACTGAGAGACTTTGCAAGCAGAGCATGGTCCCAAGTGAGCCTATGTAATTCTCTCATTTTCTCTACTAGAGAAAGCAAGAGGAGAACTGACAAAAAAGAGGACCCCGTATATTATGTCATTATGCATATGCAAATATTCCAAAATCTGAAATCTGAAACACCTCTGGTTTCAAGCATTTTGGATGAAATATTCAACCTATAACAGCAGCATTCCCCATTCCCCCAAACATTGCTTGCTTTCCCACTTGGAAGGCAAGTGACATGTTGGGAAATCTCCAGGGTTCAGAATTTGGGGGAGTGAGGATTCCTAGACCAGTCAGTGAAACAGATATAGCCCTTGTGGGGACTGGACTAGATCTCTAGGTCAGAGATTCCCTTCTTCTGTTTTACTAAAGATTATTATAGCATTCATTAAGAAAACTTTACTAGAGTATTTAAGGAATAACAAACAGAGGACTCTCTTTCTCTCTCTGTCTGTCTCTCTCTCTATATATACACACATACATACAGATACACATACATTACTATGGGTTTGAGTTTACTATATATTTGCAGGAAAACACTACAGCAAAATAAAGCTATGTGAAGTTTAGAAACTTGTGACCAACATTCCGCAGATATTCTCTGTAAACCTATTGGTCTTATAGTTCCATGAGAAAGGTTACTATTTCCACTGTTATATTCCAAAGTAGAGCAGCTCTCAGGGATTTGATTTTTGGCACGTTAGCAGGTAGCAACTCCTACAACTGCTCTGCAGTCAGGAGACCTTTCTCAGTAAAGTGCCAGCCAAAGGGATCTCTGGCCAGAGTTTCACCCCCTATCCCATAAAGTTTTTGGAAATCTCATTATATGCATTTATGTTGTAGTAAATGCTGTGTGAACAAGAAGGACTGAGGAAGTAACATATTGCCCTTACAGTGAAACTCAGTTGTTTAGATCATAAGATCTGATGGCCCTATGCTGGCAACCTACAATCTAAAAAGAATAAATTTCTATTAACTTTAGGAGGCATAAAAGTGAAAAATGCTTCTGATTAAGATAGATCAGGGCAGCCTTTTGTAGCTGTATTCTTCCCACAATCAAGAGCTTTTTGCCCCATAAGACAGGAATGGTTGAATTTAAAAATTGGGGTTGACATTTTAAGAAAAGAATTATAAATTAAACATCTAACTGCATATGTTTTTTGAACAGACTGAATTGTATTTTACTGGCAAAAAGCCACTGGACACTAAAAAGGAAAGCAAAGGATATTAAAGTGTGAGAAAGTACTGACTGTTATCAAGTGGTACTTTTTTTTTTTTTGCAGCCTCTACCCAGATTCCAGGGAAATGAACTGTTAACTCCATAACTGCTGGACTGAGTCAAAAATAGAACCTTTCCCAGAACAGGTAGAGAGTCTTTTACAAACGATAATGGAGCAAATACATGGCGATTTTAAGACCATTTTATCTTGATACAAGTTGTCAGTGCTGGGGCCAGAGGCAATGGAATGGGGGGGGGGCTCCAGAGAGGAGAAGGAAGGTGCACGCATACCTCCCCCTCATTTCCTTCTCTTTTGCCTTGGTGCAAGTTCCCAGCACCGGGGCCAGAAGCAAGGGAATGCAGCGGGGAGGTCCAGAGGAGAGAAGGATGGCTCAAATGAGTTCCGCCCCATTCCCTTGTCTTTTGCTTCAGTGCAAGTTCTCAGCGCTGGGGCCAGGGGCAAAGGAATGGGAGGGAGAACTCTGGAGGGGAAAAGGAAAGCTCACATGAACCCCCCCTTTCCTTCCCTTTTGTCCAGGTGTTTGCCTTCCTTCTTTAAATCTGGCAAAACACAAGGGAATGGGAGGAGACGTGGGGAGGTATGTGTGTGCCTCATAAATGACTAAATTAGTGGAGGTCAAACCCGTGAATGTGGAGAGACTACTGCAATTTATGACTGGTGAAAAGGAGATCTTATCTTGAGGGGAGAGAAAGGGGTTTCTCCCTTGCATAGGGACCTCTATGCAAATTGAACAACATTATAGCAATTTTTTTTTTAAAAAAAATGATGTTGTATCAAGATTGTGCTTTTTTTTTTTTAAGTCATGTGTGAGGGTTGATTTATCCTATGAAACTGAAGAAGGAAGCACGTCCAAAATAAGGGTGCTGTTTGAAGACAGAGTGTCCGTCCAGAAAGTTACGTGAAAAGAAAGCAGGGAAAGGAGTTCTTTCTGTGAAGCGTCGCATAAATTTAAGAAAAAGATTTAGATAAAGTAGCTTAATATTGTCATAGACTAAGAGTGACAAATGAATTAGTCTATGAGCTCTGTAATTGTTTTTAGAATATAAAATGGTATAGATGTATTTAGAATATGGATACATTTGGAACTATTAATGAAGGAAAATAATGAGCAATTAAGTCTGTAGTATTTAGAATGATTACCGTGTTTCCCCGAAAATAAGACACTGTCTTATATTTATTTTTCCTCAAGAAGACACAGTATGGCTTATTTTCAGGGGATGTCTTATTTTTATTAAGTATGGTACAACAACAATCTACATTTATTCAAATATAGTTAAGTCCAGCCTTCCCTCCTCCGCCTCGATCCCTTGGCAGCCCATTTCCTTGCAGTTCCTCCTTAACGCCACTCGTCTCGACCACCTCCGCCCACCGTCGTGTTTGCAAACAAGCAGGATTCCCTTCCCCTCCCCAAACCTCCTTACTCTCGGCTTCAGCATGGTGGTGTAATCCCTCCCTCGCCCCCTCCAATTGTTGGGAGGATTGGGCGGGCTGGCGCGTTGTTTTGGGTCTCCTTTCCTGGATCTGTTTTGGGGCTTTCCCCTCCCCTTCCTTAACCTTCGCTAGATTCAAGAGCATAAAGGGGGGAACGCCGGGGGGGGATTGTCTTACAAAGTTGTGTAAAGGGGAGGGAAGTGAGAGGGGAGAGGCGGGGTCCGGAGTGTACAGTGGAAAGAGGGGGGGAGTGACTAAAGGAAAGCATCCAAAGGAATTCTATATCCAGGATGGATTCTGCGAGGGAGGGGTTGGAGGGAGGAGAAAAAGAAAGTTTGCGAAACTTGGGAACCTTTGGTTTTTCGCTCCCCCTTCTTCCTCCTGCTGCTTCTACCCTGTCTCCCTCTATGCCTTAGCTTGTAGCACGCACAGAATGACCGGGACCTGACAGGGGGAGCCGACCTTGTTGATGGGGCTGCCCGCACCGGTACGCTGCATAGCCACGCCTATCACTATGTCTTATTTTCAGGGTATGGCTTATATTGCGCAAATGCTTAGAAATCCTGCTACGGCTTATTTTATGGGTATGTCTTATTTTCGGGGAAACACGGTAGTTGTATCATTATTCAGCAGTATTAAGGTTTACGGTTATTTATGATGTAGTGCTTTCTGTTATGCAAGTACCGTATTTGCCAGCATATTAGATGCACTCGTGTATAAGACACACTCCATTTTCAGACCTTATTTTTTAGGAAAAAAATTTTTAGCACCTGGCTGAGCAAAAATACATGGGGGGGGGTGAAAGGAGATGTGGCACGAGGATTTCCCCTTTCCCTATTTTCCTTGTGAGGATTCCCCTGGGGCAAATCCCATTTTCTCAGCCTCAGAGGCAAGCCATGACACCCTCCCCCCGAACAAATCTTCCAGGGAAAACCCCTCCATAACCTGGAGCTGAGTTGCAGGCACTTAAGAAAAGCAACTGGGAAGGGGGAATGAAAACAGGAGCCGCTGAGCCCTATGCAGAAAAGGAGTAGGGAGGCAGCAAAAAGAGGGGGCTCAAAGCATCTGGAGGCTGCTCTTTTTCTTTCTAGCCTCCCCCTTGACTCATTTTCTTCCTCCACCCCCCTAAGTAAGGTGGTGGACACTCAGGTAGAAAACAGGAACAAGCAGCTTCTCTGGAAGAAACCAAACCTCCTGTTCAGGCTAGGAGGGAAGAAAGTGCACCTGTATCCCACTCCTTTCCCCCAAATCCCAGGAACAGAAACCAATAGGGTTTTGCTCGCTGTGCTGAGCAGGAGCCAACCAACTGGGGGGGGCACTGCCCTGTGCCACAGCGTGGGCAATTCCTTACTCCCCCTTGTCCCACAGGCGGTTGGTTCCAGGAAAAAGACTCAGCTGGGAGGGATGAATGGGAGGAAGGAGGGAAGGGCTGCAGCAAGGTGGGCTCTTCCTCTCTTAAAAGGGCTGCGGATGTTTTCCCACTTTCTTTTTCCCCCCCTTAAACCCAGAGAGCTTTATTCCCCACAAATCAATAGACTACAGAAGGATTAAACACAAGAGGTCAGACTGTACAAAGTACAAGCCCCACTCTAAGTCAATTGTTTGCAGTGTTTTCAAAGTACCGTATTACTGATTTTCAGAAGGCATTTTTTAGGAAAAAAGTGCATCTTATACGCCAGCAAATACAGTATGTTCTAACAGAAAGTAAAAGAAGGAATATGGGATGTGCTGTTAGGCGCGTTAACAAAAAAGGAAGTTTATGTTTTCTCTTTTAGAAAGTATGAATTGGAGGAGGGGGAGAAAAAAGTTTGGATTTTTTGTTTTGTTTTTTGAAAGGGAGGTAGGTTTGGAATAAGGGATAGGTTGTATTCCATCCAAAGGAAGGGGGGTTGATTCCTTTCTGTCTGCTCTTTACTTTTTGATGTTGCATTTTCCCCTTTTTCCTCCCTTCTTTTATATACGTTCATTTATGTATTTGTAGTGTTTGTTTTGGAAAATGTTAATAAAAAAAGAGTAAAACAGCTCTTTAACTGTTTGACCTTTCTTGGTCTTATGTATTTAAAGGTGCTTCAGAGATGGAGCTTTGCTACTTTAGTCCCCTAGAATTAAGTTATCACACTGAGTTCCACAGCCCATTTTGATGGTACTTTTCACAAGTCACACTGCTTCAACTTCAGAGGAAAGAAAAGGCAAACCCATCTGAACAAATCTTGCCAAGAAAACCATGTGATAGCTTTGCCTTAGGGTCACCATAAGCTGGAAACAACTTGCATGAACACAACAACAACAACAAATAGTGGGTGAGAACATGCATGTACACAAACACACCCTTTAGTTGTGAGGACATTAATACAATCTAATTTTCAAGGAAGCAAAATAACCTTAGCCCCAACCTCTTCCTTTTCTATTACTAATCACAATTGTAGACTTCTACAAAGATGTCGTTAGTCGCAGGATTCAGCTGTTGTGTTTCCAAATACAAGAAATATGGCCACAAAAATTAGCCAAATGAGCACAAGGACAACCAAATGTAAGGGACTTTTTAGAAAAACATGACTGTGAAAACTGTATTAGTAAATAATGGCAACAACAAACATTACAGGAAAGGTTATCACCTATGAGGGCAGCAGTGGCAGGAATAACATCAACTTTTGAAAATACAATATTACTAGGTAAAATATTCCTTATACTGTTACCCATACAATGTATATAGTCTGCCTTTGATCTAAGATTAGATATTGGAATAAAGGAAACTAAGAGATCAAAAGTTATATATGAGTCAAGGAATTAATCCAATCTGTTCCATGTGAGTAATCGGTCGCATACATAAAAATATATGGAAAGTTAAACCTGCGCATGACCCTCCAAATTGGAGAATAACCAAGAGGAAAGGATATCCAAATTAAGTCCTGTACTCTGGTATGCTACATCCAAAGTAGATGTTTAGCTGCATATTGACCCATTAAATTAGTCACCGTAAGGACAGAAGTAATGACATGTAATGTTTGCTATGCATCCTTTATTTTAGCCCATTTTCTCAGCACATTTTAAAAACATCCAGTATCCACAATTCAAAATGTACATTTTAAACCATACTGACACAGTCTACTTCAGACATGAATATGAAACCTTCATAATGAAGACCACCCTGCGATCCTGACAGTGTTTCCTTCAACTTGCCTTCCAAAGTAGAGCAAACTCCCAAGTGCAGCTGGACCCTCTCAATCACGCAAACTCTTACTACCTAAAAGTCAGGATGCATACAACACCACAACATACAGAAAGCTTTGTTCAAGTTGTATTAACGTCCTTTGAAAGACACCCTCTGCATCCTCAGCAAGCAAATAGATCCAAGATCTTGGAAAATTCCCAGGTGCCCAGACTCTTACCACTGTTATGCTGTGCCAAGAAATCTGAAATATTTTTAGATGTGGGCCAAAATAAATATGATATTGGATTCAAACTATGCTACTGCTTAAGCATTTAGAACATTTCTTCTCAACTGGGGACATGAGTTCCCAACTTACTTCATTGTTGTTTCTTCTGGACCCTCAGCAGCTAGTAATAGCACTACCGTTCACACACGATCTATTCAAAATGTACTGAGAGTCTCCTAGAGTTAAAGCAAAAAAGCAGAATATTTTCTGGGTCTTTATTACCAGCATTTGATACATGGAAGTTGAAGTCCATTTGTAAAAGGATTAGAAAGCACTGTGCTCCATTTTTTATAGTTTTGAATCCTTGCATGTATTCAATCTACAGGCAATGTAAAGTGAGACAGTAAGTTGCCCAAGAGCACTGTATTTGAATTCTGTGCTGTTACTACTCTTAGGCAAGAGCCTGCTGTCAAATCTAGAGTTCTGAAGAAATCAGCTTCTCCTCTCTCACTTCCACTGTCCCAATGAGTTTTTAAATCCTACATCAGGGTTCTTCAACTTCTATGGGCTCTGTGCACTCATCTGAAAAAATGTTCTGGCAAAGAGTATACAGAATACTCCGAAATGTAGCCAGTCCAAGGTCAAAACAAAACAGAAAACCAAAAGTACCACTAGGCAACCAAATAAGACTAAGGCTGCGAGGCAATTGTTGCGATATTTATGAGCAGCTCCTTCAAGGTCACATGTGTCTCATTACTGCTAATTGGGTCAGCACTTATCACTTAAATAGGAATAGGCTCAGAGTCTTTCCGTCCATCACTTAATGAAGGATGGTGTGTGTGTGTCTGTTGCCTTTAGTGTAGTCTGTAGTGTCTATAGCCTCTGCCACATTTTGCTTCGGAACAGGACCTTCCACTGCTTCAGTCTCTCTACCGCCTTTTGTTCCATCTCCTCAGACGCAGAGCAAGCTGCAGCATCCTGTCAATCTGCCTCCTCTTCCTCCTCCTCCTCATCTGAGTCTTCCAGGGACTTCAGTTATGACAATTTGGCTTTTTTCACTTTTTTTTTTAAACTTACTCTTTTCATGGTGTAGTGGTTTGACCATTCGACTACAACCCTGGAGACCAGGCTTTGATTCCCTGCTCAGGTATGAAAATCCACGGAGTGACCTTGGTTGTATCACACACTCTCAGCCCCAGAAAACCCAATGATAAGTTCACCTTAGGGTCATCGTAAGTCAGAAATGACTTGAAGGCACACAACAACAACAACAACAACAACAACATATCCCCCTTAAGAAAATCTGAGAAACAATTTGTGTTGGTTTTATCCAGTTGTTGTATACAATATGGCACACCAATGCCTCAAAAGCTGAGTATAAATACAACAATTCTTGCCCCCTCTTCAATTAAATGAATCACTAACTATGAGCTTCAGTCCTCTGCAACTATGAACAGTAGTTAAAAGACATTTACTTTAGAAACCATAAGCAACACAAGATTACCATATCAGAAAGACAATGGGACAGAAAAAATGTTCTCAAGAATGCACATGCTATGTAAACAATATCATCATGCTCTTACAAACTCCAAAAAGGAACATGAAGCAAAGTGTGGTGAGAAAAATAAACAAAAAAACCCCAAACCCCAAAACAAGACTATCCACCCAAACAGAGGTCTTGCTGTTTAAGAGGAATGGTCACCAATACCGTACCTTCCCATCTGTTACTACTTCAAGAGGAAATGTCCAGCTGTCTGGCTAACAGCTAACAGTCACTGGTTTCATTTCCAGAGGCATTACTCCTGCTGTTGAATTGACATTCTACCTTTGGCACAGCCAGGCACACTTATGCTAGAGCATTTTCCTAAATCAAAAGGTCCTTGAGGTAGTAGGACTCTGTAATGAAAGCATATGTTTGCTGAAGCCCTCTTGTATAATATGCATAACAGCAATCTGAACCCTAAGAAAAATAGATTAATATGATGACCAAAGAGAATTAACATGGTGAGCATGTGGGTGCTTAATAAACACACTGTTTGTATCGTCATACAGGGTGGTGACAAGAATGTTATCATTCCCCTCATTTCTCAATTTTCTCACTAGCTATACTAACTATGGCAAGTTTTTTCTCACCAACTGATGGGTCAGAACAGACCTGTAATTCTGTACTGCCCCATTGGTGGTTGTTGAAAGTTACAGGCATGTTCACTTGAACAGTTGGCATCTACAGCCTGCTTGGCATACCACATATTTTTCTAAAAGCTTAGAGATTCTCAAACCAGAAAGCCTTTTGATGTATCAAATCTGACAGATTACTAAAGCCATCTCCATTTTAATTAGCACTTTTCCAATCCAAAAGGTGTTAAGAAAACTTTCTCCAGTCCATTTTGAAGCAATATGCTAGTCCCTGGATCAGTTAAACCTCTTTACCTGGAAGGCTTACTGCCCATCTAACTGCCATCAAAAGGAAGTAAGATTCCTGTACTTCTTAGTCAACATAGTCATCTCATCACCTCCTCTAGCCAACTACTCCTGGCACAGGCTGATTATCAGTGCTGGGTGCCAGCTATAAAACCCAAAGCATATTGCCAACAGGTCCACTTTAAAGGGTTGGCACTGGATGAAGTGATGCTTGTTCTTGCAAGACCATCTGTTCTGAAACTGCTATAAGAAATCTATCCACTAACTTTGGCCATATTCACTTGCAGCAGCAAGCCAGATTTCCAAGAAAGCCTGGCTTACTGTTCATGAATGATATGCTGGCACATGCTGCCTTTGCGGGCAGTTTGGCTCTTCACATCAGAAATAATGGCTAACCTAATGACGAAAGTTATCATGACATTTGAGTCAGGGCTTCTACCTTGTCACTCCTCCTACAAGCCTAAGTACAACCCCGTTTTGTGATTCCTGGCTTGTAGAGATAAAAGGAGCAAATGGGCTTTGCACACTTGCATGCAGTTCAGAAATGATAAGTCAGAATTCTGGGGAAGTCTGGCTTACACTGGCACACAAACAAGTCTTGGCATATGAATCATACCTGTTAATACCATCAACTTCCCCACCTCAGTCCTTGGACATGTTAAAAAGGACTTGTGAGAAACTGAGATGCTTTTCATTTACATTTCAGCAGGGAAAAGTAATACACAGCATGAGAAACTCCTGCCATTTCAAACTTCAGCACAAAGGAAATTTCAGAAAAGAAGAGAAACAATGCTGATGCTCTCCTGCACAAAACACTTGTCCTTGGGAACCAGCCAGCTGGAATTATGGATGCAAGACAACATGCACAGAATATCGAGTTATCGGTAAGTGGCCACCAGTGTTCACTCAACAGCAACCAGTATTCACTCACGGGCTCATAGTAAAAAAATGAGTAGTACTATGCTTATTGTTATGTGCTGCATTTTTTAAATTGTTCTAGTCATGGTTTTAAATTATTTTATATTGTTCTGAAGTTGTTGTTGGTTGCCATCAAGTCATTTCTGACTTATGGCAAACCTACAATGAATCTATCATGGGATTTTCTTTGCAAGATCTATTCAAAGATCTCCTCTGTGGCTGAGTGTGACTTGCCCAAGATAACCCAGTAGGCTTCCATAGCTGAACAGAGATTCAAACCATGGTCTCCAAAGTCATAGTCCAACACTCAGACCAATACATCACAGTGGCTCCCACTGTTCTGAAGTACTAATGTTTTATATGGTTTGTTGTTGCTGTGTGCCTTCAAGTTGTTTCTGACTTATGGCAACCCTAAGGCAAACATATTGAGGGTTTTTCTGGGGCTGAGTATATATGAAATGCCCAAGGTCTCCTATTGGGTTTCCACGGCTGAATTGGGAATTGAATCTTAGTCTCCAGGAGTTGTAATCCAGTGCTAAAAACCACGGTACCATGCTGGATCTTTTTAATATGGTATCTTTTAAAATCACGTTGTGTTAATTTCTGTTACTTTTTAATTCATGAATTTTGTTTTTACACATGTGTGAACCACCTTCCGCCCCATTTGGAAGAAAGGTGGAACACTAAATAAATGGATGAATACATAGATAGACAGAGCCTGTAAGACTCTGTATGAGAGCAGATGTTCCAGTGACAGATAGGAAACAAACACATACTCTCTTACTTTTATGTGAGTGCATACTATTACTTTATGTGAGGGAAACTGGTTCAAGATAATGTTCCAATTTCATTTGACTAAATTACTTACTTGGGTAGAAAGCAAGGTCAACAGACCTTTTGCAGCTGTGACTACTAATCTTCCAAGCAAATCAAATTAGTAGAGAGAGTCAATTTCCCAACCCTAAACCTGGAGGCCAAAAGCATCAATCAGCTTTTATATTGCTAAACATTTTCAAACAAAGAACTGGACTGTTCAAATACTTCTCAAATCTAGTCCAAGAATGAAAATTTCAGTTTGTTCCCATGATACTATTACATCCACATAAGTCACATGTATAAACCACATTTTCTTTCTAATGTTGCTGTCAACTTCTTTATCTCAGCCTCAAAGGTGCTATAAGATCCCTTTACATACTGATCCAGACTAACACAGCCATGTTTTTGAATTCTATCACCACTGAAAGCACCAAATTCAGCCGGAGTGGAAACCCACCAGCCTTATTAAAACAGTTGCCCACATATAGACAGACATCATCTTTCTTAACCAGTGCAAGCAACAGGATGTCATTCCGAAAGGCCTGCAGAGGGAGAACAGACTGCACACCACATATGCTAAAAAACCATAATGTATAACATTCTCTCTAGGAAGCTACTAAAACATTTGCTCAGTATTCTGTGCAGCAAACAAGGAAAGATCAAGATCAAAATCTTCAATCTAGAAGCACAATTACAGAACCATCGCTCTATACAAGCCATCAATGGATGTAACTTCTCTATAACAGGAAATGCATCTATGAGACTTTTTTTTATGAAAAAAAAGGAAAAGAAACTTTTCTTACTCCACTATGGTACTATAAACCCAGACAATAATATTGTGTATCTATCAAGCAACTCCTTGAGTCTGTTCTCTCCCAAGGGCTTATCCTTCTGCCCCTCCAAATCCACACACAATACATTTCTGTGGTGATCTAGAGGGCTTCTTCCACTGCCTACCTCTCATGGCATACTTCAAAGATAGTGACACCAGTCAGGACAACAACTCACAAGAATCATCCAATCTCCATAACACAACAGTAGACACTACACCAATATACAACACAATATCTCTGAGTGTAATAAAAAGAATTGCATATGGACTCCTCCTGATGGTGCAAGGAACTAGACTTCTACATAGCATGCTTCCACCACTGTGCTCAGACAGAAACAAACAATAAGAGATGTAATTTACTACAAAATCTCAGCTGCAAGAAACAAAATACAATACATGGTGTCAGAAACAATCCTAATATTGTCAGCAAAGAAGCTGACAAAGAAGGAGCTGTAATCATCACGGACAAGCCTGACCATACACAGAAGGCTGAGAGGCAACTGTCCAACAGTAGATTTGACAGAATCATGCCTAATGATCCCACAGATGAATACCAGAAGGGATTACACAGAATACTCACGGGATTTCCCGTGGAGGTGCAGAACCAAACTGAAACATACAAGGAACATTGACCAAGCACATTCTATCTATTACTCAAAATACATAAGCAGGGCAACTCTAGATGGCCAACCTTCTCAAACACTAATACTCATAGTTGTTGCCTCTCTATATATGGACAATATCCTTAGACCACGTCACCAAAACTCCCAGCTATGTGAAGTACAGTAATTTCTGCAGAAATTACCTATCTGAAGAGATGCAAACCCACTGACCACTATGCATACTTACATGCCTCCAGTTTCTACCTTGAACACATTATCAAATCTAGTTTACAGCCAAGCCCTCCAATATAATCACATCTGAGGGATGCCAAACTCATGGAATTACAACAAGCATTCCTCAAGCTATAGTACTTGCCTACAGACAGCATCCCAGTCACAGAAACTTAGCTACAGAAGGACAGACATACAGCATGTGTGGGGAGACAGGCACAAGACCTTGCCACAAACCTAGATGACAATTCTGTCCAAACATCTACTCAGGAACTATCATCACAGAACCTAATCACATCAACTACAATATTAGAGGTACCTTCGCTTGTTCATCCACTAATGTGGTATATGTCATCCTCTGTCAATCCCCATCAATGCCCCTCAGCACCCTACAATGGGCAAACAGAGCAGTCTCTGAGCCAGAGAATAAATGGACATGAATAAGACATTAGGAACAGGAATACACAAAAACCAGTTGCAGAATAAATCAATTTTCCTGGGTATTCCATCTTGGACCTCGTAACAGTAGTCATTGAACAAAAAAACTATAAAGGAAGATTGGAAAAAGAACATATCCACAAACTTCAGTCAACAGCAGGCTGAACAGAGACAATGGATTACTGGCACATTACACATACAATAATACTAAACATCCCAATTTCATGAAGGCTCTCTTGGCCAGTTTATCACACCTCCTTTCTGATTCCCAGTCAGCATCATATTACGTTCCAGTAACTCCCTCCACCATTCATATGGTTACCTACTCATCTTGGCTTTAGGTTACATCTTTCCCCCTGCCTTCATCCTACATCAATGACCACTGCCCATAGTTAAAATTGAACTTCTTATTTCATCACCATACCCACAAGTTTTGCATTTCTACTGCTATTCACACATGCAGCCTGCTCATAAAGGTCTGTTCATAGGCAGTTCATTTCATGCATCTGATGAACTGGACTTAAGTCTACGACAGCTTATGCTACCACATTCTTTCAGTTAGTCTCAAAGGTCCTACAAAATCCCTTTGCATATCTTTCACAACTGTTTGAATAAATTTTGTTCTTCAGTGGGCTTTCACAAACATAGCATATCTAAAACAGCATTTTGCACAGCCCTTGTATTTGTGTTAGTCTGGTTAATACAGTTGACCACAAACTGCATGCAGACACGTGCACAGAATAAAACGCAGGAAAATGAGAGTAATGGTGGACAAGGGGTGGAATGGTCTCTACTGCCTCAACATCTAACTCAGAAACCAAATCAACAGCTGAAAAACGGAAGCCTCATTTTCCTTGAATGAAAACAATATGACTTTCTGCCTCCTTTTCAGTCAAAACCCAGTCATTTTTCAAGGCTACTATGGCAATTTTAAGAAATAGGTTAGATTTTGTCCAAGTAAATGTGATAAACTGCAGAGCCCATTCCCTGATATAAAATCTACTATTGACTGAGTCCATCTATACGTCACGGTTGCTTTTAAATTACTTGTGAATCCTG
Organism: Cyclura pinguis; assembly: GCA_030412105.1. Taxonomy (NCBI): domain Eukaryota; kingdom Metazoa; phylum Chordata; class Lepidosauria; order Squamata; family Iguanidae; genus Cyclura; species Cyclura pinguis. Next base: position 47,340,939 of record CM059604.1, read on the forward strand.
AAATTAATTATTTTCTCATACTTGTTCACTACCACAATAAGTCATCACTGGGGTCTTATCTGTGTTCCAGGGTTAATTTATAGCTTACAGAGGGCAACAATAAGGCTCAAGAGACCTGACTGGTCTCAATATGAACTGATTAGTTTATCTATCTTTTAATAATTTGTATATATACCAAACACTATATCATTTGTACAATGGCCTTATAAGTTTCTAACATTTCTGATCTGATCAAATCACATATATAACATACATGCACCTAAACTAGTCAGCTGATGTTTCCAGCAGCCAGCTGAGTCCCACTTGAGGAATGTAGCCAGCTCTTTAACTGCTAGCTGAGTGTGCCACTTTTAGATCTGACTAGGACTGTGAGTGACATGTAAAGGGAATCATTACTAGCCCTCCAGGAAGTAAAGCTTAGAGAAAGAGTGAGAAATCTACATGGACAAATTCCTCATCTTTATTTTAGGAGGAATGGAGCTGCAGATCTCAGAGGATTTCTGGGGGACAGTTGTGTTAGTCTGTTCCATCAAAAACAAAAAAGAGTTTTGTGGCAACCTTAAAGAGTAACAAGTTCAATCTGGCTTGAACTTCTGTGAGCTACAGCCCACTAGGCCCACGACAAATAAAACATGTTAGGTGCTATAAGGTTCTGTGTTGTTTTCACAGAGGAAAAGAGCCTTTCATTCTGAATGAGTTTAAATTGTGCAGAAGTGAGGGAACCATGAAAGACTCAGCACACCTTGCACTTCTGAAATACCAAAGACTCCAAGTTCAAGAAGTCCTCTAGTATACAGGGTCCTCTAGCTGCACTAAATAAGGCCACTGAAAAATAGGAAATAAAAATAAGCACCTGGGAAAGGCAACAAGGGTGAGAAAAGGAGAAAATTATCAGTAACTTTTAGCAGAAAGGTATGTACTCATGTTAAGTAAGCATTAGTAATAAAAGATTTGCAGTTGCTAGTTTTAAAAAAAATATATCCAATTTGGTTAGCTCAGCTAATGTAATATCAATCCAATTACTGTATTACAAGTAGTAATTAGCTTACTTTCTTACCATTGTAGGTTATCCTTGGTTTTGTCAAGCACATCACAAGATGTAAGTCCATTTCATCTGAAGACACAAACTTGGAACAAACAGGGCACTTGAATCCTAAAGTAAATAAAGAACAAAAAGAAAAATGTTGGAAAGCGTGACACTTGTTCTAGATGTAGATCAAAATAAAAGTGGTAAAAATGTCATTATGCAGATATTATAGGGCACTACTGTTTTGGAGCACAGGTGGTTTCCGCTTAGTGCAGTTCAAGTCTGCTGTGTTTATCAATCATGTGTCCTGGCTCTTCCTTGCATTTTTATGCAAAGATAGCTATCCCTGAATAGAAGCTGTCTGGTTCAGTGTGACAACTGAATGTAAATTCAAAGTAAATTACACTGCACTAACAAGGGGAACTTTCCATTAATATTAAGAACCAATAAGCACAAGTTTGAATTCAATAGGACAGTCGATACCTGAGAGGGCCAGAGAGATGGTAACTGATCTGTGAATGATAAGAAATAAAGTAAGGGAAAATGAACTCAAAATATGCTGTGAATCTGGGGAGTGATTAAACATAACTGAACTATGTATCTGTAGATTCACACTGCCAACAACACCAGCTTCATCCCAATTGATATAATCTCTGAAAATTCTTCTGGTAACCTCTCTCTGCATAAAGAGCAATCTTTCTGTGCTACAATCAACTCCATAATCACAACTGGGAAGGATTCAATTAGTTTTGCACAAAACTAGGTCAGGATGGCTAGACATCTGCATAATCAATCACATAACATGTTGTGAACTCTGGTTTCCAGTATAGAATCTAATTCTTCACTTCTCGAAACCTTAGCTTTTATCTGGCATCATCAGAAGTACCTAGCCCTTATCAGTAGAAAACCACATTGGGTTAGACTCATTTTTAAACTTACAATCACAAATAAAAATGTCATGTGTCAAATAATTATTAGCAGTTTTACAGAGATTTAAAAACTGCAACATTCACAAATCTTTCTGCTTCATAAGTTCTAGATGGACTGTAGAAGCGGCAGCATGATACCTCTTAATACCAGAATGCAAGAAAATTACCATTACTATGTAAGAGAACTGTATTACATGTTCTTGTCAATGGCTTCAGCAACATACAAATGTTAAATGTAAGGCCAAAGCACTGACATGTACATTTCTGGCACTGTCACTATGTGCAGCTACATAGTGGTCAACTCTCCTACTATACAAAGTAATACTATAAATGGTAATATTAATCAAAAATAGACATTATCATAAACTTACATTTATATCTTATTAGCATATGTGGGTGCATGCACCCTTCCTATTTCTTTAGTGCAATTTTGTTCAATAAACAAGGTCTGTAAGGCCTATAAAGGATACCATCTCCATAGTTCTAACTAACAAAAGAGGGACAAAAATAGTCATTCTAAATTTCAGGACAATCTAATGGTACTCTGTTTTTCCTGCTTCAGCTACTGTTGTTTTTCCATAGTAGTTGTATTTAATGCCACAGAACAAGTACAGATGTGAATGCAGCCACACATTCCCAATTTTTTAAAATTACTGAAGTACTGAGAAAACTCTGGCGTCTGTACTTCATATATCAAGTTTATAATGACCAAGGAGCAAACATTAAATGTGAGACACCTGTATTTTGTTTAAAGAATATTGCCAAACCCTATCAGTACACTGTCTGCCTAGAGTCTGGAATATCCATCCTTCAGTCACTGCAAAAGATCAAAAAAGCTACAAATCCTTTTATTGGGATTTGGTATCCACAAACACATACTGAAGATGTTCTATACATTAACCACAATAATTTTTTTCTTTAAAAGAGAATTTTAAAAAAAGAAAAAGAAAAACAGAGCAGCCCTCTAGAAAGATAAAAAGGAGGAAGGAGAACGAAGGGGGAAAGGAGCTGTGGCAGCACTATTAAGACTACTGTTTTTGTTTTTCTTCTTGTTTTTGCATGAACTTTCAAAGATACAAACCTACTTCACTGGATGTGGTACTACTGAAAACTATATCTAAGAAGAGTAGCCCGTTACACATTTTGGTTCAGGTCAAATTTCAATTCTAGTCTCAGCCTGTGCATGAAGACTATGCACGTTTTAGTAGAGATGGAATTCTCATAGGGCCCTCCAATTCTCAACTACCCCCCCCGCTTGCTCTTCAGACAATCTCTTCTGAAGACTGACCTCTTTTCAGCTTCCTGTCTTCAGTAATTACAAAATGTCAACAGAATGGATTTAAGTTCAGATCGCATCCCTGAATCCCTACCAAAGAAGTATAAATTTTATCAGTTCAAGAGAAGAACCTAGATACCGGAGTCTGATTTATGAATCCTGCAGATATGATTGTATAAAATAAACTGTAAATGCTATACCAACCACAATTCTCAGCACAAGGTCCTACAGAATAATTACTACAGCACTCACATCTACTAATAAATAAATGCTGTTTCCTCTTCTATCACCTTATTAAAACAGAAGCACACTATCAAGATTTTTATAATTTTAATACCCGTCAACACTTCTGTTTCCCAAATTAACTTCAGTGCAGGAAAGTTAGTCAAGACATCATGTGAATTTAAGAGGCCTTTATATTAGAGGCATAATAAAATACCACTCAGGGATGAATCCAGTTTCAGGCATTTTGACCATGAAAAAGACAAGGAATCTAGTTCATTTTTAAAAGAAAACAAATAATTTCCACGTAAGTCTAAAGGTTTATGGTGCAAGATGTTTTTGCTGCTTCAATTTCTGCCTGTTGTTTTATACCATAAACTGCAGAATATTTCTTCCTTCATCAACAGAGTAAACTTGACCACAGAAGACAGTAGCCCCATAGCAGTGTTAATCAGAACTCACTTAAGTATTCGCAGCCTCATGCTTAACTTAGCTGCCACAGTTTGGGATGAAGAAATAAACTGCTGGCAAAATTCAAAGTTATAAAGAGACCACTACAGACTGGACAATGAGAATATTATCATATAGTGATCTCTTGATACTAAAGTAGATACCAATCTTGATGACCTAATAAAAGCTAGCAGAATCAGATACCACTTGGCTGCATCTTTCTGTTGGCAAGCCTACTATCTCAATCTAAAGGAACCTTTATGGAACTTTTGCAATTGTTCCTTAATCTACTTGTACTGATATATGAAGATAATCTCTGTGTAGTGTATGAAAAATGTGATCTGTGAAAAAATGGCCCCATCTATGAATAACCAATACTCAGACTCTTTCTCCATCCTGGAAACAAATATCCTGTCAAAACATAAATGGGGGAAGTTCAGCTTAAGAAAATAACACTGGACTTTGAATATCAATTTAGCTCCAGAGTTTTGTTTAATGTTACGAAGAGGGATATCGCACTTCCCGTTTTAGATAGTGACACAAAAGAACACATCGCAGAAGGATACATTTGTCATATTTTTGCGAATTCATTGTCTGAAAATTGGAAGAACGCAAGCCAGCATTTCCTACTAGTGAAGGGACCTCTTTCTACCAATGAACAAACTCCAGCCCTTCTTCCACTTTATTCAGAAAGGAAACACCACCTGACCATATATATAAAATAATATAAAAACAAGAACAGAACATTACATAAGATCCAAAAGGAAAACCAGTTTTATATACTCAGCTCTGCCCCACTTTCAATGATTGCTATTTAGAGTTCAACTTGTTTAAGCTGTGCATTAAAATTCTGAACCTATTTTCACAAGGCATCATTCACAACAATCAACACTGAGTGTGATCAAAATATTGACAGAGTATCACAGATGGGTCCCATACCCTCTATAAATCTTTCTACTACGTTCCACAGGTACTTTGGATAATTCAGTTCTCATTTAAAAGTAGAACTTTCAAGCCCTCAGCATAGAAAATTTAGCAAATTCTAAATGTTTAAAGAACAGAGGGCAGTCCTTAGGGGTTAAGTGATTCAGGATTAATCTGATCAAAGTATAGTCATCATCGTCATCGTCATCTGTACTCCATTTGAAATCAAGTATTGTAAAGGAGGGAATTAAAACTTCTGTTTCCAAAGCTGAAAAAGCTTTTGTTAAATATAAGGTTTCAAGTGGTAGCTAGTTCATGGTTCACTTGTCTGATATCTGAACAAAACCAGTAATTTCCATTTGCTGTTTTTGCAGCAATAGGTTTTACAGCCACAGTTAGGTGTATAATATCTTTATACTGAGTTGAACAGTAACATATTGGCCATGCATTTCATTACAAACACAAAAGCTATAAGCTTTTACAATATGCCTCCACTGTTCAGCGCTAAATGCCAGAGAGGTTAAAAATGCAGAAGAAATTTCTTCCTTCACTCAGATGTTGAAGAAGCGAATAAGTACATGCACACACACAAATAGGGATCGTTGAGACTCTAGAGATTAATTACTATTTTTGTCTCTCTTGCTTGCCAAGAATTTTCTATCAATAGCAGAGACTGATGTTCTTTACTTTTTGGATGTAGAGTAAAGAATGCTCCATTAGAATAACCACTGGGTTCTACTATATCAAGACAACACACTGTTCAGAAATCTCCACCTTATGGAATTTATTTTTTTAAAAAAGGTAACAGCTACAGAAATGGAATACTCCTTTTCAATAGAAAGTTTGACACAGAAATCAGAAGAGTATCACCACTTCCACCTGCTACAGGAGTTCAGCTACAGCTTACATACTTTAAAACATCAACTTCACAAAAATGCTTGCATGGCCTTCCATGGCTGTTTAATGTAGTTTAAGAATTAAACATAACTGATATTTTTATTCTGTTTCAAGGGCACTTGAGAATGAAAATATTGAAGGCACACAACAAGAAGAACAAATATCTATGAGGATACAGATGGAAAACTAAGCACCACCGCCACTCTGAAATTAACAATAGACAATTATACTCTTGGCAAGAACCGTGCAGAAAGATGCTAGCCTTAGATTTTAAGACAGGGGGCTCAGAAGTTATTAGAATCCACAGAAGTTACTCTACAGTCTGCACAAAAAATGAATCAGTATTGGCTTCTTTATCCTCCAATACAGTGAAGAAGTGAGAGAAACATTTCAAGCTAATTTTTGTAGAGGTTTCCTTTGCTAGAAATGCATTGTTTCACAAAATTAATATTGTAATAACGAAGCTGCTTCTTGAAACTGTCTCTTGAAATTAATAACATGATATAAAACTGTGATACACATTGCCCACTACTGACATAATGGAAGGACACAAAGTCTGTAATGGATGGAATTTTATTTAGATCTAAGATCAAAGTGGCAATTATCACTTTCCTCCAGATCACTATAGCAAGAAGACATATATCTTTCTGTGCAGAGCTCTTAGAGCATGTTGAGCTACCATGTTGGAAGATCTCAGTACCTTCCTTTAAAAAAAAATCTTTATAATGTAAGGAAAGTACATGCCATGGTATGTCATGCCTTTCTATTCCAATGAAAATAATGCACATTTAAAGTTTCAAGTTTGCTTAAATATTCAAGTATATTAAGTGCATTTTCTTTATTTTTGGAGATGAAGTATTTCAGTTCAAGTACTTTTGGTTAATATAAAAAAGGTGTTTTTACATGCTACAAATTTAACAAAACAAATAGAGTCAAATAATGAAGCTAGCTTAGGATTAATTTGATTTCAGATCAGTGGAAAACTTTCTGGATAATTTTCCCAAATCAGAATTTTCTGAAAAACTGATAGAACTACACACATTATCAGACTGCATTCTTTGATACCAAAAACAAAAAATCAGGGAATATTCTGTTGAATATAAATCAAGATTACTTATCTTCACTCTATAGAAAATAAGTAAACTTAAATTCAAAGTGGTATTCTGGAAGCCCCTTGACCTTCAGGAATATATGAGGAGGATTTCCACTGGGAACTAGGCAGGAGGAAAGCCCCCATTTCAAGCAGAATGCCACTTACAATCCTCAAGAGCCACACTACCCATAAGGACCATCAGTCTCTCAGTGCACTATTAACACGCAAGATAATCTTCAACAGAACTAGAGCGCAGTTCCATGACAATAATACAGTAAGACACCAAAGCCCTTTCAGTGGGATAAAGCTGTAAAACTCCAGTATCATGTGATCATTAACAAGAAAAATGTTTATAGCAACAATTATAACAGCAGAGCAGACTTATGTTCAGGCCATAAAACACATTATCAAGAAGAACAGTATTTATGGAGAATTCTGCATTTAAGCAAGGGGCAGACAAGAGCAAGAAAACTCAAGACATTAATACACTATGAACAAATAAATGGGTGCCCTCAGAAAGCATGCAAAGGCAAAGTCTTTGTGCATACATCAGTTACTGTGGTACGAACAAGCTCAGACCTGCCTTGGTTTTGTTCACTCTGAAAGCTTTTGTTCTTTTTTAAAATTTATTTAATCACAACTCACCATGACATCATACCAAACAAATGTGATCATTCTTAATCATGGTTTGTTTCAAACAATTCAACTTTAAAACATGGCTTAATAAACCGGTCTATTTCAAGATTCCAAAGTTAAGACTAATCACAATTTTGGGAGCAGACATAATGCTGAACTGCAACTGATCAAAAGTGAAGCAAAAGCTTCCAACTTCCTTGTAGCTACACAGTAGTGCAGGGAAAAAGTGAGAGTGTGCAACACCAAGGCTTGCTGCAGCTCTTTCTTATCACAGTAAACCACAGTGTATTACAATTTTTGAACACAACCTTTAGAGTCCTGGAATTTCTCAATTCTTCTCAGACAAAGCATTAATGATGATCTGAGGAAACACTGAAATCACAGACTTGCTCACAAAGTTTTCACCAAGATAAGTGAGGATATAATGTTCTCACTAGGCAAAACTTTGTAAAATCTGATTGAATTGAAATACTTACCAGTACCTAATCGTTCCTGGAGGAACACAGCAGCAAGAGAAAAAAAAAAAGGAAAATCTTATCAATGACCAAAAAGTCAGAATTTAATATTAATACATACAACTGTGATAGAAACTTCTATTAGATAAATACCAACAGCAGATTCTGACAAATATTTTCCTTCAGATGCAGGCTATAGGATTCTGTGTTTTTGTAGATGCACCATTCTAGCTGCTTGCTGTCCCTTTTCCTCTTTCAGCTACAGTTAACAATTACAAAAGTGCTACTGCTAACTATGGTTAATACAGGTAACCACAAGATTCTTCCTTAAACCAAACATAAAACTGGCTTAAGAGAGGATCTGATCTGTGTCGGTGTATGTGTTATTCTAAACTACAAGCAAGGCAAAGTGAGAGGGTGGGAATTCCCATCAGACAGCCTACATTCACAAAGTCAACATTCCGTTTTCAAACTATGGTTTGCAACGCAACATGTGCACCAGGCCAGAGTAAAGTGTGTGGAAGACCTATTGTCACAATGTAATATAACAATCATTCTAACTTTTCTGGGGGAAAGCATATGGTTAGAGTCAGAGAAACATCCTTATGATGTAACAGTAAGCTTACAGCGAAAAAAATCAGACAGGCTAAATGCAAATACTTGTACAATATGATCTGGTATTGTAAAAGAGAATCAGGGAAACTGAAAAGATGATTCTCCGATGGATTATATCAAACTCTCAGACTTTTCAGCACACCAATTTGTGATATACCTCCAAAAAGTACACTCTATCACTAACTGGATTTTTTTAAAAATTGATCACTCTCATAACTGAGTCTCGCAATTTCTATGACACCTAATATTTTAAGAGTCTACCAGAATGTTTGGTAGAATCTGGCAGAATCTACCAGAATGCTCTAACACAAACACACACATCTCATTACCACTACAATGAAGGTTCTCCAAATCAATCTCCCAGAATCTCACTGGTACAGTGAACAAATATCAGAAAGCCATTATGTCAATACTGGGGTCAGCATTACTGAAAATAAACAAGCAACAATATGATCAGCCCCTGGTATAGAAGACCATGAGATGTACTATACTGTGTAAGATTGGGATAAAGGTGTAATAAATATTTTTAAGAAAATACTATCTTTTTTTCAAACCAGGAATTGGAACTTTCTGTTCTGGCCACTTCCTTTTTTGAGTAACAGAAAACCTCTATAGACCTAGCCAGCATAGCCAAATTCCCCAAACATGTTAAAAAGGCCAACAGCAATTCCCCAGTTTTCAGACGTTATGTGGACATTTTGACATTTGACATTCCGAGGTACCACAAAAACAGCTTTGATGCTGCATGCACTCTGACCACTTTCTCTATGGTACTAATAACACATATGTACTAATAATAATGCACATGTTTTTTATTTTGAATTGCGCCTTGGACAACTAAGCAGATGTTTCACTTCCTATTCAGCCTGGAGGTGTAGTATTATTATTTGATCTGCAAAGGCAAATTATATATAGAAGTGTAGGAACTGGGAAAAAACATGACATCCTGCCTGCATTCTCTTTAGGCAACAATCATTAACTTGGATTTGAGCATATGTTGTTATGCTATGGGAAGGAAACATGCATAACTTATTTTATATTTAAAGAAATATGATGCAGTACAATGGATTTTCGTCCAAGGTTGGTAACCTGTTTTACCTTGGTAGTATTGGGTTATAGCCTGATCTAATGAATACCTGTTCAGATATAACACCTACTGTTTTCAGGGTGACATGTATATAGGATTGCAGTCTTAGCCCTTAAGAAAGGTTCAAATTTTGTCTCTGTAATTCAGATGGAATCCGAATAATCATTACGTTACACCAGATACAAATTTATAACTTAATATCAAACTCAACAGAGATCTTCTCAAGTTCCTCAGTTTTGGAACTGACCTGTGGGTAACAAGAGAATAATTCATAATGCATACACTTTCTGTTGGCTGATATTGTTCAGAATTTACTGTAATCCAACTACATTTACTAAAAGCCCACAACTATCAATAGCAGAGAATGCGCTCCTATTTAACAGTCAATAAGCAGCATTACTGACAACACAGTTCTGTTTCCAAGTCAATATCAGGATACTACAATGCTTTGAACACAAGGTCTATTTCAATAAAAATGTGCCATAAGTTGTGACTGGACATCAGAACAATGCAGTAATAAAATCACCACTTGCATTCAGATAAGTTTGTTGCGCCATTACTGCGTGAAACCAACCTAACAGACAAGCTAGCTCCACCTGTCTATCCTGTCTTTTTTTATAGAACTTAATAGGTAAGCATCTGAAAATCAGTGTTAAAGGCCAGTCATATCAGAATACCAGAATAAGCTAACAAAACCATGTTTTACACAGCAAATAACCCTAAACTTAGTTTACAGATTACAACATCAACCATATAAAGTCAGCATGGTAGCCACCTGCTTTACCCTTGCTACCATGACTTTATAATTGAACTTTAAATTGATTTAAGCATTACAATCCTTTTTATTATAATATACTTCAGAATTCCTGATCAAATCAACACCACACTAAATATAAATGTCACATTTTATAAGACTTAAGAATTTCCTTGAAGATATATAAGAATAACAGTATGAGAGGATGTTATGGGGGATAAATCAATTAACCTTAATTTTACAGTAGAATTTTCATATTTGCTTATAGGCAGTCAACAAGGGAGAGCAACTACACAAACGAAACAATGTGAACTCAAGACCAAACATGGAAAATAACTAATAATGCATTTATTTCTGCACCTCCAGTAAAAATGAAGCAAAACTCCGTCTATTTGAAGCACCTAAAGAAAAGTTAGTTATCCTTCTTCACTTATGTTACGTGACAGCCATAAAGCCTTCGTTGTCACACAGCGTGTAAGACTACAATCAAATAAAGCTAGATGGTCAAACACAGCATTTACTTTTACACTTCTCCTAGAAACAAAAAGATCAACAGGAAATGAAAAATAAAAGGCCAGACCACTGTCCTTCAAAGAGGAACCTAAGGAAAAAAAGATGGGTGCGTACCGCAGAACAAGTACTTAACACAAGGAGAGATTATGAGTGACCCATTGTGAGTCATCCTGAGTCCATGTTTGGAGAAAGGCGGGATATAAATAAAATAAACAAATCAAAATAATGAACAAATTTTATATTGTGTACATTAGGACAGCATGTTGACATTCTAATTGCCATACAGTGAATAAAGGCCACATAATTATGTCACACTGCTTCCTCGTCATTTGGTTCTATACTTCACTGCAGTGTATGGTCCAGAGTGTATGGGTTTAGACTATGATGAACAGATTCCCTAGCCATTCTTATGCATCAATCTAACCTAACTAGGTGTCCCATTCTACCCAGAGAGCTTTTCATACGGAGGTAGCTTGAAAACTAGAACTGCACAGTCCCATTGATAGGGCTTGCTATTCTATGGCTATCAACAAGAAAAAGATGAGAAAGTTGTGGCTTTTTGATCCAAGTTGAGGAGAACCAGTCCCCTCATAAACGTAGGAAATATCGCCATAGCTCTAGTCGCATGACCTTTGAATGTCCTGGCTGAGGAAGATGTGCCTACTGGTAAGATAAGGTAATAACCTCAACCATCCAGTCTGCTGAGTAGCAAAGAGAGCTGCTTCCACTTTTAGGGCTACACTGACAATCTCTGCATTCATCTAAAGGACAGCTGATATAAAAAGCCACTACCGGGTACAGCTGGTGTAAAAAAGATGGAAGAACAGGTTGCTTACCTGTAACTGTGGTTCTTCGAGTGGTCATCTGTGCCCTCACACACTAGGAGCTTTCGCGCATGCGCGGTACCGTTCGGAAATTTCTAGAGCTTAGTAGCTTGGCGGGAACCCCTCCCCCTCTGCCTGCACTGAGCATGCTCAGCCCGCCGAGCAACGGTCTCTCCTCAGTTCTAAAGTCCGCCGAAAAAAGGGGACCTGAGAAAGAGGGGACGGTTGGGCGGGTGTGTGTGAGGGCACAGATGACCACTCGAAGAACCACAGTTACAGGTAAGCAACCTGTTCTTCTTCTTCGTGGTCTCTGTGCCTCACACACTAGGAGACTTTGTAGCTTACCAGAAGGACGGTGGGTCAGGTCCTAGAGTACGGAGGCCAGCACCGCTCGTCCAAACCGGGCATCCCTCCGGGACCGGCAGTCCAGTCGGTAGTGGCACACGAAGGTCGATGGCCTGGACCAGGTCGCCACCCGACATAGTTCTTGGAGGTCCACACCTCGCAGGAGAGCTGCCGAGGATGCCACGGCTCTGGTGGAATGAGCCCGGAGCAAGTCTGGCGGGGGCTGTTTTGCCAGCTCGTAGGCCAGTAGTATAGTCTGGGCCACCCACTTAGAAAAACGCTGGGTGGAAACCTTGTGGCCTCTACGGCGCCGACCGTAGCACACGAACAGGTGTGGGGTCTGCCTGAAAGACGCAGTCCGGCTGGTGTAGAACGCCAGGGCGCGGCGAACATCGAGGGAGTGCAGGGACCGTTCCAAGGGCGTCGTCGGATTCGGATGGAACGTCGGCAGAATAATGTCCTGATTAAGGTGGAAGTGTGACACCACCTTGGGCAGGAAGGAGATGTCAGGTCTGAGAACTACCTTGTCCCTGTGGAAAACAAGGAAGGGCTCGTCGGCTCGCAACGCAGTCAGCTCGCTGGCTCGCCTGGCTGAGGTGACAGCCACCAAAAAGGCAGTCTTAATAGTCAAGAGCCTGTCATCCGCCGTGGCCATGGGCTCGAACGGTGGTCGAGTCAGCTGCGACAGCACCAGAGAGAGCGACCAGGGCGGTAACGATGGCGATACCGGCGGGTATAGATGCTGTAGGCCCTTCATGAACTGCTTCATGGTGGCGTCACGAAAGAGCGCCGCCGACGGAGAGCCGCGAGGTTGATACGCCACGATGGCGGCAAGGTAGACCTTTAAGGAGGAGAATGCCAGTCCCTGCTGTCGAAGATGGAGTAAGAAATGGAGGACGGTACCTTGGCCGACAGGCGATACCGGCTCCCCCCGTGTCTCAGCAAAAGCCACAAATTTTTGCCATTTGTAGGCGTAGTTACGGCGCGTCGACTCCTTCCTGGCCGCAGTCAGGACGTTCCGGATGACCGGGTCGTCTAAGGCGTTATCCGCCATGCGTGGAGGGCCAGGAGGGGCAGGTCGGGATGGAGAACGACACCGCCCGAGTGTGACAGAAGGTCCGGAGTCGAGCGGAACCGGAGGAGCCAACCCCGAGCCGCCTCGAACAGGGGGCCGAACCAATGTTGCCTCGGCCAGTACGGAGCCACGAGAACCACGTCCGCTCGGTCCGCCAGGATCTTGGCGACCACCCGACCGAGGAGGGGAAATGGAGGGAACGCATATAGAAGGCCGTCGCTCCATCGGAACTGGAAGGCGTCGCCGAGAGAGCCCGGGCCCCGACCGGCTCTTGAGCAGTACCGACGGCACTTCGCGTTCTCCTCGGTGGCAAAGAGGTCGATCGTGGGCTCGCCCCATCGGTCCCGAATCAGCCGGAACGCTTCCCTCGACAGGGACCACTCGTGGTGGCAGGAAGTGTCCCTGCTGAGGGCGTCCGCTGTGGTGTTGTCCTGGCCTGCCAGGTGTACGGCTATCGGGTGGACCCGGAGCGACACGCACCAGTCCCACAGTTGGAGCGCGATGGTCAGGAGCGTGGTCGAGTGGGTCCCCCCTTGTCTGTTGACGTAACAGACTGCCGTCGTGTTGTCCGTCAGAACCAGGACCGTGTGCCCAGCGACCAAGTTGCGAAACGCTCTCAGAGCTTTCCAGATAGCTAGAAGCTCGAGAGCGGTGATGTGGAGACCGGTCTCGTCGTCGGCCCAATGTCCTCGTACCCTGAGTCCACGGCAGTGCGCTCCCCAGCCGAACAGGGAGGCGTCGGTCGTTACCGTCAGTCGAGGAGTCGGCTCTCGGAACGGCATCCCGGAGAGCAGGTGACGGTAAGACAGCCACCAACGCAGGGAGCGGCGCACGTGCAGAGGAGGTCGTAGATGACACCTCTGGTCGTCCCGGAGCGGATTGAAGACCCGGACGAACCAGTGTTGGAGCGGGCGCGCGTGCAGCCGGGAGAGGTAGGTAACCGCTGTGGTGGAGGCCATGTACCCGAGGAGCTGCTGGATCCTCCTCGCCGACACCGTAGGCGCGTCGAAGGTGGTGGCTGCCGCCCGGCGAAGGGTACGTGCGCGCTCCAGCGGTAAGTAGGCCCTGGCAGACACCGAGTCCAGGGTCGCGCCGATGAAATCGAGCACCCTCGCCGGCTCGAGGTGCGACTTCTTCGGGTTGACCCGGAGACCAAGGCGAGTCAAAAGGGACAGTGTTCTGTGGATGTCCCTGTACAGTTTGTCTTTGCAGGACGCGACCAACAGCCAATCGTCGAGGTAAGGGTAAATGGAAACGCCCTTCGTCCGCAGGTAGGATACCACCGGGGCCATGCATTTGGTGAAGACCCTCGGGGCGGTAGACAGTCCGAAAGGCAGCACCCTGTATTGGTAACAGGTGCCGTCGATCGCGAACCGAAGGTACCGTCTGTGCTGCGGACGAATGGCGATGCGGAAGTACGCATCCCGAAGATCGATGGAAGCGAACCACTCCCCTCGACGAAGGAGAGGCAGGATCGAAGGTAGAGTGACCATCTTGAACCGTCTGGGGCGGATGTACTCGTTCACCCCTCTGAGGTCCAAGATCGGTCGCAGGGTACCGTCCGACTTCGGTACCGTGAAGTACCGGGAGAAGAAGCCGGTGGTAGTGGCCGAGGGCGGTAACCTTTCGATCGCTCCCTTCTGCAAGAGAGACTGGATCTCTTCCAGCAAGACCGGACTGGCGGGGGTGGAATAGTAGACGCCTCGCGGTGGAATACTTGCAAACTCGATGGCGTAACCAAGACGGACGATGGAGAGAACCCAAGAGTCCGAAGTGATGTAGCACCAGTCGGCGAAGTGTCTGGCCAGTCCGGGATGATCTTCTAGGGATGCGGGCAGGTGGAAGAGAGGCTGTTGACGCGACCTGCAAGTCCCATCAAAAACGGGACTTCGTCCCCGAGGACGACTTCCTCGAAGAGGGCTGGCGTCTCCGAGGAGGCCTCCTGGAAGAAGACGAGGCCGTCGGCCGCGACAGTCCCGAGCGCGGGGAGCGCGATGGGAGCGTGGAGGAGGAGGACCTGCGCCATGAAGGTCGGGAGCCAAAGGCGCGGCGTGACTGCGAAGGCTGATGGATCCCCATCTTCTTGGCCGTTAGGCGTGCCTTGACGATGTGGTCCATCGCCTCGTCAGTAGTAGCACTAAACAGTCCGGTGCCATCGAATGGAAGGTCCTCGATGCGCCTTCTGGTGTCCTCCTGCAACCCGGATGATCGAAGCCACGCGTACCTCCGCAGCGAAACCGATCCCACTAGCACTCGTGCAGCCACCTCGACGGAGTGCCTAGAGGAAATGATCTGCTGGTTCGCGAGCGCTACCGCCTCGTTGAAGAA
The DNA here is from genome assembly GCA_030412105.1 of Cyclura pinguis. Taxonomy (NCBI): domain Eukaryota; kingdom Metazoa; phylum Chordata; class Lepidosauria; order Squamata; family Iguanidae; genus Cyclura; species Cyclura pinguis. The sequence goes on from CM059604.1 coordinate 47,356,389, forward strand.
GTCGGTAGCGCCCGCTCGGTTTTCCTCCGGGAGGCTCGCCAGAACCGGGTGGAACCTGTCCAGCAGGTTCCTCAGGTAAGCCGCGAGGCAGGCCTGAGTGTTCGAGACCCGTGCTATCAGTGAGGAGGCGGAGTAGAAACGCCGGCCAAACGTGTCGAGCCTCCGACCCTCTCTATCCGGCGGCGTGGTATGCGCCCTCGTGGCCCCCTTGGTCTGGGCAGACTCGACCACCACGGAGTTCGGCTGAGGATGGCTGAAGAGGAACTCGGCGTCCTCCCTCTGGGTCCGGTAGAGGTGCTCAAGCCTGTGCGGAATAGGCTGAGCAGAGGCCGGTTGGGCCCACGGCTGCTTCAGGGCTTCCATCAAGGCCGGCAAGAATGGTAGGGGAGCCGTTGATGGAGCGCGGGTGTCGACGTATTGGAACACCGGATCCTGAACAGCCGGGGCCGGTTGCGCAATCTTCAGGCCCAAGGCTGCAGACATACGAAGGAGGATCGCCGAGAAACTCCGAACGTCCTCCGGGGCCGATTCCGGGGCAGGGTCTCCAAACGCCAAGGGGGGGGATTCGTGGGACGCTGGTGTTGACTCACTGGAGTCTGAGTCCGACTCGTAGGACTGAGAGGAGTCGGAGGGCGGCTTGTCGGGCGACCCCTCCCGTGACGGTTGACGCGAGGACACGGCGAGGGTCACAGTCGGAGCGGCGACGGTGGGAGGCCTCACTGGAGGAGAAGCAGCTGTGACCGGTGCCTGAGGAACCCGGGCGGCCGGAGGTAGCGCAGGTCTCGGACGCTCAGCAGTCTGAGTCACAGTCACCGAAGCCGGGGGCGGCGGCGCCTGAGTGGCCTCCGACGACGGGCGGGTCGCTGTGGAGGTAACCCGTGGCGGAGGTGAGACCGCACGGTAACGAGGCGAGCGGTCGCGCGAGCGTTGAGGAGCAGGTGACCTGGAGGTGGAACGCGGCGAGTCGTGGTACCGAGAGCGGTAGTCTCCGCGTGATGGAGAGCGGGACCGACGATACGGCCACCAGCGTCGTGCGTCAGGATGGTACCTGTCGCGGTACGCCGGGGAGTAGGATCGATAGGACCCCGGGTACTCCCTCCAGGTATGCTCTCTGCCGTATCTGGCCATGTAAGAGGCCGAAGAGTACGGAGAGTCCATCGGCGGTCTAGACCAGCCGGGGTGGGCCTCCCTCCGGTGCGGAGAGCGCTGTCGGATGCGCCGCTCCGGTGTCCGGGATCGACTCCGTCCGGAGGATCCACGCGGACGAGGTGAGGTCTGAGGTGAGGCGAGAGCATGCTCCGGGCGGGCCGCCATTTCAGGGCGTCCGGGCGGAGACACCGCTGCAGTCAAGAGAGGTGGGTCGGGGGGCGCCTCGAAGGCAGCGGACTCCTCCACGTCGGAGACCTCCAGGATCTCCTGGTGTTCCGAATCCTCCTCGGGTGCCTGCTGGGTCGGAGGAGGTGTGGGAGGAGCAGGTCTCTTTGATGGAGAGGCACGCTTTCCCTTCTCCTTCTTTCTCTTTTTCTTGTCCTTGTCCTTGTCCTTCCCCTTCTCCGGAAGAGCAGGCCTTTTTCGCTGGGCCAAGGTCAGCGGCCTCGTAGGTTTTGAAGCCGGCACCGAAGACTCCCCCGAGGTCGAAGCAGAAATCTTCGGTATCCTCGGCAGAGCAGCGATCGGAGTCCGTGGTGGCGGTACCGAGCCCGGTACCGCCGACGAGGTCGGGTCAGCAGCCGCCGACACCGACACGGGCGTGGTCGAAGAACGCCCCGATGCCGATGGTTTGGACATCGTAGCCACTGACGGTCGCGAAGGTCCTTCCTGAGCCTGCAGAGACTGCTCCCAGCAATGCGATTTCAGGCGAGCCAGACGATTTCTCAAAGTCTGGGAGGTGAAGTCTCTACAGATTGGGCAGGCCCTGGTGTTATGGGCCTCACCCAAACAGAAAAGGCACTCGCTGTGACCGTCGGTTAAGGCGACCTTACGACCACACACTCTGCACGGCTTAAACAGCGCCGACATAGAAGAAGGGAGAAGACGTCGGGGAAGGAGCGTGGAGAAGACAAGATGGCGGCGACGAAGAGAAACGACGAAGGAGACGAAGACGAAAAGGGGGGAAAAAGAGGGGTGAAAATCCCGTAAACGGGAGCCGAAATCACCAAAAACCAAGTCCAAAATCCGAGGGGTAGTCCAAAATCCAATTCCGAGGTCAAAGCCAGTCAAACAAATACGCGAAGAGAAAAGCCAAGCAAGAACCAAACTCAGAACCTCCGTACGAGACGGCGGACGAGAAAGAACTGAGGGGAGACCGTTGCTCGGCGGGCTGAGCATGCTCAGTGCAGGTAGAGGGGGAGGGGTTCCCGCCAAGCTACTAAGCTCTAGAAATTTCCGAACGGTACCGCGCATGCGCGAAAGCTCCTAGTGTGTGAGGCACAGAGACCACGAAGAAGAATCTATTCTACAGTACTTCCAAAGAGTAAAGAGAAAGTTCCAAGGGTAATGACTGGTATAAGATATTGGTAGAATGATCTCTTGTGAATAATGAAAAGTTATTATAACCTTTGGTGCGAAGGTCATATGCCATAGAGCGGGTCTTTCCAAATGATATGTCACGACACATTAGTGTGTCACCTGAAGTGTGTAGGTATGTCGCCTACAATCTTGGAAATGTATGTTATTATTTATAAATCATACATTGTTAAAAATATATGAAAGGTTTTCATGGGGTATGTTGTATCCCCATACATTTTGTTATTGCAATTTATGTATGTGTCCGTATCTCTTATAAGGGGTTAGTTTAACCTCTGGTTTGCTAGTAAAACTGAATTACTGTGTTGCAAAATGATGCATGTCTGAAAAACGTGTCATCAACATGAAAAGTTTGGAAAGCTCTGCCACAGAGTGTAAGGATGACCTACCTCAGAACGCAGATGTAATGTGTAGATGTACAGTACATGTAGATGGAAACGCAGATGTACATTCATGCAATGTACATGCAGTGGTAACTACAATATACTTTTATGGAGGAAAAACTAGGGTCTTGGTCAACCAGAGTGGGCAGAAATGAGAAAACAATCAATTAACAGCAGAGGAGGATCAAACTCCATTGCTCTACATAAGTGCTGAAATCAGCCCCCTTGAACTGATTTCTGGAATATGATATCAAAGATACCAAATACTAATGGCTGGAACCAATAGAGTTATGTGCATAAGAAACTGCTATAGGTTTATAAGACTTCTTGTTTGCTTTTTGAAACTCTCCTTTATGTGTTCACCTGCTCTTATGAGTATTCTTTTTAGGTGGAGAGGTCAATGAACTACAATTAATTCTCCATTCTCACAGATACTCCCATCAAGAAAGAAGTAGGTGCCTGAACACTGACCAAAGTCAGTTCTAGTATTGAAAGAAGCTCTTTCAAAACTCCAGGCAACTTACAAAGAGTTCTAACATGATCCTAGTCATAACGACTCAGCACGCAGTAAGTTTCCAAATACAACAGTGGGCTCTGGTGGCTCTGTTTCACCACAGCTGTTCAGGACAGCCAAGGTAAATCTGGAAAGACTCTACAGCAGTACATCTCAAGCTATATCATGTAGATGTCCAGCAATCTCCCCACCCCCATGTGCCATGAACCACTACCACATTTGTGTCCATTGGCTACCAATTTTTTCTCCTTTCTTGGAAACGTGCTGGGGATCAGCAGCTAATGTACTGGCAGCAGTGCAGTAACAGCACTTTGAGTAGCAAACATAGGAGACACTTATTTTTCTAATCAGTGGGGAGTATTTTCTACTTGCAAACATCATAGTTAAAGATCACTTGTAAAACCACAAGGCTCTAGGCTGGTATCTCCTGAAGTTTGAAAGGGGGGAATCCCATGATGAAGTATGATGAACAATATGAAGACACAAAAAAGTAGGGGGAAACAGACTTAATTGATTTATATCCTGCTTTCCTCTTGAGTCTGCTTTCCTCTTGAATGAGACTCAAAAAGGCTTACAATATAAATTAAAACATCTCAAACAATAGGAAGCAAAAAAAAAGTTTCAGAAGCATTAAAAACCAGACATTCAACACTGTTGGGGGGTAGGAATGAACAACTTTGCCCCCCCCCAAAAAAAATTCCAGGAAAAGTTCTATTGGAGGTGCTACTACTACAGTAAATGAAGTAAAACTGAGATAAGTCCTTGTTCATGTGCAAGAGGTGAAAGGAAGCGGCTACCACCAATATCTGAGCTTCGTAGAAAGCACCAATAGGGAGTTTTACACAGGCACAGAGCCATGTGATGTACAGAGACCAAGATGAATATTTTTTTCCCCATTTAAGAGATTGGAAATTCACTAATACCTCCACAGCATCAAAGGGCCTTTTTTAGGAATGTATTTTGTACCTGATCAAAATTTGTATCAACACACAAATCTATTACAGACGTTATGAAGGTTCAACATAATGCCCAGTGGTAAAAATTCATCCTTTGCATATGAGATTTAATCTGTAACTTCACCAACTAAGCAAAAAAAGATTTCCACACTAGTTTCTTTCTCTCTTGCTCTCTGTACCCAAACATATACCATAGCAATTGTACCAGCTGGAAGACCAATATATTGCTCACTTTCCAAAGAGTAAATATGGGTAGAAATTCTGTAGAACATCATAATTTTAGCACATCCACACCTCTTGCAGAGACAGACAATCTTCTCCACTATATCTACTTTGCAGCGTCCCAGATTACAAAGCTTCGCCGCGCATCAATATTTTGCAAAACAGGTTCTGATTTTCTGGTTGGGTTGATCTAGTGACCTCTCACTAGATTGTGAACCGCAAAGCATCATGTCTGACTGGGGGCCTCCTCCTTTCAAGCTCATGGACTCCTCTGATACATACAGAGCCCAAAGACTCTGATCAGGCCAAAAGCAAGATCTGTAGGATGTCTGCTTGGGAACAGAGCATCTGCAGCAGATCCCAAGGCTGAGAAGATGATTGTGTGCTTCGGAGGAGCCGGGGGGGGGGGTGTTTTCCATATATATTGACATTAGTTATATTGTTGCTTAAAGAAGTCAAGAAGTAAAGAAGCCCTTGATTGTTGCAGTTGAAACTGTATCCTTAATGTCTAACAGCCTTCTCATCCAACAGAGGATTTAAAGAGTCAGTACCTCCTTTTGATTGCTATGGGAATGATAAGCCTTACGAGCTAAATTATTCAACCTTGTTTTTCCTTTCATTTTTTACTTTAGGATTTACTTCTCAATTTTTAAGCGACATGACAATTAGTTTTTATAGTTGATTTTCTACTTGTGGATTTCGATCTTGGATTTTTGGAGTAACAATTTGTCTTTTTTTTTTCCTTTCTGAATAGAACTTAAACGGTATTTCTAAGATTACCATGGTTGGAATGATGAAGATTGGATTTTAAGCCAATCTTGTTTGTCTGCTTGCTGGTTGGCGTTATGCCAGTTTTTACTGTTCTGAGAAAGTTTAACTAAGAACAGTTCTTATCTAAAGTTTGGTAACACAAACTGCCTCGTGTGGGAACACACTGAAAGTAGATGACTATGAAACAATAACACTGAAGAAAAGTGAAGTTTTGTATTCTTTTCCCTTTTCTTTCTTTCTTTTTTAATAAAATGACCATGGTTCCAATTTGGGAAAACATCAATCTAAATACAAATGACACAGTTAAGGAGGATGATATTCCTATTTTATGAGCTTTGTGGTAGAATTCAGGCAATTTAAAATCTCCATTGAAAATAAATTTGATGCATTCTCAGAGCAAATGACAGGAGAGTTTCAACATGGCACAGGTGAAGTTATAAGAATTCTATAGATGCCTGACAAAATATCTGTTCAAGCTCAAGACAAGAAGGAAGCAACAGGAATCTTGTCAGAAATAATTCAAGACTCCAAAGTCATGTGTAACAGAGCCTGGGGGTGTGGCTAGCCTGAGCGGCATGGCGGCCCTAGCAACAGGTTCCCATGTAACAAAAATGGCTCTGTATGAAATAAACCTTTATTGCCTTTTGATAATTGTTATTACTTTGAACTAATATAGAATATAGAAGAGGAATTAGTTGGATATGATTTATATAGAACAAGTTAAAAATTACTTATATACTTGTGATTTAGGTTAATAAGTAAAATATTTTAGATTTATTAATTTTCTTAGAGTTATTACTATTGTTAGATTAAACATACAATACAGAATAAATTGACATATGGTTATAATTGTTTATGAGTGATCCTTATCAAATAATTTAGTAGGTACAGATCTAGAATGATAAAAGTGATTCGCAGCAGATACTGATCTATGGTATAAATTTAAGGATTAATAGTTAGGTGTAACTACTTGATTAATATATGCTGTTGGCAAAAAGGGAGGCACTAATTTTTAGAATTTGTGGTCTCTTTCTTATAGTCTTTTTTTAGTTGTAGTTTTGTTAGTCGGCTGTAGTTAGATACTTGTAGTTTTGTTATGTATTGTCTGTTGTTGTTTTTTTCATTTGTATGGTATTGTTATTTTTAGTTTGATGTATTGTTATACAGTATTGCTGGTTGGTTTATTTGGTTAATAAAAAATTATATTAAAAAATTCATGAAAATAGCAAAAAAACCCAACATGTTGCAACATAAACAAATTTGCTGGATGAACTCTGACTAATCTTTGTGCTAGAAAAAGAAGAGGCTACATAAGTGATCTGTTTACAAGCCAACACACCTTCATTGCACAAATTTTAAACATTCATCTCACAACAACTGCAGGGGCCCCAAAGGAGGAATAATACAAACCATTCCTCTTTGTAAGGAGTCTAGTTTCCTAACTTAACCAAAGAAATACTGTAAGGTGACAATTTAACATGGAAGCACTGGAAGAATAGTTCAACCATAAAAATTCCGAGCATATGGAAAAATCAACACAAACTACTTAGACCCAATTAAAGACTACTCAAATTACAATAACTTATTTTTCTATAGGAAATGTGCTCCCACTTGGGGGGATACATAAAGTGTAACACTTCTTTCTAAAGTGTATGATTCATTTTGCCTAATGTTTTAGCTTAGCTTCCCCTTCTCCCTTGCTGGAGAAAAGAACAATCATTGAGAGCAGGTGTAGTCCTCTGACAACTCTAAAATCCCACTCACTCCCTCCATCACATTAGACGAGGATACGGAATAACATGTATTTTACTACATGACCAACATGGCTATCCCTGAATACACTTTCAAACAGTATTTTACCTATGCAGTAATCCTAAAATAGAAATGTTTTAATTTGGTAGAAAAATGAGAGCAACGTTGGCACCAATCAGGACTCCAACCTGAGACTCCAGGACTCACTACACCGCCATGCAATATAAATGAAAAAGCCCTAGCTCTGAGAACATGGGAAGAGAAAGTATCTTTATATATGATGACCAACCAGCTCCAGAAGTTGGTAGATGCCAGTATAAATTCTTCAGGACAACTAATAGCTCATACATTTCAACCAACTAGGTACCAACAGTACAAAATGAGACACAATGTTCACCACCAGCAGCAACTACTTGGTTACTATATAAATTGATAGGCCTCCAATTGAAAAGGTGAAAGTACAAACAATTTAGAAGTATGAAGTATGCAGGGACCGCCTTCCATCTTTTTACTATCTACAGAATAGTAATCTGTACAGGACTTCGGATGCTTAAAGGTCAGTGCTTGTCTCTTACTTTGTGTCAGCGTTCTCTCTCTTTCTTTCCTGGTTGCGATTTTTTGGCAGAATAATCTGCCCTACAAGGTTTTTTGCTTGAGAAAAAGTCAGGCAAACATTTAAATTTCTCAATATATTTATTATTCCTATACATCTGTATGGATACATAAAATGATAGCTTTTGAAAGTTGCAAGCAGGGCAAGAAAGGGACCTCTTGCCTATGTAAGAAAACAAAAACCACATAAACAACCCTCATGTTTTCAGATAATATCCCTGGCAGTAGAAAAATGAGAGAACAGATCAACCGTCTAATTTGAACCTTAACATCCATCTGCGGGGGAATTAGCAGCTAATGCTTTGCTTGGGCTTGCTCTACCACCATCCATGAAAGTCTTTTGAGTGTCTGAGTAGCTGCACAATTATTTCTTTCCTGCCAAGAACTCAGGAAAGAGGTGAAGAGGAGGGAGGAACCTGCAAAAAAGCAGGAAGGAAACAACTGAAGTTCATGAGAACCATCTTGTTTTAGAGTGGGTGGACTTTTCTGACACTACTACAGCTAACTGTTGAAAAAATCAAATGCATCACCTATAAACGTTGTTTTGACAATAAAAGGATTAACATTTTGATTTTGATTTTAGGGGAAACAGAATATATAAGAAACGGACTCCTATATATGGTCCACAAAAAAACTGAAGGACAACTTCAGTTAGTTCCTACAGATTAGTACCTGTTGCAAATTAGTACTTATTGCAAAAGGAAAAATTTGTTCTGAGTTAGGACAGCAGGTTTTCATCGGAAAGTAGTCATTTCATTAGGGAGGATTTTGAAAGTGAATGAAAATCATCTCTCACCTGCTAAAACTGGAGGGGACAAATCAGTAAGATTACACAGCTTCTTTCATAAACAAGAAAGTAAATTGTTTGTACCTGCTCATACGAATGCATTTAAGAAAAATCATTGAGAAATTCACCAGCTCTGTTGTAGTAGATTTTTTAAGTGCAGGCATAAGGGACTTCCAAGTAATAAATCTACTCTGTTAAATTTTATGACGAAATTCTAACCTTGGGGGAGCTGATTTCTGTGCTACACTTGACCCTCTGTGCCCATCTGCACAGTTTCAAACATCTCAGGATACAGCAGCTCTATAACTGGAATACTGCCAACCACTTCTGTGTCAGTACTTTCTGCACTAATAAGATTTGCATTCCAACAACCAACACATGTCAGGCTAGGTCTGGTTAGTACCTAGATGAGAGACTACAAGTAATTTATAGGGAGAGCTTGGAAAGAATCCTTTCTGAAACACTGTTAAAGTTGACAACAGTAGGCTATATGGATCAATCATCTGACTTAGTATAAAGTAACCTCTATTTTTCCTAAAGCATATTAAACAGGGTAAGAATAAAGGAAGCACATTTTAAAAAACATAGTTTCCGTAAGAAAATAAGTTACAACCACAAAACAAGTAACAATCATAATTTTAAGTAGACTGGCTGAACCTTCAAAAGTATTTTTAACTTCCTCTTAGCCTCGCAAAAGCAGCTTTGTTACTGTCACTTCCCGACTAAGCATTTTGTGGGTCAACCTGAAATCATGCTGCCTAAGACCTAAGGATTTTGAATGGGCCTAGTTTCCCTGGGATCAACACTAACATGGAATGCAGCTCATCCCGTTTCTTCACTGCACAAGGAAAATTCCATCAGGAAATACCTAAGCAAATCTGCACGTGGAATGCAAATATATACAGATGATAGAGGCAATTCTGATCCATATTGTTTTGACAGAATTCTATGTAGTTGTCCAGGTAGTTAAGCCTTGAAACATACCCTTCTGTGGTGGGAATCTACTTTTTTTAATTCACAATTCTGACATCAGATAGCAAAAGCAGAAGCACTTCCTAACCCTGCAGAGAGTAGGGAAGTGTGTGAAGGTATATACATCTACCTACCTACCTACCTACACACCAGAAGCAAGCACAAGTGCTTAAACTTTTTATGTGTGTATGTGCCTTCAAGCTGCCTGTCTACTTAGGGCAACTCCATGAATTTCATAGGGTTTTCTTAGGTAAGGAATACTCAGAGGTGGCTCTGCCAGTTCCTTCCTCTGAAATACAGCTTGCAACACCTATTCATCTCCCATCCATGTACCAACCAGGGCTGACCCTGCTTAGCTTCCATGGTCAACTAGAATCTGTTACCTTCAGAGTATTTAGGTGCTATGCATAAACTAGTCCTTCAAAAATGCCATATGCTTTTTTCTAATTTGCTTTTAAGCAGTGCTTCTTAACTATTTAAGCAATTTCTGCTATTCTAAATAAATTTCAGAAGACATCAAATATTGTCAACACATGTTTATATTTACTTAGCATTTTTATATTTACTTAATAACGCTTACTACTGAAAGTGATAAGTAGCTATATATAACTGTGTGTTGCAATCTGGTTAACTCTTATAAACAATTAAACAAGCAAGCTCCTGGTCAAGTTAAAAAAAGGCACTGCCAGAATTCACTACACAAGAAAGTCAAAATACATAATGGCTGCAGACACCATACAATACCATAAGACATTCCCAAAAGAATTTCTGCAATTGTCACCAACCCACCAACTACCATCCTCCCCCCACCTGCCACAACCCAAGCCCAGAAGCCATCAACATGAGGTAATGTTACAAAACCAGTTCCTTACCCTCTGAAACACATACTGCATAGCTAAACTAGAAACCACAGTGCTTCCTCCATTAGAAGCTTCCACAGCTCAGAAAGCCTGTACATGCAGCTCAAACACAACCAGCTTTCTCAGGATGTTGTGAATGCCACTGCAACAGAATCCTACCACATAAATAATATTCTGTGTAAATTAAGAAAGGGTGCAAACAACTGTCCGATCTTCTCCCCATTTTGGATATCTTTGTTTCTTTACTGTAATAGTACTTGGCAGATTGCACATGCAACTGAAACCATCTCAGTGCCTTATCACAGCTTAATCTGATTGTTTGCAGCATCCTCCCATATTCCATCTTCAGACTAAATGCAGGTATCATGTCTTGAACAACAGCCACTCTCCTGCTCTTTGTGTTGTTTTTTTTAACCCTATTGCCCAATGAAAAGTTATAGAGAACAATACAGCTTGGACTGGCTTAATAAGGACGTAATCCCAATTTCTATTCTGGCATTTTTTATATGGTCAGGACAGTTTTTTGTTTTGTTTCGTTTCATTGTACAAGTGGCAGAGGAATGTTTCTCCAGGCAAAGGAACTATTTGTTTTCAGGAATAAATTACTAATATAATAGAAATGCATTTGATTTGTAACTATACACAGAATTCAAAATGTGCAACTGTTTCTGTAGGCAAATCACAAATCACAGCAACAATAATTACAATGTGCTTATATAATACAGTGAAGTTACTAGGACAGCATATATTCATCCCACAAGATAAATATTTGATAACCAGCATTCCATAATTTAAAAACTTTTTTCAGTTTCACTTTGACAAGATGACTTGCATGTATTTTAGATTAAGGTTGCTATTTAAGTCTGTTTGCTCTTACCAAATATTTTCTGATACAAAATAACGTGTAGCAAATCCCTGCCCAGTAACAGCACAGGACATGTCTGTTCTCTCACTTGGTACACAATTGTTTCCTACAATAGTAGCAATATTTCTGGAATACACAACCCACTAACCATGTATGTAGTTGCTGATTCAGTATCCGGACAAGAAAAGAAACTACCTTTGTCTGAGCATCTCTCACAAAAGAAATGGGAACATTTTGAGGCTCAAAATCTGTTACATGATTCCATTAAAAACTGGAATACTTATTTCTGCAAGCAAATTTTAGTCATGCCTTCACAAGATTACAGTGTTTACTTGTGGAAGACAACACAAAGCTCCTACTTACATACACCTCCAGAATATAAGAAGCAGGGGGGTTCTCTGTGCTTCCATTCTTCACCCAAGGACACAACAAAGGTGGGAACAGAGTTGAAGAACCTTTCCTTCCACTCAGAGAGCAACAGCAAGCAACGGTGCTGGTAGTAAGGAGTCAAGCCTGACTCTTTACTTTCTGTCCCAACATCCCTACAGCACTGCTACAAACTAATCAGAGTAAAAGAAGAGGGGGAAATTAATTTGTTTTGCTTCGTTTTCCAGCATGGAGCCTGGATAAAGCAGGGGTAAAAGAGGCAACAACACATAAATGCCACTGGCAATCGATCAGAAAAAAATAGAAGTTGGCTATTAAGCACTGCCTATTTGTTCTTAGAAGTATAAAAAGAATCCACACCAGGACATACAGTATCAATGGAACAGTTATCTTCATGGCTTTTGGCAAATACTTATTTACTGGAATAAGAACAGATAAAAGCCAATACAAGATTTAACAAATGTAACTTGCTAATAATTAAAATGGTTCCCAAGAAAGCAGTTCACAATCCAAAGAAATTGATGGGCTTCTCATGAGACAGATGTAAAGACACAGGGTTCATATTTTAATAACAAACCCCACACATACAAAAATGTATATATGGCTTTAGCGCAGCTCAGCCTAACCACTCACCCAAAAACTCTGTCCATTTTTGGCAGCTATCAATTATTTGGGTTGCAGGTGGGGAGCAACCACGCCCAAGCACATCTGTTTTTAAGATGACAGGAGGAATTAAACACTTAAGTATGGAGCAACAATTTCTATCCAAAAGAAAAATGCACAATTCAAGCTCACACACCCTGCAAAATTTTCCAATATATTTCCCTTCTTTCCAGAAATACTGGTTTCTGTAGTAATGTCTCAATTCAGGTTACAAATCAGCTTCCTCTTACTTTGCCTTCAGACTTTTGGCTTATCCTTTATATCATGGTATAAATATTAACTAAATAAAGTTTCTAAGTCCACAGCAAATTTTCAAGGGCAGGTGAAATATTACAGGTCCCAGCAACCTAAGAAACCTAAACATCACAGTGAGCTTGCATGTAAGCAGTAGCCCATATTAACACTGCCATCTCGAACACAGATTTTCTTTTGTATAAAGAAGTACAAGTGAATGAACTACTATCACTGTAACTTTGCATAAAAGGAAACAAAAATTTATGTAATTCTATAAAAATGCTACACAAGAACTTCACAGGGTACAGAGCTCTGCTGAAAGCCAGGAGATAAAGCATGACACACTTTAAGCTAAAACTTTCCCCACAAACTACAATTTTCTTGTGAGAATTACGTCATTTTCATTTTTATTTCTAGTTTTACTTGAAAGAGTATCAACAGTGTGGCCTTCAGGTAAGTGCAAAGGGAAAACTAACAAAAAAATAAAAATAAAAACAGTCATAAAGTATTAAGTGTTTCAAGTGTCTGAAAGGAGCTATTGTTTTATCCCTAAACAGTGTAGTCCTCATATTTCTAGCATACTCTATGAACATGCTGAGGGACTCTATTAACTTTTTAAAAAGCACAAAACACATACAGATTTGCCAGGTATTCTGGAAGGTCAGGAATGTGCCTTGTTGCCAGGTCAATCTGGTATTAGAATCATTCTGATGGTAAAAAAAAACATTCCCAACCTCAAGTTAAAAATTGAGACAATTTCTTTCTATGAAGCACAATCAATCTGGATTCACAATACATCAGCTTATTTAATTAAGGAATTTCATGTCACATCACACCTTCACTTCTTTGATCCACTTCCAATTTCGATGAGCATAGCTAGCAATTGGGATTTTGTGCACCATCATTTCAGGTTCAGAAAACCAGAAGTGACCTTTTCTTGAAGCAGTCATAAATTATAATACCAAAAAAACCTCTGTCTATTACATGAATTGAAAACAAGCACACTTATACAAGTGTGATCACTTATAAGGAGAGGCTCAAGCTTCCTCTTTGAATTGGTGTTGTTATTGTGCTGCCAAGTTGGCTTTGATGGAAGGTGGCCCTATGAATGACAGAGTGCCAAGAGATCTTATTACAGTCCTACTCAGGTCTTTGAAACTCAGATCCACGAATTCCTTTACTGAGTTGATCCCTCTGTAATGAGATCTTCCTCTTTTCCTACTGCTTTCAAGTTTACTGAAAACTAATATTTTCCAGTGAGTGTTATGTTGTTTCATGATGTGTTGAAGTACAGTGTGTGTGCATGCATACCTTCCAGTTGCCTGTCAACCTCAAGGAACTCATAGGATTTTCTTAGGCAAGGAATACTCAGAGGTACTTCTGCCAGTTCCTTCCTTTAAAATATAGTCTAGAGGACCTAGCATTTGTTGGTAGTCTCCCATTCGGTTGCTAATCAGGGCTGACCCTGCTTAGCTTCCAACATCAGACAGAATCTGGTGCCTTAGAGTATAGCCTCAGTCTGATCATTGGGGATTCTAGTGAGAATTCAGTCTTGATTTTCCCTTGGACCCATTCATTGCTATTTTTGGCCACCCATGGTACCAGCAGTATTCTCCTGCAGTTCCTCCATTCAAATGAATGCATTCTCCTCCTGTCAGTCTTCTTCACTGTCAAGCTTTCACAACCATATATAGAAAATGGAAATATTATAGCAGGGATGATCCTGACTTCAGTATTAAATGCTATATCTTTACTTTTCAGAAACTTACGTAGTTCCTTCATAGCTGGCCTTCCAAGTCCTAGGCAATGTTCAGATTTCTTGAACATAGTCTCTATTCTGATTAATGACTGAGCCAAGGTATGGAACCCTGGAACTATTTTGATGTTGTCATCATTCACTTTAAAGTTATGTAAAGCATCTGTGACCATTATTTTTTTCCCTTTATGCTCAACTGTAACCCTGCTTTTGTACTTTTATCCTTGACTTTTCTAAACAGTCATTCCAAGTCTTTGCTATTTTCCACTAGTAGTATCACCTACATACTTTAAACTATTGTTCTTTCCTCAGATTTTCAGCACTCCTTCTTCCAAATCTAATTCAACTTTCTGTATGGTATGTTCTGTGTATATATTAAGTAGATAGGATGATAAAATCCAGCCTTGCCTCATCCTCTTCCCAACTGGAAACGATTCTGTTTCTCAATATTCTATCCTTATAGTGGTCTCTTGTTCTGAGTATAGGTTACACATCAAGACAATCAAATGTGGCACACCCAACTTTTTTTAGAGTGATCCACAGTTCTTCATGAACTATAATCTAGCAAACTCTGGCTGATTTTCTTCTGAAATTCTTTGGTTTCCTCCATTAATGTATGTTTGTAATATGATTCCTGCTGCCTCTTTTCTGAACCCAGCTTAGACATCTGACATATTTTGCAGTCCAGATACGGTAAAAGTCATTGTTATAAAATGTTGACCATCGCTATTCTTGTGAGGGAGATTAATGCAGTGGTCCAATGGTTACTAAAATCCCTGCCAATTCCCTTCCTGGGGAATGGAATGTATATTAAGTGTTTCCAATTTGTGGGCCATTTTTTTTTCCATATTTGTTGTCAGATTTTAGTTTTAATTTGAATAGATTCTGTTTCTGTAGCTTGAAATAGTTCTACCAGGATCTCATCTGTTTCTGCTGAATTATTTCTCTAAGTGCTTTAAGAGTAGCTTCCACTTCCCTTTCTAGAAACTGTGCATTCATCAATAAAAGGCTCTTCCTTCAATGAATCTGTCACCCTTTTGTCTGTTTGTTATAGTTCCCGGGTGTCCTGCTTCCACTGTATTTTTATTTTTCTTGATCATACAGTGTGTTTGTTCCATATTGATCATACAGCATCTCTACTCCTCGTTTGAATTTCCCTTTGATTTCTTGGATCTTGTGGAAGAGGTCTCTTGTTCTACTTTTTGTTGCCTTCTTCCATTTCTTTAAATTGTTTATTATAATAGTTGCCTTTGTCTCTATATACAATTTGCTGAACAGTTGTATTCAGTATTCTGACTCTATTTCTGTCATTCTTTATTTTTGCATATCACCTGGACAAGGGTAGTCTTTGTGCTAACTACCCTGATTCAAGCCTCTCATATTTTATTTCTTATCATATGCATTCTGCAGCTTTGGACTTTCCTTCCCCATCCTTAGATACCTAGCTCCTTTTTCAGATTCAAATTGTTTATGTGCACACACATGTGTGAGAGCCAGTGAGGTTTTAGTGTTGGACTGTGATCCTGAAGATGAGAGTTCAATTCTCTGCTCAGTGATGGAAACTCACTGCGTGATCTTGGGCATGTCACACACTCTTAGTTGCAGAATACCCTATGAAAGCTTCGCCTTAGAATTGCCATAAGTTGGAAATGACTTGAAGGCACACCACCACCACAACACATGCATAGTTACTAGACCAATGACAAGACCATTTCATTCTGCAGATAAGCTGGAAAGATTTTACTACTGTGAATGGCAAATTGTTCAACTGCATTCTATTTATGCTCAGAGGTTGGTTCTGCACTAGTTACACTTAGGTAACATTTCAGTTAGAGCAAAGAAAACACCTATATAGCTCCAAGTTGTTTCTTATTACAGTGGGTGTTGATCAGAAGGGCCAGGAGTTATGTCTTGGATAATGGAAGAACCCTGAAGGCCATGGAAGATTACTAAGTATTTTAGCATGTAAAATATCACAATGAAGTGAGACTTAAAAAGGGACAAGATGGATCTTTGTTGCAGAGGATCAGAAAAGAACTGGAAAGACCAATGGCATGCACTTTTGCATTTCTCTTAGGCCTCTTCTCTGCTGACCAAAAGAGATCTCAGATGAGACCTCTGTGGCTAAACGGTTTTCTTTATTAAAAAAAAAATAACAAAATCACCTTTAAAGCAGCCACCATACTTGATTTTGACTGGAGAGGCAGCACTGAAGGACAGTTTAATTCTTCCCCCACTCCTCTCACACACAAAACTGCCCCCCAACCTTGATATCAAAAGACTATAAGGACCACACTATCAATAGCAATAAGACAATTTGTATCGTAATTCTAATAACATTTATATTTTAAGGAAACAGGAAAGAAAATGGTTAAAATGCATCTTTATTAGGACTGCCATTCCAGCATCTACTTTCTTTTACTCATATGCTCTTTTATTCACATACACAGAGATACAAATGACCTTTGTCCATTTCTGCTCTCTGTCATGCATCCTCCCTCCCTACACATAACCTCCTTCTTGGATTTGTGCCTGGATGAGACAGCATTTCATTTGACCTCAGAGACTCAGCCACTAATTTCTAAGCCCAGCAAGCCCAAGTGTAACAAAGTTTAGGAATGGTTGTTGTAGATTAAAAAGTTACCAACTGGAAATATGTTATCAGCAATACCTTAGATGAGTGGTTCTTAACAAGTGGCCCATGGAACCCTGGGGGACCACAATGTCCTCCAAGGGGTCTGCGAAAGCATCCATGACTTGCACAGCAAGCAACTGGTGGTGACTCTGGGTTCATGGTGGGATGGGTTCACTTGCTGCCCAGCTCCACAGGATGGTATGTGGAAGGTAGAAATGCATTAACCTCAGCCCCTTCCCCCTGGGCTCCTGACTTCGGCAACATCGCCAGCACTCTCCCAGCCAGAAGGGAGCTGAACTGGCTGCACAGCCCTTAAAACAGAGCTCTCCCCTCAACCAGGGCTGTTCAACCAAAGATTTCTCTTCCTGTCAACAGCCTCTCCTACAGCCTCTGGTCAGTCTGCGGAACGCATGGCTACTTGACTGCCAATAGCCTCCCCTCCTGCTGGGCTCAGCTGGCCCCCTCCAGACTGACCTCCTGGAGAGGACAGCTGAGCTTAAGGCTGCCCTATGCCCAACAGACACTTCAAAAGCAAGGCCAGGGGGGCACTAGGTGAGCTGGAAGCATGTGGAGAATAGTGGCAGAAGTGAAGGTATGGGGGGCGGGGAGAGTCTGCACCCCCTCACATGCACAGACAGCCAATCAACCAACGCCAGTAAAAATACAAGCACATGCACACACTCACCGTAGGCACAGCCCCAAAGCAAGTCACTCCCCCCACAAGAATAGAGCACTGAGCATGCTCAGACATGTCATGTTGCTAGAAATGGCTGAGAGTAGTGATCAGAAATATCAGAACAGAATCACAAACACCTTCAGACTAACTGATGGGCAGCTATGGAATGGCAAATCCTGAAGTGCCACGTAAGTGAGAGGAATTTGAAAGGCAAGCACAGGACTGAATACCTCTCAGCCAACCACTTCCAGCAGCTTTTCCTCTCTAGCTGGGACAGGTCTTTTGAAAGTGAATAGATCTTAATTGCCCCAGTGTAGAACTAGTGACAGGACAGGTAGGCCAGCTGGCAGCCTGGTGAGCAAGGCCTTTGGTGGGCAGGGACACACATGTGGGTGCAGGGTGATGTCCTGCCTGGATGTTTTAAGAACCACTGTCTCAGACCAGTTTGGAATCTCGGATTAAGTCTTGGTGGCCTGCAGCAGCAAAAGATATTCAAGGGGGGAGGGGTCCATGGTGAAGAAAAGGTTGAGAACCACTGCCTTAAGATTTTCATGTCAATGCTGCCCTGTCACTAGTTCTACATTGGTTTTATTATGTGGGTGTTTGGGTTTACACTCCATGATATATTTTGTATTTTATTCTTGTAATGTCAGGATTTTAACACCTACTTTGTAAACTGCTCAGAAAAAATCATTCATTAAGTAGCACAAGGAGTAGCAACCAAACAAAGTCACATATACCTAAACAATTTTTAAAGTAGCCAAATAGCTTATTTGTGAGAATTGTTCACTTTTAGAGAACACAAAAGCAGTAGGTATTCCCACGGTATTTTTACAGTAAACTTTCAGCAAAACTATGTAAATTACAAAAAGAAAAGTAGGCAGAAAGATTTTTTCCCCTTTACCAGGCATGGCTGTTGGACAATAACCCCCATTAGCCCTAGCCATCTTAGTCAATGGTGGGAAATATTGGAGTGCTGAAAGAATCCCAACTCTGTTCTATACTATCAGAGAAAAACTTTCCATTCACATCTGTCTTTTCGTAGGTTAGGAAACAAGGTATTTTAATGTTCACCATCATTTGTCTCATATATTTCCATCTCTCTACAGATTAAGAAGTAATTTGTCAGCTAATGCCTCTTTTAATGCTATAGGGCACCATTTAGAATGATATCTTAGAGATACACCTGAAATTCTTTCTATGGTTGCACTTGTAATATATGAACTCAGAATTCAATTTTTATATTGAACTTCTCAGATTTTTATTTTGCAAAAGTTCTGGGCAGCATAGGAAACAGCCATACTAAGCCATATACCATTGGTCCATGTGGTCCAGTGGTAGGAATCACATGGTCCTCCAGCACTGGACTGCAATACTCAGAATCTCTCATCATTTGCTAGCCTAGCTTGGACCGATGGGAGTTGTAGTCCAACAACATCCTGAGAGCCACATAAACCCTACCCCAGATCTAACCTAATATTGGCAACTCTTGACTGCCAAAGGCTCTTCAAGGTTTCTGGCAGGATTCCTTCCTGACCCTACCTCAATATTCCTGGACTTCCCTGGTGGCTTCCCATCAAAGTACTAAACAGTTTCCAAAATTCACATAAGGGTATCCAAGATGCTATTGTTATCTTCCCATAATTTAGCCATATAATAATTCTGTGAGGTGGATTAGATTGAAGTGAGCAGTCTAAAGGCACCTGATAAACTTTACAGTTGATGGTGGAAATGAAGCTGGACTGTAGTTGGGGTGAGGGAGTTAAATTAGCCTATCTTAAAAGCCATCTACAAGAGGTCAGTTGAGAACTGACAAAAGTGATCTTTGACTCTCCTTTTCTCCAGTCAGTTAGCAGAGGAGACAGAATGTAGAACTGCCCCTTCCTTTTGCCAGTGGCATGGGGACACCCACAGATTACCCACATCTAACTTAATTTCCTGTTTCTTGGACATGTGAAATAATCATGATGTTTGTGAATAATGCTATAAGCTGTCCTAAGACCTTTGAATACAATGAGTCAGAAATAAAAGCTGCATTTAGAAGAATTACATAGTTTCTATCAAAAGGTCTTTCAAATATCATGGGAAATAACTGCAGATTAGTTCTCATGGCATAGATATACTTCCCATAATATAGCTTGCTACATGAAGGCTTAACACACTAATTTTTATTTTTTTCTCCTGAAAGTTACAAAATGAAAACTATGGGAGAAATGCTGTCAGATTCAACATTTAACGGGAAAACATCTTATACAGCATTCATCACTGAAACCAATAATGCTGACTTCCAGGATACCAAAGTATTTTCTTAATCTATTGTAAATTATAAAACAAAGACTCAAAATAAACCCAATTAAACAAACAAAAAAATTAAAATTCTAGCCAACATAAGATGTATCAGAAATATGTTTACAATATAGAATTACTGGGAGCCACACCCAAAACCAGCTTGCACTAGTTAGAAGCAAGTCTACAGATCACTCACTACCAAGATAAAGTTTATTGACACACAAATTACCACAAGATAATATTCAACAAGCAAGCACTAAAGTAAACCAACGTGATTAATGTGATTACATCTAGAACACTGTAGGGAATTATGCATGTTATTTACATGACAGTTAGAAACACCTGAATTTTGAATTGTAGTGCGCAATTTCTTTTTTTTTTTTAAATATAATGAAAATTCTAAGGCTGTAATCTGACATAGTATTCTATGTAACTTAGTTCTAGACAGGACCGTGCAGCACAAAGAAAATTAGAGGAAAATCCAGTTAAAAGAAAATCTTGATGACATTCAAAATGTTATCATCAGTTGTTTCCACAAAATTAAAATCTACAAAAGAGAAAGGTGCTATCTTATTCTACAAAACTGATGACAACTTTAAAATTTTGCTATTGTTTAATATCAGACTCTAGACCCCAAGGGAGGGCGAGTTCTACAGGAGTGTACAATTTCAAAATTAACAGGCGAATTAACTAACAAGCTTTTTTTTCCTTTTACAAATTTAGACCATCCTAAATATACTGAGAAATTTGGACCTACTGAAGGCACACTCAGTACCAGCAACAGTTAAGACACAGAAGATGGGTCTTAATCATCCTGAATATACACTACTGCAGAGCTTTCCAAACTTTTCATGCTGGTGACACACTTTTTAGACATGCATCACTTCATGACACACTAATTCAGTCTTACTAGCAAACCAGAGGCTAAACTAACCCCTTATAAGAGATACAGGCACATCCATAAACTGTGCTAACGAAATACACGAGGGCACATCTCATGAAAATCTTTTCATTTATATTTTTTAAAAATATGATTTATAAATAACATACATTTCCAAGGCTCAGGTAGGAGGGGTCATTCTTGGCCCAGCGAGGTGACACATCTACACACTTCAGGCAACACACTAATGTGTTGCGACGCACCATTTGGAAAGCCCTGCACTACTGTTTAATGAAATAAGTGCTCTGATGGATCTGACAAGGCACAGCATTCTTTATAAGAATCCCATCGAACAGCATCATTCACCAGACCACAACCTGCCTTCTACTGCCATAGAGTTCCAAACCAAACAGGTTTTCTAAAACAGTCAACACACATAAATAAATAATTATCATTCTTACTGATTGCTAAAGAAATTCCCTGAGCAATCACGAAGCTAGCTGGCAGATACAACTGCTGGGAAACAGCTTGATTACTACACTACTTGTGTAAGGTCTTTCACTTCAATCCACCTTCATAGGTTAGGCAGAAGGTAAACAAGTGTTTCTCCCCACTAGTTGTTTCCCATAAATGGCAGTCTCTTCCAAGAGAACCTGGGTAGTACCAAAAATTTTTCAGCCTTTCCCAAATCTCACCTAAATTGTTTTAATCTTGCTTATTTACTAGTATTTAAGGCATTTTAACCTCTCTTCAAACAAAAATGCTCCCTAAACAGGCTTACACAAGATCAATAAAAACAAAATAGCTCCTGTTCAATGGGTTACAATCTAAAATACATGACGCAAAAGGAAAGATAGGAACAAGCAGACTCAAGCATCACATCCTACTGTTATAACATAGTTCATAATGACCAACTAGAGTGGAAACAGTTGAGGGAGGGAGGAACCCAACAGGACTGATCAATCAGCAATACTGATGGAAGAGACCTGCTTTTATTCTCTCTCTGCTGCACCTGATGGAAGGACTGGTCTTTCAGTTTTCTGTCTATTTTAATGTTTAGGTTTTGTTGATTTGCTACACCAGCTGACCTGCTTATTTATCCTTTTTTTCTTATGGTTTTATGCACAAGGTGCTCAGCTGAAGAACAGCATATATATTTTAAAATACAATAAAGTGTCATGGGGGTATGGTTCTCTTTCAAATTCTTCCATAGGATCATTATCTAAAGTTAAACACATGCACTGCTTAATCAGAATAAGAAAACATTACATATATCCTACAATATTGTTGAATAAGAAGGGCCTAACTAAAACCTGATTTTTTAAAACTTCCATAGTTTGAAGTTACTTCCCACAGTTACTACCTTATCTGCATAGTTTTGGTTCTCTTCACAAAAAGCTTGAGTCAATTTTAATGTAACCCCTAGGTGATAAGCACTATTACTGGAAAGTTCATATCTATGGCTCTTCTTAGAAAAGCTGATAGTGTTTAATTCTTTGTGCCATCCTGCTTCATAAATGTTCATACTTCTATCCAGGAAGCCCCTGCTTTTCAACATTCCATAATCTGAGGACTCATTCTTTTGCTGCTTCAAATGAAGGACAAGTTCCATTGATTTGATACAGGTTCTGCTTTTTCATCAGTTCTTCTTGCCTACGGAGGTTCACTTGGAACCACTTGCACGCACACACTGGTTGCAAACCAAGCCGTAGGGGGAGGCAACAAACCAGCTGAGACTTTACAAGCAGCACATGCGCGGTCAGTCCCAAGTGAGCCTCCATAAATCTCTCATGCTTTCTACAGTATAGTAAATAGTATCAGAGTTGGAAGAGACCCCAGGGGCCATCGAGTCCAATCCCTAGCTATGCAGGAACACCTTGGGTTCTACTTCTGAACCAATTCTGTTTTGTGACAGTGTTCTAGTCCCTAACCTGTCAGATAAGTGGTGGAAGCCTGTACATAGGCTCCTTGCAGTTTGGTAATACACAGGGCAACAGAACATTCCTGTGTCCACCACAAAGAAGTACTTTTCAGCAGTAAATATAAACTGGTTCTTTAAATATGAAGTCTGAGATGATGTTAAAATGGGGATATACAGGAACTTTATTTTAAGTACTATTATCACCTGCACAATGTAAATGTGCACAAGCTACAAGGAAATAAAGATTACAAAATTGCCAAGGAAAGTACCATCTGTATCAACACATGTTGCCAGCAGATACTGAAAGAACCTGGCACCTGCTGTACTTTTTGAATAATTCTGTTCTGCTTTTATCAAAAGTTTAAATCAAAACATCTACGTTAAAATAATATCCTAAAAAGCACCTCTCTAGCCATCGCTAAAGTGGTTTAATTCATGCAAGAACTGCATGAAACAGCAGAACCAAGCAATAAAAGCTTCCGAGCAAAAATCCCATGTTTTGATAATTGATTCTCATCCTACAAAGAACACATTCCATCTACACATCAGCTAGGGAAACAATGCATTGCTTTTATCAGAAGGGACACCTCCAAGTGTAGGAAACCTAAGTACTGGTTCTGTTGTTTAATTTATAAAACTCTAAATCAATGGTTCTCAATCTTCGGTCCTTCAAATTTTTTGAACTTCAGCTCCCACAAACCTTGGCCATTTGCCAAACTGGTTTGGCTTTCTGGGAGCTGAAGTCCAAAACATTGGGTGGACCAAAGCTTGAGAACCACTTGCTTGTTGTTGTGTGACTTCAAGTCATTTCCAACCTACAGTGACCCCAAGATCAAGCTATTATGGAGTTTTCTTGGCAAAATTTGTTCAGAGGAGGTTTGCCTTTACCTTCGTCTAAGGCTGAGAGAGTGTGACTTGGCTAAGGTCAGCCAGTGGATTTCCATGGCTGAGCAAGGAACTGAACTCTGGTCTCTAGAGCCATAGTTCAATGCTCAAACCACTATACTATGTTACACAGCATGCTCTCTGCACCACACCAGTTTAGAGCTTTACAACTCTGTGAGGTCCCCTTTTCCCCTATAGGTATATCCAATCTCTGAGGTCATCCTTAGAGTTCTTCCTGATATGCTCCTGATGTCTGGAGCATTTGACTGTTAAGAAGACACGCTGGTTTTATTGATGTGCACCTTGAATTTTTTAGATATAAGCAGTAGATAAATTATTAGTAGATAAATAACAGGGAGCAGCATCTTGTACTGAACAACATACCACATACTTGAAAAACACTGATAATAATTTCTGAATAACACTTTACTGGCTATTTTCAGTTTTTTTAAAAAACAGAAGCATATTTAAGCGATCATCAGAGGTAAGATGGTGGTCTGAGGTATTCCCTGACACACAGTCACAAGCCTGATCCAACCAGATACACCTGTTATCATTCAGCCCAGGGACTTCCCAACTTTGAAAGGAATGTCTCATCCATTTTACATCATCATACTTCCCCAAATGATAAAGTAAGCACTTAACAGTACTTCTTTATACAAAGCAGTTGTGATTACCATACGGGCTGCTCCCAAATTACTCAACATTCGGCTATCACTTCAGAATTCTCACACAAGACAACGGAGACGGTCAAAAACAGATCTGAGTATCATGTTACCCATCCCCAGGCTAAATGAACTGTAAGGCTGTGACACAATCTGATCTATTTGAATAAGAATTCGGAACCAAGACAAGATATTTAGGGTATTCTTAAGTAATGAATCCATATCACAATTTGCCATTTCATGTAAAAAAAGAATATTTTGTTAAGTTTCTTCTATACCCATTAACTGGAAAGTTAATTCTCACTCAACTTAGATGAACTTATTCACAAACACCCAGTTTGGCTATAAGATTGATAAAACCAGTATTCATCCTTGACAATCTTCAATTTCATGCTGTTTTAAGGACCCTACACATCATGTAATTTATACTCCAAGATTATTTTTATTAAGATTTGCTATTAGAACCGTCCTTGCCTCAGCTGGATGTTTTTGCCTACAGAAAGAAAATTTCAAATACTTTACAGTTACAATAGCTTTTTTTCAGGCTTATAAAAATTAATGGGCTACTCATTAATCTAAAAATAGGAACAAGCGACTTCTATTTTCTAAACTAGCCTCTAAATAAAGACTTCAGTAAGATTTAAATACAGTGCATAGATGCACGAATGCATCATCCAATTAAGTCCTAATTATGTAAGTAGTAGTCAGGAGAATTTACAAAGAGACTGAAAACAGCTACTAAGTTGAACGTACATAATGGTAGTCCTGAAAGTTTCATTTCATTTTTCAAGTTCCTGTTCTAAATGTATTTTTAAAGCATAACCAGCAAAATAGAAGAAAACACACACAGATCTGCTGAACATGAGCAAAATCTGTTTCTCATATTTCTTTCTAGAAGAATCAGAATAAAAAGCAAAAGCTTGTGCAAAGAGACACAACACAGCCCATTCATCTTGGCAGCAATGCCTTTCAAGCTGAGCGCAGAAAAAGAAACCAGTGCATTAGTGAAGTTTCAATATCCCTTAGCTTACCTTAGCAGCCAAGATGCAGGCAACTCGACCTTTTTTTAAGAGGAAAAAAAGTACTGCACACTATGGCCTCTCACTACAAAATCATTTTGATCATTATACTCCACTGGTAGTGTCAATTCCCGCCAAGTATGTATGACTACTTCGCAGAATACCTTTCATTACAATCACTACAAAAGTACAGCATAGTACATTTCCTAATGGCAGCTGAAGAACGGTAATTTATCCATAGTCGACTGCAAAAATTAGAATCAAACGAGCACGCTTTTAACAGCAGAGCCTTATGTACGCATTATCTATGTATTACTCAGAAGTTATCTGTACTACGTCCAAAGGAACTTATTCCCTACAAAGCATGTTCTTAAAGACACTTCCTAGTAAGTCTCTGCCTGGAGTCACAGAAAATTATTTCGGAAGAGACAGGAAAGGTGTTGCGCTGTAATAGCTATAAACTTGGAAGATGCCTCTTGTCACTCTTAAGAGAAAATAAGCTTCTTTCTGTTACATCTCGTGTGTAACCAACGGTAGCTTTGTTCCTCACAAACAGACGCCTTCCTATCAAAAGTGAAATTGCAACTCCTCTGGCTCCAGAGCTGAAAAAGAGAGCCTTAGTGGTGTTCAGAAACAAGACGCCCACAGTCACAGCGAGATCAGACAGATCAGTCTGGAGTTGTCCTCACTGTGTTCATCACCACTGGATTTCCCTACCCAGCCGGAGATAAACGATCCCACTTTTTCTTCGTTTGCAAGGGACACGCGACTCCTCTTCCGTCCAGGCTGCTGCAGACTCCCCCTCCCTCCCGTCATAACCACACACACACACACACACACACACACACACACACACTCTCTTTACTATGGTCTAAGGCTGGCAAGACCGTTTACCTCCAAACAGGTGAGGCGAAAGGTGGGCAGGTAGAGAGCCGATGACCAGCCGTGGGCCACTGCCGCCGCCGCCGCCGCCGTGTCCTCCCGCGCCGTCGCCTCCCGTGGCGGCCCGTTCCCGCCCCCCTTCCTCAGGGGTGCTGTTGACCGAGTCCTGGGAGCCATAGAGGCCGCTGCTGTTGGGGATACTGAAGGCAGAGTGCGCGGCTCGGGCACCCGCGGCGGCCGCGCCACCCAGAGACCTGCTCCGGGGCGCCGCCGCCGGGGGAATCGCCGACGCCCCCGACACCGCCCCACCGGCCGAGCCGCCGGGGCCCGCGTGGTGCACTCCCGGGGCCAGGTGCGTGTACCTTCCGGCTACGCTGAGCGCCCGGCCGCCAGTCCCATTCGCGCCGCCGCTACTACTGCTGGAAGGCAAGTCCCCGCCGGAATAAGCCCGGGTTCGGCCATTGGCAGCGGCCGGGCCGCTCTGTTTAGCACCCATAGTCCTGCCTTCCTCGCCGCCGCCTCCTTTTTCTTCTTCTTCTTCCTCCTCCTCCTCCTCTTGCTGCTGCTGCTGCTACTGGAGTTCCTCTCAGGCTTCGCCGTTACCCTGAGTGGGACCCGCCGGCGGGGCGGGGTAGGGGAGAGCGAAACGCCCGCTCGCCCTTCCAGCCCAAGCCCCGGACGAGCCGAAGGGAGGGAGCGCTGTGGCTCAGCTGGCGGCCCCGGCGTTGCGGCGGTGCCGCTGCCGTTGCGAGACCCTTGAAACGGGGACAGAGGCAGCGACGGGGCAGGCGCCGGCAACGATCTCCGCTCTAGGGGATGGCGGCGGGGCCGCGGCTATTATTGCCGCCGCTGCTGTTGTTGTTGTTGCTGCTGCTGCTGCTGCCGCCGCCTCTCCTCCAGCCTTTGCCCGAGGACTCGGCCCCGCCGTTTCCGCCATCCTGCCCCCCAGTCCTGGGCGAGCGACGAAAGAAAGAGCAGGGCGACGGTGGCGGCCACCCGCCGAAGAGGCCGCTTCCTCGCCCCGGCCCGCTTTCCCCCGCGCTCACTCAAGTGTGAGGCGAGGGGGGCGGCACCTCTGCGCAGCCGCTCCTGTCTCGCTCTCTCTCTTTCCGCCTACCGCCCCGTCGCCATAATGGAGGGGGAGAGAGTGAGCGAGGCTGTTTTGAGCGGCTGCCGCCGTCAGCTCCGCCCCCGCTCTCGCTCTCTCCCTCTCTTCACTCCCGTAGGTAACAGTCCCCACCCCCCTCCAGTAGGGCAAACTAACGCAGCTGAGCGCACCGCCCGGACACGGAGTGGCTGAGGTAAACCGATCAGCGCTCGCTCTTTCCCCCCCTCCCCAGCCTGCACCCGTCTACCTTTAACAGTTGCCCGTCAGGTCGAAATTCAACAGGCGGAGCTTCCCCCTCCCGCCGGGTTATCGTGAGGAAATGTTTTCCTACGGCCGTTTCCGCAGTAGACCGTTATAGTGCTATTATTCCGCTTTCGACATCCTATGGAATCCTTTGAGGCCCCTCCCTAAACCGCAAACCCCAGGATTCCATAGGATGTTGAAAGCGGAATAATAGCACTATAACAATATAGTGTGGAAATGGCCTAGGTCTTCCTCCCAGGGAATCTGCAAAAAGAAGTGGTAGTGGAAAAAAGGTTGGCAACTTTAAGAAGGACAGGCCCAGATTTACAAGTGCTGGTAATTAAATAGGTGTAGCTGTGAGTGTGCATATATATGTCAGTAGGAAAGAGAAACAGCAGACCTGGGATATATCCACAGACTCCAGTGGGTGGAACGGGGACCATGGTTTTTGGGCACACTACACGTATTAGAACACTAGTTAATACTCCAGACTCTTGAGGGCTCTCTTGCCCATTTTATCACATCTCTGTTCTGGTTCCCAGCCAGCATCATACTACATTTCAAGAATGCCCTCCACCCTTCATATGGGTTTCTGCTCATCTTGGTTTTAGGCAATATCTTTCCTCCCACCCCTGTCCCCCACTGACCATTGCTGAAAAAACTGAACTTGTCACCCATCATCATGCCCACAAGCTTTGCATTTCTCTTGCTATTCACACTCAGGACCTGCTCATTCTAGGGCAGAGCTTTCCAAACTTTGCATGTTGGTGACACACTTTTTAGACATGCATCGTTTCACAAGGCAGTAATTCAGCTTTACTAGCAAACCAGAGGTTAAATTAACCCCATTATAAGAGGTACGGACACATACACAAATTGTAATAATGAAATATAAGGGGGTACAACATATCTAATGAAAACCTTTCATATTTTTAAAAGTATATGATTTATAAATAATAACATACATTTCCAAGATTGTAAGCTACACACCTACACACTTCAAGCGACACATGTGTCGCGGCACACCATTTGGAAAGCCTGTTCTAGGGTATAAGAGTCTGTCTGTAGGCACTCCATGCATCTGATAATGTAGCTTATGCTACAAAATTCTTTCTCTCAGTCTCACAGATGCTATCTCTTTGCATACTGATCCAGACTAACACAGCTATGTCTTTGAATTCTAGCACCATGTGTGTATAGTGGTTAGAGTGTTGGACTTGTGTCCCATTTAATTCTGTGTCAGCTACAAACTTAGCATAACCTAGAGCTGCTCAATAGCCAAAACTAGTTCGGAGGGATGAGCTTTTGGATAAAAGTGAGATAAACGTGTAAGACACAATACTGCCTTGTGTAATATGTATACAGCATTACATTTCTAAAATAAGGGATAAACAGAATTCATGTGTTAATTGGGAACCCAACTCTTGGCAATGAAAACAATTCTGAATGAGGTAGTTGCCATAGGTAGCAAATACTAGGAGGTAGCAGTAGAGTTTAAGAGGTGTGTACCCTGTACCCACTAAGCTAGTCTGCTGCCTTAAAGTATGGAGATAATTTTTTTCATAACCCAATGGTGAAAGATTCAACTGGCAGTCCAGTTGGCTTCTGTACATGGAATATAAAGAGTGTCAGACTGTGTTGAGCCTTGGGCAGAAAAAATTCTTAGGACAGTCCTAGGAGTTCTAATCCCTGTAGAAGTGCTGGTTATTACTATTTCTGGGAGACAGAGGAAATAATCTGTATATATTTAAAGATATAACTTATTTATTTACTTACTTACTTATTGGATTTATACTCTTTCTCCTGGGACACATGTCTAAATTAAGGTGATGGGAATAAGCCTTAGCAAGTCCTCCCTAAGCATGAAACTGCTGCAGATTGATGCTTCAAATTTATGTAGAAAAAAATCATCATAACTGCATCTTTATCAAATGAACACCATTAAGAACTATTAGGTCTCTGTGCTTTTCCTATAGTAAATAGAGTCCTAGAAATGCAACCATTTTGCATGCTTATTCCAGAACTAGGTTTCCTGAACTGGCGTTGCTCAGCTTGCCTGGTCAACCCTCTGTGACAACAGCTATAGACATTAAGAAGATGGTACATTACAGTCTTGAGATATGCTGGCATTCTTCACAGGGAAATCCATCACTCTTCTTCCTGGGTATAAATTAGAGAAGTGGCTGGGCACAATTATGCACAACTTGTGCCAGCCCTTTCTGCCAATCACCTGTGTATAAGCAGTGAGCAACATGAATGCTATGGATATGCCCTTTAACAGGCCACTGAAGAGACTTGGCAAATAATATTTGTGGCACAGATATTGGGAGATGAAGCCACATATGTGTCATACACAAACATCAGTTATTAGATGCATACCTCGAGAGATCATATGTGAGATAAGTACAAGGTGGTACAGTGGCTCAAGAGTCAAGCTTAGATTTGGGTGACTTGCATTCTAGTCTCATCTCCTCTGTGTCCTTGAACGATTGGTTTTCTCAGGCTATTTCTGCACTATAGGGTTATAGTGCTAATATTTCAGTTTCAACATCCTGTAGAATTCTGGGGTTTGTAGTTTACTGAGGCCAAAGAGCTCTCTGGCTGAGAGTTCTAAATGCCCCTCCGTAAACTGCAAGTACCAGGATTCCGTAGGATGTTGAAAGTGGAATAAGAGCACTGTAACAGTGTAGTGAGGAAATGGCCTTAGTTCCTGTTACTCATTACATAAGTAATTGTGATCTGTCTCATGTTATGGTTGTGAAATGGCAAAGCAAAATGGCTGTTCAATATTGTGCAAAAATTAATATGATGTAGTAGAATAAAGAGAAGTCATATAGTGGAACTAGTGATATTTGTAGACCACACTTTAACATGGTGCTGATTGACTGGGTGGTTCAATGGCTGTGGGATGGGATTGCTTTTCCATTACCTAATTGTTTGAGTAAATGTAGCATAAAGTTGACCTTGAAGATCTGAGACTTCTGTAGTATACAGTAGATGGAGAAATTAACCATTGTCCAAATTAACTTAAGAAAAACTTCTAAAACTTTTCGAGTGTACTGAGGTGCAGACAAGGAGCTGCGATTCACTCCATGATATTGTACTAGTCAACAGTGCACATGATTGGGCAGAAAGATAAGTGTTTGCATGTGCAAAGTGAAAAATGGAGACTATAGTGCTGTGAACGCCTGTATATACAAATTTACCAGGAAATAATTTCCATAGAACACACTGGGGATATCTGAATACATGTTGGTGGTTGAGAAGGGATTTTGTTCTATGTATTATTAAAAAAAGTAAGTATTTATTTCTTTAAAAACTATTTTAAAGTTTCTTTTGCTTACAGGTTTGTGTAGTACATTATATTACTTAGCAAATGAATATATGTTTGAATGAGATTTCTTAAGGGTATGGATCTACAACATTATCAAAAGGTGAGTATGACATTTCATTTGTACAGTTTGGTAATGTGTGTTTGAGTCACCGTGGAAGTTATTGCATAAGTTAATTAAAAATTAAAGGCTGTACTTTCACATTAGCTAACTGTACAACAAAATCCAAATTACAGTCCCCTGAAATGGAAACATGAGCATTGATGGAGTGGGTGGGCTGCTTTTGCAGTAGTCTGCTTTTCACATAAATTGTGTGGGTGTCTTTCCTGCTTTCCACATAACATTTAGGTGAATTAAAAACTTTATCCAAATCCTCTGAGATGTAATAATTGAATAAGTCTTTATAGACATATTTCTGTGTCATCTCTAGCTGTTATCCCGCAGAATATATCCTGGAGCAAGAAAGGTACAACAGTTGCATTGTTCACATAATTCTTGGCATTATCTCTGATCTGGGCTTGTTGTTCATGAAAGAGGTACTAACTTCCTGCAATATTCCATCTGCAGTCAGGCACTAGAATACAACCCCCCCCCCCACACACAATTAAATTACTTCCCTGAATAACCTCATGTAAGTAGCAGAAGGCCAAAGAAGTTGAGAGCAGGCTATTGCTTTGTCACTGTTGCATCATTTTTAATTAAACTAGCGTCACAAATGTGCTTGTTCCTGGGGTGAATGTGTGCACACTAAATATTCACATGTAGGCAATCATGCTCATTTTCTACCCACCAGTTCTCTGGTTTTTCTGGAGCATGTATTCAGGCCTTTCTTGTTAAATGAGCAACTTTTGGTAAATGTGATGTTATACTCATTTCCTGGGGAAGGAGGCAATTATATTTGGTCACAATAGCAGGTCACAAAACATTATGCATTAACTTTAAATCATCAGACAAAATCCATAGATTCATTGAAGATGATCACAGCTCTCTTCAAAAGGTTTGAGCCTCACTAAAATTAGTAAAATAAGAAGTGTGATAAATTGTCAAGTCCACAATCAACTGAGTGGCTACACAGCAGAAGCCATGCAACCAGGTGGAATGCTAGTACAATGCTACAACAACAGATATCTCATTAGTACACCCAGATATACTGCTAGAATATTCTACAAGCAGCTGTTCCATTAGCCAAGGTACGCCTCTGAAATTACTGAAAAAGAGCAGAGCAGACTTAACACAGCCAAGGATATTGTCAAGTATTACTATACAGCTTCAATGTATTTTGCTTCTGGATAGGGGAGCAGGAGCTTACAGCTTACAGCAGGGATCCCTCCTGTCTCTACTCAGTTAGGTTCCTTAGACTTGGAAAGATAGCCATCCCAGGGTACACAGGTGAGGTGGGTGCTACTGCCAGGGTATATGAGACGAGTGAAAGCTGGACAGTGAAGAAAGCTGATAGAAAGGAGAATCAACTCATTTTTAATGCCATGCTGGAGGAGAGTTCTGTGGATACCATGGATTACCAAAGACAAATAAATGGGCCCTAGAGCAAATCAAGCCTGAGCTCTCCTTAGTAGAAGCCAAGGTGCCTAAACTGAGACAATCGTACTTTGGACCTATCATGAGAAGACATGAGTCACTAGAAAAGACAGTGATGCTTAGCAAGGTGGAAGACAGTAAGAAAAGAGGAAGATCCTATTACAGATGGATACATTCAATCAAAGAAGCCACAACCTGAGTTTGCAAGACCTGAGCAGGGCTGTTGAAGATGGGATGACTTAGAAGTCTCTCTTTCATTTGGTTGTCATAAGCTGGACTGGACAGCTCTTAACAACAGCAATAAACCTGGTACAGTGACAAAGAGAGAAGCATGAAGAGGGAAAGTAGGGAGCGGTTAGGCCTACTGGGATTCTGTCAGGTAAAACTAGGGCAGGGGTTTGGCTAAAATGTCAGGCCAATCCATGTAGGGCCTCAGAATCTATGCAGTGTTTGTGTTGATTTGATTAAATACGCGTAGGTATGTGGTCTTCATACCATGGGGTAGTTCCTTCACTTAGAACTAGATACCTCTATGCTGTAGCTGTCTACGACTGGATGTTGAGGCTGAGGAGAGAACAGGGGCAGAGGGACATGCCATGTGGTGTTTCTGGTTGCTGATTGCTGCTGTGGTTGAAGAAGTGCTCTGGGGAGCTTGCAAAGTGCACTTGAGCCCTAGAAGTTCCTTCTCCTTTGCTCCTGACTTC
Source organism: Cyclura pinguis (assembly GCA_030412105.1). NCBI lineage: Eukaryota > Metazoa > Chordata > Lepidosauria > Squamata > Iguanidae > Cyclura > Cyclura pinguis. Next base: position 47,389,424 of record CM059604.1, read on the forward strand.
AGTGGGGATTTTTGGCGAGACATGCAAACAGTGACTGTGCCTATCTTCACCACAATTCCCTGGTGGCTCTTGAACTGTCTCCAACTTCCCAACCCCATACCTGATACAGAGAGCTATTGAAGGCTGCCTCCACCAGTGTGTGTGTGTAGCTGGTCTTGTTCTTATGATTTATTAGGTTTGTAAAATGGCACCCTTTCCCTAGAGATGGACAACAAAGACTAAAACCTCATAAAACCTAAGAAATAAAAGAATACAGTAAAATCTGCACGTGGCACTAAAAGAGCAGCAAGATATTAAATGTTGAAATTCTGATGGAATAGCCTTTACTGCCCCTGTTCATCTAAATTAGAATGAGGACGCTATCTTACCTCCTTTGGGAGGGAGCTCCATAATGCAGAGGCATCTACTGAAAAGGCTGTATTTCAAGTGCCTACTAACCTAGCCTCTCTAAGCAAAGTGGCATATAATAAGAATTCCAGTGATTTTATTTTATATAGTGTTTCAGATGTCTTACCTCAAAATCATTCAGGACTTTGCAGGTCAAAACCAGCACTTAATTGTGCCCAGAAACACAACTGGAAACTAGCAAAGTTATTCCAAAACCAATGTACTGTAGTCTGAAAAGCACAATCCTGATGAAAATCTAATCATTACATTCTGCACTAGCTATCATTTCACAAGCACTTTCCACACTCAACCCCATGTAGAGTACATTAAAACAAAATAAACAAGACTTTATTAAAATGTGCATCTTTGTGAACAAATCTTCCATACACCAGGAGATACATCAGATGCTGTGGGTAACATTATTCCCAACCACTATTATTGCTGCTACCTGACCTTCCAGAAGCAGTGCTGAATTCTCTTGTCTTGTATTCTCAGTGTTTTAGGGGATGCTACCACATACAAAATAATTTTACTCCCTGCTCCATCATATATTTTTTGCTAGGGACATATTCCTGTTGAGTGTTTTTTGTTCTCTGCATGTGTAGAATGCACATTGACATAGTCACCAACACAGTCTCTGACTGGCACTGTGATCGTGTTTCTAGACATGCTCAAGCTATGTCTCTAGTTTCTATGCCACTTTTGTATTTTACATTTGTGTGTTTTTCTTCCTTCTTTCCTGGGCTGAATATAGTAATCAGTGTGCTGGTGTAGTGGCAGGGTAATTCTGGACCTGTAAAGATATATGAGTACAGTATAAGATTGAACCAGTGTAGATGTGACTCAGACTGAAGTTTAAACAGATGGTCAGTGCTGGATGTATGTACAATATAGACTTCGGTATAGAAAGTCATTAAAATAGAATAGTTAAAATGGAAGAATGCAAAAGAAAAATAGTAATTCTAATCCGCACAATTACTAATAAAAAACAACCACAAAATGTTATTTTATTTGTTATTTTACTTGTATTTCAAAATGTAAAGGAAAAATCTCTTGTTCCCACAGTTTTTAAACATATGTATAGTCAGTGTGTTCAACTTTCTGCTATTGACAAGCTCATACCCTTCAAAGTCCTACTACCTGGTCTTGTTTTTCTTCCTTGTTCATACAATAAGGATCGTACAAGCAGGATTTGGACTTTGGGATATTATATAAGAACATATTTTAAAGTAGTTCATAATGTATTCAGCATGCTGAATAAGAAATAAATACAGCAGATTGTGCAAACTGTCATACAGATCCCTGTCTACACTTAGTTTATGTTTAGATGGAGAAGGGGAGATAGCAGAAGGAAGACGATAAACCAGTAATGAATGAGAGGAAAGGATAACTGGGAAGAGGTGAAGGGAAAAAAAATTAACCGTGTGTCAAAGGATTGGTGTAGATTTTCAGTGCAAGTTTGTTTCATTTGTTTTTACAGCAACCCTGTGAGGTAGGTTACATGAATGATTTGCTCTATACCATGTGGTGAATTTTCCGGCTGGGCAGGAATTTGAATTCAGGTTTCTACAAACATTTCAGGTGAGTCTCAAGACCAAATACTACAGTACTTTTAACTGTGTGATCACAGAGGTGATCTATTTTATTGGAGCATCTTTTGTTGCTGAAGAAGAAATATACAATTATAAGAGTTAAACAAAATTCTCTGCCAAGAAATATTCAAAATAAAGGTCTTTTTTGTGCAGTCTCAGCAACCTAAGCGTTATGACTTGTTACAGTTAAACCTCTAGCCCATAATCCAAGGCATATACTGTATTTGCCAAGATATAAGATTCACTTTTTCCCCCAAAATAGCCTATGAAAATGGAGTGTGTCTCTCATGCTGGGTGATTCATTGTGAGCCCTCCTTCTTCCCCTTCTATGCCAAGGCAAAATGCATAGGAAAGGGAGGAGGTGAAAGGAGGACTCCCATTGGGCTTCCCCCTCCTTCCCTTCCATTTTGCCTCAGTGGAGAGAACGCCCCACTGACGCAAAATGCATAGGAAAAAGAGGGAGGATCTAGGAAAGCCCAGGGCCATTGCTGCTTTTGCCCCCTAGATCCCCTTCTCACTTCCCTATGCATTTTCTTACGCATAGGAAAGAGAGGGAAGGGTTTAAGAAAGTTCTGTGCCAGCATGCTTTCGCCCCTTACATCCTCTCCTCTCTAACCTATGCATTTTGCTTACGCATAGGAAAGGAAGGGGGAGGTCTAGGGGGTGAAAGGAGCACTCGGGCAAGGTTTTCCCCACCCCCTTCCCTTTTCTTATGCCTTGGCGGGAGTTGTCCACACCGAGGCAAAATGCATAGGAAAGGGAGGGGGAGGTTTAGGGGGCGAAAGAAATACCAGCTCAAGGCTTCCCTAGAGCTCCTTCTCTCTTTCCTATGCATTTTGCCTTGGTGTGGAGAACTCCTGCCAAGGTGTAATGGAAGGGAAGGGGAGTGGAAGTCTTGCTGGTGTATAAGATATACCCGTACTATTCCCCCCCCCAAAAAAATAACCTTTGAAAATGGAGTGTGTCTTATAAGCCAATGTGTCTTAAAAGCCAGCAAATATGGTATTTATGAATGTAAATGCTCTAATGGAACATGTGTTTGTGCAGAATGTCTATTCAGCACTGAGATGCCTGTTGTTTCTATAACTTATAGGGTTGCTGTAAGTAAGAAAGGAATTGAAGGCACACAACAGCAACAGTGAAATAGCCTGTAGGTATTAGTGGAAGGGGGGTTCTGCTCCCCTTTTTGCTGTGATCCTCTGCACCTCCATCTGTTCCTGGGGAGTTGGAGATCTCTTGAGAGTGGCTCTTTCTGCACTAGGCTGTTATAGCACTATGACTCCACTTTCAACATCCTATGGAATCCTGGGGTTTGTAGTTTCAGGAGGGGCTGGTGGGCCCTCCCTGGGAGGAAGACGTAGGCCATTTCCACAGTAGACTTATAGTGCTATTATTCCGCTTTCAACATCCTATGGAATCCTGGGGTTTGCAGTTTAGGGAGGGGCCTCAAAGGCCCCTCCCTAAACTGCAAACCCCAGGATTCCATAGGATGTTGAAAGTGGAGTCATAGCGCTATAACAGTCTAGTGTGGAAAGGTCCAGTGATGTGGGGTATGGTACATATATAGGGCTTAACTTGTAGGAGATACTAGGCAAAATCCATCTCCCTGAAAGTGAGTGAAGGCGCAACTTAGGATCACAAATGGTACTTGCTACAATGTTACTTGTATTTATATTAATTTATACACACTTTCTGTGGAAGTTCCTCATTTGTGCTGGAAGAAATTCTTAACATATGTGGATTGTTCTTTCCAAGATTGTCGGTGTTTAGAAAGTGTATGAATTGTCCAAAGCAAATAAATTGGTACATTAAATGTTGGTTGGAAGATTACCTCCCCAAATCAAAAAATATTGCTTACCTCAGCAGATAGCATTCTCAGAAGACCATTGTCTCTCTAACCAATATAGGAAATTTTTTTTTTCCTTGAGAATAGTACAATAAACTAGTCCACACTGACACCTAGTGATAATAGTTTTAGATGGCTCAGTGCTATAACAAAGCAGGATTTGGATCTGTAAACTAATCGTGCGTTCCATCCGTACAGTCTTTGGATTAATTCAGCAGGATTCTCATTTGCTCACTTAAGCAGAAGGAAGATGTGGAACACTAAGCCAATAAATTATTGTCTTTAGAGTTCTCCTTTTTAAATTGGACTTTAAAAAATTAGTATAATATTTTACTTACACCTAAAGATTATATATTTCAATAATCATAGTAAACTTGAATATCCATGTTACATATTTTGAAATTTAGCTTTGGTACCACAACATTTTAACTAGCTTTTTTACAACATATTCATTTTCTGCTTTTCTTCTTTTTGTTCTATATACAGTAGATTGTTAATCTAGATACAACAGCATAGTAAAATAGATTATATTCCCATTTTTCTACAGTAAGAACTTTTTTAAAAATATTTTATGTATATACTGAGGCTGCATTAACCATATATGCTACATGTTTGTTATCCACAATTTACTTCTTTTTCTGCAAATCACTAAGAACAACTAACCCCACCCTACCCCCACAAAAAAAAGTTATTTTACTTTAGATCACCTTTGAATAACCTTTAGATGTTGCTTTTCCAGAGATCTGGGAGTAAAATGGATAGATAATCCAATAATACCCTGCAGCATTATCTCCCTTTTAAATTTAAATGCACAGTCAACAGAGTAATTCTAGTCTCTTGGATAGTCTTGGGCTTTGCAACAAACCATTGTGGGGACAGAACAAGTGCGAGGTTGGATCTGCTGGATTCGGTGTACCTCTGTTTTTGTAACAGCAACCCAGTTTGACCCCATGCTTTGCCAGACTGCAACTACCATAGCTGTCTTCCTCCTCCTCCGCTACCACCACCATCATCATCTTAATAGGGAAGGGTTTTCAAAGAGTAAAGGGCCAAAAAGAAAAACAAAGAGCTACACCATGGATATAAACTGAAATGGGGGGGGGCAGAGCTTAATCTTAAATACACTTAAGTATTTTAACCATTACCATCACTACCATTACAACATGCTTTCTCTTCCTCGTGCTGCCTCAAGTGGAGTTTGGAAACATGACTGTTGGACTACAGCTCCCAGAATCTCCCAGCCACCATGGTCACTTGGGGGATTTTGAGAACCATAGTCTTAAAAGGTAATTTTCCCAATCTGTTTCCGCAGAAGGTGGACAGCCCTTTAGCCAATTATGGACCTCTGTTACCCCAGCTATTTTAGGGTATGTTTACTACAAGTTTCTCTAGCACTGCTGTGAGTCACTTCACCATCTCATCATGCAAAGAAAGTGTGCCACTATAGTATAGATGCTGCAAATGTGTCATTCAAAGCATGTAAAGTTGACCCTCTACCTACTTCCTTCTTCTATTACCTCCATTAAAAGAAGGGGGTGTAATATCCGGGGGAGGGAATATTACATAGTCTCCAACTATTCCTGTTGGGCTTGGAAAGTCCTAATTAATCCTCTGTTGTCCTAATTATTCAGCTGCTTTCAAAATGTCCCAGTTTCTTTCTCCTCCTTCCGCTTTCTCTCTTTGTCCTCAATTTAATTCAATGTGGAGAAGGCGGTTTACACTCAGTTAACTCAGTGGTAGGAGAGGAGGGGGACAGAGTCTTGTCCTTCCCAGTAAGCTCAGGTAAATTTATAAACATGGCATGGAATCTTCAGAGCAAGATCCCCTCATGTTAAAAAAAAAGGGGGGGGGAGTTAGCTGAAACATCTTAGATGTAATGAATGAATGTGATGAAGCCTGGGGTATGGTTAGCCTGAGTGGCAAGGCAGCCCTAGCAACAGGTTGCTATGTAACTGAAGTGGCTCTGTATAAAAGAAACCAGCCCATTGGTGAGAGGGAGGATCTCAGCATTGTGAGGAGAAGGTCTATATGTAAGGCACAGTGACTTGGATTTTAGAGATTCCTTCAATGAGATTTCCAGAGAGAAAGTTTTAAGTTATAGCTCTTCAGTGACCCAGGGGAGTTGTCTGAATAAGCATGGTTGTCTTCTTAGAGGTCTAGAGAGAGACAGAGAAGAAACCAAATCATTTTTTAGTTGGATCAGAAGGTATGGCCTAGACTTGGGAATTAAGCCTTGGAGCAAAAGGAAAGCCAAAGCCCTGCAGATGTATAAAAGTTTTGTGCCTGTATATTGAGTGGAGCTGTAAGAAACTGGTTGAATAGCTTTTCAAGTTCTGTATTGATTGGAATAACTTATGACACCCAATACCTTTTCCAAGTTTGTTATTTTACATTATATTTTTATAAATCCTGACCCAGCAGAGTACTTTTCATTAGTTCTAATCAATTAGTAACATGCTACCATAGATCAGTAAATCATTCTGAATAACAACTGAGAGGCTTTACCCTTTATACACTAAGGTGGTGGTTTTAAAAAGAAAAGCAGGATTGTATAAAGGGGTGCAAGGTGCTATAACAGGTTGGGAGGGAAGTGCCACTCCAGTCTGGAGGAAAGAAAAGCAGACCTGGGCCCCTCTACAATGAGTTACAGTTGTTTGTCACATTTTTTGAATTGTATTATTTGAAGAGTCTGTTCTGTAAACCTTTTCTTGCTCCTCCCTTCCAACATACTTGAAAACCACAGAAAACTACTAGATGTAACTAGATTAGGATACACTGTGATAACAAACTCCATGGTGGTTTGCAAAGCTACTGGCTTAATACCCTGCCCCTAAATGTAGTTTGGAACCTTCTACATTTAAAAAAATTCTCCTGTTTTATACAAGCAAGAACACTCTGGCCTGATTCACAGCACTACTTATAAAGTTAGTGTTAAGATGAATGATGACACACTGAAGCCAACTGAGCAGTGATAGGATGATCTTCTGGGTCCCAAAGCATCATCTTGTCATCATGGGTTATGGATGGGTTCAGTGTGTTACTAAATGATTGACTGAATGATTTCCCAAGGTCTGCTCATGCTAATTTGTAGTTATGTGGTTGTTAAGTTATGTGCATCAGATTGCTTCTCTAGTTCTCCAGTGCAGCCACAAGATGAACATCAGAAACAACTCAGGCCAATTTACTTTTTTTAGTCCAAGCAGGAACTGAAATTAATTTAATTTTTTTTAAAACAACCCAGAATCAGAAACCATGGATTGGACAGTTCATAGACTAAATTACCCAGAGTTTGTGCTAGCCTGGACACAACAAACTGTGACTGTCCAATATCATTTCAGCCATACTACAGCAAGAAAAGAGGGAGAACACAAGGCTCATACACAAAATATTGTGGTTTAGTGATGCATCTGAACCAATTCTCAAATAAACTGTGAGACCGTTATAAAAGTCACCTCACACCCAACTGATTGTGGGAATGTGCTGTCAGTTCCATAGATCCCATTGCAGTATTAAAAGATAATTTTGATAGACATCTGTTCCCGTTTTAAATCCCTTGCCCTTTTAAAAATGCTTTAACATGTTTGTAGAACATATTTGCAGAACAGAAGGCTGGTGCTATGTATAGGCTTTGTTTTACGGTTTGAAATCATCCAAGAAATTTTAGAATGACATAAGTTGGCAACATCCCATACAGCAGGGAAAACTGTAATTTTCTTGTAAAGATTATAAAATATATTTTTTTTGTATACAGCCCGAGTCATATTTTGTATATTGCCACATAAAACCTTATGCACATTAATAAAACTGTACAATTCAAAAGGCAATAGTAGTTGTGGTTGGAGACAGTATTTCAACCCAGAGTACAATTTGTTTGGATATGAGAGCACTGGAGAGTACTTGTGATGTCTGTATAACATAAGTTGGGAATGGATCATAAGATGGGAGGCAACCATACTCTGCCAAGCACTTGTTTCAGATCACATTCCTGACTTGCAGACAAATTGCCCATGGAATCTCAACATACAGCTATCAGGAAACATTATTCTCTTGTCAGTTCTTGGATTCTAATCAGGGGATGCTTGAAGGCAAAACTGTAGTGATAGATCCATTCAGAATTATCAAGAACAGGACAAGCTCATTAGTGTGAAAGGCAGGATTTATAACTTCCGTTAGTTGCAGAAGATGCAGATATAATCCAGAATCAAATTTCATAGCTATTCATAGCAGTTCTATGACTTTTCTGCCAGAGATGCAGCTCAAGTTACAGCATGAATTGCTTTATAGATTTTCAGTCATTCAGTGGAAAGTGAAAGCTAAATCTTCTGGTTAGCTAAATTAGCAAAGCTGGTCAATAGTTTCAAGATCACTTTCATATCACATTCTTATGCCACAGGAGTACTCCCACATGTCCAGATGCTACCAACAAAAGATAATACCACTGAATTGCACTAGTCTAAATCTATTCCAAGATAGCTAGTGTAAAAAAGTGAGAATGTTATTGGAACAAGGTGAAGTCCCTCCTGGCCTCTAACTGGCTAAAAACCACCAACAAAAAACAAGAAAATAGAAATGGACAAAAGCTACTCCCTTTCCCTTTTAGGGACCATCCCAGAATGTCATACAACCCAATACGGGAGCATCACTATCAGTCCTCACAATCAGCTGTCACAGTTAGTTAGTTAGTTAAAAGTTTATTGATTAGTCAATTGACCATATCAAACAATTAACAGCAAACATGATAAAATGTAAAAAAGCACAATACATAAAATACAATGCATAAAATGTCATGGGATAAGATAAGTTAGACAAAATAGAATGACATATATTATATTGATTAAATTAATAGTAGTAAGTTACTGTCTTATACTAGACTAAAAGGTAATAAAATACAGGACCAGCATATGTTTAGATAAGTTCATCACCTTTACATGCAACCCCGATGTGCTCAATAAAACATCTTCTCAGTTGAATAGCCCTACCTATAAATTTAGCAGTTCTAGTTACAACATATGTATTTGTACCTTGAAGGAAGTGGGCTAACCATTTATTACGGTCCCAGTGTGTAATTCTGTCAAGTATTGTCTGTAGGTACTGGGTCCTTACTGTGTCATATAGTTTGCAGCTGAATAGAACATGTTCAATATCTTCTATTTCAGATGCCCCACAGACACATGTTCTCTCGATATATGGCACTTGATGGAATCATCCATATCTGACCATGGAATCTACCTGCTCGAATCTTGCTCTAGTTAAAGCTGTTCTATAATATTGGGTCAGGCCCATTGTCAGATATTTTTCTATTTGAAAGGACTTTTTATTTTGGGCCAACCATTTCATCAACCTAATATTCGCAAGTGTCTCAATATCAATTTGGGCATTTACATCCATAACTCTTTGTTTAAATATTCCTATGGCCTGATGTCTAACCGAAAATAGATATTGTATTGAAAAACCAAGATGTATGATAATTTGATAAAGCTGGCTGACCCATGAAGTGTGTTGAAAACTGCCCATTTGTTCTTCCAGGCACATTTTTGGAAATCTGTCAGAATCCAATGAAAGGATCTTCCACCAGTAACTGAAGGCTTTGATTATAGTTAGACTGTAAATTGAATGGGTGCCTGTTTCAGCTCTTACTGCTGCTACAGGAGTATTCCTGTCGGTCCCCAAAACAGTCCTTAAGAAACGTGCTTGATTTTGTTCAAGTGGGAGGGCCTTTGATAGCCCCCACAATTCAGCACCATATGTTAGAACTGGTGTAATTTTTGCCTTATATACCTTCAGAATGGGGAGCAGGGAAGTTGGGTGATTATAACTGAGCAATTTAATTAACATTTTGGAACCTACTGTAGCCTTTGTGGAACTTTGTTTGAAATGATTAGTCCAAGGCCCTATATCTGTAAAAACAACCCCTTAGTGTGAAAAGCATTCAGTTTGATTTATAGGCTCCCCATCCAAGTACCAGTTATATTTGACCCGTCTTTTCCCAAATACCACCACTTTGGATTTGGACTTATTGATGTTCAAACAGTTGGCGACACAATATGCACTGAATTTCCTCAACAGTCTTCTCAGGCCTACTTGGGAATGAGCCATTAGAACCATATCATCTGCATATAGAAGGATATTAATATGCCTGTTTAGAATCTTTGGCATGTGTACATCTGTAGAATAAAGAAATTCAGGAATATCATTAACATAGAAATTGAACAGCATCGGGGCCAGAATACACCCTTGTCTAACACCTTTAGCGGTGGGTATATTCCAAGTAAGGGAGCCGTTGCATCCAGTACAGACCTTCAAGGATGTATTTGTATAAAGGGCCTCTAACAATATAGGAGTCTAGGTTCCATGTTTAACTTAGCCAGCTTCCTCCATAAGATGTCTCTATTTATGGAGTCACATGCTGCACTCAGGTCTATAAAGGCTGTAAATAGATGATTGCCATCGGTTGTATATTTGGTAATAAGATGATGTAGAATAAAACAATTATCCATTGTAGAGTATCCAGATCTAAACCCAGCCTGTTCTTCCACTAGTATGTTCTTCTCAGTTACCCAGTCCTCAATTTTACTTAGGAGATGTTTTGCATACATCTTAGCTGTTATGTCAGTAAGGCTTATGGGTCTATAGTTTCTTGGATATTCCCTATCTCCTTTTTTTATATATGGGAACTATGATGGAAAGTTCCCATCCTGTTGGAATATGGCCAGTATTGTGTATGTATGTAAACATTTCTGCCAACAGTGGTGCTCACCAGTCAATATGTGCCCTGAAACGTTCCAGAGGCAGGAAATCTTCACCAGGTGCTTTATTAGGTTTTAATGACTGGATGATATGTTTAATTTCTGTCACTGACACCGGTGGCCTGTCACAGGAACTTCATACACTCCCACCTTCCCTTTCCTCTTTGTCAGTCTTGAGCGAGAAGCAGAATCTCTTGATTTTAACATTACTGCGATGCCCTATGATGTCCAAACTCTTGGAACTTTGGTTTCTTGAAATTATGGTTCAAGAAGAAGGCGGGATCTGAAACCGTGGTTTCTTTTTCTTGTTTTCATTAGTCATAGCATAAACAAATTACTGTTCCTTTAATTCAGATAACACAAGTGGTAAGTTTGAAACTGACAGTAGATGCTCCTGATCCCTGGAAGTGTAAAAATAAAGAAGAAGAAAACTTAGGGGTCATGCAGGAGTGTGGGGAGTGCTGTGACTCATTTTTGTAGAACACCCTTGCCATTTTGACTTGCTGGAGTTCACTGAGCTCTACCCTCTGACCCTACCTGGATAGAAGAATTTTTAACATTAAAAAATTGGCACCCTGCACCACAGCATCAAAGCAATGAATGACAAGTGATAACATTAGCTATAACAATAGTAATTGGGGGAGGTGTAATAAGTGCGCAACACATTCCTTTTAACAGTAACATAACTTGTGACTGTCAGTCCTCCCCACATACCCATAGCAAGGAACTATTGCTTGTTACTTCTTGTTGGAGGACATTTTGAGGCATGCATTTTCTTTCAAAGTTAAGGCCATTTTCTAATCTTTTCAGAGGAGTCTCCGACAGAAATAAAAAGCAATGAGTAATGCAGTCGGGGATGTAATTAATTAATTAATTAATTGGGATGAATAACTTTTTGAAATCATGATTGATTATAAAATTTCCTTTAAAAAAATAGTTTTCCAGGTACTTCTCCAAATATCTGCAGGAAGGGAAAGGGGAATTTGCAAGGTTGAGGTTTTCTGCAGTTATTATTGTCTATTTTTTTTAGAAATCCAGAAAATTATGTTATAAAATATTAGTAGCAAGAACATTTTTAAAAAGTAATTTTCTGAAAGGTAAATCAATTTGCAAACCTTTCCAGAAAGCCCATAAATTTCTTTCCTTGTCTGACTCACCTCTGAGATCTGGGATCTTTGCCAAACTTTTGAAAATCTAATTGATAACATGCATGCAAAAGCTGTGCTGTTATTATGAAGCCTGTGTATTGACAATCTGTCAAAAGATAGATGTGTCCAGAAGTAAATGTAGCTGTAAGTTGAAATGCTGAGTACCAGAACCAACTAGAAAGAATTCTCTGGGGGACTCTATAGTGAAATAAATGCTGAAAGGCTATTTTTCCCATCTGATGATATATTTTCCTACATTACCTTCAAGAAAACTAAAGGACTATTTTTGCGTGAAAGGGAACTCTTTCATTGTTTGCAGCCAGAAGCTCTAGAAATTGGTATGAATATAATTACTGTCAATGAACTATCCATGTTGTATCATCCCGTAAGCTTTTGCAATCTGGATGAATTGTCATTTGGAACAGGCTGACCATTTACATATCACCCCTTATGGATAGAGACAATCTGCATAAAATTTTCATATGCAAATGTGTGTATATATAATGGCAAATTTAGAGAGAATCACTAGAACTGAAATACAACCACACATGAAATCTGTGTATGTGTCTATGTGCAAATTTAGGCCATAATTGTAATACTTAAAAATAGTTTAACAATAGAAACGCATCTTATTATACAGTTTAGCAGTACAAATGCATCTTATGGTAATAAAGACTGTGACTAGATGATCAGTGTGCGTGGGCATCCAAAGGAGAAGAGCAGTCTACTGCCCATAATTTTTTATAGTTCTTTACCTTTAGATTGAAACTAGACTTGGCAACCCTTCAGAGCCAGGAAACCTTCAAGTAGAGGTCCGTCCTTTGTAAAGTTAAGGCACACAGCCACTCTTAAGTTGAAAGGTGACTGAAACTGCCTTTCCTCCGATGGGTTCAGGGTGGGATAAATAGATCTTCTCTTTCTTTTTCTTTACAACATCTCTGTGAAGTACACCAAGTTGAGAGAACGTAATTGGTTTAAAAGTATGCAGTGAGTTTTATAGCTCATCCAGGACTTGAACCCAGTGGTGGAGCTTAGAGTGTGTGGAGGGAGGGCGGGCGGAGAGGCAGGTGGAGGGGTGGGGTGTGGCTACAGCATGTGGGGGCATGGCTATGGCATGCGGGGGGGGCTACTGTGTGGGGGTGGGGCTATAGCACATGGGGAGGGGCTATAGTATGTAGGCATGTGGCTACAATGGACGAGGCGGGGCTACAACAGATGGGGTGGGGCTACAACACGTGGGGGAGGGCAAGCAAGGAGCTGCGGCGCCCTCAAAAAATTGCCACCAGGGACACACCGCCCCCATCGCTCCCTGTCCTTATGCAACTGCTTGAACCCCTGTCCCTCAGTTTTCTAACCACAGCTAAAAACTTCCCTGCTCTAGTTTGATGTGAAACCCACACAAGTTCAATTCATGTGTCAAAAATTTCTCAAGATTAAGCAAAGGAAAAGCAGCAGCATCCCAGCTTTTGACCAAGTAACAGAAACAAGCAAAGCAAGGAGTGGATGATCCAGAGGATCATAAACTAAAGTTCCCACCCCACTGTACACATTGACACACAGACAGTTCCACTCTTTTGCTAAGAGATCACTTTTTTATTCTATCTCCTTTCCACAACTTTTGGATCATTCAGGTCTGTGGACCCTGAAGCCAGAGCTATCAAATCAAACATGCTGATTTGGATAGTGGAGGGAGGGGAGTTTAAGAACTTTCTAGGTTGGACTCCTCCCTTCTCCTGCCACACTGTTTCCTTTCAAAAGCAGTAGAAGAAAGCTTAACTTCAGTATCATGAACAACAGCAGCAAGAACTGTTTTTTTTTACATTTCATACTCTTAAAGAAGAAGAGGAGAACCTAACAGCTGAAGAGGGGAAGCAATTCTCACCCACCTCATCCATCAACACAAACACACACCATAGCAATGTTGTGAGCTCTAGATCTACCGTTGGCCCTCCACATTTGGGGGTTAAGCATTCACAGAATTGATTATTTGTGGATTACTGGGGGGAAAGTGATGGGATGGAAAGAGGGCAGACATGTGTGTTCACTCATTTGCCTACTTGTGAGGTGGGAGGGGGAAAGAGATGGGAAGAGAGAGGATGCATATGTTCCCTCACTCATGCAGGAGAGAGGGTAAGGGGATGGGGTGGGAGGAGAGCCCACATGTACTTTCACTCACTCGCATCGGTGAGAGGAGGGGGAAAGGATGGGAGGAGGGAGAGTGTTGCATTTGCTCACTAGAATGCGCGGAAGGAGAGAAAGGGATGGGACAGAAGAGAGAAGGTGTCACATTTGTTCACTTGCTCACATGCACAGGTGGGAAGGATGAAGGGGATGGGACAGGTGTCCTCTTTTTCCCCCCTTATACCTCCCCATCCCATCCCATCCCCTTCCCCCCCTGCCCACACAAATGAGGGAGGGAACACATACACATCCAGGCCCCCACTTTCATGAGGGTCCTGCACCCCAACCCCTGTGAAAGTTGCAGTGATGTAGACTCAAGTGGATAGACTCGGACTCAAGTTGGACTTAACTTGTTCAGTGACTCGACTCAGACTCGACTTGGCAGTAAATGATGCACTGACTCGACTCAGCTTGAGGCTTGTATATTTTTAACGACTGGCTTGCTGCCCTTGGTTCAGTAACAACACATTCATCGAGAAACCTTATGACTTTGAATAACACCTCATCTCTTTTTGCCTACTGGTTGCATGGCAATCTGTCTCAAGCCCAAAGTGTGGGTGCATTTCTCAGAGGAGAACAGCAAATGAGTTAGGCAGTGGGCTTGAGGAAGGCTTGAGGTCTCCTCAGCAATCTGCTCCTGCTGCATATTGGAGGAGCCTTCTAAAACTTTACCCAAGAGCAGAGGACAAGACTCACCCCCAGAATGCAGGGTGCGTTTCTCAGAAGTGAACAGCAAATGTGTTAGGCAGCAGGCTTCAGGACGAAGGATCCTTCCTTCTAAAGCTTTTGAAGCTTCAGTAACAGAGAGTAAGAGGGATCCTATTCCCTACTTTCGAAGCCGCAGATGGCAACATCGCAAATGGGGAGGCCTGATTCTGTTTAAATTGTTAAAACTGGCTTTATTTGGCTCTGTTCAATAATTCTGGAATTTTGGTTGGGGTATAAAGTTGACTTCCAGACTTGCGTCTTGACTTGAAAGTATCTTCAAGGACTTGAGACTTGACTTGAGATTTGAAGGTAGAGACTTGAGACTTGGAGTAAAAGACTTAAATACATCACTGGAAAGTTGACGGCCAACTGTACCTTAACAATGCTACATTGTGCTAGCTAATACTCCGGAGTACAGTAAGTCCTGTGCAACAGCCTAATACAGTAGAAAGAGAGACGGCTTGATCACCAGCCAAATGACCAGGTCAAATAAATGCAGTGGAACCTTCTTTCTGGTAAGTTGCACAAAACAATTTGCAGATCTGCAGCCTGCAAAGTTCTTGATCTCTCCTTCTCCTTACAGATGAAGTAGCATGTTTGATCTGCTGCTTCTTAAAAGATTGGGAGGCATCCCAGGAAGAAATTAAGCAGAATGGAAGGTGTTGGAAAGAGAATGAATCACAAACTGGAAGAAAAATTACTCCATAAACCATGCTTTCTTTTCCTTGGCAGGCTTTCACAGTCTCTCTGATTCCTTAAACCTATGCAACAACAGTTCAGCCCTGAGAGCAAATTGCTTACTGCATGCTGTCAAACTAACTGCCCTTCTTAGAGGTGCAGGTGGGCCGTCACCCATCCAGCTTTGCTGCCAGCTTCAGGATGGGCAGCCAAGGAGAAGAATACAGGCCCTATCTCCCCAACAGTCTCTCTAGCCAGCCAGCCAGCCAGCCAGCCAGCCAGCCAGCCAGCCAGCCAGGCTTTTCAATCCAGATGCATTTTGATTAAGGAGGACAAAGCTTGCCCAGCTGGAGTTTCCTGTTCTAATCTGGAGATGGAGAGGAGAGAGGAGGGTATTTCTGCACATTTTGGAAGGATCTCAAAGATCTGCAAACCCTAATCACAAGGTATATCACAATCATCTACCTAATCTACTCGAATAATTTAAATTACCTGCCATTATAAACTTTGCTTTCCTTTTTAAGTTCTTTTGACTCCTTCAGAGCTTTCCCTTGCTAAAATCCATGTTTATATCTCCTACAATAAAAAAAATCTTTGTAGAATAACTGGATTACATGGAGACAATAATATCACTTGATACAAATAGTGCTGGTAGAGTGTTAAGAAAAAGTAGAATTATCACTTATGGGAAAGAATATTCATCTGCAAAGGCTTTAAAGCTGAAGTCCTATGTCTAGATTGCCTTGGAGTAAGCCCCATTTAATACGTTGCAGTTTCTTGAGAAATATATACATAGGACTGATTTGTAGAACCCACCTTTAAAGCTATTTAAGCATGATTGCTTATTCATCTTTCCCAAATTGTTCATTTGGCCAGAAAGGGTGTTACCCTGATTTCTAGGGGGTCCCGGGAGGGACACCTAAATGTGCTTACAACAGTGGGGAGGGAATTAGCAAAGAGCACTAGTTAGCACTGCGAGAGGCAGGGTAACGTAGCGAGATCTTGAGCCCTATGTCTACGGGGTCAGGCCGAGTCAATGATAAGGCAGAAGTTAATAATAATAATTGTTTTATTGAAGCACAGTCAAACACGTGTATGCAACACACTCACACAAAGAACTATAGAAATAAACGGTAGGAGTTGGATAGAGGGATTTTGAGAGGAGGTTTGGTATGGGAAATACTATACCTGTCCTGAAGCCCGGTAAAAGCAAAGAAGCTGGGGAGCGTGGATTCTCAGCACGTGGGGCTGAGGGGAGGCTCGTCAAACGGAGTGGCAGCAAGTTGGGAGGCAAGTCACGAGCGATCCAACGAGACGCTCAAAGTCAGGGGTTCTTATAGGGAAAATTGTGGCCGTAGGCTAGTCCGTACTTGGGGATAACAATGAGTTTCGGGCTGGAGACAAAGCCACCGAAAGGTCAGTACTTTAGATGATGGAATTATGACCAGATTGTCAATAGAGTAGCCAGCATGCAAACGCAGAGTGCTTGAGAGTTGTATAGTCCGCTCATCAAGCTGCCTGCGCGGGGCAGGGGATCTTTGGTAAGTAGCGTGCATACATGATGTGGTACTTGCCTTGAGGTATCCTGAAGCTGCATTCGGCAATGACTGGCCTGCCTGGATTGGGATTTGAATGGTTCGGCTATTGTCGGCCGCGCCTGTGTCCATGCTTGTCCGGGGGCCTTGCAAGCACGTGGAGAGGAATGGGTAAAGAAGGCCAAATTATTGATATCAAATGATATCTTAATATCCCACAAGCTCGGGCTAGAAACAGCGGTAACAAGGGACTCATAGTTTTGGAACTGAAAGTGTGGGTGGAATAACAAAATATTTATTTAGTTAAACATATCAGTGTTCCCCTTCGATCAGACAGTATAAAATAAAATAAAAGAGTTACAGCACTTCTGGACTAAAGAACTTAAAAGCTTAGAAAGAAAGCAGAAGATATATAGAAATGAAGTTAATTGACATAGACAAAATACCACAGTGAGCTAAGGCAAATAAATGTCACTGCTCTCTGGCAGCAAGCAGAGAGTGCCACCACAGAAAAGACTGTGTGCCATGTTTTTCTCAACCAAGTTTTATCTAGAGGCAAAACAACAAACTTCATACTGCAACTGTAACATACGAGCAGCAAGAAGTCCTTCAAATAACTTTGACTTTGCTCTTGGCTTTGCAGATCAGAACCTGGAACTGAGCTTGAAATGAATTGGCAGCCAGTGCCTAACACTGGTGTAATATGTTTACTGTAATGCATACCAAACTAGTTGTTGCATTTTGAATCATCTGTAATTTCTGAATACTCTTACAAGGATAGTCCCATGTAGATAACATTGCAATGGCCTGAACAGAATGTGACTGCTGTGTCCAGATCTTTCTCTTCCAGAAAGGGTCACAGCAGACACACCAGCCACAGTTGGGCAAAGTCATTGCTGGCCAAAGTCACCTTTTTGCCATCCATGAGCAAGATTGGATCCAGGAGCACTCCCAAATTGGGCACCTCTTCCTTGAGATGAAACACAGTACCCTGTAGAACAGGCAACATCACCATTCTTGTATCAAGTTGCCTGCTAAGAGAATTCCTGTATTGTCTGAATTCAATTTCAGCTTGTTAACCCGCACCCATAATGGTACCCAGACATCTGAGGAATGCCTGCTAGTGATCTAAACTGAACGTTTGACATCTCTGTTTCGTAATTATTTCAAGACTGTGTGGTTTGGTTTAGGCTCTTTTCCTATGAATAGTCTTCAAATGTTAAAGAAGAAAAGAGGGATTGATATGAGAATAGAGCACATACTCCCTGGGGCAATTCATGAATCCTTGAAGTCTTTTCCTTATAAACAGACAGCACCTGATGGGCGCTGTAAAGAGATGTAAGAACTGGAGGCAAGAACAATAGAGAACCTAGGAGTACCCATCAGCAGACAAGTACAGACAAATAGACATGCTTGAAGATATACAGGTAGAAAGAAGTGCACACCTGCCCGGTTGTACTTAGCTGCATGCAAATAATGGATGTGCATATGATTTCCCGTAATAATTTATACTAGTACATCATTTAAAAAAAAGTAGACCTGTGTTTCATACATTAATAGAAATGTCAAAAAGAGGATTACAGAAATTTCCATTCATTACAAGGAAGTCACTATATGTCCATTTGTTATTTTATGTCTACCATGCCTCCAATCCTACCCCTGGAGAGCCTGAGGGTGGGACATTAATACCTCAGAAAGACAACACTGCCAGATGTCTCTTGACACCAATTTAAAAGAATTGGGCATGTTATATAAGACATTCATAGGTTAGAAGCAGAACTTCAAAGTGTGCTTTTTAAAGGTAATTTGCCCCTCGTATTTGTTGCAATGTCTGAAAAGTAATTTGTTGCCAGTACTTGCTGCAGTGTTAAAGAGGTACTTGTGCTTTTCTCTTTTTATAATACTTTGTTTGGTGTGTTTTCTGGCACCTAGATATCGTTAAAAGAATGGCACAAAACTATAAAAAAATTCCTGTCAAAACACCTCTGTCTATAATGCCCTTAAAAAGTATTTGGAAAATGTTACTCATTACAGTCATTATACATTTGTTATTTCCCAGCTCTGATGAGAAAATAATGGGGTTACTCCATATCTTCAATATGAGATTTATCCTTCATTTTCGGCCAATTCATTTGCAAGGAAATTGTAGGTAGGTTTCTGAACATGAAGACCTTCTAGTGAGCCTTTGGCCTCTTTCATGCTACACAATTATAGCACTTTGATGCCACTTTAACTGCTGTGGCTTCAGCCTATTGAATCCTGCAATTTGTACATTGCTGAAGCACTAGATCTCTTTGGTAGAGAATTCTAAATACCTCATGAAACTGAAAATCCAAGGACTCCATAGGATGAAGCTATGGCAGTTAAAGTGTTATCAAAGTGCTTTAATTGTTTAGCATGAAAGAGTCCTTAGTCTGGAGCTCTTCTCAATGTATAAACTGTATTCTATTCTCTGGGCCTTAATTCATGTGGAGGCATGAAGCTCCCAATATTTTGCTTTTGGTTCAAAGTGGTTTACTGATATTTTTTCTCCATAGTCCCTGCTTTCCCTTCTGGTGAGGAAGGAATTGATGTTCTGGTGAAGTATTTTAAGTGTAAGTTGCTACCTGCGCACCAAGGTGTTTACACATGCAGAAAGAACTGCCTTCTGGATAAGGTTATGTCTTGATTCTGATGGGTTAAACCTCAGGATTAAACACCACCTATTGTTTTTGCCAGTGTTTATAACTCTGCTCGCAAAACAAAGCACTTGGGTCATCTCTACTGACACCTAGTTCTCATGGTAGAAATTCTGAATCCTGTGGACTGTCCAGCAAACTAGACTGACAATGGTTTATTGAATTTGCATGTATGCTTGCTTTGAAATGAAACTCACCATGTATGCCACAGTCTTTCTGGCTATACATCCCTATTAAATGTTGCTCAGTTGCTATCAGCACTGTGTGCCAGTAAATTGTTGTACGCTCCAGGGCCTGTCTTGTGATACTGCTGAGAGTCCTCTTATGCTAATTATTATTTTAAAACCTGGAGCCCTCTCTGTTGGGCAGAGTCCAGCTTTTAAGGTGCCAAAAAGCATTGCAGAGATCCCTTAGGCAATTGTGAAGTGGGACATAGATGAAGAGAATTTTGCCAGGAATACATTCACGTCCATGCCTTCTTTGTGTATTGCACATGGCACATTCTTGGATCATCTCATCACTGTTTCTATGACAACAGAATATCATCTTTTTCCTTGGAACGCAGGCCTCTGGTATGTAAGCAGGCTTGCATATGTCACTTTGCTTGAGGCTGGCTGAAATACAATTAAAAGAAGAAACAGTTTCAAGTATTCAAGGAGATAATGTAAGCATTACATTTGAAATGGCACTGCAGTGTATTTGAACAGATTGTGTATTTTGCATGGGTCAGCTTTAGACATCGTCATATTTAGATTCCCAGGTGTGTTTGGTAGGAAGAAGGCAGAGGGCCTTCTCAGTAGCTGCTCCCAGACTTTGGAACTCCCTCCCTGGAGAGGCCTGGATAGCCCTATCCTTACTCTTCTTGTGATGGCAGGTTAAAATATTTTTTGTGCCTTTGGGCTTTTATAAATTGATAGATTTGGGCCTTTTATTGTTGTGCAGTTCTGTTTTTAAGGTTGGTATAGTTTTTAATATAGTTTAATGTATTTAATATTTTTAACTCTATAAATTGTTTAATTGTTTTTAAAATTTTATATTGATATTTTTTTTTCTTTATGTTTTAACTTGTACTGTTTTAATGTTAGCCACCTGGAGTCCCACTGTGGGAGGAAAGTGGGATATAATTTAAATAAATAAATGAACAGACCAAATGAATCTGAATAGATTATCAAAAGCTTGTTTTCCTCATGAAATAGGAAGGAACACATGTGATTTTTAGTCCACTATCAAAATGTAGAACAATGTAGAAGTTTGGAGGAGATGGAAGCAAGAATCAGGCAGGGCTTAAGCTAGAGAGCAGGAAACCCTGAATGTTGTTTCAGCATGCATTGAACGCATTGTTGTTGTGTGCCATTGAGTCCTTTCCAATTTATGGTGACCCTAAGGTGAACCTATCATGGGGTTTTCTGGGGCTGAGAGTGTGTGATATGCCCAAGGTCACCCAGTGAGTTTCCATGACCAAGCAGGGAATTGAACCCTGGTCTCAACGCTCAAACCATGACACCATACAGGTTCTTCATTACCGAAAGTGAAATACTCTTTCAGACAAAGGTCTGAGTATCAGCAAGGCAAGACATTGAATGATGTGAGGTCTAGAAGTAATTTTAATAGCCTGGAGCTTTCTCATCACATTCAAGAAGGAAAGGATCTTTCCTTTAACTGTACTGACATTACTCTGAATGACCGTGCTTTGTGCTGTTTTGCACCTCCAGACTTTGTGATACCTCTTGGTCCCACCCCGCCCCCACGAATAGGGCCATGTAGCTTAATAGGGACAACTAGATTACTGTTGCAAGTAGTGTGGTCTGTGTTCCAAACAGAATGTGTATCTGTATCTGGGGAAAGTTACTTGTCTTTTCAAGATATGCTCACCACGCACCTGCTAGATAGTCACTACCGGCCCAGAAATTCAATATTCTCTATCTGCAGACATCCTTTGTCTGCAAGGGTGCCCCTTGGCATCTGTGGTGTTACAGAGGATTTAGAGACATCTTCTAAGACAAATACACACATAGCATGGTAGGCCTTTCTTAGAACACATTCAACACTCACCTCATACCCTTCCACTGTCCCAGTTTGGTGAGGAAAGTCCCAAGTAAGCCTCTGTTGTCCCACTTTTTCTCTGCTCTTGTAAAGTTCCTATTTCTTTCCCCCTCTCCCACTTACTTACTTCAGTTGGTGCAAACTGAGTTCAAAGTGCAAAAGTAGTTTGCACTCCATTAACTCAGCAGCGGGGAGAGAAGAGGAAGGGGCAGAATCTTGCCCTTCCCTGTAGGCTCAGGCAAAAGGAAATTGCCTGCAGCCTTTCCTAGCTTCCCTGCTTTTCTTCATTAATAACCTTTTCCATCTCAACCGCACTCTGAGGTTGCTTCATCACACATGTTCCCTTTTTATCTGTGAAATGTTGGAAGGTACATCACCTGCAGTTTCAAGTTGCAGCAGAGAAAGATCAGAACCCTAATTCAGGCTGCAGCCTTGTTCTCACTTACATGGGAGTAACTGCTTTGAACTCAATATAACCTAATTCTGAGTGAACATGGATATAGGATTTTCTTGTATGTGTTCCAGGCCTTTAACTGTTCTCATTTCTGAACTGACCTTTATTTCCACCAAATGATTTTATACTACTTTAATAGCTCTGTCACTGCTAAATGCTCCCATGCTATTTTTTAAAAAGTGTTTAGCAATCTGTTTAAATAAGCCACCCTGGGCACTTGTCGACCAGTAGCCTATAAATGCTTAAAGAAGCAAAAGGAAGCTTCTGTCTCTGAAGAAGACAAAATAAGCTTTCAAGAAGCCGCGAGGCTCCCTAGAACACAACTGAAATACTTTGTTCTGCTCTAAGTGCTTAAAATCCAAGGTAAATAGAGGTGCATTCCTGTAGCTTTGATTTTTCATTTCTTGTAGAGGAGGAAAGAAAACATTTCATGCCTTGGCGGTACACTTAAATCTTTTTGTCAGCTTTGTCTAAAACATGGTTAAAATCAGTGGGAGTGCCTCACTTAAGGCTTGTTCCCCTGATTACCATTTACCATTATGTTAATAATACTTAAGTATAGGCACTACAGAGTATTTCTTGATCTCTGTTTCTTGGTTATTAGCGGTCAAACCATTTAACCATTGCTCTTAATAAATTACAGCCTATAGTCCTTTCATCATGTTGAAAAATTCAGTGCTTTATTCTGAACTTTGCAGCAAAACCACTCTTCCCCCCTCCACCCCTTTCCTCTGGACAATAATAAACACACTGATTGATTATTATAAGCTGTCATCATTTTGTGCTCTGGTGCATGGTCAGATTGCCAGTGCCAAACAATTACAAAGCAGTATATTTAGAAGCCAAGGTCATGCATGGCACAAATCAGTACGTCCTAATCGAAATATTCTGGCGTTAACTTCATTTTGTTGTTATGTTCTTTTGAGTTGACTCTAACCCATTGCAATCTTATCATAGGATTTTCTTGACAAGATTTGTTCAGAGGAGTTTTGCCATTCCTTCCCTTGAATATAGCTTACAGCATCTGGTATTCTCCTGGCATTTTCTCTTCCAAGTACTGCTTAGCTTTTATTACAAGCACAGAGTAAGTCCTTCACCAGCAGAAATATACTGATTAGGAGGCAGCATTCCCTTCCAGGAATTATTCTGTACATGCTAATGTAGCGAGATGGAGTGAATGATCACATTGATAGATGTTTCACAGCAAGTAGGTAATGAGGCAAAGAGAGAACAGCCAATAACATCAGTTGGTGCAGTATTTCCAAGCTTCACTGATGCTAGCTGGATGGATTTCAATGGCTGACGGCACCCTGAGCTTGCTTAATCTGAACAGCCTGAGTTTATTCACTATATACCAAGCCAAAATGATATTTATGGACAATTATGAGGTTAGCAAATTAGTATTTTTGTATTGTCACTTCTTCCATTTATAGAGAGGTAGCATGAGGCATTACATTCCTGTTTAAAACATTTAATGCCTCATGCCACCTGCCTGTGAGCAGCAGAAATGAAAAGCACCCTTCTGGATCGGATGAAATGTCCATGTAGATTAGGAGTTAAGCATCCTGTTTCCCACAATGGCTGGCCAACTGCATTTTGGATACCCACATACAGGTCGTGAAGGCAATAGCCCTCTCCTGATGTTGATCCTCAACAGCTGGTGGTCTTTAGAGGAGGCATGTAGTCCCTGAACTTAAAGACATTAAGTTGTTTTTATTATCTCCTATGAGGCCATTTACCAGAGTTTACATTTGACTCTCTTCATCTGTGATACTTAAAGGGAGAGTGCATTTTAACATGGGAAAAGAAAAGTGTATTGAATATTAAAGTGTGAAACTGCCCAAATGCTCATAGTAAAAATTTAAATTCTGTTATCAACATTCTCATTGCCTTCTTCTTTCTCTCCCTGCTGCCCTCTTTTCTTCTTCTATCGGCTGTGCATTCTGGGAAATATAATCTGCAGAGTCAATCTAGTGAAGCTCTTGGTAAATCAATTGGCAAGGCAAGACATGAACATACACAGAATCTTGCCAACATTTGGATACAACAATCACTTGCTAGAAATGAATAAACTCGTATAAACTTATTGGGACTGGGAGAACTTAGATTTACTGAGACAAAATCTCTAGGACAGAACATTGCTTCCCTGTTCACACACATACCAGAGTTATTTTACTAGCAATTTTTTCCCCTTCATCTCTGGAAAATTCACTGTCATTCTAAGGTCTCAGCTCCCCTTGGATTGATGACATTCAGTTTCACAGGTCACTAGCCACATCAGCTGCAATTCTTCTGCTGTTAGATTCCAATGAATTTAGAGACAACAATATACTGTGCAAATAATACACTGCAGAGTCATTCCTATAGAGAAGCAATAATGGGCTGTAAAACCATCCAAGCAAATTATGTGTTTGGAAGCTACCACCACGCTCTGCATACTTATACAAATATCTATACATCTAAGGGTTGTCCAAGACAGAAGCCTTTGGAAAGTCAGCCCTAGTAGACCACATGTTTTTTTTTTTTCTGGTAACAATCACTCCTGTTCCTGGTGATTTGAAATCTGCATTAAAGCTGCAAAAAAATGTCTAAAACATCCAACTTTTCAAGTCTATTTGTATTTTGATATTAAAACCAGCTTTGAAATCCACTGTTCAAAACTGAGAACTAGAATTAGGCAAATACATTTGCAACTTGCTGGCTTTGTGCTTAAATGATTTATTTCTTTATTCAGAATGCTTGCA
Organism: Cyclura pinguis; assembly: GCA_030412105.1. Lineage (NCBI taxonomy): Eukaryota > Metazoa > Chordata > Lepidosauria > Squamata > Iguanidae > Cyclura > Cyclura pinguis. The sequence continues at coordinate 47,414,164 of CM059604.1, forward strand.
TCCCACATTGTGATAAAACAGCCCTCAGGGTGGCATGAAGTAGGTTACACTCACGTGCATACAACCATACAATGCAGCAGACCAGGGCCCCTCTCTCATGGAATCAGAATATATTTTTCAGCTCTGCAGTTCCAAGACAGAGCTCTTTCTGATAGTCGTTCCTACTTTAGTTTGTTGATGATGCCAAGCTAGTCTCTCTTTTGCAAAGAGGTTCTATTAGTGGTGTAAGCCAAACTGTGTGTCCTTTTGGCTCAGCAGTTCCTGGAGTTTACATAAAATTTACTAATTCTTTTTGGAAGAACTAATCTGATCCTACAAAAATTCCTACTCCAATGTTTCATTGTCATTAGTAGAGTATAAAGTCTGGCAGGTTCTATTAGACTGATAAGTCTTTTAGAAAAGCCCTAGAAGTAGACTGTGTATCTGTCTTCCAAAGACCAAGCTCATTAATTATGGAGAAGTTCATCCTCAGAAGGATGGCTATCGAGTGACAAATTGCCTACAACTTGGCATGGAGCTGTGGCAATTTCTATTGGTGGAGAGACTACCCACATTGATGAAATTACTAATGTTCAAGATGACTAAATAGCTAGATGTCACCATGTGGATACCTATCAGGTCTCTCATGTTATCATACATTAAATGCAATTTTCCAAATACTATTAAACGTTAACTGCTTTCTAAATATTTCTTGCCATGTATGAGATATCAAGCAGGTTCAGATGAGGACAAGCCTATTCCTCCTTTGATTATGTGTACCCATTCCTCTCTTTCACTGCAACAGTATGTCTTTCACCATGAAATTCAAAAGCTTTTGTGCCCATTTTTTTTATTAACATTAATTTTTTATTATTAAATTTTTGTCCTTGCCAGGGAAACCCCACAGAAGGCACAGAATCCTCACGAAAGTAAAAAAAAAGTGTGAATAAATCCCTCTCCAGCCGAGTGAGTGCTCCCCCTCCCATTCCTTTGCTTCTTGCCTGGGCGGATGTGCCTTCCTTCTCTGCACCTGGGCAAAAGGCAAGCGAATAGGAGAGGGCAGCCCCACAGGTGGAGAATTTGCACATTCATCTCCCCTCCCATTGTCTTGCCTGTGTGCCCTGCTTTCTTTCTGCACACCCAGTTGAAAAGCAAGCGGAAGGCAGGGAAAACACCTGTCTCCTCTATTCTCCTGCCTGTTGGTCGGGCACCCTGTCTTCTTTCTGTATGCCCAGGCAAAAGGCAGGCAATGGAGGGTGAAACACCTCCCCCATCCATTCTCTTGCCTGTTGCCTGTTACGCGTGGAAAAACCACCACCCGTCAGTGCCGAGTGTGAAAGGTGCACCCGAGCCTCGCACTCAAGGCCTGCCCAGCCTAACACTTCTTTGTGTTCAGGTCTGAACAGCCAGGGAGATCTCTGAGTCAAGCCAGGGCCAGGACAAATGGCTCTGCCTCAGTTCTTCCTCTCTGAGAATGCAGTCCCTTCCTCAGTCTTGTCCCCCTTGGCTTCTTCCTTTCAGGACTCTCCCCCTTTACTGCTTTCCCTAAATCTGCCCTTCTCCCAGATGTAAGGATCAGCAGTGATTTATATTTTCCCAGACTGTGGTACTGTTGGTACTAAGGTCAAGATGATATTATTGGTAGCGTGTATATTCTAGGATTCAAAATAAGACTCTGTGACACTGTTTTAAGGAACACAGAACTTCAAACATTTATTGTAACACTGTTGCTTTAAATGTATTTTGTATCTAAGTGTTTATAAACAGCACACCATTCCCCCCCCCCTCTTTCAACCCATTCACTCTCTCTCGTACACCCAATTTCTCAGTTCTCTCTCCGACAGAGCTCTTCAAATTTCCAACCTCTCCCAAACACACCACAAATCACACTCCTCTTCAAACACACACCAGACAGTTAAAATCCGTTATTTTTCCTCTTTCCACCAGCCCCTCCCCTGGGCTATCCAAGGTTCCATTTCACCAGCCAATCAGCTTAAACACTCTCACTCTCAGGAGGCTCTGTTGCCAAAACCCCCTCCCATCAGGTTTGTCACACTTGGGCTCCTTGACTTCTTTCTGTGTGCCCGGGTGAAACGCAAGGGTGCGTTGACAATGCCATTATGGCTTTCCTGTGAACTGACAAAGGGATCCAGAATGGACTGATTCCTTTAACTCTGGAGTGACAAAACATTCATGGGACTCATGATAATCTCTTAGTGTTCAGTTAGGTAGGTTGTATAGGGAAGATCTCTGTAGGGTAAGATTGAGGGATGGTCTCTGATTGCTCACTAATTTAGGCAGTTCGCCTTATATTGTATCCAAAAATGCCAAGAGACTGAAGTGGTGAAGAGATTAGCATAAACCCATCAGTGTCAGGGTTTTCCAAGTAATCCCATCTGAACTTTCATGACCCCAAACATGTCTCTGGTCAGTGCGACCCTGACCATGTTCTCATGAAAATCATATATCTCGTAGGAGGGGTGAGGGTATGGCAACAACCACATGAACCCAAAACCCAGTGCGGCTCATTCCCATTATGCTAAACTATGATTTAACATTATATAGAAACAGGTATAGTCTGAAAGTAACTGATATTTTATGTCAGCAGTTGTCAAATATTAGAATGCCACGTGTCAGATTCTTTTAAATAGTGAGTCCTCCTTCATGTCAGCTTTTTTAACCTGTCAAATGCTCTAGATTTTTGCATTTCAAATGTTAGTGCTGAACAGGCAATAAATATTCAGTGAATATATTGGGATGCATTTGTGTATCCAGTGAATATTTTCCATCCAAATTCACAGAAGAGGCTTTTGAGGAGATTTCTTCTAACAAATTAATTTCAACTGAGATTTGCACACAGATGGACCAGGTTGTTCCTTTCCTTACCTGTGACAGGTGCATCATCTCTCCCAGCCTCAGTCTGCTGACAGTCATCTACATAGTAACACTAGTTACATACGTAATGTTGGTGGAAGGTCTGAAAATTTTAAGAGAGAGTTCAGATTAGTCCAGTTCATCCCAAGGAAGAATATCTTGCTGTGGAAAGAATTCATAATTTAGAGACATTTCCTTACATGGAACAGCAGTCAAGGCTATTTAGGGAAAAGTAATTTGATTATAAAGCTATTGAGACCTAGTGGATTATGCAGAGACTGTGACTACTGTGCTAGCTGCATAGTTACTCTTTGAATTAAAATTACGCTTCATTTCAGCCTTCATCCATGAACCCTTAAGGTATTAATAAACCATCAGTGCTGCAGTTCAGAGAGTACCTGCCACACTCCCTATATTGGGCTATTTCCACACTACACTGTTATAGTGCTATTATTCCACTTTCAACATCCTGTGGAATCTTGGGGTTTGCAATGTAGGGAGCAGCATTTAGAATTCTCAGCCAGAGAGCTCTTAGGCCTTAGTAAGCTACAAACCCCAGAATTCTACAGGACGTTGAAAGTAGAATAATACCACTATAACAGTGTAGTGCGGAAAGGCCCCTGGTTTTGAAGGTTCAGTCTGAATTTACTCAGGAAGAACAATGTTAGGTTTGAGTGTCACCCATATTTTTTAAAAAGCTGTTACTCCTTATCTTTTCAGCTTTGCTGAGGGGAAGAAATAGGTCATGAGGAACAGATGGCTAGAAATGACCTACTTAAAATATGGTTATTTGTGCTACGATTAAGCAAAACGAGTCCGTCACTCCAGGTCATCACTTGAAGACAGTACTGGCAACTTCCCACCTATTCCTCTGGGACAATACAGCATCACCTTCTATTACAATTTGTGTTGGCCTCTGTAAACTGGCCAGATGCCTCTGGTGTATTAGTGAACTTTCCTACCATTAGCGTTGTAATAAAACTAAACCACCACTCTGATTGGCTTCTATACACGGAATGGGCAAAGGATGCCATTTTGACTTTTGCCTGAGACAGCAAAGTATCTTGGGTTGGCCCTGGTCATGAGGAAGAACATGAATGAAGGCAGAGAAGGACTTCTGTGTATATGTAATATGCCAGAAGGGGTGAAGATGAATTAAGAGAGAGCTCTTAATAGGTGAGTTCATGCACAACACACAGAGCAAGTGGCTAACAGGAATTTTAAGTGCAAAAGTAAAAGCTAGATATTAATGCAGATTCCAAAGTTCTCATACCTTTTAATATCAGAGAAAGCAATTGGCTCCAGTTACTGTTCTGGAAAATCGTGACACAAAAAGATGTTTCTTTGTTGTCTTTTTTGTTACAAATGAATGGGAAGTACTCCTGTGTTGTTTCATCTGGATGGAATGTGATTGGATATCACAAATAACTGCTACGTGTTTTTATTTCAAATCAATTTTGTTTGAGCTATCTGACCTTGCCTTGTAATTTAAGCTAATACTCGGTATTTGACCTTGTAAGTTAAGGTAATACTTTCACATCTCTCTCCCTCCCTCCCTGATGTCAGTCTTGATACTCTGGGTTAATATAGGGTTGCTGAAAATCCTGGTTTGACCAGGACCATTTTCTCACTAGCCTGTTATAGTGCTATTATTCCACTTTCAACATCCAAAGTATCGTCAAAGGCCCCTCCCTAAACAGCAAACCCCAGGATTCCATAGGATGTTGAAAGTGGAATAATAGCACTATAATGGGCTAGTGCAGAAATGGCCCAGATTTCATCTGATTTCTAGATAAAATACCTGGTGTTGCGTTGGACCATCATCTGGCCTGGATTCCATACTTCCTTTCTTTTAAAACCATGTCTAGCACTGATAATGACAATAAAGATACACTATAGCAAGAATGAAATAATCAAGCTTGCTTTATTTATTGTTGCATTTTTATTAGTGTATATCTTATATACAGTTAGTACTGTTAGCTTTTTTTAAAGGGTGCAGTAAACCATTTTTATTTTAATTAATGTTCATATTTATTTCACTAGAATGCTGATGGTTTAATTTCTCCATTTTTAAATTTTGCTCCAAATATTATTGCTAATATTTTGAATTATCTAAATTGTTTAGTTTCTTTCTTGTGTTACTATTCTGGTAGCTTGAAAAATGGTTCAGAAATGTTCATATAAATTGATAATTGATGAATCTTAAATTTCTTTGTACAGCATGTTTATATTTCATTACTGGGCTTATATTCTTGGCTTGATGTAGAGAATATAAGATTATTATATAGGGTCTGCTATCTTATGGTGGAAAATATTTTTTCCAGAATCAAAATCCTTTTCTGTAACCTCAGATGTTGAACAAAATGGTAATAGGATGAACATTTCTAACAGCAGCATTTGCAAGCCAACAAAAGCCCCTTTCCACTATTTTTTTCTAAGCTGATAAATAAGTACATAAAGTACAAAAAAAATCAATGTTTTACATTAAACACAGCAACATTTCCATTAAATCCTCATTCTTCAAACACCTCACCACTAGCTTTTATTTCCTCTTTAGGACTTCTGAGAGCAATGTCAGCTTTTGATTTTTTAATTAGCTCTTTTTTTTCCAGATGTCCAAATTGCCCCAGGGTTTTCTACTTGATTTTAACTACAGAATACATGGGGGTGGGAACCTTTCTCTTCTATTATTCTTAATTCCCAATTATGATAAGACTGCATTAAAGGCATTCTGCCCATTCAGCCAGTCAAAGGCCAGACATCAAAGCAGAAGAACTCTGGTATTTGAAGTGTATTCAGTTATACACACAGGACAATTTAGCTGCTGAGCACAGGGAAAGATGCTGAATACATCTACAGTGGTACAGCTGAATGGATACTAACACTGGTAACATCAGATAACATGATATAATGGTCTCATACTCCCATTCCCCACCCCTTTTTCTTCTTAAGTATTTCTTTCTTTCTTACTTTAATATCTCACTTTTCTTCCAGTGAGCTTACAGTGGCATAGATATCCTGCCTCCTCCCTACTTTATCTTGCAACAACTCTGTGAGGTAGATCGGGCTAACTTAGGGCCTTTCCACGCTACACTGTTATAGTGCTATTATTCCACTTTCAACCTCCCGTGGCATTCTGGGGTTTGCAGTTTACTGAGGCCAAAGTGCTCTCTGGCTGAGAATTCTAAAGGCCCCTCCCTAAACTGCAAACCCTAGGATTCCACAGGACGTTGAAAGTGGAATAATAGCACTATAATAATGTAGTGCGGGAAGGCTTTTAGGGTCACTTGTTGGGTTTCATGGCTGAACTAGAACCTGGACCTTCCAAGTCAGAGCGCAACACTTCAACCACAGGACTTGCTGTAGTTTTTTTTATGGGGACTGGATGATCCTTCAGGATCCCCTTGGTCAGCGTGCCATTGGTTAAACAGAATATATTTTGTATTTCATTTTCTCAACTGGGCTGGTGTCGTGGTCATATTATCATCCCTGAAATCTTCAGTGGCCTTCTCACTCTGCAGAGATAAGGAACTTCCTGAAGTAGTCCACAGGCAGAGCCCAATAGCTTCTGAAAGACTTTGAAGAAGTTTCCTATAGATATGGCTGTGCTCCTGTTGAATATCTTGGGTAACTTTGGGAAATGCAGAAATGACCCAGGTGGTTTACACGATCACATCCAAACATCTCTCCTCTTCTTTGGCCATAAAAATACAATGGCAAAAGATTAAATAATTATTTGCCACCTTTTCAATGATCTCCTAAGCTGTTGTGTGCCACCAAATGGTTGGGCTAGCCCTAATATCCTGTCTGTAATCTTTCTACATGTGTAGTCACAAGGCAACAAATTAAGGTGAAGACTCTGAACCTTACTCTTGACACACTGGGGGTGTAAAGTATAACGTAGAACTTCTGATGGCTATGATTTGCTGTTCTCCATTCAGATGGGTTTACATTTAAGTTGACATTTTGTCATCTTGTCTGGTTAGATTTCTGCCCAGGGGACCTTGTTAAAAAAGAAATGATATATAGATTTAGATATAGATACACTTTCCAAATATTTTTAGGATTTAATTTATAGCAATATAGAATAAACCAAAGATTAAATGAAGTCCAGAAGTTTCACAGTATAGTATATATTTTTGGTGTTCTATGACAGCTTGAAGACTGTGTAAGTGTTGGGATGTTTGTGTAGCATCTAGATTGAAAACTCTATCTTCCTCCCACCATTCGTTTGCAGCATTAAGCAACTGGTCAGAAAAACTTACATGATCCAGACCACTTCTGAGGGGTCCTCCAGATTGGTTTAAAGGATTGTGGCATATCACAATCACCAAATTTTGCTGGTTGTTCTCACGTCTGAGTTTGCCAATTTCATTCTTGTCAAAGGCTGTTTGTAGTGATTTCTTGGATCTGCACTGGGATTGCTCCAAAAATTAGAAAACAAAAGAAAAGAAAAGTGTAGTTTGCTGAGGTAGTCCTTTGGTTTTAAGGGCAAAAGCAAATTTTAATCTCTAAATTTTAAAAAAAAATCAATATTATCTTTGGAGTTAGTGCAAAAATGACATTTCACTAATGCACTCTAGCATTATGACTCTTTAAAAATGGAGGAAAAGAAAAGGGAATATATTGCGTCTCAGAGTTACAAAGAATCCCCCTCAAAGGTGGGAATAAAATGTTGCAGTTGGTGCTGGGAATTGGCAGAAAATAGTGAGGGCTATTTAGGAATATTTGAATATTTTTTTAAAATGAACTACAGCAACAAATACTGCAGTCTTCTGATACCTTTGATTCATCTGGAGGAGCCCAAGAGTTGGTGAGGGGGAAGCAAAATTAAACATCAGAGAGAGCCACTCCTGAAGAGATGCAAGATTTGTAGCAACCAACTTGAAGACTTGCATATCTATTTATTTATCAGCTATATTTATATCCTTTTCTTCCAATGGACTCAAGCTAGTGTGTATGACTCCTTTTTTTCCTACTGCAACACTGTGAGGTAGGTAAGGCAATAAGTGAGAGAAAGACTGGTCCAAGATCACCCAGTCTGTTTTATGGCCAAATGGGGATTCAAACTGCAACCTCTAAAGTCTAACATTCTAACTTCTGCACCAACAGGCTCTTTCAACTGACTCGCTATTCCATGACTGTCAGCTCATCCTAATAAATTGGATATCATGTAGTGTACAATTGATACCTCAAGCAGATGATTTTGCATATGATGAAAGTTCAAATTGTTATTTTAATTTCTCATAACTGTACTTTCACTGCCACAGAGAACAAGAAGCAACTGTGGGATATTCTGTCTTAGGTGCCAAACTAACCTGACTAGCTTTGAGTGCTATGAACTTTGATTTGGGAAGCAGTATAATTTATTGTTCTGACTGAGTAACAGTCCTCAACCCCAGTAAGAAGGAACATTCTCTAAGCAGTACCAACAACCCAGTAGGTGCATAAAAAGAGATAGCTGTGTTAGTCTGTGTTGGCATAAAAGTCACAAAGGAACCCAGGAGCACCTTTAAGACTAACTGGGAAGAAGATCTTTCTAGCATAAACTTTCATGGACTACCATCTGCTTCATCAGATATAGTGGTAGACTGTAGCCCACACATGTTTTATGCTATAAATTTCTCTTCCTCACTTAGCCTCAAAGGGGCTACTGCGTTCCTTTATACCTGTTTAATAGCACAAAGTTTGGCATGCTCTACTAACTGACCTGAGAGGGAGAGCAGAGGTAAGGACTTAGCTCATGGCTAGCACTTCCTTTTTCCACTCTGGCAGAGATAAAACCCAGGTAGAGATGACCACTCCACCTGTCAAGAATTTCTCCCTGCCGGGCCACCACCAGCAAGGGAGGAGAGAGGTCAGGAACACTTGGGGAGTCCGAATATACCAGACACCAGGAAAACACAAGCTGAACCAGGTCAAGGTCCAATCCAAAGGTTCAGGAGGCAGAGATCCATCTGGAGGGTTTCAGGGAGCAGGGGACACAAAGGTTGTGAGTGCTTGCTAATAATTTGCTGCAAGCAAGGAGCAGCCACGCTGGCAGACTTAAATAGCCCCTGTGAGCAGGTGCTGCTCGTTACTGTTTCTTCAGCCTAGTCCAAGCAGGCTCCCTCTGAACAGCCTGTTTCAGCCTTCTGCGTGATTGAGGGCTGATGGGCACAGCTGGTTGCAACTCCTCTGCATCACTGCTGGTTCCTCTCCGTCATGAGCTGGCTGGGGCAACTCAGTCTCTGTTTGAGCTTCTAGTGCAAAGAAAGAAAATGCAGAATCAAAAAAGAGAAGCCATATCATGATATGTTCATTCATGGAGGTTTCCAATTAGACTTTAATTCCTTCACTGAAAAGGGAGCTGGCTCATTTTTTTCAAAAAGAGTTTGCTCCAAATCCACGTTTTCTTTGTTTTCTTTTGAGAGAGGCCACAGAGAGGAAAGGCTCTCTCTGCTAATGAAATCCTGGGAGGGGTGTGTCAAGGTCTGGGACCCAGGCGGAGAGCCAGCCTGGAGAAGGGAGTGAGAGGGATAACAGAGGCAAGCCAGAACATGTCAAGCAGGGAATTAACCATAGAAAGTCCATTTACCAAAACCAGTACGACAAGCAAAGCCGAAGTCAGAGTCCAAAATCTAGGGGTCAGGAGCCGAGAGTTCAATCCAAGATATCAGGAGCCGGATGCTGGAAGCAAGGAACAGGCAAGGAGAGAGCTTGTAGAAGGTTTGCCACAAGCAAAGGAAAGCTTCCAAGCAGGCAGGTAATATAGCCAAGGCACAGGTGTGGCCAGTCACTGCATCTTAAACTTAATCAAGGAAGCTTCCCTTTGTACAGCTGTCTTAAACCTACGCCTTGATTGTGGGCTGATTGGAGCAGGCTCAAAAGTATCTTCGGGATCACTGTCGAAACCCTGTTCCTCTAAAGGAGCAGGCAGAGGAACATCCAAGCGTATTTGGTCCACGGCAGAAGGGGGAGCTCTTGAGCTGCAGGACTCATCTCCAGCCTGAGCAACAGGGACCAACAGCTGTTGCTCGTCATCAGCAGCTTCATCAGCAGCTTCTCCAGGAGCTTCAACCATCACAGCCTGAGGCTGTCTAGCTGGGCCCTCTGAGAGGGAACAACCTTGAGGACTAGAAACTTGGATGTAACTTTTTAAAAGAACAGTTTCCTTTTCCTGTAATCTTTTTGTTAGTTCTGCAATTTTCTTATTGCAATCCTCATGGCTAACATGTTGTTTTGTCTGGCTAGCATGTTGTGTTTTGACATGTTATTCCTCTCGAGTGGCTAGTCTACTCTGAAGTATTTGGATTTGCACTGAGGCTTCCTCAGATTTGGCATGGGCTTCCTGTACAGCAGATGAAAGAGCCAATTTGTCTGCTTGTAGGATGCTGTTTTGTACCCTCAATTGCTCCAATTCTAGGACCTGCCTCTCAGCCTTTTGGGTGAGCTCCTGCATGTTCAGGGGTTCTCTGGAGTCAACTAAAAGAGTGGCCAAGGTTGTGTCCTCAGGCAGCTTTTCTCTGAGGGTGGCAATGGGAAGGGAAGGAGACAACTCAGGGCAAACAGCAGAAATGACTGCCTGCCAGGTCTGGAGCTCTCTCTCAAGCTCTTCTATCTTTTTGTGACATGCTGCATGGCTAACTAGCTGTTGGTGTTCTCTAAATTGTTTTGCCATGAATTTGGCAGCAGTTTTGGATTGGGTCACCTCTTCCTCTAAGGATTCGGCCCGTTCTTTCCATGTTTGGGCTTGAATGGTCATTTCACTCAATTTTTGGCTGGTGGTTTGTACGATGGATGCAAAAGTTACTTTATCCGCTCGCAAGGTCTCATTCTGGGCTTGAAGCTGGGCATTCTCTTTTTCTAATTCTTCGATTTCGGCTTTGGCTGCTACCAGGGTGCTTGAAGCATCCCTTGCAGCAAGCCACAGCCCCCACGGTGCCAGGGCATCCTTGGAAGGCCCAAAAAGGGTCTTCTCTGTTCTTGCTTTTAAGTAAGCCTCTCTTAAGGTGGTGAAGGAATCTGGTGTTTGGAAGCTAGAGTCTTTCCAGGGGCATTTCCCTTTTCTAAGGACCCAGCATTCTAACTTTCCTGTAACTTTCTCCTCCCGCAGGAGATTTTTCACCTCCATTTTTATTTTCCACACTCTTGCTCACTAACACACTCAAACTCAAGTGGGACTGGGACTGTAGTGACAGGAAGGATCACCGAGACCCCTGGGGGATGCTAGGGAGACGAAGTCTACGGAACTTGCTTCAGGAAAGAGGATTAGGAACCTAACTACAGTCTGCCCAAAAGTGTCTCTTTTGCTGGTCTAAGCCTGGCCTTCCACCTTGACAGCTTAGAGCAAAAGGAGAAGGATACAATTCAGGGACTGGGAGGATCGCCTTGATCCTGGGGGAAACCTCCAGCTAGACTCCGCCTAGTAATGAAGAGGGAAGATGAACTCAACGGAACTTACAGTACCGCCTGGCCAAGCAGCAGGGGAAGAGGGAGAGGAACCTAACTGAATCGTCCCTTAACTAGTTTTTCGAGTGAGGGGCGCCTTCCTCTACCTCAGGGAAACCTTTTAAAACCCTAATCTAGGTCGGGAATCACCACCCGCACCTAGATTTATTGCAGTCCAGGACGCACCTGTGTTCCTGCTGAACAAGATGCACCCATGTTGCTTTGGGGGATCCCCCCTGTGGTAGCGTGTACCTACACTACCGTGTGTGTGTGAGCTGAACCTGACCTAGCACCTACTGCTCAGGATTCCAACCCACGTTTCCTAGTTTTTAGGGGTGCCATCACCCATGTTTTCTCTTACTTTCTTATCCTAACTCTCCAAAAATGTGCAGGCAAAGGGACTGTGGGTTGGGGATTGTGTTTTTTTTTTTTAATAATTTTATTAAGTTTCACAAATAAAAAAAAAATCTCAAATTGTACTTTTACATGTAATGTTTTTGTTCTTCCACTCTGATCTAGTTTTCATTTTCTAGATACCTACTCACATATAAAAAATTATGCCTCACAATTCCATGTTCATCTTACTTGTTTGATCTTGCATTTCTCTCATTAACTCCTGTTATGTTACAGTTATTCCCCTTTAATTTCAACCATAATTCAGACATTTTCACTTGGTAGTTCCCAGCAATTACCCAGGGATTGTGGGTTTTGTTGTGGTGAGTTTTCCTGAACCTATCCACTAGTGCCCAGGATCCCACCCACTATAGCCCCAAGTTAAGGATGTGATTCTCATGACAGTCATGTGTACAGCCTTTGCGTTTCATCCTTAAGGTAGGGGCGGCTGTCATACACGGACCAAGATAGAAAGGGGGAGAGATTTCCCAACCCCAATAGAACAGCTCTAAGGCTCAGACACACAGATTCACAAGCACTCGTGTTCCTAACACTCCAGGAGTTTGGTTGGCCGTTCCCTACGTCAGCACCAACCTGATCTGAGTGAGTTGCGACCTCCACTCAAATTAGGGGTGCAGGGGTTGCCCGCATTCTTCACCAATCTGTTACCCTGATTTCTGGGGTCCCTTGGGGGACACCTCAATGTACTCCACATGATGGGGAATGGAAACTAGCCAGAGCACAAGCAATAGCAATGCGAGAGGCAGGGTAACCTAGCAGGGTCTTTTTACCCTGTTTTTACGGGGTCAGGCCAAGCCAAAACCAAACAAAAATGTCCAGTAAATGTTTTTATTGAAGGAGAGTCTCATGCAGCAACGCAATCACTCACGCAAGACCTATTAAGAAGCAAAAGAGAGGAAACTGCATAGGGGAATATTGAAGGGGTGTAGCTGGTGTGATACTGCACCTTTGTCCTGAAGTTCTTGGTCCGGGAAAAACAGCAGAGAAGTGGGGCTCAGCACGGAGAGGGCTGAGGGGATCACTCAATGGATGGAGCAACGGTCTGCTGGGATGACGGGGGTGATCCAAAGAACCACTCAAAAACTGGGACTATTTGTAGGGGAAAAAGTACCTGGAGGACTAATCCTTTCCCAGGGAGAACAAGGGGTGTTGGAGTGATAACAAAGCTCCACCATGGTAATTTCCTTTGTGTCATGAGACTGCAAGGTGTTGTCAAAGTCTCAGGATCTTCAGCTGTGTTAGTTTGTGGTGTGACTTCATGTAAATGGTCCTTGCCTGATGGAATATTTGCTCAACTTGGGGCAAACATGCTAATCCCCTCAAGTCAGCGTTTTCGGGCTGAGGACCCTTTGTTTATTGTGGGTTTACACATCTTGTGGTTTCCTGGGGCTACGTGACTGGGGATTTTACTGGCCTGACCTGGTTTTCAGTCTTTTGACCATTGCTGCCTGCCTACGTGCCCATCCAGGGTGACCTCTCAGGCACATTGAACCATATTTTAATATTAAAATTGTAGACCCCGGGATAGCGTTTCTCTAGTGGAATAACAGGATGATGGCCGGCAGGATGATGGCGAGCAGGAGGAAAAGATCTTTTCCTCCCCCCTCGCCATCTCCCCCCCTGCTGCTGGGGCAATCCTGCCAGAGGTGCGGGTGGGCAGATGGTGAGCCTGATTGCACCGGTGGCGGCTGAGGGTATGCAGAGAACAGGCAATTGCTCACTTGGCACATCTCTGCAGGCCACGTCCAAAGTGCGTACATGAGTGGCGGCGGGCGATCTACACGCCCCTCCCGGTTGCTGCCAGCGTCCCCGCACCGCAGCCATGCAGAGAACAGGCAATCTCCCACTCTGCATGTCCTTGCAGGCTGCTTCCGGAGCACCTGCAGCGGCTGTGGTGGAGGGCATCCAGAGAAGAGGCAATTATCTTTCCCCCTCCCTGCCCCTTGGCAAAAGACCAGGGAATGGGAGGGGGAGATAGGGGGAGGCAAGCCCACCCCATGAATAATCAAATTCGTGAAAGTGAAACCTGCAAATGTGGAGGGAGAACTGTATAATTGAATTCTGACAGGTCTCTCAGGGCCAGGTGGCCCCTGCCAATTAAAGAAATCTGCTCCAGGTCTTTGCCTGAATTTTAAATGAACTATCCAAAGTACTGGATCCATTTGGAGGCAAAAGTCCAATACCTTAGATAGCTCCTTTAGAGTTCAAACTAAAACCCAGGGGAAATGACAGGAAAGTCATAATTTGCCACTGACCAGTTCAGAGGAAAGGCAGAGGAGAAGAAAACCAGGGCCAGGGAGCTGAGGTCATCACTCCCGAGGGCATAGTAAGCATCTCAAGAGAACTCTGCTGTATTATTCTATATTTTGAAATATTATTACTTTATATTATTTTAAAACTGTGAATTGACTCAAGTGCCTGAACTGGATCACCAAATGCTATGAACAAACAACATAACTGAATCCTAAACATGACAAAATAAATCCGATTAAACTCAGAGGCGCTTAATTCTGAGTAGATCTGCTCAGGATCATACTATTAGTCTGTAACTGTGAGAGAAAGTGATAGTTGATGTTTTATTTTGTTTTATATACACCATCCAGCCATCATCATTATTATCACTATCATCATCACTATTAGCATCACCACCACCACCGTTGTTGTTGCTGTTTTCAGCCAGAGAAGCACACATATCAAATACTCCCTCCTCATCATAGCCACTGAAGCTGGGTACTTATGCAATTGGTTATTTGTCAACAATGGCTATCTTCCTTCCTCCTGGCCCCTCAACAGGTCATCTGTATTCCAAACTTGGTTTGGGCCTCTTTGGTTACTTCCTCAGATCATGAAGGGGGACAACTGAATCTTGGCTGAATCTTCCAGGGGATGGTGAGGGACAACATGCTGGGGATCCTAGGCCAGCACTAGGTATTTTGCTGCCTAAGGGACAAAAGGGCAACCTGCCAGTTCAATAATCTTGTTTAGATCTTAGGGAAAGGATGGTATATTCCACTGCATGTGAAGGCAGTAGGCCACCTTGGAAGATGTAAGGCAGTTTGCGTGGCACATATAACTCCAGCACCTTGATGCTGCTCTCTTCTCTTCTTCCTTATCTGCTGTATGAGGCAGCAGCCTTGATCTGGCTACTGCTTGGGCTGGTCCTATGGGGAACAGCCCCTGCAGAGAGAGAGAGATCTGATTTGGCAGAGACGGTCCAGGTTAATCCTGTTGTCCTATTTTTTCAGCTGCTTTTAAAACGTCCAACTTTCTCCCTCTACCTCAGCTTACTTCAGGTGCTGATAACTTAGTTCAAAATGCAAAAGTAGCTTGACTTAAATTATTTCAGCAGGGAAGGAGAGGAATCTTTCCCTTCCAGTAGGTTCAGGCAAAAACAAACTGCTGCAGTCTGTCCTAGGTTGTCTGTTCTTTTTCATTAATAATGTTTGCTGTCTTGACCACAGTCTGATATTGCTTGACCACATTACATTTCACAGGCCATTTCCGCATGGGCTTAAAGAAACGGTGCAGAGCGTCCTCCAGGGAGGACGTCTGCACCTGGGAGCGGACTGGGTTGGACCTACTTAGTGTAGTTCCGCACCTCAGCCCGCTCCAGAACGACCCGAAGTGGTCATCCAGCGTGCTTTTGAAAGACCGCTTGAAACAGGTCTTTCAAAAGCATGGAGCGTGCCACTCCGTGCCCACGCTCCGGTGCAGATTTACAGGCTCGCACCAGTGCGAGCCTGCGATCTGCCGGGGGCGGGCTTCAGGCTGGCGAGCTTCAGCGGTTGGTGGAGAGCCTCGACCAACCGGAAGCCGCCATTTTCATCCCTGGAGCAGTGCGGAGCGGCTGCCACTCACTGCTCCGGACCAGCCTGGACCCAAGCGTGGAGCCAAGAAGTCTGGTAAGTACCAGCACGGGGCGATTCCCTTGCCCCGTGCGGAAATGGCCACAGTTTTCATTTGTGAAATGTAAGAGGTCTGTATATCTTGCTGTATCCTCTTGGCTGCAACTTGTGTATGGGAAGGAGCTGGAAGAGGTCTTTTTACATCCAAAACAATGCATTTCATGATCCTAAAATTGGAGTGAGAAAGGGAGATTTATAAAAGCAAACACTGACAGTAGCAAACACATTTGAGAGGTGAATATATAACACTGAAGAGCTATATATCCTAAAGATGATCAGCTTTAACTGCTTTGAAACAAAGGTTGCATCCTCCTGTGTGATATAATTGTCAGGCATTATAGTGAATGCACAGCAGGAGGAGACAGCTGTTGTAAGCAATGGTCTAGCAAGTGTCAGTTCCTCCTCTAATGAAATCCACCCCCTCTTCACTTGCCTCATATCATCCATTTTGATCTGATCTGCCACTCTTTGTTTTCCTTCTTGCCAGAGACACAACCCTGGGGGGATGTAAATGCGCCTACCCTGTCATTGGACTGTCAAGCTCTGTATTGTTTCTTCCACATGAAGGAAAACCAACGTCTCCAATCTGGGCTTAGCTGAAAGCTTCCGGCCACTAATGAGAAACTCTTTGGGTTTTTATTTGCCTGAGCTCCCCAGGAAGCTGATGTGAAATCATCAGCCATTTTTTCTGCAGTGTCAGAGATTACTACTGTAACTAATTCATCTAGAGCAAACACCAAGAAAAGAATTGTGCCAAACCCATTCACGCTCTCACATGTCACAGTGAGAGCATTTACTAATTTGCATCACATTATTGGTGGGACATATTTGTGCTCCTGTACTATGCTTTCACACCTCTATATGGCAGCCTTTTGCTCACATGAATGTTTGCCCAAGTGTAAAGAGCTTCATCCCAAGATCAATTTTCTGCTCTTTAATTAAATCAGACTTGTTGGTTGAATACTAGAAATGAGACTTTCTTTGCAGTGGCACCAATACTGAGCAATTTCTGCCCTGGGAAGATCCATCCAGGTTTGAGCTTTTAAGCATGTTCTGAGACCTTAATTCCAAAAATTGTGCCTGTGAATTTTTGCTGTATGCCAAAGAAAATTGTCCCTTTCCTCAGATTAACTGTAAATTACACACAAAAGCATGTTCCATAGCGCCAATATAATTGTTCTAACCAAGGAAAGCTGTTTCGGAAACACGTTTATTCCAGAACAGTAGTGGAGGGGTGCTTAACCCTTCCTTCACCCATGTTTTATTTACTGAAAATTTTGTGAGCAGATGAAACATGTATTTGAAGTCTAGAGATCAGGTTAGGGAGCGTGGAGCACCTGGAGAGAGACTGATCTGGAATGGAAAAGTGGTGGACAAGGAGGAGTTTTGAGGACAAATGGTAGTCTGGAAGCACTGTCCTCTGTCATTTATCTGCCCTGATCGTCCCTTCTTGATACTGGTTTTGTTTGCTTTGATAAAATAGTGTTGGGGAAGTTTAGTTAGATCAGATCTATGGAATGATGGATCTATGCACATATCAGAAGTTGTAGATCCCCAGCCAGCACACCCAAATGGTGAGGAAAGATGGGAGTTACAATTAAAAAATAAAAACTAAGAGAACAAATTCAACTCATAGCTCACTGAACTTAAGTGTGCTGAACTCAGTCTTGGGTTGTAACCTGTTGTCAAGCTTTTTGTAGATCAGGATTTATATCCCTTTGCCATACATTTATATCCTGTTGCCAGTTTGGGTCCCATATGGGAGAAAAGAAGGATATAAATTAAATAAATATAATAAAATATATTGATCCACATGTTCCATATCTGAATGTCAAAGCTGGTACATCTTTTTGACTTAGCTGGCCTGCCTCCAGCCTAAAGTATGATTTCTGCAGCTTTGCTTATTGAAAGGTTTACCGTAGGGATAAGGGAATAGAAGGCTCCTGCAGCTGTTATTGGATTGCAACTTCCACCATCTCTTACCATTTGCTATGCTGACTCAGGCTGATGGACAATATAGCCCAACAAGATCTGAAGGACCACAGATTCCTCATGCTGGTTTACAGGATCCAGGTAGGCTAAGCTTGTGTCACAAGTACAACTGAGTGGCAGTGCTCCATCAATAATATATGACTTAGCACTAATTTCTCTTCATGCTTCAGTGTGAGCTGTGCTGGCAGGATGCACACACATCTCAGCAGGCTTGAGATGCATTGCAGTTGACAGTGACATGCACTAAATAGCAGTATAGCAACGGTTGTAGTGCTGGGGCTGCATATAAGCAGCGTCAGTAAAGAAGCTACCAAAACTGTAGCTTATACTGACCTCTAGAGGTCAAAAAGAAATTTGCCACAAAACTCACAAAAATATTTTCTTCCTATTATGTATTGAATCTGGATTTCAACAGGCCTGGTCATAGATGACTCCTACTCACTCTCTGTATCCAACTCACTAAAAATAAATTCTGTATCATAACATAAAAACTCTTAGCTTGTTGCAAAAACAGCAGCACCCTTTGTGACACCTTAAGAACTAGCTATTTTATTGTGAAAGAAACATTTGGAAATGTCTCAAACTACAGTCACGTCTTATTTTCAGTCTGACTTACTGATTTCCTTTTTGTTGTATAATTCACATATAATGTATGTAACATGTACTGTGTGAACATATTGATTTGTTCAGTATCACCTGCACGGAGTGTCAGTGGCTCTCCAGAGTTTCAGACAGCGGTCTTTCTCAGCCTCTACCTGAAGATGTTGGGGAATGAATTTGAGGCCATTTTCATGCCAAACTGATGTTGTTCTACCAGAGAACCATGCCCCTCCCATTAATCTACCTTATCTATCTGTAAGTTAGTTGGGCCTCTGCAGGCAGGCAGGTTTGGGAGTCTGTGATGGCACCACGGCCAAGCATTAACAGCTGTCCACAAAGTGATCATTTTTATTAGTGACTTCATTAGGTGCTTTTTTTGGATTAGCTGGGCAGTTTGAAGCTGGGAAAAGATATGAAAGCTGCAAAGAGACTGTGGGAGTGGATTTCGGGGTGTTACAAAATTGCTTACACAATTCTCATAGCAAATGTGGGAAGGAAAAACGAGGGCTCATACATTTCAATTTTCTTTGCTTGCTTCTGTGCTATATAACCCTTGTGAGTCCCTTTTTCCATTGACTTTATATCCAGTCCAAGGGCCCTATTAGCCAGCCATGGAGCATTGGACTGCTGGCCAGCTCAGAATTAATTTTTTATGGGCTCAGTTCTCCTGTTGGCTATAAGAGCTGGGTTTCCATAGCCAAGAAGGACACCAGAGTCATGATTCAACACTGAAACCACTACACTGTGCTGACTTTATACTAACTCTAGGGCACTATATTTTCTCCCATATTATAATACTAACTGCAGGGTACTAGTGCTCACACCTTATGAACCTGCCAAGTCAGAACCAGCCCAAGGTATTGTGTTGCAAGTTGCCCTTGTACAGAAACCAAATGGACTGGCAGCCAATTCTTAATGCAAAATTGTTAATGGATCACCATCCTTCACATCATGTGACAGCAATGCTGGGAGTGTTGCTTTCAAAACATTATGCATTCCATTGCTTGTTGCAAGCCTGAAAGGACAATCCATTGACATTATAATGGGGAGTGTTTTAAAAGTAACTTATTGTAGTGGTCATTGTTTGCAGAGGGAAAGAAGGGGCGTTATTACTTACCTTAACTATGTGAGGTGGCTAGAGATATTTAAAATACTTGAAACCTATTTGAAAACACCGCTTGGAGCAGTTCAAGAGTCTTGTTATGACTGGTCTTTCTTCAACAGTGATCTTGGGATGGCATCTTCCACTATCCCTGAAGACAGCAGGTTAGCTTATGCAGGTTCATAGCAAGTCATGGGGTGCACTGCTCTCTCCTCCAAACCTTTGCTACCGCTTCCCAGCCATTTTCTGCATGAGGTGATAGCTTCAGACAGCCTAATGGGAAAGCCAACCTCATCACTGGGCTTTGACTGGGTTTAATGGGCAACTTCTCAGAGCCAGCAAGGGTCAGCTCTTTACCTTTCTCCATACAAAGTTTGGCTGTTCTTTGAGCCTTTTAAAGATCCCGTTTGTGTCTAAGTCCAATGAACTGCCCCTTGCCACAAGGGAGGAACAGCAAGTAAGGTGTGTGCTTTTCTGCTTGTAGCTACACTGTCTCTCCAGTCCAAGACACTGACACTGCATGCCAGCGAAGATGCAATCTGATATTATTGTGGAAAGAAAGAGAAGCAATTTCTGTCTCCCTGTATTAATGGTGGTCTCAAAATTTTGTCACTCCTATGCAGAACTTGAAAAAGTTCTTTTTTTTTTTTTTGGACCCCAACTCTCATAATCCCTCACCTTTTCCAAGCTTGCTCCTGTGGCAGCATATATTGGAAGCCTTCTTTTCCAGTTAGCAGCACTGAATGTTTAGTTACTAACAAACACCTGGTCAATATTTTAGGGACCCATGCTGATTATCTTTACAAATCACAGTGCAGTTGAAAGACACAACTTCATGCAGCTGAGTCATAGCAGTAGCCTCCTCTGGATATGGCAGGAAAGGCCTGTTCACAGATAATTATAATATGTAATAACCACCTGTCATATAGATTTTGTATCAACCAAATTAATCCAATACATTTCAGAGTAGCTTTGGGGAAAACCAAACTGAACCAAACCAAGATCAGGTTCTATTGAGGGAGCCTTGGGATAGTCAGAAACCATTTATTACTTACAGAGAAAACAGAAACTTCTAGTTGTAACAATTTCACTGGCTACTGGTTGGCTTCCAGCACAGTTCAAAGTGCTGGCTATGACCTGTTAACCTCTATGTCCCAGATGAGGCTGCCCAAGTTCTGAGATCTTTGGGGGAAGGCTTTCTCTCAGTCTTCCCAGCCTAACAGACACCTTTGCTGAGGATATGAGAGAGGGCCTTCTCAGTGGCTGCTCCCAGCCTATGGAATTCCTTTCCATGGAAGGCTAGGCTGGCCCCCTTTCTGCTCTTCTTCCCTGAAAGGAATTGATCTTTCTGGTTAGACAAATGACATTTTGGCCATTAACAGGTTGTTGCAGAAAAGTGTTTAATGGTAGGTGCTTGTAGTTTTCCCCTCCTTTTTTGTTACATTATAAATGCTTTTGGATTGTTTTAATTCAATGTTAGGCTTTAATGTGAAAACATATTTGTTTTAAAAATTGTTTTTCAATGTTAGACGTGATTGGATTTAACTCCTGGAGTCATGTTGTAAGTGTTCTTGAGTACTGCCTGTGAGAATATCAGAATGTGAAAGAAAGAAGGGGAGAAAAGACAGAAAGAAGGGTGAGTTCAGAAAATCCTTTTTTCTTATATAAATTTCTGACCTCTGTCATCAGAAGACATCTCTGTTATGGGTGATTCATGCATGTGTGCGCTTATTTGATATCAGCATCAGCAAATATGTGTAAATGAGTCATCACAGATAAATGCCTCACATGAAATGAATATTTTTCTGTAGAGTCAATCTACACACCCAGCTGCTAGTCATCTTGTAGTGGTGGTGGTAGCTGTTGTTGTGTTCTTTCAAATCATTGCTGACTTTTGGTGATCCTAAGGCAAACCTATCAGTTTTTTTTTCCAGCTGAGAGTGTGCAATGCACCCAAAGTCACCAAATGGCTTCCCATGGCCAAGTGGGAATCGTTGTAGTCCAGTGTTCAAACCACTGCACCACACTGACTCTCTGCTAGTTATCTACTATGGAGTAATTTAGAGAAAGCAAGTGGTGCGGACAGCATCACCTGTTATCACAGCTAGAACCTGTAAGCAACAGGTTAGCAGACTGCTGCACCACCAGAGACCCCGAGGACTGATCAGTCCCAGACATTCTAGCTGAAAGATGATAGTCTCCACAATGGTTGCTTGGATAGTTAGCCAGCTCTCCAATTCCAACCTCACTTTGTCACCCTGAGGGCCATAAAAAGAAAGGAAACATTGAGTCAGGCAGGAGTTTCAGGGTCACAGGTAAAGTATCTGAGCCTACTTGGGACAAGGGCAAAACTTATTGCTGTGCTTGCCTGGATGAGGGCCTGGCCAAGATTCAGGAAAGAAACAGTCAAGCCTCCAGGTTATATATAACCTGTCACACTGAGCTGAATCAAAGCCAAATCAAGATCTTCCACCAAGT
The DNA here is from genome assembly GCA_030412105.1 of Cyclura pinguis. NCBI lineage: Eukaryota > Metazoa > Chordata > Lepidosauria > Squamata > Iguanidae > Cyclura > Cyclura pinguis. The sequence continues at coordinate 47,435,938 of CM059604.1, forward strand.
GCCAGCCAGAACACTTTGGACAATATCCTTGGGGATGGAGAGTTTGGAAATGCTGGCAGTTGGAACCCCTGCTCCAAAAGGCAACTGGCCTAAGTTCTGTTGCCAGAATGTAGCCTTTCCTGAACTGTGGGAATGAGTATTTCATTATGCACATCAGCCAGTTTCTTGGTGGTGGGAGATAAATGCAGGTAGAAATTGGTGTCTGCATGGTGAGGCAAGTTCCAGAGTGGTATTATTTAGGCTCTCAGATGGCAAAATACTTGTGAGCTGGCACTGGATGCTACACATAGGTGAACCAGGAGAACATATGGGTCCCTAGATATTGCTGGATCATAACACACATCAGCCCTTAGTCAATACAGCCAGTGGTGAGGGATAATGGGAGTGGCAGCTCATCAACATCTGCAAGACCGTTCCATATCCTTGCCTGAAATAAATTAAGTAGTGGCCCCTCCACTTATGTGAGGGTTGGGACACAGAACTCCCGCTAAAGTGGAAGAACTGTGAGAAACTCCTTTCCTGTGATCCCCCTTCCACTCCCTTGCCTTTTGCCCTGACATACAAGCCTTCCTTCTCTGTGCTGGGGCCAAAGGCAAGGGAATGGAAGAGCAAGCTCTGGAGGGGAAAAGGAAAGCTTGTGTATGCCCCCCCCCCTTTTGCCTTTTGCTTCAGCGTGTGTTCTCAATGCCAGGACCACAGGCAAGGGAACGGGAGGGGAGCTCCAGAAGGGAGAAGGAAGGCCCACATGTGCCTCCCCTTAACTCCCTTGCCTTTTGCCCAGGTGTGTTTGTCTTCCCTCTCCATGCCCCACAAAACACAAGAGAATGAGAGGAGAAGGGGAGGGGGAAGGCACAGGTGTACCTCCTGGACAATCAAATTTGCAAAGGTCAAAGGCACAAACGAGGAGGGAGGGCTATATTGTATATGAATACAACTGTAGCAATTGCTAACATCATCATTTCAAGAAAAACAATGTCTGTGATGGGAAAACTGCCTACCATAGCAATTGCTGAAGTCTTCCTTTCTGTAAGTTAAAGCCAGTGTACTTCAACTTGGCCCTGAGCTCCTAGCTGAGACTTCACTTTGGCCCCATACAGCCCTCCTCGCTGAACTCAGTAACACTTCTCAGTGAACATGCAGAGCTGCACTGTTAACTTGATTCGAAAGAGACGGAAGGAAAAACAAACTGGGTTGAAAAGAGGAATGGAAAACATTGTGTTATATTTTATTTTTGATAAGCAGTAAGGCTGCAAGAGCAAACGGTTCTATAATGAACTGCTACATTTCTGCACTACCAGTCCATAAGAAATGGTTGCAACTGCTGCATGGAGTCATCCCTATGGACTTGTTTCAAGAAATTGTAATAAAAAAATCCAGGGATTTCAAGCTTTTATAGTGCTGCAGAGACATTTCTGTTTGTCTAGACTGAAGAAAACAGTGTCTTTGGGGGAAAAAAGAGGCTTATACTGTTGTAATTCCATTGTTCTCTATATTATCAAACATTTCCTTTATTAAAAGACTTTCAGGTTTGAGGCCTTCATGTTATTTTTGATTTATTTTTTTTTAAGGCTTAAAAGATGGAAACACTTTAAGGGGGAAAATACTGAATCTAAGGAAACATTTTTTCCCCCCTCCAAGAAGTCTGAATCAAAAGACTCATATAGAAAAGCAGGCCAACTTCTCTGATATTCAATGCAGCTTGGGGCCTGTGTGATACTTGGAGGGTTTTTCTATTATCCTCTATAGGGATGCATGCATGTGGGTAGATCTGGTAAAAAAAAAATGGCAGGGATGAAACATGGCATGATGGCACAAACAAAGAGGTGAAGAAGAGGCTGCTTGTTTTGTGGGTCCAAGAGCCAATGCCCCCAGTTCTCTCATTCCTTTTGGGTAGCCTTGGCTTTAGTACTTACATTTGAGAAGACCAAAAGTAAATTAAAGTATATGATAATAATTTATGATTGGGCCAACTCATTCTGGCTGTTCCTTTGCAGCTTTCAAAAGTTTAATTGAAATGTAACCCAGCCTCCAATGGTGCTGGAGCCATCTTTGCCCTCCCTCAGATCTTGGAGGGCTGCCTCCAAAACACTCCCACTCACCTGTCATAGCTCCAGATCACAAATCATGCCAATCTGTGACTTCCAATTTCTGAGAAACACCTTTTATGGCCTCAAACAGACTGCGAGGGAAGCATAGTTATGTTTAAACATCTGGCTTATGAGAATGAGAAGCAATGATCCATGGTGACTGATCATGTTCTAGACTAATGACAGCCAGCTTTCCCAAATTTCCAAATGATGATTGTAATTATCAAGCAAAGAACTCAATCGTATGAACTCATTCAAGTATAACAAGACACTATTCTGAATCAGTAGCATATTATAATCATTTTGCATACAGTAATAGAGCACTGGAGAATGGCATGCCGAGAAGAAACTCTTCCAAAGCATACAGGTGCTACTTTTTTTAATCTTCTGTGACTGTCAGGAAAATATGCACTTGGATGTAACAAAACAACAGTGATTATTATTTTACTTCCATTAAAAAAGTGAAGAATTTAATATTTTTAATAAATAGGATATTAAACAATGATAAAAGGGATCATTTGGCATACGTTTACTCTGCACAGTAAACCTACACTGTATTTGCAACAGAGATCTGACAGGGAAGACCAACAACCATTTTCTTTGTGGGCCAATAACTGGGATTAGTCCTCTCCCAACTGAGTTGTCCTCTTGTACTGATACCTGTTCATACAAACAAATAAAAACTGGCATTTGTCAAAATAAGACAGAGATGGACAGATTCTCGGTAATAATGATGGCACACAAGGAACTCACTTACATGCAATCCACTTGGAGCCACATCACCACAAACAACCAGCAACAATTCTTTGTGGTACAAGAGGGTACCGAGAGTTTCCCCACACCATTGAGGCCAGCTGATTGGCTGGGCAGAGTTTCTTTTTCCCTTTTGGAAAGCAAGGAGGGAAAGGAATACAAAAATGTCCAGGAGGTTGCACGCAGCCTAGAGAGTGGAAAGTGAATGTTGTCCAGCTGTGAAATAAAATAAACCTGTACATTTAACTTTTTGTTGTTAAAATAATACTTGGACTCTAATTTCTTGATATATAATGTCAGTTTCTATTCTGTCCAGCCTTGTTAAATTCAGCACTCTGAACAGCTCAGAAAAATGGCTACTATTAAAATACTATTTGTTTGGTATTAAAATGCCTTGCATAACATTTCCATAGATTGCCACACTAGACTGTTATCACGCTATTATTCCACTTTCAACATCCTATAGAATCCTCATAGACCCCTCCCTAAACTGCAAACCCCAGGATTCCATAGGATGTTGAAAGTGGAATAATAGCACTATAACAGTCTAATGCAGAAATGGCCATGGACTAGTAGTAACGTGGTGGCTGTTGGGGGCCTGATCCAGCTAAAGTTAAGCACTTTCAGGTCGGAAGCCCTCCAGTACAAACACTGCATCCTCAGTCTTCTGGGAGACACTTTTCTTTCCTCTGCAAATTCACTCTTCTTTCCTCTGCAAATTCCCTTCTCACCAGAGCTTGAAGGCAATGCATGACAAGTAACATTGGCTGTAAGGTGTTGCTTTGGGATAATGCATTATTTTTGTAAACACAAAGACCTGTACAATCACTATAATTTTTATTGTAACAAGTAAGGCATTCCCATTACTTGTAAAACTTTAAGGGGGTCATTTTATGGGATTTTTGCCTTTTTTTTTAATAAAAAAATTAAACTCTGGTTTTGTGAAAATAAGAATAGAAAGAAGGCAAATAGTAACACATTAGTAAACTGATAGTAAAGTGGTTCTCTCAGAGCAATAGTTAATGTGATAATTGTTTAAAATAACCTTTACGCTTCTGTTTCTTTCCTAGGTTAGCCTTAATGATGGTACAGTTTTCTTCTTGGACCAGTACTAACCATGGCTAATGGTAACCATGAACATTTTGGCCAGTGTTTCCAAATTAGCTTCCAACACTGATTTAAAAATCAAACTATGAAGATATCACATTATATATGCAGATATCATATTATATTACTCTTAAACCAAAAATATTGGAAAGAAGGGGAATGTTTCTACAAGAAGGAGGTAACAAAGGGAGGGCATGGAATGATCTTGATCTCCTAACCTGCTAAGAGATCACTAGCATGACACTTCTTCACTGAAACCCATGAAGTTGAGTATGTTTAAATTACTTCTCCCCTGAAATAATGTATTTTGACTGGACTCCGCCCTTTGCTGGAATGCCATCCACATCCTGCTGATCTTGCTTTGTTTCATTCTTAAATAAAAAAGAGAGAGAGGTCTAAAACTGAAAGTGCAGATTGCATTTATTCTCTGCATGGATGGTCCTCATTAAGGTCACGCAAGTACTCAACACGTCAACCAATAGTTCCTACATTCAAATCACATTCAGGTCAGTGAAATGTTAATCATCTTATACAAATAAACCAAAAATGATAATAATAATAATAACAACAACAACAACAACAAAAAAGACAATCAGCAAGGAAAAAAACACCCTAGTTCTAAGTTAACAATGGCAGAATGCTACTGAAACAATGCCATAGAAACCTCACTGAAGCAGGAGTTAAATTCAGGCCACTTCTTAGCAAAGCTCATCACAGGCTTAAAAATATCGATGGTTTTCTTCACTCTCTTCTGTTTTTTAAACTTTGGGTTTGGGAATCAGGTTTTTCCAGTGTGATGTGCTAATTTCAAAAATGCTAATGCAGAAGCGTAAGACCCCACCTGGTAGGATAAAATATATATTTCAAATTCCTCTCAATATTACTGCTGACTGACACCCATTTGCTGGTGATCGGCTTCTGCCTCTTCTTCTTCCACATCTGCATTATATTCTTCAAATGCATCGTCATCTACATCTGGAAGCCCCAATAGCTGTTTGTAAAAGGGGGGGAAAAAGAAATATACTATAAATATCATGTGAAAGGGTAAAACGGAGCAACATCACTGATGTTCAAGAACAAACTTTTCACAGTATTTGGAACACCCCCGGAATTAAGTTAAAATCAAGAGTAGCTCAGTGGCTTGTAGAGGCAAACACGTGTATGCCTTGTGGCAAACATGCATATTCCTTGGGGTATAAAGAAGCATGAGAAATGGATGCCATCTTCAAATGAAGCTGCACTCAGTCAGGACTCAGCTTGGCATCTTTAGATCACAAGGTTGGAAAAGGTTCCTTGGCATTCTGGAATCTAACTCCTTCAATTCAGGATTCCCAAGACTTAAACAATACCCAATGATGGATTTATGCATAAGTTAATTCAGCTATAGCTTTAAGACTCGGACTAAAAGTGGCCTCAAAACCAAAGTAAACCAAACAAACTTGTTAGGATAATGTACATTTGGAGGGATAATTATAGGGACTCTTCAGCTTGATGTAGCTTGGATCTTAGCATGTGTTAATCCTTATCTTGATCATACCTGAGTTATTCAAATTCAGGACCAAGGGCCCCTTGACATTAGACAATAGCACTGTGATTCCACTTAAACAGCCATGGCAACATCCAGTGGAATCACATGTGTAAGGTAAATGCATTGTATAAGTAATAAATAAATAAATAAGTGTGTGTGTGTGTGTGTGTGTGAGAGAGAGAGAGAGAGAGAGAGAGAAGTGATATCATGGGTTTGTATATAAAAATGTTGCTTAATTAATTGTGCAAGGGTGAGGTTGAAGGGGAGAGAATGGAGTGTTAAAGTGAATGCTGTTCAGTAAAATGTTTGAGGAGATTGTCATGAGACAGTTAGTGAATGGCAGAGTTTGAGTCTGAGAAGAAGTCAATGTTGCCTGTGGTTTGAGAAGAATGCAGCTGGAAATGTGTTTGGGAGGGCTTTGAATGAGACCAGAGACCAGGAGGGAGAGAAAAGAGTTTGAGTTGTGTGATTATAAGGGTCTGATTTAGCTTAAGAGGACAAAATGTGGTATTTTAAATGTTGTTTTGTGTGTGTGTGTGTGTGTGTGTGTGTGTGTGAAAACAGCACATTATATATGTGTATACCCATCCACCCATTCACTCACTTTTGGCCTCTGGAATCACTAGCATTCTGAAAGCCTGGTTTCAGACAAGATGTCTGTGGTGGCAGCATTGAAGGTAGAAGAGTGGTGTCCTGCTGGAAATAAAAATAGTAGAGGTTCTCATGGTAACCTTGAGGGCATTTAGACTGACCCTGCCACTGGGGGACAGGAGCAAGTCCCTACATGTGGCAGGGATGGGGGGAATTGGAGAAAGCCCTCACACTGGGTGTTTGCAGTGAATGCTGCGGAAGGCACTGCAGTTGGTGAGTTAAGTATAAAGACTCCCACATTTTGCTATAGTGGTGGGGTTGCCTGAGGGGAGTCCTCACAGTTGATGGCACTTGTGTGATTGCCTGAGTAGAAAGCCCTACACATGTTGTACACAGTAGTAGGATAAAGGTTGGGACCTTCAAATAAAGTATGCAAGTCCCACATTTGGTATAAGCAGCAGTAGGATATAAGCAGAAATCCCCACATTTGGGAGCTGTGGTACAATCACTCAAGAGTAATCCCCACATTTGGTGGAAGCATGGTAGGATACAAACCAAAAGTCAACTAAAAAGTGAGCCAAATTGTATAATACAAAGCAGAAGTGCGATTAAATACAGAAGTGAGATTGAAGAAAAGTGTTTGAGAGAAAAAACATGGCAGAAATTTGGACTTCAAAGAAGAGGCACTGATTGAGAAGTGCAAGACCCTGAACCTGACTTATGAAGGAAAAACTGCAGAGGAATTAAAGGTGATTTGATTAAGAATCAAGTTCCAGACCCAAGTGAGGCAAGCATAAGTAAAAACCCAGAATACTCAAGCCCTGATTCAATACAGTTGGAAATTTTGGGAGAACAAAATAAAATTAAAAACCTGGGATTAGAATGAGAAGAAAAGGTAAGAGAAAGGAGATTTTAGGCTAGCTAAAATAAATAAATGAATGAATGAATGAATGAATGAATGTACTACAAAAAGTACTATATCTCCCAGAGATTTTGTGGCTTATACACCTGATGATGATCCAACTGAAGAAAACTTGGTTGGAAAATTAACTACAGGAAGTAAAGCAGAGCCCTATGTAGCTTCATTCATCTCAACTCATACGCAGGAAATAAATAATTTTAAACAGGAGTGACACAAAGACAGCCTGACAGCCCTGAAACTGGTAGCACTGTCTGAGGCAATTCCAGTTACCGAAGAAATGAGGGAACAATGGAAGAAAGGTCTACTTTATAGATTATGGATGCCTAAAGAAAGATTTCTTGATAATGAGCCTCTTAAAAGTGAGCATGCACAGCCTGTGGCAGATGCTTTGTCGAAAATCTTCATGAGGTTAAGATTTCCTTACGAGATCCTGACAATCCAAGGCAGTGCTTTTGTGAGTGAGATCATGCAGTGTCTTTGGAAAGCCTCTAGCCTAAAACATTTGAAAACAATAACCTACTGTCTAGCTACTCATGGCCTGACAGCATGTTTTCAATGCAGTTTTGAAAGGCATGATAAAACGCTATATACAAGATCACTCAAATCATTGGGATGAGTGGCTGGGATGTTTTCTGTTTGCTGATAGGGGAATTTCCTAGGAGTCTACAGAATCTTCCCCCTTTGAATTAATGTTTGGAAGTAAAGTATGGGAACCACTGGAACTTATGAAAAAGTCATGGGAGGACAATTTATGTGAAGAAAAGTCCTCAGCAGTACAATATGTGGTAAGGTTCAGAGATAAACTAAATGAGATGATGCAAACAGTGCAGCAAAACCTTAGCCTAGCTTAGCAACAGCAGTGTGGATGGTACAGGAATGCATGGATTTAGTGAAGGCCTATATACTCAGAAAGCATAACAAATTACGAGCTAGCTGTGAAGGACCCTTTGTCATCAGAGATAACCTGGACAACTCTGATCTATGCCATATCTCTAGGAAGCAAAGATCATGTTCATGTTATGCAGAAGGAGGGAGCCCACAGTACCACACCTCATTGTCTTTCTTGAGGGTGACCCTGACATGTTGGAGGAAGGATGCAAAAACCTATCAAAACATGCTAAAGTGTGGACTCTGAAATCAAGAAGGCCCAGTGTGTTCAAATCTCACAGACACTGGGAATTACCCTCCTATAAAATCAGCACCATGCAGAGTGAATGGTGGCATGCTTAGCATTGTGAAGCAGAAGAGGTGTGAGATGTTGGAATGTGGAGCGAAGCACCCAAGGGCTGACTTAGGTTGCAAATTAATTGCAAGAGGGAGGAACTACTGTACTGCAAGAGTGCTTGAGAATTATGTGGGCACTGAAGAAGTTGCACCGGTTTGCCATGCTGACAGCACAGACCACTGATTTAGTGGACGAAGAGGAAGAGCAATACCAAGCTTCAGAGATGCAAGGGAAACTGGCATGCACACCAGAGAGACTCCCAACAGATTGAGAGGAAGAAAAGCAACAACAGGATCTGCAACAGTGCCAGTGTGACTCCCAAAAGATCAATAAGGTGTGGAAGAAGAGGAAAAAGGCAGTGTTCTTCCTGATGGCTGCTCCAGGTCTGGTGCAGAGACTGTGGCCATTTCCGCACTAGCCTCTTATAGCGTTATAATTCCACTTTCAACATCCTATGGAATCCTGGGGTTTGCAGTTTCGGGAGGGGCCCGGCGGCCTCTCCCGAAACTGCAAGCCCCAGGATTCCATAAGATGTTGAAAGTAGAATCATAGCGCTATAACAGGCTTGTGCGGAAATGGCCTGTGTTTAAGCTGACTGGATAGAACTCTATGGACACTCCTGTCCAGGGAGTAAACCCAGGACTTTATTTTTTTTGAAAACTCCATATACTTCTTGGGAACAAGAAATATACTACACTTGGTAATAAATGTGGGGATCACTCTCAAGTAATCCCATTACTGTCACCAAATGTAGGGATCTCCACTTACATTCCACTGTTGTCTACATCAAATGTGGGGATTACTCTTGAGTAATCTTACCACTGCCACCAAATGTGGGGATTTCCACCTTTATCTGAGGACTCCATCCTTTATCCTACCACCGTAAACAAGTGTGGGGCTTTCCACTCAAACAATCACACCAGTGCCATCAACTGTGAGGATTCCTCTCAGGCAAACCGCCTCACTACACTGTATCCAAATGTTGGGGTCTCTACACTTAACCCACTAAATGTGATACCTTCCACAATGTTCACTGCAAAAACACCAGTGTGAGGGCTTTCCCTGATCCTCAGCCCTGCCACATGTGAAAACTTCCTACTGTCCCTCTTATGCGACTCCAATGGCAGTACCAATCTAAATGTCCTCCAGGTTTCCATGGCTACTAACCTCATACTCACCTCATCCATCCATCAAACAACATTTTTATATAGAAACCCATGACATCAAACCTACAGAAAGAAGAGTGCTTTCGCCCTGGTGACCTCCATGCATAGCAGAGGCTTTGCTCTTCAAACTGCCACCCATCACTCACAGACAGTGATGAAACTGACAATGAAGATGAAGGGTGCCAGGAGTATAGCTATGGGGGGAGGCAAAATGGGGGCACTCGGCCTCCCCCAAATGAAATTTTCCTTCAGTCTCCAAATTTTTTAGCACTGCAATAACTTAAAAATTTAGTTGAATGTTTAGAAATACAGTTTCATTTGTGGGTTTCATTTTCATGGATTTGATTATCTGTGAGTTTCTCTAGCCTCCACCTCTCCCCTCAAGCTTTTCTTTTCTATGGGAACCTTCCCTCTTGGTGGCTGTAATCTGGCAAATCAGTCCATGTGAGCCCTTTAAAAACCTGCCTCTGGTCCTCCTCTTCCTCCTCTACCAGCTTCTGCCTGGCCAACTAAGGATGGATTGCAGCCTGATTTCTCAGCACCACAAATCCTCTTCCGATGCCCCTATCCCACTCAAGGAAGGAGATGGGAGAGACAGAGAGGAAGTATAAGGCCACCATGCCAACCTACCCTGTATCCCTCTCCTTTCCCTGACCTAGTTTGCACCATCGGTGCCCACTCTCCCTGCCATGCTTCAGCCCCCTTCCCACAGACAAACACACACATTTTGATATTTGTGGTTTCCCCAGTTTTGCATGGATCCTGTGCCTCTAACAATGAAGAAAAGGGGTTGTGCGAGTTGCCAGTGGAATACACACATAGAAAATCATTCACTCTTGTATTTGCTATGTCTCACTCTCTGCAATAGCAGACATTTTGGGAAGTAGAGTTCTTAGTGGGCAGAGCCAATGGCTTCATACTCCCATCCATTGAAACACCCCTACTTGCATCCCAGGTCTGTTATCCTTTGTGTACTGCATCTCAGTCCCAGTTTTGAGAAAAAGATAGAGTATAAATAAAGTTAACCAATCAGTCATATATTGACTCTTTACTCCCTACACCTCAATGCCCTTGTTTTGTAATCTACCCTATATCCCACTAGAGACAGTATTATGCTCTCCTAACTCTTCTGTTTATTATTCTCAGACAGAGAACAGAAGAATAGGTCTTGTGAAACCCCACAAGAGAAAGATCAGGGGCCTGTTTACACTACACAATACAGCACTATTATTCCACTTTAATTGCCATGGCAACTTCCTATGGAATCCTGGGGTTTGTAGTATGGTGAAGCACTGGAGTACTCTGTCTGAGAATTCTAGATGCCCCTCCCTAAACTGTAATTCCTTGGATTCCACTGGACGAAACTGTAGCAGTTAAAGTGAAATCACAGCACTATAGTTGCATTGTCTGAATGGGCCCCTGGAAATAACTGCACTACAGTCTTGTATAGCCAACAACTTCACAGTTGTTCAGACACACCACACCATCCCTTGTCCCCTGTCCATCAAACCATATATAGTTCTTCACCCAGTTGGGAACCATTTTGTTTTCCCTCCTGTCTCACATGGTAATCTCCATTTAGAAATTAGAGAACTAAAGTGGCAGAAAAGTAAAATGAGCCCATTTGAAACAAACGTAAATTTCATAGACTTAAGAGAACTTTAGAGAAATTATGATGGCCATACATTGTATTCACTATCAGGCACATTAGGCTGAAACCACTGCTGAAGGAAAACAGGCACTTACAGGTCTGAATGATTTGAGGACTTTTTCCAGTATTTCATGGAGTGTCTTTTTACCGCAGGAAGAGATGTAGTCCTGAGCCAACTGCAGGAAAGGCAAGCAGTCCTCGCTTTCACTCCAAACATGCTAAAAGGGAAGACAGGGGACAAAGCAGGGGTTAAATAAAACCCTGAAATGGGAAGGATGAGGGGAGACTGTGGCACTTTAATGTGATTTGAGAGCTGCAGTAAGGAGCAAGCTAAAAATCTATGAAACCCCACCTGATTGAATAGTGGTCACCATCCTACTCTCTGCTTTCTGGTGACTATGCAGCTGAGTTCAAGTCATGTCTTTATCAAGCATATAGGTCTGCTACATATATTTCAGAAAATACCTACTTTTTTTGAGAGGGGTAGCATATAAAAACCTGACCTTGCCCAAACAAACAAATGGAAGATGTGACTATTAGTGTGTTTTATTAAAAAAAAACAAAAAACCACCTGAGGAAGGAACCATTAGCTCTGAAATGTGTTGCTTAATGAGCCATTATTAAAGATTTCCTATTTTCCTATAAACACATACTTAGAAAGGAGAATATAAAAATAGCACCTCTAAAGCCCTTTCTAAAACTCAGTTGGAATAAACAAGTCTTTGCCTGTCAACAGATGAATAGCAAGGAGGGGGCCATTTTGGCCTCCCTAGGAGGAGAGGCCCAGAGCCTTGGGGAAGCAATCAAGAAGACCCTATCTTGGATTCAACTTCTGGCAGGCCAGCCAGGCAGACACTTTGGCTGCAGCTTTCACAGTAAAAGTGCCAGCCAGAGAGATCTTAAAGGGGGAGTGGAGAAATATGCAATACCCTTCAAGGTCTAGAATTCCCATTACTTGCATTTACTGCCCAGTAAACACATTATGAATGAGAAGGACCAAGAGAGTGACATCTTGCCCTTGCTATGAAATGTAGCTAGATCTGAGGATCTGATGGCCTCATGCTGGCAACTTGCTTTTTTTAAAGAAAAAAAACCCCACCCTTGATTAAACCTTTGGAGTTATAAAAGTGAAGAATTCTTCTCATGAAAAAGGAACATAGAGACTCCACACCTGCCTTCTTTCTGCAATCTAGAACTGAGTAAGTCTGTCTAACCCACAAGATGAGGAAAAATAAAAGAGAAAATTGGTGACTGATGTCCTCAGAAGAGCATAATTAAGCACTTATGTGCATATATTTTGTGAACAGACTAAACTACATTTTATTTGCAAGATGGAATTGGATTTCAATAGTGTGAGAGAAGTTACAGTGCGATAAAGTACAGACATTATCTATTTGATGTTGATAAAACTGGCGTGTTAGCAGCTTTTGGCTAGACATTAGAGAAAGTGCAGTACTGTATTTAATGAAAAATGGAAACTTCCCATGAATGCTCTCAGGACTTTTTACAATGGATGATGGAGGAGCTACACATGGAACTCCTAAACTTGAAGTGGAGTATCACAGAAGCCCTGTGGAATGAAATCTGTGAGATCAAAGAACTGTGGGGAGATGTAAGAAAAGAGGGGGACACAGAAGTTAGCAATAAAGTGAAAGAGGGTGAAAATCATATGGAGAGACAAATTCCAGCTGAGGTAATGGAGGGAGCTAATGAGTTGAGAGAGATGTATGATCAAGCAGATTTGGTTTGTTTAAGGGGGTTTACAGTCCAAGAGGGGGAGAAGAAGGATGTTAATCTCCAACTGATATGTAATCAAATTACTTTGACAGTTGAACAAAGCCAATTTAGCCTTATGGTTGAAAGGGGTGAGAGAAAAAAGATTTTAAGAGGGTGCTGTTTCAGAACAATTGTTCTAAAATACGAAGTGGGAAGGAATTCTAAATAGTGAATCTGAGAAGATGGGGAGGGTGAAGTCCATGGACAGGATGGTTACAAGGGAAGAGGGGAGTTAAAGTCAAAATGAAATAACGTATATAAGATAATGAAAACTGGATAGGCTTAATAAATGCTGTAAAGAATTGTACAATATAAAATGGTATAGAAATATATGGTTTTAGGGATGCCATATAATACGTAAGAGACCTACAGTTTTAACTTGGGAAAAAATAATAAAGTCAGCAAGTAGCATTTAGTATTAATGTCATTTATCACGTAATGTCATTTATCATATAAACGTAGTATGACATAGCATGTAACAGAAAGTAATAATGAGATACTATGCTAGATATGTTAACCTTGGCAGAAGAAAGTTCACACGCTCCCCCTTTTTTTGAAAGCAATTTGAGGGTCTTGAATCAATGAGACTGCTATAATCTGTTTAAAGGGAGGAAAGAAGTTGATTTTTTTTTCTTTCATTTTCTTCCTCTCTACTGTTTAATTTCTAATTCATACATTTTATGTTTTCTTTATGTTGTTCTTTTCTTTCATGTACTTGTAGAGTTTACTGTTTTTGGAAATTACTAATAAAGATATCCTTTTTTTAAAAAAAGATCCTACATCACATCCCTATCAGACATGTCTATGAAGGCGGTGGAACTGAGAGAAGGGCCTCTTTTGAGGATCGCAGGGCCCAGACTGCCTCAGACAGGGAAGTATAGTCTGTCTGATAGCCTTGATTTAACCAGTATTTTCTTAGTAACTTTCCCAAGTTCCCTGTTTCTCAAATAGGCAAAAATATAGTACTGATAACGGTCACAAATCCCTTTGGTATTTCTAGTACTCAGTACTTGATATTTTCCTGACCTTAATGAGACTAATGTACCATTCAGTAAGCACAACCATTCTTTTATGCCCTGCATACAATGTTGGCTGGGATGAAGATATAAGTACAATATTGATCTAAATGAGTCTGCAGTTTTTCAGAACAAGAAAAGTAAGATGTGGACAAATGAAGCCACTTAATAAGGTTACAAATTGTCTAGTTAGTAAGGATTGAAGATTCATGAGGACAAAAGCCAAGGATATGTTACTCAATGGAAAAGATGATGAACCAGGACTCCGAATACCAACCTAGTCACAATCATGGTATTTAGGGGAGAAAGAGCTGCCGAGGACAAGGATGAAACTCCTTTCCAGTGAAACTATACTCTGTTCTATCTACAGTAAGAAAGCTATTCAAGCCAATGAAATCAATATGTGAACTTTACTGATGAATTTACAGAGATGTTAATGATATCAATGAATCATAGTAGTTTTTCAGTCTGTGTATATTTTGTTGAAGGAGTTGTTACTGTGGAATATTGATGGATTTGTCTAAACTCTTTTTTAAAGAGAATATTCTTTCTATGAAGATTTGTCTATTACCATTATTTTTGCTCTGCCACTAGTTAATTTTTGTTGTTGTTGTTGTTCTTCCAGGTCTTTTAAGTATTGGCTATTTTAATCCCTATTACAGGTGTGTGGTTTTAATTACTGCTTTATTTCCTGTTTGATTTCAGGTCATGTTTTTTACTATATTTTAGTATGTTGGTTCTACATTCTATTTTCAGTATTTCAGCTTGGTCTGTGTTTAGAGTTATTGAGAAAAGAGAGTGAAAGAAAGCAAGAAAAAGAGGAAGAACAAAGACAAGACAAAGATGGGAGTAAGGACAAGGATGATGAATTGAGAGCCACAACAGGTGGACTATTCCGAATTTGAAAATTTGAATGGATTTGAAATATTTAATTTGGAATATTAAAGGTTTGAACATTGCACCAAAAAAAAATCCACTATTTGAAAAAAAAAAGGTTACGATGTTAGGAAGAGGGTTTCTAAATACATACAAAGCCCAAAATTTGGTAAGGAATTTATCCCACCATCAACTAAGAAAAAAAGGAGTAGTTGTGTATGTTAATTCTAATTTATCTTTGGAGCTGAAATTGAAGAGCAAGAGGGTTGATATGTTGGAGTTCAAGCTGAGAACAATGGATTAAAACTTTAATTGTAGGAGTATATGCACCAGTGGAAAACAAAGTGAGTTTTTATGAGAACTTATTAGAGAAACTAATAATGCTGTGAGATTGGAATGGTGTCATTAACCTGCAATGTAACAGACAGTCTGAAAAACAGACTAAGATTCAAAAAGGGAAGCTGTCCAGGAATTTTTGTTTTTGTGATGATTGAAAATCTGGAGTTGAAGCATCAAGATTTAAATACAGTAACGCCAAGGACTATACCTTTTTTTTTTTTTAAGAGAAACACTTTTTTCAAGAATTATGTTTTTGATTTCAAAGACTATGGCCATGGATATAAAAAAAGTTGATATTTTACCCAGAATTTTGTCAGATCACAACCCAATAGCTTTAATTTTTGAAAGGAAAAGAGTCAAAAGGCTGTTGGACACTTAATGATTTGTTACTGCAGGAAGAAATGGTGGTACAGGACAGTAAAAAACCCCTGAGTAACTCTTTTTTTGAAAACAACCTAGAAAGGGCATGGAAATTAGAATGGTATGGAATACCAGTAAGGCATTCATGAGGAGTTGTTTAATACCACAGAATGTAGGAATCAAAAGGAGTTGCCAGGAGAAACTGCAACTGCTTTTAGATGAGATCAAGAGAAAAGGAATTGAAGAATTCACCTACGGACAAGAGATTGCTCAATCAAATTAAGATTTTGGGGAAACAGACATCAGTGATGACAATGAGAGGCTAGAATAATTTAAGCATGAAAGTGGAATAGCAGCAAAATTCCAGCTATAGAAGACTGCTTGTTTAAGCTGATAGGCTTAGCAGAAATAGATAAATGAACTAATTTGTTGAGAGAAAAAAACATTGGTGACATTTGTGAAAGAGTGGGATCCATTAATACACTTTTTGAAAGACAAAAAACTTATCTTTTTTTTGGAATATCAATATATTGTAAAAATTAGCATTGGGGATTGTTTTTAGAGGATATATGACTAACAGAAGTTGATTTATTATTATATACAGCCTATGTTGGAGGAGTTGGAAATCAATTTCAGAGAGAGTTTATCTGTTTTGTCTGTGTTATGTGGTATGACTATGTTTTTTCTATTGTTGCTAATGTGGTAGATGTTTACTGGTAATTGTGCAGACATGTAGTCTTGTAGTGCTGTGATGGACAGTTTTATATTATGTACCATTTAATTTTTTTTTAAAAAAACTTAATCTATCTTAACTACATTCTGATGTTGCTTGAACACATTTTTCCCAATTTTCATCTGTGAAAATGTTAAGAGAATATGCAGGTCAGAGGGTATATGGTGCAATCAGTGGTAGTTGTACCTTTACCAACTCTTTGGTTCTAACTATACCTCAGCATTTTCCAGGATGTATTAAACTGTGATGTCAACATGATTTGCAGCATTCAAAAAACAGTTCATGTTTTGGAAAGGAAAGGAAACAAAAGAAAACAGAGAGTTTCTTCACCACCTTTCTGCCATGACAGGTATGGGAAAAGCCTATGATTTCCCATGAATAATATTAAACTCAGTTTAGTTGTTCAAGTCCCATCAAGGGCAGCTGAAGTAACTGAAGAATATTGACCTTCCTAGCATTAAGATTGGAAGCCCTCCCTAAAAAAGATGCAGGTTTTCTCCAAAAGTAGGCAGATCTAAAAGGGGATTAATTCCAAAGTCATTTCTGAAAGGTTTGTTACATAAGCACTTTTGTAATTAGATTCCTAGGGATAGAAGCATAAAGATATATAGGTATAAATAGCCATTTCTTTCTTAGAGTGGATCTATACACTCTTCTGCATTGCCCATATCAGCATTATGGATCACACAGAACACACAGAAGAATAAAGTAGTAATGCTATGTCTGGAAACTGTATGTTTCCATGTGCTTTCATTTAAACACACACACACACACATTGTGGATAAGTTTAAATACTTACTTCCCTAATAATCCCATTTTTCTGTCTCAGAGGATTCTTTGCACCTCCTAACCCGTTAAAGTATACCATCATCTCAATTTAGCCTGAAGAGGCACAACCCAGAAAAAAACTTTCTAATAGGAAAAGCATTAACTGATGCTGCTGATTACATAAACTAGCCCTGGGAAGTAATTATGTAGGTAGCCAAACCAAAAATCTAAAGAGCTTGTTTGAAACCATTTCAAGATACCAAGTGTTACATGCCTATATAACCTGAGATTTCAGTGCCAAAGCATCTGGGCAAATATCTTGGCCTTGAATATTTCAAAGTAGGATAAATCAGAATATGGTCGGCCCTCCATATCTTCAGATTCTCTACCAACAGATTCAACCAACCAACGCTTGAAAATATTCAGTCATCATCATCCAAAAAGCAAACTTTGATTTTGCCATTTTATTATATAAGGAAAGCCATTTTTGCTACTCTACTGTACATAATTGGACTTAAACATCCACAAATTTTGATCTTCATGGCAGGTCCTGGAACCAAATGTTAGCAGATACTGTAGGCTTACAGTACTTACTGTAACGTACTTACAGGTAAATACAGGGATAATGCTTGGAAAATACAAAATACACAGGTAAAGATGCACTTTCCTATTCTTCATAGGAGAAATGAATGTCAATTTTTTTTATCCTATCATACACTTAAAATATTAAAATCTCTCAGGCAACCAGCTAGAACACAGAAATGGAATCAGTGTCACATCTCAAATTCCAAACCTGTATAAAAACAATATTATACAAGAAAATGGTTGGTTGAACAATGGTTCAGTTGGGACAACTGACTCAGCCCCAAGTGTGTTTGGGGCCCCCAGAACATTTGCTCGCTACCCTGTCTTTTTCTAAATCTGTAGCCTTTTCACATAACGTATAGTGCTGTGATCTCACTTTAACTGTGATGGCAATATCCTATGGAATTCTGAGATTTGCAACACAGGGATTTTAGAAGCCTCAGCCAGAGAGTTCTAGTACTTCCTCAAACTACAATCCCCAGAATTCAGAAGATGCAGCCATGGCAGTTAATGTAGAATTATACTGCTATAATTCTGTAGTGTCAAAAGACCAGAGGCATCACAGCTAATACCAGAATATGTGTGTGTGTGTGTGTGTGTGTGTGTGTGTGTGTGTGTGTTGTGCTTGCTCAGAAGGAGTCAGGGGACTGGAGTAGAGAAGGGGAACTTTGGGGTAGTGCTTGAGGGTTTTGGAAACAATGTTGTTGATCTCACAGAATTCCTTCAAGATCTACGCTGTTGTTCCCTTCCTTGGTCCCTCATCCAGCATCCAGAATGCTGGCCTCTGAGCCATGTCATTTCCCTCTTCTTCTGCTGGGTTTGGCTGCCACCTGCTGCTGCTTCCTTTGGAAAGTTGCTACTCTCTACCAGGATAGGGTGCTTGTCTGTGCAGGGGTGGGGGTGGGACTTTCTTTGCTAAGTCAGTTCTTGCCACACTGCTAAGCTCCCTTCCCCACTCTCTGTTCCAACTCCAGCATGCTGCAAACTGAAGACTCTGGTGTTCAGCACTGCAGCTTCTTTTTTCTCAGCAGTGCACGGGGGTAGGGGGAGGAATGGCAATCTAAGGCAGCAGAGCATAGCAGAGGAAAGGAAACCCCACCTGTATCAGTCCTTTCAGATTGTAAAGGCTGATCAGATGTTGCCTGGATTAAGAGCAGTAGGGACTGTTGCACCTGAGTGGCTGCCCAGGCTGCTCTGATCAAACCCAGAAGCTGTGTTTCCTTCAGCAATTCAGTTTCTGGCCCCCCAGCTTCTGACTTTGGCCATGGAGTGCTCCACCCACAGCTCCCTTGACGTACCTTAATCCTATATTGTCTTCACTAAGGTTCTCTCACTTTCCAGCTGTGCTCAGAAGAGGGAGGAGGTAGAATGAGCAACTGCTCCTATGCCTCTGCCTCCTGGAGAGTAAGTGAGAGGACTCAGAGCCCCCAGAGCCTGCCACCAAACCAACTCCTTTTTCTGTGTTGTTGTTGTTGTCATCATCATCTCTTACCCACCACTCCCCATGGATCAATGTGAGGAACAACAATAGATTAAAATACAACACTTAACATCAGTTAAAAACATACAGCATCAGTTTAAAAGAACATATGAATCCAATACATATTAAAACAGTCAGTCCATACTTTAAAATTCATAACTTAAAAATCATCTGGATATATCTGCCAGAAGAGACCGGTCTTTAATGCTGTTTTAAATTCAGACAGCATGTTTAGCTATCAAATCTCTCCTGGCAGATCTTTCCACAGTCTAGGGGCAGCTGAAAAAAAGTCCTCTGTCTGACAGTTGCCAACCTATTCTTATCTGACTGGAGTAAGTTTCCCCGGAGGAGCAGAGCATCCAGGGTGGATTATACAGGAGGAGGTGATCCTGCCAGTATCCTGGAACCAAACCATGCAGGGCTTTAAAAATGACAACCAGCACTTTGTACCTTGCCCAGAAACCAATTGACAGCCAGTGGAATGATTTTTTACTATTGGTGTAATATGATCACTCTTAGATGTACCAGTAACCAATCTGGCTGCCATGTTTTGAACTAAGTGAAGTTTCTGAATATGGTATAGAAGTAGGCCAATGTATCTTCGAGGTTACCACTGTGTGCACTACCATCTTTAGAACCTCCAACTCTAAGAAGGTGTGCAGCTAGCAATAGGCACACCTGGCTGTCACATCTATCTAAGCTGTCGTTTGGAGTGATGGATCCAGAAGCACTCCCAGGCTGCAAACAGAGTCATTCAGGAGGAATGCAACCCCATCCGGTACTAGTTGATACACTTTCAAACCGAGGTTAGGACCTCTAACAGTAAGCATCTCTGTCTTATCTGGATTCAGCTTCAGTTTTTTCCCCCTCATCCAGCCCATTATTTCCTCCAGGCATTCAGAGAAGACACACTATCCTTTGGTGAGGCTGTTTTTGAAAGCATGGGGCAATATATTTGGCTGTCATCAAGATAATGACAGCAAACGGCTCTATGCCACTGGATGAGAAGCAGCTATGTCCTAACACCACAATCTGGAATCTACTTGAGAGACAGGACCAGAACCTCTGAGGCACAGTGCCTCCAGTCCCAAGACTCCTCCGGCATTTCAGAAGGATACCATGGTCAGTGGTACTGAATGCTACTGAAATGTCCAAAAGCACCATCAGGGACACACTCCCCTGTCAATGTTCAGGCAAAGATCATCCACTATGGCAACCATAGCAGTCTCAGCTCCGTATCCTGCTCTGAAGCTGATTCAAAATTAATCTAGATAACTGATACTATGCAAGACAGCCTGGAATCAAGAGAAAAATGCTCTCTTGATCATCTTGCCCAAAAAAGGGAGATTTGATACTGGTCTATAGTTGTTAAAGTTCAGGGGGTTCGAGGTTTTTTTTTTTAATAAGCAGATGTACTACTCATTTTAAACAAGATGGAAAATTTCCCACCCTGACAGATACATTAATAGCACATTGCAATTCAGATCTAACTGCATCTCCTCCCTGGACCAGCCAGAAAGAACAGGGATCAAGAGGACAAGTTGTCTTCCTTACTGATCCTACTAGCTTGTCCTCATGTGTGGTCTCTCCCACTGAAACTGATCCAGTGTAATCCTACTCATGGAGTTGCAGACACCCCATTGTCAACTTCTGCCATAACAATGGCATCTAAGTTGGTTCTTATCTAAAGGATTTAAACTGAATTTACTTTGGTTCAGGCTGGTATCATAAGAAAACTGTTCCCCTTCCAAGCTTACCAACCGTGGTTTTAGTCCCTGTAAGTACCTTGCTCTGCTCCTACTATCTTCTGTACAGATTCTTTCCATTCGTTGTGGAGATAATGTTTTTGGGCTGCATTTTTGCTGTTTGAGGAAACTGCACACCCATTTTGCCTCTCATCCCTTTTTCTCTTTACACCAATTCTCTTCACATTCAATCTATCTGTTACTCCTGTTTCCTTACTACTCTCCTATCATTCTTCCTACTTCCAACCAGAAATGTAGCTACTTGGGAGGGGGAAGGAAAATGACAGCATTGCCCCCCCCTCTAAGAATTCTCTCCCCACATGAAATTTTCCTTTAGTCCCCAAATTTCTAGCATTGCAATAACTTAAAACTTCAGTTGATCATTCAGAAATAAAGATTAGGCATTCAAATAAAAGGAACAGGCAGATACCAAGAAAATGTGAACATAGCAAATATCAGAGTTCTAGGTGTGAACAGTTTTCAATGTTTCACTGTCTATAATGCTAGAAATTTGAGGACTGTTTAAAAATTTCATGCGGGGGCAGGGGCAAATTTTTACAGGAAGGCAATGCCTCATTTTGTGCCCCCCATAACTACACCCCTGCTTGAATCACAAATCTGTTATCCTCCAAGTATCCCATCTCACTTTTTCTTCTCTTTACTCACTACTTCTCCCTTACTCTTTTTACTCCATCTCTAAACAGCTTCCTTTTCTCTTTGTGTACCATAACTACTGAACTTTACCATTCTCTTTTTCTCATCTCACAAATCTCTAGTATCTCTTCCCCCTTCTTTATTCCCCCCTCCTTTTTCACCCAGTGTTGGTTTTGATAAGTTGAAAGGGAGGCATCTTACCCTTCACGGCATGTAGCAAAACATCTTAGGCCAGCCCTGTATGAGGCTAATTTCTGAGGATGGAGGCAAATACATTCCTTGGCAAAAGATTCTCCTTTCTGGAAATATTTGCTTGGCTAATACTTGTTTTGTCTTGTGTGGATCCCTAAGCAGTTTTGATCCTGTTTGGTCTGTCTCCTTACATGCCTTGTTTAGGGCAAGTGAGGTGCTCTTTAGAGTAAAAAATATTCAGAAAAATAAGTCACCGCTCATTTTACAAAATGGTGTGAGAAATGGCTGTTTTTGAAACTGCTTCAGGGCCTAGACACCTTATTTCAGTCCTGCATGAGAACCACAAATACCTATCTGAAAACACATTAGTGAAACACAAGATCATACACAAGGCATATTGAGCCCCAAACACAAAGCTCCAACACTGTAAAAACCAAACACCAAAATAAAAGCAACAAATAAAAACAAGCACACCATTCACAACCCACCTCCTTAGATGAGCAGATAAAAAAATAATCCACTTTAGACTGGCTAGTGTAGAAGTCATTTACATAATCTCTAACCATTGTTGATCATCAAGAACATGATAAATGCTCAGATTCTTTCCCTCTTCCCAGATTCTTTCCTTTCTCACCTCCTGCCAGAGTATTTCCTTATCCTCCAATTTTTAGATATAAGCATCATTAAATATTTGGAGTGGTATCTCTGCTACACATCATTAGCTCCAAATCACCACAGTTTGTAAAACTGCAAGTTAGAATGCCAGTACAGTTACAACGCTGGCTAGCCTGAAAAGGAAAGGGAAGAGGTATTCACATATAGGATCTAGAAGAAGGTAGAGGAGCATGAAAGCTTATCAGTTAATTCTGATTTGCTCAGCCTACTTAGGTGATTCCCAAGAAGAATCACATCTACCGACAGCTGGTGGCTTTCATATTAGTGGGGTGGAAAGTCTACTCTTGATTAGTCTGAACTTTAAAGAAGCTACCCAAAGTGCTAAACCTTGTTGGGGATTAGGTTTCAGCACCTTGGACAGTTCTATTAATATCTGGACTAAAACACAGAGACTTCATCGCTACACTGAAACTGAAGCTACCACTTGCCACCACCACTCACGTCTACTCAGTTTCAGATCTAGCCCTGATAATATACAAAAGGCTAATGCATAGCTTTAATCATAACAATGACTACACACACTGAAATGCTCCAAAATCCATGCTATGAATATTGTAATAAAAAACTTGTTATAAAAATCTAAAAGACTTCCTTACTCTGCTATCAGACCACTTAATAACCATTTATGGTTTAGTGGCTTACGACCAAAACCTAGATGTTTAATTTTTCTTGTAAATGAATGATATTCTGCTCTCTGGCACAAAATATTTCTTTCCACAGATGTCTCTAAATTCACTAAGTATACAATAGTAAAAACATGTCATTAGCATACATTAAAACAGAGAAAAAACAAAGAGTCTAGAACAGATAGGAAAAAATATAAGTTGCTTTGCAGTTCAGAGAAACCATGTTGGAGCCCTTTGCTCCCTAGGCCAGGAAATAATGAGGTGCTATGGGACTTCATAGAATAGCACTGAAGGCCATGTTTAAAAATACTTAATTTGATATTGTGCTTTGTCAAATTTCATTGCATTAAGACAGTAATATTCTGCAATGTCCCGAGCTTAATGAAAATGTGAAAGACACCAGGTTAGAACTAGGATAAACACTTATGTATCACCCCAAAAAGGACAAAAGAGGATATCAATTTTCCTTTATTTGTACATGGAGATTTACACAGATATGGGCAAATTCAAAATCAATACCATAAGGTAAATAGAACCTATGGTATTCAAATTTGCCCATATCCATGTAAATCTCTATATACCATTATCTAAACAGAATTAAGAGCCAGCATGGTATGGTGGTTTGAGCATTGGACATTGACTCTGGAGACCAGGCTTCAAATCTCTGCTTTGGCATGGAAGCCCACTGGGTGACCTTGAGCAAGTCACATGCTCTCAGCCTTGAAGGCAAAGAAAAAACCCCTCTGAACAAATCCTACCAAGAAAAGCCTGTGATAGGGTCACCTCAGAGTAGTCATAAGCTGGAAATGACCTGAAGGCACAACACAAAATAGAATCACAATAGGCACCCCCACATACACTGGGGGAACCTGTAACTGCAGCTAGTGCTCAGTCCGCATTCCACATAGTAACTGCTGATGGACAACTTCAAGGTTCTGTGCTCTCCTTTTGTGCAGATCCTTATTTTTAAACAGGATTTACACTGAGCACCTCTTAAGTCAGAGGAAGCATTCAGAGGCTTGTTCTTACAACTCAACAGAGGACTCTTCTCTGTAAAGCTGGGCCCCTAGTTAGGCTAATTCTCTAATATAAGTTAAAGCGGCTAGATTTAAGACAAGTGTTTTATTAGGTGTTTCAGTAGTTGCCTGGTGCAGCTTCTGTCTTTATGGTGCAGCAGGATCCAAAATTGTGGGTTGGAATCCAGACTTCAGTCATACTTAAAGTCCCGACTTAATCAGTCCCATTGATTTCAATGAGCTGATATTAGTATGTGTAAACCTGAATTGATTGATTTCAGTTGATGTTATGACTCCTGCACCTATAGGCACTTACTTCACAGGCTCTTTGTTGCAAGGAGATGCAATTAGGGCTGAGCTTCACCTGCTGAGTTATGCTTATTACAGAAGGTGCTAAAGGGGCAGGAACTCTGCCAGAAAACAATATGGATCCTCCACTTGCTTAGAACAGCTCTGCCTGCCCCATGTCCCTCCTTCTGTATAACTATGACAGCTGCACAAATCCTGTCTACATACTGAATCTGGCAGCTATAGCTGCAGACTTAAATATCTTCTGATTCTCAGAGCATATTACACATCTGAATCGAAGCTCTCTGGCTCATTTATCTCCAGGAACACATGGGCAAGCGACTTTATATTCACAGCTATTTGAACAAACGAATACCAAAGATCCAACTTGTGCATCATCAGTTTTGTCCTGTCTGAGAATATGTGCACATACATATGTGTGTGTGTGCTCCTTCAAGTTGCCTGTCAACTTGCGGCAACTCCATGCATTTCATGGGGTTTTCATAGGCAAGGAATACCCAAAAGTGGTTTTGCCATTTCCTTTCTCTGAAATATAGCCTACAGCACCTGGTATTCATTGGTAGTTTCCCAACTAAGTACTAACCAGGGCTGACCCATCTTAGCTTCCAAGATCAGACAGGATCTGGTGCCTTTAGCTCATGTGCACAGATGCCATCCAAGATTTCAAGCCTATCAGAGCCATACAGCTGTTCAGCCGATATCTCCACTTTGGCACCCTACAGATATGCTAGACTACAATTTCCATCACTGTCTAGCATTCTGCCTAGGGGTGATGAGTACTGCAGTCTACCCCAGAAGGATACTAAAATGGGAGACACTGGGTATAGAAAGATTGGAAAGACCCAGGTTCACGTCATGGCTTAGCCAAGAATCCACTGGTTCACCTAAGTCCAGTTGTCCTCTCTCAGCCTGACCTACCTCTTAGGGTTGTTGTGAAACAATATTTGAGGACTATGCATGCCACCGTCAGCTCCTCTGAAGGCAAGAAATAAATGTATTACATGAATAAATAAAATATTTTATTTCAGTTGATCCATGACAGAATTTGAAATAATCAATTTTGCATACCTATATTCTGTAGAAAACTTTTCTAAGAACAAGGCAAGATAGTTCTCCGGTAGCTGAACTGGTTTGGTCCTTTTATAATTCTCATGATTCTTTGCTAAGAATTCTATAACTGGGTCTTCCATAAATCGTTCAAAAATATTATCTGCCAGCAGAATATAGTACATGTACATCCAAAATCAGTTTCACATTTATTTATTTTGTACTCACAAGCATATCAATCAACATTCTTTATATAAATGACTTGTTTAGGACAGGTATACATGCATCCAGATTTAAACTGAGAAAGTAAATGAAAGGTGTTTTATTCACACCATAAATATTGAATACTGTTTCACTCTTATATCTATCAACTTCTTGTGTAACTTAATGTGATTTTAACCATCATAAGAATTGCTGTTGTCATCACCCTGAGCGAATTTGAGGTTGCTGCTGGCTACAATCATGATGATCTTACATGACTAGGCTAACTAGTACTGTCTGCTTGTTAGTTAAATATCTGTATGCATACGTTATCTGAGCCTTATGATGTCATGGAATGTCCAGAAACATTCTAAACATTTGAGGGCAAGCTCTCTGGAACAGAACATTGATCAAAACTGCAGGTTCTGTAATGGAATGAAAAAATGTACTGCTGGGGGATCATCTCACAGAGACCAGGAGGACTGTGTGAAGCTTCCTGGGCTGATTACCTCTGAATCTAACTCTATCCTCACAGCATGTTATCACATAAAATAAATTTCATACATACTGCCTCCAGGTACTTAAAGAAAAATGAGGAAGGAATGGCGAGACAGACTTGAAATCTCACATAACATGCTTATTAACAGTTTATAAATTAGTTGCTCGTTCTCACACTTTTTAAAATAATATCTAATAACAATGTCCACAGGAGTGGGAATTGTTCATTAAAAAAGGAAGCCCACAGAGCAGTGCCCAATCCACTGTACATTGAAGAATACTGCATAGGAAACATCATACCAATTGCAGCCTGACATAGTGGAACCTCCCTCTGAGCAACATCAGACAAGATTCTCATATCCACTACTACATACCCACCAATATTTCATGGATGAAAACTGGGACATGTGTTCAAGCAACATTAGACTGTGGTCAAGATGGCAAAAGTTATTAATGAGGCAGAACAGACAAACCAGAAGAGAGTGAAACAGCTTGCTTTTGCTCGAGTCTACAGGGAAGAGTAAGATTCTGTCTGCTCATCTCCTTTCTCTCCCGGCTGAGTTAATTGAGTGCAAACTTCTTTTGCACTTTGAACTTGGTTTGCAACAATTTAAGTAAGCTGGGGACAAAGAAGGGAAGTGAGAAGAGGAAAGAACAACTGGAACATTTTAAAAGTAGCTGAAGAAGTGGAATGAAAGAAATACACGATTGGGACAGTTGGAAGGTACTGATGTTTAAGATTTAAGATACAGAATAAAGAATCTTGCTAGTTACCATACTTTCTGTTCACGAGAAAGATAAACCATTGAGCATGAAGGTAGAATAAAAAAAGCTGCACTACAGTGGACCCTCTGTATCTGTGATTTCCAGTGACCCTGGGGTGTCTATATATGAACACAGACACACTGAAGCATCCGCATGCACATCACTGCCATATAATAATATGGGCTGTGATCATGTTTTTTGCCATTCATGGGGTTCCAGGAGCCAAACGCTTACAGATATAAAGAGTACACTGTACTTCTTAGCATCTTGTGTTTTTTCTTGTAATATTATTATTCTTGTGAAGTGATTTGCCAGCGTATAAGACACACTGGTATATAAGACACACCCTATTTATACTCCAGCAAATACTATTTGCCAGTGTATAAGCCACATCAGATGTACTCCATTTTCAAACAGTATTTTTCAGGGAAAAAAGTGAGTCTTATGCGTCAACAAATACAGTAAAATAAATATGGCTGCTAGACAGCAAGAAACTTCTGTGGCTGTTCTTTCTCTTAGTGTAGCCCAGGAAGAGATGGGAGACACCAAAGGCTACATTTAAGAAAGCCAAGGGTTGCTTGTGTTCCACAATTTCTGACCTACAAACTAGTGGTTTGAAAATGCAGTGGATGTAGTGTGGAGGCCTTGACAAAAGAAAAGGACTTCATAAAAGAGTAATGAGGGCAGCCTAAATTGTGAAAGGAAAATCCTAAAAGTTCCTCCAACATATTGCTTTAAAATACTTTCCCTCTAACAAAAGACCTCGAAGACAACTCACAAGCTGAGAAAATTTCCAACAAACCTGTCAAGACCCTACAAAACAAAGCAGTATTGAATGATAAAGGTAAAGAGAGGGGAAGAAAAGTAAATGTCTTCTCTCCAGGCCCTTAAACATTAAGTGCAGGTGGTCCAACTGCTGTCTTTTCTAGTCACCTTACTAGCCATGAGAGAAATACTGCCGCCCCACCTGTGTTAGCTGATATTGAGGGCCAGGTAGTGCGAAGCATTTTCATCCTTGGGTGGGGACAGGAACTCTCTGCATCTAGTATTCAGCTGGACAGCCCATAGCTCCTAATGCTTCCCAGCAACAAGGGGAAACGATGGCCAACGAAGCCTGCTGATACCTCTTACCCATACAGATGGAGCTATTTTGGCTATAAAAGGATCAGAGCTTGGAGAAGGTGGTTTTGGACAACTCCCAGAATCTACCATCCAGCATGGCCATTGGTGATGCAAACTGGGGAGATTCTGGAAGCTGTATTCCAGAAACAAAATTTCTGAGCTCTGATGAGCACTGTCATTCAGCAAATTGGGTCACATTATTAGCATATATGGTGCCAACAGATAATATGTATAAATTCTACACAACTCTGGCCACAATTCTAGGCATTTGTTTCAGGAGTGGTACATTACGATGGGTGACACTTACTAACACTTACTACTTAATAACAAGTTTAGGATTGGGGCCCTTAGGCAGTAAACAAGTTAGGGAACATTTAAGATGTCTCACCCACCCCCACCATTGTCACAGACCTTAAAACAAGGACCTGTGCAAGTCACACCAATGCCATTTCTAGATGTCAGATATCACTTCAAAACAGTTTCACTCCAGAGATTTGCTTCATCCTTCCTAGAGATAGCTTTGAGAGTGAGTGAATCTCACATGAACTTGAACCTGGCATTCATTTAACCATTCCAAAGTGACATTGACGCAGATCTTGAAGGTGTCAAGTTCTTTAAAATTGACATTTTTAAAGGCCAGCTCACATTTACAAAAATGGATTTCCAGTGGGTTTGAAATTAAATTATTGTGAACCATGTTTTGATTAGTCTTTTCCAATCTGATGCTCTCTATTTCTTATTTGTATCTTCCTTATTTATGTTCATGTGTTTTTGCAGTTCCACAATGGGTTTGGCATTTATTAAGGAAGATATGTAAAGACTGGATATTATCTAGAATTCCTGTCACCGCCTACTAGTTTTGCATATATTCTGTTGTTCACTGCTAGTGTTTCACTCATGTTCTGCATTCTTTTCTGCTCTTTGCTTGTTCATAATCTACTGTATTTAACATTCAGGTTTGTTACAAAATGAGCAAAAAGCATCTAGTTATTGGCAATTTTATCAATGTTATTTATATTCATGTTGATAAACTGATTCCAACAGTTCTTTAATTCATAGTGGTTTCTCCTATGACTGCTATATGTGTTATACAGAATAAATTTGTTAAAATTATTATAGGTATGCATTCTATATTGATTTATTTTACATGTGTTTTG
This sequence comes from Cyclura pinguis, assembly GCA_030412105.1. Classification (NCBI taxonomy): domain Eukaryota; kingdom Metazoa; phylum Chordata; class Lepidosauria; order Squamata; family Iguanidae; genus Cyclura; species Cyclura pinguis. The sequence goes on from CM059604.1 coordinate 47,464,908, forward strand.
CAACTGAATGTTTCTTACAAATTTGCATTTTGATTTTTCACTGCTGTCCATTTGGGAATTGCAGTCCAACACATCTGGAGGCCATTAGGTTGTTTTAGCCTTTTCAAGAAATCACTCTAGCCACAGAATATTATAAGCTTATTTTTTGGAGAAAAAAACACACCAGAAATTAAAATCATTATCACAATCATTATAATTTGTAACAGTTGTAATATATACAGGTCTAATCACCCTGACTTATTCCTACTTTCTCAATGATTACTCACACAAACAAGATCTGGCAGAAGATTATTAAGCCAGCCTTTGGCAAACCCCAGGCAGAACAGAGTCTCAAAGCTAGACAGCAAATGCCAAAAATGCCTCTCAATTTCTCTATGGACTGGTGATTCTAATAAAAGTCCAGACACGCTCATTCATCGTTCAGTGAGTGGAACATCAAGGGATGTTTTGCTTGGGTGAATCAGCCATCACATCAAACATGAACTAGGCTGAGCTTTCACAGCACCTGGCACCACCTCAAAACACAATTCTCATCTATGGGAGGACAGCTCAGACACACAAGAGACCTTCCAGAAGACAACAAACAGAGCATTTTTGTTTGTTTGCTCAGTGGCTCTAGACCTCCTCTGTAACAAATGCATGCTTCAGTGGGATTTAATGCTTAAGCTGTAAAGGGATAAAGCCTATATACTTATGGGGTTCCCAACCAGTCTGTCCTCTGGATAGCAGCCAGACACAAAACTGCTTAGCATCAGCAAAAATGGTGCATCAAATATCCTTATTCTAGGCAGGAAGAACGCAATAATTAAATGGAAATTCACAAGGTTATGGAAGAGGGTTATGAGGAAAAAAAAGTGTACGTGAGGACTTCTTTTTCATTTCCATCTGCCTCCACCTTGGCCATTCCACCTTCACTGTCAGGCATGGGAAATATAATTTACTATTCCATAGAGACCATTTGCAGCTGCTGAGAAGAGAAGCAGAGACTCCCATCACTTACTTTCTTCTACTCTAGCAGTCTGTGTGGTGGGCATTACTGATGCTGCTTAGGAGCCTCTGTTAATCCAAACACTTGTCTAGAGCCACACATTCTCATGCCTGCAGCTAGAGAATTATTTCATATGAAGGTAAAAGTGCTTGAGCCAAATCTAGCCTGAAAGCTACATTTCTGACCTGTTGGACCCTTGGCAGCTGGAAGGATGAATCTCACAAGCAACAGGGTTGTTATGTGGGCTGTGCCATAGCACAGGGAAAGTACGCTTCATATGCTCCAACGTACCCTTTGTAGATGTGGAAAGAATTGCCTCTGCTTTAAGAAAATTTGGGAAAGGATATTTAACAATGATGTATGTGAATGAAGCAGCACTGCTCTGTACATCTTATTAGCTTTAAAATATTGTATATAAGTTGTTGTGTGCCTTCAAGTCATTTCCAACAAGACAAAAGTGGAACTAACAATGCTTTCTTCTTGCCAGTCTCATCCACCTCTGTTTTTTGCACTTGCCTGTTCCAGTTGAGAGATAGTGATAATCAAGGTAAAAGGCAGAGGAGTGTATGGCCTGGAAGTCAGATTTATATTTATATATATTTCCATACCTTGGAAAAGGTACTTCTTAGACTACATCCAGCAAAGTGATTTGGACTTAAAGTCCAAAACATTAACTTTTCCAAGCTCTGAAAGTATCATCAAAATGTCACTATTTGCCACACTAGGAGAGACTTTGGCAGTGAGCACTTAAGAGAAACAACTGCACATTCCTTCCTTGCTGATCTTCCCCCACCCTGTTATTTCTGATTTGACTCTCATTTAAGTCATCAGTTAACAAGCCAAGTTCTTCAAGGGTGGACATCTCCTCTTATACTCTGGAACGAATAATGTACATTGATGTCACTATATACATAACATTGCCACTGGAACAGATTGCACTGTGCCTGAATGGGAAACTGAAAAGAAAAGCAAACAGCACATATAAGAAAGAAAAGTGACAGACCTAACAGCTGAGAAAACATGGTTACTCAAGGGACTGTGATAAACATCTGGATTGTAAGAAACACTGTAAATGAGTGAGCAAATAGCATCAGCAGTGAAATAGTAAGATGGAAGGATTCTTGGCCATGAGTCATGTTGGGATGCTGATCCACAGCTTCATAAACCATAGTTTTTGAAACTCCGGCTACAAGCTCCTCTCTCCTTAATTCCCCTCTTTTTTCCATTGTGTATTGGCTCTGGCAAGGAAATCTGAATTGGTTAGGCCTCATTTGGAATACTGTGTCCAGTTCTGGGCACCTCAATTCAAGAAGGATGTCGACAAGCTGGAGTGTGTCCAGAGGAGGATGACCAAAATGGTGAAGGATCTGGATGCCATGCCCTGTGAAGGACGCCTTAGGGAGCTGGGTATGTTTAGTCTGCAGAAGAGAAGGTTAAAAGGGGACATGATAGCCATGTTTAAATATTTGAAGGGATGTCATGTTGAGGAGGGAGCAGGCTTGTTCTCTACCGCTCCAGAGACTAGGACAAGGAACAATGGATTCAAGTTGCAGGAAAGGAGATTCCACTTGAACCTCAGGAAGAACTTCCTGATGGTCAGAGCTATCCGGCAGTGGAATATGCTGCCTCAGAGTGTGGTGGAGTCTCCTTCTTTGGAAGTTTTTAAGCAGAGGCTGGATGGCCATTTGTTGGAAATGCTTTGATGGGTGTTCCTGCATAGCAGGGGGTTGGACTGGATGTCCCCTGGGGTCTCTTCCAACTCTAAGATTCTATGACTCTATGATCCTGGCTTGCACTAAGTAAATATTCCCCATTTTTACATCCAAACTAAGCTAACTGTGGCCCAGTTTTCATTAACAACCCAGGAAATAAGCCAGGTTCTGCCCCCAGTGTGTTAGGCAACATTAAGCCAGCATTCAAGAATTATGCATTAATGGACAAGGGTCTCTTTGCCCTTCCCTTTTATCTTCCATCTTATGCAAACAGTTACAGCTTTTGTCCACAGTTTCATAAACCATGGTTTGTGAAGTCATGGAAAAAATCTTAATGTCCAAGTAAGAAGTCGTCCCTTGACCTCTGAATGTGGCTAGTGAGTAATAAGTCATCCATGTGATGGTTCCCAGGTATGAATCTGTTCTAAGTTGCTACATGGATAATGTTCATGATAAAAGCAGCATTTTGAACACTCATAAGACCATTCACAGGGTTAGATCAAAGCAGACAAAACTCTAGATAGGCAGGACAGCTTTGTTTAACTTCAGCATATTTTTAAAAGAGAGCATTGAAGCACAAACCTTCAAACCTATGTCTTTGAGAAGAAATCCATGAAGCAGCCCTTGCATTAACATAATCAAATGGGTACATACAGCTTCCTAAGCCAGCCAGTTAAAAAAGAATGTCTTGGTTGGGTGTTTTTGTTTTCGTTTTCAGTATTGTTGCCAAAAAAAGCAGTGGGCAAAACTGGCTCTTCTCCTTTCTGACCACAGCTTTGAAAAGTTTTAGAAACATGTATCCAAGAAAAAGAAACAGTACAAAGTATCACAGCTTCAAAAAAATTACTCTGGAGAAAACTCCAGTATTGCCCCATGGCCATGTTAGTTGGGGGATTCTGGAAGTTATATTCCCAAAGAATTGCTTTTCCAAATTCTACTTCTGACAGTTAAGAAAAAAATAAGCAAAGGCCTTGGAGGACAGATCATTTTCCTGCCAAACTCCCTTGGATCCTCTCCACAGGACTGGATTTCATCTTCCCCAGCCCCATGCACTCCCACTCTTGGATTCCACAGAAGCCTACAATGGGCTCCACCCTTTTTAACACAGCTGTCCATCCCCCTGGCATTTCCAGGTATTTCAGTGTTCAACATCAAGAACTGGCAATGCTAGCTGAGTGCAGAGTCTTGGCTCACTAAAAATCAATAGAGGTTTACTAAGTCTATAAGTTCAAAACTTCTGCCTGAACTTTACAATCTAAAATGGATTAGATACAGCTCCAGTAAGATAGCATTATTGATACAGTGACATTTTTACTTGTTCTGTGCTATTACTCTGCAAAAGCACTGGTGTTATTGAGAATATTGTCCTAGGATTTTTTTAAAAAAATGTAATTCTTCATTCCATATATAAGTAATATCACTTAGGGAATTCAGAAGAGGTCTAAAAACTAGGCTAGGATAATTGGCAAGACCTTAAATTAAACTGAAAAGCAAAGGGCAAGATGTGAGAGGAATATTCCATCCATTTTAAGTTTTCTTCCAACAGAACTTTAGCTTTACTTCTCACTTTGATTCTACTTGATCCTCAAACAATCACTCAGTGAGCTACACGGGGATGCCAAGCGTCATCTTTCTCAAGACTATCCAGTGAACTTTAGAAGCAGAGAGGAATGAACCCAGAACTTTGATGCCCAAGTCAAACACTCTGCCCCAAGCAGAAGGAAGCAAAGTTTGTCTCATCAGACATTGCTAAATTTCAGATGACTTTATGTGTTGTAGCAGTCCTTGCCAACATAACCAGCAATTGTAAGAGCTGCAGTCCAGAAATATCTGAAGAGCTGCACTTTGCTTACTCCATTATAGCAGAGGTGGAGAACATGTGCCTTTCTGGCCCCAGCTGCCAGAGTCAATAGTCAAGGCTGATGGGGCCCACAGTTCACTTCTGGTGAGTCACAGGTTCCTTGCTCTTGTACTGTATCACACTGGATCTCTTTTTGAAGGGGTATGCATATACATTACCCAGTATAGGCTACTCTTGTCCAATCTGGTGCTCTCCAGATGTTCTTGTTCAAGCATGCTGGGCACTATAGATCAAAACTTCTAGAGAATACCTTCTGAAAATGGAGGGTGTAGCTGCTTTGCAGGATTAGTGGACACTGGACAATTGCAGAAAGAAGTTTACTGAAAGCAGTGTGCTGCAGTGATCAGATTGTCAGACCAGGGCTGGGGAGAGATTCTGAAGCTCACTGGATGGTCTTGGGCCATCTGACAGGGCTGCTGCAAGCATAAAAATGGGCAAAGGACTAATGTGCAGTGCTTTGCACTCCTTGGAGAAAGGTGGGATGGACAGATAAATAGATTAATTCATTAATAAATAAGGAAGAAGTACAATATGGTGGAAGCTTTATTGTATCAGCACCATACCTTGCTGTAGAGGGACTGACCACTTTTGCATGAGCTGAGAATCCAGGCATCCTATTGCTTCTGGGTTGTGGCTACTCATGCTCATTCCCTCATAAGCTGAGTTGTCACATGGAAGTATACTTCGATAGCAAGACAGTGACATTTCTATGATTCACCTCAGGTTTGTGGGATAATATCAGCTGTATATCCAAAGTCAAAAAATTCCTTAAATTCAAGGCAGAGATTTTTTTAGATTGGGGTGGCCAAAATGCAGCCCTCTAGATGCTGTTGGCCTACAGCTCCCAGCATTCCTCACCATTGGCTATGCTGGCTAATACTGCTGACAGCTGCACTGCAACAACATCTGGAGAGCCACAACCCTGTTTTAGACAAATTATTCAACTGATACTTTCTTCTTTCAGAAGAAGGTAGTCAGCTGTCATTAAAATGTCACAGGGAGTGGAGGAGACTTAACTTTTATGAGTAACACAAGGTGGGCCCTTGATGCGGACATTCATTTATGAAGCAGTCTGAAGTTGTCCTTCTTTTAACACCTGTATTCAGATTTTGGATGGGATAGTTTAATTTGAAAAAGGTAACACTGGCTTTTGTTTTTCTTATTTATGAGGGAGGGTTGCTAATTTAGAAGACCAGAAAGTACAGACAGTGGTAGCTGCCAGTGCTGTTAGGAGAAGCAAATAAATCCATCACCTGCTTAGATTATGATGTAACAAAGAAGCAAACGGCAGAAACTGGAAAGGGGGCCCCTCAGATCCTAGAAAGCAACAATTGTAAAATATTTTCTGCAGATCGAACTGTGAGAAAGTTAAATGGGATACAAGGAGGAAGCTGCTGAAGTAGAGGAAGAAATGGTAATCTTAACTCCATTTTATTCATATGCCATTCTTCATTTGCTGGGACAGCCAGAAAATCTCGCCTTCACCTGAGAAAAGGGGGTGAGTGAGGTGATTTGAATTCACTTATGGAAGCACAATAAGCCATTAGTAAAACTCACTGCTGCAGGACAGGGAAGGGTACAAAATTACACACATATACACAGCATTTGGTACCTATATTTGCAGAGAGACAAGCAGATTTTGGGGAGAGACTTTAATGGCATTTTTAATTCAGATTGGCCTGCCAGTCAGTGAGCTTAGACAGTAGACTCCATTTTGCAGGTTAGGAGATTATTTGGAAATGATTATGCCCAGCAATAGGGATATTAGGAAGTGCATTCTCTGTGCTTTGCCTCCTGTAACATAACAGAAACACTAGTCCCACCACCAAGAAATATCAGCTTTCTATTCTATTTGTCTGTAGCAAGTCCTGCTCTGTTTCTGTCATCCTTGGCCTGTAGAGAGATCCCTTATCACAGTGAGACATGATTGAGAGAGTTAAGCTTCTCCCCCACCCCTTTCTGGATAAATACAAAGCAAGAACATGTATCCCTCCAGCTTTTGGGAACCATACCAAAAAAGCCTTTTGTTTCCTGTAGGTGGGTGAACGGGAAGGACAGCCTCTTACTCAACATTTTCAAAAACAAGCAAGCCTACAGCCTCATCCTCTGGAGCTTTGGGGGCACTCATCACGCTCCGCAGCGGCAGGCCCAGACAATACAAGACCTGCCAAACCAAAGGTAGCCCACCAGGTGGCTCAACAAGCCCTGGCTTTGCTGCCTGCCTAGGACCGCACACTCACTGGTTCTCCTGCAGCTGTACCTGGCCTGACGGGTCATGTGTCGTGCGGGGGGGCTGCTGATGCACCTCTAAGGTGATGTTCTGTCCAGGCTGCAAGGAGAGCTGCCCCATCTGCTACTCACCGTAGGAAAGCCTTTGGCCCGCGTTCCCCAAGTCCTAATCACTTGCTGAGGTTTATGCTTAGGTGAGGATGTGGCACTCTGCACAAGCCCAGAGGCACTTTTTCTGGTACTTGACAAGCCCCAGAGCTCAGGCAAAGTCCAGAGGAGAGGCGCATGCTTAGCAGTAGAAAGGATGTACCTCAGGACGGGTTCTTAGCAAATAAACAAGGTGTTCCCTCTAGATGGGGGATGCCAATAAAGGAAGGGGGAATATGTGTGGGAAAGTCAATTACCCTGAGGCAAAAAGGTTATTGTTAAACACACCACGCACACACACACGCACACACACACTTAGCTTCCCAGTGTTGTCCCCCTGGGACCAAGGCAGTTGACACCCCAGCCAGGTTTATCACGAGGGGAGCTTCTTATTTACAGCAAGAGAAAGGGACGGCAACAGGAAAGGAATGGGAAGGCGAAAAGGCATGGGGGCCTCAAGCCCCATTTTTCTCCTCAGAGAAGCTCCTCTCCCAAAAAGTGAGGGAAACGGAGCTCTCCTTAGCCCCCCCTCCCCCCAGCCGTGGGAAGGCGGGCTACACCCAAAGCAGTGAGTATGCTCCCCGCTCCCCCCCCTCAGTTACTCACTGCCGCCCACAGCAGGTCCCCCTCCCCGCTGGGGGTCTCCCCTTGGACTTACAAAATTCTCCCCGCAGCCGTTGTCGGGACAGAGGACGTAAAAGGAGACGCCCGGGTCGGCGTAGAAATCCATCCTCCTCTCCGTCTCCTCGGTGGCGATGAGCTCGAAGGGGTTGTTGGAGCACCATTTATCCGCAACGTCAGCCAGCTGCTGGAAATCCATCCTCTCCTGCCCGGGCGGCTGCCTTCAGCCTCCTCCTCCTCCTCCTCCCGCCCGCCGCCGCCGCCGCCTCGGTGCGTGACTGTATCCGATTCCGCTCCCTTCTTTCCCTCGCCCTCTAGGAAACCGGGCACTTGGCCCTGCTGGGGAGAAGCGGCGGGGGGGGAGAGGACGGGGCTGCTCCTCCCGGCGCCCCCCCTGTTTTCCTTGCCCTCCGGACTGTGGCCGCCGCTCTATCCCGGGCTCAGCATTCCTTGGTCACTTCCCTGTATTGTTTACATGCTGGGCTGGTTGTCCAAGGCAAGGCTGTGCCTTTTCCCTCCGCCTCTGGCTGGCCGGCTGGCTGGCTGGCTGGCCGGCCTGCTGCCGCCGCCTTTCCCCGTTCAACAGCCGCCCGACATTGGTTGAGCGCGGCTTCGTTGTCTGGTGTGTGGGTCATTCGGCGGGTATGGGGAAAAGCTGGATTTGGCCGGATCCTGCTGGATTCGAGGAGATCCACCCACTTTGCCAAAAAAAAAAAAAAAAAAAAAGCCTCACTCACTCTCACCCCACCCTTGGCTTTAGGCGCAGCCACCTGCCCACCTGCTGCAAAGACCCCTCCTGGTACCCCTCCCCGTATGAAAATAAACTCGATGAAATGCCGGATCCCTTGGCACCAGAGGGCGGCGGGGGGAAAAAAAATAAACGAAAACAATCATCACCCAAACCGAGCATCTCGATTCCGCCAGGCCCGGCCAATTTTTGCATTGCACTCAGCCGCCCCTCCTTTCCTCAAACGGGGGCTGTCAAAACCGAAGCCAAGTTGGGCCTCTCCTGCTTCTCCATCATAATAAGACAAAATAAAATGAAATTATAGGGTAGCCCAGTGCATAGGGAGTTGAGCTCACATTTAGCATTTTGGACGCTGCCAAAGCTAACCGATCTGAGGACTCAAACGCCCACATTCCACCGAGGCATTAGTGGTCTTGGCATGAATGTAGCTTGTTGTTTTTTTATATACAGCGAAATGGAGATCTGTTCTTCTGCAACTGTATTGCCAAACCCAGGAATATTTTTTGCCTTCCCATTCTCATATTACATTTTTTTTAAACGCAGACTCAGTCTAGTCTCATTTCATGTATAGTGACGCAGAAGTTAGTCCCGCTGAGCTGAACATCTTTTATTACCAGTTTAGTAGGTAGGGTTACAGCCCTAAAGTTGCATTCGTATGTTGAGATTATGCTTCTGCAGAAGTATTGCAAATATTTGTTTCCCAGCAAGGAGGAGTATATGTTTATGGGTATACATGTTAGGATATTCTACTGGAAAGAGAGCAAGCAAGCAAGCAATGTGTTAAAATACCCAGTTCACTATTTTGGCTTTTTCTGTATTCTTACAATTTGTGGTGCAAGATTCTCTGTATGCCTGAGAAAGGGAGAGAGAGAGAGAGATGGAGAGAGAGGAAACAGTAGAACAGAAGAAACTGGAGGACTTATTTTTTGGACTACAGCTCCTAGAACTGCACATGGGCTGGGGATTCTGGGAGTTATAGTCCAAGATGTAATCCCCCCTCCTCACCCTGCAGGCTCTACAGAGTGGTATATGATACCTAGCCAGTTTATCTCAGTGCCAAACTGCTCCTACAGCTGATCCAGAGACATACATGATCTGGCAGTGAACACTGTTCTTGCAGCCAAACTCACCAAGTATCAGCTGAAGCAAAGTCAGTGGGGGTGTACCTACCTGGCGGAGGATAAAAGCATTGCCCCCAAAATAAGAATGCTGTCCCTCAATGAAATTTTCCTTCATTCATCTAATTTCTAGCATTTCTGAGAGTGAGGCACTTAAAATCCTTTGCACCTAGAACTCTTTCTAGTTTTGCTATTGTAGCATTGCCATAGTCCCTTTGTATACGCTTTTCTTTGGATGCTGAAACTATATTTCAAAATGCTTAGCTCATGTTTTAAGTAAATGCAGTTGTTACCCTGATTTCTGGGGGTCCCGGGAGGGACACCTAAATGCGCTCTCAATTATATAAGTTGGGGAAATCAGCCAAGAGCACTGCCTAGCAATATGAGAGGCAGGGTAACGTAGCGAGATTTTGAACCCTATGTTTACGGGGTCAGGCCGAGTCAAGGAGCTCACAGAAGTTGGAACAATAAATGATATTTTATTAAAACACAATCAAACAGTGTATGCGGCACACTCACACAAGATAACTAAAGAAATAAAGGTTGGGGTGGGATAGAGGGATTTTTAGAGGAGTTGCTGGTTTGGGTGATACTTCACCTGTCCGGAAGCCCGGTTGGAAGCGGAGAAGCTGGGGAGCGTGTGGATCTCAGCACGTGGAGCTGAGGGGAAGGCTCGCTGGACAAAGCGACAGCAAGGCGGGATGGAAGCCAAGAGCGATCCAAGGAAGCGCTCAAAGTCAGGGGTTTTTATAAGGAGAATTGTGACCGCAGGCTAGTTCGGACTTGGGGACAACAATGGATTTGGGGCTGGAGACAAAGCCTCCGAAAGGTCAGAATTTGAATGATTGAATTATAGCCAAATTGTCAATAGGATAGCCAGTATGCAAACGCGGAGTGCTTGAGCGTTCTATAGCTCGATCGTCAAGCTGCCAGCGCGGGGCAGAGGATCTTTTGAAAGTTGCGTGCATGCTTAATGAAGGTACTTGCCTTTGAGGTCTCCTAAAGCTGCGAGTCGGCTATTTCTGGCCTGCCTGTATTGTGTTGTAATATTACGGCGATTATCGGCCGAGCCTATATGCGTGCTTGTCCGGGGGCCTCGCAGGCACGTGGAGGGGAATGGGTATGTGAGGTCGAATTAGTGATATCAAAAGATATCTTTTTATATCCCCAAAGCTCGGGCTAGCCAGGGCAGTAACACAGTGCTTTAAAAAGTGGTGACTGTAGGAAATGTTCATGGGGAGGCAGAATTGTTTAGATAGCAGTCCTTTCATTTTGCCCATACACATTATTGGTGGCCTCAGGTACTGGGAAGTAATAACAAGGGATAGAGTGGACTCACTTACAAAAGCTGAAGCAAATTAGCTAGCCTGTTCTGGAAATGCCTTCTTTCAGAGATTTCCAAGAAAATTTGGATTGAGGTCTAGACAGTGTGCTTTTGGGACAAGACAGCATGCTTCAGGATGAACAGTTTTATTAGTGTATTTGTTCCTGAACTTTTTGTTTTTGCTGTGGACCACTTGAAGATTGCTCAAGGTCTCAAAGCAATACTTTTTTTGTTGTTGTTCTGCAGATTAAAGTACATAGATAACTCATATTTTAGCAATAAGCCTTTTAATATTGAGCTCTGGCATCACTTTCAAAACCTGCTGTTTTGAGTCCTATTTTGAGAAGAAGGTGGCATACGATTCAAGCAAATCAACCAAGCGGTGTTGTATTATGGAGAACACAGACCCTTGTCTTCTTAGCATGTTCAGTGAACCCTGGTCAAAAATGGACTTGACCTCTATCATCCAAAAAAATGTAACTCAAGTGCAGGATATTCTTCTGACTATTCTTAATGCTTTGAACAAAATTTGCAGACCACATTTTAAGAATCTTTCCACTATTAGCCACTTCAGCTATGGGGCTTGGGGGGCTGTAATCCAAAAAGAAGCCAGTGTGGTGTAGTGGTCTAAGTGTTTGACTATGGCTCTGAAAACCAGGTTCAAATCCCTTCTGGGCTATGGAAACTCAATTAGTAGTGATGTGTTTAAGTCTTTTACGCCAAGTCTCAAATCAAGTCTCAAGTCTCTACTTTCAAGTCAAGTCTCAAGTCTGGGAGCCAACTTTATACCCCAACCTATTGTCCAGAATTTCTGGACAGGGTCGAGTAAAGTCAGTTTTAACAATTTAAGCAGAGTCAGCCTTCCACATTTGCAATTTTGCCATCTGCAGCTTCGGAAGTGGGAATAGGATCTTTCTTACTCCCCATTACTGAAGCTTCAAAAACTTTAGAAGGAAGGAGCTTTCCTCCTCAAGCCCATTGCCTAACACACTTGCTGTTCACTGAGAAACATGACCTATACTTTGGGGACAAGTCTTGCCTTCTGCTCTTAGGAAAAGTTTTAGAAGGTTCTTCCGATATGTAGCAGGGACAGGCTGTTGAGCAGACATCAAGACCCACCTCAAGCCCATTGCATAACCTGTTTGTTGTTTCCCTCTGAGAAATGTGCCCACACTTTGGGCTTTGACTTATTGTCATGTGACCAGTAGGCAAAAAGAGATGGAAGTGTTGTTCAAAGTTGTGAGATTTCTGGAGGACTGTGTAACTGAACCAAGGGCAGCTGGTCAGTCACTAAAAATATATGAGTCTTGAGTCGAGTTGACTCAGTGTATCATTTATTGCCAAGTCAAGTCCGAGTTGAGTCACTGAAGTGACTTGAATCTGACTTGAGTCCAAGTCAGTTGACTCAGTTCTACATCACTGTCAATTAGTGACCTTGGGCAAGTCACAGTCTCTCAGCCTCAGAGGAAGGCAAATCTTGCTAAGACAAGGTTTGCCTTAGGGTCACCGTAAGATGGAAACAACTTGTCTTTGTAATCCCCTATATGTTGTTTTATGTGTTAAATACATATTAATAAAAATATGAAAAAGTAAGTTGGAAGCAACTTGAAGGCACACAACAATCCAAAAAGTTAACTTTTCTCAATTCTGCATTTTCATATACTGCTAGTAAATCCTGTCAACCTCTCCTATTCTAATAATGGGATTTTTATCTTTTATTTTGACAAAAGGCGCAGGTTTAGAGACCTCTAGTGGCCTGCATCAGCACAAACCAACAGTACAACTGACCGGCACAGACTTAGAAGCTTCCACAAACCTGGTTTGCTCATAGCTCCCCTCACTTGCATCCTCCCTGTGAAATTCTTTGAATTTAGTCCACTGTAGCATTGTGACAGGTGGATTGTAGGAACATGTAAAACAACCAGAGGCAATTCTAGCAATAATTCTAGCAATAAATTTATTTTTATTGATAAGACCATGGACAAAATTGGTACATACAACAAAATATTTAGGTTAATCCCAGTTTATCTTTCGTATTTTAGCTTACCCACCCTACAACCTCAGAATGATGATAGAACAACTAACTACTTTCCAAAACCTCTGTGTGTGTTATGATTGCCAGGTGAAAAACAGGACAAGGCTCCTGCATCTTTAATAATTGTGTAGAAGAGGGAATTTCCACAGGCTGAAATTAAAGATACAGGAGTATTGGAGTATTGTTCTTTTTTTCTTTTTTTGCTTAGTAATTCTAGGGCAGAGCTTTCCAAACTTTTCATGTTGGTGACACACTTTTTAGATATGCATCATTTCATGACATAGTAATTCAGTTTTACTAGCAAACCAGAGGTTAAACTAACCCTATTATAAGAGATACGGACACATACATAAATTGTAATAATGAAATGTATGGGGACACAACGTATCTCATTAAAACCTTTCATATATTTTTTAAAATATATGATTTATTAATAATAACACACATTTCCAAGATTGTAGGCTACATACCTCCACACTTCAGGCGACACACTAACATGTCGCAGCACACATTTGGAAAGCCCTGCTCTAGTGTGTATGCATTTTGGGGAAAAAAAGCTGTGGGAGAAAGGCAAGATATAAATAAAACCAATAAAAAATACTGTAAAATATTTGGAATTCTGTTGTACTGGCATGAAGCTTCCCCCTGTGTCTTAAGGGGAAACTATAGTAAAAGACAACACAGTAAAACGCTCTGCAGTTTCATCCTGATGGCTGTTAACCTCAGCCATGTCATTACAGGAGCTGTTGTTTAACCTAAACTTATCTCCTGAGTCAGAGGTGGGCAATCTTTTGTTCCATGGCAGGCTGTCCCTTCAGATTATTGGCTACAATGTGTCTCAGAAGTGACCAGACATCTACATCTGGTTTTAATTTCCACAGTTTTTAGTTGCAATCCAGACCCTACTGCTGTTTCCTTTAAAAAAAAAAGTAATTGTTAATTGTATGAATCAGGTCACACCTGGTTTGAGGGAACAAACGTATATTAAGGAACACTATTTTATCTCCTCATTTTTTATGGAACCTAATGGTGGTTTTTCTGTGCATCTTGGAGGCAAGTATTTTCTAGAGGAATTCAAAAAGCCATTCTTGCCTGTTTTAAAGCTAGACAAGGGATCAGAGAGATGGGAAAGGCAGCTATGTTAAAAGTTTGTATTAGATCTAAAGAAATGATGTTTGCATCCTGAATAGTACAGCTGCTGTAATTTGTACATCAGGGTGTACAGACAGCCAATTTTCACCTCTCAAGACCCACCATGGGCCATGCAACTCCTCCCAGTCTTGTAAAACTGCTTTGAGGTGGGTATTGGGATAAAACAAAGATGGAGTGGATCTGCCTTACTTTAAATAAGAATTCCTGCTTCCAGGAATTACAATTCTAATTTTGTACTGAATGTTTTTGTTGCTTTTTTTACCCCAACAGTTCAGAGTACTCTGGGTGTGTCCAGGAGAAGCCCTGGTAGGCTGCATGTGGTTTATAAATTCTGGGTATCTTAATTCATTTTGTTCTTTAAGTAATTTGAATATTTCATCCATGGGGTTGATACAATCAGCAGCAATCCTCACTCAGTCCTACCTGCACATTTGGATCTAATTTGTGACTTGCAGAGTTGCCAGACACCAGCTATTTCACTTGAACATTCACAGTCTGGGTGTTGAGTGCGCTGGCATGTGTGTGTCTGTCTTCAGAAGAACTGGATATTTTAAACCAAGGTACTTAAAACACTACTCCACTGACCTCCACCTCAGTCTTTTGGTGTCTCTTTCTTGCCTCACTTTTGGGCAGGGTAAGACAACCACCTCATTTCATAAAGCCAAAGCAAATCCTTGAGTGTCACAGAAGTTCCTCACTATATCAAAATACTTTGGAGCATTATCTGCATATGCTGCCATGGGCTTTTTCTTACAGATTTAGTAATTCGGAAAGGATAAATTGGACTCAAACTTCTCAACCTCTAATACAGATGTAAGTTATTTACAAAGTATAATTATTTCTCAGGTGGGTTTTTCTTTTAATATATTTTCATAATTGCTCTAAATACATTGATTGTGCAGAGTGTTAGAATTACTAATGCATTAATTGCTTTTAAAATATGCATATTACTTTCTTGTTTTTCTTTTCAGCTATGCAAATTACTTGAAAAGTATTCCCATTCCTCTACTTGAGATGCAGATGAGCCTGGTGCCTGATGCTTTTTTTTAAGGAGCAAATCCAATTCAAACCTATTTTTAACAGACCCAATGCAGCACTTGGGCAAGTTACTGTTCTGGATTCTTTTGGACAAGATGTCCATGCTGGCTAAGGAATTCTGAGAGAAGTAGTACAAAAAGTAAATTGTCCATATGCTGCCCCAAAGGGCCACTAATTTTTAAGACAAGCTCCATTTTCAACTGAGTGAAGCATCTATTCCAGGCAGTGTATGTTGGGATGCTCGAAACAAATGTGAGAGATTGGAAGACCTGAGGCCCTTTCACACTACACAGTTATAGCACTATGATTCCATTTTAACTGCCATGTATACATCCTGTTTAATCCTGGAGTTTGTAGTTTGATGAGTTACTAATGCTCTTTTATTCAAAATTTTAAACATATCTCCCTAACCTGCAAATCCCAGGATTTCATAGAATGGAACAATATTAGTTAAAAAGAATTGTATTTCTACGATTGTGTAGTGTGAAAGGGCCCCAGGCTGTATGCCACACAATCTACTCTAAACTCACTAAGCTACTTTGCTGCCCTCAGGTGGAGAATGCAGTTCCCTCATCAGTCTTCAAGTAAGATTCAGCTGTTCTGAAAATGGTCAGCTTCTGTATGTGCAATGTGATGGGGAAACATAGAGGGTCCATCTTGTTGTTTGACAAGTCTCTGACCGTAGATGTTTCCCTTATCTATCTTCTATGCAGTGACTCTAACAGTGCATAGAATAATAGAGCTTCCCCCAGAATCCAATTAGAAAAAACATCAATACTGACTGAAGAGTTTTGTGAGTTGTCCAAAAATACATTCTTAACCTCTGCTTTGACTTCTCCCCCACAAATTATGTCCAATTCAGTTACTGAGCTGCTGAAAGTACATTTGCTTTTTGGGTTGGCATTATCTGTTCACAGCCTTCACCAACATGGCACCCTCTATCAGTCCCCAACTAGACTGATCACTGGTTGTGGATGATGGGGATTGAAGTTATACATCTGAAAGGCACAATATTGGAGGGAATGATATCTTAGCATCTTGTCTAATGTTTCTTTTTTTCTATGAAAAGCACTTCAAGCAGCAGACTCAGCATCTAGGAATGAGAAGGTATAAAGAGTAGTAGGCTGAGCTACCTGTTTTTAAGGAGGTTCAGAGGCCCGTTTTGTCTACTATAACTTAATCAAAAGATTTGCCCTTCTGCATGCATGCCTTCCCATCAAGTCTAGATAAAGTAACAAGGGTACCTTCAAACAAGCCAGTCGAGAGTCTTGGTAGGAAATATGCCCATACCTGAGGTGTTCTCATTCTAAGATAGTTCAGCAGGTGAAAACACCACTCAGAATAAATATATTTTTCTGCCTGTATCTCTGAAGCAGGGCTTTTGTAATTCTTGATCAGCTAGACTGAATTCAGTAAAATAACTGGCCTTGAAGTTCCCTGGGATCAAAATATGGATCTTTTTGCTCTCCCTCTTCCAAGACTACCCAAAGTCATAGTTTCTTTGAGTACGTGTAACATGTCTTGAGTTCAGGCACCCATAACTGCTCCTTGGGATTGTTGTAACCAGCATGGATGGATTCTTTCTTGTGAAACTCTGAGAGCTGCCCAGGATTTACTTGGCTCACTTCTGTTTTACATGATCTTTCTAGCAGTCTGTCTTTCTAGGACCAAAGATTCTCTCCTTCTCCCTTTGGTTCAAGCTATATCTTTGCCTTTGAAGCTCCTGTATATCTACTGCTTTGTACACTAAGGTAGTTTCTTACCTTGTGATCATTGTTGCATTTCATCTGGTCATTCAAAGTTTTAGCCTGCCACCCACAGTGGGAACCATGCTGTTTCAAAGAGTTTGTGAAGAGGATTTCCATTTGGTGTCAGCAGCCTTATATGTAGGGGTTTGAACTTGGGAGGCCTACCCTTTTAGATCTACAGTGCAACAGTTCTTGCCTGTTTGAGGCTGTAGATTTTAAGCTCATTGTATTTTTCCAAAAGTGAGATCCCTTGCAATCCCTTCACTAGCTTTGGCTTTACATTTTCCTTTCTCCAGAAATAACCATGAATCTATCTATTCTTCTCCTTATGTGGCTAACATGGTACCATAAAACACAAGGGAACCCCTGCCTCCGCCCCATGCAAACCTTCTCTACCTTAAAATTTCCCTACTGCACTCCCTGTTTAGTGAAGCATACTTCCCTGCCCTCCATCTTTTATTTCACTACTGTAAGGAATAAACTGTGAGCCCATGATTGGGACTGGCACACCAAAACCAAGCTTTCATTCGCGTTTATGGTAAAATAAAACTTGTTTCATTTATTCTGTCTTTGTCAAGTAAGCTATTTGTTCACATTTGTCAAAGTATACTTTTGCAAAACATCCTTCCTCTCCAGCATTGTTAGGTGTATGTGTGTATACATCTGCATACAAGTATGACTCAAGTTATTTGGTTATTTGGTATTTGGTAAAATCTTTAAAAAGATTTCCAAACCAATGGCCATTAACACATCATAAAGCAGTGAACTCCATAAGTTAATCAAGTGTGGTGTAAAGTAGTGGATCCTGTTGATTAATTAGCAATAATCAATGGGTGAACCCAAATTTAGTATAAGCTAGAGAAAACTCCATTAGGAATAAAGTACAAAACTTGCATTGCTGATGTTCATTTTTTTTATTTAAATAAAATGTTAAAGAAAAAAACCTACAAAATTTACAAGGTCTGTATATGTATATATACAGTTTACATAAATGTAAACACACATATGCTTAGACTGAGGCAAATATATTTACGGCATCAAAAATAGTACATTATACATCTGAGTTCTGTCTCAGCTCTACTTTTTTACTACTTTAATGCTCAAAATAGGTCTCAGTTCTGATCTGTACATGACCAACCTGGTGCTACTACCTTTTAAGTCAAGTGGTATGTACAAAGCATGACCTTTTAAGAAGATACCTAACATGAAAACTTCTTTACACCAGGCATATGCCATACAAACTTCATACACACGTCAATCTTTCTTCAGCTTTTGGAGCAAATAACAGTTTCTTCAGGTTGTTGTGTACAGGCCATTAAAATGTAGACTAAATCCTGTAATTTGCAGCACAATCCATATAGACACAGTTGAAGTAAGCTCTGTTAAGTTTAGTGTGTAGAAGATTATAATAATTAATTATATTACCTTATTGGCCTTCTGCTAGTAGTCATTATGACGATCAATCACCGTGTCAGATATAAAAGCCCTGTCCTTTCACGGCTGAAAACCTATGCTGCATCTTTGTAGAGATTTAATCTAATAATGCTTGCATATTTTCAAGCTAAACTTTCCAAGCCTTATAGCTGCAAACCTGTTTAAAAAGAAAGCAAACCTTTACCACATGCCAAACTCTACATTCAGGACCTAATTCAAAATTTGTACACAGCCCTCTCTATATGCTTAAGAAGTTTCAGAATTAAGAGTGCAACATTAAAAAAAATTCTGGTTTCTTCTTTCAAATATGTTAGGAAGTTAGGTAACCAATCATATGAACAGTATTTGGTATGCATATAATTTAACTCACTTTATGGTATGGAACATTTTGGAGCCAAGCATCCTAAAATTCAAAATGCTAAAAGCACTCAAATGAACATTTTACATCTATTTTAACTGCAGCAGTTTCCACATGAGCTAAGAGAAGCACAGCTGGCTAAGTCCTGCCCCGCTTGACTTTTAAAGTTCAACCAGTTTTGACAAAGCCAGGGATTCTGGGGGCTACAATCCAAAAAAGTAATTTTTTCCAAGCTGTAGAGCTCTGATTCTTATCTATGCTACCATTGAGTATACTGGGGTTGCTCCTTCAGCCCACCGATTCTGTATAAGGTGTATAAGATACACCTATTCTTTGTGACAAAGAAAGGAATAAGAAGGACAGGCCTGTTCGGCACAGCAGCATGCATGAGACCTCCCTTCATTGCCAGAACAGTACTGCTGCTTCATCTGTGTAACATCCAGCTACATCTTAGCATCAAAGTGTGCAACTGGTCTTCTCCACAGGTATTTAGCGGCTAGAGGCTAGACTGATGCAACAGTCATGCAAAATGACAGAACCTCAAAAGAAAACATAGATCTTTGCTTAAATTCATATACAGCTAAGGCACCTTTATTTCATCAAAAGTAGAAATTTCTCTTTGTTTCCCTTGTCTGGTAGACCAAGAGATAATTAAATCAAAGGTATCTGGCCACATGTTCTATAGGCAGCCTGTTAAACAGGACTGATCAACTCAAATCCTTGAATACATATATTGTACATATGTAATGGGATGGGAGTAGATCCTTTACAGTATACAGCTGAGGTTCCATGAGACTGCTAGAATGTCCATCAATTTTCTTCATATTTCTTTACAAGCGCCTTGATCAGTCCATCTCATTTAGGTACACATCTTGCAAAACATTATTTTACACATAAATAACTCTGAAGATATTTGCCTATTAACCACATGTAAAATTGTAAACCAATGTAGCAATATAAATCAGATTAATCTAGAAAAATAGTTTGTTTTTTCTAAAGCATGAGTTCCTACTCTTTCTTCTTTTAAGATCACAAAATATACACATACCTGCTTGTCAAAATTTAAAAAACTAGGCTATGCTTAACGCAAAGAGGCCTTTAAAACACATATAGTGTATAGATGTAACAGTATGGAAGAAGATCCTTCCTCCCTGTTCTAGAAAATATCAAAAATTTTCAAAGTTATTAGAGGGGAAACATGTTTCCAAAACCTGCTTCTTGACCTCTGAAGCAGCACAAATGCCAGTCAGTCAACAGGTTCTTAGTCTAAGGTACCAATTGAATACTGATTTTTTTAACCAGTCAAATAATGCAACTTTGTATCTCTCTTTTGCTAAATGAGCTTTTGGCTTATTTTGAGATGTCTATGTTCAGATTCTGCTTATTTCAACTACTGTACTGTTTTTGAGGTAATCCTACTGCACACTGCATGTATGATGCAACCTTTAACAAAATAATCCATGAAGCGTTGAGTCTTCCACTTATGAACATCTGACAGACAAAACTGACTCTAGGCTGAAGCAAAATCAGGTAAACTATGAGTAGTGTTTGTTCTGGGACTCCACATAGGGAAATACTTGTTTTTCAGTTTGAGAAGTTATAAACCTCAACATTCCCATGCCATCTTCACCAAAACAGGATGTATTTCCAAGAAAGATATTGCTTCTGTTAAAATTTTTGGTCCTCCAACTATATACTATCATGTATGTGTATCTGTTTCAACATGTGCTCAGAAGACTCTGGAGATCAGGGTTCAAATTCCCTCTCAGCCATTGAAACCCACTGGGTGACACTGGATAAGTCACACTCTCTCAGCCTCAGATCTTGCCAAGAAAAACCTGTGACAGGTTGTCTTAGGGCCACCATGAGTCAAAAATGGCTTGAAGGTACGCAACAAAAAAAGTGCTCAACCCCACAATTGATGTGGGGCTGCACCATGCATATAGGCAACACACATATGAGCACTCATACACGACATCATAGATGGGGTAGACAGAATTTCTTGTACATAAGCTATAAAGGGAATTTTATGCTTTTCAGTTAAACCATCACTTTTTTAAAAAAAATCATCACTGTTTGTGCACTCAGGAACAGTAGTCTTCTAAGCAAGTTCATAAAAGTGATTAACCTAGAAGAAGATATAACATTGTGCATATCGACAGGCACCTCTGTCTGCCATTTAGGGGCATGCCAAGAAAACAGAAGGCAAAAAGAAAAGGTGGCTCTCTTCAGTTTACTAATGTTCCTTGCTTGCGGGCAGCTCTTTTGCAAAGGCAATTCATAAATCTGCCTTAAGGTTTAAAAAAAAACAGTTGTAATGATATATCTTAGCGTGACACATTCCTTTCAAGTCTGCACTCCATTTCCTATTTGGTTTTCAAAATGGTAAACCTGGCATACACTTAGGCTATAGACACTTTTGCTTTAAAAAAGCCAGGGCACCAAACCATTCCTAAAAGCAAGAGTCCTGTCAGATTACACTGCAATTATTATTAAGCTTTATGGATCAGCACATAAGGAACACAGATCACTGCACTGGACAGTATATTCACATCTGTTTAAAAACTTAAGAAGAATATACACAGCATATACAATTTACACGTAAAATTAACAAAATATAAGCCTTGCTTCAGGAACAATTGTTGTCTTTGCACCTCCCAAAGTTACATGTTTGTATAGCTGCATCCAAAACCAGCTTCCGCTTGGTGTCATTCATACTGCTTGGTAAATCTGCATCTTTACATACTTGCCACAGGAAACCACAGGAGAAATCTCATTTCTAATCATCGCTGTCACTGCCAGATTCACTCAACTGCAAGTCATTTCCTGCATTTTTTTTAAAAAAAGAAAGTTATTTTCCAACTACATTGCACATTGAAGAATTGCTCAATTTCCCCTCAACCTGGGAAGAAAAATGAGAAGGCACTCTTCTTAGATCATTATTTTAATAGGACCACTAAGTATGCATTGGATGACAGTTCTATTAGTTTTTCTGTCCAGTGGTCACTGGCTTACCAGTCATTTAATGCCTGAAGGTAGCAGTGATCTGTATCCACTGGGAACTGCCACCCTACAAACTTCTTGACTCAATGGTACCAGTGCTACATTCATAGCAGCTTGGGTGGAGAGGGCCAACAAAATCCTACTCAGCTTATAATTTTCTTTATTCCTGAAGCTTAAAATGTTCACCGTTTTTGTTGTGCTTATAGCACCTGGAAACATTATCCCAGTAAAGCCATGCCCTTCCAATTTTTACCTAGCATGACTGAAAATATCACACTAGAAACTGGAAAAAAAACCCACATAGTTTAAAACTATTGGCAGGGATTCATTTTTGCATTTATTACCAAAATCAAACAATGGAACTTTGGTAAAAAGAAGGTTAGAGAAACACAAATGAGGTGGGGAGGGACCCACACCAACAACATTTTCATTAGAGAAGCTACCCCACCCCCTCAGTATGTAGACACACACAGGACAACTTACCAAACCACCCTATTATGAATAAGTACACCTTAAACAAAAAGGAATGCAAACTACTCTGACACCTGTTGCCAAAAAGAAAACCCGCTCTAGGAGAGGTGTTCAGAAAGAAAAGAACAGGCAGAGAATGGGTAGAGCTTGACCATTGCCACTGTGCTTCTTCGTTCCAAACCCTCCTCTCCCAAAGCCACTTCTCATTTTAAAAATGGATGTCAGTTATATGGCTGAGGGTGATGAAAAAGAAAAAACTATGCCCTATGACAAGTAGCTGAGAAAAAGAAAGAACTTACTCAGGGTATTCATAAGCTGGTTGCTTCCTTGTGGCCTGCCGGTACTAGTACCATTAGCAACAGAGTTCCTGTTCTGGTACTGCTGAGAAGGGGAAGGGTGTGCAGCTTCATCCCCGCTGCTGCTAGAGCTTTCATCCTCACTCCCGGAGGAACTGTCTGAATCTGAGGAGCTGCTGCCGCTGCTGCTACTCATCTGCTCAATAATTTCAACCTCAGCTCTTAGCTCTAGAATGAAAGGATATTTGCAAGGAGACAATGTTAACAGACCTCCAGAGGATGCATAACTTTGCAAGTCATGAACATCTTCACAGTGTCAGAATTCAGAGTTGAATAATACCTCTGGGAGGTTTCAAGTTCTCCAGACTGTTTCATCAGGTATAATGGTATAAAAATTAGAGGATGTGGGAAGAAACAAGAAGCTTAAAAATCTGGGCTGGTGGATTGCCCATTGGATGCATCTCTGCTTGCCTGCATTTTGACTTATGAACAGTATGCATACTGGGTTTTTTTTAACGCTACTCATAATATCAGGTTCCTTTGTAGAATTTGGTAAATTTAGATAGCATGCTTCAATATGGTCAAGTGAACTAATGTAAGTAACTGGACATTATCACATACTATCCATATTAGGAAATCGAAATTCATATGTATGTGTTCGTGTGTGTGATCCAAAATATGATTGCAAACACATATATTCTGTGTTTGCAGTTCAAATAAAAGTGAAACACAGTGAGCCTTCCACTTTCGTGAGGGTTAGGGTGCAAGATCCCCATGGAAGTGGGAAAAATGCAAATAAAAATCACAAATGCTGTTTTTTAGTCTAACTTCTCTAGGAATCTCTAGGTTGTCCACTGCAATTCTATGGTTAACTTCCAGCAGAAGTGTGCTACAGAGCCAGGCTGGAGGACCTGGCAATGCCTAGAGAAGTGGTCTCTTTAGGAATCTCTAGGTCTTCCAGAGCAGCTCATGCTGGAGGACCTAAAGATTCCTAGAGAGAACATATTTTTTCTGTGACAGGAGCAAATAGAGTAAGATTTTAATAAATAATAAAATAAAATAACCTGCGAATAATCAAAGCCATGAATGCTGAAACCACAAAAGTGGAGGGCCCATTGCAGATTTTCTTCTGCTTTGGGTTCTTCAAGTTTACTAGGATCTTTGGAACACCAATTCTGCAAAAATTCCTATGACATTACGGTCCTTTCACACTGCACATTTAAGACACTATATTCCACTTTAATTGCCATGACTTCATCCTATAGAATCCTGGGGGTTGTAGCTTGTTGAGGTACCTATGCTCTCTGATTGAGTCTAAATACCCTCTGTAAACTGCAAATCTCAGGACTCCACAGGATGGAATGATACCAGTTAAAGTAGAAGCAGAGCACTATAAATGTGTAGTGTGAAAGAAGCCATAAATTAAGCATTGTCAACTAAGTTTTATACTAATGTTACGTTGGTTTCTGCTAGTCATTCTGCTATTTTTAATCTATGTTTGTTGCTTGATACTATATTTTGATGATATGCTTACATATTTTCTTCTTCCAAACTCCTCAGGGAACTTTCTTGATGGGCAGTATAAAAATATAACAAAGTTACAAAATGAACAGCAGAACAGTAGAAGGGATTTTGTTTTCAATACCTCGTTTAATATCATCCAGCTGAGGCTCTGGTGAAGGATTGTCTTTCAATGGGGAGGTTTTGGGACCAGCTACTGGCTTTGTAGGAGCTCTGAATTGGGTAGAAGGTTGTGAAGCTCGGGCAGATTGTTGTTCTATTCGAGCCTGAATTTTACTGCTTCCTTCAGCTCTACAACAAAATATTTTGAATACAGAAAATTATACCACCAACATACTACAATATCTTACCTCTAATTCCTCTTTTTACTGATACTCTTTCATCCTTTCTAAAATTTCTCTAGAATTCAATATTCTGAAATCAGTATTACATTAAAAATATTGATACAAAATCCATGTAAATGTAACACTGATTTAATGAGAGAATGAGTGAAGCATTTAGTTACAGTATGTCTCACAAGGAAATTCATGGTCCATAAAGATGAAAAAACATTGCCCAGTTCACACCCCCTATAATTTCTAATGGTTGCCCAGTCTCCAGGATGATACAGATATACATAGGTAAAAACAGCACAAGGCACAGCCTGCCTAAACTGTAATACTTAGGACTGGAGGTGATGTATTTGTATACCCATGTTTCAAAGACTTTCCACATTTGGAAAGCTAGCACTCCAGGGAAAGGATTAGCTTTCTTTTCAATATCTTAGTATGTCACAGTAATAATTTTATTTGTTTGTCTGCCTAAAACAGTATAATATGTAAACATGCAAGGAACTCCCTCCACAGACAAAACTGTTCCCTCAGTACAATAAGGAGGGGTACAATTTTCAGCTGCATGGCGGTGAAGGATCAGTGAAAACTGTACCCTTCTTGTTACCCTGCTGAATACTTTCCATAAATCAAGGGAGTTAAATGTGCCCTGGTCACAGTCTGCTCCCTGCAATCAGAAGCACTTCAGTTTCAGAAATGCTATATCCTGAACTGTTTCTCTTTTTATTTGTTGGCCCTTTATGATTGTGCCATTCATTTTTACCTTGTCTTCTTGACTTGAATGCTGCTGCTTAGCTTTTCAAGTACATATTCTCCAGTATCATGATTGATAATAAGTACACAGTCCTTTTGGTATGGCCTTTTATTTCCCTTGAACACAGTCATTGGAGGAGTAGAACCCTGATATTAGAGAAAAGCACAGATAACATTTAAATCTAAACAAACATGTATGCTCAAATGAAACTGCTTTAATGAAAATACCAAATCTAATCTCTCATTTCCAAGGCAATGATTTTATGTTTCACTAGGTTTCCTGTTTATGGATTGGACTGAGACTTAGACATGCTTACAGTAGACCCAGTGAAATCAATAGGCTTAATTTAGTCACAATTAACTTGAATCCCATAGATTTCAAAGAGTCTATGCTAATCATGACTAAGTCTTGATACAGCCCAATATTTTCAGTTCTAACACAGCCATTTAACAGCACTTCAAAAGTTTATTGATGTAATAATATTTGCCTATTTAATCTTTTTTTAAAAATATTACTAACATAGAGAGCTTCCACGTAAGGGAAAGCAAGTCAATCAGTTAAATATATAAGATGCTTTATTTTAATTGTCAGAACACTTTTTTGATAGTTCACCAATGATGTGGTGGTGGTGGTGGTAGTGTGTCTTCAAGTCACAATTTATAGTGTCCCTATCGTAGACTTTTCTCAACAAGATTTGTTCAGAGGGGTTTACTATTGCCTCTCTTTAAGCTGAGAGTGTGACTTGCCCAAGGTCACCCAAGAGGTTTCCATGGCTGAGTAGGAATTCAAACCCTGGTCTACTGGAGTTCTAGTCCTATTATTTATTATTATTATTACATTTATTTGTACCCTTTCCCCAAAACTGGGACGCAAAGCAGCTTACAATTTAAAAGAACAGTACAATTAGAAAAAAATACAAAAAGTGAACATTAACATAGAATTAAACTATTCACAGTATTAAAACAATTCAAATCTCAAGTTAAAAGTTTAAAATACAATTTTAAAAGATTAAAAGCTATTTTAAAAAACAGTTCCGTTTAAAACAACACAGCACCTCACATCTTGTTCTTTAGAAACTTTCTGTTTTAAAAGCCTGTTGGAATAAAAAGGTTTCAGTCTGTTGATGCAAACACAACAAGGAAGGGGCCATTCTGACCTCCCTGAGAAGGGAGTTCCAGAGTCTAGGGGCAGCCACTGAGAAAGCCCTCTCTCATGTCTCCACCAACCATGTTTGCAGCAGTGGTAAGACTGAGATAAGGGCCTCTCCTGATGATTTCAGGGCCCAGGCAGGCTCATACAGGGAACTATGTTCTGCCAGACAGCCTGGGTCTGAGCCATATAGGGCTTTATAAGTCATAATCAGCACTTTGAATTGTGCCTAAAAACAAACTGGCAGCCACTGAAGAGGTGTAACAGAGGCGTAGTATGGTCTCTGTAACCTGTCCTAGTGAACAGTCTGGCTGCAGCCCTTTGGACCAAATGAAGTTTCCAAACACTCTTCAAAGGTAGCCCCAAGTAGAGTGTATAACAGTAGTCCAGTATGTAACTAAGGCATGTACCACTGTGGCCAGACTTGATGTCTCAAGGAATGGGTGCAGTTGGTTCACAAAGTTTAAATGTGCAAAATCACTCCTGGCTACCACAGAAATCTGGACATCCAGATTAAAAGCTGAGTCCAAGAGTACACCCAAACTGCAAACCCATGTCTTCAGGAGGAGTATAACTCCATCCAGCAAAGCCAGAATCCTTATTCCCTGGTCTGACTTTTGACTGAACAGGAGCACCTCTTGTCTTGTCTGGATTAAGTTTCTATCTATACTGATGACAGACACTGGACCAAGACAGCCTCCTTGAATTGGGGTGGAAAGGAATAGTCAGGTTTGGTGTCATCTCCATATTAAAGGCACTGCATCCCGCAAATTCCAGATGACCTCTCCCAGTCGTTTCATGTGTGTGTTAAATAGCATGGGGGACAAGGCAGAGCCCTCAGGGACCTCACAGGCCAACAGCCAGGGGGTCAAGCAGAAGTCTCCTGGTACTACCTTCTGGGTTCACCCATCAAGAAAAGAACAGAACCACTGCAAAACAGTATCTCCAGTCCCCATCCGAGAGAGGTAGCCCAGAAGGATACCATGGCTGATGGTACTGAAAGCTGCTGAGAGATCCAGCAGAACCAACAGGGACACACTTCCCCTGTCCAGTTTGTTGTGTAGGTCACCACTACGGCAACCAAAGCTATCTCCGTCCTACAGTCAGGACTGAAACCAAATCTAAATTAATCTAGATAATCTGTTTCATCTGGAAACCCTTGGAACTGGAAGGCCACCACATGCTCCAATACCTTGCTCAAAAACGTTAAGTTGGACGCTAGCCAATAACTGTCCATTATAAATGGATTCAAGGAAGGCTTTTTCAGCAAAGGCTGCACAGCTACTTCCTTTAAGCAAGTTGGAACACTGCCTTGTTGTAAGGAGTCACTGACTATCCCATTCACTCACTTAACCAGTCCCTCTCTAGCCTGTTTAATAAACCAGGAAGGGCAAGAATCTAGCACATGTGTGGTGGCTCTCACCTCTCCAAAGATCCTGTCCAAATTCTCAAGCTGCACAAATTGAAAAGTACCCTATAACACTGGACAAGCAGGAGCCAAGGTTATATCCACTGGAACTGTATGAACCACAGCATCCAAGCTGTAGCAGATCTGAGTGATTTTATCTGCAAAGGGCCATGCAAATACTTCACAGTGGGCTGTCAAGTGGTCTGCATTTTCTCTTTAAGGACCAGTGTGTAACAGACCTATGACTACTGGAAGCATCTCTGCTAGACAGCTCTATGCACATGCAGTGGTAGCTGCAAAAAATAATTTCTTTGCTGCTCACGCTGCCACAGAATAGGCCTTCAAAGAGGCTCTAGTACATGTTCAGTCAGACTCACTCCGAGTCTTCCGTCAACATTACTCTAGTCTCTCTCACTTACTTCATTGCCATCGACTCCCTGGAAAACCAGGGTGCTGGTTTGGCTTCACTCGGTGAAAGGGGATGCTCAGAATGACTATGCCCACTGCCCTGGTCATTTCCCCATTTCAGAGGTCAGCCAGAGCTTCAACAGAATCACCTGCTGAGGTGACACGAAAATCCTCAAGAGCCATCAGGAATCTGTCTGGATCCATCAGCCTCCTGGGACAGACCATCCTAAGCAGTACCCCACTCCTGCAGAAGGTCCAAATCCCAGTGACTCTAAAGCTGACTAGTTAATGATCTATCCATGACAACAGAAGTGCAGAAACCTCTTCCATACTAAGATCATCATCTCTCCATCCAGCAAACAAGATCAAGAATATGCCCAGCAGCACGAGCGGGGCCACATACCACTTGGCACAGACCCACAATTGTCATGGAGGCCATGAAATCCTGAGCCACTCCCAACAGGGCAGTCTCAGCACTCAATTGCTGTCAAACATTATACATGCACGCACAAACACACACATGATAAATCAGTGTGTGTAGTGGTCTGAATGCTGGACTAGGAGACCAGCGTTCGAGTCCTTGCTCAGCCATGGAAACGCTCCTGGTGTTCTGGGGCAAGACATACTCTCTCAGCCTAAGAGGAAGGCAAAGGCAAACCCTCTTGGAAAAAAAATCTTGCCTTGAAAACCATGTGAAAAGTTTGCTCTCGGAAAACAACTTGAAGGTTCATAACAACAACAAATATGTCCATGTGTCTGTCTTTTCTTCCACCTACAATATACACAATCAATGTCTCCATTTGTATTCTGTACCTATGTTTGCTTCCAAAGGGAACTAGGCAGATTTACGTCAAAATAGATTTTATAAAACTCAATTTGTACACTCTTATGTTTTAATGTTTTAATGTTATTTTTGTATAATCTGACTATGCTGTTTTATTGATTATTATGAACTGTCTTGGGAGAAAAATCTGCCCTGAAAGGTGTTTAATAATTTATTAAATAATGAATATAGTAAAATACACACACACACACACACACACACTTCTAAGTAAATGTTTCCATGAGTGAATTTCAGGAGCATATTTGGACTTTTGCTAGCATTAAAATAAAAGAAATGACCCACAACTGTACAAAGTTTCTGAAAATTATCTTTACAATTTCAATTCTATATACAATTGAAATTGTAAAGATGATTTTCAAACACTCTTTAGAATTTGTTTCTGCTAAAAAAAGTTGCCAGGGAGAAAAACAAAATCTTAAAATAGTAATTATAACAAGAAATCACAGAGGCTGTATTACTGGCTCTACAGAATGAGGCACAGAACAAGGCACAGAACAGGTAAATCTGGTTATCTCTAATTAAATTAACCTTATCAGTTACAAAGTGTTCTCAGCTCTTACAAAACATACAATGTTCTTTTTGGTTACAGATTAAAAGCTCTAAGCAAATGACAAAAACAGTCTAACTATTGGGGAAATCTCCATTTTATTATACAGTAAACTTACTGGGATATGTGGTAATGTAATTGTGACTTCATCGCCTTTTCCGACTTGAAGCTCCCCCTCGCAAGATGTGTCTATTGATGCTGGTTTAAAATCATCTAGAGAAGACAAAAACTGGTTTTAATCATACTTTGGGTTTTCCAGCTGTTATCTATCTGTGACATAGTTATCCCACTTTTAGTTACTATTATTCAGCAGAACTGTCAGAACACTTTACTATAATGGATGTAAATGGAAATTACTGAACTTAAAAAAAAATCATTTATGACATCAGAATCTTTTCTATAACGAGAAGTCTTTTATTTATTTTTTTGCCAGTCATTAGCCCCAAACCACAAAGTTCACTACTGTTGCTCCTCATGATACAACATTTTTAAAAACCTTACGTTTGAAAGTAGCTTCCTAAGTGCTAGTTTAGTTCTGTTTAAAAAGGTTATGAAATGTTTTCTACTTGGTCCTGCCTTTTGTGAATTTAATAGCACAAAAGAGTGAGAGAAGGTAATCTTACCCCCGTCCCCCACTTTCGTCAAGCAACTGTTGGTTGCAAGCCAAGCAGTTGAGTGGCAGTCTGCTCCACGTTTTATGTCCAAATGTCAGTTATCTTGATCCATAGCTATTAGAGTTGCCAGTTGGAATTATTTTAGGGCTGGGTGGACAATTTATAGCCCTCCCAATGTTGCTGGGCTACAACTTCCACTTGTATCTAGCCAGCACTGTCAGTGGTAGGGAATAACAAATGCTGCACTCTGACAATATCAGGAGGACCACAATTTACACACTCTTGTTTTAGGGGCAGAGAAAACTCTCAAGAGCATGCTATTAGGACAGTTTTGCCTATAAGGGTAAGGTTGTGACCCCAGGCTCTTTCACAGTGCATAGTTACAGTCCTATGATTCTATTTTAACTGCCATGTTTCCATCCCGTGGAATCCTGGGGCTTATACACTGGAGAAGCACTTGAGTTCTCTGGCTGAGAATTTTAAATGTCCTTTGTTAAACTTCCACCAGCAAGTTAAAACATTCTCGTGCCATCAAGGCTCTTAGGAACTGAATGGGATGGGCTTTTAATTATATGCTGTTGTTTTATGGTTTTGATAGTCTTTTAATGAATTGCAATGTGTTTTACTTTATAAATTACGTAATTGTCTTTTAAATAACCTTTATATTTACATTTTTATTGAAGTGTATGTATCGTTTTCAAATCCTTACTGTTTTAAAATATACTGAAAACTGCTTTGAGTCCCATTATTGGGAGAAAGGCAAGATATAAATGAATAAGATCATCATCATCTGCAAATCCCAGAATTCCATAGGGTGGAGCCATGGCAGTTAAAGTGGAATCATTGTGCTATAATTATGCATGGTTAAAGGGCCCCTTTTTTCTAAGTGTGTAACAACTCCAGGCAGGTTGCTGGCCTAGATGAAAGAAACAGGCCTGGCTTTTTTCTTCCTTTAACAGCAACTTGATCCACAGAAATCAACAAACACAATTTTTTAATATTATGGAAAAAGCATCAGCATGGGCTGATGTCCGCAACATACTGTGAACATCACAGGAATTGGTACACTGAAGGTCAAATCTAGCTGCTTGTTCTGCTTGACAGACAGCAGTTCAAAATACCCTTTGCCTGCAAAAATTTACCAGATGCTTCTCCAATGAGGTAAAGGGAGAAAGATAAGAGATAAGACTTTTATGCTGGAAATGCAGAAGGCCAATCTAGTCAATCAGAATGTGTTTCATAGAAACACAGAGAGGACAAAATGCCAATTTTTTTTTGTTGACTCCTCTCACTACTCTTTCAACAGCAGTTTGATCTGCAGCAACTAGTGGATGGGCCTGTTTAGCTTCATGACATCAGAAAACTGTTTTGATTCTGTTGCTGCAAGCTAACAGGGCCACTCTTTCCCAAACTGCTGACTTTCCCATCTCAGATTGGCAATCTGGGTTGTAATGGGAACGAAAGTGTTGGCAATTTTTTAGCAGCCTTGCTCCTGGGATCTGAACAGCAACCAAACCCACCCAGAGAGTTAACAAGGGAAACCTACCCCAGCAAGTATTTCCACCACAAGAAAGGCTGCACCGCCTAAATATTTGGTTATGAAGCTGTTAATGGCACAATACTGACAAAGTCAGTAAAGGAGACAACAAATCCTTCAAGAAATCAGAAAGAACTAAGGTGGTTTTAGTTTCTTTACCCTTCAGATCCCTTAAATTATAGGATGTTACAGAATCTTTTAACACTAACTGCTTTTTATTTTAGCACTAGCGTATATACCTGGCGTTGCCCGGGATTTTATTCCTCATAGGTAATAATTGTTGGAAAGATTTGAGATCCTGTGTCTCTAATTCCCCGAACTGTCTTGTCCAATACCCGTAACCTTTCCCCACATTCCCCAATCCAATCTGTACTCGGAGTTATTAACACACACAGGTTCAGTTCCCGAGGGAATATACTCCTCTTTGCTGCTAGGTCTCATCTCCACAGCAACCAACCTATTCCAGACACAGTCGACTGAGGTCCAAGAGCTCTCTGGCTGAGAAGTCTAAAGGCCCCTCTCTAAACTTCAAACCCCAGGATTCCATGGAATCTTCTTGGGCAGCCAATCCTATGAGGTCTTCGCCTGACACAGAAAAACTTTGACTTTTATATATTACCTGAACATTGGTAGATATAAACCTGTTTCTTCAGATGCAATACAGAGTGATAGCTGAAGAAGTGGGTTTATATCCACCCAAAGCTCATGCTAAAATTAAAAAAATAATAATTCTTAAAGGCGCTGCTACATTCCTTCCCCCTCCTTCCTCCCTTTTGTGCTGCAAGAGACTTAACGCAACTACTTTGCGAACTGTGCCTGTTTGTCAGCAAAGCCCCATCAAATGCAATGGAGCTTATTCCATAATAAATGGGTACCGCCTATTGTAACCCCGAACACAGAGATTCTCGAACTCAAATACACTTGAGAACCTTTTGGGGGTCCAAATCAAAGGCACAGATAAGCCGGCCTCTGTCGACCCAGGCCCAGAAAAAGTCTGTTTTTTTGGTCGCCTGCCTGCCTCCTCCTCCTCCTCCCCCCCCCCCACCGCCGGCTCGAAGCCTGCGCGTTGGCCACTCACAACGGATGGTGTGGAAGGAGGCCTTGGGGTGCCGCTCGAAACTCTCCCCCAGTTGCAGCGGGTGCTCGTCCTTGTCCAGCAGCGGGTTCGCCGCGCCGTTCATGGTTTCGGCGGCTCCCCCAGACGCCGCCGCCGCCGCCGCCGCCGCCAAGCGCAGAAGCTCCCCGCCCCCGCCGCCTCTCTCTCTCTTTCTTTCCCTCTCGCTCTTTCTCGGCCGCTTTCTCTTCCGGGCTCGGGGCGGCGGTGTCACCGAGAAAGCGCTCCGCGCCGGGCGAGAGAGAAGAGGCGCGCCTCTCGGGCTCCGGTCCTTCCCCGGGGCTGGCGAGAGGCTAGGGAGACCCCCCCCTAAGAGTGAGGAGGGCCGAGCCCGGGCGAGGACCGCGGGAGGGCAACGGGGGGAGCGAGAGCCCTTCCGAACGTGTCCGGACCGCCTCGGCGCCCGGGAGTAGGTGGGTGACACGTGACACGGAGGGGGTTGGAAACAGGCGAACGTCCGAAGAGGTTTTGAGGATTCTTAGTCCGGAGCAGTCTGGTCTCTCATAGCATCGCTCGGGGGGGTTCTTGGGCAAGGAGTTGTGCACGTGGCAGCTTTTGAACGGGGAAACGCGCCGGGATAGTGCTGGAGAATGCGCGTCTGGGGCTTCTGGATGCAAAACATGCTTGACATTTCCGCACCAGACTGTTATAGCGCTGTTATTCCACTTTCGACATCCTATGGAATCCTGGGGTTTGCGGTTTAGGGAGGGGCCTTTAAGGCCCCTCCCTAAACCGCAAACCCCAGGATTCCATAGGATGTCGAAAGTGGAATAACAGCGCTATAACAGTCTAGTGCAGAAATGGCCCTACTCCCCCACTAATCCAGATAAACAGGTGTCTGCAACTTCTGCACTCTCTTACAAAGTAGGAAGATTGGAAGTTGCACTAGGCCGGACTTAGCACTAGGTAAAACGAGGGCACTGCTTTGGGAGGCAGATGCGGGGGGGGGGCAGTGGTGGGCAACTTCCAGCCTGTTCCCTCAGTCACCTTGGTGGTCAAAGACAGAGTTGTGTGTGCTGCACAACCCACTCTACTGCCCCAGAGTTATCTTACTGCTCTTGGATGTGGTGATGGTCACTGTCCCATCGACAGGGGTGAAGTCAGATCCAGATGCCAGTCCTGTCAGTTTCTGGAGCAGGGGGAGAGAGGATCGTAATCTTGGCCTTTACCTCAAGTAGGAAAATGACGAATGTTCAAAGCAGCTTGGTATTGAAGGTTCAAGTTTAGCTTGGTAAAGCTGGCTATCAGCCGCTCTTTGAGGTTTCAGGCTTTCTTAGCTGGAGAATGAAGCCAGGACCTTCTATGTCAGAGAAAAGCAGTCTGCTACAGATTTTGCTAGAATGTCTGATTCTCCACGTTAATAACTTTTGCCGTCTTGACAGCAGTCTGATGGTACTTGGCTGCCACAGCGTGTGTTCCCATGATATTCCTTGGCCCAAGGAGAAAAAAAATACTTTGCTATAACAGTCCTATGAAGATATAGAGGGAGATAGCAGTTAAGTATGTGTTTGCCGTATGTGTAAGATGAAAAATGTAGGCCGTTTCCGCACTAGACTGTTATAGTGCTGCTATTCTACTTTCAACATGCTATGGAATTCTGGGGTTTGTAGTTTAGGGAGACCAAAGAGCTCTCTGGCTGAGAATTCTAAAGGCCCCTCCCTCAACTGCAGACCCTAGGATTCTGTAGGATGTCGAAAGTGGAATAATAGCACTATAACAGTCTAGTGCGGAAATGGCGATAGAGAAGTGATATCTCCTTATAGGTATTGTACATAAGCAGAACATAAATGTACATGAGTAAAAGGAACTGGCCCTGTTTGCCGTATTCCCACTGCCTCAGTCTCTGGATCGTCCATGTAGAATGAGATCTGCATTCACCAGATCATGAGCAGAAACTTTGGCATGATGGGGAACCCCAGCCAAGCACATTTCCTGGTTATGTCCAAGTGAATGAGAGTTAAATCTCATTACAGACTTTTCTGGTCAACCCAGAGAGGTTAGAGATGTTGGGAACCTGTATGTGTAGCCTGATCTTCTTGTATACATACACCCTAGGGATTATGTTGCGTAAAATGATAGGGAAACTGTAAGAGGTAAGTGGATGTGCCATGCCTGAAAGGGCACTGTTTGGATATTAGTACTTCCACTTTGTACCTCTCCTCACCACACATTTGGTTTGGTGAACAGAGACTTCTCATACATAACAAGCAGAAACTAGCTTAGAGCAGAAGTGCATGGAAAGTGTTTTCATTAGTTCTCTGGTATGGATTAAATTCCAGACATTGTATATAGCAGCCTTTCTAAATGCAGTGTTTTCCAGATGTTGTAGACCACACTGTCTTGGGAATGATGAGAATTGAGGTCCAATGCGTTTAGAGAACACCAGGCTAGGGAAGGCTACTATATCCCAATCCATTGTGGGAGGCTTACATCTTCTGTTGATAGTGTTTCTTCTTTTGCTCTGGCAGTATTCTTTGAGCATGTTATTTCTGCCTAAAAATTATTTGAATGTATTTATAGGAAGTGATATTAGAAGGAAATGATTAGAGGGAAATGATAAAGATCCCATTATCATTTTGCTGTATACTCAGTGGAAGATACAAAATGGTGACTTCTCGCTTGTTGTCCTTTTGAACCTAGTTCTTGCTTGATACATGAGGCGCATGACTAAAGGATAAATTAAACTCCAAATCTGCGCATCCTTCTTACTTGAGATGAGTGAATTCAGGCTTCTACCGAGTGACACATCTGTGGCTCAACTTGATGGGCTAGTACAAAATCATGAAAGTGAAGGTTTCCAGGAGAAAGGTCATAAGATGAGAATGCTTAGCCCCGAAGAAGCTGAAAAACTGGCCAAAGATCCGGTCTTAGTATCTGATTTCAAGCAACAGAAGCTTGAGAGAGAAGCACAAAGGAACTGGGACTTGTTTTACAAAAGGAACAGTACCAACTTTTTCAAAAACAGACACTGGACAACGAGAGAGTTTGAAGAATTAAAAGCCTGCCGTGAAGTGAGTTTTATCTGCTATAACAACAGAAGGCGAAGGAGCTTTCAGAGGAGGGCTTTATTGCACAGTCACCCCAGAACTTGGAAGTAACTCATGACAAGTAACAATATTACCTATAGTGCACTGCTTTGGAGGTGATGATGTTACCAGTGTCATTACTTTGAAAAATAACACTTGGATAAACTTGTGTTATGTACTCATTACTCTTAAAATGTTGATTTGAGTTACGAAACATCTTACATGAGTGTGGTGGGCTTCAGACAAAAAAGAGGCATTTACTTGTTCCATGTTGCTGTAGTTGCAGCTTCTATGGTGAAATGCGATGCAGCAACCCTTAATGTATTTTTGAGGTTGCCAGTCAGTAGCTTCTTTTGCAGAAGTCCTGCTATCATAAAGGAGCTGTCATGTTTGATGCAAGTTGCATGTTGTAATGCTTATGTGACTGCTTGTTCAGCACTTTGGGAAGACACAACAGCTTAGGTGCTTTGGATGTTTTTTCGTCTTTCCTAGCCCAACTCCCTTCAGATGTGCTTGACTGTAACTCCCATCATCCCCAGCCAAAACAAGAACTGTTGTTGTAGTCCTGCCACATCTGTAAGGCACACAGATGGCTAGTGCATTTTACTGAAATAAATTACAGTACATACCTTGGATATGATTGGTTTAAGGTTAAAGAAAGTTGTGATTACATATCTTCCCTCCTCCCTTGATCATCTGTGTAACACTGCATAAAAGCCACTGTAGTTCTACAGTTATCTACTATATAAAAGGCAAAGTTTTTGAGTGAGTTTGTCTGTGTCAGGCAGGCAAAGACCTCATATGATTGGCTGTGTGAGGCGAGGAGACCTCATATGATTGGCTGGCTGTGAAGATTCTGTGGCATCCTGGGGTTGGCAGTTTAGGGAGGGGCCTTTAGAATTCTCAGCCGCAGAGAGCTCTAGGGCCTCAGGCTGGTTGCTATGGAGACAAGGCTTAGCAGCAAGGAGGAAAATGTATTTCCCTTAGGAACCCAACTTCTGTATGTTTATAATTCTGAATACAGACTGGATTGGGGAATATGTGGAAGAGTTACAGGTACTGGACAAGACAGTTTGGGGAGTTAGAGACACAGGATCTCAAATCTTTCTAACAAGTATTACATACGAGAAAATGAAATCCCAGGCAACGCTGGGTATATACGCTAGTTACAGGATAAATCAGTTTTAGAATGATTTCCATATTAGGAGGGCAGCAAGCATGCTTCTGATGCTTCCAGTATAAGTTAATAAATGGCCTTGAGAGTGGCTGATGTTAAAACCAAGGGATAAGGTCTTGGAAGTAGACCACTGGGGTCTGCATAAAACCCACCATATTTTTTCCGAGTAGAAAAAGGGATATACGGACACAAATTATTATAGTGAACTGGGTGCAGCAAGCAAAACTTGGCTTAAAATCATTTCCCTTGATAATACTGATCACCTCTGTTCTTTTTTCCCAGCAGTGAACCTAGTCCCAATCCAGAGGTAGATAAAGAAGTGCTCTCTCACATGAATCCAGCCGGTTTTCATATTATGGAAAGAAGTTGCTTGCATTATAAGATTAGCATTTTAGCAATTCTTATGAACAATAAAGAGCCATTAACTGATAACTGTGGGTCAGCATACTTGATTGACAGAGCAGAAGGGTCAGAAATTGGATTTGCAGCTAATTTAGCCATTTTTTTTAAGAGAAAGAAATGTCTGTACCGCAGTTGTGACATCTCCCTATATGACTTGACAAATCTGACTTGAATTTTTTGCCTGGTAGCTTAATTTCCACAAACAGTTTTTAGCATGTCTGACACTTCTATCACCCTCAAGCCTAACTTTCTTTAAAGGTTGAATCCCTTGTTTTCAGCAACTGAGTGTATCATATGGCACAAAATCATAGTGGGTGTTTTTTTCTGTTCTTAAATGAATGATAACACTGAAATTTGAATCACTTTGGATTTTAACCTGAAAAAAATGAGAAGTTTCCTGACAGATTTCCATAGCTTTGCAATGATGTAACATATGTGATTGTTTCTCTACCATACAGTTTGAAGATCAGAAGCTGACAATTCTTGAGGCAGGCTGTGGTGTTGGGAACTGCTTGTTTCCGCTTTTAGAAGAGGATTTGAATATCTTTGCTTACGCCTGTGATTTTTCGCCCCGAGCAGTGGAGTATGTAAAGGTTGGTAAGATAATTCATGTGTGGGCATTTGCCTGCAGCACAGATAGAGCTAAAGGGTCAACAGGATATGTGTTGTACACCCCTCCAGTGCTCTTGCAGCTTGGCTGTTTCATAGATGTTCACATGCTGAGTGAGATCTATATAGAACAGAGATGGGTACCTTGTTGCAGTCCAGAGGGTACTGGGATTGCAGTTCCCAAATATGTAAATCTTCATAAATTTCTTATAGGCAAGAAGGAACAATTTTACCATATTTCTCATTCTTGTAAGAAAACAGTGGAAAACTGCACAGTTTTCAAAGACTGTGTGCTGTACAGGAACTATTCTGTTTAGAAAAAGGTATGTGTTTTTTCACAAAGAAAAAAGCATTTTCTGTGTAGAAATTTTATTTTCTGTGCAGAAAATTGCTGTTTTTGTGCAAAACGTCCCACATGCATTTTTCACTCATAATAGGTCCCAAATTGAAAAGATTCTTATTCATTCAGAATTCTCTTGGCCTTTCTTTTAGAAACTGTTTTTCAAGTATTTTCAAGTATTTTTGAATATTCTTCCCGTCCCTAGCAGTTCCTGTCATCCTTCATCATTGGTTCTGAAGCTGGGATGTAGGGAGTTGCAGTCCATCAACAGCTGGTAGGCCCCAAATTTCCCATTTGTACTGTTGGTGCTTTAAGCACATTGCACTGAATTAGGACCAGGATTAGAGACCTTGATAAGGCAGAGTTTCTGATCATGTGAGTTTTGTACAGGTGTTATCTCAGTTGACTAGGTAGGTATGTTCCTAGGCATTGCTTCTTTAACAGAAACTTTGGTACCAGAGGCAGAAATGAGATCAAAAGAATAGGGATAGTTTCCAGCACCACAAAAAAGAAGAGCAGTAAATAAAATAAAATTCAGTAAAATGTTCGTTTGAAACTAACAATACACACATATGAAATGAAACAACCGTGTTAGGTAAGCCTTGCATAAGTAAACAAAAAATGTTTGGAATCTTCTTTACACCACTTGAAGGCTTCCTCCAAAATGTATCCAGGGATGGCTTTTGCTTTCACCAGCCTCTACTTTTCTAATAATTTCCATCTTTTTGGCCAAACAGACAGATCTATGCTTTTCTAACATGCTGTGGGTACCTGGAGAAGCCGACTGGTCTCCCATTTTCTTTATGTTTTGCTGTTTAAACATGCTCAGTAAGGAGTGCTGCAGGCAAATCCTTTTTATCTTGCCTGTTATAGACAGGTAAACACAGCTACAGTAAAATTGGCTAGAGAGGAATCCCATTCTTTCTCAGCTCAAGCTTTATTGCATTGATTACTGCAGACACACTACTGCAACCAGACACTGAAAGTCTGTTTGTCCAGCCCTTCTTCATCATCCTCTTAATGCTGATGCTGCTAAAAAAAGCTTCTAGCTAGATAGAAGACCAAGAAGTAGGAGTGGGGCTGGACAGGCATAATAAGACTTTGTAAAAAGGAACTTCTTTGTCAGAGGCTTGTTAACAGAAGTATGCCTGATCTTGCTGAATGCACAAGAATGTCTGATGTAGCTGGAGCACAAGTATAATTGGGAACAGGACATTCCTGTTCACACACATCACATCTCATGTTAGCAGAGTACATGATAAAGGCAAGTGCCTGCATAAGGCCATATTTGTCCCTTTCTTGCTGGCAAAAACCAGTTACAAATATGTTTTCAGACATGGGGAAATTGGGGTTACTATTTTTTTTTAAAAAGTGGTGATAAAGCAGATTAGAGTTTAAAAAATATAAAGACAGGTTGTACCAGGGCTTGGGAATACTGATCTTAATGGCTGGATCCGAACCAAGTCATATTTAGAGCAGACTCATTGAAACTGAATATACTATATCTGAAGGTGCTGTAGGAATACTTTAGTATAAATTGTAAGAAAATAAAATAGTGGGATTGTGTTAGACTGCAAGTCCCACTGATTTCAGTGGGTTTTCTCTAAATATCACTTGGTCTGGACTGGATTTAATCTATTATTGTTTAGGATCAAATACTCACCTTGTTTCATATTCCTTTGCAGATTAGTTTAGCCTGGTAGAATCTGTGGAACTGAGCCCCTAAGTAAACTCTTAGTTCTTCACTGCTTTATGTTGGGATAAACAGTCACCAAATCTGCAAGGGCTGTTGCCCACTTGTAATGCTTTTTGTGTGTATAAAGAATTGGATATGCATTTTTTTAAGCACACTTGCAAATGTTGCCTAGCTTTGGGTTAATTCTTACATGGCTTTGCAGTTATAAGGAATGTATAAATTGCTTTCTAATATGAAAACACCAGGGAAGAGAGGATTATCAAGTTATAGATACATACTTCTAACATCAGTAACCCAAGGAATAATATGCTCTCTTCTTAAAACTGCAGTCTTTAAAACTGATCTTGAATTTTGAAGATTTATCTCTCTGGATAAATTCTAGATTTTTAGAAAACATGACAGCCTAGCTTATATGAAGAGAGATTTTCAAACATCCAGTGTGTTACATCTGACTTCTTGTGTTAAAGCCCCCAGTTGTTGGCTCTGACTCATAGATACTAATGGTGAGAGAATAACATGTATGTAAGGGGGCATCCTTGACAGTTCTTGCCACTGTGGTTGTGACAGCTGGTGAAACTAGCTGATTTTGAGTTCAAAAGGAGACCTTCTGCAACAGTATATCTCAGTTGAATGCATAGTGTTCATGCAGGTTTGTATGTGATTTTGGGGGAAAATGGCTTACATTTCTAGTTTACTTTGTAAAAAGAACTACAGTTCTTTCTAATTTGATGTAGAGTGGAGTTTGTAATGACATAGTAACCTGCTTGATATCTTTGATATGTAATCTGAAATATTCATTAGCGTGTGTTTCATGGGCCATCTGTATTATAACTGGCTGGAAAGTGATTATAGGTTTCATTTAGAAGTACTTCAACACCAACTGAAGATTTCTTTCTATTGGTGGAAGGACCTGAGGTGTAGCAGGGTTTCTCTGCTAAAAGGAGGGGACAGAGTAGAGATTTTAACTAATTTCTCCTTCATCTTCAGCCTTACCAGTGGCATTTCACAGTCTCTTACGGAGTTTATTATAACTCCTCAGAAAATATTTTCATGTACATGGGGGCAAGCACAGTGATGGAGAAATTAGTAAAATTGCCAGTCTTCCTGCATCCTGTATCAGGACCATGGAGTTAATGGAACTGAGGATTGGATCTAACCTGGTGATAGTAATGCAAAGACCTTTCTGCAGATTTGGAACTAAACAGAAGAATTAAAAAAAAGGTAAAATCAAAGTATTTGTTGGAAAATGTCTCTCATCTAAGGCAAACATTTTCCCTTCATAGCAAAACGCCTTGTATGATCCCCAGAGATGCAAAGTATTTCAGTGTGACCTTACCAAAGATGACCTTCTGGAAAATGTACCACCAGATTCTGTAGATGTTGTAACCTTAATATTTGTTCTTTCTGCCATTCATCCAGAGAAGATGCCTCTAGTTTTGCGCAATATTTATAAGGTAAGGTAAATCTTAAATAACAATAAAAACATTGTCATAAAGGATAATAGAAAATTTTTTAAAAACTGATATAGAGATAAGGACAGTGTGACCAAGATTCAGAGACAATGTCATATACTGGCTAGCTTCAAGTTCAGGAAACGAGCTTAGAGGGTTCCAAAGCCTTTATTCAGAATAGTGAAGAAAGAAATCAGCACACCTTGGCAGTACAACCTTGCATACCTTATAAGCTATAACATTGTACATTAGTGTGTGCAGGCATTCTATTTGGCAGCTGATTACAACAACTCTTTTCCAGACTCTCATTCCACTTTCCAGCTGCATGAACTTGGAGCTGCATCTGTTCAGCCTTATCACAGATTGTTAAGATAACATTCCCACCTCTTCCAGCACAGTTTCTCATCTGATCCCGTCATCTTCTCATAACACAATAAAGCCCATTTTCAGATATCAAAGCGTTATATGGCATAACATGGCAGGGAGAGCAAAGTCATCCTGACAGACAACTTAGTAAAAGAGCATTTAATCCCCAAATTAAAAAAAAAAGTTGTAAAAAATAAATATTTGAAACAACTGAGCCTCCATGATACAAAATGTTTCTTATTTTATTATTTGGTACTTGCTTCTGTTCTATAAGACCCAGATCACTTATATGTTACATATTTGTCTGTCAGGTGTTAAAACCAGGCAAATGCGTGCTGTTCAGAGATTATGGTCTCTATGATCATGCAATGCTGAGGTTTAAGTCTGCTAACAAGCTTGGCAATAACTTCTATGTAAGACAAGATGGAACCAGATCATACTTCTTCTCAGAGGGTGAGTTCACTGACTCTCAGTTTGTTTACATTTTGTTTCTTTGCCATGATTTGTCTTGTGGTTTTTTGCTAAGAGTAAATCACTGGATTCAGCAGCCTTTTGTTTAATGTTAGGTGAAGTGTATCCAGCACTCCCTGAGTCCACGCCTAATACCCTCAAAGGAATCCAAGGGGCCTCCTATTTTCCAGTCCCACCTTAAATTTAACTTGGTACTTCTTACTAGCAGTACTTCATAAAGCTCTTTCCCATTTATCTGTGATTTTTAAACTTCAAGAATCTTAGCATCTGTGCCTTAGCTCTCTCCTCTTTTCCTGCCTCAGCAATTTTGGCATCGGTGTTTTAGACACCCCCTATAATCTTCTAGCTCTTAAACGAATTCCTGTTATGGTAGGCCCCTATTTTGTGTTGCTAGGAAGTGCCTTGTTTGGAATTTCATCTTAAAAACGACTACTGCAACCTAAGTGACAAGCAGAAATGTTCCCAAATTTTGAAATGTCAGCTGTCTCAGTGAATTATGGCAGCTTCCCTTTTTGGTTCAAAAAACTATTTCTGTTGAAATTTTTACTTGTAATTAGTCATTTGAGCATGGGCA
The DNA here is from genome assembly GCA_030412105.1 of Cyclura pinguis. Classification (NCBI taxonomy): domain Eukaryota; kingdom Metazoa; phylum Chordata; class Lepidosauria; order Squamata; family Iguanidae; genus Cyclura; species Cyclura pinguis. The sequence continues at coordinate 47,507,528 of CM059604.1, forward strand.
ACAACCAAAAACACTGTCAGATTTTGAGCTTTTCTGATAGAAGCCTCCCCTACAGAATTTTAATTTTTTGACTTGAAAACGGGCACTGCAACTTGATTGACTATAAAAAAACACTGTATCATATTTTGAGATGTTCACTAGGATTTCCTGTAAATTATAGCTAGCTTCACCTTTGCTTCTAGCCTCCTGTTTGCATTTCCCACTTGAATCTGAGCTTTGCAACTTGGGTAACAACCAGAGTCTCTCAAACTTCTGAGGTGTCCAGCCAATATTCTGATGAATTATGACTACCAGAGATGAAGTGACTTTTTTTGTTGTTGTTACAAATTTGTATTCTGCATTGCACATTAGCACATTCAGGGCCAGACCTACCGTTAGGCAGTGTAAGGTTGACATCTCAAGCAGCAGGGTAGCTGAATGTCGAGCGCTGGCACTGATAGTGTTTCAGAACATAAGAAGAGTCCTGATGAATCAGACCAAAGGTCAATTGAATCCAGCAATGTGCTTCCTGGGCAAGTTATCGAGGTGCCTCTGGGAAACCAATAAGTGAAGCTGGTCTATGAATACAGATATCCGAACTGGGGTTCCACAGATGCAGTACAAAGACAAATAGTTCTTGTAGAATTGCTACTGTTAAACCAAATGCTTTAAACTGAAGTCTTACTGAGGTTAAGGAGATGTTCCTACAATTTTGGGGAGGCCACTTACCAAAGTTGGATCCCTGTTTTGTTAATGTAAACTTCGTAATGTTAACTTTGAAATGTATACGTTATTCAAGCAAATAAAATGTGCAGTCTGGTAAATAAAATGTACAGTCTGGTAGCTAAGAACTATCCATAGGCTTTTTCTCGGGTTTGGAGCTAGAAGTAGCCCCACTTATTTGCTCAGGGGGACAAAGAAGCATGTGACCCAGTTTTGTGTACAAAATGTTTCCTCGATAGGTTCTGCCCTCAGTTCTTTTTTGCTTTTATTCAGGAGCAGTCACAGAAGCCCTCTCTGCTGTATCCTCATAGATCTGTTCCTCCTTTCTTTCCAAGGCATACACACTCTATTTTGATATTTTCCCTCTTTATTCCTTTCTCTCATTTTCTTTCTTTCTGTAATGCAACATATATGCCTGTTATCAGAAATTTGCCAAGGTACCACATAGTCATCACCAAACTGGACACGAATGCCTCTGCAGAGGCCATCTTTCCAAGTTACTGGCTACAGCCTTCATCTCAATACAGCTGCCCATCCCACACTTGGTCATACATATATTTGATACCTCCCACTTTCAATACTTTCCCCATCAAACAGAAAACAAAACATTAATGACTCATCCTGAAGCTTTCTGCTGGTTTGATGAGCAGAGCTTCCAAAGACCAGACCCTGACAAGCATCTAGTAGCTGTACTCATTTTTTCCCCGTTTTTAACTCAGCGCAGTATCTACATTACAGCTTCCCTACAACTAGCTGTTTCCCAACTGTTACTATTCCTGCATCAAATTTGCCTACAGATCAGAAGTGGTAGCAGAGCTTAGTAAGAGAGGGTTAATTGGGGGGGAAGGATGCATCCCCACCTAGGTTACATGTTTTTCTATCCTCCCAAGCAAGTAAGAAGAAACATCTCATGTTGGAAAGTGTGCACACCAAGCCAGAAGGAACCTTCGCAGCAAGTAACTGATGTTTGCTTCTTTCAGAATTTTGAATAGCTGTTTTGTTTTTGATTACTTGCTGCAAAACCATTTTCATTTTCTACAGACCTCCATCTCAATGCAAAAGGTTTGAGATGTTTCATTTGAGAAGAGCAACCTGCTAATTCAGGATCTCTCCCATTTCATGTTTCTGTCCCTTTACATTTACCGATTTTAATTTCTTCCCTTCAGACTTCTTGGCAGAACTTTTCCTATCTGCGGGGTATGAGCAAGTGGCCAATGAATATGTGCTGCGAGAAACTGTGAACAAGAAGGAAGGCCTGTGTGTTCCAAGGGTTTTTCTCCAAAGTAAATTTCAAAAGCCTCTAAAGGAAACTTCATTTTTGCTGCACTGTTGAAGTTGGTTGGGGGCATTCTGACACTAAAGCATGGTTTTGTATTATGAAAATGACCCTAATCTGCAGACTCACAAGCTGTCTATTCCTCTCTTCTCAGAGGTAGCCATAGGGAGGAGGATCAGAACAAATTTTCTTTTCTGTTTTAGGCTGACTGCACTTGTTGTTCGAACCCACAACTGAGGTAATCTTAATTATAGTCATGGATACCAAACTAGCTTCATAAACTATGGTTTGATTGTAACCTTCCACTAAACATAGTTGAGGTTAATCATGGTGGTTCAGCAAATCTGTTCTGTCTCTTAAAACCTTAAAACTAACATACTTTTAAAACTTATGTTCTGTTTTTATTAACCTCTTCATGAAAAAGAGAAAGAATGTTCACAGGTTTTACAATTTCCATAAAGAATTCGTTTTTGATTGTAATAGACATGTATGAATTTTAAATTAATGTTTGTTTAATTTAGATGGATTTCTCCCTTGGTTTACTCTGTCTCATTCAATTTTTCAGTAATTTCCCTGCAGTTTGAATTCTTTTCGACTTGTCTGTAGATGTCTGGGGTTCTAGAGCTTCTGAGGAAGGTGTGACATAACTATCATCCAACTGTTAGGCCTGACATGCTAAAGAAACAGGAAGACACATTTCATGAGTGTACCACAGACTACATGAGTGTCCCCAGCCCTTTCTGGGCTTTGTGCTAAGTGCATCGCATGTTCTTCTGAAACACACATTGATTTGTGGCATATTGACAACCAATACTTGAGTGTTTAACTTCAGTCATTATATTTTGGCCCAGTCCCAGGGTGGGCAAAGCACAGCTTGTGAGTCACATGGCCATTTTTATCACTCCTCAGAGCCACTTAGGTCAGGGTTTTTTTGCCCCTTGATGCCTTGCAATATCCTGTAGTGGAATGGCCTTTTTTACAACAGGAAATGCCCTAGGAGGTATTTTGGCATGTTTTTGGGTGCCTCTGGGCCTTTTAGGTTCAAGACAGACTTTTTTAAAAAACAGGAAATAAACAGGAAGCTACTTATGGGTCATTTCCTGTTGTAAAAAAAAAGTCCTCCATGTCCTCTAGAGAGCATTTGGGGACAATTTAAAAAAACTGGCTTGGGCTGCTGTCACTCAAGATTTCCTGGGGAGCCTGATGTGGCCCCCTAACTTCCCACAGTTGCCTCATTCTGGCCTAGCTTAATTCACAGGGTTTTAAGGATGAAATTAAGAGAAATAATTTATATTAAAATGTATGTATAAAAATTTGGGCTAAAAGGAAATGTAGAATATGTATTTGATGGCTGTAGTTGCATTACATGGAATACTTTCCCAGGTTGCAAAGCATGGCTCAGTTCTGTGCACCGTACCTGATCAGAGACTGAGAGCAGAAGATTATAAACTGAGAACAGAAGAAACTTGTGGTCAGATAGGGAAATCCCATAGACTACATCTCACCTGCAGATTGGAGATTGCTCTTCTCATGTACAGGCCAAAGGAAAACTGACTAGTTTCTCCAAATGTTGTACTGTAACTCATAGCATGTTACCTAGGTCTGATGGGAATTGCAGTCCAGTACTTAAGGTTGCTGTAAGTTGGAAGTGACTTGAAGGCACACGACAACATCCAACTGTAGGCTGTACTTAGTGCACCCCAGTTTCAGGTTGGCACCTAACTTTTTCTTATAATGACATTCCTCCTGGCGTCTTATTCATTAGGTGGCGCCATAACACCAGGCTTCTGTATCTTTAATTCATAGAGCAAACCCAAAGAAATGTTCGTGCATCTTCCTGAACAATTAGGGTAGCCTCCCTGCCTGCCTTCCCCCTGCAAATTGCATAAGTTGACTCCTGATTTTTAATCTTTTTATTTTATGGAAAGGGGGGCCAAAACACATATGCAGTTGGGAGTGTTGTACTTCTTTTGAACTGTTGGTGTAGAAGAAGAGCAAAAGTCATTCTCATTGTATGTTTGAGCCTTTAGTTGTGAAGAAATATTATCAGGTGGGAAATGGGAAGCTGAAGTTTCTAAGGTTACTTTATGAGAAATGATGACTGTACAGTTTGTGGGAAACAGCATAACTCCCATGTTTGAACACTCCTTCAGATCAAATATATGCAGTTTTTCACAGGTGAAGAAGCATTCAATTGTACTTCTGCCTGCCTGTATTCCAAACTGATACCTTCCCAGAATGAGAGTTTGGAGAAATTACTCTTTTGGACTACATTTGCTACAACTCCCTAACATTTTTGCTGCTGTTGGTATGTGCCATCAAGTCTTTGACTTACTATGACCCTGTTAGAGGGTTTACTTGGAACAGTTTATTCAGAGAGGTTTTCCATTGCCTACCTGTAAAGCTGAGAGAGTGTGACTTGTTCAGGGTCACTAGTGGGTTTCCATGGCTGAGTAAGGATTCGAAACTTCATCTTCTGTAGTCCTAGTCCACTACACTACACTGGCTGTCTTGTGCTTTTGCTATTCTTATTGGAAGAATTGGGCAACACTTACTGGAGGAAGAGTATGCATACTTCACCAGGGGAGGAATTTTGTGGAAGGTAAGGTTCTATAAAAAAAAAAAATGGAAGAATTACCAATCAACTCTTTTTTGATTCTTTAACAGGAGCCAGCTGTTTCCTCCAGAGTCTTTAGTCCTGCCTGTAGTTGTGAAGGAAATCCCAAGTCTTGGAAAAACAATGCCAGATTCTAGATGTCAAAAGGCAGATGCTTTGTAATGAGCACAATCTGTATATATAGATTTCTGTAATTACCCATCTATGGGCAGTATGCAAATCATAAAGGCCCATTTATTTTCTGTAAAGTACCACATTCACAATGTTACTCCTAAATTGGCATGAGACGACTCTCAGACCCACTCTCAGCAATTAGATCAAAGCATAATTATAGTAATTTGGAAAATTAAATTCTCGTCTACTGAATTCTGCACTATCCAGTCTGACTAGGATAGAAAACTGTGCACAGTGCTTGATGAACATCTGAACTAGCTGTGCACACCTGGGTACCAATTAGGTACAAATCTTCATGTGAAAGGGAGAAAGTGGCAAATAAATGAGGTGCAGAGATTGCCCATTGAAGCAGAATCTACCTACTCATAACTGTAGTCCTGCAGTAAAGTAATAGGGGACTCCTTTGTTTCTCAAGGGTACAGAAGGTATTGGACCATAAGAAAACAGGTTTCTATTGATGGGCACAGTGTAGAATTGACAGTTGACCTATTCGGTGTGATTTGGGTTGGCCTTATCTTGTGCTGATGCCAAGAGCAAAATAACATCCCTCTGTTCTAAATGGGCTTGCTGACTGGCTGGTTTCCTTGCCTTCTGGGAAATAAGAGCTGAGAGAAAGAAAATGGTCCCTCTTCTAGAATCTGCCCCTGATGCAATTGCTTCATGGTAAGGCCATGAGCCTCTTTTAAAAAAGAGACAGCATGAGGAATAATGGAAATGTCTAATGAAATAAGGGTGTTAACATCCATAGGACAGGATGTACCATCATGGCACAATTTTAATTCCAGATGATATTTTTCAGTGTGTGCTGCAAGAAAAATGGAAGTGAAAGTCACAGAAAAAAATCATAATAATCAGAAATTTAGGTGAGAGGTGGAAAACATTACTTTTTGGACTACATTTCTTAGAATTCCTCCACCCACCCAGTATGGCCAGTGGTCAAGCTAGCTGAGGGTTCTGAGAGCTACAGTCTTGAACAATAATGTCCAAGTAGTGCTTTAGGAGTAAACAGTCCATGCAAAGAGTTTTTATGTAAGATAGCAACTGTCCTCTCTCTTGTGTCCATAACTATAGATCTTACTTTTTTTATGAATTGTGGTAGGAGCGCCAACAGTTTACTATCAATCCATGCAGCTGACATATTTTGTAGATCTAGTTTAAAAGCTAGCTAGTTAGCAAAGTGTTTGTTGCCTGACCTTCTCTCTTGTGTGACCATACCCTTCCATTTTGAATTGTGACTTAATTACAGAGTGGCTGCACAAATAATATGGCAACTGAAGCCCCCGCCCTGCCCGTGTTAATTACATAGCAACCCCCATTTGTGCTATTAAGCTATTTCATCATAATATAATGGTTGTATTTTAGCATTCAAAACAGCCTGGATTAAACTGAGGATATTTACAGCAAGGATTGGATTTCCCTGTGCTATATTCTATTTTCCATCATTAGAAATTGATGCTCATACCACACTCGTGTCAGCTCTTGGCTCTCAGCCAATGCTTCATAAAGCTTTAGGGGTTATTCCTTTGGGAGCTGATGCCTCTAACCATTCTGTTCAATCTTTGATGCAAGAGAAATGGCCTCTTTCCTCTGAAAGAGGATTACACATCATTACAGGCATCTTCTCTCCCCACCCCAACCACATGGCCAGGCAGTCCTTTTTAACTGCCAGATTCCTCAGTGAAAAGGACAAACATATCTTGCCTCATAAAGTCAGTGGTTCAGTTCTGAGGAGCGGCATGCTTTTAAGCCCACCTTTAAGATCCAGAGCATTACAGGGTGGCAAAAGAGATGCCTTCTAGGTATTCGACTCCTATAGTTGAAGCCTGGGATTCAGCCATGTTGTTCTCTTGTTCATGTTAGGCACTTACTGTAAATTCCCTACTCCTGTTTCTCTCTCGGACTCTTCAGGGCTGCTGAGAAATTATATGGTAAAAATGCTTTTAGTCAATCTGTAGGATGATGAATTGAAATGACTGCATGGCTATATTCCAGCACCATCCCCTTGCACTGTTCTCACAAGATCTAGAGACATCCGTGTGGAAGGTCAGGTTGTTTTGGAGATGACGTTTTAGCCCGCATCCCATGTGAGACTTGTTTGTGAACTGGGTGTGCTTTATCAGGGTCTGTTTCCCATAAGATAAGCCTGCCCTGAGCTGACCCTCTGCTGTTTTTGAACCCTCAGGGTAGTATGGCAGAGGGTTCCCCCCACACACATATGACCCAGTGTCAGATGCTGTCCTTTGCCACAGAATAATTATGTTGTTGGGGAACTTCTGGTTTGGAGCTGCCTAGGAGAAATTCCCATTCAAATACACCCTTTATAGTCAAGATGGCCACTCAGCTACTGACAGGTATTAATCATGCCACCGATTTAGAAATAGGAGAACATTATGTTTCTGTGTCAGTCAATCAGAGCAGGCAAGAAGAGCAGCCAGTGAAAGGGCACAAGAAGTGAAACCAAATTAAATCAGAACTGAAAAGGGACAAAACTAAGAAGGGGGAAACATACTGGGCTATTTTAAACATGCATTTCCCCCTGTATTTGCATTCCCCTTGCTTTGTGTGTTACTAAGAAATGTCCCTGTATTTTCTATGATGAAGGGAGGTACCCTTTAGGTTATACAGACCAAAAAAAAGACCTCAGTGTAGAAACAACGGCCATTTCTGTACTACACTGTGATTGTGCTATTATTCCGCTTTCAACATCCTGTGGAATTCTGAGGTTTGCAGTTTACGGAGAGGCCTTTAGAATCTCAGCCAGAGAGCTCTTTGGCCTCAGCAAACTACAAGCCCCAGAATTCTACAGGGTATTGAAAGTGGAATAATAGCACTATAACAGTGTAGGGCGGAAATGGCCAACGTTTTACAAAGACTGAACATAACTTTCCAGGATAGCGAGGGCACAGTGATGTTGTTTTCCAAAAGAATATAATGACAGAATCATAGATTCTTTGAGTTGTAAAGTACCACAAGGGCCATCTACTCCATCACCCTGCTATGCAGCAATAGACAACTAAAGAACTCCTGAAGGCAGCCCATCCAATGGGCCATTCCATTACAGCCTTACTTTTTAAAGTGTTAAGAATAACATTTATCTGTTATCTCTAAAACACTAGCTTTTCGGAAGGGGCATATTCCCATTTTAAGTATATTTTTGCAAATATTTAAAATAGAATAGCTGAAAAGGAATGTGACACTTAATTTGTTAAGCTTTATGAATAACTAGTAAAGGGGAAGCATGACTTCCCCCCCTCGGTATTTGCATTTCCCTCCCTTAAAATATTAGCAGTATAAAAAAAATGTTTCTATACTTTCTAGCCATTTTGAAGGAATAGCTCCTCAGGTTGTTAACATGATACTGGAGAGAGGGAGAGAAGGTAACTCCGAAGATGTTAACTTGTGGATCAGAAAATGAGCACCACAATTTATAGCTTTAAAAAAATAACACTGAAAAGGCTCCAAAAAATGGGGAGGCACCAACCACCAATAAGTATTCTTTGTCTAAAAAACCTCCATGAAATTCATAGGGTCACTGCACATAGCAGCTGACTTGAAGGCACACACAGAAGCATATACATACATAGACACCAACCAAGTTCTTCCTCTCTCTAAGCTGCATGAAAGTGTGTTTGTGAACTATTTTGACTATTCTCTGGCAGAGGCAAGAGAGGACATGTGAATGAGTCTTGCTTCCTCCACCCATGCTTCTGAGCCAGCTACAAAGTGGAGAGAATCTTGTTCCATCTCTTGCTGGGAAATTTCATCTCCCTAATGTTTAAGTGTAGGGTTGTGTATCACATCGGTCATAATTCTTCATTGTTTCTGGAGAACACCCAAGCAGCCTCGTGTTTCAGAAGAGAGGCAGGGAAGAGGGTTAGTTCATTTCCTTGTCTTTTCTTTTCCTCCTACAGATCTCTCTTACTCAGAGTTCTACTGACTTCAAGGTGGTCTCCTTTGTTATAGATATTGTTTATTACAGTCATAGACCAGAAAAAGGTTACACCAAAACAGTACCAAGGACAAAAAACCTAAGTACTGGGTCTCCTTTGTTTTCTTTCCAGCCCCTGATTTCCTTTTGAACTTTTCTTTACATCAGGCTCTCCCAGCCTGGGACCTTTCAGATATTTGATTACAACTTCTGTCAGCCCAACACAACACAGCCAAATGGTTGGCAAGTATGGGAGCTGAAGTAAGGTATATCTAAGGGGTACCATTTTGGGAAAGGTTACTGTTGACTGTCACTTTCCCTCAGATAAGGTACACCCTGCATACCCTTAAGTGGCACTCATGTTCCCTGCACTGTCCCACTACTGACCCCATACGCAGATCAGACCTTTTCCACAGGTTCTGCACATGTAGAAACTATAGGTTGTGTAAAAGAAATCTGTATCATTAAAAATGCAGAGTACAGATTGATGGTTGTAAACAGGAATAGTGAACACAATCCTGCTTCTGCTAGTCATTCATGTGTTTAGACAGGGTAAACAATGTAGTTTTTACAGTGCTGGGATTGGGATTTAGAAGATACAGAATCAAGTCCTGACTGAACCAGAGATATGATGAGCCAGTCATTCTCCCTTATGTGTGTATGTGCCTTTAAGTTGCGTCTTGATTTATGGGAGCCCCATGAATTTCATAGGGTTTTCTTAGGCAAGGAATACTCAGAGGTGGTTTTGTCAGTTGTTGTGTGGCTTCAAATTATTTCCAACTTATGGTGACTCTAAGGCAACCCTATTACAGGGTTTTCTTGGCACGAGTTGCTTAGAGGGGTTTGCCTTTGCCTTCCTCTGAGGTTGAGAGAGGATGATTTGCCCAAGGTCACCTAGTGGGCTTCCATGACTGAGCGGGGATTTGAACCCTATTCTCCAGAGCTGTAGTCGAGCACTCAAACCACTACACCATGCTGATTCACATTTGCCAGTTCTTTCCTCTGAAATACAGCCTACACTACCTGGTATTTGTTGGTGGTCTCCTATCCAAATACTAACCAGAGCTGACTCTACTTGGCTTCCAAATTCAGATGGAATCTGGTGCCTTTAGAATATTTAGGCCCACTCTCTCTTAGCTTTGTTATTTCACTGGGCTGTTGTGAGGATGGAGTACAGAGAAGGAGACCCAGGTACACTGTCTTGACCTTATAGGAAGGTGGGTTAACTGCAAACCAGTAAATAATGAATAAATCATCTTGTCTCAACAGGGCTAAAATTAAATAAGAAAGGTGCGAATAGACCTATGTCCATTTTGCACATCTCCAGGAGCTGTCATCCTCTTGGATATAAAGGATGGTGCAATTTACATTCCAAATTTAATGCCAGTATGCATTCTGATTATACTTGTGCTCCTGAATCTGTGAATTTTAAAATGGGACATGGCAGAATTGACAAGGGAGCTGTGACTGCTTTACCCCTCCCTCAGCATCTGCCACTTGAAAGAATTGCTTACTCTGCCTAATGGCAGGAACAGCCCTGCGTGTAAGAAATGCAGAATAGAATTCTGTAATGATGGGAAAATTTAGAAGTGTTGTGTGGCATTATTTACCCTCCAACTGTCCCAATTTGTCAGGGAGAGTCCCGATTAATTCTCTGCCACCCCGCTTTTTTACCTGCTGTTAAAACAGTGGCATATCTAGGCTGAACAGTGCCTAGGGCAAGTGTGGAAGGTGCTGCTTCTCCTGCTGCCGCCGCCCTGGGCCAAGGAAGATCCTGGCAGGGGCAAGTGTCGGCAGGTGGTGGTTGGGGGTGGAGATGCCGGTGGGTGGAAGGGCTGCTGCCACCACCACCTCCACCTCCGCACAGGGCCAGGAAGGACCCCAGTGGGGGTGGCCGGGGGCAGATGGGGGGGCTGTTGCTGATGCCTCTGTACCAGGCCAGAAAGGACCCCGGTGGGGATGTGGAGGGGCTGCTGCTGCTGCTGCACCCACACAGGGCCAGGAAGGATCCCGACGGGGGGGGGAGGGGGCAGGCCAGGCCTGGGTGAGAAGGTGCAGAGGGTTCAGCTTTTTGGTGCCCAGGGCATGGAGCCCAATTGCCCTACCTTAGATAATGCCTCTGTTTTAAGATGTCCCAGTATTTCTCTCCACTTTCCTCTTTGTTCTCAGCTTACTTCAGTTGCTGCAAACTGAGCTTAAAGTAGTGTGCTGTTAGCCTCCTCAGTGGAAAGGAGAGGGTGGAATCATTCTCTCCCCAGTAGGCTCAGGCAAAAGCAAACTGCTATAATCTCTCCTAGCTCGTCTGTTCTTTCCTATGAATAACCAGAGGCATATCTAGTGTGCCCTACTTGCCCCACCTTAGATACACCTCTGTTAATAACTTTTGTCATCCTAACCACACACTGATATTACTTAGCCAACTGTGTCCCAGTTTTCATCTGTGAAATGGTGGAAGGTAGATTATGATGAGTATGATCAGAGCCCACAGAAAATAAAGAATTTGCAGAACATGCCCAAGAAGAGAAAAAGATGCAATGCAAATCAGGACAGGAACCACCTGCACTGCTACCCAGTTCCCAGGCAAGCCTGACAGTGAATGAGGAAGAAGTGAGTCAGTGGCTAAAGAAGGAGGCCAAACTGAGCAGTGTTAGTGGTACCAAAGTGCCCTTGGAAGAGAGCCAAGATTCCTCCCCAAAAGCTTTAACTTTCTCACCTCCTTTATGTGATTCTGTGTCAAGGAGCTCCTTTCTCATGAAAAGGGTAGGAAGAGCTTGAAGCTCATGCCAAACGCACATGCGTGAGGCAGGTGCATAGAACAGGCGTGTGGTTTCCTTTGTGAGTCACTTGAATTCAGGCAATTTGTCACTTCCTGAAATCCAGGTCTTCAGACATGCAGCCTGCAAAGTCCCTCTATCAGAATCTCTTCAAATCCCTGATTCTGTATTGATCACAGTGAAAAAAAAATATACTGCATAAAACAAAAGTGGATAATTGCAGTAGGTCTAGGGGCCAGTTTTCTGTTACTAGAACCCTTTTGGGGTCAACAGCACCCAAAATAAGCAAGCAAACCAAAAAGCAGCCCAACCCTGTGCATAGGGTTCCCAGATCTCAGGGCCTAGACCATCTTCTCCAGCTCGTAGGAAGAGGAATCTCAGAGTGAGAGCACTACCTCAAACAGTGTATGTATATATATTTTCCTAATTACTTAGACTTGGTGTTTTTTTTTAATGAATCATGCACTTTGTCATGCCTAATTTATCATGCTTAAAGACATACTAAGGTTGGCCCTTACAGCATTACCCTTGCAACATCACCAAGGCCTGTCCCTTGTGACATCAAAAAGAGTCATCTGCAGGTATCAAGATTTGCAATCCTAATAGCAAAAACGATTTCAAAGGTGCACTGCTGCTCCTGGAGCCTTCCAGGAGACAGGGAGGGGGAGTTGCAGAGGAAAACTGTGGTCTGGAGGTCAAGGGCCAGAAAGACACTTTGGTGGCCAAATATAAGGCCAGAAGTGCACTTTGCCCACCTCAGGCTATATGTTTTATTGCTCTATTTATGCAGCTCACTTCCCTTACTTTTGCTTGTTACTGTTGTCTTTCTGTCATTCCAGAGTTTCCTTTCCTTCTTCCCTTGGTGGGACTATTATGAATCCAGGAATTCATCCAGTTGAACCCAAATGCTCATCTCTGCCTTGATCCCACCTTTGTGTGAGCAGGATTTAACACAGGAGCAGGATAATTTCACTTAACCTGGCTGGAACTATTTACCAGCCTATTTCTACCCAAGTAGGTTTGAAGTCCAAACTGGGCATGGTGGCAGCAGCAGGAGCATAGTGGAGCCAGGGCTTTCATAATTCCTCCAATATTCATAGATGAAAACTGGGCCATGTACAGCCAAGCAATATCAGAGCGTAGTCAAAACAGCAAGAGTTATTAAGAGGAAGCTAGGAGATGCTACAGCAGGTTACTTTTGCTTAAGCTTATTGAGAAGGGCAAGATTCTGACCCTCCTTCCTCCTCCCCCAGCCCAGTTAATTGAGCACAAACTACTTTTGCACTTTAAACTCAGTTTGCAGCAATTGAAATAAGCTATAGTCAAAGGGAAAAAGTGGGAGGAGGAGAGAGAACATGTTAAAAGCATGGGGCATGTTAAAAGCAGCTTTAAAAAGTGCGACAATGGAGGATTAAATGAAACTGTCTTTGCCAAATCAGGATAGTTGAGGTGTATGCTTTCAGGGTTGAACTGCTGGGGGTTTCCTGTGAGCAGGGGCAATTATAACATTTCCCCCACTCCTCAGACTTAAGTGGTCCATTTTTGCTCACACGGAGTACTAAGTGTAGGAGATGGAATTTCCCCACAATGCTGTATTTTCCACTATCATTGTTCTATTGCAAAGCATTTGGGGAGGGTTTGGTGCTGAATGGACAATTAAGACTTGCTCCTGAGGGAAACGAAAACTGCTAGAACTGGTGATATGGATCATCACAGCTGTTTCTCATAGTTTTGCAGCTGTCTTCATCTGCTGTGGCAATACCAATTATGCCACAAGGTGTTTTGTTGCTGAAATTAATATTTTACATCCCAACCTACCCATGTATCTTGGGAAGTAAATCCCACTGGGTTTAACAAAAATCCAGTACTATACTTCAAATAGAAATATGATACATCTCACCAAAGAGGGCACAGATTGGTGTAAATTTGTCTATGCTAAATGAGGTTTATAGATGCAACTTTAGAAATAATTTATGTAGTTTAAATTGTATTTAAGTATTTAAATATTTCTCACCACAGCGTGGAAAGCTGTGGCCAAGTGACTTGCGTGCCTGCTCCGTCTGCAGTGTAATTGCAGTCTGCTGATAGGTAACTTTAAAGCCCTTGCTCTCCTTTCTTGGGGTTCTTTATATTTAAACAGCTTGGACTGCCCTTCAAATCAAAAACCACTTTATATAGAGAACTTTCCTCTGACTGCCCTTCTATCCTGCCTTTTTTCTCAGTTTGGGCCTCAAGGCAACTTATAACAGTTAAAACAAATAGCTAAAAATCCACAGCATACAAAAGCTAAAATGTATTTAAATTACAAAAAATGAGTTAAAATAATAAACTATTAAAAAGAAAACAGGAAGTAGACAATCCAGCACATTATGCAAGGCCCATTGCCTGTAAGCAGTCAGTCCTCAAATGCCAGCCAAATTTTTAAAAAGTTCTTTACCTGCCTACAGAAAGAGAACAAGGAGTGTGCCAGTGGGAAAGGAGTTCCAAAGTTTGGGAGCAGTCACCAAGAAGAGCCCCACTCCCACCTTCCCACAAGATCTATCTGTGAGGTTGGTGGGGCAGAAAGAGGGCCTCCTCAGAACAACTGAAAACACAGGCAGGATCATATGGAAGAACACAGTGCTTCAGCTGAGTTGTGTGGGGCCATTTCCACACTAGACTTTTATAGCACTATTATTGCACTTTCAGCATCCTATGGAATCCTGGGGTTTGCAGTTTCTGGAGGGGCCAGCCAGCCCCTCCCGAAACTGCAAACCCCAGGATTCCATAGGATGTTGAAAGTGGAATAATAGCGCTATAACAGTCTAGTGCAGAAATGGCTTAGGACTTCATAGGTCATAACTGGCATTTTGAATTGTGCCTGGAAATGGACTGGTAGCAAGTGGAGCAGTGTGTTCCCTGTAGCCAGTCCCAGTTAGCAATCTGGCTGCATCTCTTTGGACCAGCTAAAGTTTCCAAAGAGTCTTCAAAGGCAACCTCAGGTACAGTGCTTTACAGTAATCTAAGCAGGATATAATTAAGACATGTTTTGTTGTTGCCTGATCCAACATCTCTAGGAATATACATAGATGCTGCATAAGCCATTACGGTGCCAATGCACTCCTGAGCACCACTGAAACCAGAGCTTGCAGGCTCAGGATGGAATCCACTTTGCTACTGCAGTGAAATTCAAAGCAGTAGAGACATACAAAGAAAAATATAGCCAAACATGGACCTTGGGTTTCAGAAAAGCTGATTTTAACAAGTTCAGGAAATTACTAGATGGAATCCCATGGCTAAAAGAAAAAGACATCCAGCAAGGATGGGAGTTCTTGAAGAAAGAGTTGCAAAAGCTACAATCACAAACAATCCCATGGCAGAAAGAAAATGGGAAACCAAAGTGGATGCATAGCAAACTCAAGGAGGAAGTGAAAAGAAAAAGGGGTATGTAGACAGAATGGAAGAAAGGACAAAGCACCAAAGAAGAGTACAGGTGTGTAGCCCAAGCTTGCAGGAATAGTATAAGGAAAGCTAAAGCTCAAAATAAGCTGAGACCTGGTTTTCAAATACATTTGAGACACGAAAATGACAAAGGAGACAGGCTGCTGTTCCAGAAGGATAGCAAAATCCTAAGATATCACAATGAAAAGGCAGAACTACTCACTACCTATTTTGCTTCAGTTTTTTTCCCCAAAGGAGAACTGAGTACTTCTCAGAAACTGTGGCAAGGGATGTTAACTGCAAGTCAAGACTGATAGGGAGTTAGTCGGAAATCACCTAGCTAACCTAAATGGGTTTAAATCTGCAGTCAGAAGAACTGCATCCCAAAGTACTGTAGGAACATGCTAATGTACTCTGAACCCTTTGCTATCATTTTTGAGAAATCTTGGAGAATAGGTGAGATGCTAAAGGATTGGAGAAGGGCAAACCTTGTCTCACTCTTCAAAAAAGGCAAAAAGAAGAAGAAGAAGTAGTAGTAGTTCCAGGAAACTACAGATCAGTCAGCCTAACCTCAATACCAGGAAAAATATCACAGCAGATTATTTGAGGTCTGTCTGCAAATAACTTGATGACAATGGAGTGATCATTAAGGGCCAGCGTGGGTTTGTCAAGAACAAATCCCACCAAACTAATATCATATCCTTTTTTGATCAGGTCACTAGTTGAGTAGATGGCAGGAATACTGTGGATGTCATTCATCTAGATTTCAGCAAAGCATTTGATAGGGTCCCCCATAATGTTTTGATTGGAAAACTGATTAAATGTGGAATAGATGGGAACACTGCCAGATGGATCCATAACTGGCAGGAAAACCGTACTCAAAAAGTCATCATCAATGGCTGCATTTCAGACTGGAAGATGGTCTCTAGTGGAGTGCCTCGGGGTTTTACCCTAGGGCCATTGCTCTTCAAGTTTTTTTTAACCAGTGACTTAGATGACAGGATGGAGGGAATTCTTATTAAGTTTGCAGGTGACACAAACTGGGAGGGGTGGCTAACAGATTAGAGGATAGGAACAGAATTCAAAAGAAACTAGATAAAGTAGAAAATTGGGCAGAAATTAATAACGTGAAAGTCAGTAGAGACAAATAAAAAAAAGTACATTTAGACCACAAAAACTTAATGCACAGGTGTAGGATGGGGGACACATGGCTCAGTACTACTACATGTGAGAAGGACCTGGGGATCATTGTTGATTGTAAGTTGAACACGAGCCAGCAGTGTGATGCTGCAGCAAAAAAGGTGAATGCTATTTTAGGCTGCATGAATAGAAGCATAGTTTCCAAATTAAGAGAAGTAGTAGTCCCATTATATTCTGCACTGGTCAGGAGTCATCCGCAGTACTACAGTCAGTTCTGAGCTGACTTTAAAAGGATAATAGACAATATCCTATGGTCCATCAGCAAGTGTCCCAGGAAACAAGTGGTTGAAGTGCAAGCACTGTCAGGTAGTTAAGCCAGTCTAGGTCATTCACAGGTTATCCAGCAGGATGAAGGGAGAACCAAGAAGGTGGTCTTCAGTTGCTCCAGACGCTACACAGCAAATCCAAATAAACAAAGCTAGCAAGGACTAAAGCAAAATGTAACCAGTAACCAGTCTGAGTTCAAAAGAACTCAAACCGCCAAAGAGTACAGACAGTCACCAAGACAAACAGCTGTAAGCAACAAAGCCTTTGGTGAACTGCAGGAGATTTATAGCCAGGTGCCTCAAGGCATCAGGTGCTTAATTAGTCAGTGCCTTCTGCTTAAGAGCTGTTGGGAGCCTCATAACTTCTTATCTCTCCTTCCCTTGACAAATGGCTGCACCATGTCTTCAGCCTCCTGCTGGGGATCAGGGCCTCCCTCTGCCTCAGCTCCCACCTCCTCTGACACAGAGAGACCACTGGCATCAGGAGTTGTAAATTCCTGGCTTTCTGACTCTGTGTCTGAATCTTCCAGTTCAGAGAGTGAGTTGGAAGCAGGTTCAGAGAAGGGCAACAAAGAGGCATGGAGAACAAAATGTATGAGGAAGGGGTGAAGAGACTGGACATGTTCAGCTTGGTGAAGAGAAGGCTGAGGGGTGACATGATTGAACTCTTTTAAGTATCTCAAGAGCTGTTACAGAGAGGATAGGGCAGGCCTGTTCTCTGCTGTTCCAAGGGGTAGGACCAGATTTAATGGTTTGAAGTTACAGAGGAGTACATTTTGACTGAAGCTACAGGAAAGTAGAATTAGAAGGAACTTCTTGAGAGTAAGAGTAGTTCATCAGTAGAATCAATTGCCCAGAAACGTGGTAGGGTCTCCTTCTCTGGGCATCTTCAAAAAGAGGCTGGACAGCTACCTGCTGGGGATGCTTTAGCTGGCGATTCTGTATTGAGCAGGGGGTAGGACTAGATGGCCCATGAAGCCTCTTTCAGTTCTATGACTCTGTGAAACTAAGCCAGGAACAAATATAGTCACTTAATTTAATGCTAAGAGTACACTGATTAAATAAATTAAGGCATTTTAACAGCCTTAAAGTTCAGTCCTATACACAGTCCTTGAGAGTAAGCTCCACAGACCGTAATGGGATTATATTTGAAGAAATGCACATACAAGCACTTTGGTAGCTGTAGCTGATGGCAACTAACTGTGTGGGAAATAGAAAATCCAGTTTGGGATTGGAAGAAAATATTGCAATGTACGATGTGTGTTCCAGTTGTGTCCTTTTCCAGACTGCTCCATTCCATTACGACTTCACTCTAGTGTTTCACTTTGCCCTCCTGCCGTTGAGCTTGTTGTGGGCGCTAGGCATGCTCAGTCCTCACTGGGCTTTTAGGGCAGGTGGGGAGTACCTCATTAAGTCCCCGCAGAAAATTATTTTGTACTTCTGAGACCTTGATTTTCTTCCATGAATCTTGATAACTTACTCTTTTTTCCTTGGTGGTTCTATTTTGGCTGTAAACCTGGCAGGAACTGAATTCACCACCAGGAATGATTTTGGCAATATATGTTTGATTTTTGTGCCAAATTTGCCACCATGCTGCTGAATTTTAGCAGCTGGCAGAAATTTTACCTGAAAACAAAGTGGAAGCAGAATCTTGTAAACAGACTCTCAAATCCAGGAGCCTCTCCAAACCATGATATTTTTTTTTCCAGAAATGAGGGGCAGCAACTTCTGTGTGTGCCTTGTTTTCAAAATAAATGATGGCCCTAAATCCTAAACACTCCTAATTAGAGTAGATGTATTTAATCAGTGGGATTTACCTGTGTGTTAACTCACCATACTAGTTGAATGAGTCTACTGTAATTGGGACTAACCAACAAGATGCCAGCTGGTGACTTTTTTGCTGCTGCTGCTGCATCAGGGAAATTTGGTGATGCCATGGCACTAGCAAGGTGTGGCTCCTAGTAGATGGATTTGGGTGTTCCATTGCATCCTTCCCTCTGAAGTGTCCACTTCTGGATTAAGATAAAACATGATTTAAAAAAATACTAATATATTCTTGCAAAATTACACTTCCTTGCAGCTACATAGGGTTACTTCCATTATATAAGGCTTTAATTAATTTTTTAAACAAAAGCAAATAAGAAAAGTCTTTCTTCTTCCACTCTTCTCTCTAATCTTTAATAAACACCTGAGCAGTTCCTGGCAGTGGAATGCTGGGGCAGTAGCCAGGGAAGGAAGACCTTCAGATTCAGGAGTTGCCTGTTGTTATTTGCTATTTGGCTAGCTTTGACTTATGGTGATCCCATAAATAAGATACCCACAGGAGACCCTCTACTTAATAGCCCTGCTCACGTATTGCAATCTCTGGGTTGTGGCTTCCTTGACCGAGTAACCCACTTGCAATATGGCCTTCCTGTTTTCCTCTTGCCTTTCACTTTATCAAGCAGTAGTGTCTTTTCCAGTGAATTGTGTGTTCTCCTGATACATCCAAGGTATAATAGCCTCAGTTTAATCATTTTGGCTTCTAGGGAGATTTCAGGTTTAATTTGCTCTTGGACCCATTTTTATTTGGCTGATCCACGGTTGTTAAAATGCGGGGGGGGGGACCACCACTGCCCGTCAGTGCCGAGTGTGAAAGGCGCACCCAAGCCTCACACTCAAGGCCTGCCCGGCCTGACACCTCTTTGTGATCAGAACTGAACAGCCGGGGAGATCTCTGAATCAAGCCAGGGCCAGGACAAACGGGTCTGCCTCAGTTCTCCCTCTCTGAGAACGCAGTCCCTTCCTCACTCTTGTCCCCCCTTGGCTTCTTCCTTTCAGGACTCTCCGCCTTTACTGCCTTCCCTAAATCTGCCCTTCTCTCAGATGTAAGGGTCAGCAGTGATTTATATTTTCCAAGACTGTGGTACTGTTGGCACTAAGGTCAAGATGATATTATTGGTAGCGTGTATATTCCAGGATTCAAAATAAGACTCTGGGAGACTGTTGTATGGAAGACAGAACTTCAAACATTTATTATAACACTATTGCCTTAAATTTGTTTTGTATCTAAATGTTTATAAACAGCACACCATTCTCCTCTCTCTCTCTCTCTCTCTCTCTCTCTCTCTTTTTCAGTTCATTCACTATCTCTCGTACACCCAATTTCTCAGTTCTCTCTCCCACAGAGCTCTTCAAATCTCCAACCTCTCCAAACACACCACAAATCACACTACTCTTCAAACACTCTTCAGACAGTTAAAATCTGTTATTTTCCTCTTTCCACCAGCCCCTCCCCTGGGCTATCCAAGGTTCCATTTCACCAGCCAATCAGCTTGAACGCTCTCAGTTGCCAAGGAGGCTCTGTTGTCAAGACCCCCTCCCTTCAGGTTTGTCACAATGGTATCCACAGAGCTCTCTCCCAGCACAACATTTCAGTTGAGTTTATTGTCCTCCTGTCAGCTTTCTTCACTTTCTAGCTTTCATAATCATATACAGAAATCAGGAATACTATGGCATAGAAGATACCTTTATACTTGAGGATCTTAGTTTCTTCATAGCTGCCCTTCCAAGTATTAATCTTCCTCTGATTTCTTGACTACACTCTCCATTTCGATTTATAACTGAGCCAATCCATAAAACATCTGTAACAACTTCAAGTGTCCTCTGAAGATGCCAGCCACAGATGCAGTCGAAACGTCAGGAGAAAATACTGATAGAACATGGCCTCAAAGCCTAGAAAACCCACAACAACCTATAATTTCAAGTGTCTTCATTATCCACTTTAAAGTTATATCAATCTTCTGTGGTCATTATTTTTATTTTCTTAGCATTCATCTGTAATCCTGCTTTTGTTTTAATTAAGTAAAATAATATTACAAATTAACAGAAAAAATCAAATAAAAAAGTACACATCTACAACCAATACCAAACACAAAACAATACATATTTGAGGAAGAACGTGGAAAAAGAAACAAAGTAATGTAGAATTTCTACTTGCAACATCAGGAATGTGCAGTCACAGAATGGTCTATTGTCTATTGTAGTAGGTAGAGTATCCAATTAGATTTATACAACGCATCTGGTGCCATAAATGTACACGATAACACTGTACCAAAGAATGTATAAATTGTTGTGAATTTATGGGGGCAGGGCTCTCGGTCTTTGGAAGCGATTCCACTGAGACCCAGCCGGCTGAATAAACCGCGAATTTCCATTCTGTGGGTCTCGATCTCTATTTTCTGCAGCATTTTCTGGGGGCTTGTCCGGGATCTGAGGGGGTTTTGCCCACTTAAGCTGCCACCGCTTCCCCGGTGTCTGTGCCTCACCGACAGGGACCTTGGGTGCCCCCGACGTTTTGTCGGACGGTCCTCCTCGTGAGGGCGTCGGACCCAGGAATTGGTTTGCCAGCTTGGGAACCCAGGGCGGTTTGGAAATTCGCCATAGACACGGCCTTAGGTAAGTGCCTCCCCAAGAGTTGTGTTAAAAGGGGAGAAGAGGGGCTTGATCACCCCCTTAGGACCTGCTCTAGTAGAATAGCCCCAAGGGGGGCTACTGAAACCGCAGGACTCCTTAGGAGGACGGAAAAAGGAGATTGGTTGTTTGGGTGAAAGAACGTGTGAGTGGCATCGCAGTTTCCAGTGCATACCGTTGAGAGTCTGGGTGCCTGGGTCGGTGCGTGTAATTGACTGTCTAAACTCTACTGTGTCGGACTGTCGGGACCCCTTACCCCCAGTCCAATCCCCTTGACCCACTGTGTGTTGTTACCATCGGGGAGGAAAATGGGTGGGGGTAACAGTCGACAAATGCCGCTCCAATGTATGTTGAACCACTTCAAGAAAGGGTTTAGTGGAGACTACGGATGTCCAAAAATGACGCCAGGCAGATTGCAAAACTTGTGTGAAGTGGAGTGGCCGGCATTCAAGATAGGGTGGCCGTCAGAAGGAAGTTTGGACCCAGAAAAGATCAGGGCTGTGTATGCAGTGGTGGTGGGGGACCCTGGACACCCAGACCAGTACCCCTATATAGATTCATGGGACACTGTAGTAACTGAATCCCCCATGTGGCTTGCAAAATGTAAGGAACAGTGCAGTAAAGTTATGGTGCTGATGAAGGATAAAACCCGGAAGAAGTTTGGCAGGGGCCCTGTAGTTTTAGGTAGTCCCCCAAAGGAACCCAGTGCACCACCCCCATATGTCACAGTGGACCCTGGTCCGGCCCTGGTGGTGCAGGCAGAAGCAGCGGCACCGGGAAATCCGGCCAACCCTTCCCTCAACTCGGAACCAACGGCCCTGGCATCGCTGTCGCCATCACCCCATGCTTTATACCCTGACCTTCTGGACCAGAAGGAGGGACTCACCCTCCCCAGTCCAACTGATGTTTACGCTTTTAGAAGTGGGCTGAAGATAAAGGCCAAGGAAATCAAAGGAATACAGGAGAAGTTCCCCTGTGAGGTCCAAGGAGAAGAGGAAAGGGATGAAGAGGAGGTGGTGGCCCCCCTTAGGCAGGTTAGCCAGCTGATCCCCGATCCCCAGCAAGAGGGGGGCTATCGCCGGATGCAAAGTTATCAGTACACGCCTTTCACTACATCCGATCTCCTGAATTGGAAGGCTCATTATGGGTCATACATGGAAAAGCCCCAAGAAATGATAGAATTATGTACATCTATTATGGCTACGCATGTGCCTACATGGCAGGATTACCAGCAATTACTCATGACTCTATTCACCACAGAAGAAAGGAGATGCATTCTCCAAGAGGCAGAAAAAGTAGTCCAGACTCGGGTACCCCCTGGTACCCCAAATGAAGAGATATGGATTAGGGAAAGGGTGCCCCTGACAGAGCTGCATTGGGATGTCAATAACGACCAGGACTTTACCGGCCTTATGGAGTATCAGGCTGTACTGTTAGAAGGAGTGAGGGAAGGTATGAAGAGGGCTGTGAATATGTCTAAAATAAGGGAGATTGTGCAAGGAACTGACGAACCTCCGGGACAATTTTTGGAACGATTGTTGAATGCATATCGGCAATATACTGCAATAAATCCGGATGCCCCAGAGAATTTGCAGGCGGTAGTTTTGGACTTTGTGGCTCAAAGTTCCCTGGATATAAGAAAGAAACTGTAAAAACAGGAAGGCTTTGAGGGAATGAATTTGAGTCAGTTGTTAGCAATTGCTCAGAAGGTCTACATAAATCAGGAATTAGAAGAGAAGCGGGAAAAGGACAGACGCATACATAAGAAGGCGGAAGTATTAGTGGTGGCGCTTGCCGCCCAAGGGATAATTGAACCCAAAAGGGGCAGAGGAAGGAGGATGGAAAGGGTCGGGAGACCCCGATCTTGGCTTGGGTGAAACCAGTGTGCCATTTGCAAACAGGAAGGTCACTGGAAGAATGAATGCCCCAATCGACCTGGACAAGGGCCTACCAGCCCCCAAAGGGGACGGGAAAGAGGTGGCAGAGGAGAAAGAGGACGGGTGACTGATGGACGATACGAAAGACAGAGAGGAGAAGAACCCTATGAGACCATAGGGATGGCGGAGATGGAACAGTGGGACTAGGACAGACCGGGCCCCCTCATCACTGGCTCTGGGGAGCCCATGGTCACGGCAAAGGTGGGGAGCCAGCCAATTCCCATGATGATCGATACCGGCGCCACCCGATCTGTAGTAACTACCCCCTTAGCCCCGAAGACAACCACTGGTGTGAAGATAGTTGGCACCACAGGGAAGATTGAAAAAAGGCCATTGTTGGAAGAACACCTTGTTGACCTGGGACGGCATCAAGTTACACACCAATTCCTTTACTTACCTGATTGCCCAGTGCTCCTGATGGGAAGAGACTTGCTGTCGAAACTGCGGGCACAGATCACCTTTGAGGACGATGGATCAACGGAGGTGGAGTTCTGAGGACCACGGAGCTTGCTGATCTCATACCCCATGGAAGAAGAATGGAGGACTCATCAGACTCTTATGAGCCGGGCTGAGTATGACACTCCCTACGGGCCTCCTGGGGTATGGGTGGAGGACAATCCACCAGGATTAGCTCAATACATAGCCCCGGTTGTGGTAGAACTGAAACCAGAAGCCTCCCCGATACATGTAAAGCAATACAATCTGCCTCAGGCGGCCATAGAGGGCATACAGAAATACATAGATCGATTATTGAAGTATCGGATTCTCAGGGAATGCCAGTCTCCATGGAACACCCCTCTTCTGCCTGTCCAGAAGCTGGGGACGAGTGATTATCGGCCTGTACAAGATTTAAGAATGGTGAATCAAGCCACAGTGACCATCCATCCCGTGGTGCCCAATCCATATGTACTAATGGGGCTGATTCTCTCGGCGGTGACGCACTTTACAATCTTAGACCTCAAGGATGCTTTCTTCTGCATACGGCTGGCCCCACAAAGTCAGCCTATTTTTGCTTTTCAGTGGGAAGATGGAGTAACGGGAAGAAAGACCCAATATACTTGGACCCGCTTGCCACAGGGATGGAAAAATTTGCCCACAATATTTGGGACCTCACTGAGCCAGGATCTGCAACAGTTCCCGTCGGAACCAGGGCGAAGAGTCTTGTTGCAATACGTGGACAACCTCCTGCTGGCGGTGACAGGTGAAGAAGGGTGCCGAAAGGGAACTAATGAGTTACTCCACCTCCTGTAGGAAGCCGGATATGATGTTTCAAGAAAGAAGGCTCAGCTGTGTCTAACAGAAGTGTGCTATTTGGGATACCAGGTTTCCCAGGGAAAGCGCGCCCCAGGACCCGAAAGAAAAGGGACAGTGTGTGCTCTCCCAGAACCCTGGAACTGAAAGATGGTTCGTGAATTCTTAGGCGCGTCCGGGTTCTGTCGAATCTGGATCCCCAACTTTGCTGTGATAAGCAAGCCCCTGTATGAGGCAACAAAAGGGCAGGAGACAGCAGAGTTCCACTGGGGAAAGGAACAAAAGACAGCATGGTTGCAGATAAAGAAAACCCTGATGGAAGCCCCAGCATTAGGCCTACCGGATGTGACCAAGCCATTCACCCTTTATGTGGACGAAAGGAAGAATGTGGCTGTAGGGGTTTTAACCCAGCAGTTGGGTTCCTGGCAGTGGCCTATGGCTTACTTCTCAAAACAGCTGGACCCTGTGGCACAGGGGTGGCCGGGATGTCTTCGAGCCATTGCAGCTACAGTACTATTGGTCAAGGAAGCCGACAAGCTTACCCTGGGCCAGACGCTGACTGTCAGAGTCCCTCATGCCGTTACCACCCTGATGGAGTACAAAGAGAACTACTAGTTCACTAATAGTCGGATGCTGAAATACCAAGGGATGTTGTGTGAGAACCCCTGGATTCGACTTGAGACTACAACCACTCTTAATCCAGCTACACTGCTCCCTGTGGAAGCCAAGGGTCCCCAGCATAATTGCATCCAGACCATGGATGAAGTATACTCAAGTTGTCCGGACCTCAGGGATACTCCGTGGCCGCACCCAGATGTCACATACTATACGGATGGAAGCAGCTTTGTACGAGAGGGGCGGAGAATGGCTGGATATGTGGTGATAACAGAGGATAAGGTTATAGAAGCCAAACCCCTGCCAACGGGGACATCCGCACAGAAGGCAGAACTTATTGCCCTGATCCGAGCCCTTGAACTTGTGGAAGGACTCACAGTGAATATTTATACTGACTCAAAATATGTGTTCAGCACCCTACATGCACATGGGGCTTTATATAAGGAGAAAGGATTGATCAATTCAACCGGCCAAAGTATAAAATATGGAAAAGAAATAGAAGAGTTGCTCCGTGTAGTCTGGATCCCTAAAAGTGTGGCTGTGTTCCACTGCCGAGGACATCAACGGGGAAGAGACCCAGTAGCCAAGGGAAATCAGAAAGTGGATCAGGCAGCTAAAGCAGCGGCAGTGGAAAATCTACTAACAGGATTGACAAGAGACCCTCTCATGGCCCCGCTATTCCAGGTTTCGCTGAGAGAGCTGAGCCCGACCTACTCCAAGGAGGAAAATGAAACCGCCAGGCAAGATCTCAGGGCAGATAAGGGAAACGATGAATGGTGTAGGCTGCCAGACGGAAGAATTTACCTGCCTTGACACCTGGGATGGTCGGTGGTCCAGAAGGCCCATGAAGCCACACATTTAGGAAAAACGGCTCTAGTTCAACTGCTGGAAAAGGAAGTCTATCTAAATGGGATACATGGATTTGCCGCCCTGGCCTCCTCAAGGTGTCGGTTGTGCACCAAAACTAATCCCCGACAGGGACCCAAGATGGCAGAAGGACAACAGTACCAAGGAAGTAGTCCTTTTGAATTGCTGGTAGTGGATTTCACTGAGGTGCCTCGGGCCGGAGCCTATTGTTACCTCTTGGTCTTCATTTGTACTTACACTGGATGGGTGGAAGCTTACCCCACCCGCACCGAGAAAACACGGGAGGTCATACGGGCCCTACTTTGAGATATTATTCCCCGACACGGACTACCACATCATATAGGCTCAAATAACGGACCTGCGTTCGTCCACAAAATCATCAAAGACTTAACCACCGCTCTGGGAATCACCTGGAATCTACACTGTGCATACCGACCCCAGAGTTCAGGGAAGGTGGAAAGGATGAATAGGACCCTAAAGACGCAGTTGTCCAAATTGTGTCAAGAAACGAGGTTGAAGTGGCCCGATGCTCTTCCCATAGCCCTTTTCAGGATAAGGTGCACACCACATCGAATCACAGGGCTGTCCCCTTTCGAGTTGATGTATGGGTGACCCCCTACTATTTTGAGTGGGTTGAGGGGAGATACAAAGGAATTAGGGAATATGGCCCTACAGAAGGAGGTTAGTGCCTTAGGGAAAGCTCTGAGTAAAATGAGGGAGTACACGTTAGAGCAGCGTCTCCCCTTTCTACAGATGCAGGCACATCCTTTCCAACCAGGAGATGAGGTATTGGTGACGGACTGGAAAGGAAAGCCACTTAGCCCCGGGTGGAGGGGGCCATACCAGGTTACACTGACAACGCCTACCGCAGTGAAGGTAGCACGTTGAGACCTTGGGTACATTACACTAGGATAAAGAGGTCCCATACTGACTGGACTGCCGCCCCAATTATAGGGCAACCCTTGAAGATGAAGATCACTAGAAAGCAGTAAGGAAGACTGGGACTAGGCCTTGCTGTGTTCATATTCTGGGAAGCTGAACACCTGGTGCATGGCCAGATCCCCCTCTGGAAAGGAAAGAAGACTGGGACTAGGCCCTACTGCAGTTGCTACCAGGGACGCACTGCTTTATGTACAGCCAGATCCTGAATGTGGGAAACAATATTGTGGGTCGGAGGAGGTATAGGGGGAGCGGCAGGCCTTGGCTATCTATTGTATCATTTTAGACGGTGGTACTGCGGGTCTGAACAATATGTGGATATGGGCATTGTTGCTTGTGATGTGAGTGAAATCGGGCGAGGGAGGCTGGGAAGTGAATCAATTTCACCAGCTAGTCAATCAGATCTTGAGCACCCTGAATGTCAGTAATTGCTGGGTATGTTCTCATGGGCCAAGCTCACACATGCAAGAGTGGCCTGTAATGCCAGCAAGTACTATGAATCTGACTGGATGGAATAGCACTACTATATATGCATTTACTACGAATAAGACACAGCCCTTAAGGGACTCCTGCCAGTTTGTACTGAGTAGAACAGGAAAGGTACCCCTGGCTCCTTTGTGTGTAAGAAGGTGGAACATCTCCCAGGAAGGGTACTATGTAACTTCTGGGCAAGGGGGAACACGACAACATCCCTTGCCTAGAATATCAGTGGGAGATTACCCCAACTGTAATGTAACTATTCTTGTCCTGGAATATAACAACTCCAATTGTAAAAAGACTAACCTGAATATTTCCGCCCCTTTTGCGTGCGGAACAGGGGACACTGTTGATATAGTAACTATGTATGGGAATCTAAGAGGAGTTAACCCCCTGATCAGGATTCAGGAAGTTGCTATAGGGCACAGCGGTCAGTGGATCTACGGACTGCCCCCCGGTATGTATTGGATATGTGGGTCTTGGGCAGGAAAGGCTCTTCCCCCTGTTTGGAATGGAATGTGCACCATAGGGAGCCTAGTGATGGTTGGAATTGCCTTTCACACATTACAACAATTGAAGTTTGGGATAGACAATCTGGATGGTCTTGGGCCAAAAGGGTATATGATGAGAGTTACGGATATGACCCAGACAATACTTACCTAACTGAGGGTGAAAGATTCGGAGTCAGAATGTTCCCCGTAGTAGGGGTGGCTCTAAACATAAGACAAGTTCGGCGCTTGTCAGCCCAATTGGAGATAATTGGCCAACTCGACGGCCAAAGGGATCAGTGCCCTACAGACAGAGGTGGACTCGTTGGCTTCCATATTGACTCAGCATAAAATAGCCCTGGATTACCTCCTCAGTTGAGAAGGAGGCTTGTGTGTATGGTTAAATACCACTTGCTGTCATTATGTTAATGAATCTGGAGTAGTAGAAACCAATCTGGAGAAAATACACTCTGTGGTATCTAATATTAGGAAATCATACTCGCAGATTAGCGATGCGTGGGCATGGTTAACTTCTTGGCTTCTGAATTTAGCATGGCTGAAGACGCTGTTCGTGGGATTTCTCTTTGTATTAATGGTAGGGCTAATGATATGTATGATAGTACCTTGCTTGCTAAACTGCTTCCAATCTGCAATGAGTAAAATTATGGATGGGAAAGCTGCAGCTTATGCCTTAATGGCCCAAACCAAGTAATTATGCTTAAATTGCTGTGTAGAATTTAGCATAAAAGGGGGGAGTGAGGAAGAATGTGGAAAAAGAAACAAAGTAATGTAGAATTTCTACTTGCAACATCAAGAATGTGCAGTCACAGAATGGTCTATTGTCTAGTGTAGTATGTAGAGTATCCAATTAGATTTATACAATGCATCTGGTGCCATAAGTGTACATGATAACACTGTACCAAAGAATGTATAAATTGTTGTGAATTTATGGGGGCAGGGCTCTCGGTCTTTGGAAGCGATTCCACTGAGACCTTTCCGGCTGAATAAACTGCGAATTTCCATCCTGTGGGTCTCGATCTCTATTTTCTGGAGCATATTAATATTATCCAATTCTGTCTATCATTAATCAAAAACAAAAACAACACAAAAAATACACCTAATTAAAAATTAGTTCCCGTTCATATTGCAAACAGCTCTTCAAACACTGGTTATACTTAACCTCTTATACTTAACCTGGTTATACTTAATATTATGTCATTTCTACAAGTCTCATCTCTTAACTACTAAAATAATATAGTTAAATCTATAATATCATTGAATCCTTACCTAAATGGTTCTTACTTAACCATATTACATATTCTTAAATCTTCTAATATTAATCTTCTATTATATATTCTAACTGTAAGATTAAACATTATAAAATCATAATCACCTTAAACCTCTAATAAAACAATACCATAACACTTTAACCAAGAAAAATAACAATTGAAAATAATCTAATGTTACATAGTATCATAGTCATGCTATATAAAACTAAATCATATTATTATTTTAATATCTTAAAAATCTATAGTCATCAATTCACCCTCTGGCCTGTTTAAATAGTCAATCAAAAGTTTTCATTCAGATAAGAAATTCTCATTCATTTGACCCTTTAATCTAGTCGTTAATTTACCCATTTCTGCTATTTCGGCCAACCTATTAAGCCATTCATATATTTATGGGATCTCCAACTTTTTCCAATATTTTACATACAATAATCTGGCTGCAATTAACATATATTGTGTAATCTTTTGCTGATTTGTAACCCTGCTTTTGTGTTTCCTTCCTTAACATCCATCAGTGATCATTCCAAATCTTTGCTATTTTCTGCTAGCAGTATGGTGTTAACCTGTCTTAAATTAGTGATGTTACTTCCTCCAGTTTTCACGCCTCTTCCTATGAATCTAATTCTACTTTCAGCAAAGTATGTTCTACATTTAAATTAAATTGATAGGGTGGTAATTTTTTTGTTAAATAGGTAGGGTGATGAAATGAGAGCCAGCATGATACAGTGGTTTGAGTGTTGACTATAACTCTGGAGATCAGAGTTCAAATTCCTGCTCAGCCATGGAAACCCACTGGGTGACCCTGGGCAAGTTGGATTCTTAGTCTTAGAGGAGGACAGTGGCAAACCTCTTCTGAACAGATCTTGCCAACAAAACTCACCGTAAGTCAGAAACAACGTGGAAGCACAGAACAAAGGATGATAAAATGCATTCTTGTCTGGCATTCTTGCCAACTGAATACTGTTTTTTTTCTCCATATTATTTCCGGTGGCTTCTTGTCCAGAGTATAGGTTCCACGTCAGTACAATCGCACTTCTTTTAAAACAATTCACAGTTTTTCAGGACCTACACAGTCAAAGGCTTTGTTGTGATCTATAAAGCACAGGCTGCTTTTCTTCTGAAATTTTTTGGTGTACTCTATTAGGCAATGTACATTTTCTATATGATCTTTAGTGCTTCTTTGTTTTCTGAATCCAGCTTGGCCTTCTGGCCCTTTTTGCTTCAAATATGGTAAAAGTTTTTGTTGTACAACATTGACCTTGCAAAGGAGATTAATGCAATCTTGATCCTACATGATTAATGCAATAGTCTGTTGTTTACTACAAGGCCTGATGTCTGCTTCCTTGGAAACTGGAATATATATTATGTGCTTCCAGTCTGTGGGTCGTTTTCTGGTTTCCATATGTATTTGCACATTTTTGTTAACATTTGGATGGATTCTATTTCTATAGCTTGAAACAGCTCTACAGGTGTGCCATCTGTTCCTAGTTATTTCTTTCTTCTAAATGGTTTGAGAGCGGCATCCACTTCACTTTCCAAAATTGTACATTCATTGTCAAAAGATTCTTTCTTGAAGGAATATCTCAAGTTTACATCTCTTTTTTTATAATTCTTCATTGCATTGCTTCCATCATCTTTTGCTTTGTTCTGATCATATGCAGTGCCCCTCCCCTTTTGCAAGGGTTTGGGATACAGAATCCTTGCCAAAATGAAAAAGCCACAAATAACTTCACCTCCCCTGCGATCCCCCTCCTGTTCGTTTCTAGGGCTCCCCCTTCCCATTCCCTTGCCTTTTGCACACCAGGGCCAGAGGCAAGAGAATGGGAGAGGGAGCTCCAGAGGGGAGAAGGAAGACTTGTGCAAGTATTTTCCCTCCATTCCCTCGGCTATTGCCTCGGCACAAGTTCTTAGCACCAGGACCAGAGGCAAGGGAATGGGGAACTTCGAAGGGGAGAAGGAAGATGCGCCTGTGCCTCCTTCCTGTTTTCTTCCTTTTTGTCTGGGTGCTTGCCTTCTTTTTCTGCACTTGAGAAAACACAAGGGAATGGGAGGAGGAGAAGGGGGGAAGGCATGCACGTGCCTTGCGAATAATCAAATCACGAAGGTCAAACCTGCAAATGTGGAGAGAGGACTGTAATGTATTTCCCTGTTGGTCCTATAGCACCTCATTCTTGTTTTAAATTTCCTTTTGATTTATCAGTTCATGATATTCATGATATTTATCAGTTCTATTGTTTATTATAATAGTTCAGTTTCTCCCTATGTACAACTCAATGAACAGTTACATTCAGGATTCTGACACCATTTTTGTCACCTTTTATTTCTTATCTATTCTTTTCCACTGGTAGGATTTTATTTGCCATTCAATCAGGCTTTTCTTTCTTTGGGATTATAGATAACATCCCTGGTTTTGGTCCAGACGTCTTTTGGTTCCTTGTCAGTTAGGCTTACTAATGAACATGGCTTTCAAATTCTACAGAGATGTTCTTTTGATTGTATATTGACACTGCAAATTATTTGATTTACTACTTTAGCTTTACTCTGATGCTAGCAGTTCATAGTCTGTGTCTCAGTTCACTCTTGGTCTTCTTTTTGCAGATAGCACGGAGCTTCTTAATCTCCTGCTCCCTATTACATAGTTTATTTGATTTCTGTGTTCGCCATATTGTGATCTCCATGTATGCAGTTGTCTGTTCAGTTGTCTGAAGAATGTGCTTGCACAAACAAAGTGTTGGCCTCACTATATTAATAAAGTCACTCTCTTGCTTCATTTCTTGATCCCATTTTTTTCTACATGGGAATCACTTCCGTCTAGGAAAAGTTTTGAGTGCTGCATGCTAGATTGACATCTCTTCTTTCCTGCACATCCAACATTGTTTCATTGTTCAGAGAGATTATCCTCAGCTTTGATATAATTCCTCTCCTATTCCATGGGAATTTGAAGGTCGTACATATTCAGTTGAATATCTTACTCCAGAAGCAGAAGGGTCTGATTCCAGAAGGCTCATCTGTCTGATATTTGCGGAGACTTCCCCCTGCCACATTAAAGCTCACCCCATTCAGCAGGCTCCTCTGAGCTTCTCTGTAGCATTTTCAGGGGGCTAAAGGGCCTTGAGTGAGGTGGAGGGGGCAGAAGAGATTGCTACTACCAGGCTGGAATCCATTCTCCCTCTCTCTCTCTCTCTCTCTGTATGTGTGTGTGGAAGCTAGTGGACTGCAAAGAGATTTTCCAATCATGATCAGTGACAGTCCTCGTTGCTGTTACTTCCCGTGGCCCAAGGCTATGACAATACAGAATATGTTATTTGTGGATTAAAACATGTTAAAAATACCCTTCATCCATATTGAAATCAAGACAGTGTATGAAATCACAATGATAAAATAATTCTAGCAATAAAAATTCCAATGTAGAAATCAGGATTTTCAAAGCAGAATTGTAACTTCCAAGTGGGCTTCAGTCACTGACCAGTCACTGTGGAAATACATCTTCAGAAGTTACCCTCCTATCTTTTACCTAAGCTGGTTTGTGTATAGCAGGATTTTTTTTAGTTGTGGTCCGGTTGGAAAGATACAGTATAGATACTGGTCAACTCACTGCTTTGGTCCTTCACATTATTATCCATGAAATCACTAGCTATGGAAACCAATATTTTGTCTACCTCTGTGTTTATAATTGTGACTCAGAGGTTGGAAAAGGGTTTTGTTTTATTCTGATGACTCAGAGGATCCTTCAGCTGTTACGGATGTGACACTGCACAATAATTTCATATTCAGATCATATTCATATTATTTCTGAAACAAAGACCATGGTGGACTTTCTTTTTCCCTGAAGATGAAATGCTAATTAAGAATGGGGTGGGAGTAAAATAGCAAGGCCATGACACTGAGACGTGCAGCCGTGGGTGTCAAAATGAAGGCATTGTTTTCCCCAAATAAAAATTCTTCCCCTGCATTAAATTTTCCTTAAGTCCCCAAATTTCCAACATTGGAGTTACTTAAAAAAGCTGAACATTTAGGCCATTTCTGCACTACACTGTTACAGTGCTATTCCAGCTTTCAACATCCTATGGAATCCTGGGGTTTGCAGTTTAGGGAGGGGCATGTAGAATTCTCAGCCAGAGAGCTCTTTGGCCCCAGGAAACTGCAAACCTGGAATTCTGCAGGATGTTGAAAGTGGAATAATAGCACTAGAACAGTGTAATGCTGAAATGGCCTCAGAAATGCAGTTTAGCCATCCAAGGAAAAGAGGAAGGCCAGATATCAAGGGAAGGCGAACACAGCAAATGGAGGAGTGCTAAATTTGAACTGTTTTAAGCACCTAACTCTCTGCAGTGCTAAAAATTGGGGGACTATAGGAAAATTTAATGGGGAAGGGCAGAATTCTTATTTGAGGGGGGCAATGCCCTCATTTTGGTCCCCATAGGTATACTTCTGTGTTGCTGTTTAATATTGCTATATTAGCTAAAGACTTAATTTATTTTTACACACATTGTATGTTAGAGGATGGAACTGTGTGGCCTTTCAGTTGTTCTTGAACTGCAGTTCCCACCAGCCCCAGCCAGCACAGCCAGTAGTGTGAAATGTTGGGAGCTAAAGTTCAGCAACATCTGGATGGCTGCACAACACAGTTAGGAGTTGTGCAGCCCTCCAGGATGTGCAGGAGGTAACCCCCACCCCACAACAAAATGTTCTATTAGAAAGAATCAGATGGACTAGGTGCAACTGTTGCATAAACTATGAACTGGGGAGAGAGAGAGGGAGGTTTGAATACTCAAAAATTGTTCAAGGTGTTTTATCTGAAGGAACTGCCATTCTGGTCGTGTTTATCACTTCAAAATCATAAGAACATAAGAAAAGCCATGTTAGATGTTGAAACCAAAGGCATATCTATCCAACTTCCTGCTCATGCAGTGAACAATCTGTTGCCCTGGGAAAGCCCACTAGCAGGACATGAATACAGCTTCACCTTCCACCTTGCTCACCAGCAACCAATACACAGAGGCATACTTCCTCTGACATTGGAGCTGATGTACAGCCATCCTGACCTGTAGCATTGATGGCTCCATCCCCCATGAATTTATTCAATCCCATTTTAAAGCTATCTAAGTTAACAGCCATCACTATATCTTGTGGCAGTGAGTTCCACAGTTCCAATCAGATTAGCTTGGCTGTGATACTTTCATAGGTATAGCTGTTCTGCATTTTTAATCACAAAGCTACAATGAACAAAGAAGAACTTGAAAGACACAGACAAGTAACATGATTGACAACTGCTGTGTGAGAGAAAGCAAGCTGTACCTGTTTCTTAACTGTGGTTCAGTGGTAAGTTTTGAAATGCATGAGCTGCTCCTGTCAAACTCCATAACCACACCCCCAAGAATGATCAAAACATGCAGGCAGCTGTGTTGATCCATATCAAAACCTCAATGTTCATCTCAACGTTCATCTCCATTTGAAGGAGGTCTTTTAAAAAGCTAATAGGTCCTTATAATTCTTTTAAGACCAAGCCATCTCGAAATACTCTGCTTTGGGGTTTGGCCTGCAGATGATGAAGATGATTGTTGCTTGCAACTTCCAGGAGCTCTAGCCAGCAGGCTTATGGGAGCTGCAATTCAAAAATATCTGGCAGGCCAGGGTGGCCCACTCTGTTTGCTTAATAAATACCACTTACAACAATATATCTTTTCTAGGAAAATCCACTTGCCCTTACTATGAGGATTGTAGTGAGGCTCACAAGGAAGAGAGGAGGTGGTTTGGCAGATGATGTGTGTCTCTGCTAATACCAGGTCCCAGAGCCCCATCTTTGTGAGTCCACAGTCCAGTACACCGCTGTGTAATGTTTGACAGGCAGAAATGAGTAAGGAAAATATTCAAGCTGTGGATCATCTAATCACTAGAGATCAAATTGCTGTTAAAGGGAAAGTACAAGAGCCAGTTCAATCGTAAAGATAGGAGAAGTTATTTTTTGGATGACAATTCCCCAAATACCCCAACTAGCAATTATTTGGAGAATTACAACTTCCAGAATTCCTCATCCAGAATTGTCAGTGGCTATGTTGGCTGGAGCATTCTGGGAGCTGACACCCAAAAAGTAATTCTTCCAAAGCTGGGATTTTACCAGGAAGTTCTAGAGGAAGGCTGTGAATGATTGTTCTTAAAGGGTGGCCCTGTAGTGTAAATTCCTTGCCATCTGTCCTTGCTAGCCCTCTCAGTCAAGTCAGACTGGATTTTCGTTTTATGTTCTAAAGGTAGAAGAGCCATTTCTGTGTCTGAGAAAGTGAAATGGGTGACTTTATAGTACACTGGTCTGATAATTTCACTATCACCTGATATCTCCTTTATAGTGCTGTGGAATCCAGGTCCACGTATCAGAAGTATCCTACAAAAAGACATTATAGGTTTCAGTTCTATACTTATTTATCTGAGAATGAGTCAGGTGGAAAAGATGTGTCTGTCCAGATGATGATGGATTCCATCTCCCAGCAATGCTATCCAACATAGCTAATAGTCAGGAATGCTGGGGATTGTAGTCTGCATAATTTCCAGACCTGATTTAAAATACCTGTGCTGACACACACACAGCAGACATATTTATAATTGCATTGTTCATCACACTTCACTTTGTAGCCATCAGATGGACAAGTGTGCACTAAATACATCTAGTAGGATATCAGTCTTTTGGAAAGAATTACCAGAGAAGGTAGTTATATTAGTTTGTTGTCACAATAAATAACACGGATGAGTCTTGCAGGACCATAAAGACTAACTTGTTTTTAAAAAATGATATCAGCTTTTTGTTGACTTCGTAAAGAAAATGTCATCCTCCATTGGCAGATAATATGTACTTTTCATATATCACTTTATGAATGCATACACATATATGACCTGTCTGCCATTTGTTGTTAACTGATGTTAAGTTCACTTCAACTTGTGATGGCATGAACAAGACCTTCAAATTACCCCGTTATCAACAGCGCTGCTCAGGCCTTGCAAAGGTAGAACCATGATTAAGTTTTGTTGTTAATTGCAGTCAAGCCAACTTCTACTTATAGTGACCCAATGAATGAGAGGTCTCCAAGTCACCCTATCAACCATCTTGCTCAGGCCTTGCAGATTCAGGGCCGACTGTCTACACGTGTAGATATGCTTACCAATTGACCTCATGCACCTGACAAGACGACTCAGAAACCTCCCCCTGACGTAGCGCCCTCCAAGTATTTTGTATTACAACTCCCATCATCCCCCTTAACTAGAGATGATGGAAACTGTAATCCAACATTTCAGGAAGTGAATTTGATCAAGGAATCTGGGTGATATAACTACTTCGTTTAGCCTTTGAGGTGTCGGCATGCATTTTGTGTCGTTTGGTAAGGAATGGGGCTTCTCAGCATGACCTTAGGCCATTTCCACACGAGACAGTTATAGTTATACAGTTATTCCACTTTCGACATCCTATGGAATCCTGGGTTTTGCAGTTTAGTCTAGTGTGGACATGGCCATAGTCTCTTGCAGCATAAAAAGGAGGGGGGAACACAGACAGGACAGAATGTCAACTTTTTTGTTGACTCCTCGTACTACTCTTTCATCAGCAATTTGATCTGTAACAACTAGCAGATGGGCCTGTTTAGCTTCATGACATAAGAAAATTCTTTTCATTCTGCTGCTTCAAGCTAACAGGGCCACTCTGTCCCAAACTGCTGACTTTCCCGTCTCAACACTGGCAATCCAGGGTGTAATGGGAAGGAGAGGACTGGCCATTTTTTTAGCAGCCTTGCTCCTGAGGTCTGAACAGCAGCCCAACTCACCCAGAGAGTTAACAAGGGAAACCTTCCCCAGCAGGTATTTCCACCGCAAGAAAGGCTGCACCGCCTAAATATTTGGTTATGAAGCTGTTAATGGCACAATACTAACAAGGTCAGTAAAGGAGACAACGAATCCTTCAAGAAATCAGAAAGAACTAAGGTGGTTTTAGTTTCTTTACCTTCAGATCCCTTAAATTATAACATGTTACAGAATCTTTTAACACTTTTTTAGTGTCTCTGCCCTTCAGAGCCCTTAAATTATGTGTGTCGCAGAATCATTTAACACTAACTGGTTTTTACTTTAGCATGAACATTCATAGGTATAACCCCACTTCTTCAGATGCTGTACAGAGTGATATCTGCAGAAGTGGGTTTATACGCACGAAAGCTCATGCTAAAATAATAATTTAAAAAGTCTTTAACTTGCTGTCACATTCCTCCCCTGCCCTCCTTTTTATGCTGCAAGAGACTATGGCCATTTCCGCACTACACTGTGAGAGTGCTATTATTCCATTTCCAACATCCTATGGAATCCTGGGGTTTGCAGTTGAGGGAGGGCCATTTAGAATTCTCGGCCAGAGAGCAATTGGGCCTCAGTCAATTACAAACCCTGGAATTCCACAGGATGCTGAAAGTGGAATAATGGCGCTATAACAGTCTAGCGCGGAGATGACTTGAGTCAACAATGGCTTGAGTCAGCAAACACGCGCTGGACGCCGCAGCCTCGAAACCTCGCAAAGCGACACACGGTCGCGGCCGCCGCCAGGTGCCCGGAAAGAAACAGCACTTCGCCGGGGCCGAGCTCTCCCGCCGCGTTATATGGGCCGCGACATACTGGGGGAAAGAAACCGCCAGGGCGGCAAAAAGAGCTGCCGCAGAATCTGACAGAAGGAGGGAAGAAAGGACCTGAGGAGGGAGCAGGCGGGCGGAGGATGGCCCCTTTCCCCCTTTAATGTTTAAACCCAGGGCCTCTCTTCCTCTCCTCTGATTTGGCGGCCGGCGAAGGAGGCGGCGGCGGCGGCGGGTGGAACATGCCAGGCTGTCAGGGGCAGCGAGAGGGAGCGACAACCGCGCCGTGACAGTCGCCGCCGCCGCCGCCGCCAGGGGGCGAGGCGCGGCTCCTCCTCTCTTTCTCCGGCGGAGCAGCGCCTCATTCCCCGCTGGCGGAGCCTCGCGGTGGGGAGCGAAAAAGGCGCAGGCAGCCGCCGAGGGCGAGCGCGGGCGTCTGAGGGGAGCGCCACGACCCGCGAAAGGGAGCCAGGGCGGGAAGGGAGAGCCAGGAGGCGGACTGTTGCCCCGCTGAGCTCCAGAAGAAGACGCCCGTGGGGCTAAAAATCCCTCATTCCTGCCTCCCCGGCGGGAAGACCCCTCACGTAGCCAACATGGATCCAGGGATGAGAAAGAACAAGGCGGAGGAGGGGGAGCTCCCGGAGCGGCAGCCGCAGCAGCAGGAAGAGGAGGAGGAGGAGGAGGAGGAGGAGGAAGAAGAAGTGGACCCCAGGATTCAGGTGCGGCGGAGCGGGGAGGGTGTGTAACTGCGGAGAGGGGGTGCAAAGAGCCCGAGGCTTCGCTTCTTCTCCCCCAGCTGGCCGCTCGCGCCCTTTCGGATAGGTGGGCTGCGAGGTGCCATTGCAGCACGCCGACGGAGGGGTTGTGTGTGTGTGTGGGGGGGGGGATACCGAGGGGTGGTGGGATTGCGGTACTGGGAGGGCTTTTATTAGAAACAGCGTGCCTGCCTGTGGGTAAAGGGGGGGGTCGTCCTCTCCTTGTGATGCCTCCTTCCCCCTCCCCCTTTCGCATCTCCTCTCGCGCCCCGCCTCGCAACCGCGGGTAATTCCAGCAGCGCGGGAGGGGGCGTCTCCCTTCGCCCCCTTTTTGTGGTCGCCGCTGCCTTAGCGTGAGACTCCCCTCCGCGTTTAAGGAAGGCTGCGCCTCCCTGGTTCCGGCTGCAAAGGGTGCTTTGGAAATAGACACGCTTAGCGGGGCGCTGTGGGTGGGGGTCACAAACGGGACTACCCCCTTGCCTTTTCGCTACCGCCCCCCCCCGGCGCAGCCTCTGTTCTTAGTGGTTGTCGGCGAGTCCCCTTCCCCTGCGCTCAGCTTGTCAGGATAGCCGTAGAAAGGGCTGACCCAAGACATTTTGCTGCCCGTGGTGGAGGAGAAGGCGTCTGCTGTCCCCACCTAGGCAAGTCAAGGTGTTTAGGATCCAAATCAGGCCAAGTGTTTCATAAACTCCTTTCCCCCTGCCCCATCAACATACAGATATAACGCTGATAATAAGCCAGTTATTTGCTGACCTATCATGACGCTTGGGCCATTTCTGCACTAGACTGTTATAGTGCTGTTTTTCCACTTTCAGTATCCTATGGAATCCTGGGGTTTGCAATTTAGAGAGGAGTCTCTCCCTAACCTGCAAACCCCAGGATTCCATAGGATGTTGAAAGTGGAATAATAGCACTATAACAGTCTAGTGTGGAAATGGCCTTGAAATCTGCTGCCCGAGGCAGTCATCTCACTCTGCCTAATCACAAGATGGGCCCTGCGAGCTGAAATTCTAGTGGTAATAGGGAGAAGAGGAAGGACAGAATAAGACTGAAGAGACATAGGAAGGTTTGAAGGTGGCCTATATGTATGCGTGTGTGCATATAGAAAAGGCAGGCAGAGCCATCTGTATCTCTTGGAATACGTTATAGAGTCTACAGAGTAGATACACTTGAGAAAAGGTACAGGTGTGGTTAAAGCCCAGGGTGCATTGCACTGCTCTGTATTTGTTAATGTGCATTACCACACTATTGTTCCTGTATGAGGGAAGTATTCTGCCCTACCTTAACCGAACAGGTTAACCTGTTAACATCTCCAATCATGGAGAGGTTGTTGGGATATTAGCTTGCCATGATACGCCAATTCCATTTCTGCCAGTTTGGTCTGAAGTCATTAACTGAGGCCTTGTTTTGGTTTCTGCCACCATCAGAGCTGTGGCTGCTGATGATTAGGAGAACAGGGCGTTTTGAGTGGCAGCACCCAAACTGAAACATTCTTCAGTGAATGCTTGGAGAAGGTAATGGGCTGAATGAAGAAAAACAAGTTGAAACTGAATCCAGACAAGACAGAGAAGCTTGGTATTAAGGCCCTTAATCTGGGGTTGGAGGTGTGTCAACCAGTTCTGGATGGTCACACACCCCTGAAAGAGTGTGTTTGGAGCTTGGGAGTGCTCCTGGATCTGTCCCTCTAAATGTCAGCTCAGATGGATGTGATGGTCAAGAGTGCATATTATCAGCGTCATCTGATAATGCCAACTGCTCCCTTTTCTACAGTTGGAAGACCTAAAGATGGTAGTGCATGCACTGGTAATCTCAAGGTTGGATTCTTGCGATGCACTGTACATTGGGCTACCTTTGTACAAAGTTCAGAAACTCCAGCTGGTCCAAAATATGGCAGCCAGGTTAGTTGCAGGAACATTGAGGAGTGATCATATTATACCAATATTAAAATCACTCCACTGGCTGCCAGTTGGTTTCTGGGCAAAAGTACGAAGTGTTGGTTATTACCTTGTCTCTGTTTTCTTGTCTCTTTCAGTTTTTAAATTTACTTTTAGTTTGTAAGGCTTTGGGCTGAAAAAGTGGCTCGTATATAAAATTATATAATGTAAAATTATATCCTTGTGAATGTTGCTCTTTAGTTGAAAATATTGTATGCTTTATTCTGGTGCATATACATACCCCTTAGAAAGTAATAATAATGAAGCTGTCCCAGTAAGATTGGTAAGGATCACCCTTTTTTTCTCCCTCAGTTTTTTAGTGAGGGGTTTGGCACAAGAAGACCAGCCAAGAAATGGTATTTCTTCAGAAGTCCATGATTGGAGTAAAGAAAAGAATCATGTAGCATGGTTTTTACTAGGGACTAAAAAGACCTTTCTGTACAAGAAGGAAAAGCTCAGATGTGAAAATCTATTCCTAAATATGTTCATATCAGTCAGGCTGGAGGAAGCAGTGAATGGAAGGTTATAAAATAAGCTTGTGCTAGAACCTGGCCATTTCTGCACTAGACTGTTATAGGGCTATTATTCCACTTTCAACATCCTATGGAATCCTTGGGTTTGCAGTTTAGGGAGGGGCCTTTGAGGCCCTTCCCTAAACTGCAAACCCCAGGATTCCATAGGATGTTGAAAGTGGAATAATAGCCCTATAACAGTCTAGTGCAGAAATGGCCTCTGCTAGATCACAAGTGACACAATCAAAATGGAGTTTGAAATGCAGTTGTAAATTCATCTTCCTGCATAGTTGTCAAGTGCTCCTAAAAATGTGAGAAAAGTACATTTAAAATGCAATTTTTTGTCCCTACCTCTTGTTTTTCCTTACCTGAGAAAGGCCTGTGAAATTCATGGAGTGGCCATAAGTAGACAAGTGAGGGATTCATATGTGATTTTAATAGCCTATGTTAAAACTGATCTATGAGTCAGCAGGTTACCAGCTCACATATCACCTTTGCCATGAACTTGGGTAACCTCAGACCAACCATCTGTAAAGAGTGGACAATAACGGTGTCCTATCTGTCTAGCATAATGTGTGTGTAAAGCATGTAAATATTATAAAAAAACTGTATAAGTGTGTCATAATACAGCTTTCCTCTTTCCTTCCCTGATTTCTTTGCTCCGAAATCCTGAAAAGGCTGTAGATATATGGTGAATGTTAGTGGTTAGCATATTGGGAAGGAACAGGTGAAAATCAGAACCTGGCCATGAAACTTGATGGGTGTTCTTGGACCAGTCATTATCTCTTATATTAACCTGCTTTTCAGGGCTGTTATGATAAAATGAGGGATGGAGGGAGAGAACAATGCACAGCCCTGAGCTTCTTGGAGGGATAGTAGGTTAAAAATGGAATTTTAGGATTTAATTGTAAAACTTACAAATAAAATATGGGGAAGAAAAGTAGAGAACACTGAAAAGTAGAATCTTAATAAGCAGGGGAATTTAGTGTATTCTCAAACTCTGATTTTTTTCTGTAAGTGAGCAGAAGTCTAGGCCTCTTATAAAAATGTTTGGTTGAAGTATGTCGTACAGGGAAAAAAACTTTATCAAGCTCTGCACCAGTGCTAAAGAGGAAAAAATGTTAAACTTA
Source organism: Cyclura pinguis (assembly GCA_030412105.1). Taxonomy (NCBI): domain Eukaryota; kingdom Metazoa; phylum Chordata; class Lepidosauria; order Squamata; family Iguanidae; genus Cyclura; species Cyclura pinguis. The sequence goes on from CM059604.1 coordinate 47,549,122, forward strand.
TACTAGAATAGTATTGATATGTGACCTTCAAAAGATGTCCAAAGACTATCTTTCTTTCCCTGATTGCCACAGAAGCTTTAATTCAGCAAAAGTTCGGCCTTGCTTTCAAATGCCTTCCATCCTTCTGTTTCCATTTAACATTCCAGCTGGGGCCCCTGTGTGAAATGCCAGATGACGCTTAATAACCTGACTCCTTCCCCTTTCTGTTAGTGTCTTATTTCTCAACGTGTTCTCTCTCTCTCTTCTTTTTTGGCTTTCTTCCAGGGAGAGCTAGAAAAGTTGAATCAATCTACAGATGATATTAATCGGAGAGAAACCGAGCTTGAGGTACTGTTTTTTTTCCTTGTTGTTTTGTCCAAGCTGCATTGTTGTGTGGGATCTTGCTGTATATTTTTATTTTAAAAACACTGATAGGAAATATAATTTGTTTGCATTTTTGTGTTGCCTGCTAAAATGTTTCTAAGAAATTGTGAAATAATATTTTTTAACAAAAGTGTCTGCATGGCTTAAGCCATGGATAAAGCAAAAGTAGGTCAAACATGTCCTGCTCAGTCACTGAAATGGAATGACATTACTATGTATAGTGTTCCGAATTTAGTTAATCCTCTGATATATCCTACACCAGGAGATAATACATAGCAATCAAAATGGTAATTAATCCTCCATATAGGTATGCAAACAGTGCTTTTGAATTTCCTGCAGTTCCTTTACTACCATTTCCAGGATCTCCCAATTGTATTTAAGAATGCAAGAAATTAGAGAAATACAGCTGCTTCATCCATGTAATCTACCCTCTAACTGTCAAGAAAAATTCCATAAGGGGCAGCTGTGTTTGTTTTGAATCCTGTTCCAGCAGAGACTGAGGCCATTTCCACACAAGACTGTTATAGTGCTGTTATTCTACTTCCAAGATCTTATGGAATCCTATGGAAGTTTGTCTTTTTAATTAATTTATTTTCTTTAGCACCTTTTGGGGCTGAAAAGGGGGAATGTACAATTAAATAAATAGTGAAAAGGCCAGGGTCCTCATTTGCTGTTGCCAAATAAGACAAGACTTGTAAGACCACAGCAAATCCTGGGTCATTTGGGAGCAATAAATCAGAATCCTGGGTCCAGACAATGAGCTATTCTCTTTTAGACAGTTTCAAACATATACACAAGGCAGGCACAAATAGTCCATGTGTACCATTGTGCTGTTGTCATTGCATGAATATGTAGTCTATGACTTGGTTTATTCAAAGGTTGGCTGGTATTATAAGGTAAATGTTGAGTCTCATATTTTGAGAGAACATGGCCCATTGCTGGCTTCGTCTAAGAGTTAAGGCATACTACACTTAAACATTTAAAAAATCCAGATTTCTATTTTCTATGGGAGCATCTTCATTTTGGAAAAGCAACAAAGAGTACTCTGGCATCTTGTAAGACTAAATTCTCTATTATAGTATACTTTTTGTAAAGGTACAAGAAGATCCTTAATCGTAATTCTCAGAGTGTATTTATCTACAACATAGAAGATTGATACCAGGTTCAAGTACATTCCTCTGAAATCATACGCTGCCACACACACCTCACAAATGAAAAACAAGACACGTGTGGCCAAGCAACAACAGCAGGTGGTAAAGTTAATGAAAAAGACAAGACAAGCTAGGAGAGACTGCAGCAGTTTCCTTTTCCTTGAACATCCTGAGAAGGGCAAGATTCCACCTCTCTTATCCTTTCCAACTGGCAGAGTTAACTGAGTACAAGCTGTCTTTGCACTTTGAACTCAATTTGCAGCAACTGAAATAAGCAGAGGACAAAGTGGGAGAGTGGCAGGGGGAGAGTGAATCTGGGACATTTTTAAAACAGCTGAAAAGTGGGACAACAGAGGATTAATCAGGACTGTCCCTGCCAACTGGGGACAGTGGCAGAGTATGTGAACTGCACCACTAGAATATTCCAGCAGAGAATTCTAACTACCTCCCCAGACTGCAAATCCCAGCATTCTGTAGGATGGTGCTGTGACAATTACAGTGGTACTGAACTGCTGTAACTTTGTAGTGTAGTAGATACACACTCAGGCCATTTCCACACTAGACTGTTATAGTGCTATTATTCCACTTTCAACATCCTATGGAATCCTGGGGTTTGCAGTTTAGGGAAGGGTAACACAATTCCCTCCTGGAGGAGGCTTTTCGTACGATCCCTGCGGCACCAGGTAAGGTGCAAAAAGGGCCAAGCACAGCTTATCCATAGCTACGTGGCCTGTTACACCACAATTAATTATGTTAGGATATGGGCTAAGTATAGGATATGAACATCTAGGTATTCTGGGAAACAAGCATTAAAAAATTATAGTGCTCGGGGGAATATACTAGTGAATGGACTCCTACGTTTGTTTCTGTTTTGCAAAATCCCTTGCTTCTCAATCAGAAATACAAGTAGCCATGGCAAAATGTGAGAAGTTGCCCATGTCCACAGGCTCACATCCATCTTTTAGTGAAACAGAACATTTCAGTTAGTTGTATTGAATCAGACTTTTCTCAACTTGAAGTGGAACTGGTAAATACTGCAGACAGTGAATGAAATTGAAGGTGCTACAGTTGTACCTTTGCAAAAGAAAGTTAAACTGTTGATGTTACATTGATACATCACGTAACTGTCTTTAGTTATGTGTCCTAAAGAATAGTGTTCTTTGAGGCATGCTGGGTTTTTTGTTAAGTATAAGGGGAGTATATACTCCTTCTCTACATTATTAGAAATATTTGAGTGAAATAATTTCCACATAAAGCTTTTGAACATAACGCATAAGTCAAATGTGCTAAATCAGATAACACTATTTAGAGAACTGGAAATTTTGTTAGAAAATTTCCCAGTTTTATTTTTTCCAGGACACCGACATCACTGACACTATTTTTGTTAGGTAAAATAATATCTCAAAACAGTGATGATATTTGAAGCAGTAGGTGTCTAGTGTCCTTCTGCTGATAAATGAAAGCATATGATATTTCATTTTCCCAGGAGAAAACATGGTGAACGTATAGAAAAAATTAAGTTGATGTACAATATGCACAATTTCTGTCCTTATTTATACCATCTTCTACATACATTCCCCTATCTCATTTTGAAAAGAGAAGGTTATGTAATGCTTGCTGTAGTGCTCGTTTCCTGTCACTTGACATTTAAACTTTCATTCTCCTTCTCCAGCTGACGCTGGTCATTGTTGTCAGACGTTGTCAGGGACTTGGCAAAGGGCAAGAGGCTATTCGAGGAACTCTAGCCATTTCACATGAGAAATTTCTAATATGTCCTCTGGGCATCGATTGTCACAAAGGGCAATCGAGGACATGTCTATCTGTAGTTTAGGGATAGAAAGAGGTTGTTTTTATCTGAAGGAACAGTCATGTGGAAGCACTGTTCTGTTGTTGTGTGCCTTCAAGTAATTTCCAACTTACGGCAACCCTAGGGCAAACCTCTCACAGGCTTTTGGCAGGATTTGTTCAGAGGGAGTTTGCCTTTGCCTTCCTCTGAGTCTGAGAGACTGTGACTTGTCCAAGGTCTCCCAGTGGATTTGCATGGCTGAGCGGTAGTTTGACCCCTGGTATCTAGAGTCGTAGTCCAATGCTCAAACCACTATACCACATTGGCTCACTTGACATTCATAGGAAGATAACATAATCTTGCTTAACTGGTTGCCATAAGAGACTTAAAAATTTCTTGAAGGTGAACGAATGGAATTTCTCAATTCCTCTTTCATAGTGGTCCACTTGGTTTCTGTGCATTGAGTGCTTTTGTCCCTCTTCCACCAATCTGTTTGACAGAGGGTTGGATTTAGAAGACTTCTGAGTTTCCTCTGAAGTGCCTTCTTTTACAAGGGCAGTTCTGCTATATGACCTTTCCTCAGACATCAGAAAAATGAACTTTTAGACTATAGTAGCCACAGTTCATCAGGCAGTATAGATAGTGGCTGTGCTGGTGGTGGAGTGGGGTATTCCTGGGAGCTGCTCCTTGGTCCTAGCAGAACCTTTCTGTCTTTTGAGCACTTATTCAAGGGCTGTACAACTTGTGTGACCAACTAAATCGAATGTAGAATAAACATGATTTGTGTTTCCTGCCTGGGTCTGCAGCAAAGGGAGATGATCTTGCAACCATTGTGGCAGTTTGGTTAGAATTTTGGACTACAGCAGTAAACAACAGCCTGAGACATTTTGCTGGCTATGATAAAAGACAACATGATGCCCTTTTCAGATCCCTGTTGAGAAAGCGAATGAACTGGCAGCTGAATTTTACAATCAGATAATGTCTTCCACCAGATCTCATACAGCAAGTTAGTTTGAGATCCCCCTGCTGATGTATCTGGAAAGCTGTGCGGCATATACCAGTGCTTCTTAAACTATCTAATGTGTGGGACCATCAGGCTTTTTTCCCGGTGGGCCAAGAACTAGCATCATATTGGTGCACCCTGACTACAGTTGTTTGTTTCTTTCCTGGAAACTTGCTGCAGATTGGCAACTGATAGCCTATGGATAAGCACTGTCACTATTTTGAGTGGCACTGGCATAGCTGTGACCATCAGCTGAAAGGAACTGGTGGACTGCTGTCCTGCTGTCCCTCAACACCTGCTCTCTGAAGCTCTTGCCTCATTGGACCTAAAGGCAGAGCTGGCTTGGTGGGAAACCAGGTTTCAAATCTGTGCACAACCATTAAGCTCAGTTGGTTTTGCTTAGATTAACCTATGTCTCAGGGCTGTTGTGAAAAAAATACTGAGGTAAGTGTATATGGAGAAGAACCATCTGTATAGTCCTTTGAAGAAAGATGAAGTTTTAAATGAATCAAACACATAATAAATCCTAGTTCAGAGGTGGTGGGCATTATTAAGCTTGGTGGGTTGTAAGTTGTGTGCAGAATAAACAATAAACCTTACTTATTCTGCCAAACTTTAATGTTCATGTTTGCCATGTAAGAAAAAAGTTACCCTGGGTTAGGTTCTAGTACATGCTGTGTGATCTTGGGCATTCACTTCAGCTTTTGGCACCTAGCAGGTAGCTCCCACACTTAGGACAACTTAAGATTTTATGTTAAGATCTGAATTTGGCATGTGGTTCTGGGCATGCATGACTGGCCCTTATAGTAGTGCTATGGGGATAGGCAAACTGTGGACATTTTTTACTCAATGGAAATAATTTCCATAGAGATCAAAGAAGAAAGAGAAGAAGGGTGTGGTGCTTTCTTAAAATGTGATTTTAAAAGTTTGACTAGCACTCAGTCACGGTTTTTAGCATCATCTGCTCTGTAAGGCAATAAATAACATTTTTTATCCTCCCTGTCTATGCCTTTATTGGCCCTTGCAGCAATTGTTGCTCCACTGATGACTGGAGTGCTTTGTGGATTGCTGTGGTGGTCTCAGTGAGGCAAAGAGAGAATGGATTGTGAGAGGCACTGGGCTGTTTATGGTTGCATATAAATTAATCTGTTGCTTCTTAATGAGACTTTGATTAGACTTGGTTAAAATCCATAACTCTGTTGGCTCAGAGTGCAGAGCTGAGCATTAATGCTGCAGCAAAGGATTATGGAAGCCCTCAGAGAGATTTTAATTTATGCCTTGTCTAATATTCTTGTTCATGACTGAAGCGCTTGTGAAGGAAGCTCTCTTTAATACTGTTTAAGAAGACTAGCAAGTACTGCTTTATGCCAGAGCCAGTTCTGCCATCAGGCAAAGTGAGGCAGTCATCTCAGATGACATATGCTAAAAGCAACAGTGGCAGCTCTCCCTGTCATTCCTCCTGTGTCACCTGGCCAGACAAAGCTTGTGGATGATGTACCCCTTTTTGTTCCAAACAGGCCTGTTGCCCTTGGGGATGGTGGAGGACATCGCCCCATTACCACTGTTAAAGTAAGCTCAAACTGCCAGTCTCGTTTGTTTCTGTGCACAGAAAGAGGAGGGATGTGTGTTGTTATTTTATCAGTTGGCAAGTCCTGTTTTACGTTGCTGGCACAATTCTAGCACTTAAATGTGTTTGCGAGGGGCGTGATGTCTTAAAGCCAGGTTGTAATGGCTTAGTCATTAGGAAATTGCCAGACATACCGCTTTTCCCTGCTCCTCTGTGTTTCTGTGCTTGCTGTCCCAGCGCTAATAACTTCAGTTCTGGCACAGGTTGGCTTAGGTTCAGATGCTGGATGGCTTGGGCACATTCACCTCCAGAGTGTCTCTACAGTTGTATCTGCAGAACAGTGGTCAAGAGTTATTTCAAATGAGACATGGTCTTAATTGTGTGGAAGGAGTTAATATATGCATTTTATTAAAATTTAAATAGGTGCTTTGTATGGGGGTCTGTGAATTGTGATGGTGACGATGAGGCTGAGACAGATCAGGACCAAGGCGTGCAGGGAGGAGTTTTTATCCTTTTCTCCTCAGTGCTCCTGATGATTCCCCCCTCCCACAAGCTGTTATTAATGCTGGAGGAGAAGTTCGCATTGAGGCAGGCTATAAGAACTTCTCTTTCAGGAGTAGTAGCAGATATACATTGACAGGAAGGGGAAAATTTCTTTAGCATGCTTGTGTTGCCTCATCCCATAGAGCCTTTTAAACTTTTAGTAGTGTAGATTAATTATTTACACTCAATTCATGTCACATGTAGTTTAGCCCTTTAGTTGTTTGGAGACCTTTCCAGATTCCAGGCTTTTCCTAGCAATAATGCCTGTTGGAGATGCACAAGCACTGTATTTGTCACATGAGATTATATCCCTAAATTCTGTGGACCGAATTGCAAAGTGATATCCTTGCCACAAGTTTTTTTAATTGCTAGAGGCACAAACTCTGGCCTTTTGGGGTATTTTGCTGCCCCATGGCAATACCATTTTGTTGATTCCTCCACCACACCTCTCTCATGACCCCAATACTATGTCCTGTGACAGATTTGTCAAGTCACATAGAATCAGGCTTTAACCATAACAGTGCATGCGCACACAGTCCGAAGGAAAGGAAAATGGGGCACAGAGATAAAAATAGATATTGCTGCTTCTGTGGTATGTTGCCCTTGAGCCTATTAGTAAACAGTGTTTTGAGTGAAATAACTTCTGTTCTTTCTCTGCTATGTTTTGTATAAGCAGGTGAATGAGAGAGTTATGTAGGGAGTTTGTTCAGCTTAATCTATCCTCACTTCCCCCATGCATGTTTTGCCAGGAAGGGCACCAAATCTTCTTCCTGCCAGATCACGAAACTGCATCCTTGTCTCAAGCTTCTCTGAGCTGTTGATACAGAACACGCAGAGACAGCAGCAACGTGTTCCTGTTCGTAGTTAGCTCAATAGACATTTGCCTGGTCCAAGCATTGGCCCTGAATGAACCTGAGGACATGAGAGCATAAATGCAAAGCCAGCCAGACCAGGCTGGAGGGAAGCATAAAAGGACAGAAAAGCACTGAAAAATTGAGAGGCATCTGTCAGGTAGCTGGGAATAGAACTTGGAAGTGTTGCTACTTTGAACTACATCTTCCAGAATTCCCCAGCTAATGTGGCTAAGGATAGTAGTAGTCCCAAAACAAAACGAAAACAATGCTTCCAAGCTCTGGATGGGAAAGGACTTGAGACTTCAAACTGGCCAACAGCTGCTTACTTGAACAGGCATCTCAGTGTTGTGGGATGTTTTGGACTTCTGACCTGATGTTATTCACTCTTGTGTTAAAATATTGAGGATCTTTGAATTTAATGGTTAACAATTAATGGTTGAAAGCTTTTAAGATGGATCTGGGAGAAGAAAATGCAGGGCTGGCCTTACTGTTAGGGAGAGGGAGGCAGATACCTTAGAAGGCAGATGCTGGTTGAGGTCAGGAGCAAGGAGTGCTAGTGAGCTGTTAAAGAACAGAGAACAGAATTATATCTATCTCTTATGGCCTGCCCTGAATCCCCTGAGCTAGTCTATTCTGTTGCTCCTATTGAAGTGATAGCTGGGTGCCAGTCTGGTTTGCTTTTGCATGTGGAATGCAGGGCAGCATGGATGCTATATCTTTCTTTACCTCAGACTCAGCCCTGGTAGGGTGGAGTGAGAGAACTGGGACAAAAGTGGAAGCTGTACATCTCAGAATGACCTTTAAGTATGGGAGTGAGCTTAAAAAATCTTCAAGGAATGGTGGCTAGCCTTGTGTGAACAGTGCAGGTGGTAATGAGACCCCATCATTTTGAAACAGAGTGTTCTTGCCAACATTTGTGGCAAGCTTTTAGTGACAGGTGGAATATAACCTTCATCTCATATTTATATGTTTCTGTTTAGGAGCATGAGGTTCATTGAGCTTGTAAATGATGACTGCTGCAAACTAAGACCTAAATGTCAAAGATGTGCGGGGAGAAAATGGTTCCAGAATCATTGACTTCCAAAATTTCTTTAGTGTCTTCAAGACTTGCTATTGGTCTATTTATTTATTTATTGAATTAATTTTTTATCTTGCCTTTCCAGTAAGTATGGTGCTTAACAAACAAACATCTTATTTTATTATTTCTTTTGCTGATCGAGGTCAGTTTGAATGCCTATTGTGAAGCATCATCTATCACAAATCAATTACCACAATATGTGTTGCTTCTTTTAAGCAAAGTAGTGCCTCCTCCAGGGACTGTATCTCAGCAGAGTTGATTATTACAAGCGCCATTCAATTCATCTAGTGAGAGGAATAGACAAAGTGATTATGTGTGTTCATGCACATGTACAGTCAGACAGGTCTTATGTCCCAGGCCAGTCTACATTGCTGAAGGAAAGCATGGTGGGTGAACATAGGTTGCAATGTCGCTGTGACACACAATGGGATAGTGCCACAAATTTCTCGCACACTATATCAATCAAATACAGATTCTTTAGAGAAGGTGTTCAAAACATATGGCCTGGTTCTAAGTGATCAAAGCAGAAGAAATTCCCAATCAATGCTTTAAGACAGGAGTGGGCAAAACATGTCCAGTTAGACAGAGAGTCTGTTGATGCCCCCCTCATTGCAGTTTTTTTAAAAAAGCGTTTTTGTTGCTGTTTTTGTTTTTTGCACTTGGAGATCTTCAGCACACCCTTTCTCCAAAACTCATTTCCACAAAATCCAAAAATTCAAAACTGGAAGTAGATGTCTGGTCACTTCCAGTTTTGACTCCCCGCCCGCCCCCATTTATAGGCTAGTTGAAGCTCACTGTTGGTGGTGTGTGTGAAAATTTGACCTCCCCATCATTGTTAAAGTTGGTCATCCCTACTCTAACTTTGAGATATCATTAAACCAGAAAGTGAAACTAGAAAACTGATGTAGTCCTTGTCAAAGTGATGTAATCTTTGCAGAAAGAGTTTTAAAGTGCTCTTGGTTTTAAGTTGATTTTAAGACTCTGTATTCCCATAAATTGGTTTCTCAGCTTGGTTGATCCACGCACAAAGTGTGGATAACGTTGCAAGTATTTTCAGTGGGAATTTGTTCTAAGGACTCCAGCTTGGAAACAAATGGGAACAGAATGAGGTCATTGTTGATGGGTTTAAGAAACAGAATGCTGTGTATAATAGTGGTGAAGAAAGGAAATATCGAATTGTCCATTGATCTAGAACAGCTGGTCAAGTGCAGAGAGGACTGCTGCAGAGCAGCTGTGAGCTATGGTGAACCAACTTTAAAGCACTGATGGGGTACTTTGCCAGAATGTGCTGCGCTCCCCCCTTTGTGAGGATGTTGTGGTTTTCTTAGCAGTGTAGTACAAGGCAGAAATTGAGATGTAACTTGCAGAGTTTCCTTGGCTAGCTTTGAGTTGTTGTCATGATTTGGAAAACTTAAGAATCATATGGACAAATAATGTTTTTTCCTATCTGGCTGGTCTTAGAAAAATAACTTTTGTGGACTACAGAATCTGCTCCCCCACTCCCCAGCCAGTGTAGCCAATGCTGCCACTTGATATTGCATTATATTGCTCAGTGGCACTTAGACTGGAAGTTTACATCCCCAGTGTTAACACTGGGAAACCAGCACAGGAACATTTATCTCTCTGGATGTCCTGTAACAGACACAAAGGTTGTCATAACTGAACCACAGAGTGCCAAAAGGAGAGACTAGTGGGAAATTGATGAGTTGGCATTCATTTGCAATTTGACATAGACCATTTCTGCACTACATTGTTATTGTGCTATTATTCCACTTTCAACATTCTGTGGAATCCTGGGGTTTGCAATTTAGAGAGGGACCTCTGGCCCCTCCCATAACTGCAAACCGCAGGATTCCATAGGATGTTGAAAGTGGAATAATAGCACTATATTAATGTAGTGCGGAAAGGCCCATAGTTAGCTGAGGGCTTACTTGGGAGTCAGTGGCTAGTTCACCGTCAAAGGTCATTGAGCTTCGTTAGGGTGTTCATGTACACTGGACATCACAATGTATCTCACAAGTTGGGAGTGTATCACCCTTGCTTTGACTGGTGCTCTGTTTGAATAGATCTTGTTTTCATTTGGACTTCTTATGACAACTTCTTTAATAGCTTAATGATTTCTGTCACTGAATAAAAGAAACATCCTTCAGCTCCTTCTGGCTATGGTTATAGTACATGGTCATACACATGCAGGTACCAGCTACCAGTTCATACATCTGATAAGCCTATGGAAACATGTGTTCAGTTCTTCTAAAATCAAGTGTGAATGCAGTAGTTTACTTCTTATCTCTTAGTAAATGAGGTATATGAATGGATCCCAGCCTTTGACTAATTGTGGGATTCTGGCTAACTTTGAAATGTTCTGATGCCTGAAATGGTTTATTTTGTGACTGTTAGTGACTTATTACTAGGGTAGTGAATCTGTTCCAGGATCGAGCTATGCAAAGTACTGAATCCTATCCTCAGATCAGTTTCAGCAGCTTGGATAGCTCCTTTAGAGGCTAAAACTTGGATTGGATTCATTGCCACGCTGATTGAAAGCCATCAGCTGCCAATGTATTTACTTGGTTTGTTGCTATAGGCAAAGATCCTGGCTTGTTGTTCACATTTCGTAGGGGAAGCTTTCTTTCCTGGTTAATAATTCTAGCTTGCAAAGGGGGTGATAAACCAGGATCTCTTAAGTCTGGACAAAGGTAGACAAACCATTTCTTCTTTTCAAAAAGCCATTTGAATGAGGAGCCAAGGGCCTAAAATACTGGAGACACCAGATCCCGTCTGATCTTGGAAGCTAAGCAGGGCCAGCCCTAGTTAGTACTTGAATGCGAGACCACCAACCAATATCAGATACTGTAGCTTATATTTCAGAGGAAGGAAATGGAAAAGCCTCCTCTTCTGTATTCCTTGTCTAAGAAAACCCTACAGAATTCATGGGGTTGCCATAAGTCAATAGGCAAATTGAAGGCACATACACACACACGAGAAGACAAGTGACAATGGATGAGTTGTGAGTGCTAACAATCAGTTTGTGTGTGGCAACCACGGGTTCTCAAAAATTCTGGCTTAATACTCTGTGGAAATGCAACCTGCATGTGCTGAGATTTGCATTTAAAAAAAACCCTGCCAATTTGAAATGTAGGGGACTTACTCTGAACATTTAAAGGTTCAATGCTAGATTAATAAACCCAATTGCATTTTACAGTGTATGCTTCCTCAAAGCAAGCATATTTTATAGCCAGTAATTTATTCCTTTCCACTGGGTAATGGACTGTCAATAGAATATCAATTCCAGTGTAGTGGATTGTCAAGAGGATAATAAACCTTTCTGCTATATGAAGCTCAGGAGAAGAACAAATTCCATTCTCATCCTTGCCTGCAGTGTGTAGCTGTTTCCCAGCCAAAGAACTGAGGATTTAGTGCTCTGTCTGTAGCCAGTATATCTGAAAACCTATCATCCTTGAAGGGTGAGAGAATGGCCCTGTCTATCTTTAAAGACTAGAATTCAAAATTTATTTTATCTACTGGTTGCATATACATGTTTTTTGTATAAAAGTTGTTGCATAATTTTAAAGGGTGTTGAAACTGGGTTGGCTTCTGCTCTTTGAAAGGGAATGATAACCAGACATCATAGGCTGGCCGTTTACACATTACCAACAGTGTGATGAAAGGGAACAAAAGGGCATTCTGCATAAAAATTTGAATATATTAATTTATATGTAGAGATACATATTTAGAAAGAATTAAATAGAAATACGATACATCTCATCATTGTGGGGAAGAATATGATTGTATGAGCTGAATGCATGTTCAGTCTGCTACGTGGGGCCTGTTGATTGGTCATTTCAAGGCCTTTGTTCTTCAGGAAGATTAGATTTTATTTATTTATTTATACATACATACATACATACATACATACTCCACCTTTCTCCTGATGGTGGGACTCAAGGCAGATAACAAGATCAAGGCAGAACACTTTAAAACATTCATGAAAGTATAAAATTTTAAAAATAGTTCAAAAATTTATTTAATTTAGTTAAATTTAGTTTAAACAATCTGTTAAATTTAGTTAAAACAATCACCTGGTAAAAATGTTAATATTAAAAATATTAAATACATTAAAAACACTAAAACTATAACACCATAAAAGCTGTACAGCATCACAAACCCACATCCAGTCAATTTAAAAAGCCTGCCAGCACAAAAATGTCTTCACTTGCCTTCCAAAGCATAGCAGGGATGAGGACATCCTGGCCTCTTTAGGGAGGGAGTTGCAGAGTCTGGGAGCAGCCACTGAGAAGACTCTTTCCCTTGTTCCCACCAAACGCACCAGAGAGGGTAGTGTGATTCATTACACTTCTGATTCTTTATCTTTAAACTGAATTTGGACTGGATTGTTCCTCAAATAAGACTCTGTCTTCTGTAAAGCTGGACACATGACCACATTAATCCATTGTGAGGGAAAGTGAATACCTTTTCCTCTTCCTTATATTGGTTTATGTCCTGGAGTTGGAATTTTATACTAGTTTTTACTGCCTCAGAATTTGCAGCATATTTACTTGTTTTGCCTATTGTTAAATATAGACCATTAATTGAAAGTGTTGGAAAAATGAAAGCATTTATGATAAATGCAAATTCCTAATATCACAAAATGCTCCTTTTTATTTAACACAAGCAAATTGCTTACATCAGTATTATACTTACCTACTAGTCCTAAGGAAGTGTATATTATGGTTTTGTTCTGTCTTGTTGTCCTGACCTATTTTTGTAGGTATTCAGTTATAAAAACTGATGTCATCCATGCACACAGTTCTTAGTGAGTCAGAGGTAGCTTGGCTTTAGAGTTGCTGGCAATTGTTGATTAATACAGTAGTTTGTATTGCAAATTATTTCCCCTCTTGCTGTTTGGATGTCAAGGTGTGTTTTTGTTTTTGTTTCTTAATTGTTGCTTCTTAAAAATGAAAGTATCTAGACTACAGTGTCATGCCAGCTGTTTACCAATTAATGGGCAATGCCATATATTTAAAAAGAATGGAAAAAGTTGTTTGTGTGTGCGTGCGTGCATGTTTTCCACATGATAATTTCCTTTCTTATATTTTTGGCACACACTCTGAAAAGATGTTGCACATTAAGAATACTTGGAAGATTTGCGTATGTACCTGAAGTACAGAACTCTTACTATTTCATATTTACATTTTTCCATTCCTATTAGAGAGGTTAGGCTATGAAAAAATATTGCACAAGAATGGGGTTTCTGCTAAAAAACAAACAAACCTATGTCCTATGTTTTATTCCTCCACTCTACAGTTTTTTAGGTAATGTCCCTTAATATCTAGTGTTTTCCATATGCTTAGACTATAATTTCCATCATACCTGACAATTAGCCAGGCTGACTAGAGTTGATGGGAATTGCAGTCCCAATGTATCTGGCAGGCACCAGATTGGAGAAGATGAGTCTAGAAATAATTTGACATGTGACTACATCATGTTGCAGGTCTAATCCTTCCGCAGTACCTTTCATATAGGAAGGTGCTTAACTGATTCATGCTATATGTGTATAACATCTGTGTATGTGTCCATGTGGGCGCAGTGGATGCACTCGAATTATTCATGCAGGCAGGTATTCGAGATGACCCTTTTCCTATGAAGGGCCATTGATTCTTGGGAGCTACATGCAGGATGTGTGGAGCCAAGATGGTGAGTGGATATGGAGCCCAAAGGGGACAGAATTTACACCAGTGCAGGACTGCATAGCTTCTTTACTCCTGTATCTGCTACCATTGCTCGTTCTCTGCTGGCTACCTGTCTTTTGCATCTCTCTCACATATACATACGAAACAGAAGAGCGGTGGTCCAGGAGAAGTGCAAACCAGCAGTACTGAGAATGAGTGATGCGTGAAATGAAGGCAAGGGCTACATGCATATACCAGACCACAGGTTCCTCATCCTGAGTTTAAAGCACTTAATGGAACATCCTTACTGAAGCTGACTGTTGTTGGTGCTTTATCAGTGCCTGGGTGGGAAACCACTTGGGATCCCCCTGTATGCTGCCTTCAGTTCCATCATGGAAGGAAGTTGGCATGTAATGAAGTTGATGCAATCCACTGGTTCTCAGTGCTGAGATGTAGCTGATTTTTTTCTGCCCTTACAGTTGTACTCAAAAGAGTGACTCATGGGAGGAAAAAAAATTCCATTGAAGAGCAAGGCTGACCCTGTAATTTACTACTGTGAAGGACAACGTGTGATGAAAAGGAAGCAGACTGTAACTATTTAAATACTTTTGCTGCTAGAGAGAGATGCTTGAGGGATTTTCTGCTTCAGGTGCCAAAATAACCAGCTTTGGGCACAATGAACTTTGCTGTGCCTGTGCAGTTGACCGTCCACATTTGCGGGTTTCACTTTCATGGATTTGATCATTTGCGAGTTTCTCCAGCCACTGCCCCCCCACCTCAAGTGCTTCTTTTCTGGGGAACCGTCCATTTCAGTGGCTCCAGTCAGCTCATGCAGCCCTTTAAAAACCTGCCTCTGGTCCTCCTCTTCCACCAGCCACTGCCTGGCCAGCTAAGGACAGTTCACAGCCTGATTTCTCAGAACCACAGACCCTCTCCAAATGCCCCCCACACACTGAAGAAAAGAAATGGGCAAGACAGAGGAAGTATAAGTCCACTGTACCAACCCACCCCTTTTCCCTCTCTTTTCCCTGAACTGATTTGGATCCGGGTGCCTGCTCTCCCCACCATGCCTTGGACCCCCCCCCCCCACATTTTGATACTTGCAGTTTTTCCATATTTCCACAGCCCTGAGCCCCTATCCTTAGCAAAGTGGAGAGAGAACTATATGGGATATATTGTTTGATGGGGTACTGTTTGTTCGGCAGAAAGTCATGAGTGTCTTGCCTGTCTGTGGATGCATAATTCTTAATCTTACAATTAGCAGTAGTTCACACTTCTAGAATAAGGGAGACTGACTATGGGTATGTCTATACAGTAGCCAGGTTGGGATGTACACTAAAAATTGTAGCATTTTTATGCCATTATGGAATCCTAGGATTTGTAGTTTCATGAGGGGTACTTAGTATTTTCTGCAAGACAGTGCTAGTGTTGTTTAGTGGTGTGCACAAGAGCTCTCTGGCAAAGAATCCCAAGTACCTCACCACAAACTGTAAGTCCCAAGATTTCATAGGATGGAGCCATGATAGATAAAGTGGTATTAAAGTGTATTTAAAGGTATTAAACTATATAGTGTGGGTGTACTTTTTGTCTGTTTGGATGTCTGTTGATCTTTTCGCTTCTTTGTGTGAGAGAGTGAGGTGTGTTTTCTACTTTTAATTTAGGGAAAAAAATTTGTGCCTTCATGGCAAAATAAGGCAGTGAGCACCTGCACAGTGCAGTCTGACTCGAATAGTCATTTGTTTCAATCATACGTTAATCTCACTTGTCTTTTTTTGTATATAATCATGCAAATAAATAGTTTAAGAAGGGCAAGAAGGAGAAGCTTGAGGAGAAACAATGAGAAATGTCTCTTCAGATCTGGTTGGATTTGCCAGAGAAAATCAAAAGCCTGGTTGTGCTGGCAGGCATTACATACTCTTCAAATCTGATCACAAGCATTTGCTGTCATCATATTTTTTTCGGTTCAGAAAGCTGACCCACATTTCTGATACTTCTCCAGAAATAATCTACAAAACACATTCGTCTTACTTGTGCCTAGGCAGGCTTATGTAATTTCGTTTGATCTATGAGAACAGTTTTGGTGACAATGTTTGCTGTCTTTTCCTTTGTAGGATGCCCGTCAGAAGTTCCGTTCTGTTCTAGTTGAAGCTACAATAAAGCTAGATGAACTGGTGAAGAAGATTGGGAAAGCTGTAGAAGATTCTAAACCTTATTGGGAAGCGCGGAGGGTTGCAAGGCAGGTAAGAACATTGGTGAAAAGCTGTGCTGCTAATTGTACCACAGAGGACATATTGAAAGCACAGTGGTGCTGTTCATAATGTCTGATGTATATATGTTTGACTGATGCCAGAATGGCTGTTTCAACTAGGTACTTGCCCTGGGACTGTTGACACTTTTTCCCTCCTTCCTTCCATCTGCTCTCAAGTAGCACCCCTGCAGGTGTAAACTGTTAGAGAACTTGTTCTGTTCTTTTTCTCACTCTCAACCCAAAATGATGGTTCAGAAATTTTCAGCAATCTACTATGTTATCCTTTCTCATAGCTATAATTGTATCAGGACCAATTCTTGGTTTTGGAACTTCTCTTTTCATTTTCGTTTTTAAGAATAAATGGGACATGAGAAACTGTGCTCTTAAACAGATGACAATCATGAGGTTTGTGGCAATATAAAGATCCTTGGGCCTTTTTTACTTATAAGATGTCAGAATTGCCAGGGTACTTCCACAACTTATAGCTGAATATGAAATCTCTCTCCTTTTATTGGCACGTTTTTCATAAAGGAAAAAGGAGTCACTGCCACAGTGGTGGCACTGCTTAAGTGACTCTTTGCAGATGTCTCACACAGAGATAGCTCGATTAAAGTGGCTCTAGTGTTGGTAACCTCAAACCTACACTATTGCAATGTGCTCTGTACGGAGCTGCCCTTCAGGCTTGTCTGGAAAAGCTGCAGTGGGTGCAGAATTTTTCAAGCAGGCTTCTGAATTGATTGACTTACTGACATCATATAACACCCTGGTGAGGAAATTGTATTAGCTGCTTATTTGCTAAAAGGCCAGGTTAAAGCTTTTTTTGTTACTTTGTAAAGCCTTTAAACAACTTGGGACTTGTTTACCTTTAGAGACCACTTTCTTGGCTATAGAACCGTTCAGACCTTGAGGTCATCTGGAGAGGCCCTCCTACTAGGGCTGCATGCTCCTGAGGTCCAATTTATTAGGTCTTTTTTAAATAGGATATTTACTATTATAGTACTTGCTATGAGGAATATCCTTATGGCACCCCGTAGGTGGAAATTTGATAAACTTCAAAACCTTTTAGTGTTTCCTATGTGGACCTCCTCACATGGACGACTTTTGGAACAATAAGGAAGTACATGTGTTTTAATATCACAGTAAGATTTGTTATAGTTACTAACAAACTATGTATTACTGTTATAAAATACAATAAAATAATAATTCTAGAAAACATCCCTTTTTATGCAAGCCTTCTCAGTATAGTCCAATGTACCATCTCTTTCATTGATCAGATAAATATTATATGTTAATTTGTGTTTTATATGTTTTGTAAGTTATATATTTTATTACTGTTACACTAAAATCTTCAGAACTAAGTGGTTTATAATTATTAAAAAAATTTGAAAAATACTGGGGTGTTTTGGGTTTTTGGTTTTGTTTGTTTTTATGTTGTTGGTGATAATCACTATCTTAGTGTACTAATTGCTTTTACCATCCCATTTCTTGTTTGGAGTTGATCATCTATTAATTTCATAATTTGTGCACAATGTGGTTAGACTCTATGGGCAATCCAGAGAGGCGAGATAGTGCCAATTTTGTGGTCAGTGGTGGCTGAAGACATTTTGATGCCTGAAGCAAAGATCATCTTTCTAGAAACTGTGTGATGAAGGTTCATCCTATCAGATCATTTTGTTGTAAACAGCAGTAGTGTCCTGGCCCTACCAGTGGTGGCTCCCATGTCAGTGGAATAGCGAATCGGTTCCAGGGTTTGGCTATCTTTGAAGAACCCGTTTACAATATATTTTGATTGATCACTCTGGAAACCATTCATCAGGATGTACCCTGAGGCATGATTATTGATACTGGGAAGATGAATCAGGAAGTGGGCTTATGATAGGCTGTCTAAGACAGCTGCATCCTTCTGTGTACTTTCCAGCTGAGCTGGCAAAACTAAATTGGCCGGGACTGAATGCAGCTCCTCCAAATGAACTTGTCTGTGGCTTTATAAATCACTGTTGATGTTTGCTTGCAGCCCTAGTTTAGAGGATCACCCTCTAGAAATTCATTAGGCTTGTTGTGAACCAAAATGTTACATGTCAGTTATTCATTTGCTATGTTCACACCTGTAACTTATTCTGGGAATAAGAATTCTGCAACTTTTGGGGAGGAGATACCTTGTGCAGTGATGGTACAAAGGACAATTTTTTTGATGTCTCCCTTCAGGTTCATTTCATCTGTTGCCTTGTTAAATCCAAATCTGTTCTGTGATTTCACTGCCCTTTTTAGATACTCCATGAATGTGCAAAGACAAGTAGAGAGCAAGTTTGGTTATATCTGATTTTCATGTGTCTATACTTAGAGCTGAAAACTGGGTGTACGTTTCGCTTTCTCCCTGTTAATAGTGATCCTTGAAAAACCAGGGGCTCTGATCAGATTAACTACAGTACTGATCTTTAAACTCCTCTAAAAATGAAACAAATCTTCATTTTAAAACTCAACCCAGACTAAGTTGATTGATTGTCAATTTTAAGTTGATTGATTGTGAATTGATTTGGCACCAAACTGTGTAACTGAGATTGTAATGTTTTGGAAAATACTTCTTGGCAAGAGCTGGAAGCAAGATGAGTTTGACAAACAAAAATTTCATGTCACTGAATATGGGACAGAATTGTATTTCCCTTTGGCTGACTGCCACAGAACTGTTAAAAAAAAGAGCTGGCCCAGTTCCAGTAGAATTGCTGGCTGACCTCTTCTGGTGCATTGACGCTTGCTCCACTTTTGTTTGACTCAAAGGGTGATCTTCTGAGCATTTCATTCTTTCTTCTTTTTCCTGAAAGAAAGAATATGGCATACAGTAAAAATGTTTATGTATCTTGTAGCTCAGTATTTTAAGGATTAAAACTATGAATCAGGGTGCCCCCTTGTAAGTTCTCTATCGTGAACTTGAACGATGACCACTTACTTTTGTTTCTGAGGCCATTGTCTGTGTCTCGCAACCTGTTTCCCTGGTTTACATTGCAATGTGGGTGGTAATGGTACTGATTTGCCTTACGGTACTGTTCTACGCCAAGGATGAAGAAATGTGAGACATTCCATATTTTGCTGAACTACAATTCCCATTTGCAATTCACTCTTGTCCATGTTGGCTAAGACTGATTAGTGTTGCTATCCAGCAACATCTGGAGTGCCATGAGTTTGCTGATCTGTTATAAAATTTATAACTGGAAAATGCTTGTAAGCCCCTTGAATATTTATTTTATACTCCTCATTTGCGGGTTTGCAATTTCATACATCCTTTCAGCAGCCATTGCTGTGGCCCATTTGTTTCTCTTTCTGCTGTGCTTGCTTAAGTATAAGCCTCCAAGGGCTGTTGTTGAAGGAGCAGACTACTTTTTTTGTCATGTTATCATCTTTTTATATATAGATTTTGGGCATTCACACTTCAGAGTTAAGGGGTTTCACATTCCTGGGTTCATTAGAAATGCATCCTTATAGTTTTTCTCTTAGAAAAACTTAGTGCATTTTTTAGACAGATGCATTAAAGCAACCCCTGTTCTATTTGCAACAAAATTTAGAGCACAGGTTGGATCATTCAGTCCTCCAGACATTACTGGATTGTAACTCCAAGCAGCATCTTCTGAAGGGCCAAAGAAGTTCCCTTTGCTCAGAAGAACATGAATCCTGTTCAAGTTTTAGAGACTAATCACACAAGATGGGAGACATGCTGCCTTACACCCTCATCATGGTTTTCCACAGCTCTCTGTAATGTGGGAAACTAGTTTAAAATGGGGAGAAACTTCTCTGTGTATGGAGGTTCTCTACACAGTTACAAACATCAAGTTTAAAAACTTCAGTGAAGCAACCTTTTCTTCCTTGGGGGAGAACTCCAGAAACAGATGTTCTGGCAGCAGTTGTTTCTACGAAGAGCCAGTCCTGTCCAAAACAGCAGCAGTATCCAAAGTAAGGCATGTAAGTAGAGAGCTCGGAAATGTTACTTGCACTACTGTTCCAAGAATCCCCAAGCTGTAGTAAATAAGTTCAAAATGTGTGTAAACTTGAAAAACTAAATCACAGGAAAAGCTCATTTTCAGCATGCCAGGGTTATGTAGTACTTTAATGGAACTCTCCATTTTGTTATAGCTACAGTTGTTAATCTGGTTGAGTTTTTGGTCTTGGACGAAAAGGCCTTTCCAATATCCACAATTTTTCACGTTGCTACATCATCAACCTGACTACCATTTGGACCAGAGCGTGTGAGAGAGCTGTTCTTTCACTGACGTAGGTGTTGCTGATGCAGGCAGTGACACAGAGCCTTGGCTGTTTTGCTCCCATGACCCCTCCTGATTTATTATTCCCTCTGGGCTTACTCACTGTAGTAACCTTTCTCTTAGAGGTTACTTCATTTCCATCAAAAAACTTCATTAAATTTTCAGTGCTGCTCTTTCTTCCATCTTTTTGGGGAAAGTGTGGAAGCATTACATCAGGCTAGCTTGACACAGATCCAAAAGGTCTAACAAACTGAATCTTTTCCCCTTGTTTTGAAATCATGTCCCCTTGGGGGTCCTGCTTGAATGGCTGCATGTAAATCCAGTTCAAGCTCAGTTGAATTCTAGGAAGAACGGAAACATGACCTGATAAAAACCGCTGAAGAGGGGGAAATGGCTTCCTGCTCCTAAGCTGTGGAATTTAGTAAGCTGTGAAATGGTGTTGATTTTCTAAGGCAGGATGTTGGCTCTGTTTGGGAAAGGAAATCGTTCGCACCAGCCATTTGAAATATTCATGGAGTCATTGCAAACTGACTATACCCTTTTTTATATTCTGCTCTCAAAGCTGAATATAATATTTTCTGTCTTGTTTCAGCCCAATAGGTTAGGTTTTAGCCTTGCTGTATAAGCTGCTTGCTGCTGTTAGTCAAAATAATGGCACTGTTGCTCTTTACTTAACAAATTAGTACATTTACAGGGCTTCTTGAGACAAAAGTTTCATGTGTGCACCACCAGATGCAGACTTTTCCCCTTAAAAAGGTTTACTCAGAATTTATCAATTTCAGTTTACAAATTGACACAATTCAGTTCATCTAAATGTTCATTTTTCTAACAGCATGTTCATCTTGGCTTTTTTTGCACACCAGTTTGTGAATGCAACAGAATTGATTTTAAAATATCAGCATGAGAATTCATACACAAATTCAAAATTCATGCACATTTTAATGAACTGTATTCGTTTTTTTGGTATATGCTTTGCTTCCTGTACTTACTTTTTGTGTCTCCATCTAATATAATGGACTTCTGTGTGCACTTTCTCTTAATATATATGTATTTTTTGTACACCATTTCAAGTTGTAAATAATATGACAACATTTCTTGAAAAATAACATTTCGGTGCATGAGTTCATTCTGGTTTGCTTATTTGTTGACTTTCTACAAACGTTCAGATATGATAAGTTTCTCCTACATCCTAACTCATAAGTACGATCCACTAAGTCTTCTCTGACAGCACAGGTTGGTGTTAGATGTACAGTTACTTGGGAGTGAGCTTTTGAGCAATACCTGTCCTTATGCTTTTACAAAATACTTTTGAGAGATCTCTGAATTTTCAAAAGCAGCTTGGTATGGAAAATGTGCATCTCTCTTGTTTGGGACAACAACACATGTGGCCAGCAGAGACTTCTAATCTGACTACTGAGCTCTGCTTTGTTCTCTGAACTTCTGTAGAATGTAATGCTGCTTGCAGCAGAGAAGGTAGGGCCTATTTTCATTTATACTAAATTGCATAGTAGGTAAGGGCAGAGTAAGAAAGGTATGCTGTTTTTTTACTTTCCTGTGTACAACTGAGAGAAAAACTCTGCCGTTCCTTTTAACTCACTGTGCTTGCCAGATGATTTCATGAGAAGGGGGCTTGGTTGCTACCACACATGAAGTCAGGCTGGTAAACAACACCAAAATTTGTGGACTGCATTGTTCGAGATCTGCATTTCTCAAAAAACTATTAGAATTTTTTGTGTCTTGAAATGTTGGTTTGAGGCAAGCTATTATACTTTCCCGCTGAACTCTCTCAGAGGCTGTTTTGTCATTGAAAATCCTCTCCAAACTACTTAGAGGAACAATGGGATGCTAAGGTGATATGTTGAGTTCCAAAGGTTGAAAGTAACCAGTTGCAAATAACTTGCTGTTGGCAATTAACTTATTTTTGCAATAACTAAAGCATAGCTTGGTTACAACTTGCGGATAACCTAAGCAGAGAATATGCCACTGTGTTTGTAGTGTGACTAGTTACAATTACAGAAGAAGCTCTTCATTCAGCTCTCGCAGGTACCCTGAACTTATCAGATAGACAAGACACATACTTTCCCTCTCTCTGTGCTTCATCACCCTTCCCCTGCAATAATAATGATAGTACTGCCCTATAATAGAGGGTTCTTGTGAAAATTGCTGAGATTAAGTGTTTTGAAGTGCTGTATAAATGCTAAGCATCACTATAAACAGTGGCCAGAATCTTGCTGAGAACTGGCAAAAACCCAGTGTGGTGGAGGGTGCAGAACAGTGGAAGAGCACCACACTGGGTGTCCCGCAGGCTGTTGTGCTGTCAGAGAACTGTAGACACCCGGTAGAATAAAGTCCCTATAGGCTCCTGGCCATAATTATGGGTAATAATGAAGCTTAAAAAATCAGTTGATAGAATCCAAATGTGCATTGACTGAATCTGGACGTCAGTAAAGTTAAGATATCCCAAATGTAACAAAGGTTGTAGAATGGGAAGGCTCATTGAAAATGGGAATCCCACTGGAAACAGAGGGCATCTGGCAAATAGACATTCAGTAATGAGTAGCAGGTGGGCTTCAATGGTTACTGAAGGTTCTGATTATTTGAACTGGCAACCATTTTAACCTGTGCATCTGGCCTCTCTTTCTGCAGTCGTTCAGCCAAGCAGAATTATAGATCCCAATGAAAGGAACAGCAGTTGGCTCCTTTTGAAAACAATTAACAGGAATATAAATAAATCCATACAACTTTTTGTTATTCCCGCATGTACAAATTCAGCAACCAAGGGTTCTGGCATTGTCATTGGTAGGGGATACTGGGGGCTATAGTCCAAAAATAGCTTTTCCAAGTTTAATTTCAAATATTAGTTAATTTAAAATGTTCATTTTAAAACTGTAAAGCTGGCAGCCTTCTTGTCCATTGTTAAGGATAAAGTTTAAATGTGGGATTCCCTCATGTGTGGCTGTGTTCAGGATCCTAGACCATGACTTTTGTACAAGAATGTGGGCTGCCAGGCACTTAAGATTAACTCTAGGCATTGTAAGTAACAATTGTTCTTTCTTCAAATTTACAAGGACAGTCTTCATCCCAAACATTTATCTCATATTCTGTTCTAGAACTTTAAATAGAGAAGTGAAAAATGTTACTTTCCCAGAATTCTCATCTTGTGGTAGTTTGCTGTGTCAGATACTCTCCTTTCCACTCAAAAATTCATGCATATTTTTGTTCATGTAGTTTCAAAATACTATACATTTTTACATGTTTTTGCTAAAGTATACACACTGTTACACATTCTCCCCATTGACTAAAGTAGGGGTGGACAACTTTGACAGAGCTAGGTGCCAAATTTTCACCCTCTGAACACCAGTTGCAAATGGAGGAAAATGCTTAAAAAGTAGAGAGAAAAAAAAATCAAAAGTAGAAATGATTAGATGTCCATGTTGTTTTGAATTTTGGGTGTTGGATCCCCCACCCCCACCCCGTGATGGTTAGGAATTCCAGCTTGTACAGTTCCCAAACTGCCTTATCCTGGAGCAGATGCCAGATATGCCTCCCAAAGTGTTTTTTGCCAGAGTTGGTGGGATTGGGTAGCTCCCAGAGACATAAACCACAAAAAAGGCATTTAGGGCCAGGATCCTTGGGTTAAAGCATGCTTACTTTCATTTTTCAAGTATATGGACTTTAGTCATGCACATTTTCCAGATATATGTAAAGGTTCATGTGCATTTTTTCTGCGTCAAAATACATCACAAATCTTGGAAACGTACACATTTTGGAGGCAGTATGCAATTTGTCCTGTTGTAGGTTGTAAGAGGTGCATAATGGATATTTTCATGGAGAAATGGGAGCCCAACAAATTGGTTTTCCATTCCTACCTCTAACTGAATTCTTTATCAGTCAAACTCCTTTCCTTGGAAATGCCTTTTATTCATTCATGACAGAATCTATTTACTTCATGCTTGGTGGGGTCTCAGATGTGAGTAAATTTCACAGGCATTGGTAGGCTATCAGGGATATGTTTTTTAAAGTTCTGACAGTGGTCTCTGTGGGATCATATCCATTGGTAGCACTAACAAGAACAATATCTCTGTTTTCTGCATTGTGGGTAAAGCTCATATTGCACAAATATTCCTGTGTTTTGTATGGGGAATCCAAAGGTATATTACTGCTGACAGAATCAGCAGTAGGTAGAGTTTACCATGGAGATGCTATATGAGTATTGTTTGCCACTGAAACTTTGTTCTTTGCCTGCAGTGTGGCTGGTGCCTCTGATGTCAGTGGAACAGTGAATCAACTCAGGGCTTTAGTTCTAATTTTAAAGGATCTATTTGAGATGCTGAACCTCTTCTGGGAATAAGGTTCTTAACAGAGTTATCCAACCCATAAATACTCCACCAGCCAGCAGTGTTTACGCATAGGTTTAAACTATAAAATCTGCCATCTGTTAGTTGTGACAAGGATTGCATAATTAGTTGTGACAAGGACTGTTGTTGGTTAAAAAATTTGTCTTAAGCAATTTAAAAAAAAATCCATGTTGGTTAATATATTCACTCCCATTAAGGAGAGAATTTCAACTTGAATGATGTTCTGATATTTTTCATAGAGAGGTTTTCAAGAAAATTAGTTGCTCTTTGAACAGCCCTGTGCTATTTGGTTGTGTGATGAAGCTGATCAGAGCCTTAGAGTTTAGGCTGAATTCCACTAATACACGCCATACTTGGTTCTGTTCTCAGTGTTTATGTATGTGTACATGAATATAGAATATATGAATATATATATACAGTATATAATGAGATCTTGGAAAGTTACTTTGAAAAGTATCAGAGGTTTAAGCACCAGGTAGTTACCACAATATTCACTATTTTTGACAAAAAAAAGTTTTGAAAACACCTTATTTTCTCATTATTTGAAAGTAACTAAGATTACTTTTTTTTAGAATGCTACAAGCTGTTGGCCTCTGGTAGAAGATACACCTAAGTATTGAGGCTGTGTACTCTCTGTGAATGTAAAAGGTAGAAAAACAAGATTAGCTGTGTTGATTGCAAGATAAATTCCAAAACTTTTACTCAAGTAGTATCTTAGTGGGCCAACTGAAAGGGCACAAAGGGTAGGCAAACTTTCAAGGTCTTTTGATGACTTCACTGGGCAAGATATTACAAAATACAAGTGACAGGAAGGGAAAAACCAAGCCAAATGATAAAATCACTTTTTCTGGAGATGAAGTCTGAAGACACTCCAGTGGAGCTCTGTTTTGTGCCACGATGACATTTGGTTCTTCATCTGTTACATCTTAAGATAAATTTCTTACTTTGTTTTCCCAGCACCTTTTTTGTCCACAGCAGCAAGAAAAAAATGTGGACAAAGATGCTGGTCTTTCTGCTTTCGAACTGGGTGAAACATCTAATTTTTCTGGTACCTTGATGTATCGAGATACACTTTCTCATCAATGATGTAAATATTCTTTACATCTCTCACACATACTCCCATTGGCACAAGGTCATTGCCTTCCTCGAATTGGTGCCCTCGATGTATTTTAGAATATAATTCCTATCGGGCCCAGTCAGCCTAGTCACTGATGAGGGATGATGGAAGCTGTAGTCCAAAACATCTAGAGGGCACCACAGAATAACCATCCAGCATGGCTGCTGCTAACGGATTCTGGAAGCTTGAAGTACAAAATATTTGGAAGCTGAAATGTTGAGAACTATTGATCCAAAGGATGGAGTGGATACTTTTAATTGAACTTGGTCAGTGAACAGTCCTGTTTACTTTTCCAAATTTATCTTTCCTCCTGGTCAGTGTTTGTGCAGTATAGATGGGTATTGTTGAGAATACTTATTGTGAAATATATCCTAGGTCCCTGTGAATGCTGTAAGTTTCTGCATAGATATAGGGGGAAAATATGTTTTCTTGTCACCTAGTAATGTGCAAAGTGCTCCTGAGAGCACAGAATAGTAGTAGCTGTTCAGGGGTAAAATATGGTTCAGGTTTGCAGGTACTTTTTCCAAATACTTTCAGTGAAATCAGTCATGTAGTGATGGGAGGGTAATGGGGGCAGTTCGCCCTTGGTGGCTATGTTTTTGGGGCATTCTGGTTCATAACCACACCCCCGCATGATGCGGCCACGCCCCCATGTACCGCAGCCACACCCTTGGCACCCCTTCTCCCCCTCCACGCACTCCAAGGTCTGCTGCTGAGTGAAATGGACTGTGCAGGGCCACCTATGTCTAGCTGTTGGTAATTTGCATTTTATTGTATGTCTCATCGGAGCCCTCGTGGCCAAAAAAGCAATTAATAAATACTTCTAATAAATAATAGATGTTTATTAATAGTACTGTGTTCTGTGCATTGTTGTGTGCTTCCTGTTTCAGTAGTAAAAGGTGCTGTTGGATGCAAACAGCTTTACTTCAGTTAATGCAAAATCAAATGAAGTTTACCCTGGCTATGTCATGATTTGTAGATTTACTTTCAAAGCTTGGCTATAACTAACAAACTTTAATTAATTACTTACCATCTCCCCGGGAAAGCTTATCAAGTTAATTAATTCATTAACAGCCCATAAGAATATGGAAACAACTGTTTAAACATAACTAGTTATGTGTCGATTTCTTTCTCTCTCCCACCAGTGAGGCTTAACTAACAGCATTCACAGTTCCTGTGGTGTGATTGCAGTTTCATTATTTAGAGGAAGGAGGGGAGAGGCAGCAGGGATTGCAGTATTTTGGCTCTCTACAAATTGCCACAAGCAGATGGTGTTTGCTATGTGTAGTGGCTTACTGCATCATTTGATGAGTCTTCTGTGACAGATTTTGTAGCATAGGCATAGGGTAGAGGGATTTGTACATTGAGGTTTGCTGCCTTGGGCAGCCCTTTTTCTTTGTCATTTGGAGATTGGTGCAATTTCTGTGGACAAGCTATGAGGGCCACACATAATACCAGCAAAGAGCATCATATGATTCTAGGGAAGAAAGATGAGAGTTCAACAGTAGTCATTAAATACTAGTGTTAGCTTTAGCATAATGGAAGGAATAGGATAAAGGGATCTCAGTGTGATGGTTAACTTCGTTCACTTATTCATTTATTTTCACATTTATGTCCTGCCTTGCCTTCAATGAACTCAAGGCAGTATACATGGCGTTCCTTGCAACATTATCCTCACAGTAACCCTGTGAGGTATGGCAGGCTGACAGCGTGAGTGGCCTGATTCTCAAGTGAGCTTCATGGCTCAGTGAGGACTTGAATGTCCATCTCAGAAGTTCTAATCCAACACACCCTAACCACTAGGTATCATGCTAGTGCTATAATATAGGATGAACAGAGGTAGATGAGGATCTGCTGGTAGACCTCTGTGTAATCTGCAGTAGATTAGCAAGGATTTTTACTTTCAGTGGTTTAGCAAATACAAGAAACATGCCCCCTTAGATTGCTAAAATCAAATATGTGTTGGTGGTGGTTGAAGGAGAAGTCTATATTGTGTGTGAAGGTGTTACTGTATAGAAATGATAAATGCTGTCTTTGTAATGTTAAGTGAATTTTCTTCAGAAATCTGTTTTGGGTTATATTTTAAAAATACTTTAAGATGTTGGGTTATACATGCTTTTGTTTATAAATCTGGTAACTGTAATTTGTTGCTTTCACATCTCAGGACATACAGATTTAAGACTTCCACACTGTCAAGCTGTTTGACAAACATTACACAGCTCTTTGAAGGGTTTATTACCACCATTACAATTTGAATCAGTCTGATCTGAACCTGACAACAATGTAATCATTCTTAAATTTTGATGCTGTGTGCCTTCAAATAATTTCTGAGTTATAGTGACCCTAAGATGAACCTATCCTGAGGTTTTCTTGGCAGAATTTGTTCTGAATTTGTTCTCTCAGCCTTCCTCTGAGGTAGTCAAGTAGGTTTCCAGTGCTCCGTGTGGATTCGAACCTGGGCCATTTCCTCAAGGCCCGTCTCTAAACTGCAAACCCCAGGATTCCATAGGATGTTGAAAGTGGAATAATAGCACCATAACAGTTTAGTTCGGAAATGGCCCTGGTCTCCCAATGTTCTAGTCCCACGCTCAAGCTGCTGTACTATGCTGGCTCTCAGTCTGTTTGGAGAAATAGACTGAAATCCACAAAAGCTTGTGGTAAAAGAAAGCAGTCTCAAAGATGCTGGTAGATGGATCTTCTGAGACAGATTTCTGCTCTGCTCCCCCCTTTCCCATTCTTTGTCCCTTTTTTATGCTGATAAAGATGAACATCGCTATCTCTTTGAAAATTGGGTTATATTTGTAATTTATATTTTATATTTGGGAAGGGGTAATGGAAAAAATTAAAGCCTAGTGAGAGCCACAGTACTAAACAAAATATATTTCCACATTTTCATACTGAATAAAATGGTATTGGTGTCCATGCCTTCACTACTGTTTTGTAGTTGTTAATATGCTCAAAAGTAGCACAGGTCATTTTGTGCCAAAGCAGATACTTTTGAGGTATATTTAGAATAGATGAATATTTTTTGTGTGGCCAGGTCATACCAAACCAGAATCAGAAGTCTGTTTTTGACTGCAGTGACCTTCATTCCTCTACTGCTCCATATTTTGTAAAGGTTAGGTTAATACTTGGTAAAGGTCAGCTACTGTCATACTCTTAGCTCTGTGAACAATCACACCCTCAAGGCATTTCATCAAAAGAAGAAAAATACTATCATAAACTAGGACATGAGGACTTTGTGTGCTGTAGGCATGTAATATTTATGCTGCGGGGAAGAATTGGTTCATGCTGAGCCTGCTGGAAGTTCAACCAGACAATTTCAAAAAACGACATAACAAAGCACTTAGAAAAGGCAACTTTAAATGGTTAGGGCATGTAATATCGTTTTAAAAGTTAACTCTTTAAAAGATAAGGATATTTCCTGTTTGAAAGACTGTATGTTCATATATGCCTAAATGCCCTAAAGGCAACAGATCTCATCTGATCATGGAAACTAATCAGGGTCAACCTGGGTTAGTGCTTGTGCGTGAGACTGCCAATGAATACCAGGTGCTGCAGGTTATATTTCAGAGGAAGAAACTGGCAAAACCATCTCTTGAGTATTCCTTGGTCTAAGAAAACTCTGTGCAATTCATGAGGTTGCCATAACTTGACAGGTGACTTGAAGACACACACACAAACAAACAATATCAGATCATGACAATCCTGGTTTTGTTTTTGTTTTCCTGATTCTTTTTATGGGAGTGAGTGTGTTATAACTGCTTGACACCGTGTAGAACTAGTAGAGACAAAATAATTTTCTCTGTTTACTAATGTTGATGGTTTCTTCTCTTTTTATTGTATGTTTATTTTGCCTGCTCATAAAACTGGGAAGACAAAAGTGATTCCTTACAGTTCTGAGCTTATAGCTCTGTTTGTCACAAAATATAAAAACTTTAAAAAGAAAGGGCAATTAGTAATTCTATTCTGAATAAACTATACTCTTAATATATTAACCACCAGGTTATATGTAATGCATTTTAAATTCCAAAAGTAACAAAATGATTTTCAATCAGTAGGGGATGCTAATACTGCAATTTTTTTCCAGTTTTTAAATGCATTTCTGGTTTTCTTCCTGAAAAAAAGTTTTTTCCCCTCAGAGCTTCAAATGTACAGAAAATTCTGTATCTGTAACTACAAGGTTGATATAACTACAATTTATCTACAAGCTGAGGACCAGAGTGTTGCAGTGATTTGAAAGCTGGACTACAATTCTGGAGACCAGAATTTGAATCCCCCCTTGGCCATGGAAACCCACTGGGTAACTTTGGGCAAGTCTCACTCTCCCAGCTTCAGAGGAAGGCAAAAGCAATCCCCTTCTGAGCAAATCTTGCCAAGAAAACTCCATGATAGGGTCTCAATAAGTTGGAAATGATTTGAAGGCACACAACAACAGCTACAAATGTCCGTCCTGGTGTGGGATGCTTACTTTTCCTGCATTTGAAACCACAGGATAGTGGGCATGTGGTGAAGAAAATGATCTAAAAAATTGGGGATGTTTAGATGCTTTGGCATGCAAGATGACTAGGGGGGTCCAGCACTGAAAAAGGTTCTTGAGTATAAAACAAGAATTGAGTCTGTTGCGTGGGATTGGTACTGAGACAACTGATAATGAAAGATGACTGTGATGCTGGTGAAGGGATTATGTTTGATGGGATGTGGAAGGACCTGATAATGAAGAGTATTTTAATAAGTATTTTAATTGTGGTTGCCATCAGGGTAGGACTTTGGAATGGAAGTCATAGCTACATTCTGCGGAACGAGAAGGAAGGACCAAACACATGTGGCTGGTTTGTTGTATTTTGAAGCAAAATAATATATAGAAGAGTGTCTAAAACTGAGCAGGGAATTGAACCCTGGCCTCTAGGGTCCATTGTTCAATGCTCAAACTTTTACACCATGCTGGCTCTCTTCTTTTATCTATATCTGTTTTATGTTTATGACAGCTGCAACATTTGGGGTTTGAGGAAGTAAATACTCCTCCATATGAGCATGATATAATTACATGTTGAGTGAGTAAAACTACACATATGAGTAGGATAAGGCTTTTAGTCAACAAAACTGATAGTAAAGGTAACAGATTAAAAAGCTGCATTTAAGTATTGCTCTTGGGCAGTGGATATGGAAACAGAGATCTGATGCTGAGTAGGTGTTGCCATATATTACTAATGGTCACTTAAGCTGAAGTAGTTTTTAAAGAAGTAGCTGTTTTAGTCTCTTGCAGCATAAAAAGGAGGAAGGAAGGGGGAGGAAAAAAAAGAAATGTTGCAGCACCTTTAAGATTAATTTGGTTTTATTTGTGCATGAGTTAATGTGGATATAAGCCCACTTCTTTGGATGTAGTACCAAGTAACATTAAGGCTGCAGCTATAAAGCGTATTTATACAGTTGTGGGAGTTGGATAGATTGCTGGTAGTTCTAACTTGGAGTTAAATTGGAATTTTGTATAGTTTGTTTCCTTTGTCTAGATGTTATGCAACTCAGGATACGTAGGCCTGGGGGGAAAGAATGATGCTTTTTATAGCAGGATAACTGATAATTTATTTGAGCTAAACTTGCATCTGTTCATTAACACCTTGGCATGGTGTGTACATGCTAAATGAGGCCATATGACTCAAGCAGAATCAGAATGCAGGAATTACCTGAAGTAGACAGAGAAGAACAATGGGAACATTCAAGATCTATGTCAATATCATCTTAAATTGTAATGAGTATCTGGGGCATAAGGATTGTTTTCAGACATAAAAATGTAGAGTCATTCCAAATGAACCCACACTCAACATATGAATGAATGTCATTCTTTCTTTGCATTTATGTAGTATAGGACTTTGTAACAGTTCATAAATCTTTACTGTAGCGATGGACAGCTGTGGGCATTCTAGATGTTGGATTGCAATTCCTATCAGTCCTAGCCAACATAGCTGGTGTGAGGTTGCTGGGAGTTGCTGTCTAACAAAATCTCAAGGACTATGGTTGCCCATTTCTGCTGTAATGGATCAAAATATCTGTTTCAAAGGATAACTTCTATCCTTAGCTTGAGTATGCTAATACCCAATATAGGAAAAGGAAATATCTTTAGCTAGGACAGGGATGGAGAATGTATAGTTCTAGAGATATTGTTGGATGGCAGCTACCATCATCTTACATCATTGGCCATGCTGGCTTATGTTGATGGGAATTGCAATCCTACAAGATCTGGAGGGCCACACATTTCCGTTTCCCTGTATTATAAGTACTGAACATGAGAAAGCACTTTTTTCTTTACTTCTCCCTATCCAACATGGGCAGTGCTGGCTATGGGATTTTGGAAATTGTACAGGTGTCCCTTCACATTTGCGAGCGTTTGAGGAAAAATTGCAAATATACCCCCATCTGCTCCCCTTCCCATTCCCTGCTGGGGCTCTCCCCTTTCCCACTCCCATGCAAACTGGAAGGGTATGAGGGGAGGGGGAAACCTTCTTTTCTTCCTCTGGAGTTTCCCCCTTCCTGTTCCCATGCATTTTGCCGCAGTGTGGAGAAAATGAATGGAAGGGGAAGGGGGAAAAATTCAAAGGAGGAAAGGAAGGCTCTTTGGAGCCTTCCCATCACCCTGTTCCCTTCTGTTTTTCCTTGGAGAACTTGCTCTGGGGCAAAATGTATAGGAATGAGAGGAGGAGAATTGAGAGGGGAGCATGCACACTTGCAAATAATCAAGTTCACAAACATCAAACCTGTGAATGTGGAGGGAAAACTGTATTCCAAAAAGTAGTAGCCATCATGTGACAACTCAGAGTCCTGACTGTGTATGTATGTAACTTCAAGTTGTCAACTTTTGGCCACCCCATGAATTTTATAAGGTTTTCTTAGGCAAGGAATACTCAGAAGTGGTTTTTCCAGTTCCTTCCTCTAAAATATATCCTACACTACCTGGTATTTGTTGATGGTCTCCCATCCAAGTACAAGTTCTGAGTATAGTAATGGGCTGGTATTGGTGGGAAGAACCAATTGTGCTGTTTGTTTCTTTTGCAAACTGATCTAAAAGGAAATAAACAGAAATTGCTAGGCTGCTCCTGATCAGTTGGTAGCCCCTCCCCCTTCTATGCTACACTTGTGTAAGCTCCTAAGTTGCATAGCCAATGCTTATTTAAGGATTATACGATAATTGTAATCCAAGGCTGGGCTGATGGGCCATTTAAACATGTTATCTAGCCAAAGGCATTTGGGGGCACAGCATACATTTATTCATCACAAGAAAGCAGCTGGCAGAGGAGCTTACAAGGACCAAGCCTGCTAGATTTAAGCAGCTACAAGCTGTCTTGTTGTATCAGAGCTCTTTAACATTTGATTTGCAGTAGGGACTGGTGTGGCATTTTATCTGCTAATAGGCAGCACTTCCAAATGGTTTCTAATGCTTCAGGCTTTTGCCAGGTCTTATAATCTGAGTGTAAAGAGTCAAAAGTCAAGTAAATGCAGTGCAGAGTTGATGCTAAGGGAAGATCTTGGAGCAACATCATTCTCAGTTTGGAACACTCCAATTAGTAGGAGAAAGGAGGACATTTCCAGGCTCAAATCTGATGAATCAATGGGGATTTGGTACCTCAGCACTTCTTTAAGTACCTTTAAAGCTCTAAAGTTTTATGCTGTTGGCAATAGAAATCTTTCATGGGCAAGGCAAGGCAGCAAATTTGTACAGAGTGTGTTTCTAGTTTCTGGCAAAACAACAGCCTACCAACTTTAACACAAACTGCAGGTTACAGAAAAAAGCATAGTTCACTAAAGGAGCCTTCTCTAACCTAAAGTTCTTCATGTGTTTGAACTATAGACTCTATCATTCTACAGCCAAAGTGCAAGTGATGGGGAGGGGACACCAAGTTGCATTTCAGAGCTGGGCAGCTGAATATTAAATGAAAGTAAGAAATGATTAAGCTGACTTTGGTCTAAATCCAATTGCTAGACCTAACTAGGGTAGATTCGCTAGATAAATGGAATTTATATAAGTGTATGTTTACCAAGCTTCAGTTGATTTAGTGCATCTGCTCTAGTTACAACTAGTAGTTGAGTTTAGGCCCTTAAAACCAGTGGATTATTGACTGCTCTTCCTTTTATTAATTTGTCAGAACTGATCAATGCTAAATAATGTATCTCCTGCCGTAGGCCCAGCTGGAAGCTCAGAAAGCGACACAGGATTTCCAGAGAGCTACTGAGGTGCTACGTGCTGCTAAGGAGACTATTTCCCTTGCTGAGCAGAGGCTGCTGGAAGATGACAAGCGTCAATTTGACTCCGCCTGGCAAGAGATGCTCAATCATGCCACCCAAAGGGTAAGGTCTATGGTTGCTTTATCTAAGAAAAAGCTTCTATCCTTTTTTGTTTCCATCCTTTCCAACAGGAAGATTAAAGTCCTTAGAAGTTTTGGGCATGGAGATGAATCTTACAGAATACTGTGCGTTATGTATTGTTCTTCAATAATAGCTGGTTTGCATGATTAGGTAAAGAAACAATGCAAAGTCTTTCCAATGTTGTTTCCCCACCTTCTGCTGGGGGTAATGTATAAAACTTGACGTAAGTGTGGTTCAGAATGAGATGCAGCTGTATACTGCTTCTGGTTAGTGTAGCCCCACTCCCAATCCTTTCTTGATATTTTAGTTATCATGCATTAGCATGCATGTTGGACTAGGACCACAGGGCAGTGGCCAAGAATGAGATGCTGTGAAGCCCATCTCTAAACCTCACTGTAGAGCTATGCAAGTGTCAGCTGAGTAACGTGTGATAACAAAGCACAACTGTGGATTGTAAAAAAACAGTCAGGCTGTGACTCTGGCAGTGCTCCGTCAGAAATTCCATGAAAAAAGAATTTATGGTGCAGTCGTATTGATAACTTCATACAGTGTTTGCTCTGAATATGTCACATACATGAATATGTCACATACATAAAGGAGCTTTATTAAGCCATTTTAGAAGATACAAAATGGGGCACAGGGGATTCCTAAGTTAAGGTATTAAAGGACCATATCTTTAGGTGTGTGTCATACCTCCTGCATAATTTTTCCCTTGCACCTGTAAAATATGATAAAGTTCTAGTTATTGTTTTTCCAGCTGTTCTTCAATACTTTCATCAGTTCCTGGGGACCATTTAGGATTAACCAGAGTTGCCTCACATTTTTGTAGGCGCCATGACCTGTGCTCTAGTGTAAAATGTATGTATAGATACATAACACTATCTGTGTAGTGTTATATACATAGAAAGCAGCCATTGTTATGTATTTCCAAGTAATGACTGGAATTTTAGACATGTGGCCAAGCATACATCCTTAATACAATTAGGTTTAAAAAAAAGTAAATGAAGTCTATCTAAGTAGAGCCAGTGAAGTGTGGTGGTTTGAGTGTTGGACTATGGCCATTTCCTCACTAGCCCGTTATAGTGCTATTATTCCGCTTTCAACATCCTATGCAATCCTGGGGTTTGCAGTTTAGGGAGGGGCCTCAAAGGGCCCCTCCCTAAATTGCAAACCCCAGGATTCCATAGGATGTTGAAAGTGGAATAATAGCACTATAACGGGCCAGTGTGGAAATGGCCTATGTTTGGACACCGTGGTCCAAATATCTGCTCAGCCATTGAAACCCACTGGGTGACCTTGGGTAGGTCACAGTCTCTCAGCTTCAGAGGAAGGCAAAGGCACAGGCACAGTCCCCCACTGAACAAATCTTTCCAAGAAAACACCTGATAGGTTGGCCTTAGGGTAGCCATAAGTTAGCGATGACTTGAAGGCACACAACACAACAGCAGCTATTGAAGCACCTGCAACCTTGACAAACTGACTTTCATGTTTGCCATCTGTTTCCATATTTTGTTACCTTACTATATGTCTGTGTAGAGACGTTGAGGGAATAATGCTGTTAAAAATATATTCAGTCTAAGCTTAAACTAGGCTTGCAGTTGCTTCAAACCCATTTTTATTTCTTTTTCTTTTAAAGGTCATGGAGGCAGAACAGACCAAAACCAGAAGTGAGCTGGTACACAAGGAAACAGCTGCCAAGTACAATGCTGCCATGGGCAGAATGAAACAGTTGGAGAAGAAACTGAAAAGGGCTATAAATAAATCCAAGTATGTGTAGTTGTTTTTGTAATTACAGGACAAATTCCTCTGTGTGTGTATTACAGAATAATGCATAGCTGAATATATGCAGAGACTGAGTGTGCAGGGGAGAGAGGGAGAGAAAGAAAGAGACATGATTAATATGATATTATGTATCAGGAAGCTTTTTTTTTTTAAAGTCGTTTGATGTCTGATGGCTCTGTCATAAATATAAGTTGGGGTGAGCACAGTGCAGCCTACAAGTTTCATATAGTTCCTCAGAGTATTTAAAAATTGACGTAATAGTTTCCTGCCAGAATTTTTGGCGGCAGATTGTTATGTGCATTACAGTCATGCATTGAAAGGGACTAAATGCTATGTGATACTATCTCATTGACTGTAGTGCATTTAGTTGTCAATGGGATAATTAACATCATAGTCCATATCATACTAATTAATATAAGTTTAGGTACATTTAAGGTTCATTTACATCATAATATAAATATGATGAATTAATCTAGAACAAGTAGAAGATTTTATTTGTTAATAATGCAGTTAGTCTTTCCAAATAATTATCAGGTGTGACTGAGAAGAGATTTTATTTATTGATAATGAATAGAGGTAATTCCTTTGTTAATAATGAAATATAAATATATAAAATAAAATATAACTGGATATATATATAAACAGTCACTTAAGTGTATCCCTTCCCCTTTGGCCACACCCCCTTGGGCATTCAGTCTTCAAGCAACCAGAAAAGTGCCCTCCCATCTTGTGGGATTTACTCATTTCTGGGGATTACCTGAAAGGCTATGTTCTTTTACATGAACTCTGCTTTGTTCAAAGAACTACCCTGAAGGTCTTCTTTTGGTTTCCTCCACTGTCTGATAAAGCGGATGGTGGTGGAGAAAGTGCCCAATTGTGATTTTTTTCCCCCAAGGTAGTTGAATGAATTTACAACACTGGGAAAAGCCTTTATAGTTGTTCAGGCACTTTTAATGACTTATGTCCCCAGCACTCTACTCCTCACTCCAATTCTGCTTTATCATGGACCTTGTTGTCCTCATTCAGATAGTGCTTCCGCTTTTTAAATTATATTTGATCTTATTTAAGCTATGAGCTGCTCTGGAAATCCTAGGAGTTAACTCAGAGGAAACAAAGTATTTTTGTAACAATAACAAATTAAATCTCAAGGATGGGATGGTATAGCTAATAAAAATGCATTAAAAAAAAGGTGAAATAGGTGAAGAGCACATGACTTAATGCTTATGCTTTTGTTGTCCTTAGATGAAAGACTCTTTTCCATAGTATATTTTATGACTTGGCAAAAATTTGGGGAATGGTCTTGTCATTTTTCCCCCAGTCTGGGGCTGCAACAATACAGGACAGAATTGGGTCTGCTCAAGCCCAGTGAAATCAATAACCTCCTTAAATAACATTCATACTGTTGGAGTGCTTCAAGGCACTTTGCGAGTGTGACTCCTTTAGCTCCCCAACCCAAAGCAGTCATATTCCTTGTACGGACATTGTGGGATACTGAGTATTCCATAGTAACAAAACTCTAGGTGAGTAGAAGGGGACTGGAATAGAAACTGTTGACAGTCAACTGAATGAGAAAATTTGTAAAATGGTTATTCAGGGTAGCTATTTCCCTTGCTTAATAATAGATTGTTTTGTCAATAAATAGTTGTAGTAGTAGTAGTAGTAGTAATAGTAATAATAATAATAATAATAATAATACTATCACCAACCTTTTTTCTGTGTTCTCTTCCTCCAGGCCTTACTTTGAACTCAAGGCGAAATACTATGTACAATTAGAGGTATGTATCAATAACAGTTTCCAGGGAAGACTGAAAACTTGAAATATATACATTGCAAATCATTATTATAATTGTCTGATTTTAATGAAGAACTATGTCTCCCCTCCCCCTTTAAGTCCTGTCATAAGAATGATCTCATTTTTGTTTTTTATCATGTAGATGGTAGAATTCACTGCCAAAAGATGTAGCAATGATCACAGGGATGGCTTTCAAAGAGAATTCAATACAGTCATGGAGGTTAGGGTTACCAATGGCTACTAGTCTGGATGGCTGCGTACTACTTTACAGTACTTCAGGAAGTGTGCTTTTGCTTATCAGGTGGTGGAGAGAGGAAGAGGAAGGTGGTGTTGCACTCATGTCCTGCTGGTGGGTTTACCATAGGCAGTTGGCTGGCTACTCTGTGGACAGAATGATGTGCTAGATAAGCCTGCAGTCCAGTCCAGCTTGGCTTTTATATTCTTATGAGATGGGAGTATTCTGCACAGATGTGGGAATATTCTTGTAAATTGCTCATTTCTCAAAACATTTCTTCCTCTATTATAATTATTTATATTATACCTTTAATATATACATTCTTTCTGAAATGTCTTATAAGTTCAATCACAGCTTAGTAATACAAGTTCAGTAGAAGAATACTGAAACATAGGAAGTCCTTGGAATCTTTTCTACAGAGCAGTTTGTGTTATGGAAGAGAGAAGGACCAATGCGAAGCAGCCTTTGTCTGTACTCCTTTCCTTCCCAAAGGTAGCTGTTGGTAGATGGTCCTAGAGAACAAAGTTGGGTGACCTTTGGCTCTTCACAATTCCTTCCTATCATTCCAGCTGGCTGGGGCTTCTGAGAGTTGAAGTTCAAACATTTGAAGGGTTAGTTTCCCTGCCTCAGCTGGGACTGGAACTATAGGAAGGTAACTTGCAATTTACTGTGGAACTGTACTTCTGCCTAGAGATGAGCTACCCTCATTTATCTGGAAGTGTCTGTAAGTGACATCCCTTGAAAATAGTTCAATCTTACCCTCAGATTAATTCTCCTTTGATGGCTCCAGAGAACAAATGGCCTAGATCTAGACTATCTGAAAAACTGTATCTCTCTATATAAACCTGCCAGAATCTTAAGCTCTACAGCAGAGGTCCTTCTTTGGGTCTCACCGTCATCACAGTCTCGCTTGATGAGGACATGAGAGAGAGCCTTCATGGTAGCTGCTTCCGCCCTCTGGAATTCCCTTCCCAAGAGACCGGGCTGGCTACCTCCCTGCTCTCCTTTTACTGGCAGACAAATACCTTTTTGTTTAAGCAGGCTTTTAATATATAATCATTTCTTATTAGCATATGGTGCTTTTTTTTTTTAAGGAAACCCTTTTGTATGATTTTGATGTACATTACATTTTAATGTAATGATTTTAATTGTTTTTACAGCTTTATTATCAGTCTTTAATTGATTCCTTTTCTGAGCGGCCTTGGATCGCACTCTGGGAGAAAAGTAGCATAAAAAACAAACAAGGTGTTTTGTGAGGTTCTAAGGTTAGCATATCTC